>OX246755.1:86023480-87288763 GCA_945910035.1 Brachypalpus laphriformis | reverse complement strand
ACTTCCATTCAAGTGTAGACCTATAAATATGCTGAGTACCTTCAGAATGCTTTGACTAACTCCAAGTGGGATATGGATTGAGACATTTGAACACGTTCTCTGCCGTATGACCCGCCGGCGGGTCATGGTCTTGATATGCCCCTTTTAAATTTTGGTAAAATATTCGTACATTGTTCGTCCAGTACATGCTCTTAATACCCTCGATCGCGCTCTTCTCATCCGCTTTCTTATTCTTTTGGAGAAGCAGATGTTCTTTCTGTCTCTTTTGCTCGTAGAACTCACGAGCAGCCCTCGTCTTCTAATGACGTTAATGTCGTTAGACCTTTAAAAACTAACCATTGTGAATGGGGCTTCATGAGTAATATTCCGAGCTAACGTAAATGGAAGAAAATATTTTCTTTCAGTATGTATGGGGGAAAGAGAACATCGTTTTGACATGGTGTTTTCCCGGTTATGTGAACAGCGCAGCTGCATGCCTGAATTTACCCCAACTGACAACCAGAACGGATCGTGCTAGCCATCTGAACAAGTGTTCTAGTTTTTCATACGATGGAGTAAAGATTATATAAAGATTATACAAATTTATATACCAGAGGAACATTTGGTGTATGCAGACTTTTGCAAAGTACTGTATTTAAAAAGAACGGACATAACTAAATGTCTCATTATCTTTGGAATGCTTATGTCACTCCAAATGCAGAGGCTTTTGACAACAAATAGTTATTAAAATGTACAGATTTGCTTATCATAATTGTATTTCGTTTTGCTTGTTTGCAAAAAAGGCTTTCAACTATCGGTGTTAGAATAACACACAGAAACCTGTACTGACGTATTAAGTTCACTATTTACACTGTACCAAGTAGGGTATATTATCTTTGACACACATCTCATGAGAGGTAATCCACTACCGAATCAATGGAGAGAAAGTTACCTTCGCCCTGTGTACAAACAGAGGGCTGATACAGGAAACAGTGATAATTACCGTTCGATCAAGCTAATGTCAAACTCCATGAAGATCATTAAACGCATATTAAGTGGCCGACTGCAAAATATAATGATCTAGTGATCAGTGCGGGCTTGTCGCGGGTAAATCATCCACAGATGCAATTTAAAGTACGAGTAAAAGGATCATAATGGAAAAAAATGGTGATTCCTTAAAGGATTTGCATATATAGCATACCTGGAGAAACTGTTCATTCAAAAGTCGTTCTTAATACCGCCATCACCTCTGCAGAATTTTGTTCTCATCCGCAAGGAGCTGACCATGAGCATTGCTAATGAACTTTGGCGAACAAATCTCTTGAGCATTCCTCCTTCTTTGGGCGACTATTTTAAAGATGATTGCGCTCTTGTTTATATTGTGCCGTCGCAGCTCCTGTTTAGCATAATTTGCATGAGCAACCAGGGAAGATATTTTCTCTAACTCCCGATACAGGCCCTCCGTACTGTCTGGTTTAAGCTGGGCGCATTTCTTCTTCGCTTTTTTCTTGCAACATCTGTATTCCACTATGAGGCGAGATTTGTAATCTCTTTATTATTAGAGAGGCACTTTGAGCAAGCTTCGAAAGCCGCTTTCTTCTCATTTATCTCTTCCATAGCGTCATCACTCCAACACCATGTTTCTTTGACGTGCTGGTGATGGTCTTTTGAAGCTCCTAGCAGTGATTTGGCCTTCTAAGCAAGTTCGCTGTAGGGAATCACATATTTTGTGTTCTGCACTCTTCATCATCAGCTCCGTTGATGGTGTGAGAGAGGTAATTTCATCACGAAAACAAAAGCCTCGTCTTTTTCTTTGTCCAGATTGTACCACTTTATTTTCTCAGGGACCCTTGTTTGTTTACTTGTCTTTGGTGTCTTCATAAAAATTTCGGTTAACAGGAGACGATATTGCTAAACGATCGCTGGAGAGTCTCCGAAAAGGCGTCCCTATCTGACCATTGCTGGATACTCTAAACCACAACTAACTACTCGTCGGAGTGGTACTTTTTAGAAATCCGCATAGGGCAAACTGGTCAAAGTTCAAGAAAGAACTGAGAAAATCAGTGCAACCTCACTTCACTGAAGATCTCAACTCCACAGAAGCAGTCGCAGTGACAGTAGCATACCTACCAGTGGAGGAGAATGAATTAAAAAAATAGACTGGATCCTGTTGAGGAGTTATTGAAAACCGTTCTCTATGATTACGGGGATTTTAACAAATAATAATTAAAAAAAATTGTTATTCATTCCTTTCCAGTCAATTTATATTGTTATTGATTTGTCTATAGCTATTAAGCAATAGCCTATGTTAGAATTCCGAAGAAAAAAGTTTTTTTTTTTTTAAGTGCAGTACTTAATCGATAATGTGAACTTCAAAAACAAAACAAATATTTGGCGCAACAGCTCTTTAAAGTGCCAGGGCCTAGCTTCTCGCAACCACTCATATTGTGTGCGTTATATTTTTCACACGAATTGAAGGGACCTACAGTTTAATGCCGAATCCGAACGGCGTTTTGAGAAGATTTTTCGTGACAACAATACTCTCGGATGTTTGTCAGACGCTCGCGAGCGGTGGGACCGTGAAAAAACCTTTTGGTATTTTCTGGGATTCGAACTTGGAACCTCATGCGTAGTGATCGGACACACTAACCACTTACGCCACGGGGCCCACAATGTGAACTTCGATAATGTGAATTTCCCGATAATGTGAACTTACAAATCTAAACATTGCTATCTCTATAATGTGAACTTTGAAATTTTCTCACCTCTATAGCGTGAACTTTTCCTCAATATTTCGCATTCTTCTTTTGATATTTGCAGTTATTTGTCTAGACATGTTTTTCCATGTTGTATGACCTGTTATTTTTTGGGGGAAGAACATTTTTTTTTATCTTATATGGGCTTTCGTTTTCGAAAATTCTCTCATTCTCTTGTGTAAAAAATGTTCCGCCAACGTGAACCCCTCTAAAATGTGAACATGCCCTTCTTTTAATTAGTTCACATTATCGAGATAGTACTGTATTATTGACTTTTTTCAAACATTTTTTTTTTTAAGTTTTTTAGGCCTTTTTTACACTAATTAAAAAAAATATATTTTTTTTAGCAAATTTTCTATATTGGAATTTCGAAGGAAACTTTTTTTTTATAGAAGAGGGTGTTTTTTAAGCCAGTACTAACTTAAGACATTTATATCTGTCAAACCAATTGTCAGATTGCAAACTTTCAGTGTCATTTTTATTCAGTAGTCTTCGCAATTTTATCGTGATGACATATACGCTTCAACAACGTTACCAAATTTTAGAAATATGGTTCCAAAATTATGGTTCTGTGCGCCTAACTTATAGATAAAATTGGAGAAGGTTTTCTTAATTACAAAACGTCATTCCCCAGATTGAGCGAAGCTAAATTAAAAGAAGGCATTTTTATACGGTCAAATATAAGAAAGGTCATGAAGGACTCCAATTTTATTGACAAATTAAATATACAGAAAAAAAATCATGGCTTTCTTTTGTTGAAGTGACACAATATTTTTAGGCAATACAAAGTCACCAAACTATAAGGAAATCATTTCTAAGCTATTACAAAACTACAAAAGCTTGGGATGCAAAACGTTCTTAAAGATTAATTTCCTTGATTCCAATTTGGAGTTTTTTCATGAAAACTTAGGTGCCGTAAGCGACAGGGAGCGATTCCACCAAGACATAATGGCGATATATCAAGGAAAATGGTCGTCGAGAATGCTCGCAGATTTTTTTTTCGACCTCGAAACGAGATCATCCATCAGACTTGTATAAAAGACAAGCAAAACGCATCAAAAAGTCGTCAAAATAATAAAAAAAAAAATTAATAGCTACAAATTTTCATGTATTATCACTTTTTTAAAATATCAGATTTTTCTAAGAATATGGATGTTTCATAAATTTTTTACAGACCTATTTTAAACAAAATCGCATCATCACCTCCCCGTGGTGCCCGCTGGATAGCTATCTGATAGTGAACTAACGATGAGCGTATGCTGAGCCTGACGATATATGTGTAGCTGAACACTTGGACCTGCGTAAGCACATCTGGGTGAACTTTAGCGCGCATATGTTTAACCGGACGAGGCATCTCTTGTTGACCTGATTGGCTGAAATATGCGTCTCAGAAGTCTAGCAAGAGCTCCTCAGAAGGAGGACGTGCGGCGAATGAATTCCCCCAATGGAATCAACGGTGACGTCTACAGAGCAGCGGATACCTTACCGGAGCTACTTCGACATATTTGAAGCTGAGGTCTGTAAGGATTTTCAATACTACGTCAGGGTATTGAAAAAGAGATGGTGGCGGATGAACCCTCAATGGGCCAACGGCAGAGCTCATATCCCCGAAGTGGGTTACTGACATCGGTGTATCCGCCCCTCGTCCTAGGGGTTGCTAACAAAGGATCTGCTCCTCCAGGTTGGGGGTTCTGCCGTCGGGTTAACTCCCCTACAACGTAAAAAACCTTCGGTTACGAAGCAACCAACAGCCTCGGATACGGATGATTTTACTGTTGATGACCCAAGCAAACGTAAAAAGGACAACGATCTTCGTGTCTACACGTGGAATGTTAGGTCCCTCTACAAACCACGTGCAGCCGAACAACTTGCGGAGGCCCTAGAGTGTCTCAAAGCAGACATTACCGCCATCCAAGAAGTGCGATGGGATGGGCCGGGCAAAAGGAGTATGAAAACCTGCGACATCTACTACGGCGATTGCTACAGACAACAAGGGCAACGTCCATTCGGTTGCAGATTTGTCATTGGAGGCAGACTTAGGCAAAAAGTCTTGAGTTTCAGGCATGTGGACGAGAGCCTTATGACTATCCGTATCAAGGCTAAATTTGCCAACATTAGCCTAATATGCGTTCACGCCCCTCACGAGGAGAAGGACGACGCGACAAAAGATGACTTCCACCAGCTCTTGGACAAGACGTATGAGCAATGCCCTAACCACGACGTTAAAATTATCCTAGGTGACTTAAACGCAAAGCTAGGAAGAGAGGACGTCTTTAGTAGCGTGGTCGGAAAACACAGCCTGCACGACATCACATCCGACAACGGACTCAGGCTAATTGACTTTGCGGCGGGACGAAACTTTGTCGTAGCTAGTACGCGGTTCCCACGTCTCGACATTCACAAGGAAACATGGCTCTCCTTTGATCGAAAAATCGTCAACCAAATCGATCACATTGCGATCGACGCAAGGCACTCTTCAAGTATTCTGGGTGTCCGGACTTTCCGAGGAGCCAACGTGGACTCGGATCACTACTTAGTTGTAGCCAAGGTACGGATGCGGATATCCACAACGGAGCGAAATCAACGAAATACTGTGAGTAAATTTGACGTCGAAAAGCTACAATCGCCAGAACCTTTGCCGATCGTGTTTCTTGTAATCTTAATCTAAGTCCTATGCCGCCAGCAGCAAATGCGGAAGACCAGTGGCAGCGTTGCCAACAAGATATCAGAGATGCCGCCTCTGATGTACTGGGTTTCTCTCGGCCACCACAATGATACCCCTGGTTTGATGAGGAGTGCCGGCAAGCACATGCAGCAAAACAAGAGGCGTACAAAGCGGCGTTGCATAGAAGGAACAAAGCTGCTTACGAGCTCTACGTGAGCAGGAGAAAAGAGGAACATCGACTTCTCAAAAAGAAGAAAAAGGAGCATGAGAAGCGCTCGATCGAGGAGATTGAGAGACTTTATTGCAGGAATAATGTTCGAAAATTTTACCAAAAGGTAAAGAGAAGCCAGAACAGAAGCCTGCAGGGACGAAAATGGCAATATAGTAGTAGAATCGCAGTCGGTGCTGAGGATATGGAAGGAACACTTCTGCAGACTGTTAAACGGCGATGATGACCAACATTCCGGTGTCAGGCAGAATGAGCCATTTTACAGTGACGATTATAATCAAGATTCCCGTCAACCCGATCAGAATGAAGTGAGGATAGCTATATCTAAACTCAAATCCAACAAAGCTGCTGGAGCCGACGGCCTTGCCGCTGAACTTTTCAAGGCAGGAGGAGATGAGTTGGTAAGGAGCATGCACCAGCTCATCTGTAAAATCTGGTCGGACGAAAGTATGCCCGATGAATGGAACCTCAGCATCGTTTGCCCGATCCTGAAGAAAGGAGACCCTTTGAACTGCGCCAACTACAGAGGTAAAAGTCTCTTAAATATCGCATATGAGATCCTGTCTGCCTTACTATGTGGACGCCTAAAACCGATCGTCAACAACCTGATAGGTCCTTATCAGTGCGGTTTCAGGCCGGGAAAGTCCACCATTGACCAAATATTCACACTACGGCAGATCTTGGAAAAAACCCATGAATATAAAATCGATACGCACCACCTCTTTATCGATTTCAAAGTTGCCTATGATAGCGTGTATAGAGACGAGTTATACAGAGCCATGTCTAGTCTTGGTATCCCTGCCAAGCTCGTCCGTTTGTGCAGAATGACGATGGAGAACTCTCGCTGCTCCATCAAAGTCGGTAAGAACATCACCGAACCGTTCGACGTCAGGAAAGGTCTTAGACAAGGTGACGCGCTATCATGCGATTTCTTTAACATAGTACTTGAGAGAATTGTACGAAACTCACAAGCCAACACCGGAGGTATAATCTTTTACAAGTCTGCACAACTACTCGCTTATGCCGATGACATTGACATAATCGGAAGAACTCAGCGGGCCGTCAATGGGGCATTTACGAGTATTGAGATCGAGGCAGCAAAGATGGGCCTAGCGGTCAATGAAAGCAAAACAAAATATATGCTGTCTACAAAAAAGGACACCCAACATCGGCGTCTTGGACAGAACGCCACAATAGACAGATATAATTTTGAGGTAGTAAAGGATTTTGTCTACCTAGGCTCTATGGTGAACTCCGCGAATGACATCAGTAGGGAGATCACACGAAGAATTACTCTTGCCAATCGTTGTTTCTATGGGCTAAAACGGCAATTGAGTAGCAAAGCCCTATCTCGAACTACTAAGGTAACTCTTTATAAGACTCTAATCATCCCAGTCCTGCTGTATGGCGCAGAGGCATGGGCTTTGACAAAACCGGATGAGGATGCCCTTGGTTATTTCGAGAGAAAAGTTCTCCGAGCGATCTTTGGCCCCATCTGCATAGACGGTGAGTGGAGGAGAAGGTACAATGCCGAGCTATACGGCATGTACAAAGACATCGACTTAGCCAGAAGAGTTCACATACAGCGATTAAGATGGCTGGGTCATTTGGAGCGGATGGAGCCCAACGTTCCCGCTAAGAATGTTTTCGAATCCACCCCGGATGGACGACGCAGTAGAGGACGACCTCGCGGTAGGTGGCGCAAACAAGTGGAGGGGGACCTCAACCAACTTGGCGTGCGCAACTAGAGGCTGCTGGCTCGTAATCGTGCTAGCTGTAGAGGTGTGTTGGTTGAGGCCCAGGTCCACCCCGGACCGTAGCGCCATCTAAGTAAGTAAGTATTTTAAACAATTTCATGCCAACGTATAAAAAAAACATTTTGGAAGAACGGCAAAAAGAAAATATTTTTTTTTGTTGACCAGTGTAATTACTCGAACAAATTTTGTTTGTAATTTTATTTAAAAATAGTTTATTAGAAGTTAATATGAGGCCTGCATATAACTTCATTTTTAGGAGACACGTTAGGCTAGAAAATCGGTATATTAAATTAATTTTAATGAAGTTGTTTTGTGTTTTATCATTTATGTTTTCCACAGGAGAAAATTAATAATTATCAGAAACTCTCGTGATCCATTTGAGGAAACAACAGAACAGCAGGCGAACCCCACAGGCGGATCAGTAGAAATGCGGTGAAGTGGGAGGGTTGTGATCCCTTCTTTTCGGATCATAACCTCGCTGATAAAAGGAAGAAGAAGAACAGAACAGCAATTCATGGACTTGTTTCGTATCCCAAAACATCTATGTTTGGAATTTCTTGGAAAAATTCAAAAAATTTTTTATAAAACGAGCGACAATCTGCAATTAGTATTACTTCTCGTCTCCTTTGTGCTTTGCGATATTTTGCCACCGGAAATTATCAGCGAGGAGTTGGACAAGATTTTATGGCTTGTATGTCTCATACATCAGTTTATCGCTGTATCTATGAAGTAGCAGAAATCCTTAATGAAATAGCGCATGAAAATGTTACATTTCCAGACGAGCAAGAGCAAACCACAATTAAAGCAGAGTTTTACGATGTAGCATCTTTCCGCGGGATTGTTGGATTTATAGATGGAACTCAAATTAAGGTAACTGCACCAAACCATGACCTTGAATACGCCTATTATTGTCCATAAATGTGCTTTTAGGGTAAATTCAGAAACGTAAAAAAAACGCATAAATGCGGCATCACTGCTTAGTTACGATGCTGATGCGCAACACAGTTGATGCTGATGCCATGCTGATAGAGATTTTTGTTGACGTTTCAGAACAACATTTAAAATACGGGATTTCTTCTTTCATTTCCGACAAAATTTTTCCCTACAACACAGCCTTTGATTTTTTTTCCGACGCAAACACTTGCTCATATTTCAATCTCGTTGAAATTATAAGTTTGATTTGTGCGGCACTGAAGTTCTCCCTGAAAAATGAAAAATATCTATTCTGAATAATTAGTAATTGTTTTTATTTACTTTTCCTTCTCTTTAGCCATTCAACAAGCCTTATTTGTCCAAAGCATCAACAACAAATCACGAATTTTGCTGATGCTTTTTTCGTTGACGTTTGCGCACCTATTTACCTAACTTTACAATAATGAACACTTTACGAAATAAGTGATGCCCATTTGCTGCGTTAATGAACATTTGGCAGGGCTGATTGAGCATCATCAATGCAGTAATACGTTTCTGAATATCCTTACTTGACTCGTTATGCGAATGCAGGGTTTCCAGGGACTACACACGATGCTTACATTCAGCGCCGTTCAGCTATACAAGAATTTCACAGAGTATGCAGAAGGAAAAAGGAATTTGTGGCTGCTTTGAGATGGAGGATTTCCACAGCAATTATAGTTAATGACACCATGTAAAACAGCATCTAATAGAGTAATGGAAAAGTACAATACTGCTCATAAAAACAACGAGATGTATGATAGAATGGTGTATCGGAATTTTAATATGCAGATTCCGTTGGCTTTCTTCGCACAGAATACTCAGTTACGATCAAGTAAAAGCGGGAAAAATATAATATATTTGTATATAAGTATATATAAACGCGTGTAATGTAATTAATAAATGAAGAACTGGAAACACCAAGCAACGTCGATCAACTTCCCATTTGGATGACGCTAAAACGTTAAGACAAGGGCAGATAATAAGGCAGAATATAATTGAAACAAAATGAAAATAAATGAAATGAAATGAAATGAAACTTTTCTTAATTTTTGTTGTGCATTGCAAATATATAAAGAAATCAATTTATTGGTTATTTTCCATTTTCAATTTAAACTACTTTTCTTGAAGAGATGCCTCTCTTTCTCGTAACTCTAGAAGCTTCTCTTCATACTTCTTTTTACAATTTAAGGATTTCTCTGCATTTCGTAGCATTTTTTTATGTTCAAGTTTTAGCATCTTTTCTTCGAAGGAAGATACCTCTGGATGCTTTCCCGATGGCGCCCTTTTCCTTTTACGGCACTGCCACCGCTGTTACTGGCATTTCGTCAGCTATTAAAGTTAAGCACATCTCTCCGGCAATGTCTGATTCTTCCAGAATCGCTGAGAAATGAAAATCATCCTCAGGAGTAGGTTGCGACGGCTGACTGGGAGTAGCTATCGTTCTCTGAATTTGTAAAAAATCCACAAAATAAGCCATTCGAAAATGCTAAATCTGTTTTAAAGTTTCTTACCATATCAGCTTGCACTTGTGGTGAAATAAACCGCTCTGGAACATCTGCGCCACTTACTGCGGCGGGAGCTAACAGCGCAACTACGCGTTCTTCGAATGGACTTAACTGCTTCACTTTTTTTTATTCCATTTACCCCGCTTCTTTGGAAGGACACCTTTATGAGATATTTAAGGAATATCTGGCAACTGTATAAAAGTTGAAGAAAGCTTTGATTTCTCCTCTGATCATTCTCCAATCATTATGACGATAAGCGGAGCTCTGATTAAAAAAGCAGGACCGGCCAGATTAACCGGCGCGAAAACTAATTGGGATGGCTTTAAAAAAGATATTGAAGCAAATATTGAGCTGAGCGTATCACTTAAAACGCCCTATGAACTTGAAGTTGAAGTAGATCTTACTTGCTTACTTACTTAGGTGGAGCTACAGTTCGGGGTGAACCTGGGCCTCAACCAACAAGCCTCTCCATTTAGCTCGGTCTTTAGCTAATTGCCTCCAGTTGCGCACTCCAAGTTGGTCGAGGTCCCCTTGAACTTGTGCGCGCCACCTACGGCGATGATTCCCTCTACTGCGTCGTCCCTCGGGGCTAGATTCGAAGACTCTGCGGGCCGGAGCGTTGGTGTCCATTCGCTCTACATGTCCTAGCCATCTCAGACGTCCAATACGCAGTTTTTTTTGACTAGGTCGATGTCGCTGTACAGCTCGTATAGTTCGTGATTGAATCTTCTCCTCCAAAACCCGTCAACGCAAACGGGACCGAAAATCTTACGAACAATTTTTCTCTCGAAGCGACCAAGGATATCTTCATCCTCTTTTAATAAAGTCCATGTTTCAGCGCCGTAAAGCAGGACTGGGATGATCAAGGTCTTATATAGAGTCTCCTTAGTTGTTCGAAATAGGGCTTTACTGTTGAATTGCCTTATAAGCCCAAAAAAACAGCGATTGGCAAGAGTTATTCTTCGATTGATTTCTGCACTGATTACTATCTCGAAGTTATAGCTGCCCACGGTGACGTTTTGTGCAATTCGTCGGTGTTGGTTTTCCCTTCTAGTTGACAACATATACTTGGTTTTGCCCTCGTTTATCGCCAAACCCATTTTGGCCGCTTCTGCCTCAATGCTTGCAAAAGCACCGGTGACAGCCCGTTGAGTTCTTCCGATAATGTCTATATCGTCGGCGTATGCAAGTAGTTGTACAGACTTGTAATAGATTGTGCCTCCGGTGTTGGCTTGTGAGTTCCGCACAATCCGTTCAAGTACAATATTGAAGAAGGCACATGACAGCGCGTCACCTTGTCTAAAGCCTTTTTTGACATCAAAGGTCTCGGTGAGGTCATTACCGACCTTGATGGAGCAGCAAGCGTTCTCCGTCGTCAGCCTGCACAGGCGGACAAGTTTGGCAGGGATGTCAAAACTAGACATGGCTCTATAAAGCTCTTCTCTATAGATGCTGTCATAGGCGGCCTTGAAATCGATAAAGAGGTGGTGAGTATCGATTTGGAATTCTTGGGTTTTTTCCTAGATCTGCCGTAGTGTGAATATTTGGTCAATGGTGGACTTTCCCGGCCTAAAACCGCACTGATAAGGACATATCAGGTTGTTGACGATCGGTTTTAGGCGTTCACATAATACGGCAGACAGGATTTTATATGCGATGTTGAGGAGACTTATACCTCTGTAATTGGCGCAGTTCAGAGGGTCTCCTTTCTTCAGGATCGGGCAAACGATGCTGAGGTTACTTGGAAAATATTCCAAGCTTAATATAGATAACAAACTGCTTTTATATAAGCAAGTGCTAAAGCCTGTATGGACATATGGTGTACAACTCTGGGGTTGTACCAAAATAAGAAACATTAAAATTTTACAAAATTTTGAGAACAAAGTGTTAAGAGGTATTGTTAATGGGCCATGGTATATCCGAAATAGCGATATCCACAGAGATCTAGGCATTAAAACAATCGAAGACGAAATCAAAAACTACGCGAGAAAGCATAAAAGTCGACTAGAAAGTCACACTAATATAACAGTCCTCCAAGTTTTGGATGAAAGAAATTTACTACGCCGTCTACAAAGAATCAAACCTTTAGACTTAGCGCGTTAAATAACCGCGTCTAAACTGCAGAGCTAGCAGAAACTTCTAATGGGAAGGTACCTGCAAAACGTTATTACTTCGTGAAACGAAAACTACTTGATAAGTCGAATACTTAGTTGTAGTAAAAATAAAAACAAGTCTGTTTTGAAGGGAGGTTTTTTAGTGGGTAAGAATCCCACACTACTATGAGCACGCGCTGTCGATCCTTATAGTGTCTTGTTGAAGATTTTCACCTACCCTCGGAAAAAAAGCAAAAAACAAAAAAAAAACCTTTATGATCGCTTCTCACCTAAAGTCTAAATATAAAGCAGAGATAATTTTTTATCATAAAAATTAAACAGTTTAATTTACTTACTTTTGGTCTCGCCTATACTTGAGCCATTGGTTTGAGTCTTTCTTTTTCACTGTCTTTTTTTATTACTTCACAGCCGAAAACAGAGTGAATAAATTTATTCAGTTGTGTACACAACAACTGTCAAAAAACACACTCACACGCTTGCGGAATCGGAAGAAGCCAGTGTACGAATTTTTATGTGTACACAGCAGAACTGACGCTTGCGGAATCCGGCACCTGGTGTTGTCGCTTCAGACATTCGCTTGGTATTCGCCTAGTAAGTTTTATCTGTAACTGTAACCCACAGTTGATTCGATTTTGCAAGATCCCGGTAAATATTTTATACTATGCGTTAAGGAAAGAAATGCTTTAATAATTTGCCGGATCAGACTCATTTTTCGTGAATCGGGAATATAAACGCCTCCTTAAGTTCTTTTCGAGTTACAGCATGTACAAAAGATGGTTTCGAAGATCAGCAGAAGCATTCTTTTAAAATTCAGCAAGTATTCGATTCGATTCGATCCTGGGGCTTTACCATCCTTGAGTCTGCTTAAGGTTTCTATTAGACAGGTTAAATTAAAATGAAAGTTCCTGGGTTTTTCACGACCGGCATATGTATACTATGATGTGAGGTCCTTTTGTCCTTTGCAGACGACGAATTGAATTGTCCGCGTCAAGTAGTTGAATGACGGTATGGTTGCAATGACCGTCACGATCTTTGTGTTTACGCGCAAGTTTTGTTATCTCGTCCACGACGCTGGGAATAGTATCGCCCGTTGTCAATATCGCCGTATCGTCTGCAAACGTGGCGACGCCGCAGTTTCTTTCCTGCAGGATATCACGCGTGTAGAGTACATATAAAAGCGCATCATTGGGAAATCGAATATTTCATAGTTGAAACCAGATGTAATATACTAAAAGATGAATCTATTGAGTACTGGGCTCAACAGGCTGTTAAAATGTGCAAAAAGGCGGTAAGAACTTCGTTCACGACGGATGTTAAACTTTTTACCATTCAGCTGCCGAGCCAATTTCCAAAATTCCGATGCATTTCTACAGAACGCTAGCCGTTGTGCCTCCAATTCATAGTATGTTTTCTTTTTGCGCCCACATACTCGTAATGCCTTAAGCATACTATTGTCATCCACATAAAGATTTTTAAAGAATCCTTCGTTGGAGTCCCGGAACGCCCTTAGCCACGCAAAAGATACCTATCTCTTAAGATCGGAGATCGTCATACTTCCTACCGCAGTTTTTTGTTTGTCGCAGGTTTCCGAAAATTCCGTTAAAATTTCCGTGATTCGCATTTTTGAAGCACGTACCGCAATTGATGCACCGCTTAAGCGTACGTTGATTGGAGATCGCTGCATATGTGTCATCATTCGCTGCAGATGGTGATTTTAGACTTAATTCAAAGCTAAGCGACTCACCTTACTAAATTTCGGTGCAGGTAGTAAAACTATATATTGGGCACTGCATTAATTAGTAAAAATTTTAACGAATAAAAACTACTGAAAGCTCTTAAAGTTTCATTTTGTTATGGAATTACTTTTTCAGGCGACTTATTCACTCGATGTTAACGTTGTCAAACCTTTTTTATGTATATAGTTAAGAATTAAAACATGCGCTCAGGAAAAGGAATGTTTGAAAATAATTGAATTTTAGGGATCCATCTTGCTGAGTCAAAGAAAGTTGTCAACATGAAATAAGCTCTCTCCGAGTCTTACATCTACAATGGCTTTCGTAATCGTAGGATACCTTCCATCGTTATTTACTTACTTACTTAGATGTCGCCGTAGTTCGTATGGACCTGGGCCTCAACCAATAAGCTTCCCGCTTCTCCACGTCACGTAAGGTAATTCCTTTCTTCAATGCATCATCCCTCCGAAGTAAATTTTAAAATCTTCTGGGCATTGATGTACATCCGCTCTATAGATATGTATGAATGTCAAAGCCATTTCAATCGCTGTACGCGTACTCTTCTGGACAGGTCGATGTCTCTGTGCAGCCCATAACATTGTTCATTACATCTTCTCCTCCACTCGCCATCTATGCAGACGGATTCTCTCAAAGTAAGCAAGGGCACCTTCATCTGATTTTCACAAAGTCTATGCTCCTCCGCCATACAGCGATACTGAGATGAAAAGTGCCTTATACAGAGTTACCTTAGCAGTTCGAGATAGGGCTCTGTTACTCAAATGTTTTCTTAGCGCATAGACACACCCATTGGAGAGGGTAATTCTTCGTTTGATCTCCCCACTGATGTCATTTACGAAGTTCCCCATAGAGCCTAGGTAGACAAAGTCCTTTACTACGTCAAAATGATATCTGTTTATTGTGGCGTTCTGTCAGAAATACCGTTGTTGGGTATCCTTTTTTCTCGACAACATATGTTTTGGTTCGCTTTCATTAAACCCATCTTTGCTGCCTCTTTCGCAATACTCCCAAATGTCCCACTGACGGCCCGGCCCATTGAGTTCTTCCAGCTATGCCAATGTCATCGTCTTAAGGAGTAGTTATGCAGACTTGTAAAAAATTGTAGCTCCGGTGTTGCCTTGTGAGTTTCCTATAATTCTTTCAAGTATTATGTTAAAGAGATCGCATGATAGCGTGTCACTTTATCTAATACCGTTCCTGACATCGAATGGTTCGGTGTTGATCTTACCGGCTATAGTGGAGCACCGATAGTTCGAAATCGTCATCTTACATAGACGGACGAGCTTGTCTGGGAACCCGGGAGTAGACATGGCTCTGTATAACTCGTCTCTATACAAACTATCATAGGTAGCTTTAAAATCGATGAAGATGTGGTTCGCATGGTGCCGTAATGTGAATATTTGTTCAATGGTGAACTTTTCCGACCTAAAGCCGCATCAGGTTGTTGACCAGCGATTTTAGGTGTTCGGATAATACGGCAGACAAGTACATAAAATATTTGCAAATGCAACAAAAAAGTAAAACAACATTCTCAATGTGCATTATTTTATTACAATCTTTTACTTAGCTATACGGCTTGGGACACAAGACTTCCCCTGAAGGAATTTTGCCTTGGACCCAATTAATAAATGAAGTCATTCTAGTATTAACACCTGGATTAGAACCACATTCATATCCAAAACTAATAATTCCCAACAAGAATTCCCTAACCGATCCTTTACGCATGACTGGACCACCGGAATCAAATTGGCAAGCATCTCTGTCCGGATAATATGTGCACTCTTGTGAAGGTAGCAATGAAGGATATACACTCTCACATACAGAATTTGGCAGAATATTAACAGACGCTTTTTGGAGTTTATACGCTCTTTCACCAGTAAAGGAAGTCGTTCCCCAGCCGATAACATATACACTTGTATAGTCAAAGGTGTTACTCCTAAAAAGTCACATACCTATGTTATCAAATGTTATACAAGAATGAACTAAAATGACTTACGCTTGATCCAGAGGAAGACAAGCCGGGCCTACTCCCCGGGACCACTCGATAGGAGTGTTAGTAATCAATACAGCAATATCATTTTCATTATTAGTTGGATCGTAGCCTGGGGCTTCATAATATGTACTGATGCCGTAGGCGGCTGCATATGGCGATTCGTCATCTAAAATGAGATTTCTGAGAGTGCAATCACGTCAGAGAAAAATAAAAATAAAAATCAGACTCACTTCTAGATATATCATGATCCCCAACCCATGCCTGAAGATCAGCCGCATTTGGATAGAGCTGAGTGCAATGAGCTGCAGTAAGTAATACTGAGTGACTAACTAAAATAAAGATAATAAATAAAACTATCTTCATATTAACAAATGTTTCTTACTAATGGTTGCACCACAGAATACAGTTTCAGTGGGTATATCGTAAAGTGCTACCATCGAAGGGAATTCTCCCATTGCTGTCTCATTCCCGCCGACTATCCTTGTACTCTGTGACCACCCACAATCGCAGGCTTGGGGACGAGTAGTTAGGGTACAGTTAAATTTTCCTCCAATGTCTGAGTTTGGTTTTGATTCAGATATGTAAGCAATCACAAGGGTGCGAAACATGGATGTACGCGTTATATTTCCCGATCCACAGTTTTGTTCAGCCCCGTCTAGACTTGAATCTCCATCACGAGCGATGAAGAAGAACTCAGTACTGCACTCAGACGGGTCCTGGAAGACAAAAGTATAAACAATAGTTAAATAATAAACTTTACCATAAGGGTTGAAATAGTGTTGAATGGGTTGAAAATAGTTTCATCGCAAAGCATATTTCCGGTTTGAATTTTTTACTTAAGCCTTAAGCTCTTGAGGCAATGTACCTTAAAATCAATCGGACAAGAAAGCCTCGACGAAATAAAGTTAAGAGGCTTTGTCAACCTCTGCAAGATCAATCAACAGGTCACCACCATCGACATATATATACCCATCACCCTCGATACCAAGGCCAAGGCGGTGGGGAAAAACGGACAATGAAGGGCAGGTGTTTTTAGTAGGTCGAAATTCCACCCATAAAAGTAAAATAAAATATGGCAGCGTATAAGCATACACATACTCGTGCATATATATGTACTTTTCATGGTGTAATGAAGAATGGTGCGGAAGAATGCCCTCGATGGAATCAACGACTAGGGCATACCTTATTTGATTTGAAGTCTATAAGAATTTTGGGCACTGGGTGTTGAAAAGAGATGGTGGCGGATGAGCCCATACTGGACCAATGGCAGCACTCAAGCTCCCGAAGTGGGTCACTGGCATCGGTATAACCAACTCCGCGTCCTAAGGATTGCATATAAGGCTAAGGTGTAGTGCCATCGATCTATTTTCTTAACATTTAAAAAGACTTAAGTTACGAAACAACCAACAACCTCGGATAGGGATGATTTCACTGTTGACGACCCTTGCAAACGTAAAAAGACAACGATCTTCGTATCTGCACGTAGAAAGCGCACGTGCAGTAGAACAATTTGTGGAGGCCCTAGACTGCTGCAAAGCAGACATAAGAAGCTCATTTGGATGGGCCGGGCAAAATGAATATGAAAAAATGCGACATCTACTACGGCGATTGCTACAGAAAACATGGACATCATCTATTCGGCGGCGGAATCGTTATTAGGCAGACTTAGGCAAGAAGTTGAGTTTCGAGCGCCTCATAACAATCCGTATTAAGGCTAAATCCGCCAACGTTGACCTAATATGTGCTCACGACCCTCACGCGAAGATGGATGAAGCGACGAAGGATGACTTCTGTCAGTTCTTGAACAAAACGTTTAAGCAATGTCCTAGATACGACATTAAAATTGTTGGGCCATTTTACCAGAAGGTAAGGAAAAGCGGACATCTTTAGTAACGTGGTTGGAAAGCACAGTCTGCACGACAACACATCCGACAACGAATTCAAGCTAGTCGACCTTACGGCGGGACGAAACATTACCGGCCGTAGCAAGTACATGGTTTCCACGTCTTGAAGTTTACACGGGGACATTGCTCTCCTTTGATCGAAAAACCGTGAAGCAAATCGATAACATTGCGATCGATGCAAGGCACTCTTCCAGTATTCTGGGTATCCGGAGTTTCGGTACGGATGCTAATATCCAAAACGGAGTGATATCAACGAAATACTGAAGGAAATTTGCCGTCGGACGGCTGCAATCGCAAAAGAACGTCAGAGCCCTTGCCAATGAAGTCTCTATTAAAATTAAGTCCTAGGCCGGCACGAGAAAACGTGGAAGGCCAGAGATGCCGCCTCTCATGTATTGCGTTGCTCCTGGCCACCACAATGAAACTCCTGCTTTGATGAAGAGTACCGGTGAACACATGCAGCAAAAAATGCGACCGCAGGAGAAAATAGTAACGTAGACTTCTCAGAAAGAAGAAAAAGGAGCTAAAAAGCGTTCGATCGAGAAGATTGAGAGACTTTATTGCATAAATGGTGTTTTAAAATTTTTCCAAAAGGTAAGAAGTACATGCTGGGGTTTCAAAGCCAGAACAGAAGCCTGCAGGGACGAAAAGTGGTTATATAGAAGTAGAATCGCAATCGGTGCTGAGAATACGGAAGAGCCACTTCTGCTAGCTGCTAAACAGTGACGATGACCAATATTCCGGTGTCAGGCAGAACAAGTCATTCAACAGTGTCGATGACAGTCAAGATTCCTATCAACCCGATCAGAATGAAATGAGGATAGCGATATCTAAACTTAAATTCAGCAAAGCTAGTGGAACCGATGGCCTTGCCGTAGAACTTTTCAAGGCAGGAGAGGTGATTTCAATTGAATGAAGCCTCGGTATCGTTTGCCCGATCCTGTTAAAAGTACCACCTTTAAAATGCACAAACTACAAAGGTATAGGTTTTCTCAATATCACGTATAAAATCCTGTCAACAATCTAATAGGTTCTTATCAGTACAGTTTCAGGCCGAGAAAGTCCACCAACGACCAATATTCACACTACGGCAGATCTTGGAAAAAGCCATGAATATAAAATCCATACGCAGCACCACCTCTTCGTCGATTCCAAAGCTACCTGTGATAGCGTGTATAGAGACGAGTTATACAGAGCCATGTCTAGTCTTGGCATCCCTGCCAAGCTTGTCCATTTGTGCAGGATGACGATGACTCTCGTTATTTCATCAAAGTCGGAAAGAACGGAACCAAACTGTTCGATGTCAGGAAAGTTCTTAGACAAGCTGACGCGCTATCATGCGATCTCCTTAACATAATACTGGAAAGAATTGTACGAAACTCACAAGCCAACACCGGAGGAACAATCTTTTACGAGTCTGTACGACTACTCGCTTACAGCCATGATATTGGCATAGTCGGAAGAACTCAGCGGGCCGTCAGTGGGGTGTTTGTGAGTAATGAGTCAGAGGCGGCGAAGATGGGTCTAGCGGTCAATGAAAGCAAAACAAATTACCTATATATGCTCTACACAAAAAAAGAACACAATAGAGAGGTACATTTCTTATGTAGTAAAGCACTTTGTCTACCTAGGCTTTATGATGAATTCCGCAATTGACACCAGTGGGGAGATCAAACGAAGAACTACTCTTGTCAATCGGTGTTTCAATGGGCTTAAAAGGATTGTTGTAAAGCCCTCTCGAGCGACTCAGTTAACCCTGTATAAGACCCTAATAATCCAAGTCCTGATGTACGACGCAGACGTATTAACTTTGTCAAAATCGGATGCGGAGGCCTTCGGTTACTTTAAGAGGAATTTTCTTCGAGTGATTTATTGATCCTTTTGCATAGACGGCGAATAGAGGAGAAGGTAATATGTCGCACTATGCGACATATGCAAGAAGATCGACTTAACATTGACTGCACAACTGGCAGCTATCTCGTAAGTGGGCTGGATGGAGAGGTTTGTTGGTTGAGGCCCAGGTTCATCTTGGACTGTAGCTACACCTACATAAGTAAGTAAGTGGAGAATTTCAATATAACAGACATTGCACATTGTAGAAAGAGCGCTGAAGATACTTTGAAGAAAACAAATTTGAAAAAATTAACGTTTTACCTTGTCAAACGCAATTACACACTCAGCCAATATCTCATAGTCCAGTGGCACAATCAATTTATAGCGGCAGGACGTTCCCGATGGGTATTTCTTCGCATACATTGGCGACAGTAAGTACGCCACGGAGTTTGCTTTAAGATTATAAGTATGATCACATCCTTCAAAGTAACCTTCCGAAAATCCAATAATCAGCAGTATAACACCTTAAAAGATTGAAACAGTCTTGGCTATTGCGCTCGTATTCAAAGAAACGTTATTTTACCAACCGACACACTTTAACGACATCATTGCTGGCACACTTACAACTTGCGTATGATCTGCTTGTGATCCCAACACGCTTATTATTATTTTTAAATTTCTTGCCAAATTTGTATTTACCCTTCGAAAGCATACAGATATGTATTCGCAAACCTTGTGCTGCTGGCTCAAATCATCTGAATGCTCTTATCTGTCTTGGGTATTAAATTTTATTTTTTTTATCAAAATTGTATATCTTTTCTGGTTATTTGCAAGCAAAAGCCTTGCAAATGGAACATGTCAGCCTTAGAGTAACAAAAATATTTAAACAATCTCGCCTTTTCCAAGAACTCCCTTGAATACACATACGAGTATGTGATACTTAGTTTTTATATCGAGTTCACTAGTTTTATTATTTTAACTGATTATTAATATATAAGCGTGCAAATTAGATACATTGTTTTTATTTATAAAGCTGTAATTTGTCTGCAATTATTGGTACGAGAAATGGTTTTATATGGTGTAGGTGGAAAGTCGCTTACGTATTTATTTTAATTAAAAACCATTTAAGTTGAATTTGAGGGCTTTTTTAAAAAAAAAAATATATAAGCACTGAATGCCATCTAAGCCTCTAGGTGAAATCGTTTGTTTCAGTGCGTACCCAAGTATTATAGATGATGGTAGACAGTGGCGTAGTTGAAGTAAATTGAAGCGGGGTTTTGAAGATAAGAAGTACAAAGTTCAAATAATTGGACATTGGTTCATTACATATGTAAGTATGTTACGGTGAAAGTCGACAATCACAGGTGAAAGCAAAATTGATTAATGAAGAAAAACTAACCAGTTTGGCTCATATGTACGTGCGAGAATGAGTGTGGCAAAATTTATGAGAAAAATCTGAGCCTTATGTGGTCGGATGGCTCTTGTTACATACTTACTTACTTACTTAGGTGGCGCTACAGTTCAGGGTGTACCTGGGCCTCAACCAACAAGTCTCTCCATTTAGCTAATTGCCTCCAGTTGCGCACTCCAAGTTGATCGAGGTCCCCTTGAACTTGTGCGCGCCACCTACGGCGAGGAGGTCCTCTACTGCGTCGTCTCTCCGGGCTAGATTCGAAGACCCTGCGGGCCGGAGCGTTGGTGTCCATTCGATCTACATGTCCTAGCCATCTCAGACGTCCAATACTCAGTTTTTTGACTAGGTCGATGTCGTTGTACAGCTCGTATAGTTCCATATTGAATCTTCGCCTCCAAAACCCGTCAACGCAAACGGGACCGAAAATCTTACGAAGAATTTTTTCTCTCAAAGCGACCAAGGATATCTTCATCCCCTTTTAATAAAGTCCATGTTTCAGCGCCGTAAAGCAGGACTGGGATGTTCAGAGTCTCACGCAGAGTTTTCGTAGTTGTTCGAGATAGGGCTTTACTACTGAACTGCCTTATAAGCCCAAAAAGACTGCTGATGTTATTTTTAGAGTTTATAGCAGAGCCAAGGTAGACAAAGTCCCTTACTACCTCGAAGTTATAGCTGCCCACGGTGACATTCTGTCCAATTCGTCGGTGTTGACTTTCCCTTCTTGTTGACAGCATATTCTGCCTCAATGCTTGTAAACGCATCGGTGACAGCCCGCTGAGTTCTTCCAATAATGTCAATATCGTTGGCGTATGCAAGCAGTTGTACAGACTTTTGATAGATTGTGCCTCTGGTTTTGGCTTGTGAGTTCCGCATAATTCGTTCAAGTACAATTTTAAAGAAGTCACATGACAGCGCGTCACCCTGTCTAAAACCTTTCTTGACATCAAAGGTCTCAGTGAGGTCATTACCGAACTTGATGGAGCAGCGAGCGTTCTCCATCGTCAGCCTGCACAGACAGACAAGTTTGGCAGGGATGTCAAAACTAGACATGGCTTAATAAAGCTCTTCTCTATAGATGCTGTCATAGGCGGCCTTAAAATCGATAAAGAGGTGGTGAGTATCGATTTTAAATTCTTGGGTTTTCTCCAGGATCTGCCGAAGTGCGAAGATTTGATGCGATGTTGAGGAGATGCCGCTATAATTGACGCAGTTGAGGGATTCTCCTTTCTGTGGATCGGGCAAACGATGCTGTTCATCTGACATACACTCGTCTGATCAAATCTTAGAGATGAGTTGGTGTGTGCACTCTACCAATTCATCACCAGCTGCCTTGAAAAGTTCGGCCGGTAAGCCATCAGGTCCAGCAGCCTTGTTGGATTTTAGCTTGGATATTGCTATCCTCACTTCGTTTTGGAAATTTTGACTGTCATCGTCTATATAGAATGGTTCATTCTCTTGATACATAGCTATTCCCTATTCGCTGGGGCTCGAACATTCACGCATTAGGTTACAAGCAAACGCACTGATAGAAGGAAATGGCAATTAGTTTTTGAATCTATCTTCGAAATGTGCATACAAATGTTTATAATAGTCCATTTTCTGGACTATGAAACGTTATTCAACTTTCACATTTACGCATAAGAAATAGGTCTTAGCAAACTGCTAAACCACGACAGTGAATACCAAAGGTACTTTCAACCATCGTCTAGGTTTCCTAAGCAATGTCACTTCTAACAAATCTGAGAAGGCATATATATATAGATATAACAGCAACCCAACATTACACATGCTGCAAGATTTAATGTAACAGAGCGGCAGTACTAACTAAGGCTATTCTCTTCTTCTTCTTCTTTTTCTTCATCTTCTTCGTCCTAGCCTTGGTCCTATTTCGAGTAGGCTCTCCTTGTACGATATCGCCAGGCTGTTCTGTTCTGAGTCACCCGCTCATTCACATCGCTCTTCCGCAAATCCTTTATTTGTCTGGCTTTCCTCCCGATTTTGTGTGGTCCTCTTCTTGTCTCTGGCATATCTAACATTTGCCTTACCGCATATTCGTCTGACCTACGCATCAGTACGCATAAGCGAAGGCCCATTCCCGCTGACAGTTTTCGTCAGCGTTTCGTCAGTTTTCGTATCCTTAGGATTAAGGAGCATCTACCATAATATACTGGATTTCAAGCTTACCTGGAAGAAGAACTCAGAAGAAAGAATAAAGAAAGCACTATGTGCATTCTACGCTTGTAAGAAAACCTTTGGTAAACGATGAGGCCGGTGTCTGTCCACAATCAACTGGATGTATACAGCAACTGTCAGACCTATACTTACCTACGGTATCTTTTTATGGTGGAATCCAACGGCCAAGACCAGCTATCTAATAAACCTAACTAAGGTACAATGACTGGCATGCATAAACGTAACAGGAACACAGATATCAACACCGCAAGCAGGCTTGGACGTGATGTTAAACCTCCTCCCCTTGGGTGAGTACATTCGAAGCACAGCTGCCAAGAGCGCAATTCTCCTCAAACAATCGAGCGCGTTGCAATAAAGCTCTTATGGACATGGTTATATACTACCCAGATAGAAAACAGATCTCGATAGAACTACTGACTATATCATCCCCCACATAGACTTCTATAAGAATTACTCCACATTATTCCCGAAAGTCAAAAGTGGGATATAGGAACTGGTTCTGAAGTATTTTGTGAGTCACTCAAAATCAACGACTCATACAAACTCCCGGACGACTGCAGTATCTTCCAAGGCGAAGTTTTCGCTATTGAAAGAGCAGCACAGACCATTTACAGAAATAAACTCAATCCTTCAAAGATTACTATCTTCATGGATAGTCAAGCTGCAATTAAAGCACTAGACAGTGAGGAAGTTAGATCAAAAGCAGTTTCCAGATGCCGAAATTCACTGAACAATATATGTAACACCCATGATGTAACTCTCTGCTGGGTTCCCGGACATAGCAATATAGAAGGGAATGAGATAGCAGATGAACCAGCCAAAAAGGGATCAGCATTAGATATAAAACATACTCGGACATCAATAGAAGTTCCTATTGGTGTACTAGAAAGGAAAGCCGACCTCAAAACAAGAGAGCTGATCAACTCCGTATGGATTACCAGAGGCGACTGTATAATATCTCGCAGTTTACGGCCGGCATGGAATGAAGGAAGAACAGGCTGCGGGCAAAAAAAAAGTACGCATCTTGAAAGACGCACTTATCGGGCACTGCCCTATAGGGAAATGGCTGTAAAGCAAGGCATTAAGTCAGCCGACCACTGCAGGGACTCTCAAGACGTGGAAAAGATAGAAAGTATTAAGCACTTGCTATGTGAGTGCCCAAATCTACAGAACCGCCGCCAACACTACATGGGTGAAAGATTTTTCGACGAATTAAGTGATCTTGTGCAAATTCCACTAAAGAACATGATACGATTCATAAAGAGCTCAGGTTGGTATGCTACTGGAACGACTGAAAGATATAGAGTTTTAATAGGTTCCATTAACAAAAAGGGGAAACACAATGGACCGTTTGTCCTTCGTGAGAAGCACCTAGGTGCACTTCCCTCTCACCTAACCTTCGTTTACCTCCAATTTTTCCGTAAGTCCACAGATGAACTTCACTTGGGTTGTTACTTGGTGGTGTGTGTCACAGATCAGATTTATAGTGCGTTGTGGAACGAACTGCCTTCTGAGGGACTGCCATACCAACTCTCCCGGCACTCGATCAAAGGCATTTTCGAGGTCAATGAAGACGCTATAGATGCTTCTTTTATTCGGGCTATGCATTTCAAGTATGGTTCGTAGAATATTGATAACATAAACTGTCTGTCTGAAGCCAAATTGATCTTCGCTTACTTCAACGATGTTTCTGATGTGGGTAAATAGGACTATTTCCCAGATTTTGAGGCAATGCGGCATGAGTTTAATCCTGCACAGCACCTTATGTCGCCTTTGTTTTTGTACTCGTAGAAGAGTGTCATAGAGGCGTACAAGAGGCGTACAAAGCGGCGCTGCATAGAAGGACTAGAGCTGCTTACGAGCTCTACGTGCGCAGGAGAAAAGAGGAACATCGACTTCTCAGAAAGAAGAAAAAGGAGCATGAGAAGCGCTCGATCGAGGAGATTGAGAGACTTTATTGCAGGAATAATGTTCGAAAATTTTACCAAAGGGTAAAAAGAACATGCCAGGGTTTCAAAGCCAGAACAGAAGCCTGCAGGGACGAAAATGGCAACATAGTAGTGGAATCGCAGTCGGTGCTGAGGATATGGAAGGAACACTTATGCAGACTGTTAAACGGTGATGATGACCAATATTCCGCTGTCAGGCAGAATGAGCCATTGAACAGTGACGATGGCAGTCAAGATTTCCGTCAACCCGATCAGAATGAAGTGAGGATAGCGATATCTAAACTCAAATCCAACACATCTGCTGGAGCCGACGGCCTTGACGCTGAACTTTTCAAGGCAGGAGGAGATGAGTTGGTATGGAGCATGCACCAGCTCATCTGTAAAATCTGGTCGGACGAAAGTATGCCCGATGAATGGAACCTCAGCATCGTTTGCCCAATCCTGAAGAAAGGAGACCCTCTGAATTGCGCCAACTACAGAGGTATAAGTCTCCTCAACATCGCATATAAGATCCTGTCTGCCGTATTATGTGAACGCCTAAAACCGATCGTCAACAACCTGATAGGTCCTTATTAGTGCGGTTTCAGGCCTGGAAAGTCCACCATTGACCAAATATTCACACTACGGCAGATCTTGGAAAAAACCCATGAATATAAAATCGATACGCACCACCTCTTCATCGATTTCAAAGTTGCCTATGATAGTTTGTATAGAGACGAGTTATACAGAGCCATGTCTAGTCTTGGCATCCCTGCCAAGCTCGTCCGTTTATGCAGAATGACGATGGAGAACTCTCGCTGCTCCATCAAAGTCGGTAAGAACATCACCGAAACGTTCGATGTCAGGAAAGGTCTTAGACAAGGTGACGCGCTGTCATGCGATCTCTTTAATATAGTACTTGAGAGAATTGTACGAAACTCACAAGCCAACACCGGAGGTACAATCTTTTACAAGTCTGTACAACTACTCGCTTATGCCGATGACATTGACATAATCGGAAGAACTCAGCGGGCCGTCAATGGGGCATTTACGAGTATTGAGATCGAGGCAGCAAAGATGGGTCTAGCGGTCAATGAAAGCAAAACAAAATATATGCTGTCTACAAAAAAGGACACCTAACATCGGCGTCTTGGACAGAACGCCACAATAGACAGACATAATTTTGAGGTAGTAAAAGATTTTGTCTACCTAGGCTCTATGGTGAACTCCGCAAATGACATCAGTAGGGAGATCACACGAAGAATTACTCTTGCCAATCGTTGTTTCTATGGGCTAAAACGGCAATTGAGTAGCAAAGCCCTATCTTGAACTACTAACGTAAATCTTTATAAGACTCTAATCATCCCAGTCCTGCTGTATGGCGCAGAGGCATAGGCTTTGACAAAACCGGATGAGGATGCCCTTGGTTATTTCGAGAGAAAAGTTCTTCGAGCGATCTTTGGTCCCGTCTGCATAGACGGTGAGTGGAGGAGAAGGTACAATGCCGAGCTATACGGCCTGTACAAGGACATCGACTTAGCCAGAAGAGTTCACATACAGCGACTAATATGGCTGGGTCATTTAGAGCGGATGGAGCCCAACGTTCCCGCTAAGAAAGTTTTCGAATCCACCCCGGATGGACGGCGCAGTAGAGGACGACCTCGCGGTAGGTGGGGCAAGCAAGTGGAGGGGGACCTCAACCAACTTGGCGTTCGCAACTGGAGGCAGTTGGCTCGTAATCGTGCTAGCTGTAGAGGTTTGTTGGTTGAGGCCCAGGTCCACCCCGGACCGTAGTGCGATCTAAGTAAGTAAGTAAGAAGAGTGTCATAATGCCGTTTCGCCATGCCATGGGAGCTCCTTCTTTGACGATTTTATCAAAAAGTGAGGTCAGCCAGGTGGTGGCTTCAACACCCAGTTTGTTGAACACATCTAATGCAGTCTTGTCTGGGCCAACTGCATTGTTCTTTTTCATTTTGTACACCGGCCGTCCGATCTTATATATAGATACTAGGAATGTCAATAAGAGTCAAGCAAAATTCTATCTACGACCTCATCTCCAACCTCACTTCTATATACCGAATTTCAAAAGAATGGCATTTTTTTGAGTTAGTGTGTTAATCCAGACTCATAATTAATTAAAATGTAAGCAGCTCTTGCAAACTACTGTATCTATGCCTCTAAAGTAAACTCAAATAAAATGTCAGATAAAATTTAAGAAAAGTAAAAAGTGGTTGAGTGCAAAGGCAGATCATACGCAAGTACTTAGTGTGCCAGCAATGATGTCGTTAACGTGTCTTAGTTAGTAAATTTTCCATTCTCTAAATACAATATCTAATCAAGTTAATTTAATTTTAAGGTGTTGTACTGCTGATACAGTTTATTGGCTTTTCTAAGGCTTTGTTTGAAGAATGTGATCATACTTATAATTTAAGACCAGGCTCCGTGGAATATTTACAATCGCCATCCTATCCAAATAAGTATCCATCAGGATCATCTTGTCGTTATAAATTTGTTGTGCCACTAGAATATGAGATATATGCTTCGTGTAAAATTGCGCTGGATGAGGTAATAAAAGTTACTATTTTCAAATTTACTTCTTTTAAATAGGGTATTTGGGAAAAAGGACTGAGGAATGCCTTTAAGAGCACCGGGACCTGCGATCTTTTGCACTATCTTTTAGGATACGCTTTACGTGGGTTTGCATCCTAGCTCAAATTACGTTTTCGAAGAATCGTTTTTATGCTGTCGAAGAAATAACATAAAATAGCGTTGCAAGTAATTTCAGAAAGTCTTATTTTAGAATATGTTCGGCAGTTTCGGTGTGCTCAAGACTTACAAGTAGTATGCTGCTTCCGGTTGTCTTCTCTCAACTTTCTTGAGATGATTCCTTCTAGCCAATCAGTCGCAGATTTATTCCTGCAGTTAAAGATAGGTCATCCTTGTCGAAAGGTTAATTCGCGGGAAAGATCTTCTCAAATATAGTATCCTGAATAGCATTCATCCACTCGTTGTTGAGCGATTTTGAGAAGTATGGGGCTAGGATGCCAATTTTATATTTTAGCAGAGCTTACTTATGTTTTGTGGAGACTGCGGACGAGGCGTTTTGGGTGTGAAAGTCACATTGTCTGACTTTTATTGTTGCTATTTTCGCCTTTTTTTGGATTTAAGCGGAACCATTTCTGTCGGGCTAATAAGCATCTTTGGATTTATGGCGTCGAATAAGCTCGATTATCATATCTTCATCAGCTTGCGAGATGTGGCATTTTGTGAGCTTGGTTTTTGTATTCTATCAGCCATCCTGGAGAACCGAGGAAAATATGGATGACTATACTTTTCAGTAAAAAAAAAAAAAATAAATGAAACGTTATAAAAGGAATTTATCGACATAACAATTCTTTTCTTAAGAAAAATATTTTCTAACAGGGTCCCTTCTTGTGCCAATAAACTCGACGTTAACGATTTTTTTTCCTGCCATAAGAACTACAAAAAAAAAAAAAAACAATAAAAGTACTAAATCTATCTTAAGTGACATGGCTATAAGCCGTCTGCCAAAGACTAACACCCTAATTTTACATTTGATTCACTTTAAAATTTAAAAATTCTCCTCCATAATTCTTTTCCGGTAAGCTAAATTTGTTTCGCAATATGATGTAAGACCTCTCCAATTGGACCCGTTTAGTAATGCCTTGACGTCTTCAGATAGCTGGCTTCCCCAAAGTGGAACCTCCTAATATCACGAAAAATCGGGCAAATCCCTATGAAATGCATAACGTTCTCCCTCTGTAAGCACAATTAACATAAAACGGGAAGGTCATCTCTATGCGGTATAAAGTTCAGTGGAAGTAGCTCTCCCCTTGCACGAATTTTATTCGTGTCCTTAAAGTAGTTTAGAGAGCCCAGGTTCAGCTGTAGTTCTTTGTAGATCTCCCTATGGGTTGAGACACTCGCTTGCTCGATATATTTTTGCCGAATTTGTGTATCTAATTGCGACAGGAAGTCATAGAGGTGACACTTCCAACTACTTCGCGCATTCCAGTCCAACTCCAAATGGTACTCGTAATTTTACGCCAAATTTATCATCTCTTTATACCACAGACTTCGAGTATGTACTGCGTATTTAACAACCTTTCTTGACAATCGCTCTTCTCCCATCCTGAGTGTGCTGAGAATATAGTTAATGTTCAGTTTGAGTGTTTGTAAGAACAGCGGGGCGAGACCTGTTTCAATCAACAGCATGTAGTTAGGTGCAGTTGTAGGTAATTGGAATGTTCTCCGTAGATAGAATCTCTGTAACTTTTCTACTGTATCATAGCACCTATGACCCAATGCTTCTACCTCGCACAGGAGTATTGACGTTGAAACCGCTTCAAATACTTTATATTTAAGGCTGTGGTGTATGCTACGGTTTTGAAAGCAATTTTTCCATGTTGAGGTTATCGCACTTTTAGACTACCGAAGTTTTTCAGCCAAATGCGGTTCCATACTTAAGTTGCTGGAAATTATAGCTCCAATGTATTTGTATTGCTTTACGACTCCAATACTATAGCGATTAATGTCCACCTTTCCGCCCTTGTCTTTCTACTCCCGCCTTTTCTGAAAATCATCACTTTTGATTTCATCAGGTTGATTTGTAAACTCCACAGTACACAATAATCATAAACTCGGTTAATCATGAGTTGCAGGGTGATTTTGCTAACAGGACTGATGTACAATGCCCTATCTTTAACATAATAATGATTATCATTAACATTTACATGCTTATCACTATGAATTATCATTAACGTTTATATTATACATAATCACACATTGATACTTGACACAATCCGCTAGCGTGGTGGTCTCACTCTTTTGATAGCTTCTTAGAGTCAGTTGAATTTGTGATCTTGAATAAAACATATTAAACTATTAATGCGAGTCTTTTATTGAAATACAACATGGCGCAGCCGCATTAAAAGAAAAAAATTAAATTGTTACAAAAAAAAATAAAAAATTTAAAAAAAAAGACAATACGATTAAAACAATATAATGGCAAATTGTGATTTCCAAAAGCCTGGTCCCTTAATAGTGGATGGAAATGTCAGAGAGAATTGGCGCAAATTTCATAACATGTGGAAAATTTATACGGTGGCCACAAAAACCAACATTGAAAGTGAGGCTATCCAGACAGCAAGATTTCTGTTCTGTGCTGGAGAAAAGGACATTGAGATATTCCAAACGCTTCCTATAGTTGAGGCTAATAAAAACAAAATTAATGAAGTCATAAAAGCATTTGAAACATATTGCATGCCAAGGAGCAACGTGGTCTACGAGCGGTATATATTTTTCTCACGAAGCCAGAAGGAAGGAGAGCCGTTCGAGCAGTTTTTATCTGACATCATCAAGTTGGCGGAAAGCTGTGATTTTGATTGCCAAAAGGATGACATGATCAGAGATCGAATTGTCATGGGTATTGCAGAGCAAAACGTGCGCTTGCAGCTACTGAAGACTGATAATCTGGACCTAACAAAGGCTAAGGAACTTTGTCGCGTGGCAGAGCAAGCAAGCATGCAAGCTCAACAGATGCAAGCAGAACGAGGATCGTCAATTGCAGTAATTTCAAATAAAAATCATCAGCAACAAAATAATAATCATTCTAATATAAATTTCAATACTAGTAATCATGTTTCTAAATTTCCATCTTATTCGAATTCTAGATATCCAATGCATGGAACAAAGAAAAGAGACCACCAAACTAGTGAAGAGCAAAAACAGTTGAATTCAAGGAAAAAAATATGAACGTGGTCGGGTGTGACAGGTGTAAGAGATACCATATTCAAGGTCGCTGTCCAGCATTTGGACAAAAATGTTTGAGATGTGGCAAGTACAATCATTTTGCATCTGCATGTAGATTTAAGAGTGTAAATGACATTAACAGTAACGAAATGGCTTACGACGATGATGAGGATGAGTCATATATTGATTTGATAGAGGTGGTCGGTGATAGTTCGTATGGTAGCATTGGTTCGATAAATCAGGTTCGACAGAGTTGTAAGAGTTGGCATGAAAATATTATGATGGAGAATAGTTTGATTAAATTTAAATTGGACAGTGGGGCCGATGTCAACGTTATACCACTTAAAGATGTAAAACATATGAACTGTGAACATAAAATTAGACCGGTAAAAGCTAAACTAGAGGCATATGGTGGTTCACATATTCCTACGAAGGGGTTAGTTCGTCTTCGAGCTCAGTATAAAAATAAAATAATTGAGGCAGATTTTATGGTAGTCGGCTGTGATTCAAAACCATTATTGGGGCTTATTTCATGTGTAGACTAGGGGGGGGGGGGGGGGACTTAGGAAATATTAGTGAGTTTATTTGTAAAAATAATGATGTGTTTTCGGGTGATGGAAGATTCCCAGATAGGTGCTCATTAGAATTAAAACCAAATAGTGTTTCTGTAAGTAAACCTCCGAGGCGAATACCAATTCCTACGCTTGATGATTTTTTGTGACGCAATGAGAGGGCTTAAGTATTTTTCAGTGTTTGACTTGAAGGAGGGATTTTGGCAGCTTGAATTATGCCAAAAATCTAAAGAATTGACAGTTTTTAGCACGCCGTTTGGGTCGAATCAATATAATGTTTTACCTTTCGGTATTAAAACGGCACCTGAAAAGTTTCAAAAGTTAAATTCAAAATATTTTGGCTGCTTACCTGGCACATTTGTTTACATTGATTATGTCATAGTTGGTGGAAATACAAAAGAGGAGCACGATGAAAATGTTGAGAGAGTAATAAAAAGAGCTCGTGAAGTAAACGTTAAATTTAACAAGGATAAACTGCAACTTTGCGTAAACAAAGTTAGATATTTAGGTCATGTTTTCACTGGTGATACAATTTGTCCGGATCCAAGTCGAGTTGATGCCATTATAAAACTAAAGGAACCACAAGACAAAAAACAGTTAGAAAGCATTATCGGTATGTTCAATTACCTTCGTGCTTTCATACCTAACTTTTCGAATTTAAATGCACCTCTTAGGGAACTGTTAAAAAAAGGTAATGAATTTCAGTGGTCTCCGAGTCATAGCAAAGTGTTCAAAGATATAAAAGATGCTCTTGCCACATATTCCATTCTACACGTTTTTGATCCAAAGAAGCAAATCTTAGTTCAGACTGATGCTTCTCAAAATGGATTAGGATGTTGTCTCTTTCAAGACGGCAAGCTGGTGGCATACGCATCTAAAAGCTTGACTGACACTGAAACAAGGTACGCACAGATCGAAAAAGAGTTATTGGCTGTTGGGTACGCTTGTGAAAAATTTAAAAACTATATTTATGGGTACCACTTTACCATTAATTTTGACCATAAGCCATTGGTAGCAATAATAAAAAAAGATGTGGGTGAAATTCACTCGCCTCGCCTACAACGTATGAAATTGAAACTTTCAAAATATGATTTTGAAATTATGTTTGTTCCGGGCAAGTTCTTATATGTAGCTGACTTGTTATCACGCAATTTCATCAACGATCCTTTGATTGATATGGAATCACCATTAAAAGATCTTATACACAGTATTAACGTGAGCGACCCAAAAAGGAAAATGTTTGAAGATGAGACTAGAAAAGATGTTGTACTACAAACTCTGGTACGCTTGTACGAAGATGGCTGGCCATCAAACAAAAAACAAGTTCCAGAAAATGCTAGGTTTTTTTGGCAATTTAAAGACAGAATATTTGTAGAGGACGGCTTGGTTTTTTATGAGAACCGAGTTTTTGTTCCACAAAGTTTGATTAGCGAAATGCTAGACGGACTTCATAAGTCTCACATGGGTATAACAAAGACTTTGAATAGGGCTAAGGCCACCCTTTACTGGCCTTACATGAATAGAGATATCGAAACGATGATTTTTAAATGTCGAAAATGTGAAATGTTTAGACCGGAAAATAAAAAGCATTCATTGATTCCGCAACCGGTGCCTAAACGCCCTTTCCAAAAACTTGGAATAGATTGTCTTGATTACGGGGGAAAATCGTATTTGGTGGGAATGGATTACTATTCCAAGTGGATAGAACTTCACTCAATCGTAGACAAAACTGCATCAAGCATTATAAAAATTTTAAACAAAATATTTTCGATTCGTGGTATCCCACAAAATATTGTCTCAATTCATATGAACAGCGAAATTTTGCAAAAAATTCAAACTTTAATTTTATATATAGCAGTCCGAAATATCCAAGATCAAATGGTCTTGCGGAGAAAGCAGTACATATTGCAAAATCAATACTTAGAAAAATGAATCAGTCCGAAGGTAGTTTAGAACAAGCTCTGTTAGAGTATAGAAGTACGCCAATTCCAGGAATTGGGTATTCACCAGCAGAAATGCTTATAATCGTAAATTGAGAACGTGGTTACCGATAAAAGATGAAGATCTTGAGCCGAAAATTCCAAATAACTTGCAGGCATTATTAGAAAAACGCCAAGAAAAGAACTTAACACGTAACAATCCGGTTCGACCCCGTCGCGAAATCAATCTTAAGGCAGGAGAAAAAGTAGTATATAGACATAATGGGAAGTGGGAACCTGCTAGAGTAGTCTCCAAACATGAACGTCCTAGATCATACTTACTTCAAAATGAAAATAACAGAATCATTCGTAGAAATACATTTCACTTACGTAGGTCAATGAATTCTCCGCACATTATGCTATCCGACGCGGAAGAGAGAACACCTGTTGCCTTTAGAAACAATGATCGCTCTTCTCTTGAATTGAAAGATGCTAAGCACAAAAACTCATCTCCATTACCGTATGACAACAAAGCCGATCTAGATTCTGAATTAGTGCAGCCACCGAGCGAAGAGCATACCACAAGATTTGGTCGAATAAGTCGGAAACCAAACTTCTATACACCTCAGTAAAATTGAATTAACATACATGAAATATTTAAGTAAACTAAATTTTGAAAATTGTTAGTATAGTTGGTATTGTTTGTACCCTTACATCGGAATGCTATAAATTGAATTGTAAAGTAAATTAAAAGAAGTAAGATGATGTACAATGCCCTATCTTTAACATAATAATGATTATCATTAACATTTACATGCTAATCACTATGAATTATCATTAACGTTTATATTATACATAATCACACATTGATACTTGACACAATCCGCTAGCGTGGTGGTCTCACTCTTTTGATAGCTTCTTAGAGTCAGTTGAATTTGTGATCTTGAATAAAACATATTAAACTATTAATGCGAGTCTTTTATTGAAATACAACAGACCACATCATCAGCATGCAGGAGAGCCTTAATATGGGTGTCTGCATATGAAATTCCCCCTGGAAGTTAACCGATGATCTCTTCGATATAAAGGGCAAATAGTGACGAGCTCGCGTTGCAACCTTGTCTAACCCCTACCTCTGTGACGAACCATTCTGACAACCCATCTCCATTCCATACTGCTGCTTTTGCACCATCGTATAAATTTTTCATAATCTTTCCAAATTTATGAGATATTCCGTATTGATAAAGCTTGTTGAATAATTTTTGCCGGTCTATGGTATCAAAAGCAACTCTGAAGTCGACAAAAAAAGCATAAAGCTTTTGTTTTCGTTCTATGAACTTCTCTGCTATATTATATAACACAAAGATATTATCTACCGTTGAATATCCAGGTCGAGTACCTGCTTGGAATTCTCCTATGAGTGCGTTTTCCTGAATCCAGCGCGATAAACGACATTGTAGAACACTTGTGAAGATTTTTGCAGAAACATTTAAGAGGGATATTCCACGGTAATTGGCAGAGTCTGACGAGTCGCCTTTCTTAAATATTGGAAAAATAATGGCTTGTTTGAAACTTTCCGGCACGCTACCCGATTCAAATATATTGTTAAAAACAGTTGTTAATGCTACTAAAAATTCATCTGAGCTGTATTTGAAGAATTCTGCTGGTATTCTATCGTACCCGGGTGCTTTGGAGTATTTAAATCGAATTAGAGCTTCTTTTACTTCTTCATTCAAAGTTGTAGCATCTAATGTGAGCTTATTGCTGATTTTTGGAGAGATCCCGTTGAGTTTTCTCGCTGATTTCCAGAAAACTGCTGAGTTCCTGCAATTCGAAAGTTTACTAGCCTCATTTTCAAAATATTGCGACTTTTTAAGTTTGCATAGACACTTACAGTGAGATCTGACTCTGTAGTATAGCTCCTTAAATAACTCCTCGTTGTATTTCCTGAACAGTCGAAGAAAAGCGAATGTGCGCTTCCTCCATTTTAAGCAATCTCCATCGAACCAGGGTTTCTTATTAATATGTTTTCGATAAATATTGCCGACTGTCCATAGCTAATTCAGCGTTGGTACTCTGTTCATAAAGGCGGCTGTTGAGATGGTTTCTATATAGGGTCGCTGTCTCCTCTTTGAGCGCGAGTTGCGGAAGAAGTTTTAAATCTTGTATGTGATCCGTCCCGATCCTTTCCAGGCCTATCGTAACAATGATAGGGAAGTGATCAGAGAATGGAAGAGCCCTAACTTCGAAGTCCGTTATAAGGGAGCGTCAGTCTCCTCCGGCGAAGCAGTAATCTATTATTGTTGCACAGTTCGCTTTAATATAGGTATATTCCCCACTTGAATCAGATTTACTGTATCCGTTATATACTGTAAGTCCAATTGAATCCATCAAGTCTGGAATTTTCATTGCATTTCTTTAACACCAATATCCACACCGCTCAAATTCCCAATTCTACCATTCATATCGCCAATTACCAGCAAATTATTACTTTGGGTTGAGCTATTTCCAATTCAACATATGTTATTCCATTTTCGGTAACTTTGAATTCACATTTAAGGTCGACGGGGACCCTTTTCTTTATTCCAAAATAACAACCTCCTGACGCACGCCCATGTCGATTGATTTTAATCGCCGGTAACCATATGAAGTTATAATTTATAAACTTTTCCTCAAATTTATGGTAATCCTCCTCTATTACAAAAGTTTCAAAAAGAAACACAAAATCCATTTCATTTACAAAATTAAAAAAGTCTGCAATCAAATCAAATCAACAAAATCGTTATTATTTAAACCAAATACATTATACGCTAAAATATTATATTTGCATAAATTTAAATTTAACGAACCACTTTTACAAACATGGCAGACGGCTATTTCCTAGTTTTGATTACTTAAATGATTAGCTTGCATACTTTCAGGCTGCTCGATGTCCGCACTGCGGCCAGCTTCATTGTTGTTATTGAGGTTTCCTTTGATACCACCGAAGACATTAGTGACATTACCAAATTGATTTGTAGCAATAAATAAATATGGGTTGTCAAGATCCCTCTCAAATTTCAAAACAACTCGTTCTGCCGTCAGCAAATCGTTCAAAATACGGTATCCATCCAACTCGCCACATTTTAATCCAACTTCAGGACTCCAAGTAAAGATGTTACCACCAAAATACAGACGATCGTTGCTTACCCCAAACTTGCTTGTAAGCTTTGCATGCGCACGACCAAATTTCGCTCAAGACCCCTAAGCTCCATATACTCAATTTTGTTCTCCAACAATTCGCAGCGACTCTCCAAGTGAATAACCCTGGCCGACAGCTCTTCATTTTTGACAATTAACTGTCTTGTATCTTCCCGAAGCCTTTCAATGTCCTCCCTGGTAGAGATACGTTTTTTATCCAAAATGCTTCCAAGAAGTTCTTCCAATTTCGAATAAGAGATACTATCGTTCTCATTTGGCAGATTCGACATGGTATTCTGTTTTAAAGTTTTCTTCATTGTATTGGAGACTTCTGGAGAGGTTTGGTCAAGCTTTCGTTTTTCTCGATTCATGGGCAAAATATATTTAGGCTCATAAAGTTGAGGTTATGAACTACTGACTTAGTTTCAACAATTTTATTCAGGGCTATTCGGTCTTAAAACTCTATAACTCACGTGTACTCGATGTTTTGCAGTTTAAAGGCTCACTTAGGTTTAGCAAAATGATAAATAGCCAATTTAAAATGTGATGAAAATAAAGAAAGTAGAGATTTTTCACAGAGCACCAATAAGAACTACTTCATCAGTAGATCGAAAATTTCAGAAGATACACCCACTTTTGGAAGACTGTATGAGACGAAAACTATCATAGGCACAATTGAACTCAATTGCATAAGCAAATGTCAGTTTTTTTAAAACTCTATAACAAATTCGTTGGGAAATAATATAAAGAGAATAGATCCTGGGTTCGAGCTTTGTGGAACTCCATACCGTAATGTCTTACAATAGTGTAGTTCTTTAGATATTTCTTATTTAAGGTTAGTTCGTTACGGTTAGTTAAGTAGTCTCATAACTACTTGGCTAATAATCCTCCAGGGCGCTGTAGTGTCTCCATTAGCTTCAGATGGTTCATGGTATCGTACGCTTTACTGAAACCAACAATATGACCAATTCCTTTCCTACGTTCGTAAATGTTTCTCCAAGAAACTCGAAAGTCGACTCGCTACCACTTGTTCAATGCATTTTTCAGATATAGGAAGGACTGGAACAGGTCTATAGTTCTTGAGATATTTTTGTTTGCCCCTTGTATTGCCTTACAATTGCCATCTTTAAGACATTTGGGACTTTACGTTGACCCAGTCTCATGTTAACTATTTTGATTACGATTGAAATGAAGATATTGGATGGATTCTTCAGGTCGATGGCCTTATAATCAGAACCTGCCGCTTTGATCGTTTCCAGCGCTTGTGATTTGTGGAATATTGCTACTTTACTCGTTTCTTCAACAAATATCGTGTTCGAAATATTTATAAACCTATGGTTGGAAGTCCTAACGTTAAAGTCATAGATAATATTCGTCGCCTGCAAGGGTGATAATCAGCACATTAATTGACTTACGTCTTAATACTCTTATTCTCAACACATAAAATGAATATACAATAATTTGTTGACATTGTCAATACATTTGCCTTGCAGGGTCCCAAGGGCTGTAATACTGAGTACTTCTACATCTCACAGGAAGGGGACTCAAGTTTAATAGAAACTGACGAATATTGTGGATTTTGGGGCTTAATACGGATAAGCCTATTTCGGACTCTTGTGATCGCTTACGTTTCTGGAGAATCTACTAACTCCGGTGCTGGTGGTTCTTTTAGCTGTAATTTGACAACACGTCCTCAAGAGTGCAATTGTGGATGGTCAGCGAAAATTGTAGATGATGGCATTCGGAGAATTGAGACAATTGAAACAGTAATCGGAGAGTTCCCTTCAATGGCAGCACTTTACCATGCCCCTTCTCAAACAGTATTCTGTAGTGCAACTATCGGTAACGATTACCTGATATTTCCTAATTATGTAGATTTCCTTATAAAAACTATCTCTATTTTAGTAAGCCGCCGTGCGGTTTTAACGTCAATTCACTGCACTCGTCTTCATCCAAATGCAGCTGACCTCAAGATAATAGTAGGAAGACATGATTTATCTAAAAGTGAGTTGAAACATTTCTCCTTCCTATTTTTTGATCGCGTTCACCGTAATCTCACTTTGTAGATGATGATTGGCCCAATCAGGACACCTATGACATCAGCACATACTATGAAAGCCCATTCTACGATCCGACAAGCAATGACAGCGATATCGCTTTACTAGTTACTACTAATTACATCGAGTGGTCTCACAGAGTAGGACCAATTTGTTTACCTCTGGATCAAGAGTAAGTTTTTTTTTTTTTTCTTAAATAACTTATCTATCACATGCTTGTTTCAGGAGCAACACCTTTTACTACACAGATGTAAAAGTCGTTGCCTGGGGACAAACTCGCTTTGGTGATCCCCATTTAGGTACACAGCGAAAAGCATCCGTAAGCATTTTGCCAAATTTTGAATGTCAGAGTATGTGTCCGTCATCTTCGAGGCTGCCTTCGCAATTCTGCACATTTTATCCAGATAGAGATGCTGTTGTATTTGATTCTGGTGATCCAGTCGTCTATAAGGGTGATTATAATGAATTCTTGTTGGGAATTACTAGTTCTGCTTGTTACTACAATCAAGGCGTCAATACCAGAATAACATCGTCTTTGCATTGGATTCATAAGCAAATCCCAACAGGCGATATCTTGTGTTACAAACCATTTTACTAAATATGTATATAATTTCAATAAATTTGTGCAAAAAAGGTATTAGAAATCAGTTTTATAATTGGTACTTTAATTATACCCCATTCATCATATAAAGATTTTTTTTCGTAAGTAAACTCCGCTCTTTTTGACGTTTATCATTATCTTATTCTTCTCTATACAATTGTTAACGTCAAACTAACAAGCTAACACGCATTTGCAAAGCGCGATTTAGTTTGAGTTTTATTGAAGTACAATTGGTTATTCAAATAAAAGTGCCTTTTCTATCGGTTCATAAACACTAAAATTACGCGCCTGCTTTTTGTTCCTCACCCAATATTGAGCAATCAGTTCATTTTCCGCGATCCGAGACCCGTGCAACTGCTGTGAAGAATCAACAACATAATTCAACCACACAAAAACCGATTCTCGCAATAGATAATAAGAAAACCAAAAATTGCACTGAGTCGAGATTGACAAAAAAAATCGAGGAATTGAAAAGACTTATTGGGGATGAAAACATTAAGCTGTCTTCAAAACTGGATAAGATTGAGGAAGATTTTAAGCAGCGGTTTGCAGAAGTCAACAAAGTAGTCGCCGATCTCTCATTACGAGTCCAACAGCTTGAAGCGACCCCCGTAGCCCCGACTGCTTCCACTGAACCCGACACAATCTTACTGGCCCAACGCATAGATGAACTCGAGCGGGAAAAAATGTCTGCGATGCTATCATTCACGGAATACCTAAGGTGGAGAATGAAAACCTAATCGATTTATTCGCAAAACTATGCCAATCCGTTGCCTGCAGTCCAGCACCTGTCCCACAAAATATTTTCCGTGCAAAAGATAAACAAATATCCTCCGACACAGCCATCATTGTGAAGCTCATTACAGCTGGAGAGAAAAACACTTTGCTTAGATCTATTCATCAGCGGTGGAAAACAAATAAAACGAGCTTTCTTTGCCTTCGTGATGTTGGAATAAATTCCGACAGCCGCATTCACGTCAATGAAAGCTTAACGTCATTCAACAGCCACGTTCTTCGGAAAGCTCTTGTGCTAAAGCGACGAAAGAAGCTTTCGTGTGTTTTTACCAGAGGCGGGAGAGTCTACATTCGAGTTGCTGCTGGAAACAAAACACTTTTAATCAGGGTTATCGGCAATTCCGAGGGAAAAAAATTTCCCCCGGAATTTTTTTGCTCCCTCGAAATTATTCCTCCTATCGTGAATTTCCATCGGAATTTCATTCCCGCGGAATCTAAAAATGGTTTTCGAAATTATGTTCGAATATCTTGATAGTTGTCATTCGCGGATTTTTGGTTGTAATCACAGCTAATATTTAGGAGATTTTTTAATTTATCTGCTTTAAAGCAAAAAATATTAAAATTTATTGCCTAGATTAACATTGCTAGCCGGGGAGTAAGACCGATGAGATCAAAATTAACAAAGATTCATAACCAGAAGTGAAATAGACAAGTCCAACCATTTGAAGTTATCACAGGCGCTGCAAGTACATGGTGAGCCAAGGAGCGGTGACGTTATTGCAATGGCTGTAGCTCCACCCCTGGGCGAGATTATGTTTTTAGAATGGTTGGTATATATGGTACTCCTCATGTGCACTTTCAGTTGGGATGGATCTTTGGGAGGTTCAATATCGCTTCATTTCACTACCAGAAGACGATAAGTGAACCCTCGATCATCGGATCATCTACCGTGACCTATTTTATTCGGTAAACATTTCACTGATTTACTCATTCAACACATGTATCTATGTATCCTATCCAAAAAGGAAATTCTGTATTCCTTGAAATAGCCAGTGCCACTTTAGTGTTTTCTATTTCGGGCAGTTTTAGAAATAGTTAAGTTAGACTTAATTCAAATAAGTAAATGTTTATTTTAGTATTTTTAAATAAAAGCAATCAAACTTTTTACTTTGCGGTTGGTGCACATCAAACCCGTGACGTCTCTATTTTCACTTTTCGCTTGAAAAACAACACAATTGGCAAAAAAAGCTAACGCTATTCATGAAATGCTGCTTTTGTTTTTTATTCCTCCAGTAAATTGATGAGGGAATATTCCTGGGGAAATCGCGTTGAAATTCCGGGGGAAACTTTTTTCACGATACCAATTTTTTTCCGGGGGAAATTTTTTCCCTCGTTCGAAATTCATTGCCGATACCTATTTTTCGAAAATGGGAAACATTTCGGGGGGAATTTTATTCACGATAGCCCTGAATTAGTTCACTGGAAAGCTTAAACTCAATTGCCGATGCCGATGGAGATGATCATGCTGGTGTATCGTAAACAATATTCTTTTATATATATAGGAAATATATATATTATATAATATAGGAAAATTTGAGAATGTTGGCTGTTGGAATCGGCGCCCCCAAGACCATCATCCAGATCTCCCAAACCAAACGATGCCGTAAAAGCCTAACAATGGAAGCATTCATCGGCAGGAACAACTGTGTGGTTGCTATCGATACCAGCGCCACGACTTCAATTGTAAGCACAGATCTCGTCCGAAAGTAATGGCTGCACAACACCAGCTACTGCTGCCTCAAGACTGCGATAGGGGAATCGACGAAGGTATATGGGGAAGTTCACCTCACGTTACAACTAGCAGGATTGGCCTTCTCCCATGCGTTTCTACTCGCCGACATATGTGATGAATGCATCATCGACGCAGACTTCACGAAAGAACACGACATAGTCAGAATAACCGAACAAAAATCTGCCAGGTTGGTGGAAGTAAGAGACATGATCATACGATACGATACGATGATTGGGGACCAACTGCACTGCGTTCAGGATGGTATACGAGAAAGGAAATGGGAGGGACCCAGAACTACGATGCGAAGCAAGATGCATCAGTACAACATGAGAGCACTCTTTGAACGAATCGCGGCCCCATTTCCGGAGACTCACAATGGCAACCGATACATCCTAGTTGTCATGGACTACTTCAGCAAATGTCCGGAAGCGAAGACCATCGTAGAGTAGGTTGTCAACAACAACAACTGTGTGAGTAGCTTTGCCGTGCCTGTGGAACTGCATTCCGACCAGGGACTTAAGTTCGAAAAAAATATATTGCTAGATGTGTGCCAACTACAAGGAGTTAAAAAGACGAGGACGACTCCGCTTCATCCACAATCTGACGGGATGGTAGAGCGTTTCAACAAGGACTCTTAACGAAAATCTGTCCATGGTCGTAGAGGACTAACAGGACAATTGGGATCGGCGAATCCCTCTCTTCTTGATGGCCTATCGAAATGCAGCGCAGAGTACTACCGGACATACCCCATTCGAAATCTTGTTTGGTCGAGCAGTCCGACTACCTAGTGAGGTGAAATTTGTATCCCCTAATGATGAGCGCATCTGTAAAGAGGATTAGCACCTTTCGCACTGCATTACCTACGAGCATGGTGTGAAAACACTGCCATCATGTACATCAGTTTTTTAAACACTTCACATTCCACAATCAATCCTTCTTCTTCTTCTTTCTTTTATCAGCGAGGTTATGATCCGAAAATAAGGGATCACAACGCTCCCACTTCACCGCATTTCTACTGATCCGCTTGTGGGGTTCGCCTATTAAACCTCAGAAAATATCGGCAGGGCCGCCGATTTTGGTTCACTCGGTTACTAAGGCCAATGAAATGCCGATGTCGTCGCATTTGTCTGATCCAGGCGTTTATAGGCCTGCCTTACCTACATCGCGATGTCTTTGGAACGTGCATTGATATTGCCTTTTTAACCAGGTTCAAATGATCTCTTCTTTGAACGTGGCAATACTGGCTGAGCCGGTCGCGCTCTATTTTTTGTACGATGGTTTCCTTGATGTGAAAGCTTCCACGGATCTTCAAACTTCTTATTCGATCAAGCTTTGTCACTCCTGCTGTCATGCGAAGAATCTTCATTTCATTGCCGTTAATTTACTCTCATACGTTTTGTACATCGTCCAACATTGCGAACCGCATGTGAGCGGTGGACGCACAACGGTTTCATCTCCACCACTGCTGTAAGTGATCAGGTGTCGGCTTTGTTTGATGAACATGGTATTTAACACGATAAGACCGTGTGATTTGCACATGCTTAGGATGTCTTCACCAGGAAGAATCCTGGTGCCATATCCTAGTCCTCCATGGCAGTCTTCATAGTCTTCGTTTGACTTTCCGACATGTCCATTCAAATCTCCTCCAACAAACAGAAACTCTTCCTTTGGGATGTTCTTAAGGAGATTGTAGAAATCTACCCAAAATGCATCTTTATCTCCCTGATTGCACCCATTTTGGGGACCATATGCACTGACAATATTTATTACTAGTTTGAGAGACATCAAACGGTCGCTGGACTTCGAAATGCTCAAGACGTTACCAATTAGCTCTGCCGCTAGGATGATACCGATTCCGTTCCGTAGTAAAACATCTTGTAATCTTTTGTCCTAACGTCCAAGAAACGCGCCCGATTTCCGGGGTTTTTCCATTTCGTGTCTTGGACACACAAGATATCCACCTGCCTTCTATTCATCCAGCTCTTTCAGCTCATAACTTCGACCGGTCATGCTTCCAACGTTCCAACTCGCGACCCTCAAATTTGTTCGAAACTCCTTCATTATTTTGCTAGCCCCCGGAATCCGTATAGCTCTGACCTGAACATTTCTGCTCAGTGCAAGATCCGTACCATGCACAGCAGTGGTAGTGCCTGGCGGGGTAGTGCCTTTCCTTTTAGCAAGTATTACCATAATGAAACAGTTTTGCAATATTACCATATTGCGATGGTGTTTGTTGTTTGACAAGTGCATGCTCCTGTTTTATTGTTTGTTTGGTCTTTCTTCTATGACACCGGTGATCTCCAGTCGTGTCAACCCACGGACTCGCATGCACACTTGTCGGAGGGTTTTTAAGGTAGTATATGTGTCGCTAGGCTCACTTGGGTGTTATATTGCCTAGATCTGATTTGTCCCCTTAGTCGCCTTTTACGACAAGCGCTGGTTGTTGGGGGGGCGCTGCAGTGATATTCTTAACCCGTCCCTGCACGGGGACCTTAGTGACATCTAGCATGTTCGAAAATGTTCTAGCGGTCCTTGTATTTGGGATAAATATACCAATCACCAGCACAATCGATGCAGTCTTACTTACTTACTTACCTAGGTGGCGCTACAGTTCGGGGTGAACCTGGGTCTCAACCAACAAGCCTCTCCAGCTAGCTCAGTCTTTAGCTAATGCCTCAAGCTGCGCACTTCAAGTTGATCAAAGTCTCCTTGAACTTGTGTACGACAGCTACGGCGAGGAGGCTCTCTACTACGTTGTCTCTCCGGGTTAGATTCGAAGACTCTGCGGGCTCTACATGTCCTGGCCATCTCAAACGTCCAATTCGTCGTTGCTGATTGTCCCTTTTTGTTGAGAGCATTTAATTGGTTTGGTCATCATTTATCGCTAAACCCTGTAACACCAAACGATTGGTGACAGCCCGCTGAGTTCTTCCAATAATGTCAATATCGTCGGCGTATGCAAGCAGTTGTACGAACTTTAGATAGTTTGTACCTCTGGTGTCTCTAAATCTCTAGACATGGATCTCTAAACTAGACATGGCTCTATAAAGCTCTTCTCGATAAAGAGGTGGTGAGTGTCGATTTGGACAGGCGGACCCCACAAGCGGATCAGTAGAAATGCAGTGAAGTGGGAAGGTTATGATCCCTTGTTTTCGGATCATAACCACGCTGATAAAAGGAAGAAGAAGGCGAAGCTAATAAGAAATGTACTATTGGTTTATTAGACGCTGTCGGCATGGTGGCCATAGCTTGCGATTGCGTCATTCGCAACACAATTGGTAACTGTTTTAAGCATGCGGTATTGCAGACTTTGAGCAACACTCGAAACGAAGAACAATTTGATGTAGAGGGTGATTGGCCGCTCTCTGAATGTATTGCACTGATGAACAGTTCAAACGTCGTTGCTTGAGAAATAGCATAGAAGGAGTACCTAACAGTTGATGACAACATTTCAACCTTTCTTTATCAAAAAAAAGCGTTAGAATCTATTTGTATGCTTTATTTATTTATTTATTTGAGCTTAATACAGCAACAACTTAAGGCTAAACTTAAAAACTAACAAGAGGGAACTTAAGGCTAAACTTAGAAACTAACACAAAGGTAACTTAACGGTAATTTTATAAATATTTTATTTTTTTTCCAGGACCCTTGGAGCCCACACATTTTTGAATAAACTAGGTCTTAGAAACTATCTTATAAACTAGGGGGGATGGGAAAAGAAGAGGTGGGGAAAAGACATTTGTGGTGTGGTGTATCTAAGAGAAGTGAGGGCATGAAGAGTTTTGGAGGTACTTTCTAATGGAGGATAGACTGGAATGAAAGTCAAGGGTGTTCTGTGCGTTGTTGGCCAGGCACAACATTCTGGAGATTGGTTCAAAGTGGCCGTAATTGGTGCGATGGTGAGGGAGACGAGCAGTACAGGTTACAAGGGTAAGTGTGAAGGGAAACCATTTCTAGTAATGCGGGGACATCTATCGTACCGGTTAATAATTAGTGCACGAAGAGTATGTCAACAACTTCGCGACGTTTGGGTTTGCATATTAATTAATTTTAGCTGATTTTCGTACGGGGCTAAGATATAGTTGTCGGCCCATGGGGTACCGCGTAATGCAAAACGGATAAACGCAAAGGGATTTAGTAACGTAAGGGTTCGAGAATTGTTTAGACCAGCGTTTTATGAAAACGAGAGAAGAATTACCCTTGTGTATAATTTGATCAAAGTGGGAACTCAAGTTTAGCTCCCTATCACAAGTAATACCCAGATCGCGTATAGAGGAGACGGAGGGAACGGACACATTATTAAAGTAATAGGTTCTGAGGGGTGGGGGAGGTGTTTACGGGAGAATTTGATGGATTGACATTTGCCGACGTAAGGTTCTAAATAGGCTAGAAATACATCTAGAGGTGCAGCTGCTGTATCTACCTCGGCTCCACATTTTTCTTAAACTCCTTAATCTGCCCACCTGAGAGCTTGATTCTCTCGATTTCAACCAAGGTATACCGGAATCGGCGAATCTTGAACTTGGTGTTCGACGGATTATTCTTGATCTTCACTGTACGTACATCGGACCTGCGGGCCGTATTCTGGAACTCCTTGACTTTTTCAATTTCACACAACAGCAGGACGCTTACCAGTTTCAAAAGATAACTGCTTCCTAAGCCTCGAATAAATGTAGACTATTTCAAACATATTTTATTTTCCTCAAATACAGAGTGTCGATTTGGACCCCTTGGGCTTTCTCCAGGATCTGCCAAAGTGTGAAGATTCGATCGTAATGGACTTTCCTGGCCTGAAACCGCACTGATAGGGGCTAATCAGACTGTTGATAAAGGGTTTCAGGCGTTCACACTATATCACAAAAAGATCTTGTATGCGATGTTGAGGAGACTGATACCTCTATATGGTAGTTGGCACAGTTGAGAGGGTCTCCTTTCTTGCGGATTGGGCAAACGATGCTGAGATTTCATTCAGCAGCCCTACAGTCGTCTTAGAAATGAGTTGGTGTTTGCTCTCTACCAGTTCAACATCAGCTGTATTGAACAGCTCGGCCGGTTAGCCATCAAGTTTAGCCGCCTTGTTCGATTTTAGCTTCGATATTGCTATCTTCTCTTCGTTTTGGTCAGGTGGACGGAAATTTAGACTATCATCGTCTATGTTGAATGGTTCATTCTGCCTGACAGCGGGATGTTGGTTTTCGTCGCCGTTATACAGTCTGCAGAAGTAGTTTTTCCATATTCTCAGCACCGACTGTGATTCTACTACGAGGTTTCCATTTTCATCTCTACAGGTTTCTGTACGGGTATTACTTCTCTGACACGTTCTTTTTACCTTTTGGTAAAACTTCCCTACATTGTTCCTGGAGTATAAACTCTCGATATTCTCAAACACACGCTTCTCATGCTCTTTCGTCTTCTTTTGGAGAAGCCGATGTTCTTCCCGTCTCTTTTGCTCGTAGAGCTTACGAGCAGCTCTTGTCTTCCTTTGCAGCGCCGCTTTGTATGCCTCTTGTTTTGCTGCATGCACTCGCCGGCATTCTTCGTCAAACCAGGGGTTTCGCGGTGGTGGGTGAGCGAGACCCAGCACATCATTCGCGGCGTTTCTGATGGCATGTTGGCAGCGTTACCACTGGTCTTCGGTACTTGATGCTGGCGGCAAAGGGGTGATTGAGAGATTTCGGGATACGCGTTCAGCGAAGAGTCTGGCGGTCTCTTGCGACTGTAGCTTTTCGACGTTAAATTTTCTCACAGTAATTCTTCTTTGTTGCTCAAATTGGGATATCCGCATTCGTACCTTGGGTACAACAAGGTAATGATCCGAGTCTATGTTGGCCGCTCGGAAGGTCCGGACATCCAGAATACTGGAGGCATGCCTTGCGTCGATTGCAATATGATCAATTTGGTTGATCGTTACATGATCATTGGACCGCCATGTCTGCTTATGAATATCAAGATGAGGAAACCATGTGCTTGCTATGGTGACATTTCGCTGCACAGCGAAATCAATTAGCCTTAGTCCGTTATCAGACGTGGTGTCGTGTAGGCTATGCTTACCGACTGCCCTACCAAAGACGTCCTCCTTTCCTATTTTGGCGTTAAAATCGCCAAATACGATTTTAACGTCGTATTTACGACATTGCTCGTATGTTTTGTCGAGGAGCTCGTAGAAATACTCTTTGGTGGCAGGGTCCTTTCCTTCCGTGGGGGCATGAACACATATTAGGCTTATGTTAGAGAACTATGCATAGATCCGGATAGTCATAATACGCTCGCTCACGTTTCGGAAGCTTAAGGCTTCTCGCCTAAGTCTGCCGCGTGTAACAAATCCGCATCCGAATAAACGCTACTTGTTGTCTTTGTAGCAATCACCGTAGTAGATGCCACAGTTTGTTATCCTCTTTTTGCCTGGCCCATTCCATCGCACTTCCTAGTGGTCTCAATTATACCCCTAGATGTAGAAGAAGATGTATATGATAGTGGAGTACAAGTGCACTGCGACCTTTAAAAGATCTATTCAGTCCCCCCATACTATGGCTCTAGCCGATGACATACTCGGTCTAGAGCACTTCCTTCAGTCCAGCTGCTACAGCAAACCGGAGTATCTTCAGTGGATCCAGCGTAGATAAATCCGTTTCTGATAGGAGGTAGGCACCTAGTTGATTCCTTCTTCTGTGTGTCTGTTGTTCGCATTCCATAAAAAGGTGTGCTGGTGTTATACCCCTAGGGCAAGGGGTCGGGTACACCGGTGCCAGTAGTCCACTACGGGAGTGTGAGCGTTGCCGTTGGCCGATTAAAGGCATAGTACATCGCTGATGAACATCCAGAAAAACAGTGGTGACAGTATGATCCCCTAGCGTACTACGCTTTGGACTTCAAAATCCTCCGATACCTTACCATTGTGTAAGATGACACACTTACTAACTTCGTATGCAGCCTTGATAACAACTATGCATTTTTCTTGGATGCCTCTCCTGCGTAATTTCAACAGATAGCATCTCGATTCAAGCTGCCGAAAGCGTTATCGATTAACAGTAGATGTAGCAGAGATATATTTTATCTCAGCTTTTAGCCACTCCGTTCTATCTCACTAAGTCAGATCCCTTGAATTAGAATGTCTCGTCAAATAAAAGGATCCGGTAATGACCGGAGTTACTACCAAGTTTCACCTACACTTTCATCCATGTGTATGATTAATAGTCGATGTTCAGTAAAGCTCTATCTATTCATTTATATCTGACTCGCAGTACACTTAATTTATTCTAAAGAATACGTATAAAAACATTAGTTATATTTTTACCGCAAGCTATATTCCTTTAATATCCTGTGGTCGGTCATATCCCCTTACATATATGTACACATGTATTTACTTATGAAGGTACATGTATGTCACCGCAAATGCATTGTTTTTAATTAAGCTTTCATTTTGCGGTAAATATAAAACAGACGGAAATTGAAGGCACCACAAAAAATGTAATAACAGACGTAGACATGATGAAACAACGGCAATAACAACAACGAAAAATTAACTTAATATAAAAATATAAGCTTTCTGGTCATAATGAATTTTTCACAACTTGAAAGCCGGAAAATTCATTTTTTAATTTAATTCTTTGAAACATTTTTGAACTGATTTATTTTCTTTTTTACTTATCAATTTTGTCCTGTTCTTTATTTTCTTATACGTTATGTTCGGGTGCAATGCCAACGTTATGCATTGATATATGTATGTACATACTTGCATGCGTCACATATTGAGGGAGTGTATGACGGTTTCGAAGTCCAGCATGAATTCATTTAACTTTTAGTGGCCGCAAAAGAAATTTGAAAAACTAATGTAGTCGTCCGCTCTATGTGGTAAACATGAAACAATTTCGCTCTTAATTCATTAAAAAAAAGGGTAATACATTAAGCAATGCGGAGTTTATGGGCTTAGGATGGTATTAAGATTATTATTAAATTATGTCTAATTGTTGGTATAGATTTTTGGAGCTTTAAAATAGTCGAGTCATTTTACTGGGTGTTGGAAGCTTTGATAGAGACAGCACCTTAGTGCTGTAAAACTACGCAAAGCATAGTTCCTGTAGGATCTGGTTCTTAACAGGCTTCCAACTCCTTACCTTAGACTCAGAAAACATAACGCAGAAAGGACCAGTGACCACACCCGAATCCGAATAGTCGCTATATATGCAACATGAATATGAACAATAAGTATTCGCATAACCAGTGACTTCTTCCACAAATCTATTGACATTATGTGTCTCCATTTAGAATCTCCTGAAATTGAAATGGCCGTTTCTGAGGGAACTGTGTGCTCGCTACTATTATACAACATTTCGACCCGGCGTAAATAGCCTAAATCCATTATCAGATGACTTGTATAGGCTATGTTTTCTGACTGTACCACCAAAGACTGTACTGACTATACCACTTCCTTTCACTGCTTTGCGTTAAAGTAGCCCAGGACAACTTTAACGTCATGGCCATGGCGTTGGTTTGGTCGAGGAGCTCCTTAAAGTCATCTTTGGCGTCATCACCGGTCGAAAAATTACCATCATACAGAGCCTGCTCCGACTCAAGACGCGACTGAGGATGAAAAGAGCAATTTTTATAGCCAGTTAGGCGCCGCCTACAACTAAACGCGTAATGGGGACATCGTAATGGTGATGGGTAATGCTGCCATTTATCCGTTTTTCGTGGGATACTCCCAAAAACCTATCGGCGAAAATTTTGTAAATCCTTTTTTTTATATAAAATTCGTAACGTATATACGAGGGATGTTTCCAAAGTTCTAGGTATTCATTTATATTACTCATTTTCTTCGATATTACATTTTAGTTTTTCAATATAATTTCTATTCAACTGAATACATTTTTCCCAGCGGTGTACAAGCTTCTTTAACCTATCTTCAAACAATGTTTGGGAAGTGTTTTTTATCCACTGGTTTATGTTGGCTTTCACGTCATTTACGTCCTTAAAACAAACGCCACGTAAAGTTTTTTTCAAGTCTGGAAACAGGTGATAGTTACTCGGCACTAGATCAGGCGATCAGAACATCCTTTGTTTTGCGAGCAGTGTGGGGTCTTGGGGTAATGGACTTTTTAAAAGATTGGAATAATGTTCTGCATTTATTGTTGCACATTTTGCCAGGTAGTCTATCAATATCATGCCTTCACGGACCCAAAAAAAATTTATCATAATCTTACCGACCGACGGAACCGCACGCGCCTTAACTGGTGACCCTTCTACGGGCTTTCGCCACTCTTTCGATTAAGTTTTTGATTCCGGATTAAAGAAAGGAACCCAGGTTTCATCCATTGTTATTAACCGATGTCAGAAAGAGCCATAAGCGGCCAATAACCCCTGTAGGTGACGTCAAGTTTCGACTCGGTTAAGTTTTTGTTCTGGGCCAAACAGACGGGGCACCCAACGTGCTGAAACCTTATTCACTCCCGAATGATTGTGCAGAATTTCATGAACTTGCGGCACACCAACGACAAGTTTAGCACTAATCTCTCGAGTGCTTATCGGTCTGTCTTCCATCAACAGGTTTGTTTTTTTTTGGTGACAGAGCTGCTCGGGCGGCCGCTACGGGGATTGTTTTCGAGCGATGTCCTTTCAGCCTTAAAACGATCAACCCAACGGTAAATTAAAATGTTCGATTCTGCGGAATCACCAAATACTTCTTGCAAACGCATCACAATATCGGAGGATTTTACTCCCTCTTTCCATTAAGAACAAATTATAGCCCTTTGCAATTTTACGGCATCTTCCTTTGTTCAGCTTTAATGTGGTGAAAAAACACCCGTACGCTTTGACTACAAAAACAAAACTGATCTCGTACTAGCTTATGGGGATAAACAAACATGTAAGAACTTGTTCAAGTGTTGTTCAATTTTTTTTCTGGAGCGATTTGTTTAAATAAGATACCGATTCCCAGAACTTTCGAATTTGATATGTGGCGAACATTAGACTGTTAGACTGAACGATGACAATGAATATTATACACGTTTACAGGGAACGAGTAAACGCTGAATTATAATAGTAGGAAGCAATCGGAAGCTAATGTCATAATTCTGCGTTAAGTTTCTACAGTACTGTCAATTGCAAAAGTAGCCCATAATATACCTATACTCTTATGTATTCGGAAGCAATTAGGTCTGTTGGCGTACCCTCCCAAAACAGCGAATTTTTACGAAAAGTTACGAATTTTTACGAAAACCTGTTCGAGTACTGAAAATTTTCGTAGTTTTTGACAGAAGAAAGCGCTCTCGAGAGAGTAAGAAATTTCCCCATGCTGCGAATTTTAGTGCAAGAAATTTCTGTGGGCTAGTTTGTGAAAACTGTCAGATCGCTGTATATGTGATTTTTTGTTGGATTGTTCCTTCTCTTTCTTCCTTTTGCGTACAATTGAGTTTGAGGTTTGACGTTTAAAAAGTGGGCAACTTTTGTGGTTCAACGCGTTCGTTTACTTTTTCGTAATTTTAACACTCTCTGAGAGAATTTTACCCCCACTATTGAAAATTTGACAAATTGCGAATTTTAGTGCAGAAAGTACGCGATCAGACCTATTGTGTGGTTCATAGCCATCCATAGCTGTGCAACTGTAAAATTTTCGTATGAAAGAGCGAATGGATTCGGTCTTTCGTAAGTGACCAAAAGTGAACGAAACTTAAGGAATCGAAGCAAAAAGCTATTATGGTTGCATAATACCGCACAATCCTTTGTATTGCAGGCGAACCCCACATGCGGATCAGTAGAAATGCGGTGAAGAGGGAGGGTTGTGATCCCTCGTTTTCGGATCATAGCCTCGCTGATAAAAGGAAGAAGAAGAAGAAGAATCCTTTGTATTCGCACTGTTTCGGAAGCGGTCGTACGAAACCGTTCTTCTATTATAGGTCAGCCTTAAACCATATATATACATTATTTTTTTTTTTTTATTTATCTTATTAAATAAAAATAAAATTATATTGTATATACATACATATATAGATAAATTAATGAAAATATAATGCACGTGATTAATGTAATACCGTTTTTATAGAAAAGAGAAGGAGGAAAGCGATAACAAATTAATTTATTAATAAGGCAAACAAAATGTTTTTAAAGCGATATCTAGAATAATGAAAATCTATATCTCTACTGACTTCATTAAAAGACAAAAGAGCTCTAGAAATAGGCTCATTACGACCGTAGTTTGTTCTATGTGATGGTTGAAAAAGAACGTTTCGAACTCTTATGCGACTTTCGGGAGCATAAATCGGCACCTGAGATAAAAGGGCAGGGCTATTTATGCGGTAACACAAAACATCTCTGATAAATAATACATCGTGGGCATATCTTCTCACATTAAGGGCAAGTATACCCAGTAATTGGCAACGTGCCCTGTAAGAGGGCTCAAAGTCCCAGCGCATTTTTTTGAATATATATTTTGTGGACCGTCTCTACACTCTTTCTATACGATCCGAGTGGGTCTAATAAATGGGGTTCCAGATATCGGCGTATTCAAGAATGGATCTAACCTATGAGATGAATAGACATACTAATGTGTGTGGATCAGAAAACTCTTTTGAATTTCTTTTGATAAACCCAACAAGTAAGTTAGATTTGACAACTACATACTCAACGTGAAGAGCAAAAGTTAGCTTTTTAAAGGAGTTAAATCAATGCAATAATCATACTTGTATTGCTTTTGCGATCTTAAAAAAAAAATAGCCGTGCATTTTTGAATGTTTAACTTTAAGCAATTGTGAATACACCAGTTCGATAGGTTGCTAAGGACGATTTTGCATCTTTCTACAATCATCTAAACTTTTTATCTTAAGAAATAGCTTAAGATCATCCGCATACATTATGCATTGACAGAATCTTATACATTGAACAATATCGTCAATAAAAATTATGAAAAGTAGAGGGGCCAAATGACTACCTTGCGGAACTCTAGAGGTGCATGATATTAGCCTTGAACAGCAGTTATCTATGTAAACTTTTTGGAACTGACCAACTAAAAACGAGGAAATCCACATCAGCATTGCAGAATGAAATCCAAAATGTTCCAGTTTCTTTAGCAAAATCTTATGATCCCCTGAATTAAATGCCTTACTAAAGTCCGTATAGATAGCATCAACTTGGCATCCATTTCAACAGCGTTGATAACATAGGACGTAAAATGGGCTAAATTTGATACTGTCGAACGACCAGAAACAAAACCATGCTGAAACTCCGACAGATGTTCTTTTACATGAAATTCTAATTTATGTTTAACGATGCTTTCAAAAAGCTTTGGTATAGCGGATTGTTTGCATATTCCTCTGTAGTTTACAATAATATTCTTGGATCCAGATTTAAAAATTGGAACCAAAAACGACAGTTTTCAATCGTCGAGAAAAATGCCAGATGAAATAGATGCATTAAAAATTGTGAGCAAAGGTGTACACAGCGAATCACAACAGTTTTTCAATACAATCGCCGGGATACCATCAGCACCAGGCTTAGTATTAGGCTTGAGAGTGCGAGCCGCAGACAGTACATCCTGCAAATCTAAAACTAGTAGACCAAAATCAATCTTGCACATTGAATACAGTTCCAAACTACTGGATACACTGCATTTCGAGAAAACTTATTCAAAAAATTGCGCAAATATACTGTTGTATAAGTGTCATTGGATTCAACATTTTTATAAACCATTGTTTTGGGCAAAATTCAAATTCACGAACCCAATCAAATGAATTGAAAAATTGAAATATAAATTTAATCCACCAAAATCACATTTTAAAAAGTTGAAAGACCTATCTGAAATCGCATCCATCTTATGATAATTATACATCTCAATTTCAACATAGATTTGCTTATGATAAATTGAATTATTTAAAAGAGGAAACGGAGCTTCAAAAACATTAACGTTTAAATCGTTTGTATTAATAAAAACAAGGTCTAAAATTCTACTATCATTCATGTGCGCGTCACTATTTATTGAATTTTCTGCGCGTCAGTTGTAGTGAACTTGTTCGCATCTGTGTTTCGTTAATCTTAAGAAAAAAGAATGTCGGAACCGAAGGGAAAATGCATCTTTAAGGCAAAAGTTCGCCAGAGTCGACACATCGAAAGCGATTCTCACGGTAAAATGCAATATGACATATTAATGCGTAGAGTTCTACCTCCTTTTGAAAACGAAGCCAGATTTACCGCCCGAATACAATGATGAAGCTGCAGCTGAAGTACGTCGTGCTGTCAAAGTTAATTACACACACATCCAATACTGCAAACACAATGTGAAGCTGAAGCTTGTCGCTGAAGTAGAAGTGGAGTTAACTTCAGCTTCACTGCAGCGCGCTTTTTTGACATTTCCATACAAAACAAAACAAAAAAGACACGGCACATCAGTAAATAGAAAAATGAATCGATCTAGTAAAAAGCAACAATATTCTATGAGATTTAAGTAATCATCACTATAAAAATACAAAAAAAAACCAATGTGTGCAAAAAAAAATGTTCAAAGCATTTGGATTACCAACAACAAACACCCGTGCAGCGCTTCACCATTGTGCTCGTACTTAGCTCATCAGTGCGCAACAAGACGTATAGCTTCAGCTACTCCTCCAAATTGCTAAAAAGGAGAAATATTCTACTCAAAGTGATGCCAATGCGAGTGCGACTGACGTTGAAAACGATGACGACGAAGTTCAAACAATGTTGTTTGATTGGTTGGTATAAGCGTGTAAGTATACCATATCCATTTAATGTTTTTTTTTATTTTTTTATTTCGATATCCCGCGAAATTGCCGAATTTAGTGGATTTTTCCTTTTTTTCGGCCAAAAAAGATGGTATGATTAGTGATGGGGGATCTCAATGCCAAGGTAGGTAGCGACAACACTATGCTTGAACACCTGATGACAGCTCACGGCCTTGGAGACCGTTATGATAACTGTGAGTGGTTTGTGGACTTCTGCAATATCAACCGCTTAGTCATTGGAGATACGCTGTTTAAACATAACACCTGCCATAAGATCAGTTGGGTCTTTACTGATAGACAGCGATCGAACCAGATCGACCACATTGCGATCAGCCGTCGCTTTACAAATTGTCTCCTGGACGTCTGAAATCGACGTGGAGCTGACATCGGACGAGAACAAGATCACCATCTCACGTTAGCTCATATACGCCTTCGTACTACATCTGTCAATAGCAACCGCTCAAACTTACTTAGCATCACCAGGTTTGATATCGACAGGCTAAGGTTCCCCAAGTGCGCCAACAGTTCAGGAACCATCTTGCCTTAGAAGCAGAAGCAATCAGAAGCACAATGCATAAGACTACGGATGACCACTGGAATGCTGGGAAAAATGTTTTTACGGCTGGGGCACGCACCTATATCGGTAAAAGGCAGAAAAACCATAGCACATCGCTATCTGCAAATACATAGAGACGGATCGATGAGCGTACAATCAAGGCTCGAATTGCAGTTGCCTCAGCTGTAGAGAGAACCGTGCTAGAAGCCCAATACCGTGCGAAGAAGAAAAAAGTGCAGCGTAGTGGGAGACGTGACAAACGTCAGCACATCAACTCACTGGCTTCAAGAGCTGAAGAAGCAGCAAGCAGATGCGACAGTAGGACTTTTATAGCATCACTAAGGAGTTCACTTGTGCTCGCAACTCCAAACAACACCCAGTGAAGAGCCTAGACGGTAAACCTCTTACTTCCTTACTTAGATGGCGCTACAGTCCGGGGTGGACCTGGGCCTCAACCAACAAGCTTCTCCAGCCAGCACGGTTACGAGCCAGCTGCCTCCAGTTGCGCACGCCAAGTTGGTTGAGCTCCCCTCCACTTGTTTGCGCCACCTACCGCGAGGTCGTCCTCTACTGCGCCGTCCGTCCGGGGTGGATTCGAAGACTTTCCTAGCGGAAAGGTTGGGCTCCATCCGCTCTAAATGACCCAGCTGTCTTAGTCGCTGTATGTGAACTCTTCTGGTTAAGTCGATGTCCTTGTACAGGCCGTATAGTTCGGCATTGTACCTTCTCCTTCACTCACCGTCTATGCAGACGGGACCAAAGATCGCTCGAAGAACTTTTCTCTCGAAATAACCATCCTCATCCGGTTTTGTCAAAGCCCATGCCTCTGCGCCATACAGCAGGACTGGGATGATTAATGTCTTATAAAGAGTTACCTTAGTAGTTCGAGATAGGGCTTTGCTATTCAATTGCCGTTTTAGCCCATAGAAACAACGATTGGCAAGAGTAATTCTCCGTGTGATCTCCCTACTGATGTCATTTGCTGCGCTGACCATAGAGCCTAGGTAGACAAAATCCTTTACTACCTCAAAATTGTATCTGTCTATAGCGCGTCGCCTTGTCTAAGACCTTTCCTGACATCGAACGGTTCGGCGATGTTCTTACCGACTTTGATGGAGCAGCGAGAGTTCTCCATCGTCATTCTGCACAAACGGACGAGCTTGGCAGGGATCTCAAGACTAGACATGGCTCTGTATAACTCGTCTCTATACACGCTATCATAGGCAACTTTGAATTCGATGAAAATGTGGTGCGTATCGATTTTATATTCATGGGTTTTTTCCAAGATCTGCCGCAGTGTAAATATTTGGTCATTGGTGGACTTTCCAGGCCTGAGACCGCACTGATAAGGACCTATCAGGTTGTTGACGATCGGTTTTAGGCATTCACATAATACGGCAGACAGGATCTTATATGCGATATTTAGGAGACTTATACCTCTGTAGTTGGCGCAGTTCATAGGGTCTCCTTTCTTCAGGATCGGTAGGTAACCTCCTGATCTCGGAAAAGGCCCATCTCACTAGATGGAGAGAACTTGGCGGTATGATCTCGAATTCGAATGAGCAGTTCGAAGCAACAAATTCCCGAATTCGCATCGTACCTCCCAGTAAAACCGAAATAATAACAGCAATCAAGTCCCTCAAGAAGAACAAGGCATTGATGGCATCGGCGGATTTTTTGCAGCCTCCAATACGGAGAGCTTGGGATAGTGAACAATTTCCGCAAGAGTGGAAAAGGGGGATGATCATTAAACTTCTGAAAAAGGAAACTTGACGGAATGCGGAAACTGGAGAAGTATTTGCGTTCTTCCAGCCGTAGCCAAAATAACAGCTAGAATTATTCTGGAACGATTCAAAGAGCATTAAGATTCAACTCACGACGTCGAACAAACAGGCTTTCGTGCTGGATGCTCCTGCATCAACCACATAAACACCTTACGGATCATAATCGAACAATGCGTTGAGTACGAGTCTCCGCTACATTTTCTGTTTATCGACTTCGAGAAGGCTTTCGACAGCTTGAATCGAGATGCTATCTGGTTGGCCTTGCGCAGGAGAAGCATCCCAGAATAACTTATAGTTATTATCAAGGCTACATACGAGGGTGGTAAGTGTCGGAGGATTTTGAAGTCCAAAGTGGAGTACGTCAAGGATGCATACAGTCGCCACTATTGTTCTTGATGGTTATCAGCGATGTACTCCGTGCAGCATTGACGGAAGGTAACTATGGAATGCGTTGGACTATGACATCTTACCTTAAACAGCTAGATTACACCGACGATGTTTGTCTACTTTCACATCGAATAATGGATCTTTATTCGATGGCCTAAAATCTAGAAGCTGGGGCAAACAAAGTGGGGCTAAAAATAAACACAGCCGAAACAAAAGCCCTGAGCACTTCTAATACCCGCGCTCCACTTAACGTTACCGGACAGGAAGTCGAGAAAGTTGATAATTTTCTTTATCTAGGAAGTGTGGTCTCGGCTAACCGCGGTGGAACCGAACTGGATGTGTTCAGCAGAATCAGGAAGGCTAAAGCTGCGTTCGGAATATTATCCAAAATCTGGAGAAGGAATATTATCAGCTTAAGAACCAAGCTACGAGTGTTCCGCTCGGTGCTGCAAGTCTTCGTAAACAAATGTTTGAGGGTCTTCTTGAAGATTTTTTGGCCCAACCGAATCTCTAACGAACAACTTTATACGAGAACGGGCCAAGAACCTATAAACATTTCTATATGAAGGAGTAAGTGGCAGTGATTCGGACACACCCTACGGCGCAAAGATAACTCCATTGCGAAATACACCATGCAGCGGAATCCGCTCACCCAGGCAGGCAAAATAGCGGGACACCCTAGGCAAACGTGGCGCAGAATAGTTGAGGAAGAATCGAGCTCTTTTAGAATGAGTTGGAGGCAGCTCAAATGCATTGTAGAACTCCGAACAAGATGGCGCCCAGGCGTGGTTGATGCCCTATGCCCTCCGAGGGGTTGAAGGTTCTAAGTATCGCTCTCTCTGTGGGGAGATGAGCGCAAGTAAGGCTAATGTTGGCGATTTTAGCCATTCGTTTACATACCGGAAATGTTTTATTCCATACATTTTTTTGATGCTTTAAATAATTGCCAAAAGCATGATCACTTCGATTGATCTTGCGAGCGATAGCACGCTTAGACAAATGGTAAACATCTATTTTTGCCTTTTCTGACAATGTCGACCAAATTTTCTTACCCATTCTTGAAGAAAAAAACAAGTAAAAACCTTTCTATTTTACAGAATCAACTTTTTATAGAAAAAAATGAAGTCACTTCGCGAACAACGATAGAAATTCGGCTGCTTCTAATCTTATGAACCGATTTAAATGCATGCCGTCCCGACTCCTTTGCCAAAAAAGTCTCCACGTTATCTTATTCTATAGTATATTTTTTAAATGTACTCTTGTTTTAAACACGAACGACTCTTACTTTCACCATCATTTTCTTTTCCTTCCCTGGCATATAACTGTAGAAATATCAATTTTAAATCTTAAAATTGTCTGCTTCTAATCTAGTAAGTCGCATTATATATTTCGGGCCGACAGTCGCGACATCCATCCGAACAAATTCTCTGAACGAAAACCTGTAAATAGAAGTCTCATGTGGTGCATAAATAACACACGTACCGGGAGATTACTACTGACATGTTGAAATCATGCCCACGAACAGTTGCCACCTTTGTGCTCTGTTTGTCCGAATCTGGCTACAAGTAACGCTTGCCAAGATACTTAAAAATGATGATCTCGCAGAGTGCCGAAACTAAAGATGCATCGTACTGCTTTCAATTCCGTCAAAGCTGTTGACGAGAGCGCTGCTTAACAAGATATATGCGAAGATCAACCCTGCTATCCAAAAGCAATAAGCTATAGTCGAACAATCAAATGAGTTGCGCACGAACTTGTAACTGCTCTTCACAGGCGATCGTACATCTGTCGACAGTCTATCATGCCAACGCATTTGGTATTCATTCAAATGAAGAGACATATCCGTTAATTCAATTCGCATTTCACGGATTTGGTGGCAAAATACAATTTCAAGTGCCGGCATGCATTAACTATGTCATCCGACAGTTGCAGCAAACGAAATCAATCCGGAGTAGAATGGGACAACGCAATGGAAACCAACTTCAGAGATATGCCCCCAAGCTCTGAAATAGAATCTTTAAGGCAGCCGAAAACCACGAAAACCGAAAGCGATATGGGAGAGCATTCTGGAAAATGTCAGGAAAAACAAGGCCATTTTGCACCCCTATGAGCTGAGAAAAAAAAGGAGAGAAGGAGAAGAATCACGCCAAATATTTCATACAATGTTTTCCCAAAAAATATAATATACTCACTATTAAAAAAGAGTGGTCAGACGGTAGTGCATGTGATTACATGAAAACACAAGCGATTTCGCTTAGCCCAGGCCTACCGACTCCTCTCAACCTCCACGTGGTGACAGCTGGGTGCGTAGTAACCTGATCACAAGAAGCCGGCTTTCAGGTTGGGGGTTGTGCCGTCGTGGTAACTTCCCTACCACGTAAATAAATAGTGGTTCAGAAACAACCAAAAGCCTAGGATAGGGAAGATTTAAACGTTGACAACACCAGCAAAAGAAATAAGGACAACGACTTTCGAATCTGTACGTGGAATGTTCTGATCCTTAAATGTGCGGTAACAAGCCTAAATGTAAATCATTGTACGAAATAAATATCTATCTATCTATCTATTACGGTGATATCTACAGAGACGACAAGCAGCGCTTATTTGAACGCATGTTTGCTACACGCGGCAGACTTAGGCAAGAACATAAGCCTGATATGAGCTCATGCCCCACGGAACAAAAGGACTTTGCCACGAAAGATTGTTTCTACAAGCTCCGCCGCAAAATATAGGGGCAATGTTCTGAGTACGACGTTAAAATCATATTGGGTGATTTTAATGCCAAAATGGGAAAGCACGACTTCTTTGGCAGGGCTCAGGGCAGTCAGTAAACTTAGCCTATACGACACCACGTCTGATAAAAAAATGAATAAATATTTGGCGCAACAGCTCTTTAAGTGTCTAGGCCTAACTTCTCGTAACCACTCATGTTGTGTGCGTTATGTTTTTCACACGAATGGAAGGGATCTACAGTTTAGTGTTGTATTCGAGGGGCAAGAAGAAGAACAATACTCTCGAATGTTTGTCAGACGTTCGCGGGTGGTGGGTTCGAAAAAAAAACTTGTTGGTGTTTTGTGGGCTTCGAACTTGGGACCTGACGTGCAATAGTCCAACACACCAAGCGCTTACGCCCACCCACGTCTGATAACGAACTAAGGGTAATTGATTTCGCTGTGGAGCGAAGGGTCACTATAGCAATCACATGGCTTTCTCATCTCAGTATTCATAAGCAAACATGGCGGTCTAATGATAATGTAACGATCAACCAAATTGATCATAGTGCGATCGACGCAAGACATGCCTCCAGTATTCTGCATGTCCGAACCTTCCGAGCAGGCAATATAGACGTGGATCATTACCTTATTGTAGCCAAGGTACGAATGCTGATATGCCAATCTGAGCAACAAAGAAGAATCACTGTGAGAAAGCTTAACGTCGATAAGCTACAATCGCAAAGGACCGCCAGAGTCTTCGCTGAACGCGTATCCACAAATCTCTTTATCCCCCCTATGCCGCCAGCATCAAGTGCCAAAGACCAGTGGCAACGCTGCCAACATGCCATCAGAAACGCCACCACTGATGTGCTGGGTCTTGCTCGCCCACCACCGCCAACCCCCTGGTTTGACGAAGAATGCCGGCGAGTGTATGCAGCAAACAAGAGGCATATAAAGCGGAGCTGCAAAGGAAGGCGAGAGCTGCTCATGAGCTCTACGAGCAAAAGAGACGGGAAGAAGATGGACCCTGCCACCAAAGATGGTTTCTACGAGCTCCTCGACATAACATACGAGCAATGTCCTAAGTATAAATTTATCATATTGCGATCGACGCAAGACATGCCTTCAGTATTCTGGATGTTCAGACCTTCCGAGCGGCCAACATAGACCCGAAGCATTACCTTGTTGTAGCTAAGGTACGAATGTGACAACGTCGATAAGCTACAATGGCAAGAGACCGCCAGGCCCTTCGCTAAACGTGTATCCCGAAATCTCTAAATCCGTCCAATGCCGCCAACATCAAGTGCCGAAGACCAGTGGCAATGCTGTCATCATGCCCGGCCAACACTGGTTTAACGAAGAATGCCGGCAAGTGCATGTAGCAAAACAAGAGGCATATAAAGCGGCGCTGCAAAGGAAGACGAGAGCTGCTCGTGAGCTATTCGAGCAAAAGAGAACATCGGTTTCTCGAAAAGAAAAAAAAAAAAAAAAACATGAGGAGCCTGCAATCGAGAATATGGAGAAACGGAAAAACTACTTCTGTAGACTTTATAGCGGCGACGAAAACCAACATCCCGCTGTCAGGCAGAATGAACCATTCAACATAGACGCTGATAGTCTAAATTTCCGTCCACCTCACCAGAACGAAGTGAGGATAGCAATATCCAAGCTGAAATCCAACGAGGCTGCTGGAAAGGAAAGTCTACCATCGATCAAATCTTTACAATTCGGCAGAGAGAAAGCCCAAAAGTCCAAATCGATACTCATCATCTCTTTATCGATTTCAAGACCGCCTATGGCAGCATCTATAGAGAATAGCTATTTTCCCTCCATGCCCTGAGCATCGGTATAAGTCCATTAATAAACCGTTCGCGCGCGCAAATTATAAAAAAAAATATATACGTAAGCTGTTCGATAAGTCAGTGACTTTGAAATGAAATACTGTTTTTTTTTTTTCTTTTCTGAAAATTAAATTTATTTTTCATCGTAGTTTCCTTTCAGTGCGATGCACTCTTTCCAGTGATATATATCGGATAATGCGGCTTCATTGAAGAAGGACCATTGAAGACAGACCAATATCATGTCTACCTGATAAAATCGTGATCACTTCTCTTCACTTTCTCGTGTTAACTAAAATCGCCTCCGTTTTATGCTCAACTAGCGTAAAGCTAACTAATTCTAGCCACCGTCGAACAATTACAATGGTCTCATTGTTAATTTGAACAAATTCTTCGAGTAGCTTTACAGTTACAACTACGGCAATGGCGTCTGTAAGTCACACTACTTTGGCTTCATTTGGTACTTCTAGCTGAAGGATGCCATCTCTATTGAAAGTAGTCGTTCATAATTTTCCGGTTGCGCATTGGTGGCCTCTTGGAGCAAGGCTACATCTTCCCCGTCTTTTGATAGTCGGAAAATAAGAAACGCAGAAGCCGTTATGGGATGATGTAACCTAATGTGTAGTAATCGCGGCATTAGAGCTGTAAACAGGGGTCCATACCATAATCACAGTACTATCAGCCTCTTAAGAATACAGTGGCAGAAGGCAGTTTTCGTACAGAAATTCGTTGTGAAAATCATTATCTATCACCGTGTTTGTCAACTCTAGGTCGATCACCTGTAGAGATGGAGTTGTGGTGCGAAGACAAGATTTCTTGTCCATTTCCGTGCCCGGCAACATTGAGTCGACCACCAGGAGAAATGGTACAGCGATTTGGGGAATAAGAACGGACTCAGTTCTGGACTGGGCCGTAAGCGATAAAGTATCCGTTGACCGCCCCAATTGCTGCAACCCACGACGAATTGATAAATTTGGAACTTTTGCATACTTTTGTATACAGCGGCAATATTCTCTTCACTCACTATAGCAACTGGTCCTACTACTTATTATATTTATGGCGGCTTTCTTGGGTAGTAATTCATTTGGCATGTTTATCACTTTTAAGATATAGTTCACGTAAAGCTTCAACGTTTTTCTAACAAGAGCATATCTTTCGAACTGCTAGATGGGAGATGAAACTTTCTTTTGGTGTAATATCTTAAGAGCATCACCCCACACCTGCACCGCATAGAACAAAATTGTCTCGGAGATAGCCTCAAACACATTCTATTTACTACTGTGGGCGACGTATTTATTGCCAAAACATTTTCTTCAAGTAGTATTTTTTCACAGAAGAGTTTCCAATATTTACGTTGGGTCATCCTTAGGCTAGTCTTTTAACCTTTGAGGACGTTTTTGTAAAGGGTTCAAGTTTGACGATCGCGAGAATGTTTCGCCTAGTTGAAGAGCCATCTGCAGTAACTTCGGAGAGTTCTAATCTCCTGTCTCCAGCAGAAAGGTCTGTGTTTACCTCAAGGCTTGCTAGTTCTATACAAGAGTGTCTAGCTCGCCGATATTATCAGGGGGTCTAAGGATCTGCAACGTGCAAATTTTTCTACACTGTAGACCGATCGGTCTTCCTGTAGTTCCTAAAGATTAATTGTGGAGGAGATCAGCTATACCAAACTGAATATATCTATAAAGAGACTCTTTAAAAAATAAATAAATATTTAGCACAACAGCTCTTTAAGTGCCAGGGCCTAGCTTCTCGCAACCACTCATGTTTTGTGCGTTGAAAGGGACCTACAGTTCAATGCCGTATCCAAAGGGCAATTAGTTTTCTGAAGCTTTCTCGAGACAACAATACTCTCGGATGTTTGTCAGACATTCGCGAGAGGTGGAACCGTGAAAAAAACGTGTTGCTGTTTTCTGGGATTCAAACATAGAACCACACGCGCAGTGATCCGACACACTAACCACTTACGCCCCGGCGCGCCCAAAAGACACTTTATATTCATAAATTATGTGTTCGCCCTATTATGGGTTTGTAGGGTGTTTTGTTAAATTTTCTTTCCTTCCTATTCGAATTCAAATGTTTTGTATAATTCAAATCTCATGTATGTCCATCTGATGATGACAGCGAATAGTTTAATTGACTTCAGTGGTCGTTCGTCACCACTTCGGAGCACTACCTAAAGAGCTACCATTGCCTTATGTGAGAGACGCATGTCCTCAGACTTTACGTGCAGGTAGATTTTCTTTATACTAATGCCCGTTCTAGAATGCTATGGTAGCTTAAACTGTAGCACATCTTGTCTACATTAACCATGAAGGACAGAATGTACTCGCACATGTATTGTTGTGATTGGCATTCTATGGTAACTTTGGTACTAATTTTTTAACTTCCAATTTGTTGCACTTTATAAAATTTGTATGGTTGTATGAAACTGCAAATTGTGTACGAGAAGCATTACTTGCGAGGAGAAGATTGTGAAGTTATACAATTTCGTATGCTTCACCATACCACAAGGATGGTAATCTAACTGGACGTACCCTAGTAGTCAGTCATATGAAATGCGTGTTGTATTCGTATATCTTATATGCATTGTTACGACAGTTGTGTTTTTGAATATTCCAAAGCATAAGGGGACTTGGACATTTGCTTTGATTTATTGATTACTACGTTTTAATTCTGTACTGAACGAAGTGCACTGGAAGGTAAAAGTCGTGACGCATTGCGGCTCCGATAAATGGCAATTTGAGTGAAACTTTCATGAAACCAATGAGATGTTGGGAAATTGTGTGCTCTGCTTATATTGGAATCAATCAGTTGCCTGCAAGAAATATCACTTTTTTTTTTTTTTTAATAGTTGTATGTATATGTTCTCTGTCTTACTCAGCGAAATTGATACTCTCTTGAAGTCAAAAAGAAAACTAAGAAAAGAATAGCAGAATCAAAGATCACCCAACCTCAAAAGGCAACTTACCGATTGCACTAAAAAGTTGCAAAAACTTCTCAAGCACAATAATGAAAGGGCCTTCCAAAACTATGTGGATGTACAAAATGAGCTGCTGCAAAGCATCAGAAGCATGAGAAGCAGCAATGGCTCATACGAGATTAACAGCATGACATGCTAACTAGCCCCGCGAAATAATACCTAACGGCAGTCCCGCGGGGAGAGTGGTAGAAGTGTGCAGGGTGTGGATTAGTACGTAGGCACATTCCTGGCATCGATTATTCGGGTTTGCGGATCGTGCATGCTAGTAGCCCGCGCTACTAGTATCTTTAGAAGATTACCACACAACTTATCACAAGTATTTATTATAAAAGGAGGGGGATGAAAGTTATATCATTCGAAAGGTACTGTACCATAGATGAAGAAAAAAAATCATGTGCGTATGCTACCGTCAAGTCAGGTAAAATAAAGTAAACATACGCACATGATTTCCCCATAAAAATCGCATTAACCAATTAAATAAAAGCATTTTGAACACGTTCGTGGCTGTATGAGCTTAGATCACTTTGGCTTCCCTGCACGGGAAAATATTCCAAAAAAAAGTTATGTGAACAAATACAAGTACAAGCGTTGTTCCTCTTACTTACTTACTTACCTAGGTGGCGCTACAGTTCGTGAACCTGGGCCTCAACCAACAAGCCTCTCCATTTAGCTCGGACTTTAGCTAATTGCCTCCAGTTGCACACTCCATGATTCCCTCTACTGCGTCATCCCTTGGGATTAGATTCGAAGACTCTCCGGGCCGGAGCGTTGGTGTCCATTCGCTCTACATGTCCTAGCCATCTCAGACGTCCAATACGCAGTTTTTTGACTAGGTCAATGTCGCTGTACAGCTCGTATAGTTCGTGATTGAATCTTCTCCTCCGAAACCAGTCAATGCAAACGGGACCGAAAATCTTACGAAGAATTTTTCTATCGAAGCGACCAAGGATATCTTCATCCTCTTTTAATAAAGTCCATGTTTCAGCGCCGTAAAGCAGGACTGGGATGATCAGGGTCTTATACAGAGTCTCCTTAGTAGTTCGAGATAGGGCTTTACTGTTGAATTGCCTTACAAGCCCAAAAAAAAAACAGCGATTGGCAAGAGTTATTCTTCGATTGATTTCTGCGCTGATGTTGTTTTTAGAATTTATAGCAGAGGCAAGGTAGACAAAGTCACTTACTACCTCGAAGTTATAGTTGCCCACGGTGACGTTTTGTCCAGTTCGTCGGTGTTGGCTTTCCGTTCCTGTTGACAGCATATACTTGATTTTGCCCTCGTTTATCGCTAAATCCATTTTGGCCGCTTCCGCCTCAATGCTTGTAAACGCACCGGTGACAGCCCGCTGAGTTCTTCCGATAATGTCTATATCGTCGGCGTATGCAAGCAGTTTTACAGACTTGTAATAGATTGTGCCTCCGATGTTAGCTTGTGAGTACCGCACAATCCGTTCAAGTACAATGTTAAAGAAGTCACATAACAGCGCATCACCTTGTCTAAAACCTTTTTTGACATCAAAGGTCTCGGTGAGGTCATTACCGACCTTGGTGGAGCAGCGAGCGCTCTCCATCGTTAGCCTGCACAGACGGACAAGTTTGGCAGGGATGTCAAAACTAGACATGGCTCTATAAAGCTCTTCTCTATAGATGACCATAGGCGGCCCTGAAATCGATAAAGAGGTGGTGAGTATCGATTTGGAATTCTTGGGTTTTCTTCAGGATCTACCGAAGTGTGAAGATTTGATCGATAGTGGACTTTCCTGGCCTGAAACCGCACTGATAGGTTCCAATCAGGCTGTTGATAAAAGGTTTCAGGCGTTCACACAATATCGCAGAAAAGATCTTGTATGCGATGTTGAGGAGACTGATGCCTCTATAATTGGCGCAGTTGAGGGGGTCTCCTTTCTTGTTTCTCTCGCTGTTTGTTTATTTCCCCTCGGTCGAATATAGACCACACGCGATACTAGTCTAATTAAATGTATGTCTACATAAATGTATATTTGTAATAGTTAATACATCTCATAAATTTATGTCTAAATGTATATTTTGTAATAATTAACACTTCTAGTAGACATTCAGCTTTGTATACGAAATTTAAAAAAAAAACTGAACAATGGAAATTATAACTTAAGAATACCTACCATAAAGTTTAGATTTAACAAAAAAAAAAAAACTCTTTTAAAAGAAAATATCTCTAGAATTGGATGATGTAAAATTTAGTTTTGTAAGGTATAAATACTTTTTGATAGTTTTTTGAGCAAGAAAGGTTCAATACATACAAACAAATTTACAAAAAAAACGACCTTCAACGTCTGCTCTAGTGCCCCACAGTGAAAATGTCACCATACATTTATCGTCCAAGCGCCTGCATCACAAACTTCCAGTAGCACCAATGATAGCAAATCCTTGGTCATTAAATTAGTAACTTTTCAACCACACCTCATTAACTCAAAAGAGATTGAAGACTTAATAGAGATCTGAATCTACCCTAGGTTAGGTTAGGTTAGGTTAGGTAGGGTTATGAGGTTATCATAAAACACTAGGCACCAAAGTGGGCCCATCGCGATCCCTAGGGAACCTTCACGGCAGAAGACCTAAACCCATTCTCCCAAGCAATTAATCTCCCTACAGAATCTGAAAAGATCCTTGTTATGGTTTAGGGACCTCACCTCTTCAAGGTTATCGAAGAAGTATCTTCCAAGATGCTTTAGCCTTGTCCTGGCAATTCCTTGACATTCACAGAGTATATGAGTTATATCCTCTGAGACATGTAGGTCGTCGCAGTACCTACAAACATCCGTATCGGATAACCCTAGTCTCATGGCATGCCTCCCCAGGAGACGGTGGCCAGAGAGTATTCCTATCACTGTTCTTAACCGCGATCTATCTAACTTGATTATCTCCCCAGATTTTCTGCGATCTAGCACAGGCAACAAGGTCTTAGACACCCTGTGACCATCTATGTTTGACCATCTTAGATTAGCCGTGTCAATGATTTTATCCCGAATAATTCCCTTGGCCACGCACCCTGGTGGCTTAATGCTACCAATTATATCGCTACGTGGGAGCCCCGCTCCTCTTTTAGCCAGCGCGTCGGCTTGCTCGTTGCCTTCAATATCGCAGTGTCCAGGTACCCAGCATAATCTGACTCGGTTCTGCGTACATAATGCCCTAAGCATTGTGCGGCAATTCCTGATTATATCAGATTTGGTGACGTAAGACTCTAGCGCCTTTAGCGCAGCCTGACTGTCAATGTAGATGGCGATATTCTTATCGGATATTGATCCCATCTCAAGTAATTCCGCAGCTTTAAGTACAGCTAGAACCTCTGCTTGGAGGAATCTACCCTAAAGTAAAGCAGAAGCATTTTCTTGCTTTTTCACTAAAGAAGATGGTTCTTGTTTTTGTAATGATGTGAAGGGCTTGTTTCAAGAAATCGGAATTCAATGCATTCCTCTACCGCCTTGGTAGACTTCTGAACTGAACAGACAGAAAAAGGCTAACCGGAGACTCTTCAATCGAGCAAAACCAATCAAGAGACCTTCGAGACTGGCACAGTTATAAGAGCCTTAATGACTACAAGAGCCAAATTAGGAAGGAGCATAGAATTTTCCGGAAACTCTTTTGCTCAAATATTGAAAGCACGAGTGAAGCTGGAAAAGTTAAGAAGATCCTCTTCTCAACTCAAATCCCCAAAAAAAAAAAAAATCAGCGGGCGATTTCAATCACAAATCATTCGGATCAGAAGTGCCGCGGATTTCAAAGGAATTTGTAAACAATCGGAAGCTCTCGTGGGCGGTAAAAAGTTGGCTACCATACAAATCGGCAGGACCAACATGATGAAAATGCAACATGCATGTGGCATTCTTCGCCCCTGGTTGATTAAACTATTCCGATCCTTCATAGACAATGATTACATATCTAAACCTTGCCTCTTATCTACTAAAAACTCTGGAAAGGTCAGTGCCTAGGTATATACTTACGTATACATAAGTGGGAGGGTCAATGTAAAAATGTAAGGTTGAGTTCGTAGAGACAGCCCTGCACTCTCTCGTTGGCTCTGTTGAAAGATCGCTGGCCAACAAAGAAATCTCGATGATATATAGTAGAGGAGGCTTTCTGCAATATCCATAATGGAGGCGCTCGGTAAACTAGAGAATAATGCAAGGTTAAGTCGCTGGATCATCCAAACACTATTAGCCAGAGTGATTAATTCAGAACTTAGCTGCTGCAAATCAAGAAGATCAGTTCAATGCGGAACACCACAAGGAGGAGTTTTATCTCCGCAATTAAGGCTTCTTATTGTGAACGATAAGAAAACCTTAGAAAGGCAAGCATACAAAGTTATAGCTTATGCAGACGACACTAGTATATCAATCAGTGGGATTCAGCTCTGATAAAAATGAGTCAAAGGGACAGAGATAAAAAAATAAAAAAAAAATATTTGGCGCAACAGCTCTTTAAGTGGCAGGGCCTAGCTTCTCGTAACCACTCATGTTGTGTGCGTCATATTTTTCACACGAATGGAAGGAGCCTACAGTTTAGTGCCGTATCCGAACGGCGATTTGAGGAGCTTTCTCGAGACAAGAACACTCTCGGATGTTTGTCAGACGCTCGCGAAAGGTGGGACCGTGAAAAAAGCTTTTTGGTGTTTTCTGGGATTCGAACGTGGAACGTCATGCGTAGTGATCCGACACACTAACCACTTACGCCACGGCCCACACTGAGATAGTGCTGTTTAAAAAAAAACGCACAGAATTCCAGATACCACATTACGAAAAATTAGGGAAATGCAGCTTAGTTTCTCTTAATATGCCAAATAAAAGAAAAATAATACTTGGCGCAACAGCTCTTAAGTGCCAGGGCCTAGCTTCTCGCAACCACTCATGTTGTGTGCGTCATACAAGAACGTATTAAGAAGACCACGGCAGCATACGCTTGTAAAAGGCTAAATAAATTTAGTAAGACTAGGTCGAAAGACATAGTTTAACTGTTAGGATTAGCTTAGAGCGCCCTCACGGGGCCAGTAAGTTAGAATAAGATAGTTAAGTTAATTAAGCTAGTTTTAAGCGTTTTTGTTAGCGTGCAAGAATCAATGAATTATACAATGAAAATGCGTTTAAAATTAAAGGAAATGAATGAATGAAAGGGCTACAAATGGGGTGTCCGTCCGCAAATAATGCACTGGCTATAAACAGCGATAGTAACACCAACACTCGTGTACGGAATCCTAGTTTGGTAGACGGCGTTGGAAAAGGTCAGCTACCTCACTCCTATAAGTATGATTCAGAGGTCAGCATGTGTTTGCCGTACTCTCTCCTCACGGTTCGTACAGCATCACTGGAAGCAATGTTACATGTCATTCCGCTGGATATTTATGGGAAGAAGGTAGCAATGAAATCGGCATTGCAACTGAAAAAATCATCACAATAGATGAGTAATCACACAGGGCATGCCAAAATCTTAAGCGTATACAGCAACGTGCAGGAACTACTTAATACCGTTCCAAGAATTAGCCAAATATGGCACGACGCAGGAGCTCCCGATTGCGGAATTGGTGCTGCATTTGCCTATAGAAATAGTGAGATACAAAATCTCCATAGCAGCTCTAGATCTAACTTACTTACTTAGGTGGCGCTACAGTTCGGGGTGAACCTGGGCCTCAACCAACAAGCCTCTCAATTTAGCTCGGTCTTTAGCTAATTGGCTCCAGTTGCGCACTCCAAGTTGATCGAGGTCCCCTTGAACTTGTGCGCGCCACCTACGGCGTTAATTCCCTCTATTGCGTCGTCCCTCGGGATTAGATTCGAGGAATCTGCGGGCCGTAGCGTTGGTGTCCATTCGCTCTACATGTCCTAGCGATCTCAGACGTCCAATACGCAGTTTTTTGACTAGGTCGATGTCGCTGTACAGCTCGTATAGTTCGTGATTGAATCTTCTCCTCCAAAACCCGTCAACGCAAACGGGACCAAAAATCTTACGAAGAATTTTTCTCTCGAAGCGACCAAGGATATCTTCATCCTCTTTTAATAAAGTCCATGTTTCAGCACCATAAAGCAGGACTGGGATGATCAGGGTCTTATACAGAGTCTCTTTAGTAGTTCAAGATAGGGCTTTACTGTTGAATTGCCTTATAAGCCAAAAAAAAACAGCGATTGACAAGAGTTATTCTTCGATTGATTTCTGCGCTGATGTTGTTCTCAGAGTTTATAGCAGAGGCAAGGTAGACAAAGTCCCTTACTACCTCGAAGTTATAGCTGCCCACTGTGACGTTTTGTCCGATTCGTCGGTGTTGGCTTTCCCCTCTTGTTGACTGCATATACTTGGTTTTGCCCTCGTTTATCGCTAAACCCATTTAGCTCTAGATCAGGTCAACGAATAATGGCGCGTGAGTAACATATAAAATTGCGACACCAGCAAATATATATTCCCCCAAAGCCAGCAAAAACTGGACCACTTACACTTGGCCTCAGCACATCAGTCATCACCCAAACAGCAAGTCCAGATTTAACAAATCAACCAACATCACCTGCCAAAATATGGGTTAGTCAAATTCTACGTCAATAATTAGTGAATATACGTTCAAAGAAGAGATCATTTGAACTCTGTTAAAAGGTAATATCGATGAAAGTTCCAAAGACTTGGCGAGTCAGGAGAGGCAGGCCTATAAACTCGTGGATCACACAAATGCGACAACATCGGCATTTCATTGGTTTCAGTAACCGAGTGATCCAAAATCGACAGGCCTGCCAATATTTTCTGAGGTCAAATAGGCGAACACCACAGGCGGATCAGTATGAAGGGGTAATGATCAGCGTTTTCACTTTTGCTACATATGTAGCAAAACGGCTACATTTGAAGTGCCATGTTACATACTACATCTTTCCCTCATTATGCTACATTTCTCCAAACAGTCTACCTAATTATTATTTATGCTTTTTTTTTTTTGCTTTTAACTCATATTATTAACTTCAATATGTTAAACACAATAAAAGACGATTTGAGAAATAGGTTATGCTCAGATATTGTGGAATTAATTTTACTGGCTAAGGTGCTATTGAAAGGTGTGGAAATATTTAAGCTTTCTGATGAATTGGCAAGGTCTTGCTTGAGTTTTAAGTTTGTAGATACATAAAATAAACTAAAAATGAGTAACGATTTCTACTCCTCTTAAGAAGTATTTCTCATTTTGTTTACTACGAGAGATACTGTGCAGTTTATTGTGTATTAGACACTAACACTGTTAACATTTTAATTATTTATTTAATCGTTTTACCAATGAATTCCTATATGTTTATTTAACGTTATGAATGCTTCATCAATTAATTTATTGCTTTTCTTTTATGTTTAAGTTGTTGAAATGAATGAATATTTTTGGCAAACAGATTGCAGCGGCCATTCGTCTAAAAGCCACTTCTCGATCCTTGATCTTCTCAACTTCACCCGCGATAACACGAACTACGACCCACCGAAACTGAGATTTAACCGAAACTTCCGTACGAGCATCCCTGAACGGGATGAATGGGTAAACTCTCCCCCAGTCAATGGTAGTTCGGTTCACTTCTTCACAGTTGGCTCTGAGACCGAAGGTGATTGTGGTGTTGTCTCCGAAAAGCTCAACCTGAGCATCTCGTTCCACCACCCTGATCATTGTAGCATTTTTCAGGCGGAAATCATAGAGATTAAGGAAGCGCTGTCCTGGCTGAAGTAATATGTACCATCTGTCAGGTATATGTATTAGCATTTTCACTGACAGTCAAGCGGCAATCAAGTCCCTAGAATTGCGCTACTTCACTTCAAAGTTCACCTTAAACTGCCATTAATCTCTTACACTGATGACCGAGTATTTCAACATTCACCGATACTGGGAGCCAGGCCACAAGGACATTCCAGGAAACCGCAGGGTGGACGGGCTCGCCAAATAGGGTACGAATCTAAGGATTCTGCCTGATAGGCAAACCCTAGGTATGCCCCTCTCTATATCTAAACGTCTACTAAAGCTGAACGGTATTACCAAGACCAACCACAGATGGGTAAACGGCTCAACGCGTCACATTTCGAGACAGATCTGACCTACGCTGGACCAGAAATGTAGTGCCCAGTTGGTTAAGCCAAAGCCAAAGATCAACTGCGTTGTCGGTGTCCTCACGGGACACTGTTTTATTAGCCAGCATACCAACAGACTTGGTCCCTTGTTTTCGGATCATAGCCTCGCCGAAATAGGAAGAAGAAGAAGAAGTAGACGACGATGTTAAAGTGATAAAAAGAAATTGACATACAAACTTCGCGGCAGTTTGTGGGTCGCTTCTGGAGGCGTTGGGAGGAGAGTGTATTCCCTCGATAACACGTCGCGCCACATGGTTTACACCTGTTAAGCCAATCGAAGTAGGTGATATAGTAATCATTGTAGATCCAGGTAGCACCAAGAAATTGTTGGCCAAAGGGGCAGGTTGTCCGAGTAAAGACTTAAACGGACCGCCAGGTTCGGAGCGCCTTTATTCAAGCGCAGTGGGTGGTCTACGAGAGGCCCGCTATGCGACTGGCGGTTCTGGACGTCAAAGATGCCAACAAATGTGAGCTGACGGTCGTATCTACCGGGGGAGTGTTAACAACCATGTAACTAATCATATTGCAGTAGCACCTCCCTTTCAGCGATTTGTATGACTATGTCGATAATGTAGTATTATCTTTCAAGAAGCATTGAAATAATCAGTAGCGTATCTCACATATCTGGTAACATCAGATATAATTTGAAGAAGATGGGTCTACTCGAAGATGGAAATCAGAGGAATAGACAAATCCATAACACAAATGCTATCTTTAACCATTGTTTTCGGGTCATAACCTCGCTGAAATGAGAAGAAGAAGAACACTGGAGATCGAACCCAGGAATGGTGTAAGGTTACCTTATAATTTACTTCTTCAGTGTCCTGTGAACAATGCTGTTAACCAAGCCGGAGTAAGACTTAAAACTTTTTCGTACCTCACTGTCACCTCGGAGTTTGTAATTATAAATTTCATTGACCATTATGTAATGCTATTGCTTACCGTTAATGATTAACGGCAATGGATCATACAACTTTTTTCCTCAGAAATTTATTTTTTCTAAAAACTATGAATTAAAACCACTGCACCCTACAGTCAAGCGTATATTAAAAATGCAAATACTAATTAAGAAATTGAGATGTACTCGTAGTTGCAAGAAATGTGTTAACAAGGACACTTCAGCAATGCTAATTGCAAGTGGATTGTCGCATACACACAAGGAAAGTCTTAATTACCATAGAATAATTGCAATAATATAATCATCAGGACAAAGAAAATAACAAAAAACCTAAAAGATATAAAAACAACTCATTACAATTTACCATAATGCTGGATTTGTATAATTACAGCAACTACAAGGACCACGGGTAACATAAAAAATTGAAGGAAACCCTATCACTGCTAGTCAAAGACTACACCAGGCTTCCCATTGTCATACACAATATAAATACACCCACACTCACACATTGATATAATAATACGATTTGAGCTTCCCTTTATTTTTCATCCTTATATTTAATTTTACTTTTTTCATGATCCTTGTCCGCTGTTTCCTATTCTCATCGTAGTCGACGTCTTGTAAAGTTGTGTGCCCCACTTGTTCTCTTGTTATATTTCCGTCAAGTGATTTTTTCCCACATAAAAGCTAAATACAAAAATAAGGTGGATACACTGACGAGATCCTGAGAGAAAGGACATAGAAATAACAAAGTATCAAGAAATCAAAAGAACACTTCACAGCGCAGGCTGTAGTGATGAAAGGGAGGATGTCATTGCGGGTGCCGGGAGGAGGACAAGACAGACAAAATGAGTTGCATGAGCTGGTAGTACTCTAAGGGTATTTTTTACGAGTATGTGCATATGTATGTATTTAAATGAGCTGTTGTGTGCATCAATGTCTGGTATAACAAGAAAACTTACAACTATTCTCAGGAGAAAAGTTGGTTTGAAGTTATCACACCTCGATGGATTTGGAGTACACCAACTCTATAAGCCTGGATACATGGACGATAAATTGGAAAGGCTTATCGATTATAACGTAGAAGTGGAATCCTGGTCTGACATTATTTCATACGCATTATTATAGGATCCAGATGCACAATCTTACAACGCGTCACTTTTTCAATTTTCGTCATCATCTGTATTTTACTATCTTCAAAATCTTCTCCTTCTTTTTCCTATTTCGGCGAGGTTATGATCCGAAAACAAGGGATCATAACCCTCCCACTTCACGCATTTCCAGTGATCCGCCTGTGGGGTTCGCCTATTTAAACTCAGAAAATATCGGCCGGCCTCCCGATTTTGGATCACTCGGTTACTGAGACCAATGAAATGCCGATGTCGTTGCATTTGTGTGATCCAGGCGTTTATAGACCTGCCTCGCGAAGTCTTTGAAACGTTCATCGATATTGCCTTTTTAACAAAATACTGTCTCTACCGTTGTCAAACGGCAGTGCATGCGATCATATGAAAACACAAGCGTTTTCACTCAGCTGAGGCCTAATATGTGTTCATGCCCCCACGGAAGAAAAGGACCCTGCCACCAAAGAGTGTTTCTACGAGCTCCTCGACAAGACATATGAGCAATGTCCTAAATACGACGTTAAAATCATATTGGGCGATTTTAACGCCAAAATAGGAAAGGATGACGTCTTTGGTAGGGCAGTCGGTAAGCATAGCCTACACGACACCACGTCTGATAACGGACTAAGGCTAATTAATTTCGCTGTGGAGCGAAATGTCACCATAGCAAGCACATGGTTTCCTCATCTCGATATTCATAAGCAGACATGGCGGTCCAATGATCTTGTAACGATCAACCAAATTGATCATATTGCGATCGACGCAAGACATGCCTCCAGTATTCTGGATGTCCGGACCTTCCGAGCGGCCAACAGAGACTCGGATCATTACCTTGTTGTAGCCAAGGTACGAATGCGGATATCCCAATCTGAGCAACAAAGAAGAATCACTGTGAGAAAATTTAACGTCGAAAAGCTACAATCGCAAGAGACCGCCAGACTCTTCGCTGAACGCGTATCCCGAAATCTCTCAATCACCCCTATGCCGCCAGCATCAAGTGCCGAATACCAGTGGCAACGCTGCCAACATGCCATCAGAAACGCCGCGACTGATGTGCTGGGTCTCGCTCGCCCACCACCGCGAAACCCCTGGTTTGACGAAGAATGCCGGCGAGTGCATGCAGCAAAACAAGAGGCATACAGAGCAGCGCTGCAAATGAAAACGAGAGCTGCTCGTAAGCTCTACGAGCAAAAGAGACTGGAAGAACATCGGCTTCTCCAAAAGAAGAAGAAAGAGCATGAGAAGTGCGCGTTTGAAAATATCGAGAGTTTATACCCCAGGAACAATGTAGGGAAGTTTTACCAAAAGGTAAAAAGAACGTGTCAGAGAAGTAATACCCGTACAGAAACCTGTAGAGATGAAAATGGAAACCTCGTAGTAGAATCACAGTCGGTACTGAGAATACGGAAAAACTACTTCTGCAGACTGTATAACGGCGACGAAAACCAACATCCCGCTGTCAGGCAGAATGAACCATTCAGCATAGACGATGATAGTCAAAATTTCCGTCCACCTGACCAAAACGAAGTGAGGATAGCAATATCCAAGCTAAAATCGAACAAGTCTGCTGGACCTGACGGCTTACCGGCCGAACTTTTCAAGGCAGCTGGGGATGAATTGATAGAGTGCATACACCAACTCATCTCTAAGATTTGGTCAGACGAGTGTATGCCTGATGAATGGAACCTCAGCATCGTTTGCCCGATCCACAAGAAAGGAGACCCCCTCAACTGCGAAAAATATAGAGGCATCAGTCTCCTCAACATGGCATACAAGATCTTTTCTGCGATATTGTGTGAACGCCTGAAACCTATTATGAACCGCCTGATTGGACTCTATCAGTGCGTTTTCAGGCCAGGAAAGTCCACCATCGATCAAGTCTTCACACTTCGGCAGACTCTGGAGAAAACCCAAGAATTCCAAATCGATACTCACCACCTCTTTATCGATTTCAAGGCCGCCTATGACAGCATCTATAGGGAAGACCTTTATAGAGCCATGTCAAGTTTTGACATCTCTGCCAAACTTGTTCGTCTGTGCAGGCTGGCGATGGAGAACACTCGCTGCTCCATCAAGGTCGGTAATGACCTCACCGAGACCTTTGATGTCAAAAAAGGCTTTAGACAAGGTGACGCGCTGTCATGTGCCTTCTTCAATATTGTACTTGAACGGATTGTGCGGAACTCACAAGCCAACACCGGAGGCACAATCTATTACAAGTCTGTACAACTGCTTGCATACGCCGACGATATAGACATTATCGGAAGAACTCAGCGGGATGTCACCGGTGCGTTTGCAAGCATTGAGGCGGAAGCGGCCAAAATGGGTTTAACGATAAACGAGGGCAAAACCAAGTATATGCTGTCAACAAGAAGAGAAAGTCAACACCGACGAATTGGACAAAACGTCACAGTGGGCAACTATAACTTCGAGGTAGTAAGTGACTTTGTCTACCTTGGCTCTGCTATAAACTCTGAGAACGACATCAGCGCAGAAATCAATCGAAGAATAACTCTTGCCAATCGCTGTTTTTTTGGGCTTATAAGGCAATTCAACAGTAAAGCCCTATCTCGAACTACTAAGGAGACTCTGTATAAGACCCTGATCATCCCAGTCCTGCTTTACGGCGCTGAAACATGGACTTTATTAAAAGAGGATGAAGAGAGAAAAATTCTTCGTAAGATTTTCGGTCCCGTTTGCGTTGACGGATTTTGGAGGAGAAGATTCAATCACGAACTATACGAGCTGTACAGCGACATCGACCTAGTCAAAAAACTGCGTATTGGACGTCTGAGATCGCTAGGACATGTAGAGCGAATGGACACCAACGCTCCGGCCCGCAGAGTCTTCGAATCTAATCCCGAGGGACGACGCAGTAGAGGGAATCATCGCCGTAGGTGGCGCGCACAAGTTCAAGGGGACCTCGACCAACTTGGGGTGCGCAACTGGAGGCAACTAGCTAAAGACCGAGCTAAATGGAGAGGCTTGTTGGTTGAGGCCCAGGTTCACCCCGAACTGTAGCGCCTCCTAAGTAAGTAAGTAAGGTAATAATTTTTGCTTACCATACTGTAAAATTAGCACGTATCACACGACTATGCATGCTAAACACTCTTAAGAAGAACTTGGTTTTTGTGGCCATAAATTTACAACAATGACATTATTATAACACTAATATTAATAAAAGGGTATTCAAAGAGCTTCAACAATCGACCAATTTGGTCTGGTCTTTGTTTGACGTCTCTTCATGTTTGAGAATCATTGGGTTTATAGGGTACTAACAAAGCACATAAGGAAGCCATACATCTATACATAAGTTTGACAATGCAATCGATCTATATTTTTATGGAATTGTACGCTTTATATTTTCTTTTTTGTTTCTTATAAGACGACCAATTCGATATAGTACGAGTACCTATGTCTCTGTTTCTTTTAACTTTTCATTGCGAATGAATTTCTAATTCGTTTCTCAGTCCATCTAACACGAAAAGAAAAAAATATTAAAATGACAATTTCTTATGTGAATAATCAGCTAGATATGAACGAAAGCAAAATTACAATCAGAAACTAGTTACATATTTGCATTAACAGTTTTTTGGTGTATAGGTCTTTCACTAAAGTGGTCAAAGGGTAGTGCACGTGATTACATTTTTTTTTTCGTTTATATTTGGACTCTAACACTAAGATGATTCATAGTTCAAATACACTTAGAACTACACTGTTTTATACGTAATTCCTTAAAACAACTGACCTAAAAAGTGTTCAATACTTATATTATATAATTTTTAGAAAACCTAATTTTTTGATCGATACTTTTTTGTTATTTTAAAATATATACGAGTATATATTTTTATTTTTTATTTGTTTTTTTTTTCACTTTAATGGAAAATGTGGTAAAACCTTTACCTAAGAACAAATATTTTTTTTTATTATAAATTTAATCTAGAAAACTAAACTAAAAACTAAAACTTAAAATTACCTTACACTAAATCCCGGGCCGGACCCTGATTAATGTGATTTTTAACTTGCCACTGGAAAGACCAATCAAATGATAGTTAAACCAGTCAATCTACCATTCAGTGGTATACATTAAAGGATCCAGCCCTGCTTAATCTAGATGCAAGCCAATATTCCTCCCTATTCAACCTGTCGTCGTTAACTGAATCCCGCCCAGGTATGCTCATGCAGTATCTCAAGTCAAGTTTCCTTCTTCTTAGTCTATCGGCTCGTATAGGATTATCTGTCTACCTTCTACAAGATGACAAATAATTGTAACGTTCAGCGAATCTGACAAGTAACCATAGGCGCAGGGTCAGAAGGCCACAGGCCAAAAGTCCACAATGGACTTTTGACCCACGTGGGTGGGCTATAAGTTCACAAATTATTTGTGGACTTATAACCCATCCGGGTGAGCCGAAAATCCACACGAAATTACTGTGGACTTTTGACGCATTGATTGTGGCTCACTAAGGGTGGTCATAATATAAATGTCCTACTTCATTATGGAATGTCTCGATACGGTATAAGAAATTTTCTGGCGACGTAGAGTTGAGAAATTGCAAGTAGATTCCATAAACAGTGCAATGTGCACTGCAACCCCCCTGCTTGGGGTTACTGTAGGATTTGGAGTAGGTGTGAGGTTGGATGTATGCAAAGTTTCTTTATATCCGTGCTCGCCTGGAGCTTAAGTTTTTAAATATATACATATATAGGTGAGGCAAACAGTGGGTAAGTGGCCCGCTTCGCGCGATCAATTTAAACAGTGCACTTACAATGTTAGTTTTGTGTTTTCCATAAAATATACTCCCAACATTTAAGCAAAATGAAAAATCATTTTAAACAATTTGGGCGATTGTTCACTATGAATAATCGCCCAAATTATGTGGAATGAAAAATCGCAAAAATCGTTGGAAAATGAATCACTTTTTTATTGTTGTTGTGTTTCATATAAATTGTAGGAGGCATTTTCCATTGGGGCCATATTTCATGTAGCCTTTTATAAGTCATAAGAATAGTTGTAGACTTATGGCCCACTTCTTCTTTAAGATTGTGGAACTATGGCCCGAAATGTTGTGGACTTCTGGTCCAAAGTCCATTGTGGACTTATGACCCTGCGCCGTAACCATACGCTAGATGCAGATGCAGCTAGATGCAGGCGATTACATAAAAACACAAGCGTTTTCACTTAGCCTACGCCTACCAACTCCTACTCTCCACTGGTGTGGATGAGGTTAAAAGGATTGTATAGAAGTGCGATTGCGGGCGCCGTGGCGTAAGTGGTTAGTGTGTCGGATCACTACGCATGAGGTTCCAAGTTCGAATCCTACAAAACACCAAAAAGTTTTTTTTCACGGTCCCACCTCTCGCGAGCGTCTGACAAACATCCGAGAGTATTGTTGTCTCGAAAAAGCTTCTCAAATCGCCGTTCGGTTACGGCACTAAACTGTAGGTCCCTTCCATTCGTGTGAAAAATATAACGCACACAACATGAGTGGTTGCGAGAAGCTAGGCCCTGGCACTTAAAGAGCTGTTGCGCCAAATATTTATTTTTTTTTTATTTTTATAGAAGTGCGAAGGAAAAACATATTACTGCGAGGAAAGAAACGCAAGTCAATCGATGTACTCTGGAGTGGTTTAAGAATCTGAAATCGTAGATATTATAAGACAGATGAAAACCAATAAAGCGACAGGAATTGACGGGATAAGAGCAAGCGATCTCAAATCAAACTCTTACCGTATAGCCCCCATTTTGACGCAATTTGTCAATATGTATTTTGAGCAGGGTCTGTTTCCGAATGAGCTTAAAGAAGCGATAGTTCGATATACAAAACCGGGAAAAAACCAGACGTTCTTAACTATCTACCAATATCTGTACTACCTACTGTTGATAAGGTCATGGAGGAGATAATGGCTAAAAAACTGCAAGAGTACCTACAAAAATATAAAATAATAAACAAAAGTTAATACGGTTTCCTGAAAAACAAAAGCGTCAACCAACTTCTTGTAGAATTCCCAAATACGATAAACATAAATTTGACACAAATTATCATACACTGGTAATCTTCATTGTTTTCAAAAAAGCTTTCGATACTCTGCCAAAGTAAAGTTGCCAAAGTAAATTATTGCAAATGCTGGAAAAAATTGGAATCCGTGGCCCAGTCCTACAGTGGTTCAAAAGCTATCTCTCTAATAGATGCTGCAAAGTAAAAATAGCATCAGATCTCAGTAACCGCCAAAACACTGAGTAGGAAGTTCCACAAGGATCTAAATTGGGAACTACCCTTTTGTAGTATATGTAAACGATATGATATCCATTCTCAAAAAAAGCATTGGTCTATAGTTTGCTGACGATACGGCAATCATAGTGGGTCATCGTGGATTGGATTTAGATCCAAGAAGACTAAAATTATGCACATAAGACCACCGCATATACCCAGAACTCAAATTGAGCTTAAAATTCACAATACAGACTGTCTTCGCAAAAACTATGATAAACGAATTATTGATCCTTATGACCCGCATACAGATATCTAGGTGTTGAAGTTGACTACAACTTTAAATGGGGCTCACATAGAACGAACCTGCAAGCGCTTGTGACAATCTTTGTTTGCTATACACCACCTTAGCAATTACACCTCATTTTCGCTTCTGAAGCAAGCATACTTTTCCTTGCTCGAATCGGTGATACAGTATGGGATAGTAGCATGTGGCAACACATCACGATATTTAACTGAAAACTTACAGCGGGTACAAAATCGGTTTTTTAAAATTCTCCTGAAAGCTAAATACGGCGCAAGGTATGTAGAACATTCAACAAAATGAAAGTAACGATCTAGGACTGCTAACGGTCAATAACCATTTTCTTTTCAATATGATAAATGAAATGTACAACGACCATCGATTCAAGCAACAAATACAACACGACATCATCACGACTAGATAAAGAGCACAAGGATACCTTGAAGTACCACGTGTACACAACTCATATGGACGGCAGCAGCTGGCATACATACATGATACCCAGGATCTTCAATGGACTACCATGAGAATTATGGCATATTTCGGTTGAACTAGTGCGTAAAAAGAGGCTTAAAACTAATTTATTAGAAAACAGATTTAGACTACATTAAGAAGTGCATTTAAATTACATCCACGATATGAAGTAAAATTATGAATCATTTCCTCGAAATTCTTCTGAAATTCACACAATTAAAATATGAAACGTTCCGTACACAACATTCTGCGGACAAGCCGTTACGGCTTCGCAGAAAATCTATTAAAATAATTTATGTAAAAACTGTAAGATTCTATATACTAATCCAATTGTATCCTCTACTATCATTTTACGCGGACTCTCTTCAACGGCTTCAAGGTTTTATCCAGCACTGAAGGGATAACTCCGCGGAAATGTTCGTAGAAAATGGTGCTAATGTAAAAATGTAAAATAGTATTCGTAGGCCAATAAATGAAATAAAAATTATCGCTGGGTGCTTGTCTAATATTTTGATCCAAGAAATTGATAGCCAAGCCTATTGGAAAAGATCTTGGTGGCAGAGGACGAGAAAGGAGGAAAGAGTGCTTTCTTACTAGAGCACTTCTTCTTGCTCCAGAGGGCGGAAGACGAATTCCCTAGATAGAGTCAAATGAGTGAAATTTCGTCAAGAACGAACGTGTTAATGAAAATGGTGAGAAAAAATTCGATCCTTGAACGTTTATTTGAAGCATTTTTTTAATCCTTTGAGAAAATCTAAGTCAATTGCGCGAGCTTAACCTGTTGTGTTAATCTCTTCATCCAGATTGTGTAAGGATATTTGAGAAATGTCAAATAATTTAGATTGAATTTGAAAGTGTAAACGGCATTGTTTAGGATAGGTAGATGGGTGCCTTGTGACAAAAGACTCACTGCTCACTTAGACCAAAAGTTCGAGTCCATTAAACGGGATTAATTAACTGTAAAATGGAGTCAGTGTTTGGAAAAAAATATTTTGCAGAATGAAGACGCTATTCAGTATGGCAGTATTTATGGTAAACGCTGTCATGTAAAATGCGGTGGAATGCTAAGCGCGTATGATACCAAATTGTTGGCATCAAACCCGTTTATAACATTTATGTGTCTTGAGTGCCAAAATTTCCTAAAAGTCATCAGTGAAAAACTACAAATATGTAAGTTTATTGGAGTTTATTGGTTTAGCAAGTCACTCAGTGATAGATAGATAGATTAGATAGATAAAATAATTTTATTTTCTTCATAAAGTTTTTATAAAAACAGTATTCAAATTAATTCAAAATATTCAAAAATTAAATACATGACAATAACTTTAAAAGTTGCCTGTCAGGTTAAAGCGGTTCTATTTTATTACTTTAAGCTCAGTGAGAATTATTTAAAGGTATTCATTAATTAACAAGGTTTGGTACTTAAAAGCGTTTTTCAGGAAATTGTATAACTGGAGGTAATTTTTTCCATTTAGAATCCTAAGGAATTGAATGCGGTCGAGTTCATTACTACCAAGAAATTGTCTCCTGTATGATTTGAACATAGGGCATATACTTACGAAGTGGAATGTATTTTCGGTTGCATCAAGGTTGCAGATTGTACATATACCAACTGTATCGCTCTTTAAGGCCCTGGCATTTAGATTGAGTAGCCCACACCGGGACTTCAAAATAAGGCTGATCATATCGCGGGGATTGGTGTCTTCGAAGTAGTTGGGAATATCAGCATATGATACATTGCAGTACTCGTCATGAAACTGTGACTGAAATGCGCGGTTGGTGAATTCCGCCCAGTGGCTTTCCTTAAGTTTAGTGAGAAGTGTATTGTGTACTCTGTTCCATTCAGACTTCAAAGTCCAATTGAATTCGATACCAGTTCCCTGGAAAAGCGCAGACCATTCCTTGGCCCAATAGATTTTATGGCTCATTATTATATCCGTCAATTTACGTGGCAGTCTATTTTGAGGGAGCTCAGCGACTCTCCAAATATATCCGAAATGCACTTTTAGAGTTGTAAGGAACGCTTAAGGGAGGCCTGTTTCTATATTAAAGACATAGTTGGGTGTGTTGGTTGGGAGAAGGAAGCATCTTTTTATGAAGAAGCGCTGAAGTTTTTCGACTTGGATGTGTTCGGAATACCCCCACACTTGAGCGCAGTAATTCATTATTGACTTCGCAGCGGCTTCATATATTTTGCCGAATGGAGGATATTTTTGTTTTTGATGAGATTGGACCATGTGGCGTTTATTGAGTTTATGGACATTGCGAGTCTTTGGTATAGATGTTCCGACCAAGACATGTTGTACGTAAGAGTTACTCCCAAGTATTTGTATTTGTTCGTAACATTTATTTCAGTGCCGTTGAAAAACCATTTTTCATCTGCCCCTCTGCGACCTCCGTTTCTGAAAATGACTATTTCTGACTTAGTCAGATTTACTATCAAATTCCATTTGTGGCAGTAGTTGGTGAAGCTATTAATCATGGTTTGTAAGGAAGCAGCGCTGTCAGAAAGTACTGCTATGTCGTCAGCATATAGTAAAACCTTTATCATCAGATCTTCAATGGTTATTCCGCCTGGAAGTTCGGAGTGGAGATCGTTCAAAAAAGGAATGAAGAGCAAAGCACTTAGAACGCATCCCTGTTTTACGCCCTTGTTAATGGGGAAAAAGTCGCTCATACTTTTTTCATTCCAAACTGTTGCTTCGGTGTTATGGTATAGAGCCTTTATGATAGATATCATCTTTGGGGAGATTCCTAAAATCAACAGTTTATAAAACAGGGCTTCTCTATTGATATTATCAAATGCAGCTTTTAAATCGACGAAAAACACATACAACTTTTTCTTTCGGCACAATTGAATCTGAATAAGGCAGGAGATGTTGTAAATTTGGTGTCTATATGCTGCTTGAAATTCATTAAGAATGTGATTTTCTTCTATCCATGTATTTACCCTATTCATAAGTACAGTTGTAAATATTTTGTAGATTGTGTCCAAAAACGACAAACCTCGATAGTTACCTACAACATTAGGATCCCCTTTTTTCAATAAGGGGAATATTATTGACTTTTTAAAGGAGGCGGGCATAGTCTCTGTTCTAAATATATCACTTAGTAGGCGATGAATTTCAGCAACCAAACTTGAAGTGGCATTTTTTATAAAATTCGTAGGGTATCCCATCGATCCCTGGAGCCTTGTTATCTTTTTCTGACGCAATAGCCAACAAGATTTCGTCCATCTCGATTTCTCGGTCAAGGGTGGTAATACGTATTTCAGCAGCTAATGGGAGTGATGTATATATCAGCAACGTATGGGTAAGTAGACTTTGAAAATAAATCACTCAGTGTGTGACCAGGTCAATAACACAGCCCATTCCCAATTTAACTAAACAAACCTTCATATGCTGATACGGTAAGAGAAAAAAATTAATGCATTGTCATTAAACCTAAGGCGAATCAAAACAATGCAAAAACTGTAGAGGATATTTGCAGTGTAATTAACTAAACTGATATGGCACTTAAAATCAATAAACAAAAAATTTCCAAAATGGTGCCATTTTAATAAAAGCTTGTAAAAAGACAGTAAAGAAAATTTAGACTGAAGTAAAAACAAAATTGAACAGTGGCTATGATATGGTGTATGTGATATGTGATATGAAAACACAAGCGTTTTCACTCAGCTTAAACCTACCAACTCCTACTCGCAACCTTCCCGTGGGTGACCGCTGCGTGCCTAGTACCATGATTCGAGAAATGGGTAACCAACCCAGCTTAAAGGATTTTTGGCGGCAGCAATCGAGAGAGGGGGGGGGCTTTCTCACCAAATCCCTTCTTGCTCCACACGGCAGCGGTTGGCTTGCCTAGGTGCAGTCAACAGTGGCGTCTACAGTTCCAGTTAGGTTGAACTTAGAGAACACCTTGCGGGAGCTGCTTCGACATATTCGGATTACAGGTCGGTAAGGCATTTTCAATGTTAGTCAGGACCTTGGAACAGAGATGGTGGCGGAAGAGCCCCTTAATGGCCCAACAGCAGCGCTCACACTCCCATAGTGAACTACTGGCACCGGTGCGGTGTACATATACTATGGCTAACCAATGTGATGACTACCCTCCTCAGCCGCGAACGTAACTCGATGAGGTCTAAACCACGGCTACAATCAAAAGAACATTTCACCTACATAGCTACCCTTATAACCTTACATTAGTCAACAGGACTCCTTAGGCCAGTCCGAGAAGCATCGATGGAAGAGTGTTCACGCCACTGCAGCGTGGGTATGCTAGCTCTGGCTCGTCCCAACTCGCCGAATAGTGGAGTTCTTGCTGTAGGGGATACAACGAATCGAAAAAAAGGTCTCACTCGCAACCACAATGTTTCTCCCCGATGGGGGAAAATCTATTGGAAAATGGCCCGGCTATGGTCAGTAGCAGACTTGGTTGCTCACTCACCTAGGTGAAAGTGAAAGAAAACTACTTAGTTGTTCTGGAACACAAGTTCCTAGAGAGCCGGTAACATGTACTCCAGATTGATATGTATGTCGCAACAGTGAGTCAGACTCTCCCAGCAACATCTCTCAATTTCCCCCTTATCTACGTATAAATCTCTGCTAAAAGCAAATGTGAATTACAATTACAAAATTGAGTGCAATTCACTTTTGCAAACAACTTGACCAATGAGATTGAAAGAAGTGGCCATGCCATGTTCGAGTGGCGTGATGTTGTTGTTTGTGTCTGTGGACAGTAGCGGCCGTGAAAGTGGAACACAGCGGAGGCAATGAAATTGTAACACTTCGTTACAAGACAAACTCGAGACATCGCCACATACAGTTGCCCATGATTCAGATTAAGACCAACTAAATTAAATGTTTGACCTTGGCTTTTATTTATTGTCATAGAAAAGGCAAATGTGATTGGAAATTGCCTTCGCTTGAACTCAAATGGTAGTTAAAAATCACCTGCCACTGTTGAATACATTTTTGTCAGAATGACTTTTTGGTTAATGGTGCTACCCGCTGCAATGGTGCATTCTATGGTGTGTATACAAAGTTATTTCACAATAAAACATGTACGATAACAAAGACCTTTTTACATTAATAGATATTTTGCAACAACATAATGATAGCTTCAACTCGCAAGCGTAATTTATGGGACGGCATACCTTGAGGTGTCAAACAATTTAAAAACTCTATTGGGAAATTTGTTTTCTCATCGTCTGTACAATTGATAGTTTCATCGACGCCGATACACACCATTTCGTTTTATCCTGGAGCCAAAACTATGCAGTTAAGAATATGGTTATTGATTGCCAATGAATATACATCGCTGAGAGATAGGTGGGGTAAACCCTAGGACACGACTGGGTCGCACGTTTTCACAAAATTGACTGAGGAATTTCCGAAAAATAGCCAATTTTAGAAAAACGGTTGATAAATAAATTACCGTTGTACGGTCTTTTAGCCAAAACCCTAGTATGCCATCTGATAGCATATGTCTAAGCTAATTCAAATATGAAATTTGAACAATCGTTGTTGCCGTTTTTGAGAAAATCGCCTTTTTGCAAAATCGGCCTTAAATAAAGTACCGTTATTTTTAGGGCAATTCCGATTTCACTTCGGAGTATAAGCCCACAGACCCCAGATACGAAGCTTCAAGCAAATCCGCCCAGCTGTTCAGGTTTCAGTCCAAGGTACAGAGGGACAGACAGATAATTGGGTAGAATTGCGAGCCCCACTTTTTCGAGTTTCCCTATCATCTTAATATCATTTTTGGTTCAAATCTCGAGTTCGAATTTTTTCACGGTTACAAAACTTTCCCTGTATTATAGGTGCAAGTAAAAATATATTAATAGTAAAACAACACAACAAACAAAAAATTAAAAGTCTGCACAAACCTTAAATACAAACACTGATACTTTTTCGACAATAATAAAAAAATAAAAAATAAATAAAAAGTTGTAACACTATTCTGTCCTATGAACAGCATTTCAGCAATGCCTTCCAATATCTTTTTGAACTTGTAATACTGGCTGTGTGTGAAAAGGATAAGCATATTAAATACAGTCGCTCATACTCATACTCAGTGTACTTGTTTACAGTATTTTTTTTTTGACATTGGAATTGGTGAAGTGAATATAAAAAAGGCAATTAGGCATGTGTAAAAAAGAAGCGTGATATGGGATGGACGTGGAAGATTGGTGTTGGGGTCACTCAATCAACCTTGTGTTCATTAGTATATTTGTTGATCGCTGCGCTATTAAATTGAACGCGTACGTGTTAATAGAATGACCGTTATTGCTTTATTATATAGTATGATGTAACTTTTCTTACAAATTATTGAAGGCATAAGACTTTCACTGACACTAATGACACTGTTATCAATCTTTTACTTGAACTTCGTATTTAATGTTGTTTAAGTAGAATGCTTAGTACTACTGTATTACTGAATAAAGAACTAATTTTCTGAGACATTCTAAATAAACCAGCCAGTTATTACAGTTTTAATTAATTTTCATGTTTAAAGCATTTCTGTTTAAATACTTTTTGTCGTGACATAGTTTTATAAATCAAAGCTAAAGCAAGAAGCAATATACGATCAATGTACTTTCGTGACCAAAAGTGTGCACTTACTGACAGTTGAAAACGCGCACTTTAATAGTAAACTGTATACTTAAATCTAAAACAATATAATTTGTAAGATACGATAGATAGAAGGGATGGCTGATAGCTGAATATTTTAATTTGGAGTAGAACGGCAACTGAAAACTTCTTCATGTCTTCCGATATGTGACTTCCTGGAACGTATCATCTGGGTCTGTGCTAAAAATGAATTTCTGTTTCTAACTTCTATATGATGTTGATCTCTACAGCTGGAAGTATCGCCCTAGTAAGCAACGAGTTCTGTACAAATGGTGTCAATCTCCGGATGATGCCAACTTCTTCTTGCACCGACCCACATGTCTACATGTCATGGCAGTACCATTTCCGTTTCTTGATCAATGGTAAAGCTGGCTGTTACATGCATATGTACCACTAATATTCATGTTTGTTTAACCACAACACCACACTCAGGTCAATACCTGGATCAACACTCGATGTATGAGTATTACCTTACAGGGCGATATTTCCCTTATATTATTCAAACGAATTGAAGTTTATATATTTTTATTTTTATATAAGGTGTAAGCTTTAGAACCAAGTCAAAATCGTTACTAACTGACTACTTTAAGTCGCTGAGACTTGAATATTTCTTAGTTACCCTACGATTCAATAATGTTTACTAAGTCCAACCAACTACGTGATTGCTTAAGCTTACTCTAAGTACGACAGTTACGTAAACCTCTACTGTCTTTCAACCGGATCCCCCTCCCTCGCAATCGACTGCTATATAGTCAACAATTAAATCCGTGCTAGTCATATATTTTTTAGAGTGCCGTGTTAATTTTTATTTAAAACTATCAGATACCCGCAACTTTATCTGCGTGGTCCAGAATAACTTTACGTATATGTGAGGCGGTTAAAGTCATGGTCGAATAAGTCATATTTAGCTTAAGAACTTAAGATTTGCACCGCTGTAACTTTCAACAATACATCAGCTTTGCCTTTATCTTTCAAATTTGTGCTACCATCTGTTGTTGAAGTAGTAACATTTTAATTTACTTCACATTTTCATGCGACAGTTTGGCATGTGCAGTATTCATTTATGGGTTTACACCACCATGAATTTAACCGCCGCATATGTATGTATTTAGCTAACAGAGGACTACGTAAAAATGCACATGTGCATACCATATCTATAAATTTGTGCCTATAGGTAGGCCTCAACCAACAGGAAATGTATGTGTTTATTTTTTTATACTGCACCCAAAAGTATGCAAACAAATCAGTAGCACTCAAAATTTCCGAATGTATAGTTTTATAACGCCTGGTTTTGTCTGTTTTTTTAATTTCTGTGTTTTTATCTTTTAATATCTTAACCCCCGTAAGGAGCATCGTGATAATCCTTATTGGCGATAAGGATCAATATCCTAAGGTATAAAACGCCAACGTTTTGGTAACATCTGTGATGTAGTTTCTGCGTGATACCTGCCCATCCCCAACCCTAGTTATAACTTTATTATTATATACATATATAGAATATAGATGGGTAAAACGAGAAGTTTAAGTAATGTCATATATTTAGTTGGTAAGAAGGCAGTTTTACCAAAATCTGGTGTTTTACCATCAAAACGGGAGGCTTTGTCTTATTATTATATTTTTTTTGCATAGAACATGTCATATTACTTCGAAGCAAAAGTGCATTCGTTAGGTGAATGTGAAGTGTTGTGACGGAATCTCAATAAAAACGTTGCACCTAGAAAGATTTCTATTGTGAAACTAAACAGAATAATAAAAAATTGGCATTTAAATCGGAATTGGAACATGTCTCCGATGTTTCCGGAAATAAGTGAGGAATTGGAAACGGAAATACAACGGAAACGGAGAACAAATCAAATCAATAGATAATTTCAAAATCTTTACAGCGAAACTCAGCAGCAGTGTGGAATGGTGAGGAACTTTCTGATTGGTTCCGCACGAAATCTGGAGTGAGACAAGGATGTACTTTGAGCCCGTCTTTATTTTCGCTGTTTATCGACGACGTAACTCATTCCTTGCCCGGTGGTATTGAGTATGTCAGACAACAAATTAAGGCCTTGCTTTTTGCGGACGACATAGTTCTACTTGCATATACACCCGAGTCTATTCAATTGATGATCAATCGCCTACATCAATATTGCTCGTTGTGAAATCTGTCGGTAAATTTGGAGAAATCCAATGTTGTTGATGTTTTGCCAATAAAAACATTGCGCACAGTAGCAACTACAAAATTGTTGAAGCAGCGTCTGAGGCCATTTTGTTTTATGGGGCGCAAGTATGGGGTTGCAGACACTATGAAACAGTCGAAAAGTTGCTGAGCTACTACGTTAAAAGAGTATTTTGGCTATCAACTAGCACCCCCAACTACATGATTATGTTGGAAACGGGATTGTCTCCGCTGTTTATCAAAACACTTAAGTTACAAGTTGATTACATCTTGAAAGTCCTCAATATGGACAACGACTGGTGGCCCAAGAAAGTGGCCCTCCAAACAATTCGTAATAGGGACAGCTGGTACGCAGTGTGGTTGAAACTAGCGAACTTTCGTGGTATGGATTTAAATCTAAATAGCTCAGATTTTGGCACCTGGAAAGCGGTACTTTATAAATTAATCTTAACGGTGGACATAAAGTACAGAGAGCGATTCTTAGAGGAGGCGATGGGTTCCCTGCATAGGATGATCTACAGCCGTCTATGTCACAATCTTAGGCTGAAAAACTATTTTCGGGATGCAAACAGCGTGGACGAAATTTCTATGATGGTTAAACTACGAGGGGAGCTCCTACGCCTGAACTACATACCACATCGTGAGGATCTCCCTATATTATGCAACTTATGCAACCTTGGGGAAAGAGAGGACGTTCTGCATTTTGTTGGCAGTTGCCCAATTTTGAAGAAAACGAGAAGGCACTTTCTCGGTAAGGACATCTTAACAGACCACGAAACCTTAGCCCTGCTCAATGAATTGAACGTATCCAAGCTATACCGTTTTTGGTAGGTAGCCCTAGCATATCGTGAAAGAATAAGAAATGAAAACTTTTACCTCGATTTTTTGATCTTTAGTTTTTGTTTTCCCTTTTTTTATACTTGTGAAACTGAAAAATTTTATTTAGTTGTTAACCTGGCAGACGGCAATGCCATGCTATATGAATTGGTTTTAAATTAACTGTGAATTTGTTAATGGTTACTGAAATAAAAATCAATTATTATTATTATTATTTATTATTATTAGATAATTTAATTTCTGGCCGGAAAAATGTTCCAGAAAGTGAGAACGGCATTAATGATTATGATGATGACGATGATAATGATAGTGATAAAACTTTTATTTTGAAAGAAAAAAAGGTATTACGTCTAAAAAGATCGTATCATCCGTGATATCTTCTACTTTTGATAGAACAAATGTATCTGACAGAAGGCAACGTCAATATTAGGATGTGTTCTTTCCGAAATGGGTTACAAGGAGCAGGATATAATTGTTAGTATAAACAAAATTAAGTTTTTAAAAAATATATATATGAAAAAAAAATGTTTTGAGTAGGTACCTGAATTGCGTTTTCATTAACATCCTTACAATTCTTGTCTGGATTTCCTTGTTTGGACTTTTATTTAAGAAGTGATTTGAATCAAACTGAATAACGTGATTAAATTAATTAAATTAGATAAATATAACGCACTACGACTATAGTAAATTGAACTCATTGAACATTATTGAATAATATTACAACTGAGAAATATTCAAGTCTTGGCGACTTAAAGTAGTTAGTTAATAATGATATAGACTTGGTTCTAAAGCTCAGACCTTATATAGAAATAAAAAAATATAAACTTCAATTCGCTCGAATAATATAAGGGAAATATCGCCCTGTTCAAATATAAGATAAGGAATAAAATGTCGTGATTAAAACGCTACCATAAAGTAACGGTGCTAAGAGAATTGATAATTTTAAACTGTGTATTTTCTGAAGTATTTGCAAAAAAACATTCAGCAACGTTTTTAGAAAATCTTCTTCAGTTTAGAAGTTATAGCACATTCAGTGATTTAAGTCGTTCAAAACCATAAAATAAGTTTTGAGCTTCTTTTAAATAACATTTATTTTTTTTTTGTTTTAAGGGCTTATTACAAGTTTAAGACGACAAACTTTCAAAATTCGCATACATTTTTCGACCAGTCTAATGAGTAACCATCCCATCTATCCTTCTTTTTTTAGTATTATCCTTTATTCATATTCCTCAATTTACGATTCATAAAGAGTTTCATAGATACATTGTTTTTTTTTTTTTTTTTTAATAATAGTAAAGATAGACCATTCTGTAGTCTTAAGGAACTAGAGGCCAATGACCCATCGTCAAATTTAATAATTAATTATGTACTGGGCTAAATATAAATGGTTCCTCAACAACAAATATTTAAAAGAAAAAAACAAAATTTTAAGAATTTGAAAAAACAGAACAAGACTTTTTAACTCCCATTTATTAATAGATTTTTGACCGTAGAATTATCCAAAGTAAATAGACATTTTTTAACTCAACTTAAGAACGATGACTTTACGTAAAAGATTAAATAATTTGGGTGCTGTTACTGTAAAAAAAAGTTCGAGAAGTGGGTTTTATTAGAATGAGGGATATTAATTAATCCTCTTGTATTTATTCCTAAACCATAAAGATTTGAACTTCATAGTGTCGGACTACAACCGCTTCGCATAAAGAACACTTTAAGAACTTTATAGACATTAATGTGTTTTACCGGCAGGACTTGCATAGTGCAGAACAAAGGCCAACTAGAGGTCAGCCTGTTTTTACAACAAATAATTCTTGGAGTTTATATACACAAGGAAAAGAATAGGACCCAAAACTCAACCTTGAGGTACACCGATATCTAATAACACTGGTCAACACGATTTTTTGCGGTTAATTAAATTATACATTTTTGGAATCGTACATGCATAAGTATTAACAGAAAAATATCAGAAATAGTTTACTACATCGCATTATCTAAATATACGACAAAATGTATAAAGGGTGAGCCAACACCTAGTGTGGAAGTTTTCATTAAATTAAACACACACTTATTACGAAATCAATATAGAACTTTATTGATTAATGAAGCTACGGCAATTATGAATGAATCTCAAACATAACATCCAAACTGAAATTGCGGGCATTGACCCACTTATTCTTCAAAAAGTCATCGTTAATTTTGACCTTCGGATGGTCGCTTGCAACAGAAGCCGTGGTAGTCGCATGAACGATGTTGTATTTTATTTATAATTGCCCTGGACTGAGCTTTATTAATCAATAAAGTTCTACATTTATTTCATAATAAATATGTGTTTAATTTAACAAAAACGATATTTCATTCTCGATACGCAAGGTCCCACGGCTCAAATTTGAGATCATTACTAACTTTGAGTAGTTAACTTTGCGTTTCACCTGAAAGGGTATATATATATCAAAGGTTATCGATGCTTTTTCTGTAGGTTCAAGTTGACCATACAGTGATCAGTGATTTTATAGTCTAGTACTTCACTAGAAACAAATATATGGTCAATGCATATTTGTGAGTGATTTGTTATGTGAGTTGGTTCATTAACAAGCGACTCTAAGCCATAAGGCGACATTCATATCGAAAATTTTCGAGAGGATATTATTAAGGCGTCTCCAACCGGTTATAGAAGAAAATAATCTTATCTCTGACCACCAGTTAGGGTTCAGAAGCAAGCATTCGACGATTGACCAGGTGCATAGAATTACTGACGTAATCGAGAAAGCACTTGAGGAGAAAAAGATCTGCTCAAGCGTATTTCTTGACGTCTCGCAAGCCTTTGATAAGGTGTGGCATGATGGCTTGAAATCCAAACTACGACAAGTTCTCCCTGTATGCTTTTACGATATTCTAGAATCATATCTCGGGAATAGACTCTTTCGCGTTAGACATAGAGTCGAATACTCCGAGCTCAAAGAAATTTCGGTCGGCGTACCGCAAGGAAGCGTTATTGGGCCGCTTCTCTATTTGCTATATACTCGTGATATACCGAACGAAGATGGCACTATTCTTGTTACGTTTGCCGATGACACCGCTATCCTAGCAGTAGGCAAAACCATCGAAGAAACGGCTGCAAAATGCACTGAATAATGTAAATGAATGGACGAGGGACTGGCGGACCGCCCTCAACGAATCTAAATCTGTTCACGTGAATTTCACTTACAAGAAAACTAATAACTTGCCAATTTTCCTGAACTCGGCCCGAATACCTTTTGCAAACGAGGCCAAATACCTGGGAATGACACTCGACGCAAGGCTGAAATGAAATTCGCACGTGAAAATGAAACGAATCTTACCCGATTTCGATGACATTTAAATACGTGATAGGAGGCATTTTTCTGAGAAGTTCGATATTTTTTGGACCACTTACCCATTGTTGGCCGGCACAAAACTGTTCTCTAATAAACTTAGCCCCAGGCGCCTGCCTGGCAGTTGTTCACATACCCTCTGTTTATTTAACAATTCACAATCGCCCAAAATATGTAAATGAACGATCGCCAAATAAAACCAACAAATTTTGGGTTTCTCGCTTTTTGTTTGCGATGGGTTTTTCTTTGCCGGCCCTCTCTTTGTAATTGTTACAATTAGGCGATTTGGTTTTGGGCGATCGGAAGCAGACCTATTAATGAATTCTGACAAAACACTACCCTTTTGGGCATTTTGATATTTTTAATTTTTGGACGATCTGTGATAGTGTCACATCGCCAAACATTTTTCTGATTTGAGCGACTTGGTTTTGAGCGATTTGACACAGTGCCTGATATGGCAATTGCTTCAATCCAATATCTTTTCTGTAATTCTGCATTTGACCAAGAGAATTTGACTGGGCTCTAGCTTGGGGCTTAAGTACAATTGACCGCTTTGTGTTTGAGTGCCTGCGATAAACTAACATTGAAAAAACTTAGTTGTACTGTTTGTATAGAATAAAGTAGTGATGTAACAAACCGAATATTTCTCAAACCGAGTTAACCCGAGTTGGAATTTAAGCAAACCGAGTTGCAAACCAGGTTGACTAGCTCGGTTTGTAACAAAATTATCGCACCGTCACATAAGAAACTAAAACCGAACCGAATACGAATTCATGAATCAGCTTGCAACTCGGTTTCACTCGATGTGTATACGCTAAATTGACTTGGTTCGATGGAACAAACACCAAAACCATATACAAGAAAACTGACACAACTATGTGAAAAAAAACAGCAATGAGAGAAAACAGGAGGCACCGTCTCATGAAAAATAGGTATAGAATCGGGTAAAGCAATTCGGTTTGTAGAGAAACAATAGACTCATTTCCAACTCAGCTTTATATACGGGTTACGGGTACATTCATGTGTTAGTATCAACTTCAACCGAACCGTGTGTTCAACTCGGTTGAATGGGTTTTTTTTTATTCGGTTCGTTCCATCGGTTTCGTAAACTCGGTTTAACTCGGTTTGACCCGGTTTATCAACTCGGGTTGGCACATCATTAGAATGAAGCCACTTTGATTGGTTGTAATTAGTGAAATTATCACAAGATGGTCGTAGACAGACGAACCTGAGGGTTTGGTGTCAGTGCTACCTCATAGACCGTGGCACGCGGTGTTGCCACAACTTAGAATGATACCCTACGAGTTCACTTATAGGTTCCAATTTGTTAAGAAACAATATTGAGAAGTTTGGCTCAATTACGCAGCGAAGGTTTCCATTCACCCTGTTTCAAATGAAAGCAACGGCTAAACCATTATATTCAATTGTACCACTTCTTAAGCTCTCAGGAACTCCATTTATTCATTTGTTATTCATAATTTTCAATTAAACTTCTACCGAATATATTACATCTACTCTAACGTCCGAAAACTATTGTTATTTTATAATAACGTTCTTAAACGAGACATCTCTTCACAAATTTCATGTGAAACACTTGACACAGCGGCCATTGAGACATTGTGGGTGCCATGGTCTGGTGAAATCAGATCCAAATGTAGAGCTTACCCTGAAAGAGACATTATTAAGCTTCAAACACAAACTATGAACATTACAGCGAATCAGTAAAAACATTATCAAGGACATTTTCGTTTTTCTAATTAAAATGCAAATGAGAGCCCATTGTCTGTAAATCAGTGTTCTATTTGTCTGTTGGAGAACATAATTTTTTATTTAATTTATTTAGTTATGTGTGGACTCAAAAGGATAATAGAAACTAAGTAAGAACAATGGAGAATGGTGTTCACTATAATGGTGATTATTAATGCATTATGAACAAATTAATATAAAAATTATTAAAAACAAACACTCTTTGAAATATTTACTATATAAGTTTTAAAAATGTATGTCCTCAGACTTGCCCTGCTTGCTCTTTCTTCATTTATGGTAGCTTCATTACACTATATTAAATAAATAACTAGACAAAATTTAACAAAACTATAACAGTCAAAATGGAAGACTTGAGTAAAATAACTTAATACCTATTTATTATGAAAATGTGTCAATGTTGAAATATAGGACAAACGAGGACAATTCGTGAACACTATAAAGGACACCTCTCGGCAGGATAAGAAAGTGAAAGAATGAGTTCCTAAGACTACTTGTCCTGTAACAAAATTCATTTTTATAGAATTATGTTCTTGCGGTTACTAGGTGAATGTGAAAGTTATATGTTGTGGCTTATCTGGTACGACGTCGAAAAGTCGAGTTTCTACGGATCATTCTGTTTATTCGTTCCGAACGTCAGTCATGGTAGCACCTGTAGAACAGGCATAAGCCTGCCACCTGCCTTTAATAAGTCAATGACTGAAGGTTGGACGTTAGTGCTGGATCTTCTATTAAGTGAATTGCTCTCCTCTGAATGCTGTCAAATAGATTTAGATAGTGTTTAGAGAACGAGCTCCAAACGGGGGAGCAATACTCAAGTTCCGGTCTTGTGCTTTGTATATGTCAGGTATAGAAGAAGAAGTTGCGGTGGTGTAAAGAACTTCTTTGGTCTACAAAGATAACTCAGCTTCGTGGAAGTTGATTTTGCTATGTTGGATATGTGGTCATGCCGTGTTGCTCCAGAGTTTACTGTTACACCCAGTAAATTAATAATCTACTTGGATTCGATTACGTCACTACAGCCGGAGGAAAATTGGACCCATTGTGCAAAAACTACCCAGGTCAAGTTACAATGGTGCTTAAGCAGTCAGTTTAGCGAATTCCTGAAGAAGCTTATTTAGATTTTCCCATTTGACCCCGGGAAATACATGTCGTATCTTCTACCGAACATGACGACTGGCCTCATATTATTGGTAGACAATACATCAGGAACAAAGCACATTGCTCTAACAACATACGGAATTGTCCTCCATGCCCAATGTCATGTACAATATTTCGCATCTGACTTCATTTTCCCTGATTCGTCGCTTTCATTTCTTCCTTCTTAACAGTAAAGTCCAGCGGTAGCACCGCATTAAGACTGGCGCCAGAAGTAGTGCACATGACGTCAGTAATTCCGAACAGACTAGTAAGCATAGAACGGGTAGATTAATCAACTTCCTTGGCCACCATGCTACATATGCATAGGTGAAAATTGGTCTGATGATAGCTATGTACAGGGTGTCCGCCGGGAACGTATACTACTTTGTTTTGCCGCCATTTTGGTAAACATTAGTCTTGGCAGTTCATATTTGGCAGTCGTGGAGTAGACACGTGGCAAATTTATTATGGAAAAATATTCGATAAACCAACGTGTTTTAATCGTTAAAACATTTTATCAAAATCAATCATCGATTACTGTGACGATGAGAAAGTTACGTGAAATTTTTGGGAGAAACAACATGCCAACAAAACGCACTGTTTATCGTGTAGAGAATGATTTCGAAGAAAGAGGGTCTGTAGGTGATAGGCCCAAGCATGGGCAATGGAAAACCCTCAAATTATTCATCAGTCACCTTTGCATCCATTAAATGTAACAGTCTGGTGTGCAATTTGGTCAGGAGGAATCATTGGACCTTACTTCTTTGAAAATGAAAACAGCGTAACGGTAACTGTGAATGGGGAGCGATATCGTGATATGATTGAAAACTTTTTAACGCCACAACTGCATGCTTTGGGCTTGATTAACATGTGGTATCAACAAGACGGTGCCACATCGCATACAGCCAGGATTACAATGGAATTACTGCGAGACCTCTTTCCACAACAAGTTATTTCAAAAAATGGTGATGTTGATTGGCCTCCACGGTCGCCTGATTTGACTGCTCCTGACTTCTTTTTGTGGGGCTATCTGAAAAGCAAGGTTTATGCAAACAAACCAGAAACGCTTGAGCAACTCAAACAAAATATTCGTGATGAAATTAATGAAATACCGCGTGAAATGTGTGAGAATGTAATGAAAAATGTGCTCAAAAGGGCTCGCATTTGTGAGACTAGCAGAGGCGGACATTTACCTGACATTGTATTCCATACATAATTGCCGACATTAAATAAAACATTTATCAATATAAGATCCATTCTCTTTCATTTAATCAAAAATTATAAACAAACAAAGTAGTATACCTTCCCGGCGGACACCCTGTATAACCAATGTACCAGAGCAGGTCTCAGACACCACGCCGTACCGAAAGCCTACACTGCCAACAAATTTTAAAAGCGCGAGTTGATTTTAGTTCAACGTACTTATACCATTCCAACTTACAAGTACTATCTAAGATTGCTCCTAGCCATTTAACTTCAGTGGCAAGTTGGAGAGCTACGCCTGTCAACAAGGCACAAGGCCATCGCGTTTTCTCTATCACGTAAATAACACCAGGGTTATTTTATTCAAATTACCGGATAGCGCGTGCGGCAGTTTAATCAAGGCAGCTTGCATTTGACTGCTAATATCTGTGCAGCATTGATGCCGTATGTAAGAAATGAAGCTGAACCCCTAATATGATAGCTCAAACGAGTCGCGCTTTCAGGACTTCTGGATTAAGTTTATTCTAGGAAAGCATACCATTCACTTCGGGGTTTTCTATATAAGCCCAAACTCAGGCAATGATTTAACATTTTAACACCTCTACAAAATTTCTGAGTCTAACATATAAATAATACTCTTTCCCACAGTCTAAAATACTTACTTACTTACTTAGGTTGCGCTACAGTTCGGGGTGAACCTGGGCCTCAACCAACAAGCCTCTCCATTTAGCTCGGTCTTTAACTAATTGCCTCCAGTTGCGCACTCCAAGTTGGTCGGTGTCGCTGTACAGCTCGTATAGTTCGTGATTGAATCTTCTCCTCCAAAACCCGTCAACGCAAACGGGACCAAAAATCTTACGAAGAATTTTTCTCTCGAAGCGACCAAGGATATCTTCATCCTCTTTTAATAAAGTCCATGTTTCAGCGCCGTAAAGCAGGACTGGGATGATCAAGGTCTTATATAGAGTCTCCTTAGTTGTTCGAGATAGGGCTTTACTGTTGAATTGCCTTATAAGCCCAAAAAACAGCGATTGGCAAGAGTTATTCTTCGATTGATTTCTACGCTGATTTTGTTAGTAGAATTTATAGCAGAGCCAAGGTAGACAAAGTCCCTTACTACCACGAAGTTATAGCTGCCCACGGTGACGTTTTGTCCAATTCGTCGGTGTTGGTTTTCCCTTCTAGTTGACAGCATATACTTGGTTTTGCCCTCGTTTATCGCTAAACCCATTTTGGCCGCTTCCGCCTCAATGCTTGCAAAAGCACCGGTGACAGCCCGCTGAGATCTTGCGATAATGTCTATATCGTCGGCGTATGCAAGTAGTTGTACAGACTTGTAATAGATTGTGCCTCCGGTGTTGGCTTGTGAGTTCCGCACAATCCGTTCAAGTACAATGTTAAAGAAGTCACATGACAGCGCGTCACCTTGTCTAAAACCTTTTTTGACATCAAAGGTCTCGCTGAGGTCATTACCGACCTTGATGGAGTAGCGAGCGTACTCCATCGACAGCCTGCACAGACGGACAAGTTTGGCAGGGATGTCAAAACTAGACATGGCTCTATAAAGCTCTTCTCTATAGATGCTGTCATAGGCGGCCTTGAAATCGATAAAGAGGTGGTGAGTATCGATTTGGAATTCTTGGGTTTTCTCCAGGATCTGCCGAAGTGTGAAGATTTGATCGATGGTGGACTTTCCTGGCCTGAAACCGCACTGATAGGGCCCAATCAGGCTGTTGATAAAAGGTTTCAGGCGTTCACACAATATCGCAGAAAAGATCTTGTATGCGATGTTGAGGAGACTGATGCCTCTATAGTTGACGCAATTGAGGGGGTCTCCTTTCTTGTGGATCGGGCAGACGATGCTGAGATTCCATTCATCAGGCATACACTCGTCTGACCAAATATTAGAAATGAGTTGGTATATGCACTCTACCAATTCATCCCCAGCTGCCTTGAAAAGTTCGGCCGGTAAGCCGACAGGTCCAGGAGCCTTGTTCGATTTTAACTTGGATATTGCTATCCTCACTTCGTTTTGGTCAGGTGGACGGAAATTTTGACTATCATCGTCTATGTTGAATGGTTCATTCTGCCTGACAGCGGGATGTTGGTCTTCGTCGCCGTTATACAGTCTGCAGAAGTAGTTTTTCCATATTCTCAGCACCGACTGTGATTCTACTACGAGGTTTCCATTTTCATCTCTACAGGTTTCTGTACGGGTATTACTTCTCTGACACGTTCTTTTTACCTTTTGGTAAAACTTCCGTACATTGTTCCTGGAGTATAAACTCTCGATATTCTCAAACGCGCGCTTCTCATGCTCTTTCTTCTTCTTTTGGCGAAGCCGATGTTCTTCCCGTCTCTTTTGCTCGTAGAGCTCACGAGCAGCTCTCGTCTTCCTTTGCAGCGCCGCTTTATATGCCTCTTGTTTTGGTGCATGCACTCGCCGGCATTCTTTGTCAAACCAGGGGTTTCGCGGTGGTGGGCGAGCGAGACCCAGCACATCAGTCGCGGCGTTTCTGATGGCATGTTGGCAGCGTTGCCACTGGTCTTCGGTACTTGATGCTGGTGGGAAAGGGGTGATTGAGAGATTTCGGGATACGTGTTCAGCGAAGAGTCTGGCGGTCTCTTGCGATTGTAGCTTTTCGACGTTAAATTTTCTCACAGTAATTCTTCTTTGTTGCTCAGATTGGGATATCCGCATTCGTACCTTGGCTACAACAAGGTAATGATCCGAGTCTATGTTGGCCGCTCGGAAGGTCCGGACATCCAGAATACTGGAGGCATGCCTTGCGTCGATCGCAATATGATCAATTTGGTTGATCGTTACAAGATCCTTGGACCGCCATGTATGCTTATGAATATCGAGATGAGGAAACCATGTGCTTGCTATGGTGACATTTCGCTCCACAGCGAAATCAATTAGCATTAGTCCGTTATCAGACGTGGTGTCGTGTAGGCTGTGCTTACCGACTACCCTACCAAAGACGTCCTCCTTTCCTATTTGGGCGTTAAAATCGCCCAATACGATTTTAACGTCGTATTTAGGACATTGCCCGTATGTTTTGTCGAGGAGCTCGTAGAAACACTCTTTGGTGGCAGGGTTCTTTTCTTCTGTGGGGGCATGAACACATATTAGGCTTATGTTAGCGAATTTAGCCTTGGTCCGGATAGTCATAATACGCTCGCTTACGTGTCGGAAGCTTAAGACTTCTTGCCTAAGTCTGCCGCGTATGACAAATCCGCATCCGAATAAGCGTTACCTGTTGCCTCTGTAGCAATCACCGTAGTAGATGTCACAGTTTTTCATCCTCTTTTTGCCCGGCCCATCCCATCGCACTTCCTGGATGGCGGTAATATCTGCTTTATAGCAGTCTAGGGCATCTGCTAGTTGTTCGGCTGCACGTGGTCTGTAAAGGGACAGAACATTCCACGTACAGATCCGAAGGTCGTTGTCCTTATTTCGTTTGCTGGGGTCGTCATTAGTTGAGTCATCCTTATCCGAGGCTTTTGGTTGTTTCGGAACCAGTAGTTTTTTACGTGGTAGGGAAGTTACCCCGACGGAATAACCCCCAACCTGGAGGGTCTAAAATACTTGTTATGGGAAATTTTATTGTCCTTACTACTAGTTGGCTTTCCAAGTCTAGGCTAAAAACCCCTGAAAGTCGGTGTGTAAAGGTCTTCGCTGATCTGAATAACCTTACTCAGCTTGTACAGAAAGCGACGCACAGTTTTGATGTTGCCAGCTACGACCGAAATACTTTGGAACTATTTTTAGCCTCAGTTTCGAACAAATATTCAGTCGCAGTTTCTGCTCCCCTAGAGAGGTCGGATCATTATGTGGTGTCAGCTAAGTTCTCATTCTTAAACTGTTACGTCTTCTGCACTACGGACACTGACACGAACTCACCTCATGCTTGGACTAAACAGATGTGACCTGAAAATTCTTGTAGATCCCATCTTAAAATCATTGGTATCAGAAACTCGGGCTGTTTTGAGGCAGATGAAATGGTTCTGCGTTCTATTCCTGAATATCCAGCCTATGGTCAAATTAGAATGGCTACCTTAAGCAAGCACATCCTTAGGAAGGACGAGCTGGTTGAGCACAATCTTGTCTCCTTCTCTTTGCGAAACCAACGGGCATGTTTTAAGCTATCGTTTCGGTGGGCAATGATTGAACAACAGCTTTTTAGAGTACCTAATATGATGTGTTAGAAGTCTTAATATACTCTTCAGCAATTCTAACTGATCACTGTGCTTCCTCGAAGTGTTTGAGCTGACATGATCACAGACCTAATTTTGCGTGATCCTTCGTTGCTAGGAAGGAAATAAACCTGCAATATTATTCTAAAATATGCGAAATTCTTACGAAACCAATAAGTGAAGCCAAGAAAACCACAGTAAATCTTTTTGATACTACAAAGGGAAAACCTGCTTGCTGCAATATTCGCAGAAAATTCCACCTTGCCAGTTCTCGTCGTCCACCTACACCAAACGTGATTTAGTATTTTATAGGAGGAATCTACAGGTCCAGATGGGATTTCTCCCCTTCTTTTGAAGGGTTGTTCTTCAACCCTAGCGAAACATACCTAAAATTTACCACAGGCATCTTTTTAGACTGGTGGGAGTTTCACACACGTCCTACTAATTCGCAAAAGGGGCGACAAAACCTCCACTTCAAACTACCAACAAATTACTTTAACGTCAGTGCATTTTAATCACCACCTTATGAGTTACATCGAAAGAAATCATCTTCTTAACGGCCTCAGGCAACAGCGTCCTATAGCAGATCTAATGACCTATGAATGCCTCTCGGAAAATTTGAACAAGTTTATTTTTTACCACGGTGAATGTAAACTAATGCTCTCTCTAGAAGCTCTAAACAGGCTTCAAGTGGTGACACTTACGATCTACACTGACGGTTCAAAGAGAGTCGGTGCAGGTGTGTTTTCTCAATCCTTAAACACCTTAAAATCAAATAGACTCCCAGACACTCCCAATGTTTTCCAGGCGAAGTTACTGGCTATTTGCGGACCATGTCGCCAGATCAAATTATACACAAATATTACGTCAAGGCAGAATTAGTCCACATTCTACTGGGAGAAGTCAAGGCAAAAATCCCCTCAGACATTCTTACTAAAGCGAATCTCAGATGGACTAGGCTGACAAACTGTGTCATATCTAGAAAGATGTGGCCAAACCACGACAAGGTAATAACAGACGACTCCCTAAACAAAGCGCGTAAAGACATCGCCAGCCAGACTAGGTTTCCCACATAGCACACGCTTGCAATGTCGCAGCCGAAAAAGGGACCCATAGCCAGTATATATGGCTCTAGGCAAATCCTTTTTTAACTCACTTGAGGAGGTCTCAAGGCAAAATATTAAAGAGCGAATAACCTTCTTAAATTACACAAGTTGTAATTAGAAACTTCTCATTAACACACCTCAACAGCCAGGGTACATGAGTTGTGGTATCAAATCGGCACCTAGCGTTAATTCGATTTTACCTACCCAATTACTTACTTATTTTGGTGCGGCTGCAGTTAGGGATGAACCTGGGCCTCAACCAACAAGCCTCTCCATTTACCTCGGTTTTAAGCTAATTGCGTTCAGTTGTACACTCCAAGTTGGTCGAGGTCTCCTTGAACTCGTGTGCGCTACCTAGGTCGAGGAGGCCCTCGGTTGTGCCTCTAGTGTTGGTTTGTGAGTTCAAGAGCAATATTAAAGAAGTCACATGACAGTGCGTCCGTCACCTTGTCTAAAACCTTTTTTGACATCAACGGTCTCGGAGAGGTCATAAACGACATTGATGGAGCAGCGAGTGTTCTCCATCGTCATCCTGCACAGACGAACAAGTTTGGCAGGGATGTCAAAACTATACATGGCTCTATATAGCTCTTCTCTTAGATGCTGTCAAAGGCGGCCTTAAAATCGATAACGAGATGGTGGGGGTTTTCTCCAAGATCTGCCGAAGTGTGAAGATTTGATCGATGGTGGCCTTTCCTGGACTGAAACCGCACTGATAGGGGCCAATCAGGCGTTCACACAAAGACGCAGCAAAGATCTTGTATGCGATTTTGAGGAGACTCATGCTCTATAATTTCCCTGGGCCACCAACCGAAACTTATCCTATTTTGTGGCGCAGGGGGCTCGCAATTCGCCCTCTTCCGTTCGCAATTTTCGGAGAAATTCCCAGATGGCACCACGAGGAGATGGAACTAGGACTTACTAACAGAGCTGCAAGATGTTCGGCTGCATGTGCAATATTAAGAAGACTGATGCCTCTATAATTGGCAGAGTTGAGGGGGTGTCCTTTCTTGTGGATCGGGCAAACGATGCTGAGATTCCATTCAACAGGCATACACTTGTTTGACCAAATCTTAGGGATGAGTTGGTGTATGCACTCTACCAATTCATCACCAGCTGCCTTGAAGCCGTTAAGCTGTCAGGTATAGCAGTCTTGTTGGATTTCAGTTTGGATATTGCTATCCTCACTTCGTATTAGTCAGGTGAACGGAAATGTTGACTACCATCGTCTATGTCGAATGGTTCATTCTGCCTGACAGCGGGATGTTGGTCTTCGTCGCCGTTATACAGTCTGCAAAAGTAGTTTTTCCATATTCATCTCTACAAGTCTCTGTATGGATTTGTATTTTTATTTTTCTACCTACCTACTACCTGCTTAGTGTCCACTGCTTTAGTATGAGAGCTGAAGAAATATTATTGGAAGGAATATTTAGAGATTCACCACAACTGACAACCATATTTATGCACCCTGAAAGTTGTACTAAAACTTATCTACGACCAAAACTCTAAGCCACGCATATCACAAAAACGGAAGAACTGTACCCAACCGCCCACCGCCTCTTACATCCCTCACACATTGCTGCTTCCTTTTAATTCGTCCTCTCACACTTTTCTCGCGTTCGCCCTCTCACTCTCCTATCATACATGGAAAATCCCGGGTGCAGCTTAGAGGCCCAAAGGATAGCATCAGCAACCAAGAAAATTCCTATAAAAATCAAACGAAATAGTGATCATGGGTGGTGGGACGCTGGCATGGTAAGCAAAAGGGGAGTCAGAGAATAATCGAACAACAACAAGAAAAAAGGAAGAAAATTTATTTGGAGACTGGTATTGGTCGTCGGGAAGTTTCCCATAACAAAAGTGCAACATTGCAACTTTTCGGGTCGTGCTCGATCGATATTCGATGCGAGATTAATTTTTCTGGACCAATCGCGCCTTGCGTGACCAAAGCAAATCATTTTGGTATATTTCACGGAAATTCTCTTGTAGGCGGAGCCCCATTTGCCTCCTTTATTGGCGGGAGTGTGTTACCGTGTGTACTTTGAAATTTTCGTTATTATTGTTTCTTTGTTTTATTTTTTCTTTTCTTCTTTTTTTTTGGCATTTTGTACTTCTTTTTACTATTTCGGTTTATGTGCCGCGAAAATTTTGTAAACGCGCCCGGTATTTCATTTTTTTTTTTTTGGTGTCTTTCGCTGTGGTTATACGAAGTCCTGGTGCATGGAAAAAAAAATATTCCTACGGCTACGGCCGAAAATAAATGCAAGAAAAACTCAGTGTAGGTACACACAGAGACTTTTGGTTGCAGAAAACCTGACTTGGGGAGGGGAAAATAAAATCGGTTAGCCCCGCAGTAGAAAATGTAAATTTTGGGTGACCGCGATTCTGGGTTTTCTTATTCGTTTTTGGTGTTGCTGAGGACGATTAATACAGTACGTGTATGTGATAGAGTTTTTTTTAAGTTTTAACGAAAAGCTGGATACACAGAAGGCACCGAGTCGTGTGGTGGGTGCAATACGATATTAGACACAATTGGATCTAATAAAATCGAAACAAATGGTAAGAGTGGGTGTCGTATGCAGGCATTTTATATTAGACTAGCAAAATAGGATTTAGACTCAGTATATGGGTGTGTAAATTGTTTGTATGTAATACACTGACTCAAAAATGTATCCGTATGCCATTAGATATTATAAAAGATTCATCGACTGTGTCTTGGAAAATTAATGTTATGAATTTAATTAAAACGGATATCAAATGACAATAACATGCGCATGCAGTCTGCACAAACAAACACGCAAAACGGAACTTCTAAGAGCTCTTTGACAAAGAGAATCGGACCTTCAGTTCGCATTCTCAAACTTAATATTGAATGAATCAGTAAAGCGAATAGCGATCATCTCTCAAGGATCTTAAAGGAACACGTTATCGACGCAGCAGTTATCCAAGAAACTCACACCGCGTCTGAAACTGACTTCCCGAAAAGGGGTAGGATACTTGGTTATACAACAATTGGCGTAATATACCTGCAACCGTATATATGAATCTGCCACTTACATAAGAAATCGTATTAAAAATGCTAAGCCAATCCAACAAAACTCTGCTAATGATGTTTTCTCTGTTACTACTGAAGTAGCTGGCATACGTATCACCAATTTGTACAAGCCACCAAACAAACCTTGGCCACAGCATGTATTACTAATATTTAGTCACCCTGCAGTATTCAGCGGTGACTAACCACCATCATACCTCTTGGAGATACCCAAATGGTCTGAAGGTGTCCGACCTGGGCTGAAGTCAACCACCTTCACCTCGCCTTCAACGCCAAAGACACAAACGCTTTCCAATCCAGATGGTGGCAAATGGGCTTCAATCCCGATTTGACATTCGTAAGCACCAACAGCAACCAAAGGCCTCTCCAAACCAGTCGTAAGCTCCTTTCGAACTTCCCATACAGTCAAGACATGCCTGTAGTTATCGAAATCGGCACCCAAATCCCTGTTATCGAGCACATAGCACAGCCTAGATAGAATTTCAACAAGGCTTCTTGGAACAACTTCAGTAGCGAACTCGATACAAATATAAAGTGGATGCAGCCAGTAGTGCAAAACTATAGACGTCTTGTAGGCATCATTCTTTCTACGGCGAAGAAGCACGTACCGATAGGTACGTTCTGGATGGACAGAAGGAAGCGGTCGCCTCTAGAAGGAGTTTGAGACAAACGGTGACCGCGAAACTGTCGACGGGCTCTTAAGTCACTTGATGAAGCACGCAGTGAAAAATGGTAAAACACCGTCGAAAACACTAACTTTGTCCACTTCGGCCGAAAACACACCGGTAGCCGCACCGAAACCCGCAATCTATCCAGATAAAATAGCTGCTAGGATCATCTAACTATACAAGGTCCCTGCAGACAAAATGGAAATTAGGTCTATCAAGAAAAACCCTTTTGTCATTAAAAAAGGGAGTCACAGGAACTGGCAGAATTTTCAAAAACCATCAGCCTCGAGGAAATCGAAGTCGCGCTTCTCAAGGTAAAGGCAGGCAAAGCAGCAGGACCAGATGGCATATTCCCAGAGTTTCTACTGCATAGCGGCAAGAACCTCAAGAATTGGCTTGCAAGCTTCTACTCAAACATACTTGAAATGGGACGCTTCCCAACTAAACTCAAGAAATCTAAAGTATAATAGTTGCCCTGCTCAAACCTAGAAAAACCAACGACATGTCAGAAAGCTATGGCCCTATTGCACTACTTAGTGCCCTGTACAAACTGTTTGGGAGAATTACCTAAATAGAATTTAACCAGCTATCGGTGCAATTGTATCTATCAGTTACACGAAAGTGTAAACCCCCTAAAGCGAGGTAAAACAAAAGTTAAGTAGCAACTCAAAAATGTTTACAAAATAAACCAATAAATCGTAATTTAAAATCGTAAATTAATTTCAAACAGGCAGACTTCAGAGCTGGTCGAAGCTGCTCAGACCAAGTAGTAGCACTAATGACTCAGATCTAGGCAGGCTTCCAGGCCAAACTTAAAACTTTCGTGCCATTTATAGGCTTAACCGCTGCATATGATACAGTATGGAAAGATTGATTGATATTTAAGTTCGTCCAAGTACAAAACAGTCACCATGTTAAACAAAATTCTCTGCGATAGGCCATTTCGAGTTTTTCTTTATGAAATGTCCAGTAGGCCAAGAAGACTGAACAATCAGCTACCGCAAGGTTCAGTCCTAGCTCCATTGATTTTTAATCTATACACATATGATGTACCAGTCATTCTATCCAGAAAATTTGCGTACGCTGATGACATCGTTATAGCTAAACAACATCAGAGCATGACCTACCCGCATTCTTACCAAAGACCTTGATGTATTAAGCTCATATTTTAAAAAGTGCAGCCTCTGTCCAAGCATAAACAATAAATTCACCCAAACAAAGCTCTCTGTTCATTTCAACAATATCCAGCTACCACAACCATACATCGAAATATCTCCGTGTTACACTGGACAGAACTTTAACTTTCAAACAACACCTTATCAACACGGCAGCAAAACTTAAAACCCGGAACAATTTAATCCAAAAATTGGTTTCAACATCATGGGGAGCGCCTGCCAAAACACATTGCTCCGCTCCCCGGGACTCTTGTTCTCTACTGCCGAATATTACGCTCCCGTTTGGTTAAACAGCGCACACACAAATTACTTGGGCTGCCAGCTAAACATATCGATACGCATTATCTCAGGAACTATCAGCTCCAACCCAACGGTGCTGAATAGCATGCATCTTCCCAGACTCCGCTGCCAAAATGCATTACTGCGCGAATACCCCAAAATTAGTTCGCACCGTATCTTACTTACTTATGTCCTTTAACCCCTCGGGGGGCATAGGGCGTCAACCACGCCTGCGCGCCATCGTGTTCGGAGTTCTGCAACGCGTTTGAGCTGCCTCCAACTCATTCCTAAAGAGCTCGATTCCTCCTCAACTGTTCTGCGCCACGTTTGCCTAGGGCGTCCCGCTATTCTGCCTGCCTGGGTGAGCGGATTCCACTGCATAGCGTATTTCGCAATGGAGTTGTCTTCGCGCCGTAGGGTGTGTCCAATCCATTGCCACTTTCTTCTTCGTATAGTAATGCTTATAGGTTCTTGGCCCGTTCTCAGATAAAGTTGTTCGTTGGAGATGCGGTTCGGCCAAAAAATCCTCAAGATGATTCTTAAGCATTTGTTTACGAAGACTTGCAGCTTGCGTGTGTTAATGGTGTCCACCTTCCAGGTACTGCACCCATAAAGCAGCACTGATTCTACGTTGGAGCGGAACAGTCGTAGCTTGGTTCTTAAGCTAATAACATTGCTTCTCCAGATTTTGGACAGCATTCCGAACGCAGCTTTAGCCTTCCCGATTCTGCTGCACACATCCAGTTCGGTGCCACCGCGATTAGCCGAGACGACACTTCCTAAATATAGAAAGTTATCAACTTTCTCGACTTGCTTTCCGGCAATGTTAAGTTGAGCGCGGGTATTGGAAGTACTCAGGGCTTTTGTTTTGGCTGTGTTTATTTTTAGCCCCACTTTGTTTGCCTCAGCTTCTAGATTTTGGGCCATCAAATGAAAATCCATTATCCGATGTGAAAGTAGACAAACATCGTCAGCGTAATCTAGGTGTTTAAGGTAAGATGTCATAGTCCAACGAATTCCAGAATTAGCTTCCGTCAATGCTGCACGGAGTACATCGCTGATAACTACCAAGAACAATAGTGGGGACAGTATGCACCCTTGACGTACTCCACTTTGGACTTCAAAGTCCTCCGACACCTTACCATTGTGCACGACGTGACACTTGCCGCCCTCATATGTAGCCTTGATAATAGCTATAAGCTTTTCTGGAATGCCTCTCCTGCGCAAGGCCAGCCAGATAGCATCTCGATTCAAGCTGTCGAAAGCCTTCTCGAAGTCGATAAACAGTAAATGTAGCGGAGACCTATACTCAACGCATTGTTCGATTATGTTCCGCAAGGTGTTTATGTGGTCGATGCAGGAGGATCCAGCGCGAAAGCCTGCCTGTTCGACATCGAGAGTTGAATCTAAATGATCTTTAATTCGTTCTAGAATTATTCTAGCTATTATTTTGGCTACAGCTGGAAGAACACATATACCTCTCCAGTTACCACACTCCATCAAGTTACCCTTCTTTGGAAGCTTAATGATCATCCCCCTTTTCCACTCCTGTGGAAATTGTTCACTATCCCAAGCTCTCCGTATTAGCGGATGCAGCAAATCTGCCGATGTATTTGGCGCCGCTTGAAATAGCTCGGCAGGGATGCCATCAATACCCACCGCTTTGTTTTTCTTGAGGGACTTGATTGCTGTTATTATTTCAGCTTTACTGGGAGGTACGGTGCGAATTCGGGAATTTGTTGCTTCGAACTGCTCATTCGAATTCAAGATCATACCGCCGTCGTCTAAGTGATTTAGCACTGCAGCAAAATGTTCTCTCCATCTAGTGAGCTGATCCTCATCCGAAATCAGAAGGTCACCGTCTAGACTCTTCACTGGATGTTGTTTGGAGTTTCGACCACCAATGAGCTCCTTAGTGATGTTGTAAACAGTCCTACTGTCGCACCTACTCGCTGCTTCTTCAGCCCATGAGGCCAGTGAGTTGACACCGTATCTGCCAAACCATAATGACATCCAGAACAGTACACTGGTTGATTCGTTGGTTAGGATCGGCCTCGATGAGGACCAGAAATAGGTCCATTGTACTGCCGATGTGTAAGGTGGGTGGGTCAGCCTTTTACTAAGGGAACCATTTGCTTCGTTGTATGAATGAGTTAATTTTAGCCGTGCAGGCGTTGTCGAGATCATTTAGATTGTGGAAAAAGTATTCACCCATGTATTCACCTTCCTAATGCTGGCGAGCGCAGGACAAGCACATAGGAGGTGACTTATTGTCTCTTCTTCCTCTTCATCCCTACAACGTCTGCAGAAGTCGTTAGAGAGGGTGCCTAGTCTTTGGACATGTCTTCTTATGACGCAGCGATCGGTGAGAACTTTGTTATTTTGGACAGGGTTCCTCTCTTGTGTTTCAGAAGTCCGATGAACCTAGATTTATTAAGTGTTGGCCAAAGTTGTCTGGCGGAGTTGCCTTGGCCTAGATTTTGTCATCAGTGATCGGCCATTTTCTCCGCGTCGATTTGAATAAGATACTAAACATAAGACGTTGGCCCTCCGATGTCGATAATGCTTATGTGCTTGTACTAGAGGAACCTTGTCGAGCCAGTTCGTCTGCTGCGAAATTCCTCGGTATGTCGCAGTGACCTAGTACCCAGCAAAGGGTGAGGTTGTACTGACCAGATATCTCGTTAAGAGACACGCGGCAGTCTTTCACTGCCTTAGATCTCGTAGTGCTGGGATTTGATGGCTGCCTGGGAGTCAACGTAATTAACAATACCCGATGTTGATAGTGTATTAGCCGCTAGCCAGTGGTAACTTTGGCTTGAAAAATGCTGCAATGGTTTGGAAGGTCAAAAGAGAGGTGTATGTCTAGGTCTTCTGAGAAGATTCCGCCATCGATTCCGTTCTTGGTTCTGGGCCCGTCCGTGAAAATTAACAGCGACACATTGTGCAGGACATCGCATCGCGTCCACCCTGCTATGTCCGGTATTGAGTGCATATAGCCTCTGTTGAAGTCATATTCAGTGGGCAGGTGGTCAGTGGAAATGGGGAGATGATGGTGCATTAGAGCCAGGCATTAGAGTGAGGCAATTGCCTCAGGGCCCCCACCTCCAGGGGCCCCGCTTCCGGAGGCCCTCCAAAAAAAAAGTTCTGAAAAAATGAAGAAAAGATAAAAAATTACCAAAAAAGCGAATGAAAAGAGAGGGGTGATTTTACACTTCAATAACATTCTTTCGTTAAAATTGAACAGTAAACGTAGGGCCCCCAAAAAAATCTTGCCTCGAACCTTCGAGACTCAAGAAGCGACACTGCGGTGCATCAAAAGTATTTTGGCGTGTCCCGTGTGTTGCGCCTTCCAGTGCTTGAAACCTCTCAGTCTTATTGTCAAGCTGATAGCCAATTGTTTATTGACGACGTCGATCGAAAGTAGGTGGAGCATGGTTTGGAGCGCCGCTGGGGGAGAAGTTCTCAGTGCACCGGTAATGCTGAGACATGCAACTCTTTGAGTTTTTGTCATTATGGATACTTTGGACTTCTTCTCCAGGGCGGGCCACCATACCAGTACTCCATACAAAAGAATCGATTTTATTACCGACGCGACGTGTACAGCCAGTACATAAATAAATAAAAATATATATATTTTTTTTTTTGTTTTTATAGTCAGTGCATGATGTTTGATTGTAGACCTCAAGTGGAGCCTACTGCCTACTTGCAGATGTATAAGGCAGCCAGTGATTTTCTGGCACGATCGGCGACATTTTCTTTCCAAATTAGCTTGCGGTCAAGCTTCAGGTCTAAATAGCTAGTGGTATTCGAAAGTTTAAGAATAAATAAATAAATTAATATTTGGCGCAACAGCTCTTTAAGTGCCAGGGCCTAGCTTCTCGCAACCACTCATGTTATGTGCGTCATATTTTTCACCCGAATGGAAGGGACCTACAGTTTAGTGCCTTACAGAGGGGCAATTTGTTTTGAGAAGCTTTTTCGAGACAACAATACTCTCGAATGTTTGTCAGACGTTCACGAGAGGTGGGACCGTGAAAAAACTGGTTTAGCGTTTTCTGGGAATCGAACTCGGAGCCTCACACGCAGTGATCCGACACACCAACCACTTACGTCACGGTGCTTAAGAGTGGATCCTCTTAATTGTCTTGGAGTGAAGTCAGGGAGTTTATGTTTTCTTGTAAATAGAACTAGTTCAGCCTTCGGGTTAACGGAGAGGCCACATCTGAGCAGTTCGTTGAAAGCAGACTGTATGATATCGGCTAGCGTCTGCGCCTCTGCGGGTTTTTACCAGTTACTAGAATAGCGACATCATCTGTGTAGGCAATGACTTTCCATCTAGTTTTTTTTCGATTTTCAGAACGGCTTCATTAAGCGCTGAATTCCATAGTAGTGGAGACAGTACACGTTTGCCAGTACTGCTTCCGAAGGTTACTGTTATTACCCTGCTCTTTAGCAAATGCTCTATGAAGCAATAGATGGGCTCGCAGATGTTAAGCCTGCGTAGCCTTTTGGTAATCGAATTTGTCTCAACGTTGTTGAACGCTCCCTCTATGTTGAGAGATGACACTAGAGTAAACTCTTTGGGTGATGGAGTGTAAAGTCGTTCCAACAGATTTGCCTTTTTTATGAGCGTTTTGTGACGTGAATAGTAAGGAGCAATTATGTGGGCTTGATGTGTAGGTCTAGGATTCTTTTCAGAATCTTGAGAAGGAAGGACGTTAGACTGATTGGTCTAAGGTCTTTGGGAGAGTGTGCAACGTCTTGTCTGCTTTGGGTATAAAAAACACTCTCGCTTCGGTCCAAGCAGTTGGTGTTGTTCCGAGCTCAAGACACCCCTTCACAATGTTGAAGGCCGTGTGCAGATGTGCCGGAAAAATACCGTCCAGTCCCGGGGATTTGAATGGTTTCAGTGATTTCAGTTTATCTTCACTGATCAGATGAGGTGCCGGTGGACGTGCAACATTTACCAGGACACAGTCATCGCTGGAGATAGGCGTGCAGCCAGGGAAGTGAGTGTCCATGAGTAGGGTGAGCGATGCTTCGTCTGATTCTGCCCATGATCCATTGGGATTCATAAGGACACTTGGTACGGTTGGTGTTTTGGAGAGAACTTTTCGCAGTCTAGAGATTTGAGATGTGTTGTCAATACAAAAACTGCGCCAGGATCTGCATCTGGCCGTATGAGCCTCTTCTTTGAAGTTCTTCAGGTTTTCTTGGTAGATTTCCCAGTTCAGAGGTAGCCTTGCTAGTTTGGCTTTGTTAAGGGTGTTAGTGTCAGTACGGCCCCATAAATCATGGTGCGCATTGGCGTCGCACCCCAGTATGATGCCTTCTCTTCTCCTCCTTTCTCCTTTCTTGTCTTCATAGGGTAGGTATCCTGATGCCAGCCAGATGGTGTTTTTTTTTATTTTAGCAATGTTCCTGCTAGGTCGCTTGTGCTGTGGTGGAGAACAAAAAATAGATTTAAGTAAATTTTAACAAGAATGCAAATTTAATATGTATCAGTTTGAGCATTATTATCAACTGATACAGACCTCTCCACGACGGTAGCGTTTAAGTCTTCAGGAGATGATGGGTCATCATCGGGGATTTGAATGTGGGGAAGGGCGGATGTCACCGGATTGGAGGGACCTGCGAAACTGCTTCGGTCCGTCACGAAAAGCCTCATCTCTATTTCCTTGAGACCACACCAGATCTTCAACTCTTTCGCGTGAAGCAAAGGTAGAAATTCAGCGGTTAGAGAGATAACTAGCAAGCGGCCAAGTGTCTTCGTATCGCTATCGGCACGTTCGAGTAGAACCCATGCCCTTGCTTTCTGCCTGTGGAGGATTTGCTTCCATTCCACCGCTTTCAGCTTAGCTCCTGACCAGATTTAACCTATACTACCTATGTCAGTGGTGATGAAATCGACCGAATTTTTGTCGTCACAGGCGATTAGTTTGACGTAGTCTTGATGCCAACCAGCGTCCTTGAAGGTGGGTGGAGAGTTGGGGTGGGTGGTAATAAGAATTCATCACCCTGCCTTCAATAAGCCTCCCTTTTTTTGTTGAGGTCTGGCCCCAGGGTCTGGTTTTTTAATAGGTTTTGAAATTTTGGTATCACGAGTAGCTAGGGACGGGGTGGTCTATCTGCACAGAACCCCGCATTATGCATATAAGACGGTTGATACCGTCTATTATTTTATTTGCATTGTATTTTTTTTTTTTATTTATTACTGAGATACAGCTGAATTGTCACTTAGTAACAGAAATGTAAATTTTCAAATAGTATCGTAATACTGAAGCTTACACTAGCTTAAAAGATATTGTATCTTACTGTGTAGGACTATAAATAAACAATAAACATTTAAACATTTAAACATTTAAACATTTACCAGAGCGTGCCCTCAGTTTCTGGATACACCGTTTTCCACTGAGCTATCTTTGTTTGTCCCTTTGACCTTTGCTCGCCAGGCTCTCAGCTAGGCTGATCCTCAACACGGTACGGTTGATACCTTGATCCAGCTCAGTGAGAAAGGTATGAGACGAGGAAGGATAGGAGAGACTAGATAGGATGATTATCCTTTGGTTTTACTTCGAGCCTTTTCAAGTGAATCGCTCATCGTTACGGCGATACCGCTTGTATGACACAAAGAACTGGCCCTCCAAGTTGTGGGTTGTACCATCGGGGTAACTTTCGTACCCCGTAAAAAAAAAAAAAACACTGGTTCAGAAACACCCAAAAGCCTTGGACGATCTTAACTGATGACGACCACAGTAAACGAAATAAGGATAACGACCTTCGGATCTATAAGTATAATGTTCGGACAGACCATGTGCAGCCGAACAATTAGGAGAGGCCCTAGACTGCTATAAAGCAGATATAACCGCCATCCAGGAAGCGCGATGGGATGGGCCGGTTAAAAGAGTTGAAAATCTGTGACATCTACATACCAGGGTGCGCCATCTTTTATGTCGGTATGTGAATATCCAATAACTTTAAAAAACAACAACTGATTTCCGTATGTGAGGTATTTTTATTTAATTTGGTTCTTTACAAATTATATGGACTAGTTTTTGAATACAACATAACCAAATGACCGCCTTTATTGACCAAAGCAAAAACTGTGCTTTTCGCTGCGTTTTCCATCACTTTTCGAGCATCTCGAGCGGTATAACGATGATTTCGGCACGAATGTTTGCCTTGAGCTCGTCAATGGTCTGGGGCTTGCTGGCGTATACTTTGCTTTTCAAATAACCCCACAAAAAGAAGTCCGGAGGGGTCAAACCTGGAGATCTGGGCGGGCAGTCAATGTCGCCATTTTTTGACAGCACACGTCCAGGGAATTTTCGTTGCAGAAACTGCATTGTTTGATTTGCAGTGTGGCAGGGGGCACCGTCTTGTTGAAACCAGTAACCGTCCCGACCTTTTTCGCAAATTTGTGGCAGACATAATGAGCCAACATCCACCGATATCGATTCCCGTTGACTGTTTCGCTTTCTCTGAAAAAAATGGCCCAATTATGGTTTTGGCGCAAACGCCGGCCCAGACAGTCACTTTTTGCTCATGCAATCATGTTTCGTAGATCTCGTGTGGATTCTTCGTTCCCCAAATGCTGCAATTTTGCTTGTTAAGGGCGCCAGAGAGTGTGAAATGGGCCTCGTCGGTCATCAAAATTTGCTTCCAAAAATCAGGTTCAGTGTCAACCATTCCAGCGACTGTTTGGTCGTATTCCAAGCGACGTGGACGGTCTGTCGGCAATAATCTTTGAGTCAATTGCACTTTATACGGAAACATATGCAAATGATCCTTCAAAATGCGCCGCAAGGTGGTTCCACTAACGCCAAAATGCTGAGCTCGTTGACGATACCACACATGTGGGTTCTCGGCAACACTCTATCTTACCGCTTCAACCAGTTTATTGGAACGTCTTGGACGTTGATGAACTGCATGCCGACGATGTCCCACTGTCCAGTGCTCAACAAAATTTGACAACAAACAACGAATAGTGTTGTCAGACGGTGCTTGTTGGCCACAATATTTTTGACGATATGCACGTTGAGTTAACACAACTGAACGACTATTTTCAATGTACAGTGTCACTATTTCGGTGTGAGGCCATTCATGGTAAAATTATACTAAATTGACGTTTCAAAAACATGTCTACTTAAGCCAATCGGTTAATAAGTGTCAAAGTTATTGAATGTTTACATACCGACATTAAAGTTGTCGCACCCGTTACTCGTCGGCATACTTGGTTGAACCAGAGGTTTCGGGGTGTTGGCCAAGCGAAACCCAGCATATCAGTTGCGGCGTTATTGGCGGCGTGTTGGTAGCGTTGTCACTGGTCTTCGGCCCTTGATGCTGGCAGCATCAGAGATTTACGGACACGAGTTCGGCAAAGACGCTGTCGGTTTCTTACGATTGTAACTTGCGTCGATTGCAATATGATCAATTTAATTGATCGCTTCATGATCATTGGACCACCATGCCTGCTTGTGAATATTGAGGTGTGGAATCCATGTGCTTGCTATAGTAACGTTTCGCTCCGCAGAGAAATCAATTAGTATTAGTCCGTTGTCTGACGTGGTGTCGTGTATGCTATGATTATCGATTGGTCTACCAAAGAGGTACTCCTTTCCTATTTTGGCGTTAAAAAAATAAATATTTGGCGCAATAGCTCTTTAAGTGCCAGGGCCTAGTTTCTCACAACCATTCACACAACTGGAAGGGACCTACAGTTGAATGCCGAATCCGAACGGCGACTTGAGAAGGTTTGTCAGACGCTCGCGAGAGGTGGGACCGTGAAAAAAATGTTTGGCGTTTTCTGGGATTCGAACTTGGAACCTCATGCGTAGGGGTCCGACACACCAACCACTTACGCCACTACGGCCACTATTTTGGCGTTAGAGTCGCCCAATACTATTTTAAAGTCGTATGTAGGACATATCTCATATGTTTTGTTGAGGAGCTCGTAGAAATAAACTCTGCTGGCAAGTTCCTTTTGTTCCCTGGGCGCATGAGCACATATCAAGATTATGTTAGCAAATTTAGCCTTAATCCGGTTTGTCATAATACGCTCACTCACGTGTCAGAAACTTAAGACTTCTTGCCTAAGTCTTCCGCGTATAGCAAATCCGCATCTGAATAAGCGCTGCTTATTGTCTTTGTAGTAATTACCATACAGCAAAACAAGATGCGCTGCGCTGCAGAGGCAAATGAGAGTTGCGCGAGAGCTCTACGAGCAAAAAAAAACCGGATGAGCATTGGCTTCTCCGGAAGAAGAAGAAGAGCATATTGAGAATATTGAGAGCTTATACTCCATAACCAATGTACGAAAGTTTTACTAAAAGGTAAAAACAACACTTCGGCAGATCTTGGAGAAAACTCAAGACGTCCAAATCGATACTCACCATTTTTCTGTCGATTTCAAGGCCGCCTATAGCAGCATCTAGAGAGAATATAGAGCTATATAAAACCGTGTCTAGTTTTAACATCCCTGCCAAGCTTATCCATCTGTGCAGGATGACAATGGAGAACGATGTGTTTGTTCCAAAGCTGATCATTTTTGTTTTTGTCGTATTAATGTTCACCCAGCCTCTCTCTCCACACTTGCTGTGATTTGATTTAGTTTCATTATTCTGTCAGAGAGTAAGCGTACATCGTCGGCGTAGTCAAGATGTTTCAGTTGTGATGTAAGAGTCCATTGAATTCCTCCGTTTCCTGCCGACAAAGCTGCACGAAGCGCATCGCTAATCACCAATAGGATCAGCATTGGATCTCAAATTCCTCAGACGACTTTCCTCTGCGCAGAACGAACATTTGGGTACATCGTATGCAGCTTTGGTAATAGCAATTAATTTATCGGGAGTACTTCTCTCCAAAAAGCTCCCTATTGACACTGTCGAACGCCTTTTCAAAATCTATGTTGATCTGCAATGTGTTAATTTGGTCGACATAGGAGTATCAGATGCAATATTTCGCTCTAAGATTATCTTAGTTATTATCATGGCTGCAGCAGATAGCGTGCAGATATCCCACCAGTTTTATACGATGACTATCAGTCCATTCTTCCACTTGTCATGAAAGCTCTCACCTTCCCGAGGTCTCCATAAGTGGCAACATTAGCTCGGCCGATATTGTTGGCGCTGCTCGTAAGAGCTCCACGGGAACACCGTTAAGTCCTAACACTTTATTGCCTTTCAGCACTAATACATGGTTCAAAACCATAGTCAAACAGTCCTCACATCTTTTAAGCTGGTCCTCATCCGAAATGAACAAATAACCGTGTGAGATTTTCACTTGGTGCTGGCTGAAGCTGCGACCGCATACCAACTATTTGCTCATTGTGTAGACGGCCCTGCTGTTAAACCTAATAGCATTTGTGACAATTATTCCACCACACCAATGGTATTGAATGGTTGCGGGAGCTAAGCTGTTGGTAACTTCCACATCTTCCACATCTTCGGTACAATAGCTAAAAGTCATCATCATTTGGTCATTCTTATCCGAAGCGTAACGGCATGTTGCTGGCCCACGTTACATAGTGTAGAATTAAAGTCCCAGAAAACTCATAACTGCAATTTAAACCTACACAACTAACACAATCCATGTTTTTAGCAGTCAGCAGTTTCCCGATCAATCGCAATGCAGATCCCCAAGGGAGGCATCAAAAGATTCGTCGCCTTGATCCCAGCATTGAAAATAAATGTCCATACTGCAGGAACGGTCGGGCACTGCCGTCAAAATTACTTATAGACTCTGCGAACTACTATTCCATGCTGATAGTTATACTCTTCCCTTTTAGTAAGTAGCAAGGTAAATATTTAAAAGGATATAAAAAAATGTTACCATTATCATTTGCAAGCACAGTAAGTGATACCATCCAATTAATGCAAACAAATTTCCCCCGCAAAGTAAATAAATCTTGAGTGCAGCTACGCGCAAAAGGCCAACCCTCACAAAGTGCGAAAATCGACACTCTTCAAAGTATTTCAACCCATGATGCACTTTCGTCGAGCTCGTTTTTTATATTTATTTGTACAACTACGTCAAGTATTCGTATTAATTAATCACAATTTCCCACCATCAATTCAAAACTCGCTTCAACGCTTCACATCGACTAAAACGCTTTCAAGTATTTCCATCTATAGACATTCAATTGGCAGGATTTAATTAAAAGCAAACACGTCAAATGCATCCTTAGAAAGGTCTATTTACCAATACATAATTAATGAGTCCCTCAAACAAATCCAAATCATTGGATGACGATGATGATGCAACCGTTGCCATCCAAGAATACTTAAAATTACCTCAATCCTATTCATCGCCCACCTCTCACTTAAAAACCAATCACATCCGTGGGGAGGATATGATTGCCAGGAAAAATTAAAATCCACAAAAAAAAACTTCTTTTGAATTCATTAGATTTATAGCCTAATAAAAGGAATCTCGTCTGCAACAAGGAAATCAAATTCTGAATATTGCTCAAAAGTGGCCTTAAATTTCTACTGTTTTGTAAAAAAAAAAAAATTAAAAACCTTCGTGTGTGCAAAAGTGTGTGAACTGCTTCAGACAATCGTTCTGCACATATACTAGGCTCTTGTGGGCTCAAATCCTTAATTAAACCGCAAAAAAAGTGGTTTCCTATTTGCCAGGCACACAAGGGGGTGTGGCTGTTTGCAATTTTATTTCCTGTTTAGAAGAACATGGCATCAACACGCATGCAATTGCATAAGAATCTCTATGTATCTACATTGTTCCTCAAAAAAGAAATTGAAAAGAAGAAACAAATGAAAGCTGTGTGCAAAAAATTAGTTTTCAATAGATAGCTAGCCGAGCAGAATTGTACTGAAGATTCAAATGAAATGGTTTTAGGTAGCTACAATAGAAAAGTACTTTTATAGATAAATAGATAAACCACGGCGGATATTAACAAATTTCGATTGCGTAAGCTTGATCGACCTTACTTTACGTGATTAAAACCGGATTAATTGGACATGGACACATACACAACCATAATAAAGCTCAAACAGCAAAAAAGTGAGTCCTTCGCACAGAAACAGGTAGCAGTCTCTAGCAAAAGAACAGGAAAGAGCAACTTCAAAAGGAGAGACAAGAAAAATGGCCTACGAAATTAAACTCGCTTCGTGACTGAGAAAAAGTTGCTGTTGCGATGTATACACATATGTATACCTAGCTCTATCCGCTGCCATGTATGCACGCATACATAAGTGAAATCGCAATTTAGATTAGAATGTGTCACTCCTTAAAGGAAGGACGAAAGAAACGAAAAAAACTGAAAAACCATGAAAGGATGTAGTTCTATAACTCGTACGTAACTACGAATACATGCATACGGAACCTGCTTTCGCACTAGCTGTACCCTCAGCGGCGTTTCAAAATGTATTATGTCTACCAAATTTGTCTGTCTATTTCTCAGTTTAAAGATAATGTACAAAAATGACAGACGACTTTAAATTTTTGGCGATATATGCTCTGAGTCCGGACTTATACACTGCCTCAAAAGATGCGTCTCTTTTCAACAATCTCATATGTATTCGTCATAAGGAATATTGCAACGACATTCCTCAGTCGAAGTTTAAGTAAGTTAACTAAGTTTTATGTTCCCTTTGTCGATTTCAGACCATGTTTTGGAACAGTGGAGGCATGGGAATAACGGTAAAATTTGAACGGGCTTTAAAGAGCCTTCATACGGATACCCAGGCAGGGGTATGGATTGTCAGCGTAAGATCTGAGTGGTTAAGGGTAAAATCACACTTTCGACAAGGCTGCACGCTAGGTCCGAGGAGGAGATCTGCATTTTGATTGATTGGGAAACTATTGAGTAATAAAATTATGGTTTAACCAGGACCGCAACAATCAAATTCATGATGAAGTGCTTACCTTACGTCCTAGTAGCGGTCCCCTGGAACTGTACATATAAGTATAAAGCCTTATACGTGTAGGCTGAAATTGCAATTGCGGATTGATTAGGACTCTATTTCTAGACTAGGTACCGTGGGAAAGCAACCTTATCGAAAATTACCTGCTACAGAAGACGATATTGTGCCTCTGATAAGGTTAGGTTAAGTTGAGTAGGATTATGAGGTTATCATAAAACACTAGGCACCAAGTTGGGCCCATCGCGATCCCTAGGGAACCTTAACGGGAAAAAGACCTAAATCTATTTAGGTTCTGATTTCCCTACAGAATTTGAAGATGTCCTTATTATGGTTCCGGGACCTTACCTCTTCAAGGTTATCGAAGAAGTATATTCCAAGGTGCTTTAGCCTTGTTCTGGCAATGCTTTGGCATTCACAGAGTATATGTGTTATATCCTCCGAAACATGTAGGTCATTGTAGTACCTGCAAACATCCGTATTTGATAAACCCAGTCTCATAGCATGCTTCCTTAGAAGACAATGGCCAGAGAATATTCCTATCGCTGTTCTTATCCCTGATATTTCTAGTTTTATGATCTCCCCAGATTTCCTCCGGTCTAATACAGGCCACAAGGCCTTAGACACTTTATGCCTCTGATAGGATTCTGGAATATGAAGACGTTCCTCGACTCTGGAAGCGAAAGACCTCACAATGCCTGATTCCTCCAACTCAAAAAGAAAAAAATATGATATTGACTGGATATTTTGGGGGTAAGCGAGAAAAGATAGTGGGGCGATTACCAGACCCCAACGCATGGCACTGCCTATACATGCTCTACTCCGATCGAAGTCCGTGGGAATATGGAGTCGGACTGCTGCTAACACCGATAGCACTCAGTTTTATGGTGACTACCAGATTCTGATTAGAGTACAGTGCGTCACCATAATAAAGTGTTACGCCCCAATGGATGGCTCGTCTGAGGACAAAAATGAGAGCTTCTACAATCAACCGGCCGTCAACACAACGCCAAATGGAGATATTGTCACTAGGATGGGGGGTTTAAGTGCCAAGGTAGGCTCAAAAATACATTCGGGAAGCATGGACTAGGCAACCGCAATGAAAGCGGCGAAATGTTTTTAGATTTTTGCAATTAAACACAAGACATACCACAAAGTCAGTTGGGTTTCCAACGACAGGAAAGCAATTTCCAGTCAAAGTGACTGTTTTGCTATCAGCCGCCGCTTTAGAAGTAGTTTCCTAGACGCCAGAAATAGACTAGGAGCTGATCACTGCCCGATACGTTTGCAAGCATTGAAGCAGAAGCGGCCAAAATGGGTTTAGCGACAAACGAGGGCAAAACCAAGTATATGCTGTCAACAATAAGGGGCAATCAACACAGACGAATTAGGCAGAACATCACAGTGGGCAGTTATAACTTCGAGGTAGTGAGGAAATTTGTCTATCTTGGCTCTGCTATAAACTCAAAAAATAACATCAGCGCAGTTTTGGGCTTATAAGGCAATTCAACAGTAAAGCCCTATTTCGAACAACTAAGGAGACTCTGTATAAGACCCTGATCATCCCAGTCCTGCTTTACGGCGCTGAAACATGGACTTTATTAAAAGAGGATGAAGATATCCTTGTTCGCTTCGAGAGAAAAATGCTTCGTAAGATATTCAGTCCTGCTTGTGTTGACGGGTTGTGGAGGAGAAGATTCAATAACGAACTATTCGAGCTGTACAGCGACATCAACCTAGTCAAAAAATTACGTATTGGGCATTTCAGATGGCTAGGATATTTAGAGCGAATGGACACCACTGCTCCGGCTCGCAGAGTCTTCGAATCTAACCCCGAGGGACGACGCAGTAGAGGGCCTCCTAGCCGCAGGTGGCGCGCAGAAGTTCAAGGGAACCTCCACTAACTTGGAGTGCACAACTGGAGGCAATTAGCTCAAGACCGAACTAAATGGAGAGGCTTGTTGGTTGAGACCCAGGTTCACCCCGAACTGTAACCCCAAGTAAGTAAGTAAGCGATCACTGCTCGCAACCATCCAAGACTATTGGTGTGATATGAAAAATGTTTTTACATCTAGTGCTAAATGAATTGTCGCTCGATCGCAGGAGAGGCATACGGCGTGACTCTCTAAAGATTGCAGGAGACGGATCGACGAACGAGAACAGCTGAAAGCTCGCTTTGCAGCTACTCCAGCAGCAAGGAGGAGCGAACTAGACTCCCTGTATCGCATGAAGATCAAAGAAGTTCAGCAGAGCGTGCGACGTGACAAGTGCAGCTACATACAGTTGCATCAGCCGAATTTTCTACAGAACCACCAAAGATCTTACAGGTAGTCACAGCCCCAGTCAACACCTAGTGAAAAGCCTGAACCGTTCTTTCCTCATTTCAGATGAGAGCCAGTTCAAGAAGTGGAAATAACATTTTACTTTGATTTTGAAGCGTGTATTCGCTAGCGATATGCCAAAATATGCACCATAACCTCCAATAAGGGTTAGATCACTACCGAGATCAAGGCGCAGAAAAGGCGAGAAGGTTGTAGTACTTGAGCGTATTCCCGCGGGGCTCTTACGCGCAGCGCCAACGACATCGAATGAGCTACTTCTTCCACTTAAGGAGGGAGCTTTCCTGAAGAGTGGAAGAAGGGAATGATCGCAAGCTTCCTAAGAAAGGAAATTTAATGAAGTGTGGAAACTGGAGTAGTATCAACGAGTTACCTGATGTAGCTAAGATAGCAACTAAAATCACCCTGGAGCGAATCAAACAACATCTCGAAGACACAATCGACGCCGCACAAACAGGTTTGCGCTCTGGATCCTCCTATCGACCATATTGACACACTGCGGATCTTCATTGAGCAGTGTGTTAAATACCGATCTACTACTTCACCTGCTGTTCTCGATTTCGAAAAGGCGTTCGACAAAGTCAACAGGGAATTCATTTGGCTGGCTTTGCGCGGGAAAGATATTCCAGATAATTTTAGAGCTGTTATTAAAATTACATACTATGTTGCGTTCTACACAGAGGACGGTTGTCTAAGAGTTCGAGATCCAAAGTGTGGTAAAACAAGGTTGTAGTCCTTAGCCAATACTCTTTTGATTGGTGATTAACGATGTGCTTCGTACTGGTTTGTCGACCGGAGACGGGATGGTTGAGAAAACAGACAGTTTCCAATATATTGGACGTATTGTTTCAGCCGATGCGACTGTGAAACCGAATAGGATGCCACATATAGAATTGCCAAAGCAGAGACTGCGTTCGCAATGTTGTCCAAAATATGGCGAAGTAATGCAATCAGTTTTCGACCGATATGTTCTTTCACGTCGTCTGAGAGATCGTAGAATCTACGACAATCTTCTTCTTCCTTTTATCAGCGAGGCTATGATCCGAAAACAAGGGATCACAGCCCTCCCACTTCACTGCATTTCTAGTGATCCGCCTGTGGGGTTCGCCTATTTGACCTCAGAAAATATCGGCAGGCCTGCCGATTTTGGATCACTCGGTTACTGAGGCCAATGAAATGCCGATGTCGTCGCATTTGTCTGATCCAGGCGTTTATAGGCCTGCCTTTCCTACATCGCGATGTCTTTGGAACGTGCATAGATATTGCCTTTTTAACAGGGTTCAAATGATCTCTTCTTTGAACGTGGCAATACCAGCTGAGCCGGTCGCGCTCTAATTTGTGTACGATGGTTTCCTTGATGTGAAAGCTTCCACGGATCTTCGAACTTCTTATTCGATCAAGCTTGGTCACTCCTGCTGTCATGCGAAGCATCTTCATCTCAGCTGCCGTTAATTTACTCTCATACTTTTTGTACATCGTCCAACATTGTGAACCGTATGTGAGCGCTGGACGTACAACTGCGGTGTAGAGCCTTCCTTTCAACTTAGGGGGCATTTTTCTGTCACAGAAGATAGCAAAGTTTTCTCGCCACTTCATCCACCCTACGCTTACACGATGATTGATGTCGTCATCACAAGTTGCTTTGCTATTGATCATAGATCCCAGATATTTGAACTTTTCGCACTTGGGAAGCACTGTTCCATTCAAATAAATGTCTGGAATAGGCCTGAGTGGATCAGAGAACGGGCAGCACAAGTACTCTGTCTTTTTTGAACTAATGCGATACCCATTTCCCTCCAAAACGTCCACCCACACATCAAGTGCTCGTTGCAGGGATGTAGGATCCTCACTTATGATGGCTCCATCGTCAGCAAAGAATAACTGATGTACCTTGGGGTCCATCACTTTACCTTCAAGCAGATAATCAAGGACTGTAATAAAGAGCAAAGGACTTAAAACGCTTCCCTGGTGCACCCCGACTTTGATTGGGAACTCTTCGGTTACTCCAGCGGGGCATCTTACTCCTGTCTTTGCTCCTTCGTACATATCCATAATCATCTGTACATAGGTTTCTGGAACCCCTCGATGTCTTAGCGCCACCCATATCAGATCTCGTGGTTGTCTGTCGAATGCCTTTTCAAAGTCAACCAATACAATATGCAAATCCCTTAAGGAATCACGATGTTTTTCCATTATGATCCTTATACTTTGGATTGCATCTGTGGTTGATTTACCCGAGACAAACCCGCACTGATCATCAGATAGCCGTATTATTTTCCGCAGTCGGCCACCTAATACCCGCTCAACGATCTTCATGGTGTGTGACATCAGCTTGATCGAACGGTAGTTATCACAGTTTCGCGTATCACCCTTCCCTTTGTATACAGGGAGGAGGTAACTTTCCCTCCATTGATTCGGCATTGGATCACCTCTCACGAATTTGGAGATAAGAATTCTGAGCCATCTGAACCCGATGTCTCCCGTCTTTTTCCAGAACTCAGAGGGTATTTCGTCTGGCCCAACCGCTTTTCGTTTTTTGGAGTATTTGACCGCCTCACTAACTTCTTCGACTGTAATGTCGGCTATTTCTTCACAGTTAGGGGTGGCTCTTGGAAAGTATAGCCGGGGAAACTGTTCATTTAAAAGCTCTTCACAATACTGTCGCCACCTCTGCAGAATTTTGTCGTCATCCACATGAAGCTGGCCATGAGCATTGCTAATGAACTTTGGCGAACGAATCTCCTGAGCATTGTTCCTTCTTTGGGCGGCTATTTTGAAGATAGTGGCGCTCTTGTTCATATTGTGTCTTCGCAGCTCCTGGATAGCCTGGTTTGCATCAGCAACCGGGGAAAATATTTTCTCCAGCTCCCGATACAGGCCCTCCGTACTCTCTGCTTGAAGCTGGGCGCACTTCTTCTTCGCTTTTTTCTTGCAGCATCTGTATTCCATTTCGAGGCGAGCTTTTTCGTCATTATTATTAGAGGGGCACTTTGACCAAGCTTTGAAAGCCGCTTTCTTCTCATTTATCAGCATCTTAGCTTCATCACTCCACCACCATGTTTCTTTGGCGTGTTGATGGTGGCCTTTTGAAGCTCCTAGCAGTGATTTGGCCTTATTTAAGCAAGTTCGCTGTAGGGAATCCCACATATTTTGTGCTCTGCACTCTTCATCCTCAGCTCCGTTGATGGTGTGAGAGAGGTAATTTTTCATTACGAAAACAAAAGCTTCGCCTTTTTCTTTGTCCAGATTGTACCACTTGATTTTCTCAGAGACCCTTGTTTGTTTGCTTTTCTTCGGTGTTTTCATAAAAATTTCTGTTAGCAGGAGACGGTGTTGCCGAGCGATTGCCTCTCCCAGGATCACTTTGCAATCTTTTACCCGGGGCTTCATGAAACTGCCTACCAAATGGTAGTCAATCTGAGTTTCATCTCCACCACTGCTGTAAGTGATCAGGTGTCGGCTTTGTTTGATGAACATGGTATTTAACACGATAAGACCGTGTGATTTGCACATGCTTAGGATGTCTTCACCAGGAAGGTTCCTGGTGCCATATCCTAGTCCTCCATGGCAGTCTTCATAGTCTTCGTTTGATTTCCCGACATGTCCATTCAAATCTCCTCCAACAAATAGAAATTCTTCCTTTGGGATGTTCTTAAGGAGATTGTGGAAATCTAGCCAAAATGCATCTTTATCTCTCTGATTGTACCCATCGTGGGGAGCATATGCACTGACAATATTCCACACCTCTCCTTGTATTACTAATTTGAGAGACATCAAACGGTCGCTGGACTTCGAAATGCTCAAGACGTTACCAAGTAGCTCTGCCGCAAGGATGATACCGATTCCGTTCTTAGACTTTTCCGTTCCGTAATAGAACATCTTGTAATCTTTTGTCCTAACGTCCAAGAAACGCGCCCGATTCCCGGTGTTTTTCCATTTCGTCTCTTGGACACACAAGATGTCCACCCGCCTTCTATTCATCATCTCTTCCAGCTCGTAACTTCGACCGGTCATGCTTCCAACGTTCCAACTCGCCACCCTCAAATTGCGTCCAAACTGTTTCATTATTTTGCTAGCCCCCGGAATCCGTATAGCTCTGACCCGAACATTTCTGCTCGGTCCAGGATCAGTACCATGCACAGCAGTGGTAGTGCCTGGCGGGGTAGTGCCTTTCCTTTTTGCAAGTATTACCATAATGATACAGTTTTGCAATACAATTTTTTGCACCATATTGCGATGGTGTTTGTTGTTTGACACGTGCATGCTCCTGTTTTAGTATTGTTTGATCTTTCTTTTATGACACCGGTGATCTCCAGTCGTGTCAACCCACGGACTCGCATGCACACTTGTGGGAGGGTTTTTAAGGTAGTATATGTGTCGCTAGGCTCACTTGGGTGTTATATTGCCTAGATCTGATTTTTCCCCTTAGTCGCCTTTTACGGCAAGCGCTGGTTGTTGGGGGGGAGCGCTGCAGTGATATTCTTAACCCGTCCCTGCACGGGGAGTAGAATCTACGACAATGTCCGCCTTTATCTTACCTACCTACGCAATAAACCCGAATCCATGTGGTAAAACTTATACTAACACCAAAGTCTCAATTTCCCAAGAAGGTCGTCCAATTGAACAACAAGTCTTAATGCAAATGTTTGTCCAATTTCACGAGAGCCTCAATGTATCTCACCTTCAGGTGTCAAATGATTTGTCATCATACGCGTCCTACATTCGCTCTAAACGCCTGTCACAGCTCCAGAGAAGTTGTACCGATTTTAACAAATACTTTCATCCCTAACCAGTTTCCGGCATCTTCTTGAATTCTCAAACTTTCGTTCCTAACCGTCTTTCAAAGCCTGATATATGGTCCCCCATATACCTTTACTATTAGAATGTTAGAGGTCTGCGTGCGAAAACCTCTTCAATATATCTTAACTCCCAAAACTCTCGCGTATGATATTTTTGGTCTCACAAAGGAACTTATCTTCTAATTTCATGAATAATGAGCTATTTACATCTAATTTCATTATCTTCCGAGATAATGGACAATTGAAAGATGACGATTCCTCTGATCGTGGAGTTCTTTTGGTGGTACATAACCACTTCGACTCAACTTTTGTTATGTCAAAATCACTTTTCAAGGCGTAACCTCTTTGTGTTGCTAAGTTCGCCCTTCTCAACCAATCCAGGGCTACCAGCTTGCCGTAGATTCGATCGATCCTTTAAGTGACATTGTAGACCCTTGCGACAACGCACAGTTTTGAAAAAAAAATATTGTTCCGTTAGCCTATTAAATCGCTACGTGGGAGCCCCGTTCCTCTTTTGGCCAGCGCGTCGGCTTGCTCGTTGCCTTCGATATCGCAGTGTTGTCCAGGTACCCAACATAATCTGACCCGGTTCTGCGTACATAATGCCCTAAGCATTGTGCGGCAATTCCTGATTATCTCAGGTTTGGTGACGTAAGACTCTAGCGCCTTTAGCGCATCCTGACTGTCAATGTAGATGGCGATATTCTTATCGGATAATGATCCCATCTCAAGTAATTCCGCAGCTTTAAGTACAGCTAGAACCTCTGCTTGGAACACACTGCATGTGTCCGGAAGTCTCAGGGCCACCTGTAGGTTCGTATCTCTTGAGTAAATACCTGAACCCGTGCCCTCATTGGTCTTAGAACCATCTGTGTATATTGCAATCTCGTTATGGACAGAGACTGTCTTCCTTCGCCAGTCCTCTCTAATTAAATACAGTACTTCGTATGGTGTGTCGAAGTCTAAGGTGCCAAGTATATCGTCCGATTCGTCAGGGAATCCGGGAAAATATTCCTTGAGAATGGAGCTGTGTCCTAGGTTATTAGTCCTGAAGAGACAAACGTTAGTGAGCCGAAGCGCACTGTTGCCCGCTTGAAATTTAATTTGTAGGTCTAATGGTAAAAGATACAGAAAGATCTCGAGTGCAGCCGTAGGTGTTGTGCGTAGAGCACCTGTGATGGCAATGCAAGCTGTTCTTTGTACCATGGCCAACATATCCCGTGTGTTTTTCGTATTCGTTGCCTTTCACCACACAAGAGCCCCATGCGTAAGGATGGGTCTCACTATCATGATGTATAGCCAGTGCATCATTGCGGGCTTCAAGCCCCATTTTTTCCCCGCAGTCCACTTACAGATGAAAAGAGCATTATAAGCTTTGTGGACTCTTTCCTGTATGTTAAGTTTCCAATTTAGTTTCCTGTCCAGCATTATCTCAAGATATCTAACGTGATCCGAAAGGGAAAGCTCCACCCCTACTAGCTTAGGCAGTTTGAAGGGTGGTATCTTGTATTTATTGCTGAAGAGTACCAATTCGGTTTTATCCGGGTTGACGTGTAGTCCACACCCTCTAGCCCATTTTTCAAGACTATTAAGAGCTGATTTCATAATTTCACTTAATGTGTCAAGGAACTTGCCCTGAACTAAAATCACCACGTCGTCCGCGTAAGCAGTGACGCTTATGCCTGTACTGCTTAGTTCTTTAAGTATCCCATCGATGACTAGAACCCAGAGGAGGGGTGAGATAGCGATATAATTGGTAGTATTAAGCCACCAGGGTGCGTGGCTAACGGAATTATTCGGGATAAAATCATTGACACGGCTAATCTAAGATGGTCAAACTTAGATGGTCACAGGGTGTCTAAGGCCTAGTGGCCTGTGTTAGACCGCAGAAAATCTGGGGAGATAATCAAGTTAGATAGATCGAGGCTAAGAACAGTGATAGGAATACTCTCTGGCCGCTCTCTCCTAAGGAAGCATGCCATGAGACTAGGGTTATCCGATACGGATGTTTGTAGATACTGCGACGACCTACATGTCTCAGAGGATATAACTCATATACTCTGTGAATGTCAAGGAATTGCCAGGACAAGGCTAAAGCACCTTGGTAGATACTTCTTCGATAACCTTGAAGAGGTGAGGTCCCTAAACCATAACAAGGATCTTTTCAGATTCTGTAGGGAGATTAATTGCTTGGGGGAATGTGTTTAGGTTTTCTGCCGTGAAGGTTCCCTAGGGATCGCGATGGGCCCACTTTGGTGCCTAGTGTTTTATGATAGCCTCATAACCCTACCTTACCTAACCTAACCTAGCCTATTAAATTCTTTAACTAAAAGTGTCAAAACAAGGTGGATATGCAATATATGCTTATTTTACGAGTACATCATTGTCAACGAAGCTGTTTTGTTAAAGTGACGCCTAATTTTAGTGCAAGTTTAAGATTGAGTTTAACCAATAGTTTTTAAAGATAATATTGTAAAAAAAAAAATGAATCGCGTTGGTGAAGGTATGTAGATTGCACCGCAGTTAATATATTTTAATTACAATTAAGATATAATCGATAAAAAAAACTTCAAAGCAATGCAGTTTGTTGTAGTGAAAAATAAGATAAAAATATGTTTTTATTTGTTTACTCGCATTTACCCCACAAAGTGATACATATGTAAAAAATTGGGGGAAATGAAGGACTTCAATGTGAAAAAAAGTTGCTATTATTTGCTATTTGATTAAGAAACGGCAATTTAACTTTTGCAGGTCCACTATTAAAACTTACAAAAAAAGAGCTTTTGGATATAATGTTTGATCATCCGGTAAAAGATTGGACGTCTAAAATACAGCATTTAAAAAACACTATACATAAAAGAATAAAATCAATAACAGACTAACAAGATTTTATAATGCATTTCAAAGTCGATACCAGCAAGTTGGTCGTTCAAAGGAAAAGCTCTTTACAACATATAAACTGTGGCTGAATGGTGCTAAAAATTTTGAGATTTTTAATAGAGTTACATACTTAGGACGACCCCCTTCAAACTTTGAAAATACCAGTGAACTGACAAAACGCAGATGAATCGAGTTGTTGAGGGATGATAATACGGCTTGTGAACTCGCTTACGCAGCTCAAATGAAGTTTCGTGAGAAAGGAGCCTGTGCAATTGCAAAGGCTATCAAAGATGTATCCTCTTCGACCTCAAATGAACGGACTGATGAATATACGGTAGCGTTAATAAGTTCTAAAAATGTATCAGGTTCTTTAAACCAGGATGAAGCACTGTCTCTTTTAATTGAGGCACAGTTATCTGTTCACCAATATAATTGTATAAGAGCTGTAGATAAAAGTAAATTTCCTACATATCGGAAAGTTTAGGAAGCAAAGAAACAGGGTTACCCCTGTATTGAATTCATACACAGTTCCGAAGAATATGTGACTGTGTCCTTACAAGCTCTCTTGAATTATAGATGCTTGCGTATTCTCAAAACTCAAGATGAAGCTTTGATATTAAAACCTCATGTACCAGTCCTAACATTTTTCGCAAAATGGGGTTATGATAGTTCTGGTTTTAGCGAATATAAACAAAAATTTATGAAAACCACAACGTCAGATTCAAGTATATTCGCTACATCTTTAGTGCCCCTTAGATTAGTTGCTGAAAATGAGCGGATTTTGTGGAAAAACCCCCGGTCATCTTCCCAAAGATTTTGTCGACTCTTACGTCTTTGCTTTGAACATGAAACAACGCAAATTAGTGTTAAAGAAATGGATGGAGTTGAAACAGAAATTAAAGATTTAGTACCTTCTGTTGTTCATATAAATGATAAACAATTTGAAGCCAATCATCAGTTATTCTTTACAATGACTGACGATAAAATTTGTAATGCGGTCACTGGTACTACATCAACACAGAGATGCTATATTTGTAAGGCTACATCGAAAGAATTCAATTCTATTTATAAAATGCGATGTAAAGCAGTAGAAAATGATAAGCTCCGATTTTGGTTGTCAGTATTATATGCATGGATACGCGCCTTTGCATATCGGCTACAAATTACCGGTTGAAAAATGGCGAGTTAGTCCGCAAGAACATCGCACTGTTATTGAGAAAAGAAGAACTCAAGTTCAAGCCGATTTTAAATCACGTCTTGGTCTCATAGTGATTAAAGCAAAGCCCGGCTATGAGAATTCCAATGATGGAAACACTGCTAGGAATTTTTTTGAACAGGGTGGCATTTCAGTAGATATAACTGGAATACATAAGTCATTGATACATAGATTTCACGTGATCTTAATAACCATATCGTGTGGCCATATCTTTGGTACAACATGCCTACAAGCATACACAAAATATTAATACACTTACATGCTATTATTTCGCATGGTGGGTTTTTTTGTACGCGTATACCCGCTAACTCAAAAATGGCACAAAAAAACGACCATCCCCGCTTATCGGTTTTGTGAGAAAAACCTGGCAGCGCATACATTTTTATGCCATTTTAACTACCAAACTCAAAAATAGTTGATTTTTTTTTCGGTGAAAATTATAAACGCTATTAAAATGGAAAAAATCGAAACACAGGTGAGAAATCAAATAAAAATGATATGTAGGTATGTACATACAAAATGGATAACGTAAACTTCTTTAAGGTACTAAACATGCTGCTTGAGGGAACAAGTGCTAGCGATCGCCTTCAAAATGAGGGAATAACATTGAAAGACCTAACATCGTACATATACATACTTATGCTGTTTCTGCTAGTTTGAATTCCGAAGAATCTGATCTCGAATAGGAACAGCATATTAAATGCAAGAATTTCGTTGAAAAAATTGACGAATACAGCGATGATGACTTCAAGTTACATATGAGGTTGAAGCGACCAACTATGGAGTACAGAGAGTGTACTTGATGCAGACACCGATCGGCGTCGAACTTTGTTTGAATTGCTGCAACAACAAAATATTCTTTGAAATAAAATTTGGAATTTTTTTTAAGAAATTCGGTTTTTTATTATTTTCTTGTTCTTTAATTTTTAATAAAACTTCAGCAACTATAATCTTCTTGTTCTCAGCTTCGCTCTCCATCTTCCACTTTCTCTCAAATGACTGCAGCAAATTTTTAAAAAAATTCAGCACGTTCTGTTTCCAAGGCAATACTGGCAGTGTTGCCACTCAGCCAAAAATTTATTGGCCAAAACCGTACAAAAAATCGGCCAAACCGCGAAAAAATTAGCCAGCATAATTTTTAGTCAAGAGCTTCCTAGAAACGTCTTAAAGGGTACAACACAAAGAACGAAACACAAAAGCATTGCATTGTAAAGTCTACTTTGAAGCAAAAATATGTGAAACAAACAAGTATTTTTCATTTTAAACTATTTAGTTTTTGTTCATTGTTAATTGTTCATTCAAATAATTGTAGTTTCACTCTAGAGGGTTTTCTCAAAAAATGGCCAACGTTAATAAAATTGGCCAATTAGCCAAGAGAAAAAAATTAGCCAGATTTGGCCGAATTGGCCAAAGGTGGCAACCGTGAATACTGGGAACACTCCCGACATTGACTGTGTGAGCATTTCCAATAATTGGTTTGTTACCAAATATTTCCTTCGCTTCTACCATGAATGGACTGTTACAAGGACTTGCTCCAGTTTGCTAGGCGTTATCTTTGGCTGCCTTGTATGCCATCAACAACTTTCTCATTTTCCCTTCCAGGGCCTTTGTTGTTGTACTAGAATCCTGCAAGAGAGAAAGTTTAGTTGTAGACTAGTTACATACATACATGATTACTTACGGTGAGCCCCTCAGAGATCATTTCCTCGAGAACGTAGGAATATGCATATTTTTTCTTTCGCGTATTATCAAATTCCCTTTTTCGCGAAAAATAGCACTTCAGCAACCCCAAAGTATCTTTCTTAGTCCACAATTTTCGTTGGCTAATAAAATGTAGAATTATTTGAATAAATTCTTTTTCATGTTTCTACGTACCTTTTTTCTGCTCCAGACATTTTTGCCTTTAAATTAATTTTTAAACGAAATGCCATATTTATGCCAAATTTTTGACAATTATTCATAATTTACCGATTGGGGATAAGAAAAAGGATTCTGGTAGCATTGTTTTTATCGCCGCTTAGAACTTAGCGGCGATAGTTGTCCCCGCTAACTTAAGCGGGTATACGCTATCGTGTTGTTGTAATTAACATGTATATTTTTGAGTTAGCGGGTATACGCGTACAAAAAAACCCACCTAATACTACCTATTGGCGAACTTTCTGGGGAAGCACAAGAATCGAGGAATAAGGACGTAAAGAAATATCGCGAAAAATGTTCTAGGAAGTGTTCACGTCAAGCCAACTTACGAGATGTATCCAGAAGACTGTTGGTATCTTCAGACCCGTTTATTTCAAGTCTTCGTGAGCTACCCAAAAAAAAAACCCTAAATCACTGCCAAAAGAAGTTCAAGTTCTGATAGATCTACGAGAGGAGTCAGCAAATGAGGAGGATGTTTCTTCAGATTTTTCTGAGTAATCATGTTTTTTTTTAGCATAAATTTCCTTTTTATATTTGTATCTTGAATTAAATTCTTTGTTTTCTAGTTATTAACCTATTTTTTACGTAACAAGACAGTAAAAAATGAAAACACACATAAAAATCATTTTGACCAGCTCTTGCATGGTAATTCAACACTGTGCGATGTCGTGATTCTGGAAGACTTTAATCTTCCAATGGGCGTAGTCTTAAGATGAGTCCCATTTCGTTACTGCAAATGCTACCTTTTCACTGACTGTCTCTGATTCCGGCTTTTTTCCAAATAAGTAGCATTATGAACAAATTATGCAGACAACTAGAACTCTTCTCAACGGATGCCGCATATTGCATCGTTATTGCAAGCAACCATCTTCTCTCCATATCAGACGTCTTCCACCCACCTCTACACCTAATGTTTACGTACGACAACTTAAGTACAATTGCTCACTGCGGGAACTCATATAGCTTTAATTTTCGTAAAGCAGATTTCACTAAACTTAATAAACTTCTCAGTAACATTTACTTTAGTTGTATCGAAGTTGACAGCATCGACAATGCTCTAACGTATTTTTACGACAAGATTTTCGCCTGCCTCATTCAATCAGTCCCTTTTATGCCTCAGAAGAACTTTTCGTCAGCCCCGCCAAGGTATAATAAAGAGCTACGCAAGCATTTCCAAAATCTCGATCTGACTCCAATTTTTTCTATTACCAACATGTGCACTCCACATCGAATATATTGACAGAATGCAATCCAACCTAATCAATGCCCCCAAACATTTTTACCACTTCATTAATGCCAAACGGACAGCTGTCCCAAAACTTCTTCAGTCACAATTGATATAATTTCGGCGTCGTTAGTAGATAAGAATAGCAAAATTAAGATCGACTACTCCCCCGGCCCTGATGGCCTGCCCGCTATAGTTCTGGAAAAATGCGTGAACTACTCTATTCCAACTATCTATTTCCCAGGAAGTTTTCCCTGAAATCTGGAAAAATTCATGCATATGCCCAATCACAAAAAATGTTGTTAAAATTAAATATACAATTACTGGCCCATCGCTAAACTCTCTTGCATACCTAAGCTCTTTGAAAGCATTGTTTAAGACATAATGTTCTTTCACTGCAAGATTTACTTTTCACTGAACCAGAATAGATTTCTTAAGGGCAGATCAATAACCACCAACCTGACCGATTTTGTATCTAGGCACACTGTGCGTTTTGAAAGACGGTAATTAAGTGATTATAGTTGCCACCGACTTGGTTTTCAATCGGGGTTTATCTCAAGATCAAATCTTACTTGGAAAAACGCAAGTATAAAGTCCTCTTCAGATCTTAAATTTCTGATCCTATTAAAGCCACTTCGAGGGTCCCCCAAGGCAGCCATCTTGGTCCCCTGATCTTCACTCAATTGACGATGTCGATTGTTTAATCAATGATTTTCACCTTTTTATAGTAGTAAGTAAAAGTGCATTTTTATTAGTAAATTTCAGATTCAATTTTTCTATCTACTAGGGTGTCCCTTATATGACAAAACAATTTCGTTTGTATTAAATTCGAAATGCATAGCCTCTAATTTTTTTATAAATGCTAAAACATACTCAAATATGAAATTTCATCTTTCTAGCATGATCGCAACCCGTGCCGACCGAGCTGCAAAGTTTATTAAAAATCGTGTTTTGTCCTGATATTTCCGCCTGCTATAAAACTAATATGAATGCAACAAATTAAGTGAATAAGAGTTAAAATAAAATGAATTCAACTTTAATCTTTATTTAAAAACATAAAATAATAACAATCCGCCAGGTTAACTTCTCTTTAGTGTAGTTTTTTTTACAGTCCAGATACAAATAGAGCGCAACAAGTATTGTTTTTGCTCTTCTTCAGCCGTGATAAGTCCGTTAAAATCTTGCATTTATTTGACAGCCCTTTCAGCTGTGTCATTTACAACCCTCAAACTAAGAAGATACATCTTCCTGAAGAAAACTGTCATCGATCTGCAGTCGAGATAGAAATTGTTTGCTCTTTTCCGATACAAAATCATCCAGCGTTTTATCTGAAAGAAAAAACAAGTTAAATAACAAAAAACAAAAGAAGACAATAAGAAATGTAAAAAAAACACAAAAAAAATAAATTTAGTTTACCAAACAACTTTTGGGTCAATTCGTTTGCCAAAATCGGAGCTTTTATCCCTGTTTAAGTTGGCAATCATTTTCATCTTAGTTTGGCAGCAAACCTTCCAACCATTTCCTAGGCAAACTGCAGACAAAAATCTTTTCCTGCAGTCCAGAAATGATCACAGAAATATACAGCATGTAACATTTCAGGAACTAAAATATGAAATTAAAACTAACATAAATGCAAAAAAAGCACCGGGCTACGATTTGATAACAGGACAAATACTTAAGGAGTTCCCGGACAAAGCTTTGCGGAAACTATTACATTTAATTAATGCAGCACTCAGGCTAAAGTATGTTCCGATATGTTCCGATGCAATGGAAGATGGCAGAGGTAATTATGATTCTGAAACCAGATAAGTCGCCAAATGAAAAGAAATCGTATAGACCGATTTCGCTCCTACCCGTATTATCAAAGCTATTTGAAAAACTGCTTTTGAAAAGACTCAAGCCAATAATAGAAGAAAGAAGTCTTGTACCTTCCCACCAATTTGGGTTTAGAGAGAAAAACTCTACTGTACAACAAGTGCATAGAATTGTAAGTACAGTAGAAAAAGCACTTGAGAATAAAAAAGTCTGTTCAGCCATATTTCTAGACGTAGCACAAGCGTTTGATAAAGTTTGGCATCGCGGACTGCAAAGGGATATCCCCGAAGAGTTTTACTTAATTCTTAAATAGTATATCGCAGATCGTTACTTTCGAGTAAGATATGAGAATGAATACTCTCATTTAAAGAAAATATCTGCAGGAGTTCCACAAGGAAGTGTCTTGGGACCAATCATTTATCTCCTATACACAAGAGACCTACCTCAGCAGGAAGAAGCTAGCTTGGCGACTTTTGCAGACGACACTGCAATTATGACTATTGGCGATAATGCTGATGAAGCAGCGAAAAAATTACAAAAGGCCATTAAATCTGTAAGTGATTGGACAAAAAAATGGAGAATAAAGCTTCATGAAACTAAATCTATCCATATTAACTTTACTAATAGAAGAATAAATAATGAAAGAGTTAATATTGATGGAATAGAAATTCCGTACGCAAATACTGCGAAATATCTGGGTATAACACTTGACGCCAAGCTCAGATGGAAGGAGCATGTCAAAAAGAAAAAAGAGGAGCTCAACATTAGACTCAGACAAATGCATTGGTTAATGGGAAGAAATTCCCAGCTACTTATCAATTGAAAATAAATTGCTATTGTACAAGCAAGTCCTGAGACCCGTATGGACGTATGGGATACAACTTTGGGGTTGTACCAAAAAGGCAAATCTAAGAATGATACAAACATTCCAAAACAAAGTACTAAGAGGCATCGTTAATCCACCTTTGTATATAAGAAATGACAACCTACACAAGGATCTAGACGTAGAAAATGTAAGTGAAATTGTAAAAAAAAGATGCTCTTAGGCACTACGAACAACTCCAAGACCATGTAAATCCTCAAATACAATACATGGTGGAAGAAAACAACAATACTATTAGGCGCCTTAAAAGATTAAGGCTGCGTGACTTAATTTTCTAACGAAAACTATAATAGAAAAAATAGAAAACATGACTGTATTATATATACACACAGGTATACCTATAACCTATGGTATAAATGAACAAGTTAAAGTAGATACACACAAAATTAATTTCGGGGTCAGCTAATGAGCTTCACCCCTCCAAAACGTTAATAATACATTAGAGAAAAATTACTGGATGAGAGTTTCTCTCAGTTGTAATATTAGGAGGTGTTTTCCTATCTGGGAATTTTTCCCACACTGCAATCCACGGCTGAAAGAAAGAAGCACAAATCTTGGTTAGGTGCTTTAATCGCCATTGTGCATTCGAGCCAAGGTTTAACATACAATGTGACGATAAAGAAGCAAACATCTTGTAGGGCCTTTTTGTCCTTTGCAATCATTCTGAATTGTGACTGAAGCAAACATATTTTTAAAGAATAGATCGCTCTCGCCATCCATCGTGCCTGATGCATAGCTCCGGGGGGCCTGAGTTTTAATTTCTTCTCTGTATCTCCTCCCAAAAACACTACGCATAGTTCAACCAATTCGCGGTAATCGTCTCTTATAAAACCTTTGTCCAGTTCTGCCTTATAAAACATTAACAAAGATGTAATGTTTGTCTCGGCAACATGGTCTTTTATGAAATCAAGAGATAGTTCAATGTCACTGGAATCTATGTTTTTCCAATTGCCTCTGAACTTTTTGAAGATCGGAATCTCTGGGCTACTAGTAATTTCTTTATCTTGGTTTCGAAGACAGTTTTTAGGACAAATTCATAAACATGATGACGACCAGCGAAAAGCGACAATTCTCTTTCTTAAGTCTGCTCCAAAACAGCACAAGCTCCATTGAAACGGCCAGTATTCGAAGCTGTTGTATCGCAGCACATTATTTGTGTTTTATTATGAAGGTTCCAGTCAAAGAGAACAGTTGAGATGGCTTTAGCTTGATGTTTTCCTGAAGAACTCTGTAGCTTTGGTACTGCAAGAAGCTGTTCTCTATCGTCAAATGAAGCAATAATTGGCAAACGTTCTTCATTTGAACTTCGTACATCCAATCCGGGTAATAGTTTTCCATCCCAATGGACTGTGACTACGTCAGGTACATTGTTCTGAAAGTCAGTTTTATTGCTTCTGCCCTGAATTTTCTGGTCTGAGTACGAATTTGCTGAATCGAGGATTTGTTAATAGGGAAATCATCGCTGCTCAGACCAAGCGCTTCTACCACCACATGAAGAATGTAAACGGAGTCTCTTATGCTTAACTGGCATCGATCTAAAGCTGCGACAAGTTTAGGTGTTATGAGATTCTTTCTACCTCTTTTTGAACTTTTTTCACCACAGGGAACGTCTGGTAAGCTGAGTTCAGAATTCAAAATCTGTTCTTCGTCCGAATCTTCTGGACATTCCAAGTTATTTGTAGTGAAAGTAGATGCAACAGCCAATAACTCTGTTTGTCTTACATTTCTTTCCTCTTCTTCGAATCGTCTTTGCTTAGCTGTTTCTTCTTTCTCCGCCAATTTTTTGTCTACCCCACCTAAGCAGCCCGGTCGACCTGGCTCTCTCTGTTTCTTTAGAAATACTTTGTCTTCCTCTATTTTCATTCTCTCAACGGCATCAGCATGTGCAATATCAAATAAGTTATCAAGGTCAATTTTAAAATTATTTTCACGGTTCTTGAACGTCACCTGAGTTTTCTTACAATTTTTTTGCAGCTCTCTCTAAACATGATATGAATCAACAAGTTTCTTCACGCAGTTTGGAAATGCCTTTGTGGGAATTCTTGCTTTTTCCCAGAATATAATGCACTCCCTAATCACAAGATTTGCACTTTCACTAACAGTCAGCTTGATGTCGCGAATATTGTAAAATAAGACAGCGAGAACTTGTCGATTAGATGGTAATTTTGCACCATTTATTTGATGGCTAGACAGCGCATTACCCGCGCAACTTGTATGGACAAGTTTAAACCGCAAGTCGACACGGGTTATTGTTTATAAAACGGGCTAATATTTTTTTCTAAACAATATTGGGTTATTACGAAAGATTTAAGAAGGTATGCGTAAAAATATATCGAACTTGAAATTTAAGGGACACCCTACTATATACATATAATAAAATGGTTGGAAATGGGCAGGTATCACGCAGAAACTACATCACAGATGTTAACAAAACTTTATGCCTTAGGATATTGGTCCGTATCTCCAATAAGAATTATCATCGATACTCCTTAAGGGGATTAAGATATTAAGAGAAATAAACACAAAGATAAAAAAAAAAAAAACAGACTAAACCAGGGATTATAAAACTATACATTCGGAAATTTTGAGACCTACTGATTTTTTGCATACTCTTGGGTGCAGTATAAAAAAATAAAAACATTAATTTCCGGTTGGTTGAGGCCCAGACTCACCCCAAACTGTAGCACCTTCTAAGTAAGTAACTAGTCTATTTCCTTGCCTACCTATAGGAGCTAATTTATAGCTATGCTATGCACATGTGCATTTTGACGAAGTCCTTCTGTTAGCTAAATACATACATATGCGGCAGTTAAAGTCATGCTGGTGTAAGTCATTTCTCAAAAATATTGGTGTCCAGAAATAAATACTACACATGTTAAACCGTTGCATGAAAATGTGAAGTAAATTGAAACGTTACTACTTCAACAACAGATGGTAAAGGGGAGCTGATATGTATTGTTGAAAGTTACAGCGGTGCAAATCTTAAGTTCTTAAGCTAAATATGACTTATACCACCATGACTTTAACCGCTACACATAAAGTTATTATGGACCACGCAGACAAAGTTGGGGGTATCTGCTAGTTTACAATAAAAGACTTTGGCCATTGGGGAAGCCGAAGAAAAGAGAGAATTAGGCTTAAGTATTTTGTAGATAGTTATTTAAAAAGCTTATATTCTCATAAGCTCATAATTTGCTGCCGGTATTTTTATGCAGCTTTAAGTTAGCTAGCTAGCATGCTCCAGTCCTCACCATCTCGACTTTTGATAAATTCAGCTATTGATAGCGCCTCTTTACCTCAGTAAGCTCGTCTGAGCTCCTTCAATATAGGGCAAGCTCCAATAAAATGGAAAACGTCTTCTTTTGTTCGAAAGTTGCATAGGCTGCATTCATCATTCCCGTCGCTTATATGAGGTCTGAAGTTCAGTCGAAGTAGTTCGCATCTAGCCTTAAATGTGTTAGAAATCATATAAAATCATCATGCATCTACGATCCGATCGTGGAAATAATTTTTTCCAGCCAGATCATGGTTGAGTAAGGGATACGTATACTTGGTCTCTCTTTGTTGCGCTTTCAATCTAAACTTCGAACGAGTCGACTCTTCAATATTGGATAACAGATCGTTCAAAGAACGTCGCCAAGATTACAGTTCGTTAGCTGCATATTATGTTCGCTGCTTAGCCTGGACAATGGTTAGAGAATCCCAGCTTTCCCTGTACCAAATATTGTGCGATGATGTGTGATGAAGGTGGTACTTTTGGAGTTCCATTACTTCCAGGATGTAGAGAAAATGCAATCTTAATGTGAAGATGTAGAGAAGAGATAAGCTAGTTTCAAGGTGCAACATGTATGTCGGTGTGTTAATAATCTGATCATTTTTTTTAAAGAAATAACATACGTATCTTGAAAGTTTTGTAACCTCTTTGTACGGTGGCCAGGTGCGGACTCTTAGGGTAAAGTTTTTGGACGATCCCTATTGAGTAACCGTTACAAGAAGACTCACTGCCTCCTCGGGGCGGCCGCCGGGCAACGAATGCTACATCATGATAATCTGCCTACTGGTCCCAGGACGCTCAACCGGACTATGTGTTCTCTTGGGCCTCTCTGGACCATTCGGCTCGAATTCATAACTGTGGTATTCGGCCAAAGTGTGCAACGTGAGGAGACAACCTCTGAAAAAAATCTCTAATCCAAGGTGGAACAGCATACGCCGAGGGATGCGTGGCTAAGAGGGTGCTTAGTCGTTAGTATGCGAACTCAGGATACCCAGACGACCTCCTGTTTTATTTTATGCCCTCCCATGGTATACCGGGCTCTGCTGTGGGCGATGTTTCCTTTCCCGACTACTCGTGAGTTCAAAATTTCACAACTTATAAAAAAATTCACAGGGTGCATCAAGTTCTGGGTCAACGAACACTCGGTTCAATCCGGATGCATTGCCGTTGAAGCTGGTGTTGAGAAATTGTCCCTAAACACCAGCGGATACGTTCGACTAACTTCGGCTGAAAGGAGGCGTTTCAATCGCGCCTTAAAAGACGGCGCTTCCAGAGAACGTGCTCTGGAGATAGCCAAATCCTCTCAGCCTGAAAAGGTTACCGAGGCGAAGCGAATGCGATCCGAGGAGTCTACCACTTCTGCTCCGCAGAAAAAAAAAGCCAGGATCGAGACTGCCACACTCGACGAGACCTCGTACAGGGACAAAGTAGGTACTGTCAAACTGGGTGTGGTTCCCGCTGATCTGGCGCGCAGTCCCTTTAGTGCCGAGCAAATGGCCGGCGTCCAAAATAGCATCATGGACACCATTATTGAGCTGGTAGACGAGGTCGCTAAGCCACAATTTCATGGTTTGTTTCACAAATCAGGCTGGCTCCTTATTATTTGCTCAGACCCCTCCACTGCAGAATGGATGAGGGTCAACTTTGATAAAATCAGAGGGAAATGTGATTTGAACATGATGCTTGTGGATGAGGATTCATTTCCTAAACCACATATCATCCATGGGTTCTTTCCACAAAGTACCGGCTTTGCCACTAGTAAGGTTCTGACGCTTTTGGATGCTCAGAATACTGATCTGTTCGCTAGGAACTGGAGGGTGGTTCAAAAGACCGTAGAGCGTGATCTTGTTCATCTGGTACTTGGTGTCACGGACTGCTCGATGGATCGCCTAAAGCTGCTAAAAGGCAATGTGGCATATTGTTTTGGCAGAGTTAGGCTGATCCTGAAGAGCTCAGACAAGGTCCCAGGTGAGCAGAAGCCCGCACAAACTGCCGTAGGAGCAGTTACAGATGATGCCACCCGTCCTGAGGGCGCAGCATCGCTGGACACTGTGGAACGTAGTACACCCGTGTCTACACCTTCCACCTCAGAAGTCTCCAATGAGGTTGCACGTAGTACACTTGAGTCTAGTGCGGCCACATTGCAGGGCTCAGTGACTTGCGATGCTAGCGTCTCGACGGTGACACTATCTGCTGCTCAGATGGCGGGTGCGGCACCTGTGCCCACTCTTTTAGACAAGACAGCTTCTGCTGTGAGAGATAGGCTTGCTGGCCACTCTCGTTGGGATGGTGAAATTAAGAAAACAGGCACTAATACGTCTGCCAGTAATAAGGAACCATCCCACGAAAAAACAATAATGCACTAATGATGAAAGATGACATCAAAGTGCTGCAGGGCAACCTGCATCATGCTTAAGGTGCCTCGGACATCTTTAGCCAACGGTTCATCCGGGATAAAATCACCCTTGGTTTCATTCAGGAGCCTTGGGTGGTTGGAGGCAAAATTAAGGGCCTTCATAGTAGGACATGTAAGTTGTTATATGCCCATGGGGAGTTAATGCCTAGGGCTGCTTGCTTAATCAGTTCTAAAATTTATTTTCTTCCCATCCCAGAGTTCATCAGCAGAGATTTGGTGGCCTGCATGGTCGAAATTCCGATTTTGGGAGGAGTTCGGGAGATCGTGTGCGCCTCCACCTACTTCCCTGGAGATTCGGAGCCTGTTCCGCCCTTGGCTGTGCAGGATTTGGTGAACCTATGTCACCGTCGCAACTGGCACCTGATCATTGGATGCGATGCCAACTCCCATCATGTGGCATGGGGTAGCAGCGGCATTAACAAAAGGGGTGAGTTACTTCTTGATTATATTACTAGTAGAAACTTAGCTGTATGTAATAAAGGTAACAAGCCAAATTTTATAAATTCTATTCGAGAAGAGGTACTTGATCTCACTATCTCGAGCCCTTTTATTTCCAATTCTGTTGTAAATTGGCATGTGTCAAATGAACCCTCACTATCTGATCATCAGCATATCAGATTTAGTATCTCGGGTGGGGTTAAACATAATAATCAAACGCATTACGTACCGAATGACATGCTGCTAACATCTTTAAGATCTAAATGTGATGTTGATGTGGCAGCCTGCCAACTAAATGACCTCCTAATCTCTTCCTTCAGGAGTAGCTGTGTCCCGAAAAATGACAATACAGGTAAACGGAGCGTATCGTGGTGGAATGACCAGCTAGAGATACTCCGCAAAAGGGTGAGAAAACTTTTCAACACCGCAAAACGCAATAAGAATCGGGACGAATATAGGTCCGCTTTGACTAAATTCAACATAGAGTTGAGGAAATCCAAGAGAACAGCATGGAGAAAGAACTGCGAAAATATCGAGTCCCTTCCAGTAGCAGCCCGTCTCCAAAAGGCTCTCTCAAAGGATCATTCCAATGGGGTGGGATTGCTCATCAAACCTGATGGCACCTACACCGCCAGTCGAAGGGAAACCCTGGAAACTCTGCTCGAGGTTCACTTCCCTTGCTCAACAATTCTAAGCGACCACGTACCTGTTGCTCCTGAAGGCTCCACATGTGGCACCTCCAGAAGAGTCAACAGCTTGTCTGGAAATCTGTTCAGTCAAGAAAAAATTAAATGGGCAATCGGTTCATTTAAACCCTTTATGGCACCTGGCAGTGATGGTATTTTTCCAGCTCTCATACAGAAAGGTCTGGATTACATCTTGCCTGCCTTGGTAGCTCTATTTAGAACAAGCTGCAACCTGGGATACATTCCACTAACTTGGCGGGAGGTAAATGTGGTGTATATCCCTAAGCTAGGTAACAAACCCAGCGAGCTACCCAAATCCTGCCGTCCAATCAGCTTGACATCGTTTTTCTTGAAAACCATGGAAAGACTACTAGACTTACACATTAGAGGCATTCTTGAAAAGACTATACCTCTGCACTCTAGTCAATTTGCATACAGGAAAGGTCGATTTACGGAAGGCGCCCTTCACTATCTCGTCACAGAGATTAAAGCTGCCTACCGCTCCAAAGAAATCGCCCTTTGTGCATTCCTTGACATAGAAGGTGCTTTTGATAACACTGGTTATGAATCCATCACTAGTGCTATGAGACGCAGGGGAATAGACGAACCTACTACCAGATGGGTTAGGAACATGCTCGATAGCCGCATAATAACATCTTCGTCTGAAGAGGTCTCTGTGGCGGTCTCCGCGGCCAAAGGCTGCCCACAAGGCGGCGTCCTCTCGCCTCTCCTATGGTCACTCGTGGTGGATGACTTATTGAACACACTTAATAGTTCAGGTTTCACAACCATAGGCTATGCAGATGATATAGTGATCATCATTAAAGGCAAACATGAAGACAATGTGTGTCAACTCATGCATAATGCACTCCTTGTAGTCTCGGACTAGTGTGCTGGGGAGGGCCTATCGATTAACCCCAACAAGGCAAGTCGTTGTACCGTTTACAAGAAGAAGAACGCTGAATATTGGCTCAGTGACTCTAAACGGCACAACAATCCATTTCTCCGATGATTTTTTTTTTCACAACCATAAATAAACTCACAAAACTCCAAAGACTAGCTTGCCTCGGCATCACAGGTACTATGCACACTTGTCCCACAACAGCCATTGAAGCCATAATCGGACTTACTCCGTTACATATATTTATAAAAAAAGTGGCAATCCGCAGTGCAGCTAGTCTTAGAAAATCAGATGCTAATAGTACACGGGATCACGTGGATCTCATGGAGCTATTGTCCGACTTCCCCGAGCTAGACATGCTCAGCACGGTCTCCGACGTTACGCTTACATCACTCTACTTTGGTAGAAGGTTTGAGATTGTGATCCCAAGCCGTGATATATGGAATAATGGCGGACCGTCGCTTGATTCAAAAGGTATAGTGTGGTACACCGATGGATCAAAAATGGATTCAGGAGTTGGCGCCGGTGTATATGGACCCAGCCATAAAATTTCGAAATCACTCGGAAAGAGTTCTAGTGTTTTCCAGGCCGAGCTTTACGCCATTGAAACTTGTGCTAACATTAACCTGCACTCATGCATCAAAGGTGCCTCTATCCATATACTCACCGATAGCCGAGCGGCGCTCAAAGCACTGATCTCCCACGTGATCAGTTCAAAATCAGTTCTAAGCTGCTTCGACAGCTTACAAAATCTGTGCCGACACAATAAAGTAAAATTGTGGTGGGTACCGGATCATGTAGGCGTTGACGGCAATGAAACTGCAGACCTGCTAGCTAGGAAGGGCTCCTCTGAGTTGTTCACTGGACCTGAACTCTTCTGCGGAATACCCGATTCCGCCTTCAAACTTACCCTAAACAGTTGGGAACGCAACATGTGCATCTCCCACTGGAATAACTCCCAAGGTCTCATGTAGATTAAAAGAGCTGTCCAACCCTTCCAAAGACAGGCAGTTGATATCCTAAAATACGGCAAAAATGACATAAGAAGGCTTGTGAGCTTCCTTACCGGTCACTGCCAACTTCTCTACCACCTTAACAAAATGAGAATTTCGGAGGATATCACCCGCCGCCTCTGCCTAGAAGAGGACGAAACCGCAGAACACATACTATGTGGGTGTGTAGCTCTGTGTAGAACTAGGAGAAGCTTTTTCCTTAAAGAGATCATATCTCCAAAAGATCTTAAGAACACCTCCGCAGCCGTAATTATAGCTTTCATAAGGAGAGTAGAAGTACTGCTGCCCTAAAAGTGGCCTATGGCACAATAGATCTCCTTGGTCGCAGTGCCTACACGCCATTTGGGCGTGGCCACATACCTGTTTAAAAAAACCTCTTTGTACACGAATATAATATATATGCACAAACTTGTGCAGCATAGCGCATGATTGACCGCATAGCAGATTCGGAAACCTTAAATTTGCTGCTCGATGGAACGTTTTGCCTACCAAGGAAACCTACCTTTCTATATACACTGATGATATGAAAATCTTTCGACCTATATCATCCCGTGGCTACTCTCTCTCACTGCAAGATGATTTGTACCGATTTCTTTCACCGAATCTTGTGACATAGTAATTTTTTAGAGCTGAACATCAGCAAGTGCCACGTTTTTACATATTCTCATAAGCGTATCCGATCATCCCCCAGAGTCTACTCTATCTGTGGTGAGCCTATTCCTTCCGTCTCTTCACTGCGCGATTTGGGTGTTATTTGTGATAGGGAACTCAACTTCCGTTCCCATATTGATAACATAATCAACAGAGCTTACTCTTCGCTCGGTTTCATTAAACTATGGTCTAAGGAATTCTCAAACCCTTACGTTACAAAATCATTATACATCACATTTATCAGACCCCTCCTTGGATATGCTAGCCATGTATGGTGACCTTACTACGAAATCCATATCTTGCGAATCGAAGCTGTCCAGCGTAGGTTCATCTGCTTTGCCGTACTTGATCTTGCCTGGGCTAATAGCTACAACTTACCCCGATACGTGGGCCGTTTGAAACTAATCAATTTACAGTCTCTAAATAAACGTCGTGAAGTTGGTAACATCTTGTTTATTCATCAGTTATTAGATGGTAACATTGATTTCCACACGTTGCAGTATATGCTCTCTTTTAACACCAACCGACGTAACCTCAGGTCCTCACCCCACTTCCGTCTTATTCCTCCCAATCTCAATTTTGGATCTCAGCAGAGCTAATCGTATGCAAACCGCTTTTGACTTTCACAATAGCAGAGCCTCCCTGAGAAAAGCCCAGAGCCTCACTTTTAAGTCCACTTTTAATCATTCTTAGGCCTAAGTTTGTGCTTATCCTAAGCGTAATTTAGTTAGTATTAGTTAGGTCATTTAAGTTCACTTTTGTTAGTTTTAAGTTTAGCTTTGCGTTCTTGCTTGTGTTAAACTTAAATAAATATAAATACATTAAATATTAGGATGTATCAGCAACGCAGAGCCGGACGATAATGCTAAAGCGATCATAGATCAGCTTCGTTATCGGTGTAGTTAGAGCCTCTTTTCTAAAGACTTCTGTAGGAGCTGTAGAGACGAGGAGGAGGAGGAAACCATACTTCACCTCATAAGCATATGTCCGGTCCGGAAGTAATGTAATTACGTTATGATATCTAATTAACTGTGTTCCTATGCGAACATATTTTATTGCATACATCAAATAACCACTTTTTACGAGGAAGCAAACTTGGTAGGCTTAAAGATTAACACCGCCAAAAACTAAGACGCTTACCCTTGACACCCTGTCTACGTTGCAAGTAGAAATTGCTGGACAATATGTGTCCTAGACTTCCGATTTAATGGAAATGGGAGTACTGTCTTGTTTGACGGTGGCACCGGATTGGATATGAATATGCACCCGAATAGGAAGTCAAAGCCGCTATTTGTATATTATACGTTGTCGAAAATTTGGAGAATGAAATTACCAAACCGCGACTTTTTTTTATCTCGAAGGCAGATTCAATATTGCCTTATGAGTTTGAACTTGAAAGATTCACTGAATGTGACAAGAGGGCTTCAATCGCTAAAGAAAAGCTGTATAAGTCCACCTCCAAACTGCTACATCAAACTCATGAATAATCGGAAATTTGTAAACGAATCTCCTCATTTTCTGTTTGCAAAATTAACACTTATGGTTCGATTGACCGTAATAATAATCATTTTGGTTAATGACGTTCGAATCACAGAACCACAAAAAAAACAATCCGAATCCTCGAAGGGACTTCAAATAAAGTAGGTGGGTGACTATGTATGACCCAAGCCAAAACAGACGATCATCATCAATAATCGATTCACATTCATACACCCATCTGTAGCCCCGCAACCCAAAGGTCAGCAAACGCACGTGGCAACGCGGATGTTGAGTGGAACGGATTTGGACGCCGAGGAATGGGTCACGGCCGGTGAAGTGACAGAGTTCCGGGTGGTTTTCGGTTGGATATTTCGAATTTATAAATTCATTAATTGTTTAAATGGTTTAAATGAGTAGACATCATGTTTGAACACACGCAGATATTGAAATGGTGTTCGATGCCATACGCTGCTGCAATCGAAAACAATCTGCTTGGCCACAAATTCCGGATGATGGTTTTTACGCACTTAGGGTATGGGATGTGATGTTCCATCCGGTGCGTGAGTATTATGATAGCAGCATTTAAAATCTGAGAGAGAAACCGAATGTGTTAAATATAATTTCATTGTGCAAAATAAGTAATTAATTAACAGGTTAACAATTGGCTGCTGAATTAGCTTTGGTATCAGTGGTGGAGGGAGTGATGATGAAGTTGCTTTCAACATCTGATATTTTGGCAAATGGCAAGCTTGTGGACCGGGAGGTTGACAACTTCCTATGTACTTGGAGAGGACAAATGCTTAAGAGCAGAGTAATTCTTTCAGAGTTCTGATGTTGCACTGCCAAAAAGTCAGTGCACAGAGACATATCCCAGAGGGTCGTCATGTCTCCACTACTTTAGATCTTAGTAATTAATACTCTGCTGAAAAGGTAAAATATCTTAAATCGAATTATGTAAAAATGTATTTTCTTCGTTCAACCGATATAATATTCTCACTATACGCAGCTGTATCTGACATTTTCTGTCGGACCAACTTCCTGTGATATTTATAAAAGTAAAGTCTCAAAATGCGTATAAAATGGAACTGAGCCGCTTTAGTTTTTTCGCTCTCCTGAAAAACTATGCAAACGGGCTTAAGAAAATTTACCTTATAAGCAGTGAATAAAGTACTCACTATTCTTAATGGGGCTACAAAGTCGTAGTGTACGCTGACGACATCGCTGTAGCCAATTCTTGGAGTATTTAAAAAAAATTACTTAAATTAATTATTTGAATTGATCTTATATTAAAGTACAAACATGAACAATTTATATTAAAAGAAAGTTGATAATATTTTAATTCATTTATGTTTTCAAACACGATATGCTCCATATTTAAAAGTTGATCTACATAGTACATTTTCGTTGTTTTTATTCAATTGCGTTGACATTTAACGAAACTACACAGGCTTAACGAAATAAAATTTATGCAATTTTGGTACCATCGTTAACTATGTCAATTCGAAATTCACTACTTGTCTCGGTTTTCCTTGGTAATATCTTCCGATCTCGCGACCATACGAACTCTTTAGCACGTTTTTTGATAGCCACATGATTTGCCTATTTGCAGTAGTAAGTTGGTTGTCTACGAAGATAAAAAATGTTGATTAAATTTTGGCGCATGTGGAAGATTTTTACTTACTACCTACTTACTTAGATGGCGCTACAGCCCGGGGTGGACCTGGGCTTCAACCAACAAACCTCTCCAGCCAGCTGCCTCCAGTTGCGCACGCCAATTTGGTTGAGGTCCCCCTCCACTTGTTTGCGCCACCTACCGCGAGGTCGTCCTCTACTGCGTCGTCCATCCGGGGTGGATTCGAGGACTTTCTTAGCGGGAACGTTGGGTTCCATCCGCTCTAAATGACCCAGCCATCTTAGTCGCTGTATGTGAACCCTCCTGGCTAAGTCGATGTCCTTGTACAGGCCGTATAGTTCGGCATTGTACCTTCTCCTCCACTCACCGTCTATGCAGACGGGACCAAAGATCGGTCGAAGAACTTTTCTCTCGAAATAACCAAGGGCATCATCATTCGGTTTTGTCAAAGCCCATGGCTCTGCGCCATACAGCAGGACTGGGATTATTAGTGTCTTATAAAAAGTTACCTTAGTAGTTCGAGATAGGGCTTTGCTACTCAATTGCCGTTTTAGCCCATAGAAACAACGATTCGCAAGAGTAATTCTTCGTGTGATCTCCCTACTGATGTCACTTGCGGAGCTCAGCATAGAGCCTAGGTAGGCAAAATCCTTTATTACCTCAAAATTATATCTGTCTATTGTGGCGTTCTGTCCAAGACGCCGATGTTGGGTGTCCTTTTTTGTAGACATATATTTTGTTTTGCTTCTTTGACCGCTAAACCCATCTTTGCTGCCTCGACCTCAATACTCGTAAATGCCCCATTGACGGCCCGCTGAGTTCTTCCGATTATGTCAATGTCATCGGCATAAGCGAGTAGTTGTACAGACTTGTAAAGGATTGTACCTCCGGTGTTGGCTTGTGAGTTTCGTACAATTCTCTCAAGTACTATGTTAAAGAGATCGCATGATAGCGCGTCACCTTGTCTAAGACCTTTCCCGACATCAAACGGTTCGGTGATGTTCTTACCGACTTTGATGGAGCAGCGAGAGTTCTCCATCGTCATTCTGCACAAACGGACGAGCTTGGCAGGGATGCCAAGACTAGACATGGCTCTGTATAACTCGTCTCTATACACGCTATCATAGGTAACTTTGAAATCGATGAAGAGGTGGTGCGTATCGATTTTATATTCATGGGTTTTTTCCAAAATCTGCCGTAGTGAGAATATTTGGTCTATGATGGACTTTCCAGGCCTCAAACCGCACTGATAAGGAGCTATCAGGTTGTTGACGATCGGTTTTAGGCGTTCACATAGTACGGCAGACAGGATCTTATATGCCATGTTGAGGAGACGTATACCTCTGTAGTTGGCGCAGTTCAGAGGGTCTCCTTTCTTCAGGATCGGGCAAACGATGCTGAGGTTCCATTCATCGGGCATACTTTCGTCCGAACAGATTTTACAGATGAGCTGGTGCATGCTCCTTACCAACTCATCTCCTCCTGCCTTGAAAAGTTCAGCGGCAAGGCCGTCGGCTCCAGCAGCTTTGTTGGATTTGAGTTTAGATATCGCTATCCTCACTTCATTCTGATCGGGTTGACGGGAATCTTGACTGTCATTGTCACTGTTGAATGGCTTATTTTGCCTGACAGCGGAATATTGCTCATCATCGCCCTTTGACCGTCTGCAGAAGTGTTCCTTCCATATCCTCAGCACCGACTGCGATTCTACTACTATATTGCCATTTTCGTCCCTGCAGGCTTCTGTTCTGGCTTTGAAACCCTGGCATGTTCTTTTTACCTTTTGGTAAAATTTTCAAACACCATTCCTGCAATAAAGTCTCTCAATCTCATCGAGCGCTTCTCATGCTCCTTTTCTTCTTTCTGAGAAGTCGATGTTCCTCTTTTCTCTTGCTCACGTAGAGCTCGCAAGCAGCTCTAGTCCTTCTAAGCAGCGCCGCTTTGTACGCCTCTTGTTTATCTGCATGTGCTTGCCGGCATTCCTCATCAAACCAGCGGTTCCGTTGTGGTGGCCGAGAGAAACCCAGTACATCAGAGGCGGCATCTCTGATGGCTTGTTGGCAGCGCTGCCACTGGTCTTCCGCATTTGCTGCGATCGATCAAAGGTTCTGGCGGTCGCTTGCGATTGTAGCCGCCCGACGTCAAATTTCCTCACAGTATTTCGTTGATTTCGCTCCGTTGTGGATATCCGCATCCGTACCTTGGCTACAACTAGGTAGTAAACCGAGTCCACGTTGGCTCCTCGGAAAGTCCGGACACCCAAAATACTGGAAGAGTGCCTTGCGTCGATCGCAATGTGATCGATTTGGTTGACAGTTTTTCGATCAAAGTAGGGCCATGTTCCCTTGTAAATATCGAGACGTGGGAGCCGCGTACTAGCTACGAAAAAAAAGGTTTTTACTTAAATCGTTTAAATTAATTGAACCGCGTGTGTGTTATATTCTTAAGAAATTGGTATTTACAAATTTTATTATATTTGTAAAAGAAACTATTATCTTATAATCTTGTTCTTTGCTTTTCTTGTTTAAGTATTAAATGTTGTTAGCACCTGTGTCTTTGATTGTAAAATCGACAATTTCTCATAGACTTGAAATAGAAAATTTCTAATTTCAATGTTGTTTTCAATCACCTGTTGCTCAAGAACGTTAATTTTCTTATCCATGTTTGTAATAATGATATCTTTAGTTTCAATTTGACAGTTCAGGTCGGCAATTTCATCTGATCAATTTTTGAGTAGAATAGTTTGTTGTTTGATTCTAGAGTTATATTTTGTATGTTGTCGTAGTACTTTGAAACAAAATCGATACTTGTAGAAAATTCTTTCAGCATTCTTTAAATATCTACTTACTTACTTATTTAGGTGGCACTACAGTTCGGGGTGAACCTGGGCCTCAACCAACAAGCCTCTCCATTTAGCTAATTGCCGCCACGCACTCCAAGTTGGTCGAGGTCCCTTTGAACTTGTGCACGCCACCAACGGCGGGGAGGCCCTCTACTGCGTCGTCCCTCCGGGTTAAATTCGACGACTCTGCGGGCCGGAGCGTTAGTGTCCATTCGCTCTACATGTCCTAGCCATCTCAGACGTCCAATACGCAGATTTATGACTAGGTCGATGTCGCTGTAAAGTTCGTTATTGAATCTTCTCCTCCAAAACCCGTCACCGCAAACAGGACCGAATGTCTTACGATGAATTTTTCTCTCGAAGCGACCAAAGCTATTTGCATCCCCTTTAAATAAAGTCCATGTTTTAGCGCTGTAAAGCAGGACTGGGATGATTAGAGTCTTATACAGAGTCTCTGCCCCTGACAGCCCGCTGAGTTCTTCCAATTGTGTCAATATCGTCGGCTTATTCAAGCTTTTGTACGGACTTTTGATAGATTGTGCCTGTGGTGTTGGCTTGTGAGTTCCGCACAATCCGTTCAAATACATATAATATGAAGGAAGTCACATGACAGCGTGTCATGTGTATGTTTGAGGAGACTGAAGCCTCTATAATTGGCACAGCTGACGGGGTCTCCTTTCTTGTGGATCTGACAAACGATGCTAAGATTGGCCTAAGTACCTAGTTTTGAAAACCAAGGAGGAAAAAACGTTTTCCTACCTTGAGTTTGTTGCCTCTATTGTTATATAATGATGCCATTTACAAAATTCAAAATAATATCGATAAATATCAACTCAATAATTTCAGATGAAAAAAGGCTTGCGCTATTAAATACCTTAAAAATGAAAAGACCCTAGATATGTTTCCTTTCTGAAACTAGACTATCCGCAAGATATAAGCCTTCATTTGAGGTTTATATTGTAATATAATAAGAAATGATTCTTGTAGAGAGACAGCGATTTTACTTGACAAAAAGTACAAGTTTAATCTAGTCTCATTCCAAATTGATGTCTTCTCGCTTGTTGTTGGAAGCATTTACATTCCGTCCAACACTGGACAGCGTTTATTAAGAGAGCTTTTTTTTTTTTTTTTTTTTTTTTTTTTTTTTTTTTTTTTTTTCGTGGGTAGGTGAAAATCTTCATGAGACACTATGAGACCGTGTACTCATAGTAGTGTCAGATTTCTACTGACTAAAAACACCCTTCCCTTCGTTTTGTTTACTACGACTAAGTTTGACCTTATCAAGTAGTTTAAGCTTCAGATTTATATTCGCGTGAGGCAGGTAGATTTTCAATAAAAGCACCTGCTGAAACCGTCATGACATGCGGCTTTTTGTCTTATAGCGCTAATTCGAACGGTTTCGTTCTTTGAAGTCGGCGCGTAAGATTTGTCACATCCAAAGTTTGGAGTATGGCACAGTTGCAATGGCCATGAAGACGAATACGAAGCTTGCGAGCGAAGTTTTTTATTTCGTCCTCCACGGTAGCTATCCCTAAGTCTCTGTGGATATCATTGTTTCTGATATACCAGGGAGCGTTCACGATTATTCTTATAATTTTATTTTGCAATGATTGTATGAGATTCCTATTGCTTGGTTTGGTACAACCCCAGAGTTGTATACCGTACGTCCACACGGGTTTAAGCACTTGCTTATACAGAAGCAGTTTGTTATATACGCTTAGTTTGGAATATCTTCCAATTAGCCAATACATTTCTCTAAGTCGATTTTCGACTTCGTCACGTTTCTTTTTAACGTGAGGTTTCCATTTAAGTTTCGCGTCTAGTGTCATTCCCAGATATTTAGCTTCGTTTGCATGCGGTATTTGTACCGAGTTAATGAAAACGGGAAGGTTGATTATTTTCTTGTAAGTGAAGTTAACATGCGTCGATTTGGTCTCGTTAAGAACAATGCGCCAAGTTTTTGTCCACTCACAGATTTTATCCAAGGCTCGTTGGAGTTTTATGGTTGCTGACTCGATTGAACTTTCCGTTGCCAGAATAGCCGTATCGTCCGCGAACGTAGCTACAATAGTGCCTTCAGTTTGAGGTATGTCCCGAGTGTACAGCAAGAATAAGATAGGCCCAAGGACACTTCCTTGCGGAACTCCGGCGGCGATTTCTTTAAAATCAGAATATTCAGTTCCGTGCTTAACACGAAAAAGTCTGTTTTTAAGGTACGATTCTAAGATCTTATGAAGTTGCTCCGGAAGGATTCGTCTTAGCTTATAATTCAATCCATCGTGCCAAACCCTGTCGAAGGCTTGAGATACGTCAAGAAAAGCGCTAGAACAAATCTTTTTCTCCTCAAGGGCTTTTTCAATTTCGTCGGTTATTCTATAAACCTGGTCAATTGTGGAATGCTTGATTCTGAACCCGAATTGGTGGTCAGGTATTAGGCGTCTCTCTTCAATGACCGGAAGAATCCGTTTCAGAAGGAGTTTTTCAAATACCTTCGATATTATTGGTAGTAGCGATATCGGTCTGTACGATTTTTTGTCATTTGGAGATTTCCCCGGTTTCGGAACCATTATGACTTCTGCGACTTTCCATTGATTTGGAACGTATAATAATCTAATGGAAGCATTTATTAAATAAAGCAATTTTAATAGTGCCTTTTTTGGTAATTCCTTGAGGATTTGTCCGGTTATTAAATCGTAGCCAGGAGCTTTATTGTTCTTCAGGTTTTTTATTGCCTGGCAAAGTTCTATAAGTGACACACTTTTTATTCTAAGGTTGTCAGATGTCGTAGTCGTACCGGTAAAATCGTCTACCAATGTTTCTCCATCAAATGGCTTAAAAGTTTCTTCTAAGTGCTCGGCAAATAGATCCGCTTTTTCTTTGTCACCTTTTGCCCATTCGTCGTTGTTTTTTCTTATCGGTGGCGAATGTATTTGCGGTTTTTTAATTCTTTTGACAGCTTTCCAGAGCGAGTAATTAGTAGTTTTTTCGGCGGTTAAACCTTCAAGATAAGCTGAAGTCTCTCGGTTTTTTAGGTCTTGGATCGCTTTTTTAAGCTTATTGCATAAGAAATTCGAGTGGGTTTTATGCTGGGGAGCGCGAGCTTGTTGCCATATTTTGCGTGCTCTCCTCTTTTCTCGAATAAGTTCTTTTATTTCCGGCGGATAATAAGCTTCATTGCATGGGACTTCTTTCCTCCTTAAAGGTGTATTTTTCCACGCGGCATTTTGTATTGATTCAATAAATTTGCCGAGCTCATCTTCTATTTCGAAGGGTGTTTTGAGCGATACATTTAAGACAATATTTTCTTCGCAATCAGTTCTAAAGTCGCGCCAGTTAGTTTTTTTGTTAGTTAATCTAGGCACAGCTTCTACTGTCATTAGTCGGTCACTTATTGTCAAGATTACCGGCGAGTGATCTGAGGAGAGATCAAAGCTTTCCTCTACTTTCGCAAAATTTGAAGATACTCCTTTCGCTACGAAGAAGTCTATTAGGTCCGGTGTTTTTGCTGTATCAGAGGGCCAATACGTCGGTTTCCCCGTCGAAAAGAAATCAACCCCGAATTGCATACCGGCTTCGTACAGAAGTCTGCCTTTCCGTGAATTGGATCTGGAACCCCAAAAGGTGTGTTTTGCGTTGAAATCGCCACCTATAATGAAATTCGGTCCAAGTGAGCTTGATAAGGTTTACGCTGTCATCAATACTTTTGACGCCGCCATAATTGGCGGAGATTTTAATGCCCGTCACTCAGCATGGGGAGACGCGTACATAATAATATTGGAAACCATTTCAACTGTTGGTTGTACAATGGCCCATACCTAGATTTAATTCCATCTAACACCCCAACATATCCCAGATCCTCCTCTTTTTTGGACTTTTTTTCTTATATCTCCATCTCTCAACCCAGCGCGCAATTCGAACAACCCCTCAAATGGTTTAACCTGTAAAACTTTTTCAGTATTCTCTGATCATTTTGGGACACTTTTAGAAGTAAATGTTGGAGATGTTTTCCCTATTTTGATTCCACCTGTTGCATATGGAAGTTTTAAAAATACGAATTTGGAAGTTTTTCGAATGAGTCTTCATAACTCTCTGCCTTCATTTAATGTTCCAACTGAAAGAAACGTATCAAAAGCTGAAATTGACATCGTAATAGCCAAACTAATAACTAATTATTTCTAAGATAGAATCTTATCTAATATTCTAAATGTCACCGATCACAAGTACCATTGTGTTTCTGATTTAAGCAAGAAATTGATTGAATTAAGAAGAATTTGGCTCAAACAACTTAAAAGATTGTACCATCGTCACCTTAATAGAGTTAATTCCGAATATTTTGAACTTCATTCTAGAATTCAGAGTATTAGTAAAATTATAAAAGAAAACGTTAACTTAGATCTCAATAATTCGTTTAAGTCAAGACTGAAAAAAATAAAACCATATCCGCACGCTTTCCAAGAGATAGATAAAATAACCGGTCGTAAATATTTTGGAACAAATATGATGCCTGATATGATGTGCTCATCCATAATGGCCAAGAGCTGTCTGACATCCAAGCCAAATTAATGCATTTAAAAACGTTTACACTACAGATTACTCTGAAAGAGCACACACCGATGATCGAAACTTTGAAATTGAAATTTTATCTGCAATAACCCAATTTGAGGAAGATATATTGATCACAAGCTTTCCACTTTTTCATCTTCTAACAGTGCCTATGATCCAGGATTTCCCCCGTTCACTTCACCTAATAGCGTTAACACTTCCAGAACGTCGCTTAACAATAAAAAATCCGCTTTTGTTGACCAAATATCAAACTCCATTTTAAAGAAATGTCTATATTCCTTAGATACACTACTGTCATCAATATATAACCATTGTATTAACAATGGTTATTTTCCTGAAATTTGGAAAAAAGCAAAGCTTTTTCCTATAGCTAAAAAGAAAGCTGTGAAAGAAGTAAATAACTTACACCCTATCTCGCTTCTCTCCAATATTGGAAAATTACTTGAGCAGGTACTAGCAGCCGACCTTAATAATTTCTGTGAGGATATGGATATCATCCCAAACAACCTGTTTGGATTTAAGAAAGGAAGTGCCACGGAGCACGCCTTACTTATACTTAAGAACAAAGTTGTTCAAAACATTAGAAATAAAAGATGTACATTCAGCCTGGACATTGACATTGAAGGGCTTTTGATTCGCTTTGGCATCAGTACTTCAGTATATGTTATATAGGATCCGAACACACGGATTTTTTCCTTGTGAATTCAGGCGTACCTTAAGGATCGATACTCGGGCCATCATTGTTTAATATCTATTTTCACGATTTTCCTCTCTCAGACCCCATAACGGAAAAGCCTGGATCACTTCACCGCCACCATATCGGCTAGTGGTTTACGACCGAGCTTAGCTCTTAACAAAATGAAGGCAAAACTTCCACTGTTAGAAAACTATTTAAAAAATGGAGACTAAAAATAAATACGAGCAAATGTGGTCTCACATGTTTCAGAAATGACAGTGGGAAGGGTCATTACCGCACGGTTAAAGAAACCAAGGATTTAACACTAAACATAAATAATTTTCCAATTCCATTACGTTCTGAAACAAAGTATCTGGGAATACATTTTCAGAACCGATTCCTCCTTAACAAGCAAGGGAAGGGCTGTTCTTAAGAAAGCGAAAATGGTTACAGGAATACTTAAACTATTACTTAACACTAAACACATGCCAGGAAAAACGAAAATTCTGATGTACAAGACCCTTGTAAGACCAATACTGACATACGGTTTTTCTACTTGGTTTACAATATCACCACCGTACCCAATTCGAAAGAAAAATATTAATATTTTGCTGCGGACTGTATAGAAAACCAAACAAAAAATGGTTCCCTAACAATTCTTTATATGAAGCATCTCAGGTCATGGCCGTAACTAGGGGGGGGATCACAGGGGTTTGACTCCCCCCCCCCGAAATTCTTAACAAGTGCACTTTTTTTCAAAACGAAAACAGAGCAATAAGTAGGTAACACGATTTTGTGCCAAGAACTTCTAGTAAAATGCCAGTCCAAACAGAAATGAGCCAATTCGGCAACAGTGCAGTAATTTCCCATTTACCTAAATGCAAAAGATTCAAATCATATCAAGCTATAGCATTAACTTTTTTCAATTATAAGTACCTACGCGCCGTTCTTCCGACGATTTCAATGTCATCGGCATAAGCGAGTAGTTGTACAGACTTGTAAAAGATTGTACCTCCGGTGTTGGCTTGTGAGTTTCGTACAATTCTCTCAAGTACTATGTTAAAGAGATCGCATGATAGCGCGTCACCTTGTCTAAGACCTTTCCTGACATCGAACAGTTCGGTAATGTTCTTACCGACTTTGATGGAGCAGCGAGAGTTCTCCATCGTCATTCTGCACAAACGGACGAGCTTGGCAGGGATGCCAAGACTAGACATGGCTCTGTATAACTCGTCTCTAAACACGCTATCATAGGCAACTTTGAAATCGATGAAGAAGTGGTGCGTATCGATTTTATATCCATGGGTTTTTTCCAAGATATGTCGTAGTGTAAATATTTGGTCAATGGTGGACTTTCCAGGCCTGAAACCGCACTGATAAGGACCTATCAGGTTGTTGACGATCGGTTGTAGATGTTCACATAATACGGCAGATAGGATCTTATATGCGATGTTGAGGAGATTTATACCTCTGTAATTGGCGCAGTTCAGAGGGTCTCCTTTCTTCGGGTTCGGGTAAACGATGCTGAGGTTGCATTCATCGGGCATACTTTCGTCCGACCAGATTTTACAGATGAGCTGATGCATGCTCCTTACCAACTCATCTCCTCCTGCCTTGAAAAGTTCAGCGGCAAGACCGTCAGCTCCACCAGCTTTGTTGGATTTAAGTTTAGATATCGCTATATTCACTTCATTCTGATCGGGTTGACGGGAATCTTGACTGCCATCGTCACTGTTGAATGGCTCATTCTGCCTGACAGCGGAATATTGTTCATCATCGCCGTTAAACAGTCTGCAGAAGTGTTCCTTCCATATCCTCAGCACCGACTGCGATTCTACGACTATGTTACCATTTTCGTCCCTGGCGGCTTCTGTTCTGGCTTTGAAACCCAGGCATGTTTTTTTTACCTTTTTGGTAAAATTTTCGAACATCATTCCTGCAATAAAGTCTCTCAATTTCTTCGATCGAGCGCTTCTCATGCTCCTTTTTCTTCTTTCTGAAAAGTCGATGTTCCTCTTTTCTCTTGCTCACGTAGAGCTCGCAAGCAGCTCTGGTCCTTCTATGCAGCACCGCTTTGTACGCCCCTTGTTTAGCTGCATGTGCTTGCCTGCATTCCTCATCAAACCAGGGGTTTCGTTGTGGTGGCCGAGAGAAACCCAGTGCATCAGAGGCGGCATCTCTGATAGCTTGTCGGCAACGCTGCCACTGGTCTTCCGCATTTGCTGCTGGCGGCATAGGACTTACATTAAGATTAAGAGAAACTCGATCGGATCGACTTCGCTCCGTTCTGGATATCCGCATCCGTACCTTGGCTACAACTAGGTAGTGATTCGAGTCCACGTTGGCTCCTCGGAAAGTCCGGACACCCAGAATACTGGAAGAGTGCCTTGCGTCGATCGCAATGTGATCGATTTGGTTGACAGGTTTTCGATCAAAGGAGAGCCATGTTCCTTTGTGAATGTCGAGACGTGGGAACCGCGTACTAGCTACAACAAAGTTTCGCCCCGCCGCAAAGTCGATTAGCCTGGGTCCGTTGTCGGATGTGATGTCGTGCAGGCTGTGCTTTCCGACAACGCTACTAAAGACGTCCTCTCTTCCTAGCTTTGCGTTAAAATCACCTAGGATAATTTTAACGTCGTGGCTAGGGCATTACTTATACGTCTTGTCCAAGAGCTGGTAGAAGTCATCCTTTCTCGCGTCGTCCTTCTCCTCGTGAGCGGCGTGAACGCATATTAGGCTAATGTTGGCAAATTTAGCCTTGATACGGATAGTCATAAGGCACTCGTTCACATGCCGGAAACTCAAGACTTCTTGCCTAACTCTGCTCCAATAACAAATCCGCACCCGAATAGACGCTGTCCTTTTTGTCTGTAGCAATCGCCGTAGTAGATGTCACAGTTTTTCATATTCCTTTTGCCCGGCCCATCCCATCGCACTTCTTGGATGGCCGTAATGTCTGCTTTCAGATACTCTAGGGCCTCCGCAAGTTGTTCGGCTGCACGTGGTTTGTAGAGGGACCTAACATTGCACGTGCAGACGCGAAGATCGTTGTCCTTTTTACGTTTGCTTGGGTCGTCAACAGTAAAATCATCCGTATCCGAGGCTGTTAGTTGCTTTGTAACCGAAGGTTTTTTACGTGGTAGGAAAGTTAACCCGACGGCACAACCCCCAACCTGGAGGACCGGATCATTTTTTCGCAACCACTAGGACGAGGGGCCGGATGCACCGATGTCAGTAACCCACTTCGGGGATATAAGCGCTGCCGTTGGCCCATTAAGGGTTCATCCACTACCATCTCTTTTTCAATACCCTGACGTAGTATTAAAAATCCTTACAGACCTCAGCTCCGAATATGTCGAAGTAGCTCCGGTAAGGTATCCGATGGTCTGTAGACGTCACCGTTGATTCCATCGAGAGAATTCATCCGCCGCACGTCCTCCTTCTGAGGAGCTCTTGCTAGGCTTCTGCGACGCATATTTCAGCCAATCAGGTCGACAAGAGATGCCTCGTCCGGTTAAATATGTGCGCGCTGAAGTTCACCCAGATGTGCTTACGCAGGTCTGAGTGTTCAGCTACGCACACATCGTCAGACTCAGCATACGCTCATCGTTAGTTCACAATCAGATAACTATCCAGTGGGCACCACGAGTAGGTGATGATGCAATTTTGCCACGCCTTCAAATATCATATCCCCCCCAAAATATTTGTCTGGCTACGGCCTTGACTCAGGTTACACCTATTATGAACTATCAAATAGAACTTCCTCTAAAAAAGATGGAACGTATACGTTCACATTCCAACCCACTGGTAAGATCTTTAATGGATGCTAATATCAACGACAGTTTGAATGACAAATACTATTTGTCACCCATTAACCTCCTAAACGAAAATTCAATATTCCTAACAAAACAAGACACATATAGACGTCAGTTAGCACCGTTCTATGAAAAAGCATCTCCTTATAACTATAGAGGATGATGTTGATTGAAAATAGCATTTAGAAAATAATAAATATGATTCCTAACATAACCCTTTGTTTCAACGCAGAAAGTTTTGGATTTCTTTGTGGTGGTATAGTAGTTTATATAAACCATTAAGGATTTTTAAAGTTTCTGCAATCAATGTATGTATGTAGGCCCTGGTGTAGATGGTTTAGGTTAGGTTTTAGTATTAATTTTAAATTTGAGTTCTAGTCATTCAGTTAAGATTGCCAACAATGAGCAAATTAGTGATTGTACGCCGGGAGCAAGCGTACTGAAATTAATGATGAGTATAAATAATATTGTAGTGAATTGTTGATTAATATCTTTCTTAAATATTATTTTACTTTTGCTCAAGTCTGACATATCATTAAGTCGGCCAAAATTTAGAATAAGAATATATTGTTATAATATGTTGATTTATTTTGCCTCAATAACGTTAACTTGTAACTTGTTACTCGATGCTTAGATTCCATTCATCAGGCATACACACGTCTGACCAATTCTTAGAGATGAGTTGGTGTATACACTCTACCAGTTCATCACCAGCTATCCTCACTTTGTTTTGGTCAGGTGGACGGAAATTTTGACTACCATCGTCTATGTTGTATGGTTCATTCTCCCTGACAGCAGGATATTGGTCTTCGTCGCCGTTACACAGTCTCGAGAAGTAGTTTTTCCATATTCTCAGCCCCGATTGTGATTTAACTAAATCATTATGCCGCCATGTCTTCTAATGAATATTGAGATGAGGAAACCATATGCTTGCTATGACGATGTTTCGCTCCACAGCGAAATAAATCAGCCTTAGTCCGTTGTCAGACGTGGCGTCGTTTAGGCTATGCTTACCGACTGCCCTACCAAAAACGTCCTTCTTTCCAATTTTGGCTTTAAAATGACCGGACATTGCTCGTATGTTTTGTCAAGGAGACCGTAGAAACAATCTTTGGTGGCAGAATCCTTTTCTTTCGTGGAGGCATGAGCACTATACATATTAAGCTTATGTTAGCGAATTTAGCCTTGATCCAAATAGTCATAATACGCTCGCTCACGCGTCGGAAGCTTAAGACTTCTTGCCTAAGTATGCCGCGTGTAACAAATTTGCGTCTGAATAAGCGCTGCCTGTTGACGCTGTAGCAATCACCGCAGTACGAGTAGATGTCACAGTTTTCCATCCTCTTTTTGCCCGGCCAATCCTATCGCACTTCCTGGATGGCGGTTATATGTGCTTTATAGCAGTCTACGGCCTCTGTTAATTGTTCGGCTACACGTGGTCTGTAAAGGGACAGAATATTCCACGTACAGGTCCTAAGTTCGTTTACTCGGGTCGTCATCAGTTGCATCGCTCTTATCCGAGGCTTTTGGTTTTTTTCGGAACCATTCTTTTAATATCCTTAACATCATTTTCCAGTTCATTGTTTCCTGTTTTACCTGTCGAAGCTGATGCATTTTCCGATCTGTTTCTGGTCATCACAGCACCGGGCTTGGCTGTCCTTTTCCTTGGATTTTCGTGAGCAATGGCATTTCCAGGCGTCCTACTTGCTCGATGAAATTGCTTTGAATGATTTTGAAGATATTGCGGTACACAATGCAATTTTCATGAGCAAAATTTGTATTTTGCGCATTCTCCTTTACATGGAAGATCTGCCTTACAATTACTACAACGCACCATCTCAACCTTTTACAACAGTTGTGGAGTCGTTATGACGACTAATCGTTGAAGTTATGTACTAGGCAAATAGTAATTTGGGCTTAACAAGACATACATTTTATTGAGAAGAAATAAGAACACTTCAAGAAGACTTTCTAGCTGATATGCTATAACCACAGAATAAACATTAAAAATCTTGCTTCAGTTCCACATTTTTTTTTTTTTTTTTTTTTTTGTCGGGATAGGAAACGCTCAACTGGAGCACTCAGACGCAACTGGTCCATTGTACTACCAAAGAGCAAACCCTGATTTACCCATTTTATTCGGATTTCCTTGTCTTTCTAAGAAAGCCAAGCAAGCACTTCAGTGATGAGGAGCTTACAGTACCAGCACTCACCACACCCGCACCGAGGATCTGCAACCTGATACGAGCAAAGGCCGGACACTCACAGAGATAATGATCCGCGGTGTCTCCACAAGCGTCGCAGGCACTTAAGCCTAACACGTTAAGGTGCTTGGCAAAAGCAAAGTGGCCTGTCAAGACGCTGTCGAGAGACAGCAAGAATGCCGCTGATTTCTTACAGACGTCCGGGAGCATGCGTTTAGTCCACCTGTATCCTGGAGAGTCATGCCACACACAATTGTGCTCGTGAGAGACCCAATCATCAATGGAAGCCCTAACCGAGGACGCAGGGAGACCCAACGCGGGCTCGGGACCTGAGAAACCCTCCTCTGAGCCTTGTCTATTAATCTCATCGGAGATCTCATTCCCCGAGATCCCAGTGTGACCTGGGACCCAGATAAAAAACAGAGAATTCAGCCTTGCGACAGAGTTCAAAGAGTTTATGGTTTCACGACATATTTTAGAAGTTGTTAAAGCGTTAAGCAAGGCCTTCACTGCAGCCTGACTGTCACTACAGACACAAATGCTACGTCCCTTCCACCTGTTCTTCACAACATAGTTCATGGCCATTAGGATTGCATAAGTTTCCGCTTGGAAAACAGACGCATATTTGCCTAACGAAAAGTGAAGTCTAATGTTGTCGATTTCCACGAAGACACCAGCTCCAGACCCTTGACTGGTTTTGGAACCATCCGTAAAAATACGACTAGATTCCATTCCCGGCTCAGACTCTGGCCGAAGGCAGTGCTGGACACAAGGAAAGTCGACTCTGAATTCACACATCAGCTGGAGTTCTGCTGTCATTGCATCAGACGGCATATCCATAAGACATGAGTCGTAAGATAAGTGTCGCACAAGCTCACCAAAATTCCAGTGTGAAATATACCAAAAACCGCCCCGCCTAAGACGAAGAATGGCTTTGATAGTGCAATCCATGATATAAGTATCGAGTGGAGGTAAGTTCAGCAAAGTGTCTAGAGCAGAGCCAGGCGTACTCGGGAAAGCTCCCGTGCAGCCGAGACAAACCGTTCTTTGGAGTTTCGCGCAAAGGGCAACCACATATTTACGCGAGAGCCCCTTCCACCAAACAACCGACGCATATGCGAGGAATGGTCTTATAATAGCCGTGTAGATCCAGAGAACCTTGTTCGATGACAAGCCCCAAGTCTTGCCAAAAGCACACTTACACTGCTAGAAGACGGAGAGCGCCTTGGATGTTTTCGACTCAACGTGTTTAGACCATTGAAGTTTCTTATCTAAAATCACTCCCAGATATTTGGCTTCATTGGAAATGCGAATGGTGACGCCTTCTAGCACTGGCTGAGTCAGACCGGTCAAAATCCTCCTTCTCGTAAAAAGAACAACCTCAGTTTTAAGAGGATTCACCGAAAGCCCACTCCTAGTACACCATTCATCGATCATGTCCAGCGCCGCCGCGCGTTAGCACAGACCGTCGCCAGGCATGGCCCGACAGAAATTACGGCGGCATCATCCGCATATGTCTGAGCGTGGACGTTAGAACTATTTAGAGTGTTCAACAGAGAGTCGACCACCATGCACCATAACAATGGAGACAGAACGCCACCTTGCGGACAGCCCCTGTTTACCCCTGTCATATCATATCGGCCACAATTCGCATTCACTTCCAAAGGTCTATTCATTAGCATTGCTTTAATCCACAACACTAATGTTTCATCTACGCCGTGTTGTCTGGCAGAGTCGCACATGCAGTCAAAAGTCGTATTGTCAAAAGCACGCTCAATGTGGATGAAGATACCCATCGCGTATTCTTTCCTATCAAGCGCGCATTCAATTCTGGCCACTAAATTTTGAAGTGCGGTCTCGCAGGATTTCCCACGCTGATAGGCATGCTGCATCTCCGATAGTGGATGCAGTTTCAAAGCAACTTTGCGCACGTGAAATTCTACCAGTCTCTCTATACTTTTCAGTAAGAAGGATGTCACACTTATAGGTCTGAAACTCTTGGGGAACGAATAGTCTTCCTTACCAATTTTCGATATGAAAGCTATTCTGACTGTCCGCCAAGGTGTAGGAATATATGCCAGCGCCAAGCCGGCGGTGAAAATTCTTTTCAGAGTTGGCAATAGCTGAGAGTCGTTAGGGGTAAGTGTGCGCACTTTCGACTTTGAAACATGATTCCAAGCGAAATATAGAACATACAATACAGGGCTTTATTAAATTATAAAGCTGCATATTTGGCTATTTATTTAAAAGAGTAGAACAATATATTTTTTTTAATTTACTTACATTTTTGTTTAAAAAACCAAAGCAAGTCAGATTGCGCACACTTGCCCCTATCTATGGGTAAGTGTACGCATGATTTGGGGTAAGTGTGCGAATGTCCAGCGTTTTTTAATTAAAACACTTATGTTACAAGTTTTTGTTATTAACTCTTTTATTTTCCGAAAAAATAATAGTGTATTTCATAGAGAAACCACAAAATCAAATTGCTTATATTTTTTTAATGTAAATAGATTTTTTTTAACACATTAAAATTGCTTCAAACGCAGTAAAAAAATATTAATCATCTTTAAAAAAAACTTTAATTGCCTAAATAACACAAGAAACACTCTTAATATATTAAATATTAAAATTAGTATTATTACACAGATCAAACTGTTATTGTAAATGGAATCAACTCTTAATTATTTTAATGTTATATAAAAGGGAACTTCATGTTTAAAAAAAATATCTGCAATCCAATTACAGATCACAGCAAAAATCGCAGTAGAATACTACTTCTTTTTCATAGGAAGTGCAGTCCTCTTGCCACTATATCTCACATTTAACACATTGAATCCATTCTTCCACTGGTGGATCCTCATACTTTCTCCCGCACAAAGGACAAAAGCAGGCCATATTTTTTTCAGGCAATTTTGATTCTACGTGCTTAGCCAAGCCAGAAGGTCCAGGTCTTGGAAGAAGTGGCTTCATTGGTACCTTAACTTTTTTATATTGTCTTCTGTCTATTGTTTTTTGGTGTTTTTCTTCTCCTTCTTGCGTTTAGCCTCCAGGTCTTGTTTATTAGGAGTCGATGTTATTATTTCTGATCTGACAGTTTTTCTTTTTTTCTTTTGATTTTTCTCTGCTTGCGGCAAAAAACTTAGTGAGAAGAATGAAACATGTTAATTTTTTTTTTAAATTTACAGTTCTAGCTGGGATAGAGTATAATAAAATGTTCATCATTTATGCACATAGGTGAGCCACTCGTTGTATTTGGCGATACGTTGTATTTGGCGATCTGCCACAGCCACTTCTGCACTTTGGATTGCTTGATCTGTATTAGCCATCTTCATCGTATCTTCTCGTATCTTAAACGAATCACTGACTGAAGCAGTTGCAAAGTCAACATCCCCGAAAAGATTTTCATTGAAAGGATATATACCCGTCACTGAAAATCCGGAAGCAGCATTTCCCACTGTGGCAGCTTTTTCAAAAGCCCGATTAAAAAGACCCACTACTTGGTACTGATTTATCGCTCTCCCAGGATGTTGAGTTGTTCAATGCTCACATTCTTCTGCATATCTTACCTTGAAAGGACTAAAAAAAACACCTCTCTTTGGCTGCATCTTATGGCTACTATGGGGTGGTAAAGTTAAAATTGATATTTCACTTTCTCTGCATAAGATGGTAGCTTCTAAGGAAATATGTGATGAGTGGTTGTCCGTGATGAGTAGAGTAGGTTGGTTTTTTTTCTGCGTGTACATTCTCCTTAAAATGTTGCAGCCATTTTATAAAAAGCTCACTGTTAATGAACCCTGAGTCCGATACCAATCCAATACAACCATTAGGTCCACCATCAAGCAAATCAGCTTTCATTCTTATCCTTAGAAAAATGAAAACCGGTGGGACATAATGTCGTGTGGCATTCATGCAGCATACTGCAGTCACTGTTATATTTCTTTCTGTGGGCACCATTTTTCCAAATACTTTTTTCCACGAGTTGAAATTACTCTTGGAGTTTTTTTTGGCGCAGTACTCATTCCTGTTTCATCCATATTATAAATACGAGTTACGTCCAAATCGAATTTTGCGTAGAGTTCCTTAAGGTTTGTGTAGAATCTATCTACTTGCACCTTATTGATCCATATTGCCCTGGCAAGGCTAGTTGCAACGGATTGTCACAAGCAAATTCTTTTATGTCGCTTAAGAAAGCCTTCAACTCAATCACGTTCAGCCATTTGCAAATCCTTCTTGAAACGATTTGGGATGTTGTTTATCGTGGCGTATGGGAAAACTAACTTCCGTATTACTGAAATTCTCATTCCATAATATAAATTGTCCATTTTCTCGCAATACTCTACTATTTCTCTTTCTTGATCAGGAGAAAATGTCGTTTTGAAGTGACCAAGAGAACTGGCAGCAGTGTTTAGGTTGAGGCGTTTTCTTAACGCACATTCGCTTATTCCAACTTCCTCCGCGGCCCTACGCTGGCTTAAGCCCAAACTGATAAGATGTTTAGCCTTATCAATTTGGCATTGTGTCACAACCTTTTTTCCTTACATATGTTCGAGGCATCTGTTAAAAAAAATAATAATAAAAACATCATGGGAACATTATATATATTTATTCATAAGACGTAACATATCAAGTTACGGATATATAAGATTCACTGGTAGTGGCTTAGTAAAAAATTAAAAAAAATTATATGGATATAAGTAAAATTTTATTTCATTGAAAAAACTTAAAAAAATATTTTTTCGGGGGAGTCGACCTCCTCTTTATTTTGAATCAAAAACAGACTGACAATTTTATTTCTTACAACTAATCATCTTACTTCCTAAAGCGAAATATTCCCACTCATTGTTGCAGGTGCATTATGGGATTATGTTTCATCTTGCCCATGTCCGTAGTAGACGTGGTGTCAGCGAATTCCGTCACGTCTTATGCTGCGCGTGTCGATGATCTTGTTGTCGTCTTATGCTGCGCGTGTGGATCATGTTGTTGTTTGCTGAATGAGATGTGGGAAAATATATTTCCTCCTCTTTTACGTTAACTCCTCCCCTCTTAAGTTTTTGGTTTCGACTTTTTCTGGGATTATTAAATTGTGTCTCCTTGAATTTATAGTTTTTAGTATAAATATTACAAGAATGCCTATTGTACCATAAAGTAACCATTGGTGAGTTGCTCCGTCACTGGATAACATCTTTATTTTCCTGGTATTATTTATGTGAAGTTCCTCAAGGGTTTCTAGAGATAGTATGTTGATGAATTCTTTCTCAAAAGGTATTGGCTGTAGTGTGGGTGGTTTTAACTTCAAACGTGGTACTTGGAAACTTCTATATAATTGATTGTTTATCTTGGTTGAGATATTGTTGAATTTGACGAGATAGGTTCCATTAAGTTTATGCGCTGTTTCGTTTACTGTGATATTTCCTTCAAATTGATTTAGCAGAATTACTCCGGGTTCTAATTCTTCTATTACTGGGATATGATGATTGTTCGTTGTTAAACAAGTGGAATTTTCGCTTTTTAATAATCTAGGTATACATGTATCATTGCTTATATCTACTAATTGATTTTGGTTACAAATTGTTAATTTATTGCATTCACTGCAAGTATCTTTTATTCCATAAATTTCATCTTTATATTTAATAATTTTATTATATAAGAGTTTAACAGCTATGTTTGCCTTTCTTACAGGCTTTAATGATATTTGCTCATATGTTTTATTCTGTGTTAATGGTATTCTTATAATATATAGAATTGAAGTTGCATTACATAAAACATTGCTTATTGATAATTCTAAAGCTTCTTCAATAGTTGCATATGGAAGATTTTCGTTATTAAAAGTTTCAGTTATCAATTTTATTTTATTTTTCGATAAAAACATGGAATTAATTATGCCGTTTTTTGCCCATTGTATTGCGAATTTTACGTTTATAATTTCTTCTTTTACTAACCTTAATCTATATTGAAGACTTAATATTAATTCACTATTTATTTTATCATCTTTTTAATCAAGTTCATAATATTGTTGCTTATTTTAGTTGGGTTGTTTATTCTTTCATTATAGGCTTTATTTATAATTACTTGTCTATTGTTATTTTCGATTATATTATTCATATGATTACTTATAGTTAGAAAATCATCGTGATCAGGGTTTCCGGCAATGTATTTCAATGCCGTGCCGATAAAGTCTAATGCTCTTTTAATTTTTAAATGATGAATAGGTTTAATAGAGTCTAAAATTTCTTTAGTTTTTATGAGTTCATGAGCTAGCATGGGATAAAGTGGGTAGGTTTTGGGAACGATATTATCAACGTGGCCGCATAGTTCAGTTAGAAAATTACTGTATTGATCAATATTTATATAATGGATTAGTTTTAAATCTCCCTCTTGAATTTTTGCTTGTCCTTCGTTTACCTCGATCATATGTATCGCAGAGTAGTCTAGTATCGTGTTAGTGTCACGTAAAGTAAAAATAAAGTTAGCCAGTTCATCTGTTAAATGCTGGTCGGCTAGTGGTGTGCGGCTGGTAGCTGGACTGGTCCTACCTCCTTTTCTCCTGTTAGCGTGCTCTCAACTGTAACAGTTACTAAGGGGCCCTTTGTTTCTCACACACTTTTTAGTATTTTATATATTTTTTTTAATGTTCCTGACCACAGTATTACGGTTAACGGATAACGAGCGTGTTTCGTTTTATTTTTACGGACACTTTTTACTTTAACTTTTACACTCGGCCTTCTTACAGCACTTATGCCTTCTTAGAGCATTTATTTCGTGTATTTGTTAAGAACGTTACTGTATACCGAACCGTGGTCCCTGCTCGGGCGCCAGTTAAAATTGATTTCATTGAAAAACTTAAAAAAATATTTTTTCGGAGGAGTCGACCTCCTCTTTATTTTGAATCAAAAACAGACTGACAATTTTATTTCTTACAACTAATCATCTTACTTCCTAAAGCGAAATATTCCCACTCATTGTTGCAGGTGCATTATGGGATTATGTTTCATCTTGCCCATGTCCGTAGTAGACGTGGTGTCAGCGAATTCCGTCACGTCTTATGCTGCGCGTGTGGATGATCTTGTTGTCGTCTTATGCTGCGCGTGTGGATCATGTTGTTGTTTGCTGAATGAGATGTGGGAAAATCCGCCTCTTTTACGTTAACTTATATAAGTGAATACACAATGAATTTGTTTTTCAAGGTCTATAGTGGTAACATCAATTAAAAATTCGATTCTTTCACCCGTATACGGCGCTAACTATATTCCTATATAATATATTTACAAACCGAAACGTTTTTTCCTTTCACATTTCTTTGAAGGGGTAAGTGTACGCACGCGCACACAACGTTTAATTCCCCACTGCACTTTTTTCAATTTTTTGTTTATTTTGAACAAATTAACACCAAATCCTGTAAAATTTTCACTCAAATATACAGCAAAAAACAGACTTGAAATTGAAATACATAACTGGTTAGTTAATAGGTACTTTGTGCACTGTCGCTCCATGTACCGTGTCTGTATCTACTATGTATCTATAATGTATTGTTTGTTTAAGAATGAGAAAAATAATGAACGAACGAAGCATACTTTCATCGTTTTAAAACTGAAACGGTGGGATTCGGTTTGAGAGAACTCATAGGGCGTTTTAAGTACGGTTGGCTCAATATTTGCTTCAATACTTTTTTAAAGCCATCCCAATTAGGTTTCGCACTGGTTAATCTAGCCGGTCCTGCTTTTTTAATCAAGCTTAACTTATCGTCATGATGATTGAAGAATGATCACAGGAGAGATCAAAGCTTTCTTCAACTTTTATACAGTTGCCAGGTATTCCTTTAACAATAAAGAAATCGATCAGATCTGGTATCTTATTTCTATCAGTCGGCCAATATGTTGGTCTACCCGTCGAGTGAAAATCGCAACTCTATTGCATACCCGCATTATAAAGCCTTCTACCTTTCTGAGATGCGTATCTTGAACCCCAGAAGGGGTGTTTCGCGTTGAAGTCACCACCAATAATAAAATTTGGTTTAAGGAAGTTGAAGATGTTTGTGAAATCATTTTCTTCAAGTTCACATCGCAGTGGAGAATATATAGATGAAATGTTGAAGGCAAAATGTCTATTTCTAACGCGTACCGTGCTTATTTGCATTGCTTCTAATTCAATCTGTATTTCTGCTGAGTGTTCAATACATTATTTTATAAACAAGGATGATCCGCCTCTGGTTCTTTCCGATGGGTGGAAGGCGTGATACACGCTGATATCCCCTTATCTTAACATTCGATTGTTTTGTCAAACGAGTTTCAAAGACCAAGCATATATCAATATCTTTTTCTCGTATATATATTTCTAACTCGTCGAGCCCGTTGACCTGCCATGTAAGAATTTTAAGCGTTTCTTTCATATTTTGGTTGAAGTGCGCGTGTTATGAATGTTGTTTTCTAGTACAACTATTCTCTCGCAAATATGGTAAGTTTGTTTGTTTTTGCATTGCTCTTTAAGTTTCGTAAGAATTAAGGAGAAAATATAGGACACAGGATCTTGTGAGCTACCTCTATCACCGCTTTTCAATGCCGCTAGTTGAGCAGGAGATCTTGCTTTGATCTCCCGTGGGTTGTCGGTCATATACTTGCTATTAGCCATCATCGCCGCTTGAGCGTAAGACTGCACGCCAATATTCGAAGATTTTGCTTCTGTCACCTTTTCTCTACTACGTTTGGGTTTTTCTTCATTATCCGATCTTGAGTGAATATTGACGAATTTTCTCTCTTTCGCTGCTTTTTTCGTAGCTATTTCGGATCTATTTTTAATTGCTTTCGGATTCAGACGCATGGAATTTTTAAGCGCATCGCATCTTTTTTGGAGCTCTATCGCCACTTTGCAACCTCGATAGTTCGCAGGATGTTTTCCTTTGCAGTTAATATAAGTGACTGGGGTTGTCTTATTTAGGTGACACTCTTCCTAGAGATGTTTACCTGTGCATTTAACGCATCGCCGTTCTTTCTAGCAGTAAGTCTGCGTATGATTGAAAACTTGACAGCGCTTACATTGCGGGATCGATCTGGAGCTCTTACGCATAGGTTCGACTTTGACCACGATGTTTAGAATAGTCTTAATACCATATGTTACATCTTTATGTTCGTCTTTATCAAAACTTAGGATGAATAGTGGAAATCCACGCTTTACCAACTTTTCCTGATCTCCCTCCGACTGTTGCTTCTCCTTCTTGACGGCATCAAGAATCTTAAAGCCTTTGTCTTGAAGGCCATTTATAACATCTTCTTTAGTGCACGAGGGGTGGAGTGCCCTTGCAACAACACGCAGTGGTCTTTCTAACTTATCTCCTCGGCATTCCATTTTTGAGACACTGCTTGTAACCGTCGGCATCATCGATACTGATTTTCGACGTATTGTTTCGGAGAGATGTCACCTTAAACTTCGATGTCAGTGTTCCTTTAAATAGGCAATGGAACATTATATGTCCGTAATTCCAACGACGTTTATCGGTGGCTTGACTTCCGGTGAGGAACCAGCTTTGCGTTTTTGCTAGGCCGTTTCATTTTGATCAAATTCGTTTCACTTGTTAGCTCTCTTCATCCGTCTGGTACTAAGTGAGCGATGTTGGCTAACAGTATAAACAAGATGGTCCCGAGTATCGACACGTGGAATAAAATATCTTTATTCATTGAGACGGTACTCAGATCGAAAAAGAGAGAAGAGGAAGTAAATATACCCTCAGTAAGTTTACCAAATCGATGAAAGCCTTACCGGCAAGATATTATAAACCCGCACCAGGAGAAAAATGTGAAAAACCGGTCCCCAGAATGGAAAGAAAACGATACCACTCTGAAGTAATGCTAAAGCGGTTCCGGAGTTGATGGTGTCATGTTGAAAAGGGGTTAAAGGTTCTCGTGCGCATTAGCGTTTTTCCACTACCCCTTAGGCAACAAAAAAGAAATATATGTTTTGCCAAAAGAAATATACAGGTGTCCCGCTTTGAGAGGAAAAAATTATGGTCACCTTAAGCATAGCTGGATATATTCCATCGGTGCCAGGCGATTTGAAACCATCAAAAGATGCCACAGCATATTTGATGGCCTCATCTGTTACCACGGCTGATGCAATAAACCAACTGCGCCGAGTTTTCTGAATTAGATCAAGCTCGGCCTGGGTACCACATCATCAATTGACAAGTTTTTTTTAAATTTTCTTATATCAATTGCCCCGAAACTTTTTAATAGCCTGCCTAATAGCATCGTGGGCACCGTGGCGCAGTGGTAAGTGTGTCGAACGACTGCGCGAGAGGTTCAATGTTCGAATTCCAGAAAACATCAAATAGTTTCCCACCTCTCACAAACATCCGAGAGTATTGTTGTCATGAGAAAGCTTGTCAAAAACAAAATAAAAATTGCCCTTTCGACATGTCACAAAACAGTAGGTAACACACGCATCACAAGTGGTTGCGAGAAGCTAGGCCTTTCATGGGCTGTTGCGCCAGATATATATGTATGTAATAACATTAGAAGTATAAGAATTGATTCAATCTCTCTCATAAAAATGTAAACTATGGCTTTTAGATCAAAACTATAGAGATGTTTGCAATCTAATAGGTATGTATGACTGTTTATTCTTTCTTATAGTCTTAAATCATTTATTTAAAAAATATATATGTATGTGTATATACATATACATATATACAACGTGTTGCGACCCCATTACACTATATCCCAAATCTTTAAAATTGTTATATTGCTATGTTATTTTTGCTGATTTCGCCTCTAGTTCTTTATGAACTATAGATTGCAAAAACTTTTTTAATTCAAATCAAGTTAATATGTTAATTAATATTATTTATTATCTTATTTTTAAATGTAATGAATTGATACAGAAGAAATAAATTGAATTATCTCTCTAGCTACTGGGAAGGTTATAGTTTTCGCTAATGAACACGTGAAACAAACTAATTTTCCTTCATATTCAGAGGCCACATGCCTAGATAGCATAGGAGCTGAGGTGACGTGGCAGCCTTCATACACCAACTCATCTAAAGATATGGTATGGTGCCAGATGATTGAAACCATAGATACCACCGGCGTTTTTAGAGAGAACGACGCGTCCTATCACATTCATCCGGTATTGGAGAAATTAGTGCGAAATTTCCACATCAACATGATAGGCACTATCTTCTACAAGTCAGTAGAGCAGCTGGGTTACACAGATATCGTCGTTAGAACGAAACGAGCAATCATTGAATCAGAAATTGCTGACATGAATTTGGTTCTAAACGAGGATAAGAAGAAATATAATACATACCGTGTGTGATTTATTTTGAACCTTTAATAAGATTCGAAATAACCAATCCTTATAACTAAATTATCCCAAATGTATAACGAAATGTCTTTTTTTATTATTTATTTTCAACAAAAAATATAATTTTAATTGCCTGCAAATTAACGAAAAATTATCTATTATCTTAACTTTATTTTGCAAACCAACGAAATATATATATTAATTATCAACTTATCTTAAATCCGAAATCACTGTTGATTATGAATATTTATTTAGTAATTAAATCGAATATTCAACTGGAAATCGTCCTCCTGTAAAATGCTCACCACACTACCAACCAGCCGGCTTCACAGGACGTTGTGAAGGCTGTAAATGCACATTAATTCGTTTTATCGGGAAAATATTTGCTACCGCAAGTATTTATTATTATCTGTTGATTATTTATATCCGAGTTCATCTAGTTATGCAAATTGATGATGATGCAGTCCTATAATACGCACCTCCAAATGGGGTATGCTCGCCCACGTCCACGCATATGCTACTTAGCAACGATAATTGGAATAAATTGATATTTTATGCGTTATTTTGGTTGGACGGGGTCCTTAAATCATTGCAATGATAACATCATTAAGTGATATAAAATTCAATTTTAGAACGAATAGCGCTAGAGTTACTGTGGTAATTGGCGAAGGGTGATTGGCGATTGTAGTTGATTGTGAATTTTGTTTGCAGGTGTTATTATCAGATACGTTTACATTTACACCTATGCCTTGTGTAATATAGGGAATAGATTTGTTTGCTCATTGGAACTCGATTGCGGGCAGATATGCAACCACAATATGCTAATTAATTTCCATTACAGAATTTAAATTGGTTGCAATTGGTTTATTGGTTTTCACTTCAAATTTTAATGGTGATATTTTAATTGGAAGTCAATATAAGTATGTATGTTAATATTTTGTACGCCCTATTCTAGCAACGTATATTAATGTTAGCTCAAGGTTTTTGACGTGGAGAAATAATGGAGCATTACCAAACCATAGAAACATAGACCGTCCGGATCAAAGAAGTAACTGCTCAACATTGAGTGCTTCACGCAGCGTTGCCGCTATTCGACTTAAGTCACAATTTGACCCCTTTTTGACGCAAAGAGACTATGATCCGACTTTTTGGAAAACACCTCTTTTTGACCCTTTTAATTTACTTTTGAGACTTTTCAAGACTTTTTCGTATAAAAAAATTTTTTTCAACAAAAATTCCATTTAGTTGCTCATCACAATCGACCACCACAAAATTGTACCGATTTAATTTATTGTTTTTCTATTGTATAATTTAATGCTTTTTTTTTTGTTGAATTATTACTTATTTATGTTGTTGTTTTGTTTTGTGAAATATAAGCTTTTATGTTAGTTTCTAAGTTTTTGATTTCAATGGACATGGGGTTCTACCCAGAGAACTGCAACAAGTAGCACGTTGAGCCACTTGAAACATTCACTGCATTCACATTAAATCCAAGAAATGATTAGCTACGTTCACATTTGATTGCCTCCATAATATATGCCCTGAAAATTCTACACTTATTCAATACGAGCTATTTGAAACAATTCGAAGGCTGAATCACTTATGCATTTGTGCATTTGTAAATACTCTGATTGAGTGAATACTTTGAGTGCGAGCGATATTCGTACGATATAAGTGTCGATTCATACTTGCTTGTGTTCTTTGTGTGTGAAACTGTGGATGGCTCGTGTTTTAGCGAATGATTCACAATTACAAATGAGTGGATTGATGTAGTTCTTTCGTTCAATTTTTACATTATTTGATTTTGTTGCGACTTTTTTTTGTTCCGTGGCCCTTTTCTTGTGACTTTTTTAAATTTTTCAGCGGCAACCCAAGCTTCAGGTACTCTGATGTTACGAAGTCAAGTCACACTCCGAGTTATTCTAGCAATCCACGACGGAATCTCTTTTGAGGAACTCATATCGGCAATCGTACTATTTCGTTAAGTACAAAGATTTCATGTAAATAGAAAGACAGTTGTAACATACGAGTATACCGAGTTAAAGAACGAATGCTGTTTTTTTTTTCATGGTAAGCGGAGGAGGAGCCTTACATACGCAGGACCACAGTCAGGTATTAACTTGTGGGACCAGTTTTCTGCAAAAAAAAATAAAAATAAGGTCGTCATTGTTTGTGTTTGCAGCATTCTTCTTTGGCTTTCCGCCTGCCTGAGCTCGATTTGTATTTGGGTTAGTAGCGTGCAAGCCACTTCCTATTAACCTACCAATTTAAGCATCTCCGCTAAAATATTTGGAGCATCAAGTATGACATTTAATTCACTTTCCAATCTCCGTTTTTCCTCAAGGAACCTTGGGCAACATAACGCGACACAATCCAGGTCTTCATCGCATCCAGGACTTGCTGCTATTCGGGTCGATTCAAAAGCGATTGTCAGTTGGTAGTTTACATCCAAACAAACAAATATTTGGCGCAACAGCTCTTTAAAGTGCCAGGGTCTAGCTGCTCGCAACCACTCATGTTGTGTGCGTTATATTTTTCACACGAATGGAAGGGACCTACAGTTTAAAGCCGAATCCAAACGGCGATTTGAGAAGCTTTTTCGTGACAACAATACTCTCGGATGTTTGCCAGACGCTCGCGAGAGGTGGGACCGTGAAAAAACTTTTTGGTATTTTCTGGGATTCGAACTTGGAACCTCATGCGTAGTGATCCGACACACTAACCACTTACGCCACGGCGCCTACATGATGCATGTGATACATGTTTACATCCACATGACTTCTTTTTATAAATGGTTCTATCTGGGAGATTAGTCTGTATGTCCACCTTCCTTTGTGTGAAGTGTCCCATCTTTGCTGCAACTTTCTTAGAGATATTGTTATCTCTTGTTTTTTAGTTCTTAAAAGTCCATATTTTGTATTCTTCCATCCCGCATTCTTTTTGCTTTATCAGCCAGGATTTCTATCGACATTATACCCGTACACCGCCTCATTCAAAATTGTCCTTTAAGCCAATATAACTCGAAGTGCTCTGGTGAAAAGAACGGTGTATCTGAGCCGTTTCTTGTTAGTACATCAGCTGCTTCATTTTCCTCTACTCCTACATATTCTGCCACCCACTGGAAGGTTACTGTATTGACCTAGCCCAATCTGTTAATCTTAGTATGGCACTCCCATACGAGTTTGGATTTGGTCGCATGTATTGACAACATTGCGAAGTCTTCCCCGTGGTATTTCTTATAGAAGTTGAATTGGGCGCATTTTTTTATTGCGTGAACCTCTGCTTAAAAGATACTGCGGAAAGTTCCAAGAGATTTTGATACTCCTCTACTCTTAACGATCTTGAATTCCTTCCGCAAGACACCGATTACATACTTCCACAACTTCTGTTCGATGAAAACTTTCAGACCTGCATCCACTCCAGACTTGATTGGAAAGAGGATTTGGGTAACAAGAGCGATCCATATACTCCTACATGCATGGATCCAAAACAAAAACGGGAGTAAGAGGAGGTGTTTTCTCCAATAACCTAAAAGTAAGTATCTCTTTCCGCCTTCTCAATCACTGCAGCATTTTCCAGACATAGATTGTGGCGATAAAGAAACCCTTATCATGGCTAAGGTACAATGCAAGGAACCATCTTCTCTCTACTTTATGCCGCCTCCATCCACCTCTCTTTCTTTCGTATTCCTATGGTGATTCAATCTCTGGTATTCATTCTCAAAACTCATATAGCTTCAACTTTCCCGTTCCCATTCTTCAGCTGCCTTGACGTGGCGGAACGGCTTAAGAGTCAATGTCCGAAAGGACCCCAGGTGAGACATCGAACTAAAGGCTGAAGACGTCTTGACTGTGACGCAAAACCTGTTGACAGTATGATGGAAGAAACTTGTACGGTATCTACTCCAGGTGGTACTCGTGAAAACGATAATCCACCAGTGGTCTTTTTGACTACGGCCGGGACGAGGATTCTGGAGGTCCCAACCACCATACTTTTACCCCCCGCCTCTGGCGTTGAATCAGAAGTAGTAGCGACGCTTGTTTCAAAAGACTCATGCAGCTCTGTCTCTGACTCGTTTGGTAGACTGGGCTGGAATGGCAAAGAAAGTGACGGAAAGGCTTCGGCTGGAACGTGTAATCTCTAATCTCTGCCTCAATAGAAGGGTAGCTGGTCGAAGTTGTGTCGGTGACGGTTTGACTCGGGAAACCAATAAGGCTGAACGAGCTCCCGAAGCAGCGCACTCCGATGGGCTCCTGACTAAGAGTCAACTTAAAAGGAGAAGAAGGAAGGCGGCTATGGCGCGGTGCAAAGAGGCTGCAGAGTCAGCTGAAGGCGCAAGCGCCAAAAGCAGTCATCCTTCAGTAGCGACAGGAAAGAAGCCTAGGTCGGCAGAAAGTACTCCAACTGGAGCCGATCAATCCCTCAGACCTAACGCTGGCTCCTTTTCGGTCGGCTCGAACAGGTCCAATCTGACGGAGCAAGTTTCGCCTGCTCTTATTGGTGGAAGCGTGTGCGCATCTGATGCGCGCTCTTCTGCCGGGCACACTCTTACCGCTGGCGTAATCTGCGCACAAAATCTGGTGGATACTGGTGCTGTTACCCCTAAAGGTCCCAGCACTAGCGGACAGAAAATGGCTGACGCAGGCAAAGCCACGGGTAGGGGCGCTCGCCTCACCGGAAGCATGTGCGCACCTGGTGCGCGCCCTTCTGCTAATAAAACTGCGACTATATCTTTGATATTTTCGCAGATAAACCTCCACCACTCAAAGGCTGCTACCGCTCTCTTAAGTAGCAGACTTTCCGTGGTGCGTACAAAACCCCACATAACATCTATCCAGGAGCCATACGTGCGGAACAAGCGCATATGTGGTTTTGGGGGTGTTCGTGGAGTAACGGTGCTATGTGACGAGCGATCTGAAAGACCGAGAGCTTGTCTAATTGTGCCGAATTCCCTCTCAGTAACCAAGCTTGGACAATTCTGTGGACAGGGCCTGGTTGCTGCATCTGTAAGCTACGAAACGACCGGAAGTTGGAAAACCTTCGTCGTTCCGTCGGCTTACTTCCCTTATGATTCGGTAATGCCTACACCACCGAAGGCGGGTGCCGAACTCATAAAGTACTGTGACACTCGGGAGATGGGACTAGTCATGTGTTGTGACGCGAATGCTCAGAATACAGTCTGGGGCAGCAGCAAATGTAACATACGAGGAAACCATCTCCTAGACTTTATACTATCGTCTGGCATGGTAATTAACAATGTTGCCTCCCAGCCAACTTTTGTTACGGCAAGGAGGCAGGAGGTAATTGATTTGACTTTATCTAATAGGTATTTCAAGTCAATTACTAACTGGAGGGTACTGCCGGAGGTGTCCTTGTCAGACCATAGATACATCGTTTTCCAAATCGAATGCGAGGCCATAACTTTGCAGGAGAGGAGGAATCCGAGGAAAACCAACTGGGTGCGGTTTAGGGAACAGCTAGACAGATCTGTCAAAACTCCAACTAAACTCAGAACGAAACGAAAGGTTGAGGATGCTGTTCAAAACATGACCAGTGTCCTTACCAGCTGTTTTGAACTGACGTGCCCATTGACAAAAACCCCCTGGAGAACCCCGGTTCCCTGGTGGAGCCCAGAACTGCAGCGACTTAGGAAAGAATCCAGGAAACTTCTAAATAGGTCACTCAAGACAAATTTAGAAGGTGACTGGGATATTTTTAGATCGAAGCAAAAAGACTACAAGAAGTTAATTCGGTTGTCGAAAAGTGCTTCTTATAGAGATTTTTGTGAAAAGATCGAGACACTCGTTGAAACCAGCAGGTTGGTTAAGGTTCTCAAAAGGGGCAAGCCGACCAAACCCGAGTCACTGAGAAAGTCTGATGGCAAGTTTACTGAGACGAAAGCGGAAACTTTTAGTCTTCTGCTGGAGACCCACTTTCCTGGCACTCAGATAATCACTAGGTCGGAGCTTGGTCCGCTTACCCAGGCTGAGCTTGATCTAAGTCAGAAAACTCGGCGCAGCTGGTATATTGCATCAGCCGTGGTAACAGATGAGGCCATCAAATATGCTGTGGCATCTTTTGATGGTTTCATATCGCCTGGCACCGATGGAATATATCCAGCTATGCTGCAACAGGGTATAGATCAGCTATTGCCAACTCTGAAAAGAATTTTCACCGCTGGCTTGGCACTGGCATATATTCCTACACCTTGGCGGACAGTCAGAGTAGCTTTCATGCATGCTGGTCGACTCTCTGTTGAACACTCTAAATAGTTCTAACGTCTACGCTCAGGCATATGCGGATGATGTCGCCATACTTTCTGTCGGGCCATGCCTGGCGACGGTCTGTGCTAACGCGCGGCGGCGCTGGACATGATCGATGAATGGTGTACTAGGAGTGGGCTTTCGGTGAATCCTCTTAAAACTGAGGTTGTGCTTTTTACGAGAAGGAGGATTTTGACCGGTCTGACTCAGCCAGTACTAAAAGGTGTCACCATTTGCATTTCCAATGAAGCCAAATATCTGGGAGTGATTTTAGATAAGAAACTTCATTGGTCTAAACACGTCGAGTCGAAAACATTCAAGGCGCTCTCAGTCTTCTAGCAGTGTAAGGGTGCTTTTGGCAAGACTTGGGGCTTGTCACCGAATAAGGTACTCTGGATCTACACGGCTATGATAAGACCATTCCTCGCATATGCGTCGGTTGTTTGGTGGAAGGGGCTCTCGCGTAAATATGTGGTTGCTTTTTGCACGAAACTCCAAAGAACGGGTTGTCTCGACTGCTCGGGAGCTTTCCCGAGTACGCCTGGCTCTGCTCTAGATGCTTTGCTGAACTTACCTCCCCTTGATACTTATATCATGGGTTGCACTATCAAAGCCATCCATCGTCTTAGGCGGGGAGGTTTTTGGTATACTCCACACTGGAACTTTGATGAACTTGCGCGACACTTATCTTACTTATGGATATGCCGTCTGACGCAATGACACCAGAACTCCAGCTGATGTGCAAATTCAGAGTCGAATTTCCTTGTGTCTAGGACTGGCTTTTGTCAGAGTCGGAGCCGGGAATGGAATGTAGTCGTATTTTCACGGATGGTTCCAAAACCAGTCAAGGGTCTGGCGCTGGGGTCTTCGTGGAAGTCGACAACATTAGACTTCACTTCTCGTTAGGCAATTATGCGTCTGTTTTCCAAGCGGAAACTTATGCAATCCTAATGGCCATGAACTATGTTGTGAAGAACAGAAGGAAGGGACGTAGCATTTGTGTCTGTAGTGACAGTCGGGCTACGCTTAAGGCCTTACTTAACCCTTTAACCACTTCCAAAATAGTTCTTGAAACCAAAAACTCTTTGAAGTCGGTCGCAAGGCTGAATTCTCTGTCTCTTATCTGGGTCCCAGGTCACACTGGGATCTTGAGGAACGAGATCTCCGATGAGATTGCTAGACAAGGCTCAGAGGAGGGTTTCTAAGGTCCCGAACCCGCGTTGGGTTTTCCAGCGTCCTCGGTTAGGGCTTCCATTAACGATTGGGTCTCTCACGAGCACAATTGTGTGTGGCATGACTCTCCAGGTTGCAGGTTGACTAAACGCATGCTCCCGGACGTCTGTAAGAAATCAGCGGCATTCTTGCTGTCTCTCGACAGCGTCTTGACAGGCCACTTCGCTTTTGCCAAGCACCTTAACGTGTTAGGCTTAAGTGACACTACAATCTGCGACGCTTGTAGGGAGAGCGACGACACCGCGGAACATTATCTCTGTGAGCGTCCGGCCTTTGTTCGTATCAGGTGGCAGATCCTCGGTGCGGATGTGGTGAGTGCTGGTAGAAAGACAAGGAAATTCCAATAAAATGGGTAAATCAGGGTTTGCTCTCTGGTAGTACAATGGACCAATTGCGTCTGAGTGCTCCAGTTGAGCGTTTCCTATCCCGACAAAAAAAAAAAAACTTTCGGAAAGCTGACTTCACCAAACTTAACAACCTGCTCAGTAACGCTAATTTTAATTACGCACGTGTTACTGTGGATACTGCTCTCGCATCCTTCCATACTATAATGTTCGATTGTCTTCTGCAAGCTGTTCCTTACTGCTCCAAAGAAACGGTTCTTCATCCCTACCCTGGTATAATAAACAATTGTGCTCACTTCGTAATAAGAGGAACAAACTTTGGGTAGCATACCTGAAATCCCGTTCTGGCTATGACTACTCCATCTATCAGCGCACACATACAAACTTTGCCGAACTCTGCGAAGCTCTCTACCAGGATTATCTTGACCGAATGTAATCCAGCCTCATTACGGATCCTAAGCGTTTTTATCATTTCATAAACGCCAAACTTAAATCTGATAGTTATCCATCTACCCTTAAACTCGCCAACACCTCGTCGTCAGATCCTAATATTGTTGCAAACTTATTCGCTCACTTTTTTGGGCAGTCGTTTACCGATTATTTCTCTTATATGGACAATTGCGCCAAAACTTCATTAGTATCGGTTAATATCACCCCGCTACTTGTCGCAGAGAAGATTAATAAACTTAAGGATGACTATTCCCCCGGCCCTGATAGGTTGCCCGCAATTGTTCTAAAAAAATGCGTGACCCACTTGGCCCAACCATTAACTTCTCTTTTTAATATGTCCATTTCCCAAGGATATTTCCCCCTACTTTGGAAGAACTCATTTATCATACCTATTCACAAGAAAGGTCCTAAAAACGATATATCCAACTATCGACCTATCGCCAAACTGTCATGCATACACAAACATGCATACATAGCATAGTGTACGACACGACGTACCAACCAACATGGATTGGATCGACAACCTCCAACTTAACTGGATTCGTCTCACAGGCGCTATATGCATTCGAAGATGGCAATGAAATTGATGTAATTGCCACCGACTTCAGTAAAGCATTTGCTAAAATCTCGCACGAAATTATTATTCTTAAGTTGAAAGCTCTTGGTTTTCAGCCCGGTTTTATCAATTGGATCAAACCCTACTTGGAAGGTCGACAATACGAGGTTTTGTTTAGATCTTTCGTATCTTACCCAATTAAGGCCACTTCTGGTGTCCCTCAAGGTAGTCATCTTGGTCCTTTAACTTTCGTCCTTACATCTAACGGCGTCGACTGCATTATCAAAGACTCGTATCTCTTTATCTATGCCGATGACATGAAAATCTTTAGATACATCTCTTCTCCCACTGATTCGCGCCCACTTCAAGATGACCTTAACAGATTTTCTCTCTGTTGTCAAAAAAATCATCTCGAACTTAATGTAAGCAAACGTCAATTCATCACCTACTCCCGTTAGTGCATTCCCATAGGAACAACTTGCTTTGCAACGAGCTTGTCCCACCTGTTTCATCTTTGCGTGATTTAGGTGTAATCTGTGATAGGGAACTTAACTTCCGTTCCTATATTGACCACGTAATAAATAGAGCCAACTCTGCACTTGGCTTTGTTAAACGTTGGTCCAAGGAATTTTCGAACCCATACGTCACCAAATCACTTTATATCACCTTCGTTAGACCTATCCTCGCATATGCCAGCCAAGCTTGGTCGCCACACTACGCTGCCCACATCCACCGTATTGAAACCATCCAGCGCAGGTTTATCCGTTTCGCCCTACGTGGTCGCCCTTGGATTGATAGGTACAACTTACCTCCCTACTCTAATCGTTTAAAACTCCTCAATCTTCAGTCTCTCGAAAATCATCGCGAAATTGCCGACTTACTCTTCCTTCAGCAGCTTATTACTGGTCAAATTGATTGCCCCGCGCTCCTTCAATTGGTCTCATATAACACCAATCCCCATTACCCAAGGTCCATTCCACTCCTCCGTCTCTCTTATCATCCCACCAATTACGGTTATAACGCACCTCTGTACAGAATGTTGCGTTTGGCTAACAGTGTGGAAAACACCTTCGACGTCCATTGCAGCAGAACCACCCTTCGTTACAATCCCCTTCAGCGCTTCAACTCCTCCTAGCCATGTCTTATTTTGCCAATCCCGCCCCAAACCACCTAATGACGGTAGTTTTAAGTTTTTTGTTAGTTTTAAGTTTAGATTGTTTAAGTTTTGTGTGCTTGTATTAAGCTAATAAAGTGCCGGTAGAGCCGGCGTCAATTCAATTCAATTCAAATGTAATATCTAATCACGATTTTTACTGACAGCCAAGCCACGATCAAATCCCTGAAATCTGTCACCTTTAACTCAAAAACTGTCATAAATTGTCGACTGTCTCCTAGCGAGTTAGTCACAATTTAATATCTACCTCATTTGGATGCCGGGATACAGACATTTCACGGAATTACAAAGCCGACAGAAAAGGTCGCTCATTAGAATTATAATAGGTGTCATTACGGGACAGTGAATTATTAGTAGGCATGCCATCAGACTAGGCCTCCTCGCAAGTATAACGCACACAACATGAGTGGTTGCGAGAAGCTAGGCCCTGGCACTTAAAGAGCTGTTGCGCCAAATATTTATTCTTATTTTTAGACCCATTTAGTACCACAATCGATCTTTTTCTGGTCTAAGTGTGTGTTAATGTCACTTTATTGATTGCTGGTTTGATCGTAAGAGGGCATCATACGATCCTTCTATGTTGTTAAGGATAATTTCATTTTCATCACGTGTACTACCTCCCCCTTAGTTGTATCTACCTCCGACGTTCGAAAGGAATTCGTCCAATGTAATTACCCCGGACCAAAAATATGTACAATCATGTGAATTAATCCTTCATAAAAGAAAGGAAATAAATTCAAAATCTCTTGACCTAATTTTTCAAAACATAAAGAGGCACAGCCTGAAGACTTACGTTTTTTTGTAAGAAAATGAAATGAAAGAAATGCACCTCACAAAAGAAACAATAGACATTTTGCTTCAAAAATTTATTCATGAAAAAGAATGTGCAGTACTTAAGCAAGAAAAGTAATCACATCTCATCAGAGAGTGCACCATATGAATGTGCCAGCATCAGCAGTAGCAACAAAACCCTACTTCCTTATTCCTCCAATTAGCAAGCATATCAACTGTCATACTCCGTGTTGCAATTGTTATTTGTTCCGCCTGACATCCTTCTACCATTCGCTTTATTATTTTTCTTCTCATAAGCGATTATCATGTTTATTTATATTAAACCCACTCCAATGGAGTAAAAAAAAAAAACGAAAGGTACTTAGCATAAATTCTATGCAGTGAAAGGAGAGGAAGCATGCAAGGACAATGAAATTGTGTGCCTTTGTTTAATTATTATTTCATAAAAATGCCCACAGGTAATTTGTCTTCATTAAATCCATCACCATCATAATAATTGTCATCTACATTCTCATCACATGCAACATCAACAACATGGTGGTCCTTGTGACTTTTAGTGCTTTTGCTTTGTAAATGGCTCACAGTAAGCCATGCAATGTATAAAGCAGTTTTGTTTTGCAAGCTTCCTCTCTCTCATTATCCTTTGAAGTGTGCATATAATTTCTTTTATTTTTTTAGATTTTTGTTTAATGTAAGCAAATAAAATAATGAAAAACATTTGAATTTATATGAATCGTATGTCGATATTTTGAAGAGTTCGTGGTGTATAGGTAGAATAATTTGCAATAGGAATTGGAAAGGATAGATTGTTTAAAAGGGGTCAGCACCTTATGATGAATTGAAATGGTCTAGTTTGGACAATACAAGTATCACAAAAATCAATTTGAAAAACCTAAAAAGAGAAATCTCGAAATTGAAAAAAATTCTCTCATTTTTGCAAATGGCGTCTTTTCAATTTGTGGAGTAAACAGAAGCAGAATGCATGTAGACGAACCATGGATTGCTATTGCTATACTCTGAACATGGGCTCTTCAAAAAAAGGGGAATAATTATTGTGTCAATATTTTTGACAAATACTCGGTCGGTAGTTTTAGCTCAACGTGAATTTCATCGTGGATTCCCTGGTCGTGTGGCACCAACTAGGGAAACACTGCGGCGTTTAGCCACTCGCCTCGAGGAGACTGGCTCAACACGAGACAGTAGCAGATGTGGCCGGCCCAGGACCAGCAGTTCGGTCGAAATTATCGTTAGTGTGGCTGCAGATGTCCAAGAGGACCTTCAAACATCAACCAATCGACGGACCATGCAATTGGATATCAATAGACAGCTTGTACAGCGAAAGACACGAAGATGCACCTAAGTATACAAAATGCAAACAGAGCATAAGCTTTTGCCTGTAGACCGCCAATCGCGTGTAAACTACAGCCAAATTCCTTCTTACCCTCGGCCGCGACGAGGATCATTTTCAATTCAATCATCATGAGCGACGAGGCGCATTTTCACCTATGCGGATACGTCAATAAGCGAAATCATCTCTTTTGGGGCACTGAAAAACCGTGTGTAATGCACGCCGAGCTATTACATCCCTTCAAAGTCGCTGCTTGGTGCGACTTTTTCTGAGGAAAGTTGATTGGCCCATATTTTTTTGAAGGCGATATTAGCAAGACTGTTACTGTGAATAGCGAGCGCTGCAGAACCACGATCAACAAGTTCCTGCTGCTACAAGTTTACGAATTGGGTTTTAAGTGACATGAATGTCGGTCTTGCTTTCTTTAACTGTGTATTTATGTGATCATTGTAGTATAAAAACTTATCTAAATGAGCACCTAGATACTTCATAGCTGTCTTCGACTCGATGAGAAGTCCACCAGCACTTATTATTTGAAAGTTTTTTCCAATTGGGTCGCAAATCTGAATTGATGAGTCTCAATGGGGTGCGGAACAGTATGGTTTCACATTTGGATGTATTTATTTTTAACTCCCAGTCTCGGCAAAATGCCTCAAGTCTTTTGAATTTAAGCTGAAGTTAGTTTCGCATTTCTTCAATTTTCGTGCTGTGAGCATACAGAATGACATTGTCGGGTATTGGTGCCGTAACTGCACCCTGCGGCAGATCATTTGTGATATTAAATACTCTAGTGATCGTGCATTGTCTGTTTGTTGCAACAAATTTCCTTTCTCGTACCATCGAGGCGATGACCTTTATAAGGTGAGGGGGAAATTCGTATCTGATAAGTTTAAAAACTAACCTGTCAATCCAAACCATGTCGAAGGCTTTTTCGATATCCACTAGGCAGGCCGCTGTCTATCTGTTGGCATTAAGATTTCAGTTAGTATCTGAAACCAGTTGTTTGATAGCATGCACTGACGAGTGATTTCTTTTAAACCCGAATTGGTTCCGTGGGATTATCTCCTTTGTTTCGCACGCGATCAAAATTAAATTGCTAATAACTCTCTCACAGACCTTCCTTATGTTAAGCAGGGGACTGATTGGCCTATAATTAGAAGGGTCAGCAGGATCTTTCTTTTTCTTAAGTATCGGAAATGCATTGGGATTACCCGATGTAAGGTAAGACTTATTGTTAAAAGGACGGGGAAGAGTGGGCTAAATCATAAAGATTACATATAGCCCAGAATCACAAAATGCGGTATGTAAGAATGGATCCTAAAACAGATTAGCCTTTTCCTTCTATTTATATATATAGAAGTTTTAATGGAGAGGCCTTTCCCCACTGTTTCCATTAGTCGTTTAAATGAAGTACTATGCGAAGGAAGGCCCGCCATCCGCATTAACCGCTCAATAATACAAAAGACGTAATAGGAAAGATGAGATCTGCTGATGGGATGTAATGCAAACGACCACCATGCTCAACGAGGTAGCGAAGACACTAACCCATACGGTGAGTCATTGTTAGTGTTTATAATTGAAAATAACCTTATTGTTGCTAATAGAGTTAAGGTCCCAAGTTTTGCAGTTAAGAATAGGCAGGACGTTTCAGATAAAAATTTAACCAGTAACTCAAATACTTTGTTAGTAGACAAGGTTTTAGGTTTTCTCTTCTGAAGCAGCTGTGACTCATCTAAAGCCCCACGAGCTTTAGCCGTGAAACCAAGCATGTAACATCCATCTATAGATAGGATAGGCGTATAGCAAAACTTGTCCAATAATAATCAGGAATATTATTATAGAATGTAACCATCATGGTGCAGTAAGCTAACATTAGCAAAGTAACAAGAAACGTTTTTGATGTAGACAAACAGCCATTCAGTCACATGAATTTCCAAAATGAGACATGAGAGAGGTAACTTATGGTAACATTTTCTTGATAAACTCAAGAGTACGATAGAATCTGCGGGACTGAGAAGAGCCCTCTGCATAGTAGAACCGCTAGTAGATCTGATTACAGAGGAGGGAATTCAGTGGGCAGGTGAATCGTTCTCTTCGATCCGATCATGCTACAGAAAACTTATCTAATATTATTCGCAAATTTACTCAGATCCTTGTTTGATGGTAGTTTGTCGTCATACCTGCAGCTTGTACAGCAAGTCAGGCTACCGCTAAAGTCTTCAGGCCGATAAGTCTTACCTCCTTTGCCCTGAAAACATTCAAAGCAAATTATACCCTAAAGACTTATCTCCAGTACAGCACGCCTACAGGAAAGGTATAAATGTAGAAACAGCGCTGCACTCTATCGTTGGCTCAATAGGAAAAAGAAGGAAAGAAATCGAAAGCATACGCCTCTTGAAGTACATGTCAAGGTGGGTTATTTCCCCCCTGCTTTGTGTAATTATTCCAAACAAAATACTTCAGCGACTCAGAAACAGCTCATTGCGAAAGTACAAAGATTAATGTGCATAGGAATCACCAGTGCAACGAAAAGAACACCAATAACAGGACTCGAGGCTGTTCTCGACCTGATGCCGCTAAACCTCTTTATAAACGTATACGAATCGGGCGCTATTATTTCCCTAAGAATAAGCCAGCCGGATAGCTGGAGATTAAATACAATCATACAACGTTCCTGCAGAAATATCCAGGCAATAGATCTATAAGTATTACTGACTACACAACGCCAAACCTAAATTTTACAAAACCATTTTTAAGCACCTGTACTCGTACGAACAAAGAAGAATGACAAAGCGGTAAAGTAGCTAGCGAGCAATACATATGTAGCTGTCTACACCGTCGGATCCAAAATGGACATAGCTATAAGTCCAGATATCTTCTCCGAATCAATTCAGATTCCGAACTGGACCTGTGTTTTATAAGCAAAGGTTCTAGCGGTGACATAAACCACCCGTGCGACTACGATGAAGCCAATACCACAAGAGGATATAGGTTTTCATCGACAGCCAAGCAGCAAAAAATACTGTCGAGGAGAGCTCAAGTTTCTTGAAACACAGGATAAGGTAAAGCTTTGGTGGACATGACAACATACCAGGCAAACTAGCAAGAAGAGGTCCGGTACTATTCTCAGAACAATCTGACACTTCGTTAAACATCCTGTCTTACACACTTAAGCTAGAAGCAGGAAGTTCAGCTATTATCGAGGCAAACAACAGACGGACCTCTTTAGATACTTGAGTCACCACTAGGAAGACATGCCGAATATTCGAAAAAGCTAGAACCCACAGACATATGAAGAGCGACGGGCAATATCCATCTATGCTTACAGGAGTGATTACGGAGCATAATACTACTCCACGGTCGCATTCTACGCATCCAATGGCTGGCCAGTACTAGCTTGCCGATATATCTGCATCTTACGTGTCGTTTGAAACTGTGTCTGCTAGATTGTAATAATATAGCTAAGACTGCAATCTTCGTTGGCATTGCCCTGACAGTCCATCTTGTAAGCTACATCCATGCTTCTATCATTTACAGGACTTTGCTTTTAGATTGCTGAAAAATTGGCGATGTAAGATTTGTGCGCCAATTTGTTGTCTTTTTGCGTTTTGTAGATTACATCCTCCTTTAGAAACGTAAACCATATTCCTACACACACCTTGCGTGTTCTCCGCTTCCTTATCCAGAGGCGCATGGTGCTTATGGGAAAGTGTCAGGCTCTGTTTTAGTTCCTCTGGTTAGTCATTGTCTGTAAGAATTTTTGCGAGGCATTCGGTGAAAAAGTGTCTGTTGGTAAGGGTATTTATAATTATATGCTTGGCAATGCTGTTTTCTTTTAGGAGATTTTGCAGTTCAAGGGGACAGGCGCCTATTTTCTTCCCTCTCAACTGTGAATTGGATCTTCGGATAAAATAAATATCTAATACATCTCTGCAACATTCCACTAATTTTATCCACTTCCAGAGGAGCAGCAACATTTCTGATTACTCTCAAAATAACCGATAATTCTGCAATTTTCGAATTCAAATATGGACAGTCTAATCTGCTGCTTCCAGTATCCGCCTTCATTTATGAAAAGTACATTTCCATAAATAACAATTGAAAATAAGTTTCCACAGTGCAGCCCTAAAGATAGGACTCGCCGTATCATAACCCAGCTTTGCGGCCGCGGAAAATGAAATAATTTCGCAAAAACGTATTTCCTCCAATATCGCATATGCCCACCTAGTGCTCGGAATCCCTTCGCAGGCTAATAGGCAATCAAAGAGTCGATTCTCAGTCGCGGTCTTTTTGCGCTCCACCAACGGAATTTCCATGAAAATAGTTTCCTAATTATTTCGAGTACAATTTATGAGACTACCGACATTCGGATGCACAGTACCTACACCACAGGAGTAACACAAAAGCAAACGTTATAGATCTGGAGACCCTTATTCAATTAGCAGCCCCGGATGTACACATAAATCTTTCAATTGTTCGTTCATTTCATGGTATAAATTGATTTAATAATCAATAATACAATTTTATATGATTTCAAGATTGATGTTTTCAAAGGAAAAAAAGGACGATTTCATGCACTTAACCCTTCACTTTTGCAAGATTAATAATTATTTCCAAGCCGTTTTTTTTTTTTTTTTGTGAATCGAAATGAAGGCTCATTAAAATACTCTTGTTTGTTCGAATTGACAACGACTGCGGTGAGTCCCGCAGAGTAGATCCTTTGGAAATAAATTCAAATCTATTGAACGCGGTTTTTGTAATTAAACTAATGTCCCTTATTGAACTGACAAGGGATAACTTCATTCATTTTGAAGTAGATATTTGTCGTATGCAAATTTCGAAGCATACCCACCCCTTTGAAAGGAAATTTCGTTGATCCAATTCAAATTTCGCAGTCGTCGAACGGACTATTGTCCTTGCCAGTTGGAGGTGGTGGCGTCGTCGTCGTAGTATATAACTAGAGAAAGCCAACGTCGAGAAACGAAATTAAAATGAACAGTTTAACAAACATTGAAAGTGGCAAGAAGATTGTGAGGGCAGAATTAAAGATGATGAAGTTATCCTTTCGATTTCTTTGGGGTAATGGCAGTAGGAATGAGAGGTGGCTCTGGCGCTTTGCAAAGGCCGAATAGCTTTTCACACAATAATTTGTGGAAATTCATAAATATGGAACATGCCCTGTTTTTCGGGCAATCACAAAAGCATTTGAGCAAAGGACGATGGTTGGGGGAGACGCAATTAATGAGATTATTCAATTTCTTTCGTAGAGTTTCGAAATGATGATGTTAGTTGATGATGGCGGCTCTAGGCGGTCCGCTTGACATCCTTATTCTTCTTCTGGTTGGAAATCAAAGGGTTTTTGTCGCCATTCCAAGATGATAATTACGAATGAGGTGGAATTTCATTAAGACACCGTTTTGAGACAAGCAATTTGAATTTATAAAGCATTTATTCTGTATTCTTTGATTCTTAAGGAAAATAAACTTTGCATAATGAAGTTGTATCCATACAGCTTAGAATAGAGGGAGAAAGGTAAGAAATATATGCCCATATGACCATTCTTTTCATTGCTTAAAGCAAACTATCTACATACTATAAAGCGGGGAATATGTAATATGCACAACGCAAAATCATATCAAAGGTGATAACTCACTCAAAAGAGTTGCTTAAAACAAAGATACATTTAATTTTCCTTCCATTTATCCATATTCAATACTCAGATAATCCAGTTCTAGATTTAATCTTAGTTAGCTCAACTGTCAGGCCCCTTCAATGAAGCCTAACGTTCACATCACATCACATCAGTACCTAATTCATTGGGGTCTCTACCAGCATTCTTAGACGGAGGAAAATCCACATTTTGAATGGATTTCATGAGTGTCGCGGTGGTAGGATGGTCAGATGGACTCTCTTACTCTTACTCTTGGAGGAATCCCCAAGCTGCGTCAGGAGAGATGTTGGACTGGGTCTAACCATCTATTTCTATGCCTATCAAAGGGCACTTACTTGATGGCACTTATAATACGTCATGGAAACCAGTTTGGAAACATGACCAAACCATAAAAGCATAAATCGTTCCATTCGGAGAAGTAGCTCTCCTCATAGTTGAGTGCCTTGCGTACTCTGGTGTTCCGCGCTCGATCTTTACCAACCCCGAGAAGAAACATGTTTTCAAGATCGCAACTCTCCCTCCTAGTAATGGTATCCACTCCAATGCTCTGTCTGCCAACCTGGGACTTGTGAGTATCTCTACTCCCGCCTGAGCAGATATTGAGGATGCGACTCCTAACACTCATCTGAAAAGTTCACAATTTAAGAATCTCTCTGCTTCTATCGAAATTCAGGGAATCTGTCTGTGCTCCTATCGGTGCATAGCGTGACCCCAGTAATGATTTCCGAAACCGTTGACTGGAAGCTCGTAGCCATTTCGTGTTGTACGACTGCCGAGTGGGACAAGACGACTACTAGACGCTTATATGTCATACTGATACCCTTAAGGCCTGGCTCCAAAGAATGCACTGATTTAGAAGGTTTAGAAATATCCAAGGCCAGTTTGCGTCTTCATGTCATCTCGGGGTGTACACTTTGTTAGCTGTACTAGATATGATCAACTTTTTAAATTACTTTATCTACACATCCCAGTCATGTCGCCCGCCCCCAGCACGAGGAGATCAGTTGCCAGGGCGTGGATTTTTATTCACAAAAAAAGAAAATTAATTACTTTTCTCCAATTGTGAAAAAACCCATCCCTAATATTTTATTCTTCAATTAATTTTGAATTTTTCATGTGAAATCCCATCGTTAATGGAAGCCTTAACCGAGATTGCGTGAAAACCCAACACAGGTTCCTGAGAAATCTTCCTCTGAGCCTTGGACCGAGATATGAATTACAGAATTCAGCCTGGCGACCGATTTCTGAGGCTGGTCAAACGGTAGTGCATGCGATCATATGAAAACACAAGCGTTTTCACTCAGCTGAGGCCTACCAACTCCTACTCTCAACCTCCACGTGGTGACAGCCGAGTGCCTAGTACCTCAATCCAAGAAATCGGTAACCAACCCCGTTTGGAGGATTCTTCGCGGCAGCAGATGAGAGAGGGGGGGAAGACTGCTTTCCAACTAGAGCACTTCTTCCTGTTCCAGGCGGCAGCGGACGAATTCATTAGACGGAGTCAACGGTGGCGTCTATAGTTCCAGTTAGGTTGAACTTAGTGAATACCTTGCGCGAGCTGCTTCGACGTATTCGGAGCACTAGTCGGTAAGGAATTTCCAATGTTGGACAGGACATTAGAATAGAGATGGTGGCGGAGGAGCCATTAATGGGCCAATGGCAGCGCTCATACTCCCGTAGTCCTAGGGGAATAATTAAGGGACTGGCCCTCCAGGTTGGGGGTTGTGTCGTCGACGTAACTTCCCTACCACGTAAAAAATCTATGGTTCCGAAACAACCAAAAGCCTCGGATAAGGATGACTCAACTAATGACGACCCCAGCAAACGAAATAAGGACAACGACCTTCGGATCTGTACGTGGAATGTTCTGTCCCTTTACAGACCACGTGCAGCCGAACAACTAGCAGAGGCCCAAGACTGCTATAAAGCAGATATTACCGCCATCCAGGAAGTGCGATGAGATGGGCCGGGCAAAAAGAGGATGAAAAACTATGACATCTACTACGGTAATTGCTACAGAGGCAACAGGCAACGCTTATTCGGATGCGGATTTGTCCTACGCGGCAGACTAAGGCAAGAAGTCTTAAGCTTCCGACACGTAATCGAGCGTATATGACTATCCGGATCAAGGCTAAATTCGCTAAAATAAGCCTAATATGTGTTCATGCCCCCACGGAAGAAAAGGACCATGTCCCCAAAGAGTGTTTCTTCGAGCTCCTCGACAAAACATATGAGCAATGTCCTTAATACGAAGTCCTAGGGGAATAATTAAGGAACTGGCCCTCCAGGTTGGGGGTTGTGCCGTCGGGTTAACTTCCCTGCCACGTAAAAAATGTATGGTTCCGAAACAACCAAAAGCCTCGGATAACGATGACTCAACTAATGACGACCCCAGCAAACGAAATAAGGACAATGACTTTCGGATCTGTACGTGGAATGTCTGTCCTTTTACAGAACACGTGCAGCCGAACAGCTAGACTGGTATAAAGCAGATGTTACCGCCATCCAGGAAGTGCGATGGGATGGGCCGGGCAAAAAGAGGATGAAAAACTGTGACATCTACTACGGTGATTGCTACAAAGGCAACAGGCAACGCTTATTCGCTTATGCGGATTTGTCATACGCGGCAAACTTAGGCAAGAAGTCTTAAGCTTCCGACACGTGAGTGAGCGTATTACGACTATCCGGATCATGGCTAAATTCGCTAACATAAGCCTAATATGTGTTCATGCCCCCACGGAAGAAAAGGACCCTGCCACCAAAGAGTGTTTCTACAAGCTTCTCGACAGAACATATGAGAAATGTCCTAAATACGACGTTAAAATCGTATTGGGCGATTTTAACGCCCAAATAGGAAAGGAGGACGTCTTTGGTAGGGCAGTCGGTAAGCATAGCCTACACGACACCACGTCTGATAACGGACTAAGGGTAATTGATTTCGCTGTGGAGCGAAATGTCACCATATCAAGCACGTGGTTTCCTCATCTCGATATTCATAAGCAGACATGGCGGTCAAATGATCATGTAACGATCAACCAAATTGATCATATTGCGATCGACGCAAGGCATGCCTCCAGTATTCTGGATGTCCGGACCATCCGAGCGGCCAACATAGACTCAGATCATTACCATGTTGCAGCCAAGGTACGAATGCGGATATCCCAATCTGAGCAACAAAGAAGAATCACTGTTGAATTTAACGTCGAAAAGCTACAATCGCAAGAGACCGCCAGACTCTTCGCTGAACGCGTATCCCGAAATCTCTCAATCACCCCTATGCCGCCAGCATCAAGTGCCGAAGACCAGTGGCAACACTGCCAACATGCCATCAGAAACGCCGCGACTGATGTGCTGGGTCTCGCTCGCCCACCACCGCGAAACCCCTGGTTTGACGAAGAGTGCATGCAGCAAAACAAGAGGCATACAAAGCGGCGCTGCAAAGGAAAACGAGAGCTGCTCGTGAGTTCTACGAGCAAAAGAGACGGGAAGAACATCGGCTTCTCCAAAAGAAGAAGAAAAAGCATGAGAAGCGCGCGTTTGAGAATATCGAGAGTTTATACTCCAGGAACAATGTACGGAAGTTTTACCAAAAGGTAAAAAGAACGTGTCAAAGGAGCGATACCCGTACAGAAACCTGTAGAGATGAAAATGGAAACCTCGTAGTAGAATCACAGTCGGTGCTGAGAATGTGGAAAAAACTACTTCTGCAGACCGTATAACGGCGTCAAAGACCAACATCCCGCTGTCAGGCAGAGTGAACCATTCAACATAGACGATGATAGTCAAAATTTCCGTCCAATATCCAAGCTAAAATCCAACAAGGTGCTGGACCTGACGGCTTACCGGCCGAACATTTCAAGGCAGCTGGGGATGAATTGGTAGAGTGCATACACCAACTCATCTCTAAGATTTGGTCAGACGAGTGTATGCCTGATGAATGGAACCTCAGCATCGTTTGCCCGATCCACAAGAAAGGAGACCCCCTCAACTGCGCCAATTATAGAGGCATCAGTCTCCTCAACATGGCATACAAGATCTTTTCTGCGGTATTGTGTGAACGCCTGAAACCTTTTATGAACAGCCTGATTGGACCCTATCAGTGCGGTTTCAGGCCAGGAAAGTCCACCATCAATCAAATCTTCACACTTTGGCAGATCCTGGAAAAAACCCAAGAATTCCAAATCGATACTCACCGCCTCTTTATCGATTTCAAGGCCGCCTATGACAGCCTCTATAGAGAAGAGCTTTATAGAGCCATGTCTAGTTTTGATATCCCTGCCAAACTTGTCCGTCTGTGCAGGCTGACGATGGAGAACGCTCACTGCTCCATCAAGGTCGGTAATAAACTCACCGAGGCCTTTGATGCCAAAAAAGGTTTTAGACAAGGTGACGCGCTGTGCGGAACTCATAAGCCAACACCGGGGGCACAATCTATTACAAGTCTGTACAACTGCTTGCATACGCCGACGATATAGACATTATCGGAAGAACTCAGCGGGCTGTCACCGGTGCGTTTGCAAGCATTGAGGCGGAAGCGGCCAAAATAGGTTTAACGATAAACGAGGGCGAAACCAAGTATATGCTGTCAACAAGAAGGGAAAACCAACACCGACGAATTGGACAAAACGTCACATTCGGCAGCTATAACTTCGAGGTAGTAAGGGACTTTGTCTACCTTGGCTCTGCTATAAATTCTACAAACAAGATCAGCGCAGAAATCAATCGAAGAATAACTCTTGCCAATCGCTGTTAGGGCAATTCAACAGTAAAGCCCTATCTCGAACAACTAAGGAGACTCTATATAAGACCTAGCTATATCATTGGGAACGCGAACAAATGCTCTCACAGTGGAATGCACAATCTGGCCTAAGGCATTCGAAGAAATTTATTATTTTCTCAAAAAATAGTACCACGGACATTCTAACAATGAGCAAACACAGTGCTAAGATCCTAACTGACTTCCTAACTAGACATTGCTCTCTCAATTACCATCTCGAAAAATGGGCCGTGTTCAATAGGATACGTGCCGTCTCTTTTTTAAGGACACCGAAACATCCCGGCCATAGCCCGGCTTAGGCTAAAGTACTTTCACAAAGGCTTTACATCACCTTCTGATGTCACCTCTTCATCAGCCTTTAACTATCCTTAGCTTCATCTATGAACTAGATTTCAGCTAACTGACAACTACTTCTTGAATAACCAAGCAGGAGACAGCACAGAAGCAGAGAAGTTCATAGAACGAAAACAAAAGCTATACGCTTTTTTTTCGATTTCAGAGCAGCTTTTGATACCACTGCTATCAATACTAATTGTTTCATAAACTTGTAAATATGACATGGGGTTAGACAAGGTTGCAACGCGAATCCGTCACGATTTGCCATTTTGTATCAGAGACATCATTGGATGATTTTGGAATTCAGTATGCGGACACCCTTATTAAGGCTTTCCTCTATTCTGATGATGTGGTCCTATTAGCAAGACCACCAGAGACCCTGCAACTCATAATAAACTGAGTTTACGATTATTGTGTGCTGTGGAGCTTACAAATAAACCTGAACAAATTAAAAGTATTGATTTTAAAAAGAGGTGGGGTAGACAGGTGAGGGCGGAAAGGTAGACATTTAATGGCAACGCTATTGAAGGTGGCATAAAGCAATATAAATGCCTCGGAGTTATCATTTCCAGCAACTTATGTATACGTATGGAACAGCATTTACTTGAAAAACTTCAGCAGTCCAAAAGTGCGACATGGAGAAACTGCTTTCAAGACCGCGGTATACCTCACAATCTTAAGTATCGAGTATTGAAAGCAATTCAAAGACTATATTTCTGTACAGTGCACAAGCTTGGGGTCATAGGTACAGCAGAAAAGTTACAGAGATTCCATTTACCAAGAGCATGCCGATTATCTAGTACAACCACATCTAACTACATGCTCTTGAATGAAACAGGTCTCGTGCTGCTGTTCCTACAAAACACTTAAGCTGAACATTGACCACATTCTCAGCACACTCAGAATGAGAAGAGGCGGTTGCTAAGGAAGGTTACTAAATACGCAGAAAATGTATGAAGCCTATGGTGTAAAGTGATGATGAGGGGAGATCTATAAAGAACTACAGCTCTACTTGTGCTGTCTGAACTACTTTAAAGAAACCAATATTGTTAAATTCATGTCTATAATCTTTAATAGCACCAAACTTTATATCACATAGATAAGACCTTCCGGTCTTATGTGTGTTCATTGTGTAGTATGTCACAAAGGTAAAACATTATACATTTCATAGGGAATTGTCAAAAACTCCGTGATATTAGGATGTTGTTAACACAAGAGGTCTAAGCACTACCAAACGGCTCAAATCAGAAAGCTCTTACATAATTTGGTTGTTAGTACAATATTTAAGGCCTTAAGCCATGTCATTTCATTTATTTCATTTTCATTTATTTCATTTATTTATTTAGGTTTAAATCTTTTACATTAGACCAATTGATCTCTTAAATTGTAAAAGTACAAGTTAATCATTTCACAAATTCAATAAAAAATGAAGCTACAAAATCGATTTAAGACATTAATAAGAAAATAATACATAAGTAATAACATTATGAAAGCAAAACTTGACAAACAAGTCCATAAATAAACCTTAATTCTAATATAACTCACTAGACAAATACGCGAATAAAACAGCATCAAAATTATCCGCACAAAAAAGTCTTCTTACGTCGAGAGGTAACGAATTCCACAGACGAATGGCATTTACGAAAAATTGACGCTCGGAAGATAAACATTTAAAATTAGGATGAATAAGAAAAAGTGAACGTGAAGAGTTTGAGAAATGCAATTTATTATAAAGGTATGCAGGTTCTCTTGTTATAATTACTTTGCGCAATAACTTTAACTACAGTAGTCAAAATAGGAATTCAAGCTACACCCAAGTATTATTTTTACGTATCTGGAGACATGATCGTAGCGCCTGAGATCGTATACGTATCGAACTATATTGTTGAACGCCACATTTAGCTTCCGTTTGGTGTCTGCACTATGGTTACAAAATATTTCGCATCCACAGGATATCATAGGAATTATGAGGGCTCTCACGAGCATCAATCTGGTACCAAAAGGCGTATAATGCTGAGAAAGGGAGAGGTTCCTTAAACAACCGTAAACTTTGCCAATCACTGTACGGACGTGATTATCACAGGAAAGCGTTCTATTGACCCAGGCGCCGAGATTTTTGACCTTATCAATATATTCAATTGGGGTGGCTCCAAGAGAAATGGTAGGGAAGTAGCTCAAATCAAGTTTGTTTCTAAAAATGACTAGGCATTTAGATTTGGTTGGATTTAGCCGCAAGCGATTACTCTCGGACCAATCTAAAATCCTTTGCAAATCATGGTTCAGTTTACTAGCACCATCCTCTATAAGCCCTAGCCGGCAACTCATATAGAGCTGTACATCATCAGCATACATATGTACGGATGAAGTTTTTATACAGCGAGGAAGGTCATTTATAAAAATAGAAAACAGCAAGGGACCTAAAATAGAACCTTGCGGAACCCCGCTCAGAATGTTAGCTAGTTGAGACTTACTGTTGTTTATGACGACTATTTGTTTCCTTTCATATAGGTACGACTGTATTAAATTCACTGCGGACGACCAAAATCTGAAATCAGTTTTAAGCTTATCTAATAGTTTTACGTGATCCACAGTGTCAAATGCCTTAGAGAAATCTAGGAGTGTCAGAAATGTGATTAAATCATTATCGATTGCAATTCTTATATCATCACTTACTTCAGATAGATTTAATACGATTATTATTTTAAATGGAATTAATAAACTCTAGTAGACGGTACACTTCTTTCCAATGAGGAGGACATCTTACGCAGATGGAGCGAGCACTTTTCCGAATTGCTCAATCCCGAACAGGGCACCGAAGATGACAGACCTATGGTCGAGAGTTGGGCGGAAAGTAGTCCTACGGTAGAGGAAGTAACTTTGGCGATCAAAGCGCTAAAAGTTGGCAAATCTGCTGGTGTGGATGAAATTCGGCCAGAAATGCTCAAGGCTTTAGGTAAAGAGGGAGTTCAATGGCTCTCGCGTGTCATTAAAGTGGCCTGGGAATGCGGTGAAACACCTGGTGATTGACAAATGGGGGTGATAGTTCCTCTTTTTAAAAAAGGGGACAAAAGAGATTGCGCCAACTATAGGGGTATATCTCTTTTAAGTCTCCCTGGAAAAGTCTTCGCTAAGGTGCTAGAAAAGCGTTCCAGAGCTGTGGTTGAGGACAGTTTGGGGGATGAGCAATGCGGTTTTCGTCCCGGTAGAAGCACAACCGACCAGTTGTTCACTCTCAGAATGGTTCTTGAGAAGGCCTGGGAATATGCCAAACCTGTCTACACTTGTTTTGTGGATTTGGAAAAAGCAAATGATAGGGTTCCTAGAGGCAAACTCTGGAGTATTCTGAAGGAGTATGGGATTGCTGGTTCCCTGTTAAGGGCGATTCAGTCTTTATATACAAACTGTAGAAGCTGTGTTCGGATAAACGGTGTTAAATCAAAACCTTTCACTGTGGGCGTTGGACTCCGCCAGGGGTGCGTTTTGTCACCTCTCCTTTTCATTGTATATATGGATTGGATGTTACAGCGCAGCGGTGGCGGGGAATGTTTCAAAGTGGGAGACCTAAGGATTAGTCATCTGCTCTTTGCGGATGATTTGGTCATCCTTGGGTCCTCTCAAACCGAGCTTCAGCGCGCACTCGAAAGGTTTGTAGCCGTTTGTGATGATGCTGGAATGAAGATCAACGTGAACAAATCGGAAGTAATGGTCGTTTCCAAAAAACCCATTCAGTGCACTCTGCATGTTAGCGTAGTCCCACTGAAGCGGGTGGAGAAGTTTAAGTACCTCGGGGTTTTATTCACGAGTGATGGGAGGAGCAATGCCGAGTTATCCTGTAGAATTGGTCAGGCTGGATCAAGCTGGAGAGAGCTTGGCCAATCTGTTATAAGGAAGACCGAACTTAGTGTTCAAGCTAAGCTATCGGTTTTTAACTCTGTGTATGTTCCAACTCTCACCTATGGTCATGAAATTTGGGTAGTGACCGAAAGAATAAGATCGCGGATACAAGCTGCCGAAATGAGGTTCCTTCGCGGTGTTGTTGGAATAACTCGTAGGGATCGAGTGCGCAACACCAGAGTACGCGAGGCGCTCAACGTTGAGCAGCTACTTCTCCGAACGGAACGATCTATGCTCGATGGTTTGGTCACGTAGTGCGTATGCCCCCAGACCGGCTTCCAAGACGCGCCATGGTTGCCGTGCCATCAGGTAGGCGACTTCGCGGAAGGCCTAGAAATAGATGTTTGGATCAAGTCCGACATCTCTCCTGGAGCCGCTTAGGGATTCCCCCTGATGAATTGGAGTCAATGGCGTAGGATCGAGAAGGATGGGGAGTTCACCTGAGCATCCTACCCCCGCGACCCTCATGAAGGATTAGCGGGCCATTGAAAATGATTGAATGAATGAATGAAAACTCTAATCTAATCTGAAGTCTAATCACCAAATATGTTGCAATGCTCATGTAGTGCAAATATTTAGAACCTCAGTTTTACTTTTATGTACTTTGAAATATCGAGAAAATTACTAATATGTATACAAGCAATGAAAATTGTGAGATTGCTGGGGAATATCTATGAAAGTACTTAGTCGTCAGTATGGACAGGAGAAGAGTTGTCACAACACTCCGATACAGTATGGTAGGCAAAAATACTCGTCTTTTGGCCTCCCCGTGAGCGGCCGCCGGAAATGGCTATTCACCCTTCAGGTATCTAGTGTCAACCAAGATTTTACACGCATGTACTCAATTGTGCGCTGTGGTTTCTTAAGATGAAGGTGGGGGTAAACCCATAAAATCTCACTTCAGCCAAGGCACTCGTACCGAGCGCTGCATGGCCAGCTGCTGATAAAACAGTGCTGGTCTCGAACGGTCGCTATCGATGCTCAGGCGAGGGCGGTAGTATAATCGCATTATCCTGGTATGTCGGCTCTGCCAGGACTGACTCTTCTTTCCGGACATACTCGTGGGGCCAAAAATTTAAAAAAAATGGACAAAAATAAACAAAAGAAACAAGATGTGGTAGGGATGCCCGACATTGGCTCCTCATCGGAAGACGAGCTTCTAGCCTCCAGTCAGGAGTCTTCAGGCTTCCCTTCAGCCGCAGCAAGTATAAGGCAAAGTACACCCTCTGGCGTACAGAGGGCGGCTCATCAGAAAGCAACAACAGCAAATAGCAAAATCGCAACCAAAGGCACTATGGTTAGTGGCGCTGGTTCGTCTAAAAAAACCAAAACCCCAGACGCCATCATTAAGAGCAGGTACAAGATGGCTCGATTCGTTCTTAACAAGGTTTCCAAAAACGAAGCAGCTGGTACCGTTCATGAGAAGGATGCAGCGGATAAGGCCAAGTATCATGCTGTGGTCGATGAGTACATCGCACAACTTAAGAAGCAACAACAACATCCGCAACAGAAGAAGAATGACACCAAGGCAAGCAAGCGGAACAGGTCTTTGGACAAGACCAATCGCGAGGCTAAAAAGTCCAAGGTGGTCAGGACCTAGACTACGACACAGAATTTACCGGGTCCACCCTCGGCCTGTCCTACTCAGACAACACGACACTTTTCCGAGGTGGCTAGAGACCATCTGAAGGTCGCCCTCGTGAACGAGCGCTCCTCAGATGGTAAGTCGGTCAGTGAAGCGTGGGGTAGCATAGAGGCCAGACTATCGGGCATGGGCATGGACTACCTGCTGGAAAATCCTGGGTGACCTCTGCCGTGCTTCGACTCCGCCGAGTTGGTCAGGGGTTATCGGGTCATCAGATGCGAGGACCAGTTCTCTAAGGATTTCCTTAGCGAGTGTGTCACTAAGGTCAGTGACGCCTGGGAGGGCTTGAAGCTCAAGTTTATCACTGCTAACAATATCCCCAGGAGACCAAGGGGCAGCATCTGACTGCCCGATATGCAGATTGATGAGGGAAGGCTTCTCCAATGTCTGAAACTGCACAATCCGGCGGTTCCGATGGATGACTGGGCAGTCATCAAGGCGGAGGAACCTCAGAAAAGCAGCTCCTCTTTCCTGCTGCTGATCATAAGCTGCGTTTCGGTATAAGGCATGCTAAGTTAAAGAGTTTCCGCCCCTCTGGTCCTGATGAAGATTCAGGTGAAATTGATCGTTCCGACAGGATGTCGGAGAACATGGGGGGTGACCATTCCACCTACCACCAATGCTGAACATCATTCAGACTAATCTGCACCACTCGAAGAGTGCGTCAGATAATTTGCTTATCTTCCTCGGCGAGGAGGATATAGATATCGGCATTGAACAGGAACCCTGGGTGAAGGGTTCATCCATAAAAGGGTTCAAGGACAACCGTTGCGACATCTTCTACAAGACCACAAACCAGGTTAGTAACAAACCTAGGACTTGCATCCTAGCTAAAAAACATTTGAATGTATTTCTATGTCCTGATTTTAGCTCTGCCGATTTAACAGTAGTTAAATTGGAGGTTTTGCAACCTCCTAACACTCTTTTTATTTCCTTAGTATACATGGATCGTAATAGGCTATCACCGCCAGAGGAGGTACGCCATTTAACATTAATGACAACGGCAAATAAGGACAATCTGCTTCAGGGCTGCGACGCAAATGCCACGTCAACACTATGGGGCAGCTCTGAATTCAATGAACGCGGTGAGTCCTTGTTTGATTTTCTAGTGAAGCCCAACCTTTCTGTTTGCAACGTGGGTAACACAACAACTTTTGTTTTTCCGGGTACGGAAAATTTCAGAGTGTGGGAGGAAGTCTTAGACATCACTCTTAAAACCAACAATAATAACCTTAGGGCAGTTAACTGGCGAGTATCCGATCAAATGTCCTTCTCCGGTCACAGATGGATTCTCTATAATGTGTGCCTCGAGGTCGAGGCTCCCAAGCCTTTAGAAGAAGTTTGGTCGGGTTATTAAATTAAAACTTCACAGAATACCCGACCTGAAAATTGAATTAGTCGAGGAACTAGACGCCAAAACTAGGACCTCCGTAACAGCCATGGGTGCGGCTTTAAAGGTTTCGTGTCCGGTTAAATATAGCAAGAAAAAATTCCCCCCTTGGTGGAACGAGATCTTCAATATCTGCTTTAAACACAAGTTCTGGCAACCTTATAAGGATTGTCTGAAGGAATATAAGCAATCCATTAAAAGTGCCAAGTCTCTTGCCTGGAAAGACTACTGTCAGTCCATTGAGACCATAAAAGACTCTGCCAGGCTGAGTAAAATTCTGTCTAAGGAACATTCTAGCCCGTCCTTTATCAAACGGCCGGATGGGACTTGGACGGACTCCTCTAGCGAGTCACTGGAACTTTTAATGCAAACACACTTTCCAAGATGTAATAATGAGATTGCCCTCTCAGGTCGCGGAATCTTCTTCCTGGAATGACATTAAGACAACATTTACAGCAGTTAATACCCCCTGGGCTATTAATAGTTTCTCTCCCTATAAATCGGCCGGCCTTGACGGCATTCTCTCTATTATGCTGAAAAAAACATTGGACCAGGTGGTCCCATGGCTAGTACCAATCTACAGAACCTGTATTTTCCTAAACCACGTTCCCCTGAGCTAGAGACGTGTTCGTGTTGTATTCATGCCGAAAGCTGGGAAGCGGGGTCATGGATCCGCAAAGGATTTTAGACCCATCAGCTTGTCCTCCTTTCTTTTAAAGACGTTGGAACGCATTTTAGATACACATATTCGAAATACCCTAGATAAATCCCTTCTATCCAAATCTCAACATGCGTACACTAAGGAGTGATCGACGGAGACGGCGCTCCATGAAGTTGTGCCAACGATAGAAAAGACAATCCATTTCAAAGAATATGGTATACATACCCTAGCTACCTTCTTAGACGTTGAAGGCGCTTTCAATAACGTCAGTATGGAATCGATTCAGGAAGCTCTGATCGAACTGGGTGTGGAAGAGTTTATTAGCAGATGGATATTGACAATGCTAAAAACTAGAATCATTCAATGGACTCTCGGCAACAGCAGTTCCACTATATCTGTTGGTAGAGGAACTCCTCAAGGTCGGGTCTTGTCTCCTCTTTTATAGCTTATGGTCATCAACAAAATTTTGTGTAGACTTGATAGGGATGGAGTTAAGGTTGTCGCGTATGCGGGTGACGTGGTAATACTGGTATCGAGGATGTTTCCATCCGTAATCAGTGAGAGTATGGAAGGTGCCTTGGGCAAGATTAGCTCATGGGTCACTGGATGTGGACTCAGTGTCAACCCAAGTAAAACTAAACTGATGCTCTTTGCCGCTAAAACCAAAATACCGACGTTTATGCTTCCACGGCTTAACAATCATCTACTCTCCCTATCCTCCAGTGTCAAGTACTTAGGTGTAGTACTTGATCCTAAACTAAGCTGGAAGCTTAATATTGAGCAACGGGTAATGAAGGCCTATGTGGCTTTCTATACCTTTGGTAAGAAGTGGGGACTTCGACCAAAGATGGTCTTATGGATGTACACTGCCGTGGTGCGTCCTATTCTTTCCTATGGATCGCTAGTCTGGTGGCCTGCGTTAAAGAAAGCTTATAACATCAAACTTATTAACAGGGTACAAAGAACTGCGACTATAGGAGCAACGGGTGCCATGAGGACATGCCCAACTGAAGCCTTGAACGTTATTCTCCACCTTTTACCACTGGATCTTCACATTATGCAGCTATCATCATGTAGTGCGGTCAGGCTAAGGGAAACAGGATGCTGGTGCACCAATCCGTATAGTCACAACAGTATCCTGAATCTGCTACCGCAGGATCTGGTAGCAAATCTGACCGACTATATAACTCCCACAGTGAACTTTATAAATGACGTCACGGTCAGATTCCCTACCAGGGCGGAATGGGAAACTGGCGTACTGACAAATGAGTTTGAAATAACAATCTTCACCGACGGTTCAAAAATGGACTGCGGGGTAGGGGCGGGGATATACTCTGATTCCCTCAATATTGAAAGGTATTACCGGCTTCCTGATTCGTGCAGTGTCTTCCGGGTGGAAGTTTTTGCTGTACGTGAGGCCTGCAACCTACTTAAGCAAGCCTCTACACACCTAAATACCATTGCCATCCTCATTGACAGCCAGGCGGCTATCAAGGCTATAGTATCTGCCACTACATCCTCAAGGATAGTAGAACAGTGGAAAAAAGAACTCGCCTCGCTTGGTCATCGGTTGAGGATCTGTCTCCTTTGGGTTCCAGGTCACAGCAACATGGGGGGGAATGGGCGAGCTGATGAACTCGCGAGGCAAGGATCTGCCCTTAATGCATCCCTAGCAAAGGAGGTGAACGTCCCGTTGGGGGTCCTCTAGGGAGGCATCTTCGCGCACTATCTGCTAAAGGCTGATAGCAGATGGCAGGTGGTGTGGAACTGCGTTATCTCCAGGCAGATGTGGCCCAAATACTCCCAGAAAATAACGCAAGATCTACTAAACAGAAACCACGCAGATATCGCAAGAGTTCTGGCAGTTAGTACTGACCACTGGCCCATCGAGGTTCATGCGGCCAGAATAGGGATTACATTTAATGCACACTGTCTTAGCTGCAATTCTGCTGACGAGATAGAAACAATCTTACACTTCCTCTGCTTTAGGCAAGGCAAGGCCAGACAGCGCACCTTAGGTAAACCCTTTTTTGACCACCTAATAGAGCTAGCGGATATTAGCATTGGGGATATTATCAGTTTCCTCAATGCAACGGGGTGAATTTGAATATCTCTTATCACCGTCACTTTTCTCTCCTACACATACGAGCAGATGAGCTTACCTAAGATTGCATCTTAATGCAGATGACATTGTCGTTTTGGCTGACAGCATACAAGTTTTGCAATGGATGATACACAATTTAGAAGAGTACTGCAGTAATTGGAATTTAGAAGTAAATTTAAACTTATTTCAAATAATGGTTTTTAGAAATAGAGGCAGAAAAGCTAAACAAGTGGTATGATTGCTTTCTAGGGGTCATCCCTGACTGACGGCAAAAATTACTTTCACAAAACGTATTGAAAAAGGAACTATTCGGCAAAAAGCACCATAAACGACACATGGAACAACGTTTCCTCAATAAAAGAAATGTTTCTCTGCGATCAAAGTGACATTAATTTCAAGCAGGATGCAGAGCTGTGCAATCGTATGGAAGATGTACATCTATCTACGTTAGACTTGCATCTGAGATACACTTTTCGAGTATGGACTGCCATATCAGTTTACTTTAAAGCATTAACAAAAGGATTTCTTTTGGGTTTCAAATTTGAATAATTTAGGTCATGATTCTCACCTCAGTTGGAAAAACGAAAACATAACACAAACGGAATGGGGCAATAAAAGGACACAAATATTGCGCAACCTTAAGTAAAGTTATCACTAGAAACTGATACGAAAAGCGAGGGAAATTAACAGGTTTTACAAAACATACAGCATTTCATAGGTAGATGCGCTACTCTTAAAGAATTCAGATATAAATACTTTAAGAAAGCACGTTTATTGGAAGAGGAAATAATAGAACTGCTAAATGGAGCATTCAGTATTTGGAATAACCTAAAAAGTTATATTATCAATGCTTTACTGAATGTCTTTAATGGAAGAATTTAATTATTAAATATTTAAAATTGTAACTACAACAAATAAGAAATAATGAAGTATATAGCCAAATCTCCGACAGACGACATCGATGTCACAGTCGTATGTTCTTAAATTGTAAACTATGAATTTATTGAAATTGTCAGATAATGTTGAAATTTTTATTGCGACATAAAGAACCTTTTACTATTACTATAATCCACTATAGCCATCAGCACCATTAACATTTTATAATCCCAGTCAGTAAAACACCCAACTATATGCATATATAAATTGTCTATGAGGAATGCTGATTTCGACACTCACTGGTTACACACCACGAAAGGCATGCTCAAATGCGATATAAAACCGAAAAATCCCGTGCAAAAATTTAAAATTTACACCCACTTCGGTGTAATTGAATTGGGCAGATAAAAAAGGATGTAAGTATTTACCTACCCCACAAGTAGTGTTGATTAGCAAAGGTAGTTCTGCGACTTAAATTATCCGAGCAAATACATGTACACGTACATTCACTCTTATTGATTTCATCATCCATCCTAATATGTACATATCTAAATAATTGAAATAATTTAAAGCATAAAAGTCCCTTCCACACAGAACGTATTCGACAGACGTTACCCAGCCACCCGCGCTTTTCCAAAAAAAAAAAAAAAAAAAAAATAGAAAAAAAAACCGTCCCTCACCCTAAAAAGTACTTTATTATGATTACGGTGATTCTTTCGATTGTTCTCCACTACATTCAACTCCAGAAGTCATCTAGGTAGGTGACCAGCATTCACCATCTACCCACCCCCACCTCCACCAATTGGTGGATGATGACCAGTGGCCAGTCGTTGCGTTCATTTCATTTGCATTTGTTTTAAGTTCTTCTATTTCGTCGTTTTTTTGCATTAACCAACACACATACTCCTGCCTTCTTCATCACTTGTTTTGCTTTTACTTCAAGGACAACATGTAAAAAGTAAATGTTGACTATACACATTCAAAGGAACGGGTGCACGGGGTATCGCGAAGCAACGACCAGAAAAAAATAGAAGAAAACACTGCACATATCCAATTATACATTTTTATTGTTCAACTTGGCGTCCTAGTACTACCCCCATCCCAGCTCTATCACTTTTCTCATGCTACAGGATACGAAAATCCTCCAAAAACGAAGGCAAAATACGACGGACAAACAAACACGATGTGTGTTCCACTTGTGGTACTCTTCCCAGCAACCAAGCAAAGCGAACGACGACGACGACAACGACGTGCAGAATTTTTGGGGCCACCACCACTGTCTCACACACATGCCGCGCCGCAGTTGACCGAGGATTGGACTTTCGCAAAAGGCTCTAAGGACTACGTCGACTCTGTTGGAGTTGGATGGCGCGAATTTTCAGCTAAAAAAAATTATAGAAATACGCTGGGGCTGGAAACCGAAAAAAGTAAACCAGGAATCAATTCCTATCAAAAAATGCTAAATTCATTCATTCATCGTTGTATGTGTCTTTTTGCGGCAGAAATTGCAAAAAATAGAAAAATCGCGCGAGCACTTGGCCGGGTAGATGGAGATGACGGTGGTGGTGGTCAGTCACAGTATAGCAACTGGGTGCTGTTTCTGTACGATTTTTCATTCGCGCTCATCCTTTCGTTTAGCAGCGACCAGCGTCGTCGTCCTGCTTCTCTTATTCGAATACAATATTTCTCCCGCACCGTCCTCATTTTTCTTCTTTTTTTTCGATGATGTAGCGAGTAGGTGTAGTTTCACCCAGTCCTCCAGTCCAGTTTAGTATTATCATTCTTGAGCACACACATACTTATGTATGTAGATCAAACGTAGATGCAGGGATAAAGATTTTTTTTTGTTTTTTGTTTATTTTATGTTCGTTCTTAGTTATGTTTTTCTATTTTGGTAGATTTCGTTCGTTGGAAGACTAAATGGCGTCTAGAGTTTAGTTTTGTTTGGCTTCTTAATTAAAAAAAAAAAAGGATTGCTGGCACTTTACGGCCTAGGAATACATAGGAGTGCACCTGTGTAAGTGTCTCCTTTTTTGTGAACCGAACTTATAATGGATGATGCGCTGAGTATAATCGATGAAAGGTTTAGAAACTATGATGTCTGAGTATGCAAAATTGTTCGCGAAAACATAGATAGATAGATCGCTCAACAGATCCTCTAAATTTAAAGCAATAAATACAAATTCTAAAGTGTGTGTTGAACCTCGAGCTTTTAGTGTTGCGTACGATTTACTCTATCATCTTCTGATTTCGGCTTTTTCACTTATACGTAAAATAGAAAAAAAGGGGAATATACATATATAATAGTTTTCAAAATATTGTACCTATATATGTACGTATACAGATAAGACTTAGATCTATCTGATTCATTAAAGAAAAAGTTTGCAGATAAATTAAGATATAACATAACTGCCTGCTTGGTGGTCAAACGGAAGAGCATGCGATTACATGAAAACGTACTGTCCTCACTTAGACTAGGCTTACCCTCCATCTCCACGTTGGTTGGTGACCGCTAGGCGCTTAGTTCCTTGATTAGAAAATTGGCTAACCAACCTCTTTGAAGGTTGGTTGGTTGGTGCTTTCTCACTAGAGCACTTTTTCTTGTTCCAAACGGCAGCGGACGAATTCCCTTGATGGAGTCAACGGTAGCGTCTACAGCACTAGTTAGGTTGAACTTGTGAACATCTGCGCGAGCCATTTCGCCATATTCGGAGTTCAGGTCGGTAAGTAATTTTCAAGATTAGTCAGGACCATGGAATAAAGATGGTGGCGGAGGAGGCCTTATGGAGGCAATGGTAGCGCTCATACTCCGTGGTTACTGTCACCGTTGAAACTTGTCCCGCGTCCTGGAAGTATAACATAAAGATCTGGCTCTCCAGGTTGGGGCTTGTGCCGTCCGGTTAAGTTCCCTACCACGTAAAAAGAATTTGATTGCGAAGCAAGCAACAGTCCCCTATAGCGATGATTCTGCTGTTAACGACCCTTCCAAACGTAATAATGGCAATGATCTTCGTGTCTGCACGTGTAATGTTTGGTCCCTCTACAACCATGTGCAGCCAAACAACTTGCGAAGGCGCTAGACTGCTGCAAAGCAAATATTACCACCACCCAAGAAATGCTATGGGATAGGCCGGGCAAAAGGAGGATGATAAACTGCGACATCTGCTACGGCAATTGCTACAGACAACAAAGACAGCGTCTATTCGTATCATCTATCTATCCATCCGCATCAAGGCTAAATTCGCCAACATTAGCCTAATATGCGCTCACGCCCTTCACGAGAAGATGGGTGACACGACAAAAGATGACTTCTACCAGCTCTTGGACAAGACGTATGAACAATGCCCTAGCCCCAATATTAAAAGTGACCTGGGCGATTTTAACACAAAGCTAATAAAAGATGACGTCGTTAGTAGCGTGGTCGGAAAGCATAGCCTGCACACCACCACGTCCAACAATAGGTTCAGGCTAGTCGACTTTGGCTGAACGAAAAGTTACCCTAACTAGTACGCGGTTCTCATGTCTTGATATTTACAAGGGGACATGCTTCTCTTTTGATCGAAAAACCGTCAACCAAATCAATCACAATACGATCGACACAAGGCACTCTTACAGTATTCTAGTTATCCAGACTTTCCAAGGAGCCAACGTCGACTCGAATCAATACCTTATTGTCGCCACAGTATGAATGCGGCTATCCAAGAAGGAGCGAAATAAACGAAATACTGTGAGGAAGTTTGACGTCGGACGGCTAAATACACAAGAGGCCGCTAGAACATTTGCCGATCGAGTCTCTCTTAAAATCAATCTAAATTTTATGCGCCAGCAGCAAATGCGGAAGACTAGTGGCAACATTGAAGGCAAGCCATCCGAGATGCCGTCTCTGATGTACAGGGTTTCTCTCGGCCACCACCACGAAACCCCTTTTTTGGGACTCCAGACCCAGAACAGAAGCCTTTATCGAGGAAAATAGTAATATAGTAGTAGAATCGCAATCGGTACTGATGATATGGAATGAACACTTCTGCAGACTGCTAAACGGCGACGATGACCAATATTCCGCTGTCAGGCAGATCGACCCATTCAACAGTGGCGACGAAAGTCAAGATTCCCGTCAACCCGATCAGAATAAAGTGGGGCTAGCGATATCTAAACTTAAATCCAACAAAGCTGCTAGAGCTGACAACCTTGCCGCCCAACTTTTCAAGGTAGGCAGAGATGAGGAGGAGCATGCACCAGCTCATTTTTAAAATCTGGTTGAACGATAGTATGCCCGATGAGTAGAACTTCAGCATCGTTTGCCCGATCCTGAAGAAAGCAGAGTCTCCGAACTGGCTTACGCCGATGACATTGACATAGTCGGAAGAACTCAGCGGGCAGTCAGTAGGGGCATTTACGAGTATTAAGATCGAGTCAGCGAATATGGGTTTAGCGATCAATAAAAGCAAAACAAAATATATGCTGTCTACAAAAATGACACCCAACATCGGCGTCTTAGACAGAACGCCACAAAAGACATATATAATTTTGAGATAGTACAGAACTTTATCTAACTAGGCTCTATGGTGAACTCTGCAAATGACATCAGTGAGGATGTGAAACAAAGAACTCCTCTTGGCTATCTAAGTTTTTATGGTCTAAGGACAAGCTTTGATGGTTGAGGAACATCCATATCTCGAACTACTAAGGTAAATCTGTATAACGCACTAATCATCGCAGTCCTGCTGTATGGCACAGAGGTATGGACTTTGTCAAAATCGGATGAGGATGCCCTTGGTTACTTAGAAAGAAAAGTTCGTCCGAGTGATCTTTGGACCCGTCTGCCTCGACAGCGAGTGGAGAAGAAGATCCAATGTCGAACTATACGGCCTATAAAGGGTTTTCCAATAGGGATTTCCGAACTTTGGCCATATTGTTAAGCTACATCTGTCAAATTAGCTTTCATTTATTTAGTCTGTCTTGCCAAATCAACATGGAGCGATATAGCGTTCAACATGTGCAAGTGATTAAATTGTTTTATGAAAGTAGGTCTTCTGTTCGTGCAACATTTCGCGCGCTTCGCCCATTTTACGGTCGCCATAGTCGTCCTTCCGAGAGGACTATTCGCAACGTGGTGAATAAATTCGAGTCGACCGGTTCAGTGAACAGTCCGCCAATACCCGTACGTCAACGAAACGCAAGATCTGCCGAAAATATCGCCACCGTCCGTGAGAGTGTGCAGGAGAATCCGAGGCAGTCAATTCCGCGCCTCGCACAAGAACTCGGCCTTTCGCAGACCACAACTTGGCGAATTTTGCGTCATGACTTGGGCCAAAACCCGTACAAGATTCAACTGACCCAGGACCTCAAAGTTAATGACCATATTGAACGCCGTTTGTTCGCTGACTGGGCTCTCGAGCAGTTGGAAGTTGACCTCAATTTCGGTCGAAAAATCATATTCAGCGAAGAGGCCCATTTCTAGATAATTGGGTTCGTCAACAAGCAAAATTGTCGAATTTGGAACGATAGCAATCCATACCAGATCGACCAAATTGCAATGCATCCAGAGAAAGTCACTATTTGCTCACTCACAATTTGTTTTATTCAAACCCTTTACAATGGCGCTGACACTGACACTGAGCCAGACGAGTTCATATACAGCGACTAAGATGTCTGGGTCATGTAGAGCGAATGGAGTCCAGCGTTCCAGCCCGTACTCGTCAAATGTCTTATTGCCGACCAGCCAGGAAAATTTCACCTGACAGAATTCGTTTATAGTGAATGGATAGTTGAGGCAATACGTACGTTGGAGTTGTGTTTCTTATATACTTTTCTTTTTAGGCCGAAAAGAGGATCGAAAAGTACCAAGCAAAGGACTCAACTCCAAAAGGATCTGCATCCGAAAAAAAGGAGTATCCTTAATAATAAAGTACACTTGGCAGTAGTATGTATGCCCCATCTTCGGCGATTTCTATTAAAATTATGGTATTTTGTTTAATTTTTGTTGAAAATACTTTTTTGCGTTATTTTGTTATAAAATTGGTGTTTTGTTTGATACTGAAATATTTTATTAATTTAATTCTTCTCATCTTCTTCTTCTTCCTTTTTATCAGCGAGGCTATGATCCGAAAACAAGGGATCACAACCCTCCCACTTCATCGCATTTCTACTGATCCGCCTGTGGGGTTCGCCTATTTGACCTCAGAAAATATCGACAGGCCTGCCGATTTTGGATCACTCGGTTACTGAGGCTAATGAAATGCCGATGTCGTCGCATTTGTCTGATCCAGGCGTTTATAGGCCTGCCTTTCCTACATCGCGATGTCTTTGGAACGTGCATTGATATTGCCTTTTTAACAGGGTTCAAATGATCTCTTCTTTGAACGTGGCAATACCAACTGAGCCGGTCGCGCTCTATTTTTTGTACGATGGTTTCCTTGATGTGAAAGCTTCCACGGATCTTCGAACTTCTTATTCGATCAAGCTTTGTCACTCCTGCTGTCATGCAAAGCATCTTCATCTCAGCTGCCGTTAATTTACTTTCATACTTTTTGTACATCGTCCAACATTGTGAACCGTATGTGAGCGCTGGACGTACAACTGCGGTGTAGAGCCTTCCTTTCAACTTAGGTGGCATTTTTCTGTGACAGAAGATAGCGGAATTTTCTCGCCACTTCATTCACCTTACGCTTACGCGATGATTGATGTCGTCATCACAAGTTGCTTTGCTATTGATCATAGATCCCAGATATTTGAACTTTTCGCACTTGGGAAGCACTGTTCCATTCAAATAAATGTCTGGAATAGGCCTGAGTGGATCAGAGAACGGGCAGCACAAGTACTCTGTCTTTTTTGAACTAATGCGATACCCATTTCCCTCCAAAACGTCCACCCACACATCAAGTGCTCGTTGCAGGGATGTAGGATCCTCACTTATGATGGCTCTATCGTCAGCAAAGAATAACTGATGTACCTTGGGGTCCATGACTTTACTTTCAAGCAGATAATCAAGGACTGTAATAAAGAGCAAAGGACTTAAAACGCTTCCCTGGAATTTAGTTCTTCTCATATGAAATAATAAATGAATATTATTGCAATCTATCAAATTGTTTGTTTAATTTTCTTACATTATAAAAAACCATTGAATGTATAGCGGAAAAAGGGGGGGTTTCGACGTCTAATGAAAATCCAAAAAGTTTTTTTTTAAATAGATATTAACTCTCTGAAAATTTGGAACATACGTATACTATATGTCCCATTTTCGTGAAACAAATTTTTGACTTATGTCTCGAATGGGTGGGGCATAAGTGCATAATTCCATATTCCCCACTTAAGTGGGACATAATTCCCAAAATAAAATAAAAGGGACTTATGTCCATGCGCCTAATGACTCATGGTTCAAATTCTAATGACAGCAAGCATTTATTTAGTTCTCATGTGATACACAAATTCCGATGAATTGCGAAATCTTATGTCAACACTATTGAGAGACATAAGACTAGCAGTAGATTGGTCATATGGCTGGGAAAATTCTTCGCTCTGTTAGATGATTGATATGCCTATGACATCAGGGGCCTATAACACAGAACAACAAAGTAATAGGTCATCAAGTATTTGTTTAACCATACTTGTCCAGCAGGTGAAGATCTATCCTGTACCACAATAAGAACCGCAACAATTGTTGTGTTCAATAAGTGAGTCTTACGCCATTAGCCGGAGAGTGAAGCTGAAAAAATTGTTGCTCAAGATTTGTCTAGTGAATTAGACGCAGCAAATGACGATTTTCTTTCTGAGGATTAGAACCCTGTTCCTACTTTAGATTTTGACAAATATTGAAAAATATGTTTATTTATTATTTTTTACAATGAAATTTCAATATTTATTTCTTTAAATATATCGAAAGGAATTTAATGAATAATGTGTATGTATACATAACTTTTATTTTCTGAAGTCAAATAGGCGAACCCCACAGGCGGATCAGTAGAAATGCGGTGAAGTGGGAGGGTTATGATCCCTTATTTTCGGATCATAACCTCGCTAATAAAAGGAAGAAGAAGAAAATACATAACTTGGCTCTATTTTTATTGCCGATTTTGAAAATAGTTCAAAAACTGCTGCTGTCTTCTTGGGACGTGCATCTTGGGAAGGTGATGTGAACAAAATATCCGCTCCATTGTTTGTTTCCTGTTGCTGTTGCGGGTCTTTTTTTCTAACATATAAATATATATGTAGGTGTCAGTCATAAAACTGTGAGACATATTGCATAGAGTAAAACAGGATTTAAATATATTTACAGCAAATTGGGGCTCAACTCGAAGGTGATTCAGGCATTGGAACTTTATTTCAAAATTCCGAATGCACACTCAACCAATCGCCGTGTTTTTTTATGCTGTTGTATCGGAAAATAGATATTGTGTTTGCAGTTGAGGTTGAAGGTTGAGACTGAACCACTATTACCTAATATTACGGCATTGGAAAACGGCCTCCATCCACTTTCCACTTTTTAAAAAAGCGTACTACTTCGCAGTACTCGTGCAACATGCACACTGCCCGGTCAGGTACTTAGATCCTTTAACCCCTCGGGGGGCATAGGGCGTCAACCACGCCTGCGTGCCATCGTGTTCGAAGTTCTGCAACGCGTTTGAGCTGCCTCCAACTCATTCCTAAAGAGCCCGATTCCTCCTCAACTGTTCTGCGCCACGTTTGCCTAGGACGTCCCGCTATTCTGCCTGCCTGGGTGAGCGGATTCCACTGCATGGCGTTTTTCGCAATGGAGTTGTCTTCGCGCCGTAGGGTGTGTCCAATCCATTTCCACTTTCTTCTTCGTATACTAATGCTTATAGGTTCTTGGCCCGTTCTCAGATAAAGTTGTTCGTTAGAGATGCGGTTCGGCCAAAAAATCCTCAAGATGATTCTTAAGCATTTGTTTACAAAGACTTGCAACTTTCGTGTGTTAATGGTGTCCACCTTCCAAGTACTGCACCCATAAAGCAGCACTGATTCTACGTTGGAGCGGAATAGTCGCAGCTTGGTTCTTAAGCTGATAAAATTGTTTCTCCAGATTTTAGATAGCATTCCGAACGCAGCTTTAGCCTTCCCGATTCTTCTGCACACATCCAGTTCGGTGCCACCGCGATTAGCCGAGACGACACTTCCTAAATAAAGAGAGTTATCAACTTTCTCGACTTCCTGTCCGGCAATGTAAAGTTGAGCGCGGTTGTTAGAAGAAGTGCTCAGGGCTTTTGTTTTGGCTGTGTTTATTTTTAGCCCCAGTTTGTTTGCCTCAGCTTCCAGATTTTGGGCCATGAGATGAAGATCCATTATCCGAGGTGAAAGTAGACAAACATCGTCAGCGTAATCTAGGTGTTTAAGGTAAGATGTCATAGTCCAACGAATTCCATAGTTGCCTTCCGTCAATGCTGCACGGAGTACATCGCTGATAACCACCATAAACAATAGTGGTGACAGTATGCACCCTTGACGTACTCCACTTTGGACTTCAAAATCCTCCGACACCTTACCATTGTGCACGACGTGACACTTACCGCCCTCGTATGTAGCCTTGATAATAGCTATAAGCTTTTCTGGGATGCCTCTCCTGCGCAAGGCCAACCAGATAGCATCTCGATTCAATCTGTCGAAAGCTTTCTCGAAGTCGATAAACATTGAATGTAGCGGAGACCTATACTCAACGCATTGCTCGATAATGATCCGTAAGGTGTTTATGTGGTCGATGCAGGAGGATCCAGCGCCCGGTCAGGTAGCACTTACATAATAGAATCTTACGTCTGGCCCACTTACTGTCATTTCTTTAAGTAACATAATCAACAACTTGTATTGATTTCTATTTCGAAACGAATTCTTTCTTTAATTACTTTTTTAGTTCTTTGATTCAGAGTCAAGAAAAAACATTTTGAAAATCAAATCGGTATTGGCTAAATACATTTTAAATGACCTTGGGGTATTGTCGTCATTGAACTATTGGAAAACACAATTTCAAATGTTAAGTTCTATCTCGTTGACTTCTAACAAGTCAGTCATCATCAGTTAGCATTTATGTATCAACTTTTCAACTAGTGCAATCTCTTATTTTTCTACACTTGTTTTTTCAGTTACGGAAACGGTGGATTTATCTAATTTCTCTGTTGTTAAAAGATTCCAAAACAATTATTGTAGTGTCCGCAGACTTGTTATTACGTGTTACATAGATTTTCAACATTTGTTGAATTTCACTTGTTTCACAAGCACTTGTTGTATTGTGTCATGGGCCACAGGTGATCGGGAAAAAAATACTGCGAATCAGAAGCAAAGATAAAAATAGCAAAAAATCTCCCCATTATCTGGACGCCACCTGGAGTTTTAATGAAGCAACATCTCAGTTTCAAACCACTATACCAATCATTCTCTATCTGCTCTTTCCTTCGCCCGCACAATGTAAAAACCATTTAAAGGATATTCATAACCCATTGAGTGGGCGCATGTTTAAAAAAAAAATGATAATCTTCTCTAAGAATAACTTACTTTTCTGTGTGGCACAATGGCGTTGTGTACAAAATGTGTAGATTTGGTTTTCCTCCGTACTTAGTAAAAATTGTCCAAAGTTTCCTGCCGAATCGTTTTTTTAATGTATATGTTAATGGTTGTGCATCCGTCCTACAACAAGTCGACGCAGGTGTTCCACAGGGTTCAGTTCTTGGCCCAATATTTACACGTCTGATTTTCCAAAGTTATCAGCATGTGAAACCGCTATTTATGCTGATGACACTGCTATATTCTCATCGCATGAGCTTGGTCTCAACATTGAGATTAATCTACAAAATGCAATTAAAATAGTAACCGAATACTATAATAAATGGAAAATTAAACTAAATGCTGGAAAGGTGCAATCAATCTTTTTTAGTCGAAAAAGGAAAAATTGTTTTCTTCCCAGCAATCAACTTGACGTCTGCGGTGTAGGAGTCAAATGGGAACCAAGTGCAAGGTACCTAGGTATTTATCTTGATCAAAGATTAACTTTTAAAGAACATATCTAAAACAATTAAAAAGGTTAATGTTGCCATTAAGATGCTTTAGGCCTTCATAAATAGAAAATCCAAGTTAAGTAATGTGAACAAAATTATAATACACAAAGTAGTTTTCCAATCAATACTGCTTTACGGGTGTCAAGTATGGGGATGCTGTGCAAAATGCCACTTAAATAAACTCCAAGTGTCACAAAATAAATTGCTAAAAATGATGCTTAACTTATCTAGATATCATTCTACTATAAATCTTCACCACAAAGCGAATGTTGAATTGATCTCTGATAGAATTCTTAAGCTCACGGATACATTTTTAAGGAACTGTGATAATTCAGATAATGCACTTATAAACCAATTAAATGTTTAAACATGTTTCAGATTTACACATAATTGTATTAACTTTTCTATATTATTTATTTTTCTTTTTTCTATTTATTTATTAATTCTTATTCACTTTCTTGTTATTAATATTTTTTTTTTCTCATGTATTAATGCGTTGTCATCATTTTGTAATATTTATTTATCTACTTATTAATGTATCTATTTATTATTTATTAAATAATTTATTTATCTATTTATTTATTTATTGATCTATTTCTTTATTTATTTACTTACTTATTTATTTATTTATTTATTTATTTATTTGTTGATCTATTTATTTATTTATTCACTTATTTATTTATTTATTTATTTATTTAATAATTTATTTGTAAATTGAGGTATTTATATATTTGTTAATTTATTTATTTTTTACTTATTTATTTAATTATTTATTTATTTATATATTTGTTTATTTACTTATTTACATATAAGCTAATTTATTTATACATTTATCTAGAACTATCTTCTTTTCTTTTTTTTTGTATATTGGAGGTTTTTCTTTCGCATTTTTCCTCCAAATATTTCTTTTATTTCTCTTACTCACGACTTGCTTCCGATTTTAAAATTAATATTTCAGTAGAAAGATATAACTATTAAATATCAAATCTCTGTACATGTGTAAATTGTGCGACAACAACCCCACTGCAACTTACTTTTCTTATATATGACCTGCATTGAAAATCATAATTTCTTTGAATTTATATTCATCTAATCCTCATCGGATCTGTCATTAGGTTTATACAAGATCTACCTTCGTTGACCCTTTGGATGCTGGAGGCGGCACACTCTTTTTATATGGCTATATTTGGACCATGTCATTTATGCATAGAACAGAACGCATGAGATCTCATAAGTTCATTTACATTTTACCTAAGATTTTTTTATAGGCAGTGGATAACATGAAAATCTCAAAGAACGTTAATCCAGTAGGTATAATTGTATCTCATGTTTAACCTAATTCAACCACACAAGCTACTAATCATCAGTTTTCATCCGCATTTGCTCCGCAGATAACCGGTAGCTTGAATTCAATCGACAAGTTGGGGCCAAAAATTTGAAAACAGACTCATGGTACTAGCTCCGCTGTATTTTATTGTCATACCCTATAAAATTGAGTGAATGAAGCTGAATAAAAATTAAAAGTTAAAGAAAAGTATTTTTGTTCAATCAGAGAAGGCCGTAATGAATCCAGGTATGCTTTGCGGATATCTCTTGAAATACGTCCCTGATTTAGCGTGACTTACTCTACCAATGCGATAGGGTGCATTCCACTACAACTTGTAGATTGGTTTCTCGACATGTTTCTTTTTTTTACTTTTTAATAGATGGTCATTATAGAAGTAGAACATTTCTTTTCATGCCCACACAATATAACCCGTAGATATTGACTGAAAATCTGGTAGATCTATTCGTTTTCTGATTTTAGTTTGACTTGTAACTGTACGCATTAAAGTGGTGCCTTAGATCTACCTACATACATATGTGCTTATAATGTGTAAAGAGTGCGTGTCAGTTTTGTTAGTATTGTGCCTAAAGTTCCTTTACTGCTTAGGATTATTTGAAAATTGCAACCACTTAATTAAATTGAAAGCCAATCAAAAGATCTATATTAACTCACCATATTATCCGCGATCTTATCCTCTGGGGACATCATGTCGGTATACTGTGGAAGCACCAACGGACTTTGAACTCAATTTTAAATGTAATATCAGTTTCAGTTCGGTATGTCAAAAAATGAAGCCAGTGTGTAATAATAATAATAATTTTGCTACCTAAGTGACAGCTTTGACACATCTTTTACTGTATGAAAACAAATTTGGGGGCACTTATCATTTGATGGTGTGCATCAGCGAATCTTCTTATCCACAGTGAGGAGCGAAATGTTTTTTTTTTTTTAATAAACGTCTTCACTTCAACTGAACTTTATCAGCAATTGTTTGATGGCTGTTCAAACTATAGCAACGACACGCTGAAGCATACGAAAACATGCGTAACAGTCCCGTAGTTCTTCGCAGTCTCCGAGGTTGTTTGGATTGCGTCGCATTGACCCTTCCTCTAGCCGGGGTAATTAATTCTTTTAGAAGAGTGGAGCCAATTATGGTTATGGACATTGAAGTCGCCGAGGACAATAATTTCGGCCATCGGGTGGTGAATCTGTATCGAATCGACATTTTCGGATAGATGCTGAAATAGTCTAGCCGGTTGCTCATTATTCGGTGAGCGGTAAAGGATGCACCATTTTTGAGCCATGAGTTTCCAGATTTAGCCATATATGATACTATCGAGAGCATCTGGCTTTATCGATTCCTTTTTCTGATAATTCAAATCTGACTCAGCAAATCAACAGAGACCACGTTTGAAGAAAGAAGATAGTTGATGAATTTAATTTGGTCGTGGTTAGGTTTAAGGTGTATGGTTTTTCCTCTTGTAGGTGCTGATAGATGCTGTTTGCTTCGACGCTGTTAAATCTAAAGCCTTTAATATTACAAAATTCCGTTAAAAGTGTGTTTATCTTTGTACTGGATGAGCTGAATTTGCTATAATTAACTCGCATGTTGTATGCCCTGAGACAGTCCCCTCGGAGATCGCAATTACAATTTCACCACTGGATGACCAAATATTTGAAGTCACTAAGAATTATGCAAAATATCTGATTCTATCCCTACAGAGAGTCTTACGTATTTATTGATAAACGCACAATATTTGAAATGCAGGGATACAACTCGACTTCGGATGTAGCAAACTTGTTCTTTACTACCCAAGAATCACCAAATTTATCGCAATCCTATTTCAAAATCATTAAAATTGAGAGTTGGATTCAAAATCCGTGATCGTGGTTTCAAAGTAATGATAAATTTAAATAGAACTGCAGGCAAAGAAAGGCGATTTAATGCTCGAATGCTTGCATTTTTTTTTTGTTGGGCGCAGATGAACTGGTTTGGAAAACGCTATTATGCTGACCCATTAGATTCTGGAGCATGTTGAAACTTGTCCCGCGTCCTGGAAGTATAACATAAAGATCTGGCTCTCCAGGTTGGGGCTTGTGCCGTCCGGTTAAGTTCCCTACCACGTAAAAAGAATTTGATTGCGAAGCAAGCAACAGTCCCCTATAGCGATGATTCTGCTGTTAACGACCCTTCCAAACGTAATAATGGCAATGATCTTCGTGTCTGCACGTGTAATGTTTGGTCCCTCTACAACCATGTGCAGCCAAACAACTTGCGAAGGCGCTAGACTGCTGCAAAGCAAATATTACCACCACCCAAGAAATGCTATGGGATAGGCCGGGCAAAAGGAGGATGATAAACTGCGACATCTGCTACGGCAATTGCTACAGACAACAAAGACAGCGTCTATTCGTATCATCTATCTATCCATCCGCATCAAGGCTAAATTCGCCAACATTAGCCTAATATGCGCTCACGCCCTTCACGAGAAGATGGGTGACACGACAAAAGATGACTTCTACCAGCTCTTGGACAAGACGTATGAACAATGCCCTAGCCCCAATATTAAAAGTGACCTGGGCGATTTTAACACAAAGCTAATAAAAGATGACGTCGTTAGTAGCGTGGTCGGAAAGCATAGCCTGCACACCACCACGTCCAACAATAGGTTCAGGCTAGTCGACTTTGGCTGAACGAAAAGTTACCCTAACTAGTACGCGGTTCTCATGTCTTGATATTTACAAGGGGACATGCTTCTCTTTTGATCGAAAAACCGTCAACCAAATCAATCACAATACGATCGACACAAGGCACTCTTACAGTATTCTAGTTATCCAGACTTTCCAAGGAGCCAACGTCGACTCGAATCAATACCTTATTGTCGCCACAGTATGAATGCGGCTATCCAAGAAGGAGCGAAATAAACGAAATACTGTGAGGAAGTTTGACGTCGGACGGCTAAATACACAAGAGGCCGCTAGAACATTTGCCGATCGAGTCTCTCTTAAAATCAATCTAAATTTTATGCGCCAGCAGCAAATGCGGAAGACTAGTGGCAACATTGAAGGCAAGCCATCCGAGATTCCGTCTCTGATGTACAGGGTTTCTCTCGGCCACCACCACGAAACCCCTTTTTTGGGACTCCAGACCCAGAACAGAAGCCTTTATCGAGGAAAATAGTAATATAGTAGTAGAATCGCAATCGGTACTGATGATATGGAATGAACACTTCTGCAGACTGCTAAACGGCGACGATGACCAATATTCCGCTGTCAGGCAGATCGACCCATTCAACAGTGGCGACGAAAGTCAAGATTCCCGTCAACCCGATCAGAATAAAGTGGGGCTAGCGATATCTAAACTTAAATCCAACAAAGCTGCTAGAGCTGACAACCTTGCCGCCCAACTTTTCAAGGTAGGCAGAGATGAGGAGGAGCATGCACCAGCTCATTTTTAAAATCTGGTTGAACGATAGTATGCCCGATGAGTAGAACTTCAGCATCGTTTGCCCGATCCTGAAGAAAGCAGAGTCTCCGAACTGGCTTACGCCGATGACATTGACATAGTCGGAAGAACTCAGCGGGCAGTCAGTAGGGGCATTTACGAGTATTAAGATCGAGTCAGCGAATATGGGTTTAGCGATCAATAAAAGCAAAACAAAATATATGCTGTCTACAAAAATGACACCCAACATCGGCGTCTTAGACAGAACGCCACAAAAGACATATATAATTTTGAGATAGTACAGAACTTTATCTAACTAGGCTCTATGGTGAACTCTGCAAATGACATCAGTGAGGATGTGAAACAAAGAACTCCTCTTGGCTATCTAAGTTTTTATGGTCTAAGGACAAGCTTTGATGGTTGAGGAACATCCATATCTCGAACTACTAAGGTAAATCTGTATAACGCACTAATCATCGCAGTCCTGCTGTATGGCACAGAGGTATGGACTTTGTCAAAATCGGATGAGGATGCCCTTGGTTACTTAGAAAGAAAAGTTCGTCCGAGTGATCTTTGGACCCGTCTGCCTCGACAGCGAGTGGAGAAGAAGATCCAATGTCGAACTATACGGCCTATAAAGGGTTTTCCAATAGGGATTTCCGAACTTTGGCCATATTGTTAAGCTACATCTGTCAAATTAGCTTTCATTTATTTAGTCTGTCTTGCCAAATCAACATGGAGCGATATAGCGTTCAACATGTGCAAGTGATTAAATTGTTTTATGAAAGTAGGTCTTCTGTTCGTGCAACATTTCGCGCGCTTCGCCCATTTTACGGTCGCCATAGTCGTCCTTCCGAGAGGACTATTCGCAACGTGGTGAATAAATTCGAGTCGACCGGTTCAGTGAACAGTCCGCCAATACCCGTACGTCAACGAAACGCAAGATCTGCCGAAAATATCGCCACCGTCCGTGAGAGTGTGCAGGAGAATCCGAGGCAGTCAATTCCGCGCCTCGCACAAGAACTCGGCCTTTCGCAGACCACAACTTGGCGAATTTTGCGTCATGACTTGGGCCAAAACCCGTACAAGATTCAACTGACCCAGGACCTCAAAGTTAATGACCATATTGAACGCCGTTTGTTCGCTGACTGGGCTCTCGAGCAGTTGGAAGTTGACCCCAATTTCGGTCGAAAAATCATATTCAGCGAAGAGGCCCATTTCTAGATAATTGGGTTCGTCAACAAGCAAAATTGTCGAATTTGGAACGATAGCAATCCATACCAGATCGACCAAATTGCAATGCATCCAGAGAAAGTCACTATTTGCTCACTCACAATTTGTTTTATTCAAACCCTTTACAATGGCGCTGACACTGACACTGAGCCAGACGAGTTCATATACAGCGACTAAGATGTCTGGGTCATGTAGAGCGAATGGAGTCCAGCGTTCCAGCCCGTACTCGTCAAATGTCTTATTGCCGACCAGCCAGGAAAATTTCACCTGACAGAATTCGTTTATAGTGAATGGATAGTTGAGGCAATACGTACGTTGGAGTTGTGTTTCTTATATACTTTTCTTTTTAGGCCGAAAAGAGGATCGAAAAGTACCAAGCAAAGGACTCAACTCCAAAAGGATCTGCATCCGAAAAAAAGGAGTATCCTTAATAATAAAGTACACTTGGCAGTAGTATGTATGCCCCATCTTCGGCGATTTCTATTAAAATTATGGTATTTTGTTTAATTTTTGTTGAAAATACTTTTTTGCGTTATTTTGTTATAAAATTGGTGTTTTGTTTGATACTGAAATATTTTATTAATTTAATTCTTCTCATCTTCTTCTTCTTCCTTTTTATCAGCGAGGCTATGATCCGAAAACAAGGGATCACAACCCTCCCACTTCATCGCATTTCTACTGATCCGCCTGTGGGGTTCGCCTATTTGACCTCAGAAAATATCGACAGGCCTGCCGATTTTGGATCACTCGGTTACTGAGGCTAATGAAATGCCGATGTCGTCGCATTTGTCTGATCCAGGCGTTTATAGGCCTGCCTTTCCTACATCGCGATGTCTTTGGAACGTGCATTGATATTGCCTTTTTAACAGGGTTCAAATGATCTCTTCTTTGAACGTGGCAATACCAACTGAGCCGGTCGCGCTCTATTTTTTGTACGATGGTTTCCTTGATGTGAAAGCTTCCACGGATCTTCGAACTTCTTATTCGATCAAGCTTTGTCACTCCTGCTGTCATGCAAAGCATCTTCATCTCAGCTGCCGTTAATTTACTTTCATACTTTTTGTACATCGTCCAACATTGTGAACCGTATGTGAGCGCTGGACGTACAACTGCGGTGTAGAGCCTTCCTTTCAACTTAGGTGGCATTTTTCTGTGACAGAAGATAGCGGAATTTTCTCGCCACTTCATTCACCTTACGCTTACGCGATGATTGATGTCGTCATCACAAGTTGCTTTGCTATTGATCATAGATCCCAGATATTTGAACTTTTCGCACTTGGGAAGCACTGTTCCATTCAAATAAATGTCTGGAATAGGCCTGAGTGGATCAGAGAACGGGCAGCACAAGTACTCTGTCTTTTTTGAACTAATGCGATACCCATTTCCCTCCAAAACGTCCACCCACACATCAAGTGCTCGTTGCAGGGATGTAGGATCCTCACTTATGATGGCTCTATCGTCAGCAAAGAATAACTGATGTACCTTGGGGTCCATGACTTTACTTTCAAGCAGATAATCAAGGACTGTAATAAAGAGCAAAGGACTTAAAACGCTTCCCTGGAATTTAGTTCTTCTCATATGAAATAATAAATGAATATTATTGCAATCTATCAAATTGTTTGTTTAATTTTCTTACATTATAAAAAACCATTGAATGTATAGCGGAAAAAGGGGGGGTTTCGACGTCTAATGAAAATCCAAAAAGTTTTTTTTTAAATAGATATTAACTCTCTGAAAATTTGGAACATACGTATACTATATGTCCCATTTTCGTGAAACAAATTTTTGACTTATGTCTCGAATGGGTGGGGCATAAGTGCATAATTCCATATTCCCCACTTAAGTGGGACATAATTCCCAAAATAAAATAAAAGGGACTTATGTCCATGCGCCTAATGACTCATGGTTCAAATTCTAATGACAGCAAGCATTTATTTAGTTCTCATGTGATACACAAATTCCGATGAATTGCGAAATCTTATGTCAACACTATTGAGAGACATAAGACTAGCAGTAGATTGGTCATATGGCTGGGAAAATTCTTCGCTCTGTTAGATGATTGATATGCCTATGACATCAGGGGCCTATAACACAGAACAACAAAGTAATAGGTCATCAAGTATTTGTTTAACCATACTTGTCCAGCAGGTGAAGATCTATCCTGTACCACAATAAGAACCGCAACAATTGTTGTGTTCAATAAGTGAGTCTTACGCCATTAGCCGGAGAGTGAAGCTGAAAAAATTGTTGCTCAAGATTTGTCTAGTGAATTAGACGCAGCAAATGACGATTTTCTTTCTGAGGATTAGAACCCTGTTCCTACTTTAGATTTTGACAAATATTGAAAAATATGTTTATTTATTATTTTTTACAATGAAATTTCAATATTTATTTCTTTAAATATATCGAAAGGAATTTAATGAATAATGTGTATGTATACATAACTTTTATTTTCTGAAGTCAAATAGGCGAACCCCACAGGCGGATCAGTAGAAATGCGGTGAAGTGGGAGGGTTATGATCCCTTATTTTCGGATCATAACCTCGCTAATAAAAGGAAGAAGAAGAAAATACATAACTTGGCTCTATTTTTATTGCCGATTTTGAAAATAGTTCAAAAACTGCTGCTGTCTTCTTGGGACGTGCATCTTGGGAAGGTGATGTGAACAAAATATCCGCTCCATTGTTTGTTTCCTGTTGCTGTTGCGGGTCTTTTTTTCTAACATATAAATATATATGTAGGTGTCAGTCATAAAACTGTGAGACATATTGCATAGAGTAAAACAGGATTTAAATATATTTACAGCAAATTGGGGCTCAACTCGAAGGTGATTCAGGCATTGGAACTTTATTTCAAAATTCCGAATGCACACTCAACCAATCGCCGTGTTTTTTTATGCTGTTGTATCGGAAAATAGATATTGTGTTTGCAGTTGAGGTTGAAGGTTGAGACTGAACCACTATTACCTAATATTACGGCATTGGAAAACGGCCTCCATCCACTTTCCACTTTTTAAAAAAGCGTACTACTTCGCAGTACTCGTGCAACATGCACACTGCCCGGTCAGGTACTTAGATCCTTTAACCCCTCGGGGGGCATAGGGCGTCAACCACGCCTGCGTGCCATCGTGTTCGAAGTTCTGCAACGCGTTTGAGCTGCCTCCAACTCATTCCTAAAGAGCCCGATTCCTCCTCAACTGTTCTGCGCCACGTTTGCCTAGGACGTCCCGCTATTCTGCCTGCCTGGGTGAGCGGATTCCACTGCATGGCGTTTTTCGCAATGGAGTTGTCTTCGCGCCGTAGGGTGTGTCCAATCCATTTCCACTTTCTTCTTCGTATAGTAATGCTTATAGGTTCTTGGCCCGTTCTCAGATAAAGTTGTTCGTTAGAGATGCGGTTCGGCCAAAAAATCCTCAAGATGATTCTTAAGCATTTGTTTACAAAGACTTGCAACTTTCGTGTGTTAATGGTGTCCACCTTCCAAGTACTGCACCCATAAAGCAGCACTGATTCTACGTTGGAGCGGAATAGTCGCAGCTTGGTTCTTAAGCTGATAAAATTGTTTCTCCAGATTTTAGATAGCATTCCGAACGCAGCTTTAGCCTTCCCGATTCTTCTGCACACATCCAGTTCGGTGCCACCGCGATTAGCCGAGACGACACTTCCTAAATAAAGAGAGTTATCAACTTTCTCGACTTCCTGTCCGGCAATGTAAAGTTGAGCGCGGTTGTTAGAAGAAGTGCTCAGGGCTTTTGTTTTGGCTGTGTTTATTTTTAGCCCCAGTTTGTTTGCCTCAGCTTCCAGATTTTGGGCCATGAGATGAAGATCCATTATCCGAGGTGAAAGTAGACAAACATCGTCAGCGTAATCTAGGTGTTTAAGGTAAGATGTCATAGTCCAACGAATTCCATAGTTGCCTTCCGTCAATGCTGCACGGAGTACATCGCTGATAACCACCATAAACAATAGTGGTGACAGTATGCACCCTTGACGTACTCCACTTTGGACTTCAAAATCCTCCGACACCTTACCATTGTGCACGACGTGACACTTACCGCCCTCGTATGTAGCCTTGATAATAGCTATAAGCTTTTCTGGGATGCCTCTCCTGCGCAAGGCCAACCAGATAGCATCTCGATTCAATCTGTCGAAAGCTTTCTCGAAGTCGATAAACATTGAATGTAGCGGAGACCTATACTCAACGCATTGCTCGATAATGATCCGTAAGGTGTTTATGTGGTCGATGCAGGAGGATCCAGCGCCCGGTCAGGTAGCACTTACATAATAGAATCTTACGTCTGGCCCACTTACTGTCATTTCTTTAAGTAACATAATCAACAACTTGTATTGATTTCTATTTCGAAACGAATTCTTTCTTTAATTACTTTTTTAGTTCTTTGATTCAGAGTCAAGAAAAAACATTTTGAAAATCAAATCGGTATTGGCTAAATACATTTTAAATGACCTTGGGGTATTGTCGTCATTGAACTATTGGAAAACACAATTTCAAATGTTAAGTTCTATCTCGTTGACTTCTAACAAGTCAGTCATCATCAGTTAGCATTTATGTATCAACTTTTCAACTAGTGCAATCTCTTATTTTTCTACACTTGTTTTTTCAGTTACGGAAACGGTGGATTTATCTAATTTCTCTGTTGTTAAAAGATTCCAAAACAATTATTGTAGTGTCCGCAGACTTGTTATTACATGTTACATAGATTTTCAACATTTGTTGAATTTCACTTGTTTCACAAGCACTTGTTGTATTGTGTCATGGGCCACAGGTGATCGGGAAAAAAATACTGCGAATCAGAAGCAAAGATAAAAATAGCAAAAAATCTCCCCATTATCTGGACGCCACCTGGAGTTTTAATGAAGCAACATCTCAGTTTCAAACCACTATACCAATCATTCTCTATCTGCTCTTTCCTTCGCCCGCACAATGTAAAAACCATTTAAAGGATATTCATAACCCATTGAGTGGGCGCATGTTTAAAAAAAAAATGATAATCTTCTCTAAGAATAACTTACTTTTCTGTGTGGCACAATGGCGTTGTGTACAAAATGTGTAGATTTGGTTTTCCTCCGTACTTAGTAAAAATTGTCCAAAGTTTCCTGCCGAATCGTTTTTTTAATGTATATGTTAATGGTTGTGCATCCGTCCTACAACAAGTCGACGCAGGTGTTCCACAGGGTTCAGTTCTTGGCCCAATATTTACACGTCTGATTTTCCAAAGTTATCAGCATGTGAAACCGCTATTTATGCTGATGACACTGCTATATTCTCATCGCATGAGCTTGGTCTCAACATTGAGATTAATCTACAAAATGCAATTAAAATAGTAACCGAATACTATAATAAATGGAAAATTAAACTAAATGCTGGAAAGGTGCAATCAATCTTTTTTAGTCGAAAAAGGAAAAATTGTTTTCTTCCCAGCAATCAACTTGACGTCTGCGGTGTAGGAGTCAAATGGGAACCAAGTGCAAGGTACCTAGGTATTTATCTTGATCAAAGATTAACTTTTAAAGAACATATCTAAAACAATTAAAAAGGTTAATGTTGCCATTAAGATGCTTTAGGCCTTCATAAATAGAAAATCCAAGTTAAGTAATGTGAACAAAATTATAATACACAAAGTAGTTTTCCAATCAATACTGCTTTACGGGTGTCAAGTATGGGGATGCTGTGCAAAATGCCACTTAAATAAACTCCAAGTGTCACAAAATAAATTGCTAAAAATGATGCTTAACTTATCTAGATATCATTCTACTATAAATCTTCACCACAAAGCGAATGTTGAATTGATCTCTGATAGAATTCTTAAGCTCACGGATACATTTTTAAGGAACTGTGATAATTCAGATAATGCACTTATAAACCAATTAAATGTTTAAACATGTTTCAGATTTACACATAATTGTATTAACTTTTCTATATTATTTATTTTTCTTTTTTCTATTTATTTATTAATTCTTATTCACTTTCTTGTTATTAATATTTTTTTTTTCTCATGTATTAATGCGTTGTCATCATTTTGTAATATTTATTTATCTACTTATTAATGTATCTATTTATTATTTATTAAATAATTTATTTATCTATTTATTTATTTATTGATCTATTTCTTTATTTATTTACTTACTTATTTATTTATTTATTTATTTATTTATTTATTGATCTATTTATTTATTTATTCACTTATTTATTTATTTATTTATTTATTTAATAATTTATTTGTAAATTGAGGTATTTATATATTTGTTAATTTATTTATTTTTTACTTATTTATTTAATTATTTATTTATTTATATATTTGTTTATTTACTTATTTACATATAAGCTAATTTATTTATACATTTATCTAGAACTATCTTCTTTTCTTTTTTTTTGTATATTGGAGGTTTTTCTTTCGCATTTTTCCTCCAAATATTTCTTTTATTTCTCTTACTCACGACTTGCTTCCGATTTTAAAATTAATATTTCAGTAGAAAGATATAACTATTAAATATCAAATCTCTGTACATGTGTAAATTGTGCGACAACAACCCCACTGCAACTTACTTTTCTTATATATGACCTGCATTGAAAATCATAATTTCTTTGAATTTATATTCATCTAATCCTCATCGGATCTGTCATTAGGTTTATACAAGATCTACCTTCGTTGACCCTTTGGATGCTGGAGGCGGCACACTCTTTTTATATGGCTATATTTGGACCATGTCATTTATGCATAGAACAGAACGCATGAGATCTCATAAGTTCATTTACATTTTACCTAAGATTTTTTTATAGGCAGTGGATAACATGAAAATCTCAAAGAACGTTAATCCAGTAGGTATAATTGTATCTCATGTTTAACCTAATTCAACCACACAAGCTACTAATCATCAGTTTTCATCCGCATTTGCTCCGCAGATAACCGGTAGCTTGAATTCAATCGACAAGTTGGGGCCAAAAATTTGAAAACAGACTCATGGTACTAGCTCCGCTGTATTTTATTGTCATACCCTATAAAATTGAGTGAATGAAGCTGAATAAAAATTAAAAGTTAAAGAAAAGTATTTTTGTTCAATCAGAGAAGGCCGTAATGAATCCAGGTATGCTTTGCGGATATCTCTTGAAATACGTCCCTGATTTAGCGTGACTTACTCTACCAATGCGATAGGGTGCATTCCACTACAACTTGTAGATTGGTTTCTCGACATGTTTCTTTTTTTTACTTTTTAATAGATGGTCATTATAGAAGTAGAACATTTCTTTTCATGCCCACACAATATAACCCGTAGATATTGACTGAAAATCTGGTAGATCTATTCGTTTTCTGATTTTAGTTTGACTTGTAACTGTACGCATTAAAGTGGTGCCTTAGATCTACCTACATACATATGTGCTTATAATGTGTAAAGAGTGCGTGTCAGTTTTGTTAGTATTGTGCCTAAAGTTCCTTTACTGCTTAGGATTATTTGAAAATTGCAACCACTTAATTAAATTGAAAGCCAATCAAAAGATCTATATTAACTCACCATATTATCCGCGATCTTATCCTCTGGGGACATCATGTCGGTATACTGTGGAAGCACCAACGGACTTTGAACTCAATTTTAAATGTAATATCAGTTTCAGTTCGGTATGTCAAAAAATGAAGCCAGTGTGTAATAATAATAATAATTTTGCTACCTAAGTGACAGCTTTGACACATCTTTTACTGTATGAAAACAAATTTGGGGGCACTTATCATTTGATGGTGTGCATCAGCGAATCTTCTTATCCACAGTGAGGAGCGAAATGTTTTTTTTTTTTTAATAAACGTCTTCACTTCAACTGAACTTTATCAGCAATTGTTTGATGGCTGTTCAAACTATAGCAACGACACGCTGAAGCATACGAAAACATGCGTAACAGTCCCGTAGTTCTTCGCAGTCTCCGAGGTTGTTTGGATTGCGTCGCATTGACCCTTCCTCTAGCCGGGGTAATTAATTCTTTTAGAAGAGTGGAGCCAATTATGGTTATGGACATTGAAGTCGCCGAGGACAATAATTTCGGCCATCGGGTGGTGAATCTGTATCGAATCGACATTTTCGGATAGATGCTGAAATAGTCTAGCCGGTTGCTCATTATTCGGTGAGCGGTAAAGGATGCACCATTTTTGAGCCATGAGTTTCCAGATTTAGCCATATATGATACTATCGAGAGCATCTGGCTTTATCGATTCCTTTTTCTGATAATTCAAATCTGACTCAGCAAATCAACAGAGACCACGTTTGAAGAAAGAAGATAGTTGATGAATTTAATTTGGTCGTGGTTAGGTTTAAGGTGTATGGTTTTTCCTCTTGTAGGTGCTGATAGATGCTGTTTGCTTCGACGCTGTTAAATCTAAAGCCTTTAATATTACAAAATTCCGTTAAAAGTGTGTTTATCTTTGTACTGGATGAGCTGAATTTGCTATAATTAACTCGCATGTTGTATGCCCTGAGACAGTCCCCTCGGAGATCGCAATTACAATTTCACCACTGGATGACCAAATATTTGAAGTCACTAAGAATTATGCAAAATATCTGATTCTATCCCTACAGAGAGTCTTACGTATTTATTGATAAACGCACAATATTTGAAATGCAGGGATACAACTCGACTTCGGATGTAGCAAACTTGTTCTTTACTACCCAAGAATCACCAAATTTATCGCAATCCTATTTCAAAATCATTAAAATTGAGAGTTGGATTCAAAATCCGTGATCGTGGTTTCAAAGTAATGATAAATTTAAATAGAACTGCAGGCAAAGAAAGGCGATTTAATGCTCGAATGCTTGCATTTTTTTTTTGTTGGGCGCAGATGAACTGGTTTGGAAAACGCTATTATGCTGACCCATTAGATTCTGGAGCATGTTGTTCATTCCAGAGACTGTCAGGAAGTTCATTTGCTTCTCCGGGTGTATCGCAACTAGGCTAGCTAGGAGTGTCAGATCTGTCTCATGAGGTAATTCATAAGCCTGGCATTCACGATCACTCATGAATGCCATTCCCTGTATGATCCTTTTTTTTCGCTCACTATCCACTAGCATTCATGAATCACATTCCTCAGTTTTGCTCTTGTCCTCCATCCGCGCCCGTCGGCAGTGAAATGCAAAGTGACACTCATCGCAATTAATTTTTGAATTCCTTCGCGCATGAATGCGCACTCTGACGCGCAGTCCCATCCACCAGCATTTATGGGTGATCGTGGATACCCAGCTTTAAGTAGACCCTTGCTCACGTCACAAAAAGGTTTTAAACCAGCCTTTACAGCAGCTTCGCTGTCAGAAAAGATGAATATGGTCTTCTCACTGATGTCGGATTGCTGGTTTAAGCATGCTCACTGTTTGATGCCAAAGGAATTTGCCTGAAAGGTTGTTGACAATCTGGAAAAGCTTGTTGAATGTTTGGCTCCTGCTAACTTACTGAATACTTCGGACTCAGATCCGCAGTCCATTCTAGAACCGTCCTTATACTATACTAGATCACATTCGGATGGATGGGGCTTGATGCATTCATTGCCCTGCTCAAGAGAGCAGCAACGCACGCCGCCGGGTATGCTTGGTCCAGCAGTCTACCCACTACTTTCATATTATAGTACTTTAGTACTAAAAAAATGTTGATATATATATTTAAGGTTGGACCACTTACCCACTATTGCCCCTTACAAAACTGTTCTCTAACAGACTTAGCCCCAGGCGCCTGCCTGACAGTTGATTTTTTTTTCTGTTAGGTGCAGCAACGCAGGCCGGGTACCCACTAGTTGAATAATAAAAATGATATCGTTAAAATGTTGATCTCCAGCGTTTATGCAAATTTAAACTCTTTTTATGGTATATTTGGTATGTTCTCTATTTCTTATGTAATATTGACTCCAAGGGCTACGAGAATCTATGACTTTTTCAGATAGACCAATGACCCCAAAGAAAGAAGTCTGTAATTATCAGGTCGGTGACATTGCGGGCCAATGCAGATCGCTAAAATGGGGATAACACGAGCTGGAAGTGTCCTCCACTCAATCCATTGTGTGGCCCGCTATGTGTGCAGAAGCTAGCATTAAGGGCTGCGGTCGTGGTGGAGGGAATACAGCCCATTGGACAAGTTCTAGATTCTGACTTCGATAGTCTTAATCCACCACACTTCCGCGGCATACACTATTGAAGGTCTCATGACCGAGGTGTACATTTGTAGCATAATTTTTGGACCTAGTCCCCAGTTTCTACGACAGATTCGGCAACATATCCATAAAAGCCTTGTTAGTCTTGTCTATGGTACGATATACGTGAGGATTCTAAGGTGACTTCCGATGATAACCCAACATCAAAATTGAGTAACACCTTCTTCCCACTTGCAACACTATCCTTCCCAATACTCTCAACAAAAACCAGGAAATGAAAATTAAAGGCTGGTATAGTCAATTCTTCTTACTTTCCTTAATCATCAATTTCATTTTGATCTGGTTTTCATTTTCTTTATTTTTTCAGCCCAATAAAATCAGCTGCAGCTCTGAAATATTTTACTTCAACCGAGAGGGTAGTGAACTCCTATCTGGTTCCGATTACTTTTGTGGGTCAGGAAGTTTGGAAAGGAAAAGTTTTGTCAATAGGGCAACGATTTCGTACATTTCTTCCAGCAGTGATAATCCCATTACTGGCAACAACACTACGAGATCCGGGTATTTCTCATGCTTAGTTGAAGCCCTCGAGCCACCCTGTGGCTGCGGATGGAGTACAACTGTGAAAGTGGCTGGTGGCACTGAAGCTGCCATGGGTGAGTACCCCTCAATGGCAGCTGTCGTTCGAAAGATGGAAAATACCATTTTTTGTGGTGCCACAATAAGTAAGTTAAATCCACAACCAGATAAGGGTAAACATCCTTAAAAATACTATTTTTTGTCCTTTATTCTATTTTCTTTCCCAGTTCACCACCACTACCTCTTGTCAGCTGCTCACTGTTTTGCAGCTCCAGAGATGTCTCTTCCCGAACTTATTAAAATTGTGGTCGGAGAGACTGACCTATCAACAAGTGAGTATACATACATATGTAGAATAAATTTTAACATTATCCTTTTTTTCATCTAGTTTATGACTCCTTCTACAGCCAGCAGTACGACATTGAAGAGATCATAAAACATAAGAACTTCCGAATGATGAATCTAAGAAATGATATTGCGTTGCTAAGGACCGTAAAGAGCATGGAATGGAGTCGTGCTGTCGGGCCGGCCTGTTTGCCTTTTCGTTTCGCAAAGAAATCATTGGGTGGATATAAAGTGGATGCTGCGGGTTGGGGTACAACAAGTTTTGGTGGCCAACAGTCAAGTAAATTGTTGAAAACCAGTCTGGATATTCTGAGAAACGATGTATGCAAACAGAGTGTGGGAACATTGACAGCTAGCCAATTTTGTACGTCGACGCCTGGAAAGGACACGTGCCAGTATGATTCGGGTGGAGGGCTATATTTAAGGAAGAGTCGATTGTATGCAGTCGGGATTGTGAGTTATGGTTATGCATGTGCTGGGGAAGTTCCATCAGTGAATTCTAGGATTTCTACGTATTTGAAGTGGATGCAGAGCAAAACGAATAATGTGAAGTTCTGCGTTAAATAAAAAGGAGGATTATTTTTTCTGGTATTGGAATAAAATTTTGAACTAGATTTTAAAATGTTGGAGTTATTTTTAGTCCTGTTGTGTGTATGACCCGATTATTTTCTCTGAGATGCATATACAACGCGACCCACCTACACGTGGGTAAGTTTCATAAATTTTTTGCTTTATCCACCCATCCATATTCCAATTCTACTAAAATATTAATTTCTTGCGTCAGTTTACTATACACACAGTTGTAAGAGGAGGTACTCGAAAAATCCTTGAATAAATTTTTATTCTATTTTTAGTAATAATTTGCCAAAAGGACAACTCTGTGAAAAGAACTGTAGTGTTTTGGAATGGAAACTCTATATCTAACGCTCAAGAAATGGTTACATGATGAGGATGAAGATTGGTCCATCACAAGCAATCAGATACAAAGCGGTCTATTATTTATTTATTTATTCACTAGCGAATACCCGGCGTGCGCTGCTACGCCTCAGAAATAAGATACATGAAGATTGGTGTGGCTCTATAATCGTTGAGTGGGGAGAAATCAACAAAATTGAAAAGGTCGTAGTTGAATTAGTTTAACTTTGTTCTTGACATGCAACTCATACACTGTTAAAATTTCATGATAATCGGTTGAAAGTGCACATTCGGAACATACATACACACGGACTTTAGCTTTTATATATACATATGTACACCATAATTCACTGTAAAGAACCCTTTCCATTGATATTCTATCATTTAAGAATAGTTGTTGAGGCTTATTTATTGATATATCTAATAACTATTAATTTACTTACATACTTAGGTGGCGCTACAGTTCGGAGTTAACCTAAGCCTCAGCCAACAATCCTCTCCTTTTAGCCCTATCTTCAGCTAATTGCCTCCAGTTGCACACTCCAAGTTAGTCGAGGTCCCCTTGAGCGTGTGCGCGCCACCTAAGATGAGTAGGTCCTCTACTGCGTCGTCCCTCAGGGTTAGATTCGAAGACTCTGCAAGCCGGGGCGCTGGTGTCCATCCGCTCAATATGTCCACCCATCTCAAGCGTCCAATACGCAGATTTTTGTGTAGGTCGATGTCGCTGTACAGCTCGTATAGTTCGTCGTTAAATCTTCTCCTCCAAAACCCGTCAACGCAAACGAGACCAAATATCTAACGAAGAATTTTTTTCTCGAAGCGAACAAGGATATCTTCATCCGTTTTCAATAAAGTCCATGTTTCAGAGCCGTAAAGCAGGACTGGGATGATCAGGGGCTTATACAGAATTTCCTTTATTGTTTTACTGTTGAATTGTCTTATTAGCCCAAAAAAAACAGCGTCATACGTATACAACAGTTATTCTTCGCCTGATTTCTGCGCTGGTATCATTGTCAGAGTTTATAGCAGAGCCGAGGTGGACAAAGTCCCTTACTACATCGAAGTTGTAGCTGCCCCCTGTGACGTTCTGCCCAATTTCTCGGTGTTGATTGTCCCTTTTTGCTGCTTCTGCTTCAATGCTTGCAAACACACCGGTGACAGCCGGTGTCTTTTCAGTTTCATTCTTTCGACCAAGCTCACCATATGCAATAAGGGATCTACGCCAACTTTTGTAGTAAGGAACAGACAAGAAGTGATTGATATAACACTGGCTTCTTGTTCTGATCACATAATGGTAGAAAAATGGAGGGTTTTGGAGAAGGCATCTCTTTCTGATCATAGATGGATACGCTTTCATATTAATTTCCAACCCAGGGCTAGCAACAGCTACAGAAACCCTAAGAGAACAGACTGGGGTAGGTATACAGAGGTAGTAAGGAAACATCTTAAAGATGGGCATATTCGCAACGGTGATCCTCAAGATTTTGATAGGGCAGTAGACAACTCGGCAAAGTAATGAACATGGCATTCGAAAGGGCCTGTTCATTAAGGAAGAAGTCCAAGAGGTCCCAACCTCCATTGTGGAGCAAAGAAATCAACTCCAAGCCAAAACAGATTGGGCATTTCTACAACAGGGCCAAAGAAATAGGGGACGGTTCTACATGGAATGAATATACAGAGCGCAAGAGGGAGTTTAAGTACTTAATCAGGAAATCTAAAAGAAAGTCGTGGAAGGAATTCTGTGAGTCCATTGCGGATACTAGTAAAGCTTCCAGACTTCGCAAGATGCTAGCTAAGGACACTTCTGTCCCAAGCTTCATCAAAAAATCTGACGGCTCGTGGGCAGAAAGCAGCTAAGGAGTTTTAGAAACGTTAGTTAAAGCTCACTTTCCAGGAAGTGGATCACCAATAGACTCTACTACTGATGGCTACTGGTATACGGTTATGTCAATAAGGGACGATGTAGATAATCTTATTACATGGAAGAATCTGCGATGGGCAATTATGTCATTTGCACCACTCAAAGCACCAGGCCCTGATGGATTTATACCAGCTATGCTACAAAAAGCTCCAGCCAAGGTTAGAAACAGTCTTAGGGAAATTTTAATCACTGTTTAGGGTCATGTTACGTACCAGTGGCATGGAGGGAAGTGCGAGTTATATTTATACCTAAAGCAGGTAAACCAAGCCACACTTCAGCGAAAGACTACAGACCCATAAGTATCTCGTCATTCCTCCTCAAGACACTTGAAAGACTTCTTGATATTCACATCAGAAGTAAGTGTTGCAACGGCATTTTATGCAAAGCTCAACATGCATATTTAAAGGGGAAATCGGTGGAAACAGCTTTACACGACGTACATAGTAGGGAAAATAGAAGCTAGCCTTCACCATAAGGCATTTGCACTAGAAGCCTCCCTAGACATAGAAGGTGCTTTCAATAATGTAGAAGGAAGGGCCATCAAACAAGCACTAGAATCTATGAGTGTCGAGCTCTGCAATATGCTCGACACTAGAAACATTAACTCTACTATCGAAAATAGTTCAATAAGAAAATCCGTTACTAGGGGAACTTATTAACAACACCAAATCTTTTATTTGAAATAAAAATCACCTGTAAATAGAAATTAAGATTATCTATGGATAAGCTTACCAACCGTACAGATTTTCGGCTCGTGGTACAGATTAAATAAATTGGTACGGATTTGGTACAGATTTTTAATTTTCCAAACACTCACTCCGTTTACAACAGGCAAAAGGTAAAGTCCCAATGGAAAAAAGATGGGTTGAAATTTTTAAGCACATGGATGCGGTATCCAGTGCCCTATTTGGATTTTTCACTTATCATCGAATTCATTCTTTGCTTGCCTGGAATGAGCGCACCGATCGAACGCGTTTTTTCTTCAGTCGAAAATATTTGGAAAACCGAGTCGGCCAATGTTAACATCGACATACTGAAATCAATTTTATTCTTGAAATGTAATTTAGATTACAATTGCATTGATTTCTACCATTTCCCGAAGAAACAGCCGCAACTATTGAGACATATCGCGAGCCAGGACAAATACGTATTGAAAGAGGTTCCGGTAGTATTGTGTCCGAGAATAGTGATGAAGCTGCTGGTATCAGTAAGATGCCAGTTGATAGCGCACAGGCTGATGACGATGAATGAGTTTCTTGAATATGTTTTCATAAGCAATATTTCATATTACTAGTATTATTTACCTTTTGATAATTATTCTATTATCATCTGAATAAAAAAATTGGTACAGATTTTTGAGTATGATTTTGGATACAGATTTCGTGCGATCGATAGTTGATAGGCTTAGCTATACACTAGGTTCCACGAATAACATTTTTTCGAACTGAAATATTGAAATATTGAATTGTGTGAAATATCAATGAATTTTTTGTTTAATTTGAAAGGCCTATCAATGACATTATGCGTGGAATATGACCACCGCGGCTTCGCTGGGTGGCGCGCACCCGCGAGGTCCAATTTTCGATGACTCTGCCGCATAGTTTATGTTATGTTCTCAATTTTTCTTGTTCATTGTTGAGTTTATCTTCTTTGGGTGCTTGTACTATGTAAAGACATTTAAAGCGAATTCTTAACCCCTTGAATACATGCAAATTATAAAATAATGAAAATTTTAACGAACGACTTCTATTGGAAAACTGTCGGCTGTTTCCTTTAAGCTAATTTTTAGCGACTCCTTGAAAACGGACCATACCTTGTATTCTGGATTAAGATCCGGGCTTGCTGATCGCCAATGATCAGTAGTTATGAAGCGAGGATGATTTTTCGTGAGCCATGTCTGGGTAGTTTTTACAAAAGTGGATTTCTATGACGCCTTCATATGATACTCCCCACCTAACCATAACAGACGCAGGATGATGCCCTTTTTGTACCCTTGGCACAAGCTCTCCAGCTTCTTTGTTTATTAAATTTGTCTTCTACGGTGAAAATTTGTTCATCCGTAAAAAGAATTCGACGGTATTCAGCACCCGCGTAGTCAGCTAACAGTCGCTCCGATTTTTACTTTCTTTTCTCCATAAGCGCATTAGTCAGCAAATGGCCAGTAGGTAGGTCTTTTGTATGCCACCAAACCTAAATCTTGTTTGATCATGCAGGACATTGAAATTTGCGAAATTGCCTATTTCACGAGACATGATTTTTTGCTTCCGCACTGGATTACGCCTTATTCGCGCCTTCACAGCTTTGGTAGCTTGTGTTGTTCTGACGGTACGTGGTCTGCCCGTTCTTTGTCTGTCTTTGACATCACCAGTATCCTCAAACAATTAAGTGGCCCGATAGGCAAACATACGGCTGATTTCTGGCGACTGCAGCGTTTTAAAAAATTAGCCATTTTTCCATACCGCACTTCTGAAGCGCAATAACCACAATCCTGTTTTCCTTGTCGCTCCACTCCATGTTAAAAACTCATCGTATCTTAATTTAAATTTGCATATGAACAGACTAAATATAAAAATACAAATGACACAAGCCAACACAAGAGTGCGGGTAATACCAGAATCTGTAGGGAACCGTTAATAGTTGTAACAGTATATATGAAAGTACTAGGTATTTCTGCAAAACTTTTAAGAACTCCTCATACGCATTCCCTGAGAACGCTGTGACTTCTGCAGCAATTAATGGATTCCTCCAAAAGTTCCTTTGGATCGGTAGGAGCCATTATTTTAAAAATTTTCTTCCGAACCGATGCAAACTCGACTTAAGAAAATGTCAAATGATGAAATTTGCCTACACATTAACATTTCCAATGCATCATTCTCATTAATTCCACCAAAATCCACGAAAACTTTTAACTCTCATCATTTTCGCCATCATTCCAATCGTCATTTTTCATTCCAAGCTAGACACTGTCATTTTTACATCATTCTAGCAAGAATGTAATTTCAAAAATGATTGTGTGTAGCCTACTTAAGGGTATGTCAGCAACTATCAGCCATTCGCCTGGCGCTAAGTTTATTAGAGAACAGTTTTGTTTTTTTAGATGGCGCTGCAGTCAGGGGTCGAACTGGGCATCAACCAACAAACCTCTCCAGCCAGCACGGTTACAAGCCAGCTGGCTCCAGTTGCGCACGCCAAGTTGGTTGAGGTCCCCCTCCACTTGCTTGCGCCACATACCGCCAGGTCGTCCTCTACCGCGTCGTCCATCCGGGGTGAATTCGAAGACTTTCTTAGCGGGAAGGTTGGGCTCCATCCGCTCTAAATGACCCAGCCATCTTAGTCGCTGTATGTGCACTCTTTTGGCTAAGTCGATGTGCTTATATAGGCCGAATAATTCGGCATTGTACCTTCTCCTTCACTCACCGTCTATGCAGACGGGACTAAAGATCGCTCGAAGAACCGCTAGACCCATCTTTGCTGCCTCGGTCGCAATACTCGTAAATACCCCATTGACTGCCCGCTGAGTTCTTCCGATTATGTCGATGTCATCGGCATAATTGAGTAGTTGTACAGACTTGTAAAAGATTATACCTCCGGTGTTGGCTTGTGAGTTTCGTACAATTCTCTCAAGTACTATGTTAAAGAGATCGCATGATAGCGCGTCACCTTGTCTAAGACCTTTCCTGACATCGAACGGTTCGGTGATGTTCTTACCGACTTTGATGGAGCAGCGAGAGTTCTCCATCGTCATTCTGCACAAACGGACGAGCTTGGCAGGGATGCCAAGACTAGACATGGCTCTGTATAACTCGTCTCTATATACGCTATCATAGGCAACTCTGAATTCGATGAAAATGTGGTGCGTATCGATTTTATATTCATGGGTTTTTTCCAAGATCTGCCGTATTGTGAATATTTGGTCATTGGTGGACTTTCCAGGCCTGAAACCGCACTGATAAGAACCTATCAGGTTGTTGACGATCGGTTTTAGGCATTCACATAATACGGCAGACAGGATCTTATATGCGATATTTAGGAGACTTATACCTCTGTAGTTGGCGCAGTTCATAGGGTCTCCTTTCTCGGAAAAGGCCCATCTCACTAGATGGAGAGAATATTTTGGCGGTATGATCTCGAATTCGAATGAGCAGTTCGAAGCAACAAATTCCCGAATTCGCATCGTACCTCCCAGTAAAACCGAAATAGTAACAGCAATCAAGTCCCTCAAGAAGAACAAGGCGGTGGGTATTGATGGCATCGGCGGATTTGTTGCAGCCTCTAATACGGAGAGCTTGGGATAGTGAACAATTTCCGCAAGAGTGGAAAAGGGGGATGATCATTAAACTTCTGAAAAAGGAAACTTGACGGAATGCGGAAACTGGAGAAGTATTTGCGTTCTTCCAGCCGTAGCCAAAATAACAGCTAGAATTATTCTGGAACGATTCAAAGAGCATTAAGATTCAACTCACGACGTCGAACAGGCAGGCTTTCGTAAACGGACGAGCTTGGCAGGGATGCCAAGACTAGACATGGCTCTGTATAACTCGTCTCTATACACGCTATCATAGGCAACTTTGAAATCGATGAAGAGGTGGTGCGTATCGATTTTATTTTCATGGGTCTTTTCCACGATCTGCCGTAGTATGAATATTTGGTCAATGGCGGACTTTCCAGGCCTGAAACCGCACTGATAAGGACCTATCAGGTTGTTGACGATCGGTTTTAGGCGTTCACATAATACGGCAGACAGGAACTTATATGCGATGTTGAGGAGACTTGTACCTCTGTAGTTGGCGCAGTTCAGAGGGTCTCTTTTCTTCAGGATTGGGGAAACGATGCTGAGGTTCCATTCATCGGGCATACTTTCGTCCGACCCGATTTTACAGATGAGCTGATGCATGGTCCTTACCAACTCATCTCCTCCTGCCTTGAAAACTTCAGCGGCAAGGCCGTCGGCTCCAGCAGCTTTGCTGGATTTATGTTTAGGTATCGCTATCCTCACTTCATTTTAATCGTGTTGACGGTAGTCTTTAATGTCATCGTCACTGTTGAATGGTTCATTCTGCCTGACAGCGGAATATTGGTCATCATCGCCGTATAACAGTCTGCAGAAGTGTTCCTTCCATATCCTCAGCACCAACTGCGATTCTACTACTGTGTTACCATTTCCGTCCCTGCAGGCTTCTGTTCTGGTTTTGAAACTCTGGCATGTTCTTTTTACCTTTTGGTAAAATTTTCGAACATTATTCCTGCAATAAAGTCTCTCAAATGGCCCTCCAGGTTGGGGGTTGTGCCGTCGGGTTAACTTCCCTACCACGTAAAAAACCTTTGGTTACGAAGCAACCAACAGCCTCGGATACGGATGATCTTACTGTTGGCGACCCATGCAAACGTAAAAAGGACAACGATCTTCGTGTCTGCACATGGAATGTTAGGTCCCTCTACAAACCACGTGCAGCCGAACAACTTGCGGAGGCCCTAGAGTGTCTCAAAGCAGACATTACCGCCATCCAAGAAGTGCGATGGGATGGGCCGGGCAAAAGGAGTATGAAAAACTGCGACATCTACTACGGCGATTGCTACAGACAAAAAGGACAGCGTCTATTCGGGTGCGGATTTGTCATTGGAGACAGACATAGGCAAGAAGTCTTGAGTTTCCGGCATGTGAACGAGCGCCTCATGACTATCCGTATCAAGGCTAAATTTGCCAACATTAGCCTAATATGCGTTCACGCCCCTCACGAGGAGAAGGACGACGCGACAAAGGATGACTTCTACCAGCTCTTGGACAAGACGTATGAGCAATGCCCTAGCCACGACGTTAAAATTATCCTAGGCGACTTTAACGCAAAGCTAGGAAGAGAGGAAGTCTTTAGTAGCGTGGTCGGAAAGCACAGCCTGCACGACAACACTTCCGGCAACGGACTCAGGCTAATCGACTTTGCGGCGGGGCGAAACTTTGTTGTAGCTAGTACGCGGTTCCCACGTCTCGATATTCACAAAGGAACATGGCTCTCCTTTGATCGAAAAATCGTCAACCTAATCGATCACATTGCGATCGATGCAAGGCACTCTTCCAGTATTCTGGGTGTCCGGACTTTCCGAGGAGCCAACGTGGACTCGGATCACTACCTAGTTGTAGCCAAGGTACGGATGCGGATATCCACAACGGAGCGAAATCAACGAAATGCTGTGAGGAAATTTGACGTCGAAAAGCTATAATCGCAAGAGACCGCCAGAACCTTTGCCGATCGTGTTTCTTCTAATCTCAATCTTAGTCCTATGCCGCCAGCAGCAAATGCGGAAGACCAGTGGCAGCGTTGCCAAAAAGCCATCAGAGATGCCGCCTCTGATGTACTGGGTTTCTCTCGCCCACCACAACGAAACCCCTGGTTTGATGAGGAATGCCGGCAAGCACATGCAGCAAAACAAGAGGCGTACAAAGCGGCGCTACATAGAAGGACTAGAGCTGCTTACGAGCTCTACGTGCGCAGGAGAAAAGAGGAACATCGACTTCTCAGAAAGGAGAAAAAAGAGCATGAGAAGCGCTCGATCGAGGAGATTGAGAGACTTTATTGCAGGAATAATGTTCGAAAATTTTACCAAAGGGTAAAAAGAACATGCCAGGGTTTCAAAGCCAGAACAGAAGCCTGCAGGGACGAAAATGGCAACATAGTAGTAGAATCGCAGTCGGTGCTGAGGATATGGAAGGAACACTTCTGCAGACTGTTAAACGGCGATGATGACCAATATTCCGCTGTCAGGCAGAATGAGCCATTCAACAGTGACGATGGCAGTCAAAATTCCCGTCAACCCGATCATAATGAAGTGAGGATAGCGATATCTAAACTCAAATCCAACAAAGCTGCTGGAGCCGACGGCCTTGCCGCTGAACTTTTCAAGGCAGGAGGAGATGAGTTGGTAAGGAGCATGCACCAGCTCATCTGTAAAATCTGGTCGGACGAAAGTATGCCCGATGAATGGAACCTCAGCATCGTTTGCCCGATCCTGAAGAAAGGAGACCCTCTGAACTGCGCCAACTACAGAGGTATAAGTCTCCTAAATATCGCATATAAGATACTGTCTGCCGTACTATGTGAACGCCTAAAACCGATCGTCAACAACCTGATAGGTCCTTATCAGTGCGGTTTCAGGCCTGGAAAGTCCACCATTGACCAAATATTCACACTACGGCAGATCTTGGAAAAAACCCATGAATATAAAATCGATACGCACCACCTTTTCATCGATTTCAAATTTGTCTATGATAGCGTGTATAGAGACGAGTTATACAGAGCCATGTCTAGTCTTGGCATCCCTACCAAGCTCGTCCGTTTGTGCAGAATGACGATGGAGAACTCTCGCTGCTCCATCAAAGTCGGTAAGAACATCACCGAACCGTTCGATGTCAGGAAAGGTCTTAGACAAGGCGACGCGCTATCATGCGATCTCTTTAACATAGTACTTGATAGAATTGTACGAAACTCACAAGCCAACCCCGGAGGTACAATCTTCTTCAAGTCTGTACAACTACTCGCTTATGCCGATGACATTGACATAATCGGAAGAACTCAGCGGGCCGTCAATGGGGCATTTACGAGTATTGAGATCGAGGCAGCAAAGATGGGTTTAGCGGTCAATGAAAGCAAAACAAAATATATGCTGTCTACAAAAAAGGACACCCAACATCGGCGTCTTGGGCAGAACGCCACAATAGACAGATACAATTTTGAGGTAGTAAAGGATTTTGTCTACCTAGGCTCTATGGTCAGCTCCGCAAATGACATGAATGGAGAGATCACACGGAGAATTACTCTTGCCAATCGTTGTTTCTATGGGCTAAAACGGCAATTGAGTAGCAAAGCCCTATCTCGAACTACTAGGGTAACTCTTTATAAGACATTAATCATCCCAGTCCTGCTGTATGGCGCAGAGGCATGGGCTTTGAAAAAACCGGATGAGGATGCCCTTGGTTATTTCGAGAGAAAAGTTCTTCGAGCGATCTTTGGTCCCGTCTGCATAGACGGTGAGTGGAGGAGAAGGTACAATGCCGAACTATACGGCCTGTACAAGGACATCGACTTAGCCAGAAGAGTTCACATACAGCGACTAAGATGGCTGGGTCATTTAGAGCGGATGGAGCCCAACCTTCCCGCTAAGAAAGTCTTCGAATCCAACCCGGACGGACGGCGCAGTAGAGGACGACCTCGCGGTAGGTGGCGCAAACAAGTGGAGAGGGACCTCAACCAACTTGGCGTGCGCAACTGGAGGCAGCTGGCTCGTAACCGTGCTGGCTGGAGAGGTTTGTTGGTTGAGGCCCAGGTCCACCCCGGACTGTAGCGCCATCTAAAGGAAAGGAAGGAAAGTCTCTCAATCTCCTCGATCGAGCGCTTCCATGCTCTTTTTTCTTCTTTCTGAGAAGTCGATGTTCCTCTTTTCTCCTGCGCACGTAGAGCTCGTAAGCAGCTCTAGTCCTTCTATGCAGCGCCGCTTTGTACGCCTCTTGTTTTGCTGCATGTGCTTGCCAGCATTCCTCATCAAACCAGGGGTTTCGTTGTGGTGACCGAGAGAAACCCAGTACATCAGAGGCGGCATCTCTGATGGCTTGTTGGCAACGCTGCCACTGGTCTTCCGCAAGTGCTGCTGGCGGAATAGGAATAAGAAGAAACTCGATCGGCAAGGGTTCTGGCGGTCTCTTGCGATTGTAGCCGCCCGACGTCAAATTTCCTCACAGGATTTCGTTGATTTCGCTCCATTCTGGATATCCGCATCCGTACCTTGGCTACAACTATGTAGATAGTAATCCGAGTCCATGTTGGCTCCCCGGAAAGTCCGGACACCCAGAATACTGGAAGAGTGCCTTGCGTCGATCGCAATGTGATCGATTTGGTTGACAGTTTTTCGCTCAAAGGAGAGCCATGTTACCTTGTGAATATCGAGACGTGGGACCCGCGTACTAACTACGACAAAGTTTCATCCCGCCGCAAAGTCGACTAGTCTGAGTCCGTTGTCGGATGTGATGTCGTGCAGGATAATTTTAACGACGTGGCTAGGGCATTGCTCATACGTCTTGTCCAAGAGCTGGTAGAAGTCATCCTTGGTCGCGTCGTCCATCCAAGTCCCTTTATATTACAAATTGGGTATACTTCGCAAAGTCGAATAAGCATTCGTTAGTTGAATTAATAAAGAAGAAAATATTCATTTTTCTAGTCAAAACCGAAAACTTAAGAAATTCTTAAAAAATGTAAAAACAAATTTCCTTTCCAAAATTTTTGTCGAAGATACGTATCTGATAAGGTATACGAAAGTGAGTTTGACTTATTGTACATACATACAGATAGATGTACCTCATCACTCGTATTTATTTATTAGCCATATCTGAAAAAATATCGGATTTTCTTATTGCAGTGATTGATGATGAAAATTTAATAGAAGTGTGAGCATTTGTTCTCACCCTAGTGGTCACTGATTTCGGGCAGCGGAAAAAAATTTTAATTCGCGGAGCTTACGTACGTAGTCGTGGAAACTCTAACGGCTGCAGACGCAATTTGTTTGTTTTATTTTCACCATTATGGACACACCAGAGGGTGTCCAGCTATACAGTCAAGTTCTCCTTTTTCTCCATAATCAAAACATTTAACCAGGAGCAAAAACTCCACACTCAGTAGGACAGCAAATGAGCAAAAGTATGTATAAAAGAAAATCCTCATACAAAACTTCATTAACAAAACGAAAATAAAAATTATCGAAAAATTTCTAAAATGCACAAGGGTGCGCGTTGCTGACTGCATGATTTTGGTAATGCGTATGTCCAATTGAAGTCGCTCTCAGTTGGACTAAGCAGACCACCACCTGAAACCTGATAGATGGATGTCTGCAAGGGCAATCTCTTTCTCACACTACCGGTCACATTTGGTGCTGGTGGCAATGAGATCGACGATGATAAAATGAAGACTAGAATGGTGATGATGAGATGACTATGATGGGGCAACGATTGCCAGTTCGTAATTTTTATTTTTTTATTTTTTAACATAGGAAGCGGTTATGTTGGTGGAGTTGGCCAGCGTGCGTTCTAACGAACGAATTTAAGGCGAGAGTTATTTGAGCCCTGGAGGCTATTGATATGGGGGATTTTTTTTTTTTTACTTTTACTTTTTTTTTAATAGAAACATTTTCTTTTACAAATTTTACTGGCAAACTGACATAAAGTATATCTAGCATGGGTGAGTATTGTCGCTTGACCTGGCTTATATGTTTGAATGGGGGAGATTTCCGAACGAGTTAAAGCTAATCCGATAGCAAAAAGTAGTAAATATTGAGCATTTCTAAGCTTCTTCGGTTTTACTTTATGTATGGTATGAGAAGATCGGCTTATAACATAGGAGGCAGTCAGACAGGCAGACATCGTCCTCAATACTGCCCTCACTTTTATTGCGAACAACGACACCATCAGAATGGTTGTTTGAGTCGATCAGTCGCTCCAATCACCTTCAGCAACAAATTTTGACTACATATGCTACACTGCCAAACAACACGGGCCATTTCTTAACACAAGCGCTACCATTCCAATACTTGACCGCAACATCGAAGAAGCCATCAAAACTGTTGTGTCGACTGAAATCAATAAAGTTCCCGGTATGGGCAACACACCCTACGAATTCTTCAAAAACGTCAGCCCAAGTCTTATAAATTGGATTGCACCAACTATTAAGAGATTCATTTGAATCTGAAGTGATGTCAAATTCAAAAAAAAGTTCTACAGTCTTCCCACTATCGACCTTGATTTTGTGTCCAACTTACATGGATTGTCTTTTCTGGACACCATTTACAAAATTTAAAGTAATCTTAAAAAGACTAAGTATTTGGAAAGACAATAACAGCATCCTCAGCGAATTTCAGGCTGTAAACTGGAAAGAGGTGTGGATATAATCATTCAAATCTTGTTCAATTGCAACTAAACCGGAAGAGAAAGCTTTACGAATTCCTCGTTGATCTTAAGGCGGGTTTCGACAATTTCAATATCAGCTTTAAATTATAACCTCGGTGCGATAGGAATCTCAATGCAGCTGCATTTCAACTTCACTGCAACTTTATTGCAACCTCACTGCAACCTTAACCAACAAGCCTCTCCATTTAGCCCTGTCTTCAGCTAGTTTCCTCCAGCTGCGCCACATACGATGAGGAGACCCTCAACTGCGTCGTCCCTCCGGGTTAGATTCAAAGACTCTGCAGGCCGGAGCGTTGTTGTCCATTCGCTCTACATGTCCTAGTCATCGCAAACATCCAATTCGCAGTTTTTTGACCAGGTATATCTCGCTACATAGCTCATATAGGTCGTCATTGAATCTCCTCCGAACCATGCCAACGCAAACGGGACCGAATATCCTACGAAGAATTTTTCTTTCGAAGCGACCCAGGATATTTTCATTTGCTTTCAATAAAGTCCCTGTTTCAGCGCCGCAAAGCAGGACTGGGATAATCAGTACTCCAGGAACAATGTACGGAAGTTTTACCAACAGGTAAAAAGAACGTGCCAGAGAAGCAATGTCCGTACAGAAACCTGTAGAGATGAAAATGGAAAACTCGTAGTAGAATCACAGTCGGTGCTGAGAATATGGAAAAACTATTTCTGCTGACTGTATAACGGCGACGAAGACCAACATCCCGCTGTCAGGCAGAATGAACCATTCAACATAGACGATGATAGTCAACATTTTCGTCCACCTGACCAAAACGAGGTGAGGATAGCAATATCCAAGCTGAAATCCAACAAGGCTGCTGGACCTGATGGGTTACCTGCCGAACGCTTCAAGGCTGATGATGAATTGGTAGAGTGCATACATCAACTCATCTCTAAGATTTGGTCAGACGAGTGTACGCCTGATGGATGGAATCTCAGCATCGTTTGCCCGATCCACAAGAAAGGAGACCCCCTCAACTGCGTCAATTATAGAGGCATCAGTCTCCTCAACATCGCATATAAGAACTTTTCTGCGATATTGTGTGAACGCCTAAAACCTTTTATCAACAGCCTGATTGGACCCTATCAGTGCGGTTTCAGGCCAGGAAAGTCCACCATCGATCAAATCTTCACACTTCCGCAGATCCTGGAGAAAACCAAAGAAGTCCAAATCGATACTCACCATCTCTTTATCGAATTCCACGCCGCCTATGACAGCATCTATAGAGAAGAGCTTTATAGAGCCACGTTTCGAGTCTTATGAAGATGACAGTTGGAAACGCACAAAAGAATCAGTGCTGTCACATTCTAAGAAATTATCGAACAACCTTCGTAATATCTTTGTTCATCCCCAGTTGGAGTATGCATCTAATATTTGGTCTCTAATGTATGCTGTATACATTAACCGTATTGACGCATTGACACTTAACCTGGAATGACCTTATACGTCTTCCACCATATTCTGACCACCTTCTTCTGTTAAATCTTCATTCTTTGGAGAAACGTGGGAACGTGTGTTATGTAGCATTTTTGCACCAACTGGTAAATAGTTTTGTTGACTCGTCGAATCTTTGAAATGAAATCCGTTTAAACGGATTATTAATTATCAAATCGTAAGAATATAATAAATAAAGCCGAAATTATATCTGGCCGAGCGGAGAATAGTACGGAAGCAGACCCAGTTAACAAAAAAAAAATGCTGTAAGTTCTAGCAAATAAGCGGTATAGCCTCTAAGTTTGTCTCTACATCTTAGCAAAACGCACATTTGTACTTATGTATATACACCCACAAAAATTGTACCCATGTCAAATGCACGGTGTTACAATCAAATGAAAAGGGCACTGCTTGAAACTTCGCCAGATAATACATCCTAAGCAAAAAAAACACATTTCCACAATGAGTAGAATAGAGCAGGGCGAGTGCATAACTGTTGAGGTAGCTAACTTGCGCCGGATTGTAGAGGAGACCCTTGACAGCAGGCTAATACGGTTAGCTTCAAAGGAAGACATCTCTACTTTGACCCAAGAAATAAGCGACCTTAGAAAGGAGAAAGCTGAGCTTATCGGGAGACTTGGAAAAATGGAAGAGCGATGTTGCAGACTAGAATCTCAGATTGAGGCATTACACTTTAGGGAAAACGAGGAGAACGTTATCGTCACTTTGCCTACAGTGCCCGAAGGTGAAGAGCGCAAAGAGATTGAGCACTTATGCAATGGTCTATTGAAATCCCATGATGTTGATGTTGAGGAAGTCAAGAAGATATCGGACAAAACCCCAAAAGGCACGATCTTTCTGGTGCGTTTCAAGTCTCGTTCCTCTGCGGTTGACGTACTCAGTGCGGCAAAAAATTTAAAGAACACTGAGATATGGTTACAACGAGATCTTCTATTTTCGGTAAAACAAGGACGTGCTAAGTTCATGCACATAAGGTACTTACGAAAGAAAAATCCCAACACAAATATAATTGTCCGCGACGATAAACTGATTGTGGATAAACACATTTTTACCTGGAGTGAAGAATATGGATTACTGTGCGGCGTGGAAAATGGTTTGACAGTACTAAATCAGCTGTTCAATGGCTTAAACTTAACGAATGCGATCTTTCAAGATCGTTCGTCAAGCATAAACAAGAACCCTTCCAGTAAGCCAGCTGAAGTTAGGAAGTCAAGAGGAAATACGCCATCTTCGGTCTGACCGTTGGCAGTTGCAAACACTTTGAATGATACACAAAACCAAAACTCAATAAATATTCTTAGTTTTAACACTGCGGGGCTAGGGAATAAATTACTACTTTCTGAGCTCTTTAATTATATTAATCCATTCGATATCTTCTTTTTATTTGAAACACATACTACAGAAGATAAATACAATAAATTTGAGAAATTTTTTCCTGGATTTTCTCTTAAATGGATTGCAGCAACAAAAGTTCATAATATGGGCAAAGCAAAGGGGGGTTGTCTAATGGGATATAAAACAACCATTTCAAATAATATTGAAAATAAGTGGTTGGCCGAGCTAAATATTTTAAACAAGAGATCATATATTATACCAGTATACTTAAACCCAACTACTATTACGGAATGGAGGACGGAGTATAATGAACTGTATGACACTTTGACATCTGTTAGAAAGGAGAGCATTACGTTAGTTGGAGACCTCAATGGAAGTATTGGGCTTGATCAATGCAGTACGACAAACCTCTTTAAATTCAATTTAACCCTGCTTTCGAACAGATCTTCAAAGGATGCTAAACTTGACAGTAAAGCGAAGTCCCTTCTGGGATTATGTCGTGGTTTTGGCCTAACAGCTTTGAATGGGCGAAGCAGTGATGATAGTAAAGGGGAATTAACTTTCATTGGTGCAACTGGCACATCTGTTGTTGATTACTGCTTTGTATCCGATTATTTTAAAGTTGCAGCCAACTCTTTTACCTCTGATCATTTACGCATTGAAATAGTTTTAACGCAGCGTAGCCCATCATTGCAACAACGCCCAAGGACTGAGGACTTAAAACTTCTCCCCAAATTGAACGTGTTAAAAGAGCAAATTGAATTATACCAGCAAAACATTTCCAAAGCTTTGGTGAATATTCATCCCAATGAAGTACGAATAGATAGATTAGATGAAGTTGTTATGATTTCTGTACCCGAGCGGAAGCATTACAAGAAATTTAATCCAAAAGAAAAATGGTTTGATTTAGAATGTCATAAGCTGAGGCAAAGATTATTTTCTTTTCTCCGAGTATTTAGAAAATTAGGTGAACGCTTCTTCAAGGACAAATATGTGAAGTGCAATAAAGAGTTTAATTAGTGTGCAGACGCGAGAAACAGGAGTATCAAAACTCTTTGATTAATTTGGTGACTTCTACGCGTTCGCCGAGTGCGTTTTGGAAGTACTAAGAGAGATCAACGGAATAAGATTTACAATAGGAAGCACATTATCACCTGCATCCCTTCTAAACCACTTCCAGGCTCTACTAAACCCAGCTTCAAATTAAGCGTCAAATTATCGTGGAATCTCTTTTCTAAACACATCAATGAAGATTTTTTCGTCCATTCTCCTTAATCGAACTTCAACTTGGGTTGATGAACCTAGCCTTCTGAGTGAATTTCAGGCATGATTCCGAAAAGGATACTCAACGGTGGACCACATTTTTACTCTCACCTGTATAGCTAGGTCGTATCTGGAAAAAGGCGCCAAACTTTATGCTTTCTTCGTAGACCTGAAAGCTGCATTTGATTCAATTAACCGTAACGCTCTTTTTTACAAGCTAAGCTTATTGGGACTTTCATCGAAAATGCTTAAGGTTTTACAAAATCTTTACCGCGAAACTAAGTCTACCGTCTGGAATGGAACCATTTTATCAGATTGGTTTGAAACACAAATGGGAGTAAGACATGGCTGTACGTTGAGTGCTTTAATCTTCATTCTATTCATCGAAGACCTGGTATCGTGGCTTACGGGAGGTATTTTATATGATGGTAATAGAATTACACTGCTCATGTATGCAGACGATATCGTTCTTCTTAGTGATTCCCCCGTGGTTCTACAAAAAATGATCAAAGAACTTGAGCAGTATTGCAGAACGTGGAACCTTATGGTAAACCTGAACAAGTCCAAAGTAATGGTTTTTAGAAGAGGTTTTGGGAGATATGCACGATCCGAGCATTGGGTGAGGAAATCGAGGTTGTTAAGGAATATGAGCATCTTGGAGTAACTTTTAGACCAAATTTATGTATGAAAAAACACCTTGAGGAAAAGCTAAATATGGCCCAGTTCTCTTTAAAGCAACCTGGAGGGGATACGCCTACAACATCGGACTACATCCATCAGCAAAATATAAACTTTTCGAGAGCACAGCTAGATCAGTTATGTTCTACGCCTCACAAGTCTGGGGTATTAACCAATATGAAGAAGTGGAAAAACTACTTCGATTTTTTTTATAAAAAGAACCTTTCATTTACCACTTAATAGCCCCAACTATATGCTACATCTGGAGACCGGATTGTCAGCGCTATATATACCATATCTACTCTTAAGCTGCATTTCGACTACATCCTCAAAATAGCAAAAATGGCAGATACCCGCTTACCGAAAAAGATTGCCTATCATGCAATAGCATCAAATACTTTGTTTTTCGCGGATTGGATTAACCCAGCCCGTATTTATAATGTACAATTGAACCTCTGCCCTGTCAACACATCAGACTCGAAATCACATCTGTACCAATTTCTGCAAGACCTTGACTGGAAGATGAGAGACAAATTGATGGAGGAAGCTAAGGCGTCATTATATCGAAACTATTATAGCCAACTGGAGTTTAACCTTGGTGATTTAAACTACTTTAAGTCGAGTTAGAATATTAAAATTATTGCCGCCATATTTCGGACTCGGGGAGAGTTACTAAAGCTCAACTACATGCCACATCGGCAAGACTTGCCACTTATATGTACACTGTGCAACCTAAATGCTAGAGAAGACGTTTTCCACTTTATAGCAATATGCCATATCCTCAAAGAAACCAGAAAGTCAATTTTCGGCAAAACTGAAGTAGGTCGGCTCTACGGATTCTGGGGAGAGCCATTTATTGCAACTAATAAATCACTTCTCAAAAAGTACAAGGGTATCTCGATCTCCACCAACAAGATCGAACGTCTCCCGAAAAAGAAGTCCGCCGGAAGCGCAAACGCGTGAAAAACGGGACTCAGCGAAATCTAAAAGCATTGAGGAGGAATACGACGTACTGCGTACCAAGCTTAGCGAAATGGAGCTACTCTATCGTGAGCTTAAGAAAGAGGTAGATTTACTAACAAGAAAATAATGCCCTAAAAAACACGTACCTACAAAAAGAAAATATAGTTAGCCCACATCGCTCACCTAGTCGCGAATACCAGACGGATGAAGAAGAGCTAACACACGAAACGAATTGGGTCGAAAAGAAACGACTTAGCAAAAAACGCAAAGCTGGTTCCTCACCGGAAGTTGAGCCACAAAAGATGAAAAGCGCAAGGAGATGCAAGAAAAGCAACAACAACCAAAATTACGTCCTCCGCCACCGATAAACGTCGTTGGAATTACGGACTATAATAAGTTGCATTGCCTCCTTAACTGAACTCTGGCATCGAAGTTTAAGGTGACATCTCTGCGAAACAATACGTGGAAAATCAATGTCGATGATGCCGACGGTTACCGATCAGTATCTAAAAAATTGAATGCCGAAAAGATTCAGTGGTATACTCATGAAAATAAGTTAGAAAGACCACTGCGTGTTGTAGCAAGGGGACTCCACCCCTCGTGCACTAAAGAAGATGTAATGCACGACCTTCAAGGCAAAGGCTTTACAATTCTTGATGCCGTCAATATTATCAAGAAGGAGAAGCAACAGTCGGAGGGAGATCATGGAAAATTGGTAAAGCGCGGACTTCCACTATTCATCCTTAGTTTTGATTAAGACGAAAATAAAGATATTATATATGGTATCAAGACTATTCTAAACATCGTGGTCAAAATCGAACCCATGCGTAAGACCTCCAGATCGATCCCGCAGTGTAAGCGCTGTCAAGGCTTCAATCATACGCAGACTTACTGCCAGAAAGAGCCGCGATGCGTCAAATGCGCAGGTAAGCATCTCTCAGAAGAGTGTCACCTAAACAAGCAAACCCCAGCCACTTGTATAAATTGCAAAGGAAAACATCCTGCGAACTATCGAGGTTGCGAAGTGGCGAAAGAGCTTCAAAAACGCCGCGATACGCTAAAAAATTCCATGCGTCCGAATATGAAACCAATCAAGAACAGACCCAAAATAGCTACAAAAAAAGCAGCGAAAGATAGAAAGACCGTCAATATTAACTTAAAATCGGTTAATGATAAAAAATCCGAAAGTAATAGAGATAATGTAACAGAAGCAAAATCCCCGAATGTTGGCTTGCAGTCTTATGCTCAAGCGGCGAAGACAGTTAAGGGTACGTACACGACCGACAACTCACGGGAGATCAAAGCAAGAAACCGTTCAAACTTTAATGTAAAGACTCCTTCTCAAGTTGCGACATTGAAAAATGGTGATAGAGGTTGTTCAGAAGATCATTTATCCTATGTTTTTTCCCTAATTCTTGCGAAACTTGAAGAGCAATGCAAAATAAATAAACTAATTTTCGAGAGACTAGTTGCACTAGAAAACAACATTCATAACACGCGCACTTCAACCAGAATATGAAAGAAACGCTTAAAATTCTTACTTGGAACGCCAACGGGCTCATACAAAGACTCGACGAGTTAGAAATATTTATGCGAGAGAAAGATATTGATATATGCTTGGTCTGTGAAACTCATCTGACAAAGCAATCGAATATTAAGATAAGGGGATATAGCGGGTATCACGCCTTTCACCCATCGGAAAGAGCCAGAGGCGGATCATCTTTGTTTATAAAAGAAAATATCGAACACTCAGCGGAAATAAAGATTGAATTAGAAGCAATGCAAGTAAGCACGGTACGCGTTAGAAATAGACATTTTGCTTTCAACATTTCGTCTATATATTGTCCACTGCGATGTAAACTTGAAGAAAGTGATTTCACAAACATCTTCAACTTCCTTAAACCAAATTTTATTATTGGTGGTGACTTCAACGCGAAACACCCCTTCTGGGGCTCAAGGTACGCTTCTCAGAAAGGTAGAAAGCTTTATAATGCGGGTATGCAATTCAGTTGTGATTTTTACTTTTTACCAACATATTGGCCAACTGATAGAAATAAGATACCAGATCTGATTGATTTCTTTGTTGTTAAAGGAATATCTGGCAACTGCATAAAAGTTGAAGAAAGCTTTGATCTCTCCTCTGATCATTCTCCAATCATTATGACGATAAGCGAAGCTTTGATTAAAAAGTAGGACCGGCCAGATTAACTGGCGCAAAAACTAATTGGGATGGATATTGGATAAAGGATATTGAAGCAAATATTGAGCTGAGCGTATCACTTAAAACGCCATATGAACTTGAAGTTGAAGTAGATCGCTTCGTCGAAATCTTACAGGATGCCATGTGGAAGAATACTCCCAAACCAAAGAGAACCCCGGCCAGTTACATTCAAACTTATCCGCAGGAAATAAAAGAGATGATTAAGGAGAAGAGAAAAGCGCGTAAAAGATGGCAACAAACTCGGGCTCCGCAACATAAAGCACATCTTAACCGTTTGTGCAACTCAGTAAAAAGATCTATAAAGACCTTAAGAATAATGAAATACAAACTTACCTAGAAAGCTTAACGGCAGAAAAAGATTCTAACTATTCGCTTTGGAAGGCTATAAAAGGTATTAAAAAACCTCAAATTCAAGCCGCGCCAATTAGGAAAAATCAAGACGAATGTGCCAGGCATGATAAAGAGAAAGCGCAAGTTTTTGCCGCCCACCTGGAAGAAACATTCAAACCGTTTGATGGACAAACTCTTATTGAAAATATAAATACGTCGTATATAGACAATAGCATAATAAGAAATGCAACACTTACCGAACTTAAGGAAGAAATAAAGAAACTTAAACCTAAGAAAGCTCCTGGATATGACCTAATTACGGGAGAGGTTCTTAAAGCACTACCAAGAAAAGCTCTAATTAAGCTTCTGTTCATTATAAACGCCGCGATTAGACTAGAATATGTTCCCAGTCAATGGAAAGTCGCCGAAGTTATAATGGTCCTTAAGCCTGGAAAACCGCCGAATGAAAAAACGTCTTATAGACCGATTTCGCTTCTTCCAATTATATCCAAAGTGTTCGAGAGAATATTGGTTAGGCGAATACAGCCGGTAATAGAAGAAGGGCATCTCATCCCGGATCATCAATTCGGATTCAGAAGTAAGCATTCTACAGTTGAACAAGTACATCGAATAACACATGTAATCGAAAAATCACTTGAAGAAAAAAAGATTTGTTCAAGCGTATTCCTAGACGATTCTCAAGCCTTTGACAAGGTCTGGCACGAAGGTTTAAAGTTTAAATTACGACAAGTTCTGCCAGAGCACCTATATAATATTTTGAAGAACAACCTTACGAATAGGCTATTCCGCGTCAAATGTGGAAATGAATATTCTGATTTTAAGGAAATAATGGCTGGGGTGCCGCAAGGAAGCGTTCTTGGTCCAGTCTTATATCTATTATACACTCGTGATATACCGCAAGTAGAAGGCACTGAGCTAGCTACATTTGCCGACGACACTGCTATCTTGACAGTAGGTAAAACGGTCGAAGATAGTACAGAAAAACTGCAAGAAGCTTTGGATAGAGTAAATGAATGGACAAAGATTTGGCGAATCGCACTCAACGAGACTAAATCTGTTCATGTAAATTTTGCTTATAAGAAAATAAATAATTTGCCGATCTTTTCAAACTCGGTTCAAATCCCGTTTGCAAACGAGGCTAAGTATCTTGGAATGACACTTGATACAAAGCTGAAATGGAAAACGCACGTAAAGAAAAAACGCAAAGAATTAGATAATAAATATCGAGAAATCTATTGGTTACTTGGAAAATATTCCAAGCTTAATATATATAACAAACTGCTTTTATATAAGCAAGTGCTAAAGCCTGTATGGACATATGGTATACAACTCTGGGGTTGTACCAAAATAAGTAACATTAAAATTTTACAAACTTTTGAGAACAAAGTGCTAAGGGGTATTGTTAATGCGCCATGGTATATCCGAAATAGCGATATCCACAGAGATCTTGGCATTAAAACAATCGAAGACGAAATCAAAAACTACGCGAGAAAGCATAAAAGTCGACTAGAAAGTCACGCTAATATAACAGTCCTCCAAGTTTTGGATGAAAGAAATTTACTACGCCGTCTACAAAGAATCAAACCTTTAGACTTAGCGCGTTAAGTAACCGCGTCTAAACTGCGGAGCTAGCAGGAACTTCTAATGGGAAGTTACCTGTAAAACGTCATTATTTCATGAAACGAAAACTACTTGATAAGTCGAATACTTAGTTGTAGTAAAAATAAAAAACAAGTCTGTTTTGAAGGGAGGTTTTTTAGTGGGTAAGAATCCCACACTACTAGGAGCACGCGCTGTCGATGCTCATAGTGTCTTGTTGAAGATTTTCACCTACCCTCGGAAAAAAAAAAACAATACAATTTTTTTTTATATATATACAGTATGAAAATTTTACTGTGCTATTCTTGCTGTTACATTAACACCCTGAACTCATTTAATATCCATAATTATTGATTTTGCCAATCCGACTGACGGCTAGTTAGCCATGCCATATCGTGATCTGTAAACACTATTCCTTTCTTTGTATCAAAAAAATGGAATTTAATAAAATCATAATAATAATAAAAATCCCTTTAAACGTAGGATGATACAACTCTAGAAATACTGACATTTCCCACATAAACAAATACGGTTCTAACGAGCCTTGATGTAATAAATCCAAAAGCTCCTAGCGCCTTCAATTTTATCTAACACTAAAAAAGGCCAAACTTGACAAACGCTTTTAACGTTCTTGTAGCCCTGTTCTAAGTTAAACGCCATTTTAGCAACTGTGTGGACAAAATATTGGCAGTACTCTGAGTCTACCTATTTTTATACAACCTTGTAAAGCCATGATGCTATAATTGCTCCCGAATGTCCTCACTCTACTGAGTGATTTTTCACTAGTAACATAAACCCAAGCTGACTTATGAAGTCTCAAAGCATTGAAAAGTTGTTGATTGTGTGATCACCGAACAAGGGTAGCCTTGGTTATTTTATATTGCATTCAGTATCGAGAATCAGGTAACAAAGCGGAGGGGGAGATCTCAAGAAAATTTTCCAAAGTCTAATACCAACGATGAAATGCATGATGCATATGTGGACAATTTAAATCTATTTTCATTGCAGCATTCTCACCCTACACGCCACAGTCAATGTCTGTGATGCTGATGATTCTAATGTCGTCGTCGTTGTCTTTCGATGTTGTCCTCAATCGGGGCATACCAAAGATATTCGTCATAAGCAGCACAAGGAACGGCCCTCTTTTGATATTCGCAATTATATCGTGTAACAACGTTGGTACACATCACCACCATAGAGAAACCGATGATGAAATGCACCAACAATAGTGAACTAAAATTTTAATGGGAACCAACACAACAACTATACCATACCACCATACCATAACACAGAGAATAAGACTAAAGTATGAAGCCCATCATCATCATCGTCGTCATCAAGAAGGCATATAGGCTCATATTACACTGACTAGCTGACTGCTGGTTGCTGGCTGACATGCAGAGGAGGTCTTGCGGAAACCTGCAATTGCAATGTGTAGAAGAATGGAGCAACTATTTGATGAGGTTGACAAGGATTTAACTTAATTTAATTTGCACCGAAATTGGAAATAAGGAATTTTGAGTTTTGATCTTATTCTCTCGTCTCTTTCTCTGCAAAGGTAATGTGTGTCCTCGTAGGTACAAGTTTTAGACGAGGTCATGCACATACGCATGCCTTGTGTATCCACACACATGCAGAGCGGCGTTGTATAACATCCTTTGCGAGTGGGAAATTTTAATTTAATGACATTAAAAGGGAGAACAGGCGTTATGCCGAACGTAGAACACGAATATGAATTGATAAAGTTTGATGATGGAGCCCACCACCGACATAGGTATGGTAGGTACCCAATATTCTACCATATATGATTCCCTCTTGTGCTCCCTGAGAAACTTTTCATTAGTTTTCGCAAGATTACACAATTAAAAACTTCAATGAATATTGAAACGTGTGATGTGTGTGTATGGTTTGACATTAGGTAATTATTGAGAACTGTATGGAATTGGACGTAAGGTTTCCGTGTTTCCTGTAATAATTTCTAAGGAAATGTGTCCACAAGGCAAGATGAGGATAAGCGCTTGGTTGATTATTAAGTACTAAAAGGTGTAGCACGTTTTTGAACCATGCCTTGCTTGCTAATTGATTTTCCTTAAAATTAAAAAAATAGCCACGTGAATTCCACAATACTCACAACTACGAGAGCGTGGAATATAAGGAAAATGGGATCATAGAACGCAATTCCAGATAAGGAAGCACAAAAGAATGTTTTTTTTTTAGCCTAAATCCCCACTTACTCAAACCTGTAACCCCTTTTTGGGGCATACTTACTTTAATCTTTTCACCCCTAGAAGGGCATATGGCGTCAACAACTCCTGCGCACCAACTTTCCCGAAATTCTGCACCGCGTTTGAGTCCTCTCCAACTCGTACTCAAGGACCTCGATTCCTCCTCAACTGATCTGCGCCACGTTTCCTTAGGACAACTCTGTCTGCTTCCTGACTGGGTAAGTAGCATAACGTATTCTGCAAAGGAATGGTCGTCGCGTCGTAGGTTGTGACTGATCCGCTGCAACTTTTTCCTCCGTATGGTGATGAATGATGATGATGATGATATAGGTTCCTGGCGCGATAGCATCTTGAGTCGACCTATCGAAAAGCTCCTCAAAGTCAATATACAGTGGATGTAAACTTTTTATTTTTTTCTTATTTTGGCGCAAGCACCGACAGCCAGAGCCCATCGGTAGTGTCGGATTCTTACCTGCTAAAAACACCTCCATCAAACATTCGCGGACCGAATTATACACCGTTAAATATTACTTTGCGAGGCTCGGTGTAAAGCAGTCGCTGTTTCGCTATTGAGTGATAAGATTAGCGGTATGTATGCGTTCTAAGCATAAGATCGTTAAGAATTTTGCCGCGCCGCCTCAGTTTTCTTCACTGGAAATCATGTGGCTAACTATGTTTTCTACAGATTCGCCGAATTTGTTCCGCTGTATCGCTCCTGCTCGCCTCCAGTCAGGAGACCCTAGTGGGAAGCGAGGACCTTGAGAGGAGTTCCATTCCCCCGAACCACCGACACCTCAACATCTGCGGCAGCGCAGGAAACTCGACCTAATGCCCAAAAGCGGGCAGCTTATACCCGTAAATCAGCCAGTAACCGCAGAATAAGTGCAAACCAGAGGGTCATCTTCATTCTGGGTAAGATAACCAAAAACAAAGAGGCCGGCACGGTTTCCGCGCGGGACCTGGCTGATAAGTCAAGATATCAGCGGATCGTTGATGAGTACATCAACTCCTGAAATGAAAAACCACGGTAGACAGAAGCGGCAAAGCACAACCGCTCCCAAGAGGAAGTCAAGTCCGACTCCTAACGTAACAAAGTTGCGAAGCTCTTTACCGCCAAGTCAATCCAATCGATCGACCTCTGTGCCCCAGACGTCACGAACTGTCAGTGAGGTTGCTAGAGACGACATACAAATTGCACACTTAGATGAGTTCTCTCCCGGCGGCAGGCCAGGGAGCACCGCGTTTGGTGCGGTAGAGGTTAAGCTCTTCGAAATTGTGATGGAACACCTTATGAATAGCCAAGGAGGACCGCTCCCCTCTTTTGACTCAGCTGAAGTCATAAGAGGGTACAGAGTAATCAAATGTGAGGACGCTTACTCTAAGGAATTTCTTATTGGCTGCGTTAACAAGATTCGTGGCGCTTGGAACTGCTTGAGGCTCAAGCTTATCCTAGCCAGAGAGATTGAAATAATCTGCATTATTCGATTTGTACGAATACTACAGGTAATCTGATGGTGTTCTGAAGGAAGAAGATATCGAACATTGTCTAAGAACCATGGATTAATGGCCCTTACATCAAGGGCTTGTATGACAACCAATATAACCCGTTCTACAACCGTAATAACATCAACCAAGGTAAGCCGAGAACCTGCATTCTAGCTAAAAAGCATATTAAAGTATATATATATATTTTTTTTTTATATAATTTGCGAATTTGATGCGGCCAAGCTGTTGTCAACATCTTCGTTAGAGAGAGGGCATTGTGATTCGGAGGCTTACCGAGTGCAGATGTCTCATTAGTTTTTTTTCAAGCACATTTTGTAAAATAAAGAAACATATATATGAAAAAAGGTGTTATTATAAATTTATATAACTCGCGCATTCAAAGGGTTATGAATACCTTTAACATGTTTACACACAGTGCGGGCGTTGGAAGGGATAGATAGAGAGAGAGAGAGAAAGATGTTGATGTAGTGGTTCTTGAAGCTCAGTTGATTTTGCTTCAGAGATTCCCCGGGGGTGGCGTCCAGATAACTGAGGAGATTTTTGTTATTTTTTGTCTTTGCTTCTGATTCACAGTACTTTTTTCGCGATAACCGATGTCAAGGGCAAATCACCGTCAACAGAGCGAACAATTTTTCCAGTCGCATGACCAAGCTACTGCCAGTGTTATGCCTTCACAGTAGTATTCACACAGCTTTCGTAAATGATCGGACTGACTTTATATATTTCATGAGAAATAAATAAATGCTTGCTGATATCAGAACCATTAGCGTGGCAATTGACGACGTTACCACTACACCATTACCACCCCCGTTATTTGTCCAAATTTTAGCTCGTCTGATTTGACAGTTGCTAAAATAAATAATGCGGGCAGGGCGGACCTCATAATCGCATCCATCTATGTATATGGTACACGACCGACAAACACCGCTGGAGGAAGTCCATGACATAATAACCAGCATCTCCACAACAAGGACCAACCTGCTGATGGACTGCGACGCCAAGGCCAGACATACGGTATGGGGCAGCTCTGAGAACAATGGACGCGGTGAGTCTTTGTTTTACTTTATTATTAACAACAACCTTTCAATCTGCCACAAGGGTAACACCCCGACCTTTATTTTTCCGAGCACGAATAATTTTAACGGTTGGGAGGATGTTATAGATGTCACACTCTCTAGCAATAACGGTAATATCAAAGACGAAAATTGGAGAGTATCGAATCTGAAATACTTCTCAGACCATAACCGGATACTCTTCAATGTAGATCTCGGGATCGAGACTCCTAAACTTTTTAGAAACCCATAAAGAATCGACTGGGCCAAGTTTGGTCAAGTCATACGATACGACACGATGATTGTGGGCAAGTGCAATGCGACCTATAAGATCTATTGTGCTTGCCCAATAGTTAACCACAATTAAAAATTGAGGCTCTTGACAATAGTTAACCACAATTAAAAATTGATGCTCTTGGTAAACCTCAATAATGTCTTGGGTTCCATGTTCCCGGTATCCGCTGGGCCCATCGAGACCCGCGTCAGATGGAGTAGTCGTTTCTTCACGGGTACTGGACATTCACACAGAATGTGTTCTGCTGTTTCTCTTTGTTTCCCGCAGAGCCTGCACATGGCTGTATCTGAAAGTTTCATTTTATTTAGATGGTACGTGAGTGGACAGTGTCCGGTTAGGTAGCCCGTTAGAGTTCGCAGATCATCTTTGCTTAGTTCAAGTAGCTCTATTTCTGTTGTGTTTTATGAACTTCTTCGCTTGTCTTAGATCCTTTTGGTTGGCCCAGTGTTCGGCGAGTCCTTTGGCTTCCCATTTTGTTATTGTGGAGTGGATATCACTGGGTAATACCCCGAAGTAGGGTTCAGGGCCGATGAGTGAGCACCCAGCGCCTCTCCTCGCCAGACAGTCTGCTCGTTCGTTCCCCTCAAAATCTTCGTGTCCAGGAATCCATGCCACGGTAACCTGATTTGCCGATGCGAAGTTATCAAGGAGAGAGCCAAACACGAGCTTTGACCCTACCGTATACGAATTAAGGGCCCTTAGCGCTGCCTGGCTGTCTGAGTAGGTAAAGATGTGGGTTCCTGTAGTGTTTCTCCGCAGGCATTCCCGAATACAAAGTTCTGTCGCGTGGACTTCTGCTTGGAAGATGGTAGGCGATTTACCAAGCGCTGCCGCACGCTGAAAGTTGGGACCATAGACCCCAGCTCCGGTACTGCCATTTTCCAATTTGGAGCCATCTGTGTATCAGATTTGTACGTTGGGTGGTGTCTTGAGACCATTGTTTCTCCATTCCTGACGGTCACTAATGACCACTTCGAATTTCCTGGAGAACCGAAATCTCTTGAGCATCGTATCTGGAATCTTGCAGATTGGGATGTTTTGGACATTTTCAAGAATGCTCAGATGGCGTGTGAAATCGCCGAGTTTCAGTTTTTGAATCTGAGGTAGAATAAGAGCACTTAGCAAAGCTTCTTTCTGCACAGTGAGATGCAGCGGCGTGATATTAAGTATTGCACCTAATGCTGCCGTCGGGCACGTTTTCATTGCCCGGTAATGCCGACACAGGCTAATGGTCAAGTCATGAGTTCAAAGCTCCGTAAAACCCCCAAACCAAAAATAACCTTAATTATAGAACTCGACAACCAGGTGACGACTTTCGAAAAAGCCTTTAAAACGGCGTATAAAGTCTCGTGTCCAGTCAAATATAGCAACATTCCCTCCTTGGTAGAACGAGGAACTTTCACGTCTTAGAAAGTTGACGAGAGAGATATTCAATATCTTCCATGCTGTAAATACTGACAGCCTTAGAAAATATAAACAATCTGTCAGAGTGGCTAAAAGACAGTCAGCGAAGAATACTGCTAATCCATTGAGACCCTTAAGAACTCTGCAAGACTCAGTAAAATTTTATCGAAAGAACACCCCACTCCATCCCTTCTAAAAAAAGATGGATGAGGAATGGACTGAGTCAGCAGCAGAATCTCTAGAACTTCTGATAAACGCCCATTTTCCCGCATGCACAGATAATAGCGCAAAGCCTACAAACTATCAGCGCACGCAATCTAGCGCATGGGAAAATCTTATACCCATTATTACAAAGGAACAAAATTCATGGGTATTAAACAGCCAGTCCCCGGGCCTGGACTACCCATTATGTTACAGAGGTCCCAAGACATAGCAATTCCATGGCTAACGTCCATTTTCAGGAGCTATTTTTACCCTTTCCTGGAGACGAGTGAGAGTGGTTTTCATTCCAAAGGCAGGCAGACACGGTCATGAAAACTCGAACGATTTTGGGCCACTCAGTTTAATCTCCTTTGTACCGAAGACTCTCGAGCGACTCCTAGACAACCACTTGCGAAGCAAAATAGAACCTGTAACGAAGTGTTGCATATTTCCCTACCACCACTGTACCTCCAATAACACATCTGGCGATGATCACGCCGCCAGAGCATGATGCCAATGCATACCCCCAACCGATGAATGGTTTACTTCGTCGACGCCTACATTTAAGCCAAGTGTTTACTTCATATTCCTCCGACCGACAAAGTGTTTACTTCGTCGATGTATACCCCCGGCCGACGAGTGGCCTACCTCGTCGATGTATACCTCCGACCGACGAATGGCTTACTTCGTCGATGCATACTTCCGACCGACGGAAAGTTTAATTCGTCGATGAAAACTTCCAACCACTACTGTACCTGCAATAGAACAACAACATCTGGCGATGATCACGCCGTCAAAGCATGACCATCTCTCTCAATCTCTCCAACCAAGTTGTGTGTGACAATAAATTGAATTCATTGTTAGAATTTACACCTGCTTGTTGCAGGAATTTATAGAAGAGGGAGATTGAGAGACGTGGTCAGCAGAGTCTGTTCAGCCGTGGTTGGGTACCAATCTTGTGCACTGCGAGCATTCTCTCATAGGAGCCTCGGTTCCAACTTTTGAAAGCCTTCTCCTTGGTGATTGGGCAACCAATTTCAGGCCCGCTACTGACCATAGCTGACCTGACGTCCCGATTAAGTTTCTCCCCGTCTGGGAAAACACTTGTGGTCAATTGTAGATTTATTTGGAGAAGTAAGCACGACCCTCCGGGAAAAGGGGTGCACCGCGACCGGCCGTACCCTCTGCAGTAGGTACAACCCTTCTCAAGCGAGTCTTGACATTCTCGCCCGCCCTTAAAGTGGGACGAGACATTCGCGCCCGCCCTTAAAGTGGGACGAGACATTCTCGCCCGCCCTTAAAGTGGGCCGAGACATTCACGCCTGCCCTTAAAGTGGGACACGACATTCATGCCCGCCCTTAAAGTGGGACACGATATTCACGCCCGCCCTTAAAGTGGGACGGGACACTCTCACCCGCCCTTAAAGTGGGCCGAGACATTCTCGCCCGCCCTTAAAGCGGGACGCGACATTCACGCCCGCCCTTAAAGTGGGACGCGACACTCTCGCCCGCCCTTAAAGTAGGCCGAGACATTCACGCCCGCCCTTAAAGTGGGACGCGACATTCACGCCCGCCCTAAAAGTGGGACGCGACACTCTCGCCCGCCCTTAAAGTAGGACGAGACCTTCACGCCCGCCCTTAAAGTGGGACGCGACATTCACGCCCGCCCTAAAAGTGGGACGCGACACTCTCGCCCGCCCTTAAAGTAGGACGAGACCTTCACGCCCGCCCTTAAAGTGGGCCAGGACAACCGACGAATCAATTCCAGAACGAGTCCACCGAACGGAAGCCGACCTTCAGCGGACCTGGCGACCCAGGATCCATAAGGAGCAAGATTTAGCGAGCCGATCAACCCGCCAATAAATTATATTTTATTTATACCATATATTGTAGTTATTGTATAATATCAGTCTCGGTCAATAAAGACAACTCTTTCCCGAAGTTTTAGGGTGTTTCTTTGGGTAAACCCCGGACTCGGCGAGCTTACCTCAGCCTTCGATCAAAAACACCGTCACAATTGGCGCCCGAGCAGGGACCTCTACAAGAGGCAAACCGAATAGACCGAGACTGCAACAGAACCAACCATGTCCGATAATAAGGAATCCTCGATACCTCGAGAGGCAGCTGAAGATGACCAGCTTGCAACAATGAATATCGGCTGGATCTACTTGCTAAGCAAGAAGGAGTTGATCGCTACTATGGCAGACCGAAAACTGGAAACGACGGGACCTTAAAGGAGCTACGCCAGAGGATGAGCCAGCACCTGAAAATTTCCAGAACACGAAAGTCGACCCAAAATCTCTGCAAGGAGTGGGAAGACCGGGTACAGGAACGGGAATACGCCGATTCCGTCTCCAGCCCACCCTGCGCCGATGGCAAGAAAACAGCGATGTATACCGAGACTCGGTTCCCAGTTCCAGTACAGCTCCCAGCTGAACGTGCGAACCTGCACGCGAAAACAGGCGAGTTAAGGGAAACAATGACCTCCGAGCAGCCACCACGAACCGAGCGAACAAAACTCCCGGGGCCATCACTAAGTCTACCACCGACTGCGCCACCGCCACATAAACCAGTGATGAGCTATGAAGCTGAAGTTATGAACACGGTTCGCAAATGGGGCTTAAGATATGACGCGTCCGGGAGCGCTCCAGAGTTCATCGAGCGGCTTGAGGAGCTGATTCGATGTTATGATATCCCACCAGACTACATACCCCGCACGCTTCCTGAGATCTTCCGGGGATCAGCCCTCGAATGGCTCCGCATTAACCAAGGCAACTGGGAGACCTGGGATGATTTCCGCCAGGCCTTCCTTCGGTACTACCTTCCGGCTCGGTATCTGCATAAGCTAGAAGACGAAATTATGCGGAAAGGCAAGGCAGCCGAGAAAAGGCAAAAGAGTTTATTCAGGCCTACCAATATCTGATCCGCCAACACCCCCAGATGGATAGTGCAAGAAGCATCGATCGGATATACGACAGCTTGAGACCTGAGTATAGGTTATGTATTAAGAAAAGAGACTTTACCACGCTCGAAGAACTCATGGAACTCGCAGAAGAGTACGAGTTCGTAAGAAACGAGGAGAGAACTAGTAGGCCAGCCCCCGTTCCGACTGCCGCCGCGAGACCAGCGGGCGGTAGTTCAGTGCCTGCGCAAACCACATACGACCGTAATACCCATTGCTGGAATTGCAAGCAAAGAGGCCATCGCCAGCAAGAGCGCCGCCGGCCGTTTCGCCTTTTCTGTGCCGAGTGTGGTGAGGACGGCAGATTGACTAAAGACTGTCCCTGTCGCCAGAGTAGGATAGCCATCCTCTCTGATCCCGTGTGGAATGACCCACGATACTTCATCCCCGTCACGGTGCAAGGGCAGGTCTTCCACGCCTTACTCGATACCGATAGTTACAATAGAGACGGCTTATATGAAGGAGCTTGTCGAAGACGCCATCCTCGGAATGGACTTCCTGGGGCAAGCCAGCTTCGAGATAACCATGGCCGGACAACCCCTCGCTCATTACGCCGTCCTCCCATCACAGAAGGCGGAATCTATGCACTGCTTCCGCGAAGAACATCTTCGGGAACCAGAACCACAGCGGCTTAAGACATTCTTGGCACATGAGATGCCCAAGTTTGGGGGACTAGGAAGAACCAGCCCCCAGAAAGCCACCAGCACACAAACCAAGTATCATAATCGGTACCGACGAGCGTGGCGCCCCAGTATTGGAGACTGGGTGTATAAGAAAAACCGAGAGATCTCTTCAAGTGCTGAACATTTCATAGAGAAACTAGCACCCCGTTACGTAGGACCGTACGAAGTTATTAAATTCCTCTCCCGCGTTATAGTACTGCTGAGAAAAAAAGGAGAGAACGCCAACTTACAGTACCGTGCCGATCCACTCGTCATCAGTTCGGCAGCAATTTTTGGAGAAGACACATCCGCAAAAGAGGACACCATGGACCAAAAGGACGAAAACCAGTCACGAGACACCATAGCCGCGTCACGGACCAGACCAGAGAATCGCAACGCAAAGGATTCACACCCGTGCACCCGTCAGCCAACCGCCCCTGGGAAAGTCAGAGCTCCACCGAGACGAGCATCGATCATGGACACCCACAAGCAAGGGCCCCAAGGACAGGACACGGTACGATCACAGGCCATACGTGTTGTATCTAAGGCCGACGACCAAGAGCTCCTCGCCCGTGCCAGGGCACAGAGGAAGATAGCGGAGGAAAGATGGTTCCACCGCATCGCTCGACCACCAACTGGGTCTACCGACCGGCAAGTCAAACCCAAGAACCTTCCCGTCTGCACCTCGAGGCAGAATAATTATGGCACCCACGGCAGCGAGATTTCAACGACCTCCCGGGCCGCCCTGGCCGCGTTACAAAACAAGAATACGGAGGCACCGAACACCCCATGGGCCGCCGTCGCACCTGCTAAGCCGCCAGCTCTTACCAAAAGCCAGCTGAACCAGAAGAGAAGTGCACGACGGAAGCGCAAGAGGCAACAACAAGGAGTACGGGACCCGTTCGCAGATATAGATGTGACCACCACCGCTCCCGGCGAAACAGCACACCAGGTTATCTACCGACCTGGAGGAGCAGCAACTGTGAAGGTGATACATAGAAGTAACGGGAAAATTATTTTGTGCAGCGGAAATCGCATCAAGATAGTGAAGCCAACGGCCTAAAGATCCAATCCCAATCCCCTCCCACCCACTTTCCTATCCAACCTGGCTCAACGCACATTTTATCCTCACCTAACCCCCTCCGATAACCAAACAATCCATTCAGAGAGAGAGACATTCACGCCTGCCCTTAAAGTGGGACGCGACACTCTCGCCCGCCCTTAAAGTGGGCCGAGACCTTCGCACCTGCCCTTAAAGTGGGACGCGACATTCACGCCCGCCCTTAAAGTGGGACGCGACACTCTCACCCGCCCTTAAAGTGGGACGAGACATTCTCGCCCGCCCTTAAAGTGGGCCGAGACATTCACGCCTGCCCTTAAAGTGGGCCGAGACATTCACGCCCGCCCTTAAAGTGGGCCAGGACAACCGACGAATCAACTCCAGAACGAGTCCACCGAACGGAAGCCGACCTTCAGCGGACCTAGCGACCCAGGATCCATAAGGAGCAAGATTTAGCGAGCCGATCAACCCGCCAATAAATTGTATTTTATTTATAACATATATTGTAGTTATTGTATAATATCAGTCTCGGTCAATAAAGACAACTCTTTCCCGAAGTTTTAGGGTGTTTCTTTGGGTAAACCCCGGACCCGGCGAGCTTACCTCAGCCTTCGATCAAAAACACCGTCACAAACCATCCCTCTCCAAAGGTCACTACGCATACCTCAAAGGTAGATCAACAGAGACAGCTCTTCACGAGGTAGTATGGAGCTACCTTTCTAGAAGAAGAAGCCTTCAATAACGTACATACTGAAGCAATTCTAGAGTCCCTTACAGGGCTGGGGATAGAAAACTGTCTAAGTCAATGGATCGTTTCGATGCTTAGCACTAGAATTATTCAGGCAACACTATGCAATAGCAATATAATCAAATTTGCCAGTAGAGGAACACCCGAAGACGATGTTATCTCGCCCTACTATGGCTGATAGTCATGAATAAAGCCCTTTTAACATTAGACAGAGAAAGATTCAAGGTAGTCGGGTATGCAGACGATATGGTATTACTAGTGTCAGGAAATTTTACCTCCGTCCTAAGCGAAACCACGGAAAATGCTCTTAGTAAAGAAAGTGTTTAGACCAAAACGTGTGGTCTTGGTGTTAACGCGAGCAAAACTGAACTGATGCTTTTCACCACTAAAACCAAAATACCTGACATCGCACTTCCTCGGCCAAATGGTCAACCGCTCTCCTTATCGTCCAGTGCTGGGTATTTAGGAGTTATCTTAGATCCTAAACTTAACTGGAAGCTCAACATAGAGCAACGGGTAAAGAAGGTATGTATAGCTTTCTATCCTTGTAGCAAAACTTTCGGAAAAAATGGGGACTGAAGCCAAAATTGAAGCTGATATGATTAAGAGCCTCTGATAGTTTTCCCAGCGGAAATCGGGATTCTTTCAGTAACAGCCTCTGAAGTACTATCCTCAACTTCCTTATTTTGGGTGGAACAATTTCCCTTAAGTGCGAGTAGTAGATCCTCATTAGACAACGGTTCCTCATGTTCGTTGAATATCTCAGTAATGTCTATTTCATCAACATCCCAAAACCCTATGCGATGCGCTAAATCAAGGATTTCTCTTTGAAGTTGTTCAGGATTATCCCCATTTGTATCTTTAGAGGTACATTCGGCCCACACTTTTTTCCATACCTTGTTCATTGTTATAGCCGAGACCTGATTCCAGGATTGAATGAATTTTTGAACTGCTTTCAGGATGTTAAAATCTTTCCAGAACGTCCGAATCATGTCACGACCATTTGTTAACTCTGACTTTCCATCAATTGCTGCAATTAGATCATTAAAAACAATGCAATGCAACAGCAATAGCACCTTGGTCCATAGGTTGTAGAAGGGAAGTTGTGTTTGGCGGTAGAAAAATTTGATGTTATCATTTGTTTCGTCTAAATTAACCGGGTGACCAGGAGCATTGTCGACAAGGAGCAAAGCTTTGTATGCCAAACTATTTTCTTCGCAATATTTTTTAACTTCGGGACAAAAATTTGTTTTAAACCATTCAGAAAAAATACTACCAGTTACCCAAGCCTTTTTATTGGCTTTCCATATGACTGGGAGCGTTTGTTTGCAAATATTTTTCATAGCTCTTGGATTTTCCGAATTGTACACTAACAATGGCTTTAGCTTAAAATCTCCGGAAGCATTGCCAAGAAGCAGCGTCACCCTATCTTTCGCAACTTTTTGTCCAGTTGCCGTTCTCTCCTCAATAGATATAAAAGTTCTTGAAGGCATATGTTTCATGAACAGCCCGGTTTCGTCAACGTTAAAAACATCCTGTAAAGTGTATCCTCCATCCGTAATAATTTGTTTTAGTTTCCCAGGATATTGTTTGGCTGCTTCAAAATCTGCACATGCATATTCACCGGTAACTTTAACATTGTAAAGCTGTGCTCTCTTTTTGAAATTTTCTAGCCATCCGGAACTAGCGTAAAAACTGACATCCTTATCCTCTTCAACTGACATTGACTTTAGGTCTTTAAATAAACTAATTGCCTTTTTCTGGATAGTTAGTGTAGTAACATGTATGCTTTTTTCATTTAAGTCACTTATCTATAAGTACTTAACGCCGTTTCCATTTGTTCTAATATAAGTGGCCTGGACTTCGTTACCACTTTGATGGATCCAGTCGTTCCCGCGGAAGCACTTGTGCGAATGCGACCAGCGTTTTTAAGGATTGTTCTCACTGTTGTTGGCGGAAGTCTCATTGAGCTGGCTATATCAAATGCCTTATCTCCTTTATCAAAGCGTCGAATAACATTTATTTTCACTTCTAATGATATGGCATTCCTCTTTTTTATACGAGCACTTTCAGCGTTGTTATTCTTCCGTTTTGCTGTCATTTTTCACTAAATAAAGTATTGATTAGATATCAGAAATAATGTCTATAGTGAGGGTTAATTTATCTAACAAAATTAAAGATAAATGTCTTAACCAAAAAAACAAATAAAATGTTTGAAAATCACCTCGCGCGACCACGGAACCTTTTTGTAAGTAAGACAACAAGGGGGAATGAACTTTCAACCACATACAATGTCAAATTTTAATTTGTGTGAATCCCCAAATACTTGAAAAATATCAATCTTTAACTGCCAAGAAAAACAAACCCCCGATTAAGTTTCATTTAAACTGCCAATTTTCAAATTTAAACTGCTTAAATGAAGCAATCTCAAATCTAAACGGCTAAAAAAATCCCCGAATATGACAACGTAAATCGAGAGATAGGACGACGTTAAACGAGGCAAGGTTCATAATTTTACACAACGTAAATCGAGACGACGTAAACAGAGGTAAAGTAAATCGAGGGATTACAGTACCCAAATTGAATTTCACAAAGCGCTTCGATGCTTAATTTCCCACAAGATTAGAATGACAAGATGGGCAGGTGATTAAGGATTTCGACGTAACAATCTACACAGGCGGTTCGAAGATGAACTGTGAAGTCGGTGCGCTGTGTTTTCCGAATCCTTGAACATCTCCGGATCATCATATAGGCTTCCGGATTTTGCCAGTGTGTTTCAGGCAGAATTACTCGCTGTCGGGGAAGCCTGTCGCCAGATCAATATACACGCTAATAAAACGCGACGACAATAGATCGCTATTTTTATTGATAGCCAGCCAGCCAACAAAGCCATTACCTCGGTTACTACATCTTCCAAGCTGGTGTTTGAATGTCAAAATGAGCTAGCCTCGCTAGCCGGCCAATTCAATGTAACCCTGGTTTGAGTTCCAGGGCACAGTAACGTTTATGAAAACGAACTTACTGACGAGCTGGCTGGGCAACGCTCAGCCCTCCACAACTCACTTGCGGAATCAGTTCAGTTCAGTCGAAGCAGATATATTCTCGAAATTCCTTTCCAAAACCAACCTCAGATGGACTAGGCTAACGAACTGTGTCATATCTAGAAAGATGTGGCCAAACTATAACAAAACAAAAACCACCGACATCCTTAACACAACGCGTAGGGACATCGCCAGAATAACAGCGACCATCACGGGTCACTGGCATATAGGAGACCATGCAGTCAAACTAGGCAACTGGGCAGTTGCAATGTCGCAGCTGAGAAAGAAACCCTTATCCACTTTATATGCGCCTGTCCGGCACTAGCTAGGACCAGACAACGAGCTTTTGGGAAAACCCTCAATTCCCTTGACGAAGTTTCAGAGAGAAACCTTAAAAATTTAATAATCTTCTTAACCTCCACTGGTTGGATCTAGAGATCCCCCATCAACAGACCTTCACATCCAGTTAAAAGAGTTTTGTGGTATCAAAACGGCACCTAATGCTAATTGGGTTTCTTCTTTAAGAAAAACCAGCACACCTACCTACCTACCCATCATTCTTTCATGTCATGTAAAATTTTGTTTCGTCATGCTTCCGACTCATCCAGGTGCTGACCATTGACATCAGGCAATGCATCCATCTTCCTTTCAGCGATGTTGTTGCCAGAACGTTATACTGTGTTTTTCTTGGCTTTTCTTCTATAGGCGCCTAACTGACCATTTTGTACTCGCCCGTTGTATAGCCTTCGGCGAGGATATCCATGGTTATCATTGGCATTGGATACATGATGAAGATGGCATGTTGAGACACCGTTCGAAATGCACTTCCACCAATTACAACGCAGAGGCGATAAACGGACCTGATTCCACGCGCATACGATTTTACTTTCGCTGCGTTTGACCATATATCTGTCTTATCTTAGTCCTCCGATACTGCTCATGAGCCTTGAGAGTGCATTGACGGCTTTTGATAAATTTCGCACACGTATGAATAGATGGCTGTAAATCGACACCGTATTCTCCGACTCAAGTGTAATAGTCTCGCGTGCTTTCCTACTGCTGATAAGTAAAACTTAGGTTTTATGATCCGTAAGTTGCAACCTACCTCCGAGGAGCCAGCACTTTATTGTTCTTATGGTCTCATTATAGAGGAATTTGGCATGGACCACGACTGCATTGTCATCCGCAAAACCGATAATGGATGTTTCCCGTGGGATTGGTAGACGTAAGATACCTTCGTAGATCACGCTCCACAGCACAGGACCTAGGACCGATCCTTGCGGCATACCGCCGGTTATTTGGTGCTTCTTGATTCTGCCATCGGAATCTTTGAAGAGTGCCCCGTCGGTAAAATAGCTCCAGATAATATTTTTTAATAAATACACCCGCACATGCATTCGACGGAGATAGTGCGTAATATAATACATACGTTGCCAATACACCGAATTGAACGCGTTTTGCACATACAGCGTTACTACGACACAGTATTTTCTAGTGCCTCCTTTCAAAAGTTTTCCTTCTATGGCGGCTTTAGCTGTACTTGTTACCGCGTTGATAGCATCTATTGTTGATCGCAACTTACGAAAATCATACTGGACTGGTGTTCCGCTAGACCACCCGCTGCTACAGTGGATGTAGGGAAACTTGTACTCGACACATTGTTCTATGATGATCCACAAGGTGTTTATGTGATCTTTGCAGGAGGTCATCTAAGTGGTTTAGCACTGTTGCGATATGTTCTCTCCATTTCTTGAGTAGATCCTCGTCCGAAATCAACAGGTTACCATCTTAACTCTGCATTGGGTGTTGTTTGCTCTTTGATGATGCTGCAGACGGTCCTGCTGTTTGTTGCGTCTTCACCTTTTGGAGCAAGTATATTGATCTGGGTACGCTTTTTACGCTTCACACTATACTGCACTTCTTTTTTCTTCACGCGATATGGGACTTTAAGTTCGGCTCTCTCCGAACCTTGATTGCAATACTCTTATCGATCTGTCTGCAGGAGTCTGCAGATAGCCATGTGCAGTGACTTTCCTATTTTTCACCAACGCATGTGTACGTGTGAAAAATGTTTCCAAATGTCCGCCGAGAGCTTCCACCTGATTTCCGGAAGAGAGCAGGATAGTGTTTTTTTTTTTTTGGAAGTGGTATTCCGGAGCTAGACTCAGCTATAAGATGTTTGCCCATCGAGAATTGTTTCTTCTACGAGGCGTTTGTCTGTCATTCTTTTAGCAAGTCATTTTGTTTAACGAGCGACCATTGAAAAATTTCATTAGATATAAATTGCTGTATTAAATCTTTCAGATCTAATAATAAACACAGTCTGTTCTGTAACCGAAAAAAAAAACGAAACGTCACTATATCAAGCACATGGTTTCCTCATCTCAATATTCACAAGCACACATGGCGACCCAATGATCATGTAACGATCAAACAAATTGATCATACGAGTATTACGATCGACGCAAAACACGCCTCCAGTATTCTGGATCTTCAGACTTGTTGTAGCCAAGGCACGAATGCGGATATCCCAAGCGACACAACAAAGAAGAAGAAGAAAGAAAAGAAAAATTTAAAGTCGAGAAGTTACAATCGCAAGAAAACGCCAGAGTCTTCGCTGAACACGTATTCCGAAATCTCTCGACCACCCATATGCCGCCGGTATCAAGTTCCGAAACCAGTGGCAACGCTGCCAACACAAAATCGGAAACACCAAATCTGCTATGCTGGAGTTCGCCCGACCAACATCTCGAAACCCCTGGTTCGACCAAGAATGCTAGCGAGTACATGCCAAAAGGTAAAAAGAGCGTGTCAAAATAGAAAAACCCGTACAGAAACCTGCAGAGATGAAGAAGGAAACTTCGTTCTACAATCACAGCCTCATTGGCCCCTATCACTGCGGTTTAAACCAGAGAAGTGCATCATCGATCAAATCTTCACACTTCGGAAGATTCTTTATAAAACCTAAGAAGTCCAAATCGATACTCACCATCTCCTTATCGATTTCAAAGCCGCCTATGACAGCATCTACAAAGAGGAGCTATATAGAGCGATGTCTAGTTTCGACATCCCTGCAAACTTATCCGTCTGTGCAGGATGACGATGGACGCTTGCTACTCCATTAAGGTCGGTAATGACCTCACCGAGACCTTTGCGGGATGTCACGAGTGTGTTTGCAAGTATTGAAGTAGAATCAACCAAAATGGGTTAAGCGATAAAAGATCACAATACCAAGTATGTGCTGTCAACAAGAAGAGATAATCAACAGCGATGAATTGGACAGAATATCACAGCAGGCAGCTACAACTTCGAGGTTTTAATGGACTTTATCTACCTTGAATCTGCTATTAACCCTTACACTGATATCAGCGCAGAAATCAAGCGGAGAATAACTCCTGCCAATCGCTGTTTTTTTTTTAGACTAATAAGACAATTCAAAAGTAAAGCTCTATCTCGAACAACTAAGGAGACTCTATGTTAGACCCTTATACTTTATTGCAGGCGAATGAAGATATCCTTGATCGCTTCAAGAGAAAAATTCTTAGAAGATATTCGGTCCCACTTGCGTTGACGGGTTTTTGAGGAGAAGATTCAATGACGAACTATACGGGCTCTACAGCGGCATTGACCGTAGTCAAAAAGCGTTTGAGATGGCTAGGAAATGTAGAGCGAATGGACATCAACTATCTGGCCCACAGAATCTTCGAATCGAATCCAGAGGAACGACGCAGTAGAGGGTCTTCTGGCCGTAGGTGGCGCTCACAAATTCAAATGGAAAATGGTAAAGATTAGGTAAAGATCCAGCTTAATAGAGAGGCTTGTTGGTTCACCCTGATCTAAATCGCACTTTAGTAAGCAAACTAGTAAGTTCTATAATCTTTAAGATTAGAGTCAAAGCCACCCAGTCTGATGTCCTTAACTAATGACTAATAGAGCTTCATAATATTAGGTCTTTCGAGTTTAAAAGCACACCGACATCTATCCGGAGATGCTGTTTCTATGAGATCTACTCGTAATATTAGTCGTAAATTCAATTTAAATTTAAATAGCCTTACTACTAATTATACCGAAATTGTTTAACACTGGATTAAATGTTTCCCGAGCTTGCATTTACCTGTTTAATGCCGTTCTCCTGAGCTAGATACCAGGTGCCCTAACAATATGATAAGTAAAACGCATCGCAGAAAACCACCCTCAACCCACCAGCTGCTATCACATTTCCATCTCACTACTTTCCCTGCAAACTATCTCTCCGGCTTAATTAGAGCGAAATTTGCTCCCGAGTGTTTTTAATCATGGACTTGCATTTTTGGAATAAAATTAGCAGCGATGTGCTGCAGAAACTACTTAGTTTGTGTGTACGCGCGTAGATTCAGTATGCCTCTGGATCTCGTTTCTAATTTACGTTGACTTCAAGATAAATTGAGATTTAACATTTCAAATACGCTGCTGCCCCTTACTTGGAACAGGCAATTGCTATCTGTCTCCTTGTGTGCAGATATGTATGGGTATATTCTTGTGATGCTGCTACTTCGTATAAAATGTTCCTTTTACCACAGAGTGAATGAAACGTTGTTCGTCCTTGCAGCCTTCTTTACTATTTATTTGAGGGATACCTATGTATGTACGTAGAACGCGAGTGATAGTGTTGATGGTACGCCACCTTCAATCGGGCAGGACAATTTTCGAGAGGAAAATTACACCGAGACCAAGCAGTGTCTATCACTACGATGACAGCGATATGAACAACGCCTAATGTACTCTTGCGGGCAGCAACCAGGATGTCTTCATATGGAGTGTTGAGAGAAAATTAATTTTGCCTTACCTTGGTCTGTGGCAGTGCGCTCCTTCATTTCTGGCGCTTCTCATTATTATTCCATGGTGTGTCCTTAATTGCAGGAATTTCATTTAAACAATTAACATCTATTAGATCAACGGAGAACAAGAAGGAAACAACTCCAGCACGGTATCATAGCGTCTGGGGATAGTTTTGGACACAAAATGAAAAGAAAGTGCAAGCAAAGGACGAGAGCGGTTGTGCATAGACACTCTCTGGTGTACTTTAAATGATTATGCAATTGAAGCTTTTGAAAAATCTGCTGTTTAGTTTTAAACTTGTAGATAGTGAAAGAAAAATTATTTCCCAGGGGACCTAGCTGAAGGCTGTGGAATCTATACAAATAAAAATAAAATGCTATTCGTTGGCCATCGCATCACTTGAGAACGGCTAGACCGATTTGGCTCATTTTACTTTTAAAATCTTCGTAATAGTCCGAATAAGGTTTTTCCGGAAAGAGAAACTGGAAAAGTTGCCCGGAAAATTGGAATATTCGGGAAAAACTGAAAGTGCTTTTTTCCATGGGAAAAAATGTGTGTACGTTATGGACTCCGAAACCACTTAAGCGATTGAGCTCAAATTTTCAGGCAAAATATTCCAGTATCGGTCCACTACTTTAGTATTATAGTACTAAAGTACTAAAAAAAAATATTTTTTGTTAGTCGTAGCAAAGCACGACGGATCAGTCCAGCAGTTTGCTCACTACTTTGGTGTTATAGTAATTTAGTACCCACAAAAATGTATATATATATATTAAAGGTTAAACCACATACCCGCTGTTGATCGGCACAAAACTGTTCTCAAATAGACTTAGCCCCAGGCGCCTGCCTGACAGTTGTTGCCTCAGGTGCCTGCCGGACAGTTTTTTTTTTGTTAGGCGCAGCAACGCTCGCCGGGTTCACGCTAGTGTAAAGGATACATGTGAGAATATTCAACTCTGAGGGATTGCTACCTCTTGAACACCTCAGGGCGGCATTCTCTCACCACTCATATGATTGCTTGTGTTGGACGAGATTTTGGAAATATGTATTCAACGTTACGGACTATGCTGAAAATGCTGTTATCTTGGTGTGAGGAAGATGCATTCCAGTTTTAAGCGAAGCGCACAATCTCGTACTAGTACTAGTTAACAATTGAGTAAGTAGTCGAGTTGCATACTAAGTCCCTGTATTTAAACCCCCAAGGATCGGAAGAGTTGAATTAAACCTTTCAAAGTCAGCATGATACTTAGGCGCGATCTTATCTTCCAAACTAAATTTCAAAGAACCATCTATGATTGCATGGGACCTGAAACCTCTTAACCTGGTTCAAGAGTCTGGTGGAAGTTACTTGAGAATAAGTTCCGTCTATCAAACCTCAACAACGTCAATGGAAACCTTGGTAAGCATCATTTCACTCTATATCTACTGGAGCAGTATAGCCTCTAAAATTGCACTCAGGCTTAGGAAAGCTAGATTGTGGTCATTTAAATCATACGGTCATGCCTCCGTCTTTTTCCGGTAGGAGACTGCAAACAGCCGGAGGTATTTAGGGCCAATATGATCACCTTATGTTATATACCAGTGCATGGGGATATCCTAGGTAATGAAAGAGCAGACGAACTTGCAGCAAGGTAGTTGGCGTGGGAAATTTCCCTGGTTCTCCCGTTTGTGAAGATTCCTTCAAGCTCCTTAAGGAAGTTCGTTGACTATGAAACCACTAGAAAGACCGACAGACGCTGGATTCACGTCACGGCTAGATCCTCATGTCAGGTCTATGCAATGGAAAGATGCCTTTCTCTGGTCAAACTCAGTCGCAGAGACGCATGAGTTGTCCCACTCTCACTCACAGAAGAATGAGGACTCTTGTGGTAGTTATTTCTTCAGGGATTTAAAGAACTTATCTGGATCCTTATCTAGGTAGTTGCAATTCAGCGGTTGTGTCTGCCCAACAGACACAGGCAAGCACATCCGATTGAGATTCGGCATACATCTTGCTGACCTGATCGGCTGAAAAATATATCTCAGAAGTATAGTAAAGGCGCTCAAAAAGAGGGCGTACGACACAGAATTTTAGATATTAGAATGGTACGCGATCACCAGCAACCCGTCCGAAATAAACGTATTAATATGTTTCGCTTTCCCAGGTACAATACCGACAGGCTTGGGGATCCCGCAGTGCGCCAATAATTTAGGGATCATCTCACTGAAGGTGCCTAAGCGATCGGCTGCGCAGCTCAAGTGAACATATGTACATGAGAATGGAGAACTGTGAAAAATGTATTTGCAGCTGGAGCAAAACGGCTTGGCAGCATAAAGCAGAAATATTACAGCACTTGGAATGGCGCGCAGGCTTTGTTGACGCCCTATGCACCTCAAGGGGTGACAGGACGTAAGTAAGTAGTAAGTAATGATTTCATTGTCCTTTTATATTTGTCGAATTGCATTAGGATTATCCGTCAAAAGATGACATTGTGAATGCTTGATCACTACCGGGAATTCAATAATGAATAACACGAATAGAATAAAGCCAATATTGCCATGTTGCGGAACACCTACCGTCACTTTTATGGCCTTAAAGAGACACTAAATGATTTTAACAAATTGGATACGATTAAGATGGCTAGGATATGTAGAGCAAATGGACAGCGGCGCGCCGACCCGCGGATTCTTCGAATCTAACCTAGAGAACAACGCAGTAGAGAGCCTCCTCGCCGGAGGTGGCGCACACTAGTTCAAGGGGACCTCAACCAACTTGGAGTGCGCAACTGGAGGCAATTAGCTAAAGACCAAACTAAATCGAGTGAACTGTTATGACAGGGGTAAACAGGGGTTGTCCGCAAGGTGGCGTTCTGCCTCCACTGCTATGGTGCATGGTGGTCGACTCTCTGTTGAACACTCTAAATAGTTCTAACTTCTACGCTCAGACATATATAGCTGATGTTGCTGCACTTTCTTTCGGGCCATGCCTGGCGACGGTCTGTGCTAACGCGCAGTCGGTGCTGGACATGATCGATGAATGGTGCACTAGAAACGGGCTTTCGGTGAATACTCTTAAAACTGAGGTTGTTCGCTTTACGAGAAGGAGGATTCTGACCGATCTGACTCAGAAAGTACTAAAAGACGTCACTATCCGTACTTCCAATGAAGCCAAATATTTAGGAGTGATTCAAGATAAAAAAAATTCATTGATCTAAGCACGTCGAGTCGAAAACATCCAAGGCGCCCTCAGTTTGCTGGCAATGTAAGAGTGTTTTCGCAAGTTATGGGACTTATCACCGAATATGATTCTCTGGATCTATACGGCTATGATAAAACCATTTCTCGCATATGTGTCAATTGTTTGATGGAGTTGCTCTGGCGTAAATATGTGGCTGCCCTTAGCGCCAAACTCCAAAGAACGGCTTGTCTCGGCTGCACGGGAGCGTTTCCGAGTACGCCTGGCTCTGCTCTAGATGCTTTGCTAAACTTTCCTACTATTGATACTTTTATAATGGGCTGCACTATTAAAGCCATCCATCGTCTTAGGCGGGGTGGTTTTTGGTAGACTCCATACTGGAGTTTTGATGTACTTGCGCGACACTTAGCAATTATCATACGACTCCGGTCTCATGGATATGGCGTTTGACGCAATGACACCAGAACTTCAGCTGACACGCAAATTCAGAGTCGACTTTCCTTTTGTTCAAGACTGGCTTCGGCCAGAGTCTGAACCAGGAATGGAATGCAGTCGTATTTTCACGGATGACTCCAAGACCAGTCAAGGGTCTAGTGCTGGTGTCTTCGTGAAAGACCACAACATTTGACTTTATTTCTCGTTAGGCAAATATGCGTCTGTTTTCCAAGCGGAAACTTATGCAATCCTACTGGCCATGGGCTATGTTGTACATGTACCTGCAGTGACAGTCAGGCCGCGCTTAAGGACTTGCTTAAACCTTTAACCACTTCCAAAATAGTTCGTAAAACCAAAAACTCTTTGAACTCGGTCGCAAGGCTGAATTCTCTGTCTCTTATCTGGGTCCCAAGTCACACTGAGATTTCGGGGAACGAGATCTCCGATGAGATTCCTAGACAAGGCTCAGATGAGGCTTTCTTAGGTCCCGAACTCGCATTGGGTCTCCCTGCAGCCTCGGTTAGGGCTTCCATTGACGATTGGGTCTCTCACGAACACAATTGTGTGTGACATGACTCTCCAGGATGTAGGTTGACTTAACGTATGCTCCCAGACGTCTGCAACGGCATTCTTGCTGTCTCTCAGCAGAAAAGACGGTAGACAACTTATTGGCGTCTTTCGCCAAGCACCTTAACGTACTGTACTGCACAGTTCCTCGGTGCTGATGTGGTGAGTGCTGGTACTGTAAGCTCCTCATAACTGAAGTACTTGCTTGACTTTCTTAAAAAGACAAGGAAATTCTAATAAAATGGGTAAATCAGTCCCAGTCGAGTGTTTCCTATCCTGCCAAAAAAAAAAAAATAAAAATAAATTGAGTGGCTTGTTGGTTAAGGCTTAGGTTCACCTCGAACTGTAGCGCCACTTACATAAGTAAGTTAGTTAGTATTTCAAACAATGATAAGTTGTCTACAATGTGAGGTTCGCATATTGGTATAGTGGCGGAGTTCTTTCTACGTTTTTGAGAGTTTCCAAGTTTTTACCAACATTTTTTTTAGCTTCGTGCATACCCTTATCTTTTGTCCATTAATTACATTAATGATCTTTATATTTTTGTCTTTATATAATATTTTTGTTTCAAGGAATACCTTTTCCTTTTTTATGCGACGAAGATGAAATACAAGGAAAATTGCTGAAAAATCCTGCCCGAAAAGTAAAAGCGACTGGAGTTTCAGACGAAGTTCGAATGAGAGGCAGGAGGAAAAATAGTGCAGTGCCAGATAATATTATCTCTGCAAGGCTTCGTCATGCACCTCAGCCTGGTAGCACACGCAGACGACAATCATGATATTGTAATAGTTCTAGCTGGGGTTCGCACAAATAAAACCGTCTTTTGAGTATTTCAACTGTTTATTTCTCAACAATTGTCAGCTGCACCTTAGCACAATATTCAAATTACTGTATTCTTTATTTATTTCAAATAAAACTGTCTCCACTGTTTGAATCTCTCTTTTTGATCGCTGTATTCACCTTTTTCACCTTCGTCGACTGTGGCTGTGGTCGGTGTATTTATACCAAATACGAGAATTTCTAGAACATGCTAGATGTCACTGGGGATGAATCTATGACTGTGGCGAAAGCAAAAATCGAGTGAATCGATTGGCACGCTAGCAGGTTTGGCGAATAGGTGGCGTTGTTTCAGTTCATTTGGTACACAAACCATGCCTTGTGGTGGTACTTTTTGTCGATATGTTGGAAACATCTTCCTACAATCAGCAACATTATGGAATCTGCACTGAAAGATTTATCTTAATGGGTGAAATCCAACAAAAACCGAGCTAGTTCTCTTTACTCAAAGGAGAAAGAAAATAATAAAGTTCGACTTTACAAGGTCGAATAGAATTTCTCTGAATCTCTCCTCAGAAGCCAAGTAACTAGGAACGTTTCTTGATTCGAAACTCACATAGAAGATAAACACAGAAGTTACGTATTTACGCGTGTAAAACAACCTTCGATTCAAGATGGTGCTTGCGAACGCCCATAATACTTTGGATGCATACTGCGATCGTAGAACCCATACTCCATCATGGAGGGTTTGAAATGATTCCCTATCTTATTCTTCTGGATGGATTCAAGCCAAGGACGGCTGCCAACTAAGGCAACGAAGCACATGGAAACAAAGCTCCCATGGACAGTTATCTATGTATATTACAAAGATATATGTATGTAGATCTATTCAAATCAACAGAACAAACGACTATGTCGTCGCTTGCATAGACTTTCGCAGAAATTAGTCCATTTTTCTTCCCGGAAGAGAAGGGTGGGAATCCAATGCATTAACCAGTACACAGGGCTTTCAACTTTACACTGACAGGTCTAAAATGAACATAGGAATCGGCGCAAGATTTTTTTTTTAATCACTCAACATCAGCAATTTGTACAAACTCCCGGGTGACTGTAGTATCTTCCAAGCTTAAGTATTCACCTTTACATACAAAGCAACTAAACCCATCTACGGTCACAGTCTTGTTCAAGGCGCTAAACAGCGAGAGAATCAGATCGAAAACAGTACCTGCATGTCAACAAACTGTAGGCAACAGTCAATCTCTGTTGGGTGCTCGGACATAGTAATCAAGCAACGAAGCAGCGGAGGAACTGGCATTGAAAGGGCCAACATTAAATGAGGAATTCATCCATGCATCTGTAGCTATCCCTAAGATGAGCACCTCCCGGTCACCCATAGGCGACTGTGACATATACCGCAGCTTCTGGCCAACTCTGAAAGAAGAAATTAGCAAAAGCATTTTCTCAATGAGCAAAAAATTAACAACTGGACATCGGGCTGCCAGATTAGGCATGAACTCATCTAATCATGTCAGAAGCTGTCATGATGCAGAAGGAATCGTAACTATGAAATATTTGTTGTGTGATTGTCCCAATCTTCCAATTCGTCGTTTTCGCTACGAGTATATGGAAAACATACTTTTCGAAGAGCTAGTGGATACGACACAAGTTCGACTCTGGAACATGATATGTTTCATCCAGACAGGATGGTTTGGCTCAAGACCAACCAAGAGGCAACCAAATTAAGGTATACTTCATTCAAGACGTTTCCGGCATAATTGCTGTTCATTGTGCCATTGGCGTTTACGAGGAGCGACTCGGTGTGCTGCATAGCGACTATTGCAGACGTTGCAGTACCGAAGGAGAAATTGAATCTGTTCGTCACCTCCTGTTTGATTGTCCTACCCTATCCGTCTGAAGTATGAGGACTCTTGGTAGTTATTTTTTTCTCGATTCTGAAGGACTTAGGTAATGTAGAGCTGGCGGACCTCTTGAGATTAATATCACTATCTGGGTGATTCTTACACTGGACTATCTTTACAGCATTTCCAGGCTTAAATAATTATGCACAATGGACCCGAACTGTTGGTCCAAGTGAGCAGTGACTCTTTTTCACAAGGCAACCATCTACCTGACTTAAACTAGTCCAAACCCTCACTGAATTCACTTCATCTATTCAAACTATGATGCAGGGAATGATCCGAAATCAATTCCAAATCCTACAACTCTTGATAGCAAGTAAATGAATCATCTAAGAATTTGCAACTGAATTACTAACGGCTTCAGCCAAAAGCTCAAAAACTTCCATGATATTAGGAATGAAATTGATACTCCTTTAATATCTGAAACCCACCTCACAGTAATTAAGCTGAAAACATTGGTTCTCCAGACTTTCGATAGCATTCCGAACACAGCTTTTGCCTTCCCGATTCTACTGCACGCATCCAGTTCGGTGCCCCTACATACCTGCACACATCGCCGCGGTATAGAGCCCTAGTAAAGGTCAACGACTCTCGGGTTTTACTCCCCAGATGAGACATGAAGCCAAGATGTAGTCATCCTAATCCCTCCCCATCATATCATATCCCCTCCTCTCTTCCCTCCGGTAGGCCGGATCAAAGTGTAATACGACCCGTGCTGATGATCAGCCTGGCTGAAGGCTCACTTAAAGTAATAGCCCAGTCGCTAACGGAGTATCTGGATACCTGGCGACTTCCAGATTAGCCTGCCTTGCCTGCATAATGCGGATCTCTGTGCAAGTCGAAAATTAACAAAAATAAAAATGTAAGAAACCAAACAAAAAAAATATAAAAGAAAAGTTCGATCCTCTTGAAAAAAACGTACCCGCACGCTCTGCTAGGGCAATTCATGCTAGCGCATTGGCCTTGAGGCCTAGCACTAGCTATGCGAGCAGTTGCGAGCAAGTGGTCGCTTCCAGGGTTGTTGAACACGCGTCTGGATGCCGGCAGCTAGGACATTGGTATTAGTATCTGGTCCTAGTGGAAATCCAGGCCATGAGACGCGACGGTTTACCCCCAAATCACATCTGCACCTTCCGGCCTCGAGCTTATAGCACGCTGTTCCCTCCACCTCGAAGCGTCCACATCCCCTTCTCAAATACCTTTCAGGGGCGACAGACTGCTCGGCCTCGAACTTGCGGAATGTCGCTCCCTCCAAGATCTCCTACCAAGATCGCCGGCTAGCTTATAAGCTAATTCACCGCATTCGGTATATTCCTGAGCAGGATAGGACTCAGAAGCATAAGACTTCTCTAAGCTGGACAATCAAACGTATCCAGCTACACTCCAACTCATCCAACAAGGACTTATCGTCCAAACGCCAGTGGTCTCAGGATGAGTCTCCCACCCTAGCCAAAAAGACCAAGGGAGTACCTTCCATCGCTAACACTAAGCCCTTCGACCAAGTACTTAAGGCACATTTGGAGATCGCGATCGATGACCACAGCGACCCGGATGGAAGCATTACGGCGGACAAATGGAGGAAGGATTAAACTCGCCACCAATTGTCTTCAAATCCTACGTCACCATCCCGGCCCTGATGTTTCCGGTGTCTGACATCAAGGACATGTCAAATTAATTGCCTACGCAGACCAGAGATCGAAGGATCTTTATAAAATTGCTGTCTCCAGATTTGGGCAGGCTTGGCCAGGTGCACAGTTGGAGGTCGTGGAAAAGATTAGATTCCAAACCGACCTAGAACACGTGCCACCATTCCGGCCGAACCCTCTGATCCTAAAGTAATCCTGGATATTCTCAAGTTAAACAACAGCTCCCTTCCTACCCATAATTGGAAGATTGCCAAAGTGGATGAGCCGAAAAGAGACGTCAGAAGTGTCATCATTGTTATCAATGAAGAGTCTCTGGCCCCCATAGCATCTTCTAAAGGGGTAGTTAATTATGGATTCAGCTCCATCACCCTTAAAGTCTATAAGTGCAATGAGAAGGAACTCGAGGAATTACCTCCCAAGCGGGATGTAGTCCCTTCTGCACCAGCTAAGAGTATCTCTCCTTCTGAGCCCCTTCCCTCACTCCCTTGCACCGCTCCATCTCTCTTGGGGGTCGACTCCTTGTCGATGGACACGGAGATGGTTGACGCTCTTTTAAAACTGAAGTTTCCTGGTCCTCCTTCTCCCTCACCATCTCTCCTGGGAGTCAGCTTCGGTTTGATGGACACGGACATAGACAGTGACCCTAGAGTCCTCTCTCTCTCGAGAATGACCTCTTGTCATCAGACTCAGGGGAAGCCAACACTACCGTGATAATGGTATCTGTACCGAAAAGTAGCTCTAATGCTGCGAATCCTTCAGATTAACCTTCATCACTCTATCACGGCCTCGGCCTCCCTTATTCTCCGACTCAACAAAAACGGGGAAGACTTGGTCTTGATCCAGGAACCATGGGTTGTTGGAAACCGGGCTTGTGGCCTCAAGAATCTAAGCTACAAATTAGTCTACGCAAGGAAGGAAGGTAAACCGAGATCCTGTATCCTGCGAAGACCCATCTAAACATCCTTTTACTCTCTAATTTCAGCAATCAAGACAAGTCACTACCAACCTGGAATTGCGGTCAAGAAATTACTGACTGGTATCGGCCTATCATGTGGGCCCAATCCCTCCGGATATTTTGGGGAGCTTGATTGCTAAAGCGGAGAGCCTTAATACTGGTCCATCATTGGCTGTGATGCGAACGCCGATCACACAATCTGGGGCTGTTCCAACATAAAAGAAAGGGGTGAGCAACTTTTTTGATTTTATCCTTAGTACTAATCTCCTAATCTGTAACCGGGGGTCCAAATCAACCTTCATTACTCGTAATCGACAAGAAGTCCTGGACATCACCCTTGTCTTCGATCACTTATATAACTGGGTTAGGGACTGGAGAGTCTCTGAAGAACACTCTTTCTCAGACCATCGTTACCTCCAATTTAGTCTTGACGACCATCTACCTGATCAGACGGTTTTTAGAAATTATAAAAAAAACAATTGGTCTCTTTATATAAAACATGTATTAACGCTGATCGCCATGTCTGCGGCCTGCCCACTCCGCAAATCTGGAGGTAAAAAGAAACAACCTTGGTGAAATGCAAATCTCAGTATTCATAGGAAAGACAGTAGGCTCCTTTTAGAGGAGGATTTGCAGAAAATCCTCTCTAGAAGTCCTTCTATACCCAGCTATCTTTTGCATCCGGACAGTCACTGGACCTCCTCTGCTAAGGAATCCATTGACATGTTGCTGGATACTCACTTTCCTGGTATCTCCCCTGTTGTTGTCTTGCAATTGGTAAATACCTCCCTCAACCGTGCAGCAACTCCTTAGTTTTAGTAACTACAGAAAGATCCGATGGGCAATGCGCAGTTTCAAAAATATATATATATTTTTTTTCCCCCTTCCCGATTCCGCTGCACACATCCAGTTCGGTGCCACCGTGATTAGCCGAGACCTCACTTCCTAAATATAAAAAAGTTATCAACTTTCTCGACTTCCTGTCCGGCAATGTTAAGTTGAGCGCGGGTATCAAAAGTGCTCAGGGCTTTTGTTTTAGCTGTGTTTATTTTTAGCCCCACTTTGTTTGCCTCAGCTTCTAGATTTTGGGCCATCAAATAAAGATCCATTATTCGATGTGAAAGTAGACAAACATCGTCGGCGTAATCTAGCTGTTTAAGGTAAGATGTCATAGTCCAAGGAATTCCATAGTTACCTTCCGTCAATGCTGCACGGACTACATCGCTGATAACCATCAAGAACAATAAACGCGACTGTATGCATCCTTGACGTACTCCACTTTGGACTTCAAAATCCTCCGACACTTACCACCCTCGTATGTAGCCTTGATAATAGCTATAAGTTATTCTGGGACGCCTCTCCTGCGCAAGGCCAACCAGATAGCACCTCGATTCAAGTTGTCGAAAGCCTTCTCGAAGTCGATAAACAACAAATGTAGCGGAGACCTATGCTCAACGCAATGTTCGATTATGATCCGTAAGGTGTTTATGTGGTTGATGCAGGAGGATCCAGCGCGAAAGCCTGCCTGTTCGACGTCGTGAGTTGAATCGAAATGCTCTTTGATTCATTCCAGAATAGTTCTGGCCGTTATTGTGACTACGGCTGGAGGAGCGCAAATACTTCCCTAGTTTCCGCATTCCGTCAAGTTTCCTTTTTTCAGAAGCTTAATAATCATCCCCCTTTTCCACTCTTGCGGAAATTGTTCACTATCCAAAGATCTGCCGATGCCATCAATACCCACCGCCTTGTTCTTCTTGAGGGACTTGATTGCTGTCATTATTTCGGTTTTACTGGGAGGTACGGTGCGAATTCGGGAATTTGTTGCTTTGAACTGCTCATCCCAATTCGAGACCATACCGCCATCGTCTGAGTGATTTAGCACTATAGCAAAATGTTCTCTCCATCTGGTCCTCATCCGAAATCAGAAAGTTATCGTCTAGGCTCTTCACTGGGTATTGTTTGGAGTTTCGACCACCAGTCAGCTCTTTAGTGATGCTATAAACAGTCCTACTGTCGCACCTGCTCGCTGCTTCTTCAGCCTTTGAAGCCAGTGAGTTGATGTGACGTTTGTCACCTCTCATACTACGCTGCAGTTCTTTCTTCTACGCACGGTATTAGGCTTCTAGCTCGGTTCTCTCTACTGCTGAGGCTGCTGAAATCCGAGCCTTGATTGCTGTACGCTCATCGATGCGTTTCCAGGTGTCTGCAGATAGTCATGTGCGATGTTTTTTCTGCCTTTTACTGACATAGGTGCATGCCCCAGCCGTAAAAGCATTTTTCACAGCATTGCAGTGGTGATCCATGCTCTCCTGCATTGTGCTGCTGATTGCTTCTGCTTCTAAGGCAAGATGGTCCCTGAACTGTTGGCGCACTTGGGGAACCTTGAGCCTGTCGATATTATACCTGGTGATGTTAAGTAAGTTTGAACGGTTGCTATTGACGGATGCAGTACGAAGGCGTATATGAGCTTACATGAGATGGTGATCTCGTTCTAGACCGATGTCAGCTCCACGTCTGTTTCGGACTTCCAGGAGACAATTTTTAAAGCGACGGCTGATCGCAATGTAGTCAATCTGGTTGGATGTTCGCTGCCTGTCAGTAGCGACCCAACTGATCTTATGGCAGGTGTTATGTTTAAACAGCATACCTCCAATGACTAGGCTCCACAAACCGCTCACCATTATCATTACGGTCTCCAACGCCGTGAACTTCCAACACCATTACGATGTCCCCATTAGGCGTTTGGTTGTAGACGGAGACTAAATTGAACGAAATGCTTCGTTTTGCTCAATCGCGTAGGGTTTGCGCTTAATCTTACCGCGATTTACACACCAAATTGTAGAACGGTCCTTTTTCGTTTCAGCAATTCGGCTTTGGAATACTCTCCCAGCCGAACTGCAGAGAACACACTCATCAGCCATTTTTCAGAGGAAAATATTTTTGCACTTATCAACCTAAAATCTTTCTTTTCTATATCTAATAACAAGTTTAACTTATACATAATACATAATACCCACTTATAACCTAAGTCTAAGAACTAATATTTCGTTAAAATTTATATAGATGCTTATAATAAGATATTAAATCTTGTAGTATGATACTACAATTTAATTTAATAAATGAAATAAATGAAAATGAAATGAAATGGCTATAAAAATTGTCCTTATCATCCTCAGTCGCGTCTTCGACCGGTATGAGGGTAATTTCTTCTTACTCTACTCTGGAACGTAGCAGTCAATATCCGGTCGCTGTGAGGTTTCCGGGATATGAGGCAGCTTCTTGCTGCTGCAGTTACCATCAGTACTAATCTGGACCTCCGCCCGCTCCCAGCTGGTCTACCAGAGTAGAGCATTACAGTGTTTTTGTTGGATAGTGGTATTCCCCGTCATCGTACCATCCTATTTCACTCGCGTGAACTTACTTACTTACAGAACTGCAAGGTATTCGGTTGCATGTAATTTAAACATCGAACTCCTGCAACGATCGCAGTCCAGAATCCTCAGTACGATCACCCACGGCGCACCATGGTATATTGACCAGCTTAATCGTCATGTAAACCCTTCAACAAATAAAATGCCTAACCAACCACGACTAAATAGACTGAAAAGACTTTAATTGACAAATTACACCACCTCCAATCATTATCTCAGGATTAAAGATGTTTGGCGAGCTGAGGAAGATAGGAAAAATGAATGCAAATAAACATCGTACAATAACGAAAAGTCAGTTTTAATGACGTTGATGCATATAGACCTGAGGAATTTAGTAAAAATAATATATAGTATGAAAATAAAGCTACAAGGTCTCCACAAGTAGTAGCCAGATGTCTTCATTCCACAGCGCGATGCAGAAGAAATCGATCAGCACTTGGCTCAAAAAGAATTTCAAGCTATGGAAGCCGGCTGGGACAATTCAGGATTCCAACCGGGAATCAGTGACAAAAGGCAGTGTCGATAAGGTGCAAGAAAGTAGACATCTTCAACTGCGCATAGGAATCAGTCTCCTCATTATTGCATACTAGATACTTTCTACGATATTGCGTGAACGCCTGAAATCTTTTATCAACAGTCTGATTGGCACTTATCACTGCGGTTTCAAGCCAGAAAAGTTCACCATCGATCAAATCTTCACACTTCGGCAGATCCTGCAAAAAACCCAAATCCAAATCGACACTCATCATCTATTTATCGATTTCAAGGCCACCTATGACAGCATCTATAGAGAAGAGCTATATAGAGGCACGTTCAGTTTTGACACCCTGCCAAACTTGTCCGTCTGTGCAGGATGACGATGGTTCTCCATGAAGGTCGGTAATTCCCGCACCAAGACCTTTGATGTCAAAAAAGGTTTAAGGCAAAGGGACGCGCGGTCATGTGACTTCTTTAATATTGTATTCTTTATTTAACTTAGCGAGCTGTTACCGGTCCGTTTGCAAGCATTGAAGCAGAAGCGGCCCAAATAAGTTTAGCGATAGACGAGGGGAAATCCAAGTATATGCCGTCAACAAGAAACGACAATCAGTACCGATGAATTGAACAGACAGAAGCTCACACTGGGCGGCTACAACTTTGAGGTAGTAAGGGACTTTATCTGTTTTAGCTCTGCTATAAATTCTGAAAACGACACCAGCACAGAAATCAAGCGAAGAATAACTCTTGCCAATCGGAGATTTTTTTGGGGTAATAAGGCAATTCAATAGTAAAGCCCTATCTCGGACAACTAAGGAGACTCTATATAAGACCCTGATCATTCCAGTCCTGCTTTACAACGCTGAAACATGGACCTTATTGAAAGCGGATGAAGATATCCTTGGTCGATTCGAGAAGAAAAAGATTCCACAGCGTATTGGACGTTTCAGATGGCTAGGATATGTGGAGCGAATGGACACCAACTCTCTGGCCCGCAGGGTATTCGAATACTACCCGGAGGGATGACGCAATAGAAGGCCTCCTCACCAAAGGTGGCGCGCACAAGACAGAGCTAAATGGAGAAGCTTGTTGGTTGAGGCCCAGGTTCATCCCGAACTGTAGCGTCACCTAAGTAAGTAAATAAGTAAACAAATACAGGGATCGGCGTGTGTGTGAGGTTTTGCCCAACGGATGGTCTAGGTGTGACCCTATACCTGATCCCCTCGAACTTCATTTCAAAGACACAGCTACATGCAGCGCAACTCGGCTCAGGGAATCTGGGTGCTGAACCGCAGAGTCATATGGTCACTGTAATGTCCTGGAAACGATACCAACTGAACTGGTTGCGTCTTCGACCGACTACAGAATACACAAGGTCAACTTCAGGAAATTGTTCTTAACAAAATTTCCTACCAGAGAAGAACGGAAGAGTTATCAATGAGTCGGCGCAGGCATCTTCTCTGTTCAACTAAATATATCGAAGTCTTTTCGTCTCCGAGACTCTGCTAGTGTTTTTCAGGATCTGCTAGTGTTTTTCGCGATTCGAGAAGCCTGCCGTTCGCTGAATACTTACTTACTTAGGTCCTTGAATCACTCGGGAGCATAGGGCGTCAACCACGCCTGCGCGCCATCGTGTTCGAAGTTCTGCAACGCGTTTGAGCTGCCTCCAATTCATTCCTAAAGAGCTCGATTCCTCCTCAACTGTTCTGCGCCACGTTTGCCTAGGGCACCCCGCTATTCTGCCTGCCTGGGTGAGCGGATTCCACTGAATGGCGTATTTCGCAATGGAGTTGTCTTCGCGCCGTAGGGTGTGTCCAATCCATTGCCACTTTCTTCTGAGTATATGAGTATAGTAATGCTTATAGGTTCTCGGCCCGTTCTCAGAATAGCCCGTTTGCTGAATAGCCTCCTACCATCTAACCACAATATCGCTATTTTTTCGGATAGCCAAGCTGCTATCGAGATCATTGATGTGCCTACCACCTCGAAACTGGTAAAGCAATGCCAGTTTGAAATTAATCGACATATACGTAGTATCCATTCAAGTATCACATCTCCTAAGGCACAGTTATTATGAGGGTAATTAGTGTGCTTACGAGCTGGCCACGCGGAGTCAGCCCTTAACGGCTCTCTAGCAGAAAGCGTCGATATTCAACTATGTACTAACGGTACGCTATATTCACCTTCACTTTCTCCAACAAGACTATCGCTTTAGGAACAGTCTTACTAGTTTTGCCATATCGAGAAAGACATAGACATATATCATGAACGAAGCCATATCAACTAGACGAATCAAGAGCAGATAATGCCAGAGTTGTAGCTACTATTACAGGCCGCTGGTCAGTTGGGGATCATGCCTTTTGTAGAAGCTGCAAGAACATTAAGGAGAATCTCTATGCCACTTGCTTTACAGATATTCAGCCCTATCGAGAACCAGACAACACACCCATGCTAAACCCTTCTTCGAGGGTCTGAATGAAATAGTTGATGAGAGGATTGGAGAACTGACTCTATTTTTTGAACTCCACGGGTTGGATTTAAGCTTATCATCCCTTCACAACCAATAACACTTTCAGACAAATTAGTTTGCACGCATTTATGGCAACAAAACGGCCCATCTTTAGAGCTAATCAAGTTATTTCTGACGGCCACGTCGCCTACCACCCTACCTACAGTGTACAGACATACATTCCAGAACAAAGTCCGTTCGTGGAATACTATATATACATATATATATATGCCCCTTTGATGCATAAGAAATAGCGATTTGCACCGTGACCTACAAATAGACATGGTAACAGAAGTTGTTAGAAAGCGCGCTGTGTTACACAATCAGCGCCTGCAAAACCATATCAGTTTCGAGATAGAAACCATCTTAAATGTACGAGACAATATCCGGAGATTGAGAAGAACCAAGCTTCATGAGCTAATGGTCTACAAAATGTGAGAAAGCATCCGATTTTAAGGAAATATAAGAAAGAGAAATCATTTGTCGATCTTTCATAGATTCGTCTTGATTAAGGAAGTGTATTTATTGGCGTTAAAATCCCACCCTACGTGGTAACCCAGAAGTAGCAAATGTTTTTCAAGATTTTCACCTTCGTTACAAAAGGAAAAAGGGCACAGACCATGGACTGTGCTTCAGGCGAGCTTCACTTATGGTTTACCTATATACCGGGTGCAGGTAACGCCCAAAATCTGGCGTGCGTAGTTCAATAAAAAAAGAAAAAAGATTTAAGTTCAGGTTTAAATCAGATTGTGTTAAAACTGGGTCTAAGATTTTATTGTTTATTGTAAATTCCTAAGTAAGAAGATTCACTATGAAATAAATATTTAAAAAAAAGCGTTAACATTTTAACGGTCAATAAAAGAAGGTAGTTTATAAGCTTCGTCATTTTTGAATACCTCTTTTGATTTTGATAACCTCTTTTTAAACTATTTAGGATTCGAATTTTGTTTGATAATTTTTTTTTGTAGCAGCAGGATAGTAATCAAATCAGTATCAGCTTTTGTAAAGGTGATCTTATACGTCTAAAGCGAAAGTTTGAATAAGTGAGTACATTTCTGACATAACCAGTCATAAAAAAATGTACGGGTATATAAACGTAATTATAACAATCCGTTACAATACAAAAAAGAAAAATCTTGCACTTCCCGGCGACTACAGCAAAATGGTATCATACTCATTTACATATCCTGACACAACTAACCTTCGAAGGACAGCCTCATCTGCAACGCACCTGAAATCTACAAGAGAAAAGCATGCAAGAAAAAGCTCGCATACGCAAAGCGAATTTTTCCTACATTTATTTTTTCCACCCTCTAAAGGAGACCCCGAAAAAAATCGCGCACTCTCCTAACTCGTAAACGTGTCCTTGTGTTCTCCACTGTTCACACATGCCCAAAAAGCTCTTTAACAAGAACTCCCTACTAACTAACGAATGAGTTTTACATTTCGTGCGTTTTCGAGCACTTTTCCTGACGTTCAACTAACGCGGTCGTACAGTATAGTACAACCGGTGTACTCCGAGAGAATATCCCATCTACCGCGATGCGATAGAAAATAAGCTAGGCCCTTTCTTAAAAAAAAAATCGCTGCTGTTACACATGCACGCTCCTCTATTTCTCTCTTTCGACTTTGTTCATGGACGATGGGGTTGGTGCTACTGCTGATGATAAAGATGATTACATTAATATTGTACTTGTGGTAGAGAAGTGCTGGTATTAGTGGTAGTTGCGTTGTATCGCATCCTCTTTAACTCATATGTCATATCATCCTAAAATGAGATTGGTGCAGAGCAACCATACCCCTTGTCCTCCTGTTACGCTACAAGGAAGTAAATAATTTCCTATCTTAGTAGTAAATAATTGTTTGCCCAATACTCCTACACACTAGGATGCAGTAGTCGCGCGATATATTCTTGGCGAAGCTTCTTCCTTGATAGTATAACTCCGCCCCCGTCAGTTTTGTAGTGGTTCTGTTAAGTTTTCTTTTCGCAATGCTCCTAGTCGCTTTTTTTTCCTTAATTTGTGTTGCATTTTTCCCTTTTTTTTAATTTTCATGTGTACGCTATTGCACATCATCTATTCTCTATTTGCTATTACTCGCACTAGCACGGTTCTATCCCGTCATACTCTATTACTATCACACATTTTCTAAAAAAAAAACAGGAACGAACTTTCTATGCAAGTAGGCGTTCTTTTGTTTCGTTAACAAAATAAACAGTAAACAGGACATTTACTTTGATTTCCTTTAGTTAAGTCTAAGAGAAGAGTGTGCGATGAATATAACTGCTATATCCTTTTACTTGATGAATTGCCATAGAGAAAAGAAATTTTCTCAATTTGTTTTTATACTGCTGAAATTTGAACCGTAAAAATAGAAAAAAAAACCTTATCCTTAGAAAGGAACCAAATCCTGGGCTGAAATTGATGTTGCTACCTCCGCAGTTTGCGATTAATTATCGTGTTTTTTTTGTCCTTTCTATTGCGCGAAAGTTACTGACTTCAACCCATCCATGTGTTCGAAAAAAAAAAGTATCTGTATCGTAGAATGATATATTGGAAATGGCATACACAGATAAAAAGTACTCAATCTTTGAAAAAAAAGCCCAATTTCATTCTAATAAATGAAAGATATCGATTCACTAATGCTCTCTCTACATGACAGACTATTGAGGTTGTTTTAGTTTTTCACCTTGTCAGCCCCCACACCCACACCCGTCTTCAATGTAGTGCATTGCCATTACGGATACGCTAGTATTTTTCATCTTTCGGTCTGGTCCTTTTTTAAGGAAACAATTTTCTTCGTGGATGTTTTTATTTCTCGTTCTTTTCGTTTTTTTATCCCGATATATCCTCCATCATAGACTTAATTAGTGTTCTTTTGCAATTTTTTTATGATAGTAAGTGTATACTAAACGGATACTGTAAAATAGGATAACTGACTTATGCCAGAGAATATTAAGAATCAATGAAATTTGATTTATTTTTAAATAGACTGCTTGATAGTAGGTACTGATCGATTTTATTGGTTCATAGGACAGGACGGGCTTATGTTACTTGCGTATATCAGCTAATGACTAAAATAAAATATTTTGTTTGCACAAATTATGTCAACAAATAGATAAAACATTTGATTTCTAGAGTAAAGATTTCGTAAACAGGTTACTTATAGCACTCAGACACAACTGATCCATTGTACTACCAAGGAGCAAAACCCCGATTCACCCAGTTTACTGAAATTTTCTTGCTTTTCTAAAAAGCCGAGCAAGCGCAAAAGATCTGCCACCAGATACGAGCAAATCAAGTACTCTCGCAGAAAAAGGGTTTCGCAATATCGTCGTTCTCTCCATAAGCATAAGAGACTATGGTGTCACTTACATACGTACATACATATTTGCTGCAACAGCTCATGAAGGGACTGGGCCAAGCTTCTTGCAACCACTAGTATTGTGTGCGTTATCGCACGAATGGAAAGAACCTAAAGTTTTGGGCCGTATCCGAAGAGCAATTTTTATTTTGTTTTTGAGAAGCTTTCTCATGACAACAATACTCTCGGATGTTTGTCAAAGGTTCGCGAGAGGTGGGACCGTGAAAAAACTTTTTAATGTTTTCTGGAATTCGAACATTGAACCTCACGTGCAGTGCTCCAACACACTAACCGCTGCGCCGAGGCGCCCAATAGTTTGTGTCACCTCGCCCTGGCATATTAAGATGTTTAGCTGAAGCGAAGTGGCTTTTCAAGACGCTAATAAATTTCTCTGTAGTCTTTTATGCTGAGAGACAGACACCCTTCTTCTTCTTAGATGACGCTACAGTCCGAAGTGGACCTGGGCCTCAACCAACAAACCTCTCCAACCTGCTCCGTCACTAACCAGATCCCTCCACTTGCGCGGCAAATTGCTTGAGATCCTTTTGCAATTGTTCGCCCCACCTAAGGTGAGGAATTTCTCTATTGCCCTCCGGAATGGATTTGAAGACTTTTCGGGCAGGGGTGTTGATGTCCATACGCTCTAAATGTCATAGCCATCTCAGTCGCTGTATGCGTACTCTTTTGGCTAGGTCGATATCTCTGTACAGCCCATACTATTCTTGATTATATCTATCTTCTCTCAAAGTAACCAAGGGCACCATCATCCGACTTTAATAGAGTCCATACATCTGCGCCATATAGAGACAGACGTTCAAGACCACCAATTTGGTCGGGCTGCATCCTGGAGAGCCATACCACACACAATTGTATTCGTAAGAAACCTAATCGTTAATGGAAGCCCTAACCGAGAACGCGTGACCCAACGCAGGTTCGGATCCTGAGAAAATTTCTTCTGAGCCTTGCCTAGCAAACTCATCGGAGATTTTATCCCCGAAGATCCCAGTGTTAAATCCACCAACTATCTCAGTGTTACATGGGACTCAAAAAGGAGTCTGACATTTGAGAGAATTCAGCGATCGAATTCAGAAACTTTTAGGTAAGGTTAGGTAGAATGGCTGCCCAATGCTAAAGCTAACAGCCTTTGAGCCAACACTCAAATAATCTTTGTTCTTCTTCCTATTTCGGCGAGGTTATGATCCGAAAACAAGGAATCCGCCTGTGGAGTTCACCTATTTGACCTCAGATTTTTGATCACTCTGTCACTGAGGCCAATGAAATGCCGATGTTGTCACATTTGGGTGATCCAGGCGTTTATATGCCTGCCTCTCCTGCCTCGTGATGTCTTTGGAACGTGCATTGATATTGCCTTTTTAATAGGGTTGAAATAATATTTTCTTTGAACGTGGCAATACCAACTGAGCCCGTCGCGCTCTATCTTTCGTAAGATAGTTTCCTTGATGTGAAGGCTTCCACGGATTTTGGAACTTCTTATTCGATTAAGCTTTCTCACTCCTGCTGTCATGGGAAGCATCTTCATCTCAGCTGCCGTTAATTTACTCTCATACTACTCATGTGAGCGTTGGACACACAACTGCGGTGTAGAGCCTTCTTTTCAACTTAGAGGACATTTTTCGGTCACAGAAGATAGCAAAGTTTTCTCGCCACTTCATCCATCCTACGCTTACGCGATGATTGATGTCGTCAACATAGGTTGCTTTGCTATTGATCATAGATCCCAGATATTTGAACTGTTCGCACTTGGGAAGCACTGTTTCATTCAAATAAATGTCTGGAATAGGCCTGAGTGGACCAGAGAACGGGCAGCACAAGTACTTTTTTAACTAATGCAATACCCATTTCTCTCCAAAACCTCCACCCACACATCAAGTGCTCGTTGCAGGGATGTAGTCTTCACTTATGATGGCTCCATCGTCAGCAAAGAATAATTGATGCAGATTGTCAATCTTTCTTTCTTTATTGTAGCAGTAAATTACATTCTTCTTCTTCTTCCTTTTATCAGCGAGGCTATGATCCGAAAACAAGGGATCACAACCCTCCCACTTCACCGCATTTCTACTGATCCGCCTGTGGGGTTCGCAGTAAATTACATTGTTTGTTATAATACTATTGCACAATTTACAGAGATATGGTATATCTACCTTAGAGCTGAAATTTTTTTACTAAGCTATTCACAATATCACAGATATAAAAAGAGAAAAAACAGTAATTAGAAGGAAAGCTACAACTAAAACCTTCATATAAATCAGTTGAGAGAAGGAGATAGGGGGCGATGGAGGCAATATACAATTCAGATTAGCTTTACAGAGAAAATATGTTATATTTAAATACAATAAATAAAATGATTAGAAAAATATCAAGATTTAGTGTATATATAATAATAAATAAGACATTACACATAGGTAATACACAATAAATAAATAATAATAAATAACAAAAAAAAACAAAAAATAAATAACACATTATATAATAAATAAATAATAATAAATAATAAATAATAAGTAATAAATAATAAATAATAAAAAATAAATAATAAATAATAAATAATAAATAATACAAAATAAATAATAAATAATAAGTAATAAATAATAAATAATAAATAATAAATAATAAATAAATAAATAATAAATAATAAATAGTAAAATATAAATAAATAAAGATAACAGATAGTAAATAACAATAACATTTTAAATTAGTGAAAAACTATTTAGACAGCTAAATCTGAAATTAGTGTATTGTCAGAGAAAATTAATGACGTATTATACCGATCGAATAATTTCGTAATCCTACAAGATACTTTTTCGATGTTGGCTAACAAATGAAGCTCATCTGTAGAAAAGTGCCAAGGAAGGTTTAGTATCATTTTTAGAAGTTTGTTTTGAGCTATTTGTAGTCGACGAATATGGCTTGTTGCACACTTTCCCCAAACAGGTGATCCATAGAACATAATCGCTTGAAAAATTGTTTTGTATATGATTAATTTATTTTGGTTACTTAAATTTGATTTGCGGTTTATGAACGGTTGTTATGTTCATTTTGTTTAAGATTTCGTTGATGTGGAAACCAAAAGTCAAAGTTTTGTCTAGATGAACCCCAAGGTACTTGGCCTTACATTCCCACTCAGTCTGAACACCACCAACAACAAGATTACTGCTTGATAAGAAACAGGCTTTCCTTTTTCTAGTGAAAAAGATAGCCTGGGTCTTAGTAGCATTGATTTTAGTTTTCCAGTTGCAAAAATACCTTTCAATTGTAGTTAATGCTGATTGCAGGTTGGTTTCGATGAGGGAACCAACTGCATCGGTAGAAAATAGGCATGTATCATCCGCAAAAATAGCGGAGTGGCAGTTGCTCAGGCGTGGAAAATCTGAAGTGTAAATAATGTAAAGGATAGGACCTAAAACAGAACCTTGTGCCACACCAGCGTTGACATGAAACCTGTTAGACAACCAGCTATTTATGGATACCTTGAATGATCTTTCAGATAGAAATGATTTTATGATTTTGATCAAGCATGGTGGGAAATTTAAGATGAATAATTTGTGCAATAATCCCTCGTGCCACACAGTATCAAATGCTTTCTCTGTATCTAGAAAGACCATACCTGTACTATTTCCTAAGTTGAAGTTGCTTTGGATATGCTTCGTAATGCGGTGAATTTGATTTACTGTGTTATGCTGTGGTCTGAATCCAAATTGTTCCTGTGGTAGAATATTGTTTATTTCAAAATGTAGCAGCAGTTTTTCTTTGATAATCTTCTCAAAGCATTTCCTTAGCGAACTGAGTAGACTTATAGGCCTATAGCTACAAGGCATACTGCCAATCTTTCCTGGCTTTAAAATGGGAATAATTTTTGCTTCTCTCCATGCTTTTGGGAAGTAGGAGGGTTTGAAACAGCTGTTAAATATTTCTTGCAAGAACCTTAGGCCTATTCTAGGCAAATGCTTCAAATATAAGTTTTTAACTTCGTCAAAGCCAGTAGACTTGAACGGTTTCAGTGACGCTATAATGTTTAGTATCTCACTTACTGAGACAGTTACGTTGCCTTCATTTGCAGGAAATAAGTTTATTAAAACCATTGAATGGTGCACAGCTAATTCTGTTCTAGTAGGAGCAGAAATGCTTGTTGCTATTGAGTGATTTACAAAGAATTCATTAGCCAAGGCGTTAGCTTTTTCATGACTAGAAACCATAATTGAATCGCCTATTTTTAGTGCGGGAATAACCCAATGCTTCTTCTTAATGACCTTAATCATATTCCAGAAAGGCTTACTGCCTTTCTCAAGTCTTTGAAGTTTATCATTCCACAGCTCATTTCTAAAGGCGAAAAGTTTATCTTTCAAAATTGTAGTTAACATCTTGGTTACAAACAGATAATAATAAATACGGGTCCTAATCCACAGAGATGTGTAACTATTCCTCAACTTGATCAACCGCAAAATATTTGCTGGCAGTATTATTGTCTGCCTATGATTAGTAGAAACTTTCGGAATTGATAGATCCACACTTTCTAAGACGCTAGAAGTAAAAAAACGAATGCTATCTTCGATTTGAGTCACCGATATATCATCTGAAAAATCTTCCCGATTTGCTCTCAATTTCGATCGTATAGTGTTCTTAAACCTATTCCAATTTGCATTTCTATAGTCATATCTGATGTTTCTATGTTCTTGTAGTGCTAAATTGGTAGAGCACTTTACCGGTAGATGGTCCGAGCTCAAATCATTTAACACCAAGGGCTGGCTGAAGAGGTCAGGCTCATTGGTTAGAAAGATATCCAAAGTTGATGGGTTAGATCGGATGTTTGAAGGGATGAAAGTGGGGTCAGGAGGATACAGAATGCTAAATGGGTGTCTAGAACTTAAGTTTGCAAGAACGTTGCCCCAGGCATTAGCCCTAAGGCAACCCCAGCTCCGGTGCCTACAATTTAGATCACCGCCTATCAGGAAAGTGTCATTGAAGCTAAGAAGCTTACGGAAGTCGCTGGACAAGTCACACCGTTTTCTTGCTGATGCACGGGCACCAGGAAAATAAACCGAAAAGCATTTAACCGATCGTCCATTGAGAGAATAAAGTTCAACTCCGATGTTTTCAATAAGTTTTGTTTTAACTACAGGAAGTAGTGTATGTTTTAATGTTCTTTTTACGACAATGGCAACACCGCTACCCCTTCTCTCTTCTCTATCAACACGATAGCACTTATAAATACTATTAGATAAATTTGTATTATTAGTTAGCCATGTTTCACTAATTAAGCCAACATCTATATTATGCTTGCTTAGAAAAGCAAAAAATTCTAAAATTTTTCCATGAATGCTTCTAGCATTCCAACACATTATATTAAAACCATAATTCATTATTTACCTTGATACAAGTACTTAATATCTAATTGTGCAATAGTGTTGAATTGATCAGCTTTTGTTCTGCAGTTTCCTAAGAGTGTAAGCATCTCCGCCATAAGAGAGTTGATTTCCTCGAAAGAGAACAACTGGTTCGTTCCCTTAGGTTCAACGGTGGTGTTAATGGTGTTGTTCCAGACGTTCGGATTAGTGGCCCCAGTTGGAGCTGATGTAGGTGGAACAGAACGTTTTGTATTCGCCCCAAGTGCAGGAAAATCATTACAATCGAGTCGATAAGTTTGTTGAACGATATTTTTCGCTGGAATTGATCTGCTGCTATTTCTCACAGAAAGCTTTTCTCTGACTTGTGCAGCAGACATCAGTCGATTTGTGAGTGCCGTTACAGTTGGCACACTTAATGTTCTTAGAAGTGCAAGCTTTTGTTTTCGTGGTTTTCTGAGCAGATTCCACAGTAGGTTTTAATGTGGCAATTTCGCTCGCCATGTCCAAACATCTGGCAGTTGTAACACTGCGTGAGCTTATTTCTCCGGTTGCGAGCGAAGTCCCATTTGACTTGAGTTTTAAAAACTGATTTAATATTTTTCTTCAAGTCATTTAGCCGTATGGAGCCGCTTTCGATAAAGACGAGATAGAAGGCATCGACATATTTGTCGTACTTCTTCTTAATCACTTTTATATTAGTACATTTCAAACCGAGGCGAATAAGTTCATTTTTAAGATCGTCTAGTGGAAGTTCATCAAGACCGTACAACATAAGTTTGAGTGACTTCACAGCGGGAAGGTCATGAGAGAAAAACTGCCAGTTGCTAGTTTTAAGCAAAGTGCAGATATTTTTATGCGTCGCAACACTTTCACATATTATTTTAATTCCAATTGTAATTTTTTTAACACTGTAGTCTTGAATTTCATTTTGACGAAGGAGTGAGTGGACATTTTCAGCCGATTTCTGTAAGACACAAACAGCTGGAATTTTAAGTTTTTTCACTGAAGGCGCGGTAATAACATCGGTTTCAATGTCACTGTCCGAATCAGGTAAACACTGAAGTGGCGCGAAAGAATTTGTTCTAGAGTTATCACTTCTAGAACCCATTTTCCGGCTTTTCAATATTGAAGACAAGTTGTCTTCGGGAATGGGAGATCGATTTCTCTTAGGAATGTTTGCTGTTTAAAATCCGTACGTAAGAAAAAGAACATCCGACGGGGTCAAAGCTCGACAGCGAACTGAGCAGATAGTCAAGGACTGTAGTAAGGAGCAAAGAACCTAAGACGCTGCCCTGATGCACCCCGACTTTGATTGGGAACTCATCGGCATCTTACTCTTGTCTTTGCTCTATCATACATGTCCATTATCATCTGTACATAGGTTTCTGGAACCCCTCGATGTCTAAGCGCCACCTATATCAAATCTGCCTTTTCAAAGTCAACCAATATAATATGCATATCCTTTAAGGAATCACGATGTTTTTCCATTATGATTCCTATACTTTGGATTGCATCTGTGGTTGATTTACCCGTGACAAACCTGCACTGATCATCAGATAGCCGTATTATTTTTCGAGTCGCCCACCTAATACACTACCAACGATCTTCATGGTGTGTGGGACATCAGCTTAATCGAACGGTAGTTATAACAGTTTCGCATATCACCCTTCCTTCTATATACAGGGAGAAGTTAACTTTCCCTCCATTGATTCGGCATTGGATCACCTCTCATAAATTTGGATATGAGAATTCTGAGCCATCTGAACTCGATGTCTCCCATCTTTTTCCAGAACTCAGAGGGCATCTCGTCTGGCCCAACCGCTTTTCGTTTTTTGGAGTATTTGACTGCCTCACTAACTTTTTCGACTGTAATGTCGGGTATTTCTTTACAGTTAGGTGTGGCTCTTGGGAAGTATAGCCCGAGGAACTGTTCATATAAAGTTCTTCACAATGCCGCCGCCGCCACCTCTGCGGAATTTTGTCGTCATCTACAAGAAGCTGACCATGAGCGTTGTTTGAAGTTTTGCGAACAAATCTACTGAGCATTCCTCCTTCTTTGGGCGGCTATTTTGAAGATGATTGCGCTCTTGTTCATATGTGTCGTCGTAGCTCCTGTAGAGCCTGGTTTGCATGAGCAACTGGGGAAGATATTTTCTCCCTATACAGGCCCTCCGTACTCTCTGCTTGAACCTGGGCGCACTTCTTCTTCGTTTTTTTTCTTGCAAAATCTGTATTCCACTTTTAGGCGAGATTATGGCGAGATTGGGAATGTTCTTAATGATATTGTGGAAATTTAGCCAAAGTGCATCTTTATCCCTCTGATCGCACCCAATTTGGGGAGCATATGGACTGATAATATTCCACACCTCTCCTTGTATTACTAGTTTGAGAGACATCAAACGATCGCTGGACTTCGAAATGCTTAAGACGTTGCCAAGTAGCTATGCCGAAAGATGATACCGATTCCATTCCTAGCCCTTTCCGTTCCGTAGCAGAACATCTTGTAATCTTTTGTCCTAACGTCTAAGAAACGCACCCGATTTCCGGTGCTTAGCCATTTCGTCTCTAGGACACACAAGATATCCACCCGCCTTCTATTCATCATCTCTTCCAGCTCGTAACTTCCTTCAGAAGGTCCAATTGTCGACAGTACAGGTCCGAATTAAGAATTTTGCCGTAGGGGATCAGCTCATAGTGGATGATTCCCTGCTAATCCCGTCAAACACGCAGCAAAGACCTCCTGGCCGTCAATCCTGGCTTGGCCACCGTTTGCGCCGACTCAGCGCTATTCGACCACGACCGTTTTCACTTTAAGTTGTCGTAAGTGATCGAATTTTATCACCAGTCACCATCCACTTCAGAAATCGGTCGATTTTACTTCGATTCAGCAGCGATTTGGAGATGGAAATTCGCTGCATGAGGTTTTTTTGCATTATCTCATATGTAGGCAAATCAATCCCGGGATCCCGAATCCCGGGATTCCGGACGTTTTTTGCTCTTGAACGATTTTCGGGATTGAAAGCTGATTTTATTCTCTCTGTCTGTCTTTAGACTCTATGTCTCTGAAGCAAAGCATTTGATTTTTAAATGGATGGCTTTTGTGGCTAAACAAATGAAAATTGAAAAATAGCCTTTGAAAGTTTTGGCTCCCCTGCCCTTCCATGCCTTTATGTCTACCGGTCCTGCATAATCGACACCGGTGTTTGAAAAAGGTCTTGCCATGCTTACTCTGGGGCAGGTAGACTTCCCATCAATTGCTGCATTGCTTTACCTTTGTGCCGAAAGCACACATTGCAATTATGGATGTGTTTTTTGACACTGCGCTTAAGTTGCAACACCCAATAAGCTGTGCGAATGTACGCGAGCATCTGTTGAATGCTGCCGTGGTGTGTCTGCTTGTGTGCGTCTGCTATTATTAGTTCGGTGAAATGGTGATTTGCCTTCAAGATAATTGGGTGTTGTTGTTTGTAGGGTAGGTTAGTATGCTGCAGTCTGCCTCCGATTCGTAGAATTTCTCGTCCATCGATGAAGGCATTGAGCGATCGCAGAGTTTTAGGCATTGCGGATTTGTTCTCTAACTGCTCTAGTTCGGTAGGAAACATATCCATTTGCACCGCCTTGATAGCCGTTTGTGTCGCTGTTTGGAGTTCATCAGGATCTTACTTACTTACTTACTTACTTAGATGGCGCTACGGTCCGGGGTGGACCTGGGCCTCAACCAACAGACCTCTCCAGCTAGCACGATTACGAGCCAGCTGCCTCCAGTTGCGCACGCCAAGTTGGTTGAGGTCCCCCTCCACTTGTTTGCGCCACTTACCGCGAGGTCGTCCTCTACTGCGTCCTCCATCCGGGGTGGATTCGAAAACTTTCTTAGCGGGAACGTTGGGCTCCATCCGCTCTAAATGACCCAGCCATCTTAGTCGCTGTATGTGAACTCTTCTGGCTAAGTCGATATCCTTGTACATGCCGTATAGCTCGGCATTGTACCTTCTCCTCCACTCACCGTCTATGCAGACGGGACCAAAGATCGCTCGAAGAACTTTTCTCTCGAAATAACCAAGGGCATCCTCATCCGGTTTTCTCAAAGCCCATGCCTCTGCGCCATACAGCAGGACTGGGATGATTAGTGTCTTATAAAGAGTTACCTTAGTAGTTCGAGATAGGGCTTTGCTACTCAATTGCCGTTTTAGCCCATAGAAACAACGATTGGCAAGAGTAATTCTCCGTGTGATCTCCCTACTGATGTCATTTGCGGAGTTCACCATAGAGCCTAGGTAGACAAAATCCTTTACTACCTCAAAATTATATCTGTCTATTGTGGCGTTCTGTCCAAGACGCCGATGTTGGGTGTCCTTTTTTGAAGACAGCATATATTTCGTTTTGCTTTCATTGACCGCTAGACCCATCTTTGCTGCCTCGATCTCAATACTCGTAAATGCCCCATTGACTGCCCGCTGAGTTCTTCCGATTATGTCAATGTCATCGGCATAAGCGAGTAGTTGTACAGACTTGTAAAAGATTGTACCTCCGGTGTTGGCTTGTGAGTTTCGTACAATTCTCTCAAGTACTATATTAAAGAGATCGCATGATAGCGCGTCACCTTGTCTAAGACCTTTCCTGACATCGAACGGTTCGGTGATGTTCTTACCGACTTTGATGGAGCAGCGAGAGTTCTCCATCGTCATTCTGCACAAACGGAAGAGCTTGGCAGGAATGCCAAGATTAGACATGGCTCTGTATAATTCGTCTCTATACACGCTATCATAGGCAACTTTGAAATCGATAAAGAGGTGGTGCGTATCGATTTTGTATTCGTGGGTTTTTTCCAAGATCTGCCGTAGTGTGAATATTTGGTCAATGGTGGACTTTCCCGGCCTGAAACCGCACTGATAAGGACCTATCAGGTTGTTGACGATCGATTTTAGGCGTTCACATAATACGGCAGGCAGGATCTTATATGCGATGTTGAGGAAAATTATACCTATGTAATTGGCGCAGTTCAGAGGGTCTCCTTTCTTCAGGATCGGGCAAACGATGCTGAGGTTCCATTCATCGGGCATACTTTCGTCCAACCAGATTTTACAGATGAGCTGGTGCATGCTCCTTACTAACTCATCTCCTCCTGCCTTGAAAAGTTCAGCGGCAAGGCCGTCGGCTCCAGCAGCTTTGTTGGATTTGAGTTTAGATATCGCTATCCTCACTTCATTCTGATCGGGTTGACGGGAATCTTGACTGCCATCGTCACTGTTGAATGGCTCATTCTGCCTGACAGCGGAATATTGGTCATCATCGCCGTTTAGCAGTTTGCAGAAGTGTTCCTTCTATATCCTCAGCACCGACAGCGATTCCACTACTATGTTGCCATTTTCGTCCCTGCAGGCTTCTGTTCTGGCTTTGAAACCCTGGCATGTTCTTTTTACCCTTTGGTAAAATTTTCGAACATTATTCCTGCAATAGAGTCTCTCAATCTCCTCGATCGAGCGCTTCTCATGCTCCTTTTTCTTCTTTCTGAGAAGTCGATGTTCCTCTTTTCTCCTGCGCACGTAGAGCTCGTAAGCAGCTCTAGTCCTTCTATGCAGCGCCTCTTGTTTAGCTGCATGTGCTTGCTGGCATTCCTGGGGGTTTCGTTGTGGTGGGCGAGAGAAACCCAGTACATCAGAGGCGGCATCTCTGATGGCTTTTTGGCAACGCTGCCACTGGTCTTCCGCATTTGCTGCTGGCGGCATAGGACTTAGATTGAGATTAGAAGAAACACGATCGGCAAAGGTTCTGGCGGTCTCTTGCGATTGTAGCTTTTCGACGTAAAATTTCCTCACAGTATTTCGTTGATTTCGCTCCGTTGTGGATATCCGCATCCGTACCTTGGCTACAAGTAGGTAGTGATCCGAGTCCACGTTGGCTCCTCGGAAAGTCCGGACACCCAGAATACTGGAAGAGTGCCTTGCGTCGATCGCAATGTGATCGATTTGGTTGACAATTTTTCGATCAAAGGAGAGCCATGTTCCTTTGTGAATATCGAGACGTGGGAAGAGCGTACTAGCTACAACAAAGTTTCGCCCCGCTGCAAAGTCGATTAGCCTGAGTCCGTTGTCGGATGTGTTGTCGTGCAGGCTGTGCTTTCCGACCACGCTACTAAAGACGTCCTCTCTTCCTAGCTTTGCGTTAAAATCACCTAGGATAATTTTAACGTCGTGGCTAGGGCATTGCTCATACGTCTTGTCTAAGAGCTGGTAGAAGTCGTCCTTTGTCGCGTCGTCTTTCTCCTCATGAGGGGCGTGAACGCATATTAGGCTAATGTTGGCAAATTTAGCCTTGATACGGATAGTCATAAGGCGCTCGTTCACATGCCTGAAACTCAAGACTTCTTGCCTAAGTCTGCCTCCAATGACAAATCCGCACCCGAATAGACGCTGTCCTTTTTGTCTATAGCAATCGCCGTAGTAGATGTCGCAGTTTTTCATACTCCTTTTGCCCGGCCCATCCCATCGCACTTCTTGGATGGCGGTAATGTCTGCTTTGAGACACTCTAGGGCCTCCGCAAGTTGTTCGGCTGCACGTGGTTTGTAGAGGGACCTAACATTCCACGTGCAGGCACGAAGATCGTTGTCCTTTTTACGTTTGCTTGGGTCGTCAACAGTAAAATCATCCGTATCCGAGGCTGTTGGTTGCTTCGTAACCGAAGGTTTTTTACGTGGTAGGGAAGTTAACCCGACGGCAACCTGGAGGACCAGATCCTTTTTTAGCAACCCCTAGGACGAGGGGCCGGATACACCGATGTCAGTAACCCACTTCGGGGATATGAGCGCCGCCGTTGGCCCATTAAGGGTTCATCCGCCACCATCTCTTTTTCAATACCCTGACGTAGTATTGAAAATCCTTATAGACCTCAGCTTCAAATACGTCGAAGTAGCTCCGGTAAGGTTTCCGCTGGCCTGTAGACGTCACCGTTGATTCCATCGGGAGAATTCATCCGCCGCATGTCCTCCTTCTGAGGACCTCTTGTTAGACTTCTGAGACGCATATTTCAGCCGATCAGGTCAACAAGAAATGCCTCGTCCGGTTAAACATATGCGCGCTGAAGTTCACCCAGATGTGCTTACGCAGGTCCGAGTGTTCAGCTACCCATATATCGTCAGACTCAGCATACGCTCATCGTTAGTTCACTATCAGATAGCTATCCAGCGGGCACCACGGGGAGGTGATGATGCGATTTTACCCGCCGTTCATCAGGATCTAGGATACCTAAATTCCTAGCACTCGCGTTGACTTTGCAATTCCTTACAAATCGTTGGCAAAAGGCTAAAACACGAATTACCTTTGAGAGTTTCGAAAACTTATTAATAATGCTGCTAACCGACTCATCTTGGTGGCTAGTTGTGCAGAAAGTTTTGATCGCACGTCGTTCCTCCTCTGGTTCATGTAGTGTTGGCTGTTCTGGTACAACGAAGTTCCATTCCGTCCTCAGAAATGAGGGACCTTCCCACCACAAGGTTTGGGTGGCTATCGTTGCCGGCGAAACCCCGCGGGAAGCCAGATCAGCTGGATTGTGCTGGGTACGTACATGTTTCCACATGTTAGGGTTCGTGCGGCGTTGGATCTCTGCGACCCGGTTGCTCACAAATATTGTCCATCTGTTGGGTGACGCACGGATCCATGCTAGAGTGATGGTGGAGCCGGACCAGGCAAATCGCTTTGCCTCTGGTATTTACAATATGTTTGCCGTATAGTCGATGAGTGTTGTTAATATAACAGCACCGCACAGCTCAAGACGTGGTAGACTTACTTGTTTGAGTGGGGCCACCTTGGTCTTGGATATTAGAAGACACATGTGGGTTTTGTCGTTACTGTCTAAAACCCTTATATAGACGGTGGCTCCATATGCTTTAGTGGAAGCATCACATAACCCGTGTATTTCTACCGCCTTGTGATCCTTATGCGTATGTAAAACAAAAAAAGTATTCTGTCCAATCCCGGGATACCCCGGGATCCCGGGATTCATTTTTTCAAATCCCGGAATCCCGGGATTGAAAATTAGCTTCGGGATTGAAATCTCTACTCATATGGCACCCATACATCGAGCTTCTTTTTGTATCCAGCCTTATTCAAATGGTTCCAAACGGTTTTTTGTGCAATACTTAGCTCCCGAGCTAAATATCGACATTTTCGACAATTGGCCTTCCAGAGCGTGGTGAATCTTTGACATCGAAATTATCGGAACGGAATCGACGAAGCCAAAACTGCGCGTGATTGACTGTTACAGCATCGGGACCATAAACACTATTCACATTTTCAGCCGCCTGCGTTTTCACCTTTATTGAAGAAAAACTGTGAAATATGGCGTATTTGCTCTTTCCCGGTGTCCATCTTTAACGCGCACTCAAACAAAACTGAGTCACCAATCAAAAAATTGTCAGAGAAGCTTTTTTGCACAAAATGTCATCTTTCTAACGCCATTTAGTGTACGTCCGATAGAACGTATACAACGCGAGATACAAATTACTAAAGCCATCTGTTGGAAAAATAATGGATTTCTTTTTACTACACCAGGTGCTCATATCTTTTCACCTTACATTTGCAGTTCTTACAGCTTCAGTTTTCAGTTGGAATTTAATCACATCAATAGGAGCTGATGGAACTTCGCTATTTTCAGCGAAGTCCCGATGGACTGAGGGTGCCAAATCAGGTGAATAGGGGGGATGGCCGAGCAAATCGTATCCCAAATGTCGCAGTTTTTCCATCGCCAACGCACACTTGCGTACAGGTGCATTGTCCTGGTGAAAGATGACTTGTTTCTTCTTCAAGCCAGGCCTCTTCTCGCGAATTTTGTCATCCAGCTGGTCAAGAAGGTTGGAGTAATGTTTCCGGCAGATGCGATCGACTTCGCTTTCTTTGGCGCTGAACCACCGGCTTCGACTGCTGTTTCATTTCTGGCGTGTAGTGGTGGACCCATGTCTCATCCACGGTGACAAATCGCTGCACAAAATCGGTCGGATCCCTATTGAATCGGTCCAATGATTGCCACGAAAATCGTTTGCGCATTTGCTGAATGCCGATCAAAAGCAAATGCGCAAACGATTTTCACGCCAATCTTGCGCAGAGCTTTCGCATCCCTAAGTTTTTGTGCAAGATATTTCGCACCCTCTCTTCCAATATACACACAGCCTCAGCTATCTCACTCACCTTCACTCGCCTATCGTCCATTACGATATGATGCACTTTTTCGATGGCTTCGAGTGTGGTTGCGGTTTTTGGCCGTCCTTCATGTGGGTCATCTTCGAGGGACGTACGACCACGTTTAAATTCAGCTGCCCACTTTTTAACGGTTAACATGGAAGGAGCAGAGTCCCCGTAAACTTTTATCAACTTTGGATGAATTTCCTTAGGGGTTAACCCATCCAAAACGAAGAATTTTATGACCGCACGATATCCAAGTTTATACATTTTAGCGAAAAACACGCAAGACGTCTACTACGAAAATTCGTGTAAACTACTTGAGGGAACAAGTTGATACTTGTCATACGAACTAATGAAAAGTGCACCCAGGCAGGAAACATAAATTTTTGCTGACTGGAACGCTATCTCTGCGGCAGGCCGAGAGCTTTTCACCTTGCCCTCGTATATTACTATAGCAAGACCCTCTATCGTATTCATCGAAAGCTAGGCTATGGCATCCCGAATTCACGTAATTTCAACTTGAAATATGCTGCAGTGATTCGGAAGTCTAGTGCTAACTTTTATGACAAGTGAACTGGAAATGACTCCCGTGTGACATAACATTTGAGATCCGTCTTTATATATCATACCTCTATCGATTCCCACTCGGTTCTGCTTGGAATTTTCTTTTTTTTTATCTTATGTCAAAGTCATAGTGTGGGATCATATACTCCGTTGTGCTAGGTACGGTATAGCATAGTTGACCAAAATTCTCGGGTGACTGCTATTCATTCGTGATAGCTGTTGCAAGTCTCTTAGTCTAGTGCTGCTTTTGCAGCTAAAAGTTTCCCAAATATATCAACGGGAAGAAAGTGAAGCATTGTTTCCAACACAGTAGTCACCAGTAGGTTAGGTTAGGTTAGGTAAAGGTGGCTGTCCTGACAGGGTCAGGACACACTTAGACCACATGGGTCCATTGTGATACCACATGAGTAATGACCGGTCGAGTCACCGGTAACCAGGGGAACCTTAACCTTTCTCATGAGGGTGTTGGCTGAGAATGCTGATTGAAAAGGGTAGAGAGGGTGACTGACTCAGTCAACCCTGAAGTCAAGGTGTACCGTCACCAGTAACACTGATATAAGTTAAGTTTTGTACTCAAGTGCCGCCCACCAGACTCATGTACCGCACATTAGGATAGGTGTGACAATTATCGTATACATCCAGTGGACTGAAGGCCCTATTTCGGCCCAATAGCCTTTCTATAGACGTGTAGGGCGACTTAGGTCTTCCTGGCACGTTCTTGCGTGTTCAGGTTCTGGATTAGATTCTTGTCCAAGATTAACGCTATATATTTGGCATGGTCCATGGATCAGAAACAAGTCACTATTTCTGTTTTGGTCGGATTAATTCCAAGACCGACCATGTTCGTCCCCTTGACAAGTTTTCTGAGAACCGAATTCATCAAGTCTCTTATTGTTGGGAGGCATTTTCTCGATATGGCTGTCGCTATATCGTCCGTATACGCTATAACTTTGAACTTATCCCTTTCCAGAATCTTGAGTACCCTATTAACTGCTAGTAGCCACAGAAGTCGTGATGGTACTCCCACTAGCCTAGTGCGTACTTGTTTGTATACGTCGATTTAACGTTCTATGATTTTGTTTTATGAAAACCAATGACGAAAATCTGATAGATCTAAGATCTTTAAGGGCGGAGTGAGTGGCCTTACCAGATTTGGAAAAAAGACTCATTAAATCTCTGTACAAGAGTTTAGAGTGTAGCTTATGAGTAAACAGCCACTGAATATTGAGTGGAACTATGGGCAAAGTAAATCTAAACCTTGTTGTAGTGCCACGGGTATGATATCTTCGAGTCCGAGGGATTTAAAGGGAAAGAATCAATTCGATTCGGTATAGAGGAAAGGAGATTGTGGTTGATTGCAACGTCGGGTGTCTCTGCCTTATTACCCGAAAAGTGAGTATCTAAAAGAGTTACCAGAGTTTCCTCACTTGACAGGGTCCAGTTGCCGTCTGGTTTTTGAATGTTACTTGGCGTAGTTGGACACTTGGACAACATTTTTCTTATCCTAGAAGAGTCGTTGGTCTTTTTTATATTACCACGATAAATTGCCATGCCTTTCTTTGTGGGATCCTTAAGCTAGCCTCATATCTTTTAAGACTGCATTTGCATAGACCCCATTCTTCTGGATTTCTTGAATATCTTGCTCTATTGAAGAGCCGTCTGCTCTCTCTTTATTCCCGCAACTCCATATTGCACCAAGGCGCAATTTTTATGCCGACTTATAAGGCATGAACTGGAAAAGGAGTTATTTATTGCGATGACCAAGCAGTCAATATCTACAGGTGATCGTGGTTGGGATGGGACGCGCATGCTAAGGCGAGACTCTAATTAAGCTTTATAAATCTACCAGTTTGCATTCTTACGATTTCTAATAGAAGATTAGTTTAAACTTTTTATATTCACGAACTATTTTGAAAGATGTTAAAAGGTTGGACAAGATATAAGATGCAGTCGACCCTTCAATCTGTTCCTTACAATATAGTTCAATACTATTTGTATTGCACAGATTTTCTCTTGGAAAATGGACGCATATTTGCCTAACGAGAGGCGAAGCCTAATGTGGTCGTCTTTCACGAAGACAACAGCACCGAACCATTGAATGGGCTTAAGCCATTCATGAAAATACTACTACATTCCATTCCTGGCTCAGACTCTAGTCGAAACCAATCCTTAACACAAGGAAGTTAGCTTTGAATTTGCGCAACAACCTAAATTCTGGTGCCATAGTGTCAAATCCATGGGACCGGCGTCTTAGAATAAGTATAGCGCAAGGTCATCAAAACTCCTGTATGGTTTATTGTAAAAACCACCCCGCATGGTGGGGATGGGATGGCTTTGATAGTACAGCCCATGGTAAAAGTATAAAGAGGAGGTAAGTTCAACAATTGGTGGTGGGCAAAATCGCAACATCACCTCCTCGCGGTGCCCGCTGGATAGCTATCTGATAGTGAACTAACGATGAGCGTCTGCTGAGTCTGACGAGATATGTGCAGCTGAACACTCAGACCTGCGTAAGCACATCTGGGTGAACTTCAGCGCGCATATGTTTAACCGGACCACGCATCTCTTGTTGACCTGATTGGCTGAAATATGCGTCTCAGAAGTCTAGCAAGAGCTCCTCAGAAGAAGGACGTGCGGCGGATGAATTCTCTCGATGGAATCAACGGTGACGTCTACAGACCAGCGGATACCTTACCGGAGCTACTTCAACATATTTGGAGCTGAGGTCTATAAGGATTTTCAATACTACGTCAGGGTGTTGAAAAAGAGATGGTGGCGGATGAACCCTTAATGGGCCAACGGCGGCGCTCATATCCCCGAAGTGGGTTACTGACATCGGTGTATCCGGCCTCTTGTCCTAGGGGTACAAACAAAAAAGAATCTGGCCCTCCAGGTTGGGAGTTGTGCCGTCGGGTTAACTTCCCTACCACGTAAAAAACCTTTGGTTACGAAGCAACCAACAGCTTCGGATGCGGATGATCTCACTGTTGACGACCCATGCAAACGTAAAAAGGACAACGATCTTCGTGTCTGCACATGGAATGTTAGGTCCCTCTACAAACCACGTGCAGCCGAACAACTTGCGGAGGCCCTAGAGTGTCTGAAAGCAGACATTACCGCCATCCAAGAAGTGCGATGGGATGGGCCGGGCAAAAGGAGTGTTAAAAACTGCGACATCTACTACGGCGATTGCTACAGACAAAAAGGACAGCGTCTATTCGGGTGCGGATTTGTCATTGGAGGTTTCCGGCATATGAAAGAGCGCCTTATGACTATCCGTATCAAGGCTAAATTTGCCAACATTAGCCTAATATGCGTTCACGCCCCTCATGAGGAGACGGTCGACGTGACAAAGGACGACTTCTACCAGCTCTTGTACAAGACCTATGAGCAATGCCCTAGCCACGACGTTAAAATTATTCTAGGTGATTTTAACGCAAAGCTAGGAAGAGAGGACGTCTTTAGTAGCGTGGTCGGAAAGCACAGCCTGCACGACATCACATCCGACAACGGACTCAGGCTAATCGACTTTGCAGCGGGGCGAAACTTTGTCGTAGCTAGTACGCGGTTTCCACGTCTCGATATTCACAAAGCAACATGGCTCTCCTTTGATCGGAAAACTGTCAACCAAATCGATAACATTGCGATCGACGCAAGGCACTCTTCCAGTATTCTGGGTGTCCGGACTTTCCGAGGAGCCAACGTAGACTCGGATCACTACCTAGTTGTAGCCAAGGTACGGATGCGGATATCGACAACGGAGCGAAATCAACGAAATGCTGTGAGGAAATTTGACGTCGAAAAGCTACAATCGCAAGAGACCGCCAGAACCTTTGCCGATCGTGTTTCTTCTAAACTCAATCTAAGTCCTATGCCGCCAGCAGCAAATGCGGAAGACCAGTGGCAGCGTTGCCAACAAGCCATCAGAGCTGCCGCCTCTGATGTACCGGGTTTCTCTCGGCCACCACAACGAAACCCCTGGTTTGATGAGGAATGCCGGCAAGCACATGCAGCAAAACAAGAGGCGTACAAAGCGGCGCTGCATAGAAGGACTACAGCTGCTTACGAGCTCTACATGCGCAGGTGAAAAGAGGAACATCGACTTCTCAGAAAGAAGAAAAAAGAGCATGAGAAGCGCTCGATCGAGGAGATTGAGAGACTTTATTGCAGGAATAATGCTCGAAAATTTTACCAAAGAGTAAAAAGAACATGCCAGGGTTTCAAAGCCAGAACAGAAGCCTGCAGGGACGAAAATGGCAACATAGTAGTAGAATCGCAGTCGGTGCTGAGGATATGGAAGGAACACTTCTGCAGACTGTTAAACAGCGATGATGATCAATATTCCGCTGTCAGGCAGAATGAGCCATTCAACAGTGACGATGGCAGTCAAGATTCCCGTCAACCCGATCAGAATGAAGTGAGGATAGCGATATCTAAACTCAAATCCAACAAAGCTGCTGTAGTCGACGGCCTTGCCGCTGAACTTTTCAAGGCAGGAGGAGATGAGTTGGTAAGAAGTATGCACTAGCTGATCTGTAAAATCTGGTCGGACGAAAGTATGCCCGATGAATGGAACCTCAGCATCGTTTGCCCAATCCTGAAGAAAGGAGACCCTCTGAACTGCGCCAATTACAGAGGTATAAGTCTCCTCAACATCGCATATAAGATCCTGTCTGCCGTATTATGTGAACGCCTAAAACCGATCGTCAACAACCTGATAGGTCCTTATCAGTGCGGTTTCAGGCCGGGAAAGTCCACCATTGACCAAATATTCACACTACGGCAGATCTTGGAAAAAACCCATGAATATAAAATCGATACGCACCATCTTTTCATCAATTTCAAACTTGCCTATGATAGCGTGTATAGAGACGAGTTATACAGAGCCATGTCTAGTCTTGGCATCCCTGCCAAGCTCGTCCGTTTGTGCAGAATGACGATGGAGAACTCTCGCTGCTCCATCAAAGTCGGTAAGAACATCACCGAACCGTTCGATGTCAGGAAAGGTCTTAGACAAGGTGACGCGCTATCATGCGATCTCTTTAACATAGTACTTGAGAGAATTGTACGAAACTCACAAGCCAACCCCGGAGGTACAATCTTCTTCAAGTCTGTACGACTACTCGCTTATGCCGATGACATTGACATAATCGGAAGAACTCAGCGGGCAGTCAATGGGGCATTTACGAGTATTGAGATCGAGCCAGCAAAGATGGGTCTAGCGGTCAATGAAAGCAAAACAAAATATATGCTGTCTACAAAAAGGACACCCAACATCGGCGTCTTGGGCAGAACGCCACAATAGACAGATACAATTTTGAGGTGGTAAAGGATTTTGTCTACCTAGGCTCTATGGTCAGCTCCGCAAATGACATCAGTAGGGAGATCACACGGAGAATTACTCTTGCCAATCGTTGTTTCTATGGGCTAAAACGGCAATTGGGTAGCAAAGCCCTATCTCGAACTACTAAGGTAACTCTTTATAAGACATTAATCATCCCAGTCGGCACAGAGGCATGGGCTTTGACAAATCCGGATGAGGATGCCCTTGGTTATTTCGAGAGAAAAGTTCTTCGAGCGATCTTTGGTCCCGTCTGCATAGACGGTGAGTGGAGGAGAAGGTACAATGCCGAACTATACGGCCTGTACAAGGACATCGACTTAGCCAGAAGAGTTCACATACAGCGACTAAGATCGCTGGGTCATTTAGAGCGGATGGAGCCCAACCTTCCCGCTAAGAAAGTCTTCGAATCCACCCCGGACAGACGGCGCAGTAGAGGACGACCTCGCGGTAGGTGGCGCAAACAAGTGGAGGGGGACCTCAACCAACTTGGCGTGCGCAACTGGAGGCAGCTGGCTCGTAACCGTGCTGGCTGGAGAGGTTTGTTGGTTGAGGCCCAGGTCCACCCCGGACTATAGCGCCATCTAAGAAGAAGAAGAAGTTCAACAATTAGAGTGTTCAACAGAGAGTCGACAACCTTATACCATAGCAGTGGAGACCGAAAGCCGACTTGTGGATATCCCCTGTTTACTTCTGCCATTACATATTGGCCACAATCCGTATCCACAACCAAAGTACTCATCATTAGTACTCAGTCACATATGCAGTGCCGAAAGCACCCTCGATGTCTATGAAAATATCCATTGCGTTTTCGTATTAATGCCTATCAAGTGCGCATTAAATTCTGGCCACTAGAGTCTCACAGGATTTCACATGCTGCATCTCTGATATTGGATGTAGCCTACAAGCAACTTTGCGCGCATGAAGCTCAACCAGTCTTTTCATGGTTTTCAGTAAGATGGAGGTAAGACTTACATGTAGGTCTAAAGCTCTTGGAGAGCGAGTAGTCTTCCTTACCAATTTTTGGTATGAAACCCACACCAACTATGCTATGCTATGTTGTAGAAATAAATGCCTGCACCACGGTATCCAATGATGCCGTATAAGCCATTGCTGATATGATACCTGTGGATATCATATATGTGAAACCCTGTGAAAATACTGTAGCATGGACGCACAGTACTGGATGGTTTGTGTACCAACGCTGTGTTCTGAACTGTAGCAACGATAAACCTTCTAGCAGCAAATACTCCCACCGAACCGGATGTGCTTATGTTCCACAATTATTCCACGCAATATCCCAATTATTCCAGGATCATCAATTCACCCCGAGAAACATCTAGCATGTTCTAGAACCCCTTGCAATTTTTTATAAATGCCCATACCACAACCATCGTCGGTACAGTTGTAATAAGGTGAATACAGCGATTACAAGAGATATTCGACCAGTGGTGAAAACAAGCGACATTGTGAAAGTAAATCTGTAGGCAGTTTAATTTGAAATAAAGAATAAAGTTATTGAATATTATGTTAAAGAAAAGTTGGTGTTTGATAATAAATAAACGATTAAAATACACAAAGGACAGTTTTATTTAAACGAACCCCAGCAAGAATATTACATTGGTGTCAGAAAAGTGGAATAAAACAAATTTTGTGTATTGCTTATTGTGTAAGTGAAAAAAAAGGTTCGGAAATTGCTAGAAGATTTGTCATTGCCGCAACTAAAGGAAGTACTGAGCCAGCGGAATCAACATATGACTGGTACGAAGAGAGAACTAATTATTAAGTTGCAGAAAATAATAACGGACGAGGGTAAAGATCCTGAAACAGTTTTGTTTGACGTCGAAGAAGAACAAGTAAGTACGACGAATGTCCGCTCTAATGAAATTACTTTCCGAAAAATGCGAGAAGCTAGATAATTCCAAGCTGGATGTGCAAAGCAAGAAGTTCGAGGCACTAGAAAATTCTTTGGCTGAACAGAAGAATTCTCTAGATGCCAAGTTCGATGAACAAAAGAACTCTCTAGAGCAACAGCTATTCGATCAAAGGAGTGTTCTCGAAAGCAAATTTGACGAACAAAATAAAAGTTTGGAAACAAGATTCGGGACAATTTACGAGAAGATTGAAAATGTAGATGCCAAAGTTGAGGCATTTGAAACAAAATTCGAGAATGTTAAAACCAAAATCGAGGCTGTTGAAGAAAGATTCGAGAATTTGGCAAAGGAACTCGAATACGTAAAGAAACAGAAATTTCGGGAGTATTCAACCGACTGCCCGAGAAGGAAAGAAATGCAGCCTCCCGTCTTCGATGGACAGACATCATGGCCAATATATAAGAGGCAGTTCAAAGCAGCGGCAGTGACGAATAACTGGGACCATGAAGAGAAGTCCATTGCCCTCACACTTGCGCTTAGATGATCAACTGCAGAACTGCTGCAAACCATTCCCGAGGACAAACAACGCAACCACCATAGTCTAGTCACTAGACTCTGGTGAAAGCTATTGAGATGCGATTTGGGGACGATCACATGCAGCAAGTATATAGGGTCCAGTTGCCCTTCAGACGAAGGGTGAGACGCTCCAGTAGTTACAAGCAGACATCGAGCGGCTGGCTCATTTGCCCTATCCAAACGCCGGTGAGGAGGTCATTAATGAGATGGCGACCGAATCATTTACCCATGCCACAGCTGATGAATGGCGGTTTGCCTTCTATTGGAGCCGGATTTAGGAAGGGATTCCCCAAACTACATCGTGGGAAGAGTTTTGGTGGAGCCAAAGAACAGTCTGGTCCCAGTAACGCTCATGAACTTGAAGAGCCACAGCTTCAAACTAAAACATGGGGAGGTTATTGGTAAATGTGCGCCGATATGTTAAATTTCAACAATAACCGAAAAGGAATCTGCGAGGCCCGTTTCATCAGCCAGGTTGGCGGAAGTAAGGGACATTATCCTCAAGCACTGCGAACTGGATCAGGATCAGCGAGCCATGGCAGAAAATTTAATCGGTGAGTACGCTGATATACTTGCCTCACAGGATGGAGAGTATGGCCGAACACATCTGGTGCAATATCGCATAGAAACTGAAGATGCCAGACCAATCCGCCAGCCTGCCAGACGACTACCATTGGCAAAGCAGACGGAGGTTGCGGAAATGGTGTCAACGATGGAGAAGGAAGGGCTCATCGAAAGTTCTAAGAGTCCGTGTGCCTCACCTGTTGTACTGGTCAAGAAGAAAGACGGTAGCACTCGATTCTGCGTGGACTATCGGAGACTTAATGATGTCACCAAAAAGGATAGCTACCCTCTAGAGGACCCAGACATCGAGCCGATATTAGCGTGGAAGGATTTTATGGAAAAGCCAGAGGGCAGGATATCTCGGACAGGAGCCCCACTCCCAAGGCATATTGGGCTCAGTGGGACTCCCTTCATGTGCAAATTGGTGTGCTGAAAAGAAAATGGGAGAGGCTGGACGGGAAAGATTTCATAATGCAGCTTGTATTACCGCGATCAAAAGTACACGAGGTGCTACGGGAGATGCATGATGGAGCATTCGGAGGTCATTTGGGTGCAAATAAGACGCTAGAGAAGGTGCGAGAATGTTTCTATTGGCTCAGAGCAAGGGATGACGTAGAGAATTGGTGCCGAAAATGCGCCGTATGCGCAGCCAGCAAGGGACCCAGAATGAAAATGCGAGGCAAGATGCAACAGTACAACGTGGGCGCACCCTTTGAACGGATTGCCGCTGACATCGCTGGTCCATTTCCGGAAACCGACAATGGCAACCGTTACATTCTAGTCGTCATCGTTCGCCATCCCTAACCAGGAAGCGAAGACCATCGTGGAACAGATCGTCAACAACTGGGTGAGCAGATTTGGTGTGCCTATGGAACTGCATTCTGACCAGGGACGAAACTTCGAATCGGAGATATTCCAAGAGGCATGTCAAAACTAGGAATTAAAAACACGAGGACAACTCCGCTTCAGCCACAATCCGACGGGATGGTAGAGCGCTTCAACAGAACCTTAAACGAACATCTCTCCAAGGTCGTAGAAGACCACCAGCGCGATTGGGATCGACAAATTCCTCTCTTCTTGATGGTCTACCGGAATGTAGTGCACAGTACTACTGGACATACTCCATCTGAAGTCCTGTTTGGTCGAACAGTCCGGCTACCTAGTGAGGTGAAGTTTGGATCCCGGATAACAATGAACCCAAATGTGAAGAGGACTACGTGGTAGACCTCAGCGAAAGATTCCGAGACATACATCAGAGGACCAGGACGAGGACAAGGATAGCGGGTGACCGCATGAAAACCAGGTACGACACAAAGGCAACAACGTCCAGATTTCATGAGGAAGACCTAGTATGGTTGTACAACCCACACCGGCAAGAGAGGAGGTCACCTAAGCTGTAGCAAGACTGGGTGGGCACTTATAAAGTGGTCACACGCATCAATGACGTTGTCTTCCGGATCCAGCGTGGGATACTCAAGAGGCAAGATGAAAATTGTCCACCTGGATCGTCTTCATCGTTATCATGGCAGTAATCCAGATGATCTTGGTCGGGACGAACAAGTTTAAGAGGGGGGCAGTGTAGCATAGACTCAAACTACAGCATGGTTTGTGTACCAATCGCAAACACTGTGTTCCAAACTGTAAGCAACGCCACCTATTCGCCGAACCTGCGAGCAGCAAATATTCCCACCAAACCTAGTGTGCCAATGTTCCCCAATTACCTTACAATGTTCCAGTTGTTCCACGGTCATAGATTCATCCCGAGCGACATCTAGCATCTTCTAGAACTTCTTGTATTTTGTATAAATTCACATACCACAACCACCGTCGGTACAGTTGTTAATAAGGTAATATGGCGATTACAAGAGAGACTCCATCAGTGGTGAAAACAAGCGACATTGTGAAAGTAAATCTGTGGAGACAGTTTGATTTGAAATAAATAAAGAATAAAGTGATTGAATATTGTGTTAAAGTAAAGTTGGTGATTGATAATAAATAAACGGTTAAAATACACAAAAGACAGTTTTATTTAAACGAACCCCAGCAAGAATATTACAATATAGACTATTTTATGAATGGTAGTATCTACTGATTTACTTTATCACTTATCTAACGTGCGTATCTGTTAGCCGTTCCAGTCTCTTCAATAGGAGGACTTACACCATCCGGGCTCCATACCATGAATCACTGGCCGATTTCCAGGTCGTACTTAGAGAAAGGTTCATTACCTGTTACGACCTTATTAACGCATATACCTATACTCTTTGTTTTGGAACCGATCGATCACATTTCTTGGAGTAGATCAGGTAATAATTTAATATTCACGGCATTCAATCCCAGTTTATCACCTACTATTCCCTAGGATCACCGTCATTTTCTGCCCTCACGAGCGCCACATTCATTTCAGTAACCATTACAAATTCACAATAGTTAATTTAAAACAAAATCGTATAGCCTGGAATTACCGCCTGCCAGATTAACAACTAAATAAAATTTTTGAATTTCACATGTATAAAAAAAAGAAAAAAACAAAAGCAAAAATCGAGTTAAAAGTTTTCATTTGCTATTCTATCACGATATGCTTGCAAAAACGATATAGCTTGGATATATTCTACCAACAAAATGCAGAACGTAGTCTCTTTCCGCAACGTTGCATAAGTTACATAATATAGGTATGTAGTTCAGGTTATCTCGTCCACCCTGTGTTCAATCCGAAAAGAGTTTTTCAGCCGATGGCTATAGATCATCCTATGCAGGGATTGCATCGCCTCCTCAACTAATTGTTGTTTGTACTTTATGTCCACCGTTGAGATTAATTGATAAAGTACAGCTTTTCGGGTGCCAAAATCTGAGCTATTTAGATTTAAATTAATAACACAAAAGTTTAAATCAATACCACACAAATTTTGTACTTGCTGCTGTGCGCAATGTTTTTATTGGTAAAACATTGTTTCATTCGCATTTAGCCTTAAGAAGTTTCTCCTTCAAATGTCCATGCTTAAATTTTTAGTGAAGTAATACTGCTTGACTAGTTCGATGCTCTCACCATTTTCAGTACCACCTTTCATTTGAGCAATTTCTTCATATGTCCCTTTTAAAAATTAGTACTTTGGATTTCTCCAAATTTACAGACAGATTCGACAACGAGCAGTATTGATGCAAGCAATGGATCACAATTTGGAGAGACTCGGGTGTATAATGCAATACGTCGTCCGCAAAAAGCAAGGCCTTAATTTATTGTCCCACATACTCAATACCTCCGGGTAAGCAATAAATTACACCGTCTATAAGCAGCGAAAATAAAGACGGGCTTAGTGCGCATCCTTGTCTCACTCCAGATTTCGTGCGGAACCAATCAGATAATTGCCGACCGTTCCACATTGCTGCTTGAGTTTCGTTGTAAGGATTTTGAAGAACCCGAATTTCCGAGACCCCAGGCCACAAAGCTTATATACTATCGCTTCGTGTTCAACTGTATCGAATGCCGCGCCGCCTTGAAATCGACAAAAAATGGGTATAGCTTTTTGCCATTCTGTTGAAATGTTTCTGCAATACTCCTTAGGACAAAAATGTGGTCGATCGTGGAATAATCGGGCCTGAAGCCTGCTTGATATTCGCCTAGTAAATTCTTAGCTGCAATCCACAAGTTGATTTTATTTTGCAAGATTTCAGTTAACATTTTATGCGATGCTTTTAGGAAAGAAATGCCTCGATTCTTTGTCGAAATAGACAAGCTTCCTTTTTTTGTGAATCAGGAATAGAAGCGCGTCCTTAAATTCTTTTGGAATTACCCCGTACTCAAAGATATTGTTATAGATACGTAAGAGATAGTTTCCAAGTTCAGCAGAAACATACTGTAATATTCTTGCTGGGGTTCGTTTAAATAAAACTGTCTTTTGTGTATTTTAACTGTTTATTTATTATCGATCACCAACTTTACTTTAACACAATATTCAATCACTTTGTTCTTTATTTATTTCAAATCAAACTGTCGCTACAGATTTACTTTCACAATGTTGCTTGTTTTCACCACTGGTCGAGTCTCTCTTGTAATCGCTGTATTACCTTATTAACAACTGTACCGACGGTGGTTGTGGTCGGTGTATTTATACAAAATAAAAGAGGTTCCAGAAGATGCCAGATGTTGCTCGGGGTGAATTGATGATCGTGAAACAATTGTGGAGCATCCGGTTAGGTGGGAATATTTGCTGCTAGCAGGTTGCAGTTTGGAACACAGTATTTTTAGTTTGGTACACAAATCATGCAGTAGTGTGCGTCTATGCTACACTGCCCCCCTCTTAAACTTCTTCGTCCCGAACTAGATCATCTGGATTACTGTCATGATAACGATGAAGACGATCCAGGTGGACAATTTTCATCTTGCCTCTTACTCCACGCTGGATTCGGAAGACGACGTCATTGATGCGTATGACCACTCCCAGTTTTGCTGCAGCTTAGGTGACCTCCCCTTTTGCGGGTGTGGGTTGTACAACCATACTATGTCTCCCTCATGAAAGCTGGACGTTGTTGCCTTTGTGTCGTACCTGGTTCTCTTGCGGTCACTCGCTATCCTTATCCTCGTCCTGGTCCTCTGATGTATGTCTCGGATCCTTTCCCTGAGGTCTGCCACGTAGTCCTCTTCACATTTGGGCTCATCGTTATGGGATCCAAACTTCCCCTCACTAAGTAGCCGGACTGCTCGACCAAAATGGACTTCAGATGGAGTATGTCCAGTAGTACTGTGCACTGCATTTCGGTAGGCCATGAAGAAGAGAGGAATTTGTCGATCCCAATCGCGCTGGTGGTCTTCTATGACCTTGGAGAGATGTTCGTTTAAGGTTATGTTGAAGCGCTCTACCATCCCGTCGGATTGTGGGTGAATCCGCGTCATACTCGTCTTTTTAATTCCTAGCGGTTGACAAACCTCTTGGAATATCTTCGATTCAAAGTTTCGGCCCTGGTCAAATTGCAGTTCCATAGGCTCGCCAAATCCGCTCACCCAGTTTTTGACGATCTGTTCCACGATGGTCTTCGCTTCATGGTTAGGGATGACGAATGCTTCCGGCCATTTGCTGAAGTAGTCCATGACGACTAGGATGTAAAGGTTACCATTGTCGGTTTCCGGAAATGGACCAGCGATGTCAGCGGCAATCAATTCAAACGGTGCGCCCACGTTGTACTGGTGCATCCTGCCTCGCGTTTTTGTTCTGGATCCCTTGCTGGCTGCACGCACGACGCATTTTCGGCACCAATTCTCTATGTCGTCCCTTGCGCTGAGCCAATAGAAACATTCTCGCACCTTCTCCAGTGTCTTTTTTGCACCCAAATGACCCCCGGATGCTGCATCATGCATCTCCCGTAGCACCTCGTGTACTTTTGATCGCGGCAAGACAAGCTGCATTATGAAATCTTTCCCGTCCAGCCTCTCCCATTTCCTCTTCAGTACACCATCTTGCACATGAAAGGAGTCCCACTGAGCCCAATTTGCCTTGATATTGGGACTCCTGTCCGAAATATCCTGCCCTCTGGCTTTTCCAGCAGCAGCTGGAACTGCCTCTTATATATTGGCCATGAGGTCTGTCCATCGAAGACGGGAGGCTGCATCTCTTTCCTTCTCGGGCAGTCGGTTGAATACTCCCGAACTTTCTTTTTCTTCACGCGTTCGAGTGCATTTACCAAATTCTCGAATCTTCCTTAAACAGCCTCGAACTTTGTTTCATTTAGTTTCGTCGTGTGATCTGATCTGGATTAGATCAGATAACAAAACACGGCTAATGCCTTTTTTTGTCGGATTTTTTTTTTTTAATCGTTGTGTTTATTTATTTTAGTATCTTAATCCCCTTAAGGAATATCGTAATAATTCTAGTTGGAGATAAAGACCAAAGTTTCAATAAAATTCGTCAATTACGAGTATTTACTGCGTGATGCGTACCGAAGGACAATCCTACTGACCATTCTATTGGATATGTGTACATATAGGTTTATTATACAATGTACAACAATAACTGTAATAAAACGTTTCGGGGTCGTGGCGGCGGCAATGGCAATAATTCGGTTTGCTGCAGCGGTCGTCGTTCGAATGAAAGCAGCGGAGTTGTTCGAATGACAGCGGTGGCAAATGTTTTGTGTTTGAGATTCACGTAGGCATCGAGATTACCAACCGCATGCAATACAGTTACGTGTTTCGGTGCAGTTTCTCTTTCCATACCAGAGTGTCTCTGGTCGGTGTGGTGATATTCGGTCGCCACACATTTTTCGCGTTTCAGCGCAATAATTCTTACCACACCACCGCTGGTCAGTGTGGTCAAATCCGATCACTGAGTGTTTATTGATAGGAGACATGCTCCAAGCGATGAGTAGATGTACTGTGTGGCTTTGGTTCAGTTTTCCGCTAGCTCACGAATACAGGTATTTTCGCGTTCGAATTTTGAAAAAAGACTTATGTCTACGCTACAGTACTATCACAGACAATAAATTATCTGTGGTACTACTATACAAATTAATCACCTCAGCTAAAAGGTGCTATAAGTCCACAAAATATTGATAAGGTAGTGTTGAGTTGCTATTTCCTGTTTACCTACCTATCTAAGACAAACACCTTTATAGGAAATCCCGCTTTTTCCGGTTACTGATACCTGCTGGTAAGTGGTTTCAGTATTCGATGAATCTGCTCCACATTTACTCGAATGATGTCTACTTTTTCGCTTAATCAATTTTTATTTGAATTTTAGAGCGAATTCGCAGTTAATGGAGAAATGTCGTTAAAAATCAGTGAATATCAATACAGTAGACGCTCGATATAGTGAAATAATAAAAACCGGGCCTGTTCACTGAAACGAGATTGTTCACTGTAACCAGCGTGGACTCCTTGAATCAAATTTCATCAAAGTGTGTATGTTTTTACATGCAATACATCGAACATAGAATATGGAGTGAACTCTTGATAATTTGACCCTCTATAAATCGAAGACCTCTATAAATAGAAGTACTGCCTAAGTCCAATGAGAAAGCCTCTATTAATCGAAGAAAACCTGTGCAATTTGTCCTCTTCGTTAATTCGAACTTATTCTTGTGCAACATAACCTAAAAACCCCTCTAATTCAAACTTGTTGGCTTTTTTTACCTCTTATAATTCGAAGATAAGTCTATTAGTTTCTACTCAACTGTTCGTTCAAGTGCGTATGCAATGAAAACTTGTGCCCTGTGTATTCATTGAACGAAAATGTGTTCAGATGGTTTACACTATAGTTTACAAGTTTTGCATTCTAAACAAACTTATGGAGAGGACAGATGTCAACGATGGCGTTTTTTCAGCTTTAATCACGATCGAAAAGACCTTAGACCGAGGTCGTTTGCAGTCGCATACTCAGAAGAAAATTATAATTTCTTTACAAAATAAAGTTAAGTTTTCTAAAAATCTTTTTTTTTGTAATTCGAAGTTTTTCCCTGGTCCAATGAAATTCGAATTATCGAGAGTTTACTGTAATTACAATTTTTTTTGCAATTACTAAATAACCAGCCAATATTTATTGAACGGAATATTTTATTTTTAACAAAAAAAAAGCCACAGGCAGTTTACATTTGTACTACAAACAACCCCAAACTGCGTAGCATATAATGGGGCAAGATACTCGCACAACACGATGAGTAGAACAAACGGTAACTTTGGACGATTGTATTTGGGTATGCATATCTATGAAAGTACATATGTATGTACTTCCCAGCGGGCCTAACTGGCGACTGCATGGCACTAATGAGTTTTAACTGTTTTTTGCATGCTGTAAGATCCTAAGAAAATAAAAAAACTTAAGTTCACTGTAGCGAGATTTTTCTTGTTCACTGTTTAGAATAGCCTGTATAAAATATTGTGTGTTCACTATATTGGATTGTTCACTGTATCGATGATCACTATATCGAGCGTCCACTGTATTCTCAACGAATTTTCACAAAAATGAGCTTTTGAGAATCCGAAGAAGTAAGAAGAGTTTCATTGATACGCACACTTATTATAAAAGGCCCATTCAACACTTTTTATTCGAAATTAAAAAAATGTTTTCCTTCTATAATCCATCCATATATCATATTGTAATATTCTCGCTGGGGTTCGTCTAAATAAAACGGTCTTTTGTGTATTGTAGCATTGACTACAGGATGGTTTGTGTACCAAAAACGAAAACACTGTATCTCAAACTGTAGCAACGACATCTATTGCAAAACCTGTTAGCAGCAAATATTCCAACCTGATGTGCTTACGTTCCACAATTGTTCCACACAATGTCCCAATATTCCAGGATCCTCAATTCACCCGGAGAAACATCTAGCATGTTCTAGAACCCCTTGCAATTTCATATAAATACCCATACCACAACCACCGTGGACACAGTTGTTTATAAGTGAATACAGCGATTACAAGAGGGACATTAGACCAGTGGTGAAAACAAGCGACATTGTGAAAATAAGTCTGTAGCGACCGTTTGATTTGAAATAAATAAAGAATAAAGTGATTGAATATTGTGTTAAAGTAAAGTTGGTGTTTGATAATAAATAAACGAGTTTGGAACACAGTGTTTAAGTTTGGTACACAATCCATGCAGTAGTTTGAGTCTATGCTACAATATTATACAGAGTTACGAGCATTTTTTTGGTGGCATTTCTTTCAAAAATCATTTCTTTAGCGGGCAAAATCGCATCATCACCTCCACGCGGTGCCCGCGTATGCTGAGTCTGACGATATATGTGCAGCTGAACACTCAGACCTGCATAAGCACATCTGGGTGAACTTCAGCGCGCATATGTCTAACCGGACGAGGCATCTCTTGTTGACCTGATTGGCTGAAATATGCGTCTCAGAAGTCTAGCAAGAGGTCCTCAGAAGGAGGACGTGCGGCGGACGAATTCTCTCAATGGAATCAACGGTGACGTCTACAGACCAGCGGATACCTTACTGGAGCTACTTCAACATATTTGGAGCTGAGGTCTGTAAGGATTTTCAATACTACGTCAGGGTATTGAAAAAGGGATGGTGGCGGATGAACCCTTAATGGGCCAACGGCAGCGCTCATATCCCCGAAGTGGGTTACTGACATCGGTGTATCCGGCCTCTTGTCCTAGGGGTACAAAAAAAAAGGATCTGGCCCTCCAGGTTGGGGGTTGTGCCGTCGGGTTAACTTCCCTACCACGTAAAAAACCTTTGGTTACGAAGCAACCGACCCATGCAAACGTAAAAAGGACAACGATCTTCGTGTCTGCACATGGAATGTTAGGTCCCTCTACAAACCACGTGCAGCCGAACAACTTGCGGAGGCCCTAGAGTGTCTCAAAGCAGACATTACCGCCATCCAAGAAGTGCGATGGGATGGGCCGGGCAAAAGGAGTATGAAAAACTGCGACATCTACTACGGCGATTGCTACAGACAAAAAGGACACCGTCTATTCGGGTGCGGATTTGTCATTGGAGACAGACTTAGGCAAGAAGTCTTGAGTTTCCGGCATGTGAACGAGCGCCTCATGACTATCCGTATCAAGGCTAAATTTGCCAACATTAGCCTAATATGCGTTCACGCCCCTCACGAGGAGAAGGACGACGCGACAAAGGATGACTTCTACCAGCTCTTGGACAAGACGTATTAGCAATGCCATAGCCACGACGTTAAAATTATCCTAGGCGACTTTAACGCAAAGCTAGGAAGAGAGGAAGTCTTTAGTAGCGTGGTCGGAAAGCACAGCCTGCACGACAACACTTCCGGCAACGGACTCAGGCTAATCGACTTTGCGGCGGGGCGAAACTTTGTTGTAGCTAGTACGCTCTTCCCACGTCTCGATATTCACAAAGGAACATGGCTCTCCTTTGATCGAAAAATCGTCAACCAAATCGATCACATTGCGATCGACGCAAGGCACTCTTCCAGTATTCTGGGTGTCCGGACTTTCCGAGGAGCCAACGTGGACTCGGATCACTACCTAGTTGTAGCCAAGGTACGGATGCGGATATCCACAACGGAGCGAAATCAACGAAATACTGTGAGGAAATTTTACGTCGAAAAGCTACAATCGCAAGAGACCGCCAGAACCTTTGCCGATCGTGTTTCTTCTAATCTCAATCTAAGTCCTATGCCGCCAGCAGCAAATGCGGAAGACCAGTGGCAGCGTTGCCAAAAAGCCATCAGAGATGCCGCCTCTGGTGTACTGGGTTTCTCTCGCCCACCACAACGAAACCCCTGGTTTGATGAGGAATGCCGGCAAGCACATGCAGCAAAACAAGAGGCGTACAAAGCGGCGATGCATAGAAGGACTGGAGCTGCTTACGAGCTCTACGTGCGCAGGAGAAAAGAGGAACATCGACTTCTCAGAAAGAAGAAAAAAGAGCATGAGAAGCGCTCGATCGAGGAGATTGAGAGACTTTATTGCAGGAATAATGTTCGAAAATTTTACCAAAGGGTAAAAAGAACATGCCAGGGTTTCAAAGCCAGAACAGAAGCCTGCAGGGACGAAAATGGCAACATAGTAGTAGAATCGCAGTCGGTGCTGAGGATATGGAAGGAACACTTCTGCAGACTGTTAAACGGCGATGATGATCAATATTCCGCTGTCAGGCAGAATGAGCCATTCAACAGTGACGATGGCAGTCAAAATTCCCGTCAACCCGATCAGAATGAAGTGAGGATAGCGATATCTAAACTCAAATCCAACAAAGCTGCTGGAGCCGACGGCCTTGCCGCTGAACTTTTCAAGGCAGGAGGAGATGAGTTGGTAAGGAGCATGCACCAGCTCATCTGTAAAATCTGGTCGGACGAAAGTATGCCCGATGAATGGAACCTCAGCATCGTTTGCCCGATCCTGAAGAAAGGAGACCCTCTGAACTGCGCCAACTACAGAGGTATAAGTCTCCTAAATATCGCATATAAGATCCTGTCTGCCGTACTATGTGAACGCCTAAAACCGATCGTCAACAACCTGATAAGTCCTTATCAGTGCGGTTTCAGGCCTGGAAAGTCCACCATTGACCAAATATTCACACTACGGCAGATCTTGGAAAAAACCCATGAATATAAAATCGATACGCACCACCTTTTCATCGATTTCAAAGTTGCCTATGATAGCGTGTATAGAGACGAGTTATACAGAGCCATGTCTACTCTTGGCATCCCTGCCAAACTCGTCCGTTTGTGCAGAATGACGATGGAGAACTCTCGCTGCTCCATCAAAGTCGGTAAGAACATCACCGAACCGTTCGATGTCAGGAAAGGTCTTAGACAAGGCGACGCGCTATCATGCGATCTCTTTAACATAGTACTTGAGAGAATTGTACGAAACTCACAAGCCAACCCCGGAGGTACAATCTTCTTCAAGTCTGTACGACTACTCGCTTATGCCGATGACATTGACATAATCGGAAGAACTCAGCGGGCAGTCAATGGGGCATTTACGAGTATTGAGAACGAGCCAGCAAAGATGGGTCTAGCGGTCAATGAAAGCAAAACAAAATATATGCTGTCTACAAAAAGGACACCCAACATCGGCGTCTTGGGCAGAACGCCACAATAGACAGATACAATTTTGAGGTGGTAAAGGATTTTGTCTACCTAGGCTCTATGGTCAGCTCCGCAAATGACATCAGTAGGGAGATCACACGGAGAATTACTCTTGCCAATCGTTGTTTCTATGGGCTAAAACGGCAATTGAGTAGCAAAGCCCTATCTCGAACTACTAAGGTAACTCTTTATAAGACATTAATCATCCCAGTCCTGCTGTATGGCGCAGAGGCATAGGCTTTGAAAAAACCGGATGAGGATGCCCTTGGTTATTTCGAGAGAAAAGTTCTTCGAGCGATCTTTGGTCCCGTCTGCATAGACGGTGAGTGGAGGAGAAGGTACAATGCCGAACTATACGGCCTGTACAAGGACATCGACTTAGCCAGAAGAGTTCACATACAGCGACTAAGATGGCTGGGTCATTTAGAGCGGATGGAGCCCAACCTTCCCGCTAAGAAAGTCTTCGAATCCAACCCGGACGGACGGCGCAGTAGAGGTCGACCTCGCGGTAGGTGGCGCAAACAAGTGGAGGGGGACCTCAACCAACTTGGCGTGCACAACTGGAGGCAGCTGGCTCGTAACCGTGCTGGCTGGAGAGGTTTGTTGGTTGAGGCCCAGGTCCACCCCGGACTGAAGCGCCATCTAAGTAAGTAAGTTCTTTCAAACGACCATATTTTATTGAATCTCGGTTTACTAATTAAATCTTCCTGGCATCCACGATAAACTGCTTATTTTTTTGTATTTGACGGGGCCATCCGAAAACTGTCCCTGGTCTATGTATTTCAGCACAACCGTCCGTTCGCTGCTGGTGATTGCACACCCAACCAAGGAAGGCAAAGCAAGATTCAATGATTCAACAAATCAACAAACGAGCCGCGTCAGCATGATGCCGAGCGGATTTAAAAATAAGAACAAAATATAGAGCCTGGAACATAAAGACGATTGTAAGAACAGAATTAAGCCTTTACAAAAGATGAACGATCGCAGAGGGAATGTACTATTACTAAGTGAAGTGAAAAAGAAAGGAAATAGTACTATGACGTACTGATGTACTCGGAAGTAAGAAGGGGCCAACGAGCCACAATGGTGTGGGCGTAGTGACAGAACTAGAGGTAAAAGTAAGTGGCTGGGAACCAGTACATTCAATGATAATAATGATGCAACTGGAACTGAAAAGAAAAATGTAATTTATCGAAGTATTTTATTCAAAATTGCAAAATATAGCGGACAAAAAGCAGCAGTACCGATCATCGTGGGTGCCACTAATACCAAAACTGGGCAAGCCGAGAGAATCGCCATCGATCCAGGGGTAACCATGGAGGAGGGAAAACACTTAATGAAAACGGCAAGCGTCTAATCAAATTCTCTATATTTAACCAGTTGCTCATAGGTAGCTCTTTTTATCCACGTAAGACAGTAGAAGAGATTACCTTCCAAGCTATAGGAAGGAATGCCTGAAGCATAATTGAGGCAAATCGTAATCTAGCAGCGTTCAGCTAGCTGCAAAATGCGCAGCTTTATCTAAAGAGCTGGCAGTTGGTACGTTTCAGTTCTCCTCAGTTGGGTTGGTCTTGTAGGACCGAAAACTTAATTTATTTAACACATTAACTTCTTTATAACTCGAGTCTAACCACGCGAATTCCTTAGGTCTGGTAGCTTTTATGTTGTGAGAGATACAAGTTCACATACCTAGGAAAATTGTATTTGTGATCATATTGTAGCATTGACTACAGGATGGTTTGTGTACCTGAAACTAAAACACTGTATCTCAAACTGTACAACGACATCTATTGCAAAACCTGTTAGCAGTAAATACTCCAACCTGATGTGCTTACGTTCCACAATTGTTCCACACAATATCCCAATATTCCAGGATCCTCGATTCACCCGGAGAAACATCTAGCATGTTCTATAACCCCTTGCAATTTCCTATAAATACCCATACCACAACCACCGTGGACACAGTTGTTTATAAGTGCATACAGCGATTACAAGAGGGAGATTCGACCAGTGGTGAAAACAAGTATTGAAAGTAAATCTGTAGCGACAATTAAAATAAAGTGATTGAATACTGAGTTGAAGTAAAGTTAGTGTTTGATAATAAATAAACGATTAAAATACACAAAAGACGGTTTTATTTAAACGAACCCCAGCAAGAATATTACAATATGGGGTTCGTTTAAATAAAACTGTCCTTTGTGTATTTTAATCGTTTAATTATTATCAAACACCAACTTTACTTTAACACAATATTCAATCACTTTCACAATGTCGCTTATTTTCACCACTGGTCTAATCTCTCTTGTAATCGCTGTATTCACTTATAAACAACTGTACCGACGATGGTTGTGGTATGGGTACATTTACATACATACATTTTCAATGGCCCGCTAATCCTTCATGGGGGTCGTGGGGGTAGGATGCTCAATTGGACCCTCCATCCTTCTCGATCCTTCGCCATTGACTCCAAGTCATCAGGAGGAATCCCTAGACGGCTCCAGGAAAGATGCCGGACTTGGTCCAGCCATATATTTCTAGGCCTACCGCGGGGTCGCCTACCTGATGGCACGGCCACCATGGCACGTCTTGGAAGCCGGTCTGGGGGCATACGCACTACGTGACCAAACCATCGAAGCATAGATCGTTCCGTTCGGAGAAGTAGCTGCTCAACATTGAGCGCCTCGCGTACTCTGGTGTTGCGCACTCGATCCCTACGAGTTATTCCAGCAACACCCCGAAGGAACCTCATTTCGGCAGCTTGTTGCGATCTTATTCTTTCGGTCACTACCCAAATTTCATGACCATAGGTGAGAGTTGGAACATACACCGAGTTAAAAACCGATAGCTTAGCTTGAACACTAAGTTCAGCCTTCCTTACAACAGATTCAAGCTCTCTCAAAATTGATCCATCCTGACCAATTCTACATGATAACTCGGCATTGCTCTTCTTATCACTCGTGAATAAGACCCCGAGGTACTTAAACTTATCCACCTGCTTCAGTGGAACTCCACTAACATGCAGGGTGCACTGAATGGGTATGGGTATTTATATAAAATTGCCATGGGTTCTAGAACATGCTAGATGTTTCTCGGTATGAATTGATGATCCTGCAATAATTGGGATATTGTGTGGAACATCCGATTAGGTGGGAATATTTGCTGCTAGCAGGTTACAGTTTGGAACACAGTGTTTTTAGTTTGGTACGCAAACCATGCAGTACTGCGCGTCTATGCTACAATATCAACCGCGGTGTCCACATCACTATCGAGGAAGCATAGCCACCAGTTAAAATTCCTAAAGAACGTATCTTATTCTTTCCAGTTTGGTTTCTCGTATTGCCAAACTGTTCTTTTTGGAGCTTCTTCTATAACTTTGTGGTTGGAGTACGGGAAGTTGGCCGATATAACACAGTGGTTTTTTTTTTATAATACGCGCGCGCCGAAGGGATTTTTTAATACCCTTATACTGATGCTCAGGGCACGGGCGGATAGGAAAAGGGGGCAGAGGAACGAAGAAGATGCCGGTTTGCGTTAGCTTTAAATGTTTGAGGGCTGTAATGATTTGGAAATACAGAGGCTGGTACTTCGTTCCACAAACGTGTCGTTCGGCTTATAAACGAATCCCTATATTTGACAGTACGTCCGAATTTGGGCTTGAGGGTGAATTGATGTGCATTCGAAGCATGGCGTGTATTGCGGGTGAAGTTTTGAAGGGGAGGAATGCAACTGGCTATTTCGCTGGAGCATTTTTTATAAAAAAAAGCGATAGAATAGGGAAAGACATGAGACATTTCTACGATGTTCAAGTGAGACAATGGAGTTCACAATGTCTCTATCACCTATAAGTTTTAACGCGTGATTCTGTTCCCTATCTAGAATGTGCAGAACGGTCTTGAGTGCATCAGACCTGATGTGCGCGTTATTTTCCAGCTTTGGGCGGATGAATGCCAGATCAGAAGGGGTAAAATATTTTTTGCACCGCTTAAGGAATCCCAGACATGCTACAACATTTTTGGCGACCTCGAATATGTGATCATTCCATCGAAGATGGTTTTTGATGTACATACCGAGAATGGCAAGTCTTTCGGATTCAGCCACGCAAGTACCATTCATGGATAATGGTTGCTATGGTATGGTATTTGGCGCAACAGCTCTTTAAAGTGCCAGGGCCTAGCTTCTCGCAACCACTCATGTTGTGTGCGTTATATTTTTCACACGAATGGAAGGGACCTACAGTTTAATGCCGGATCCGAACGGCGATTTGAGAAGCTTTTTCGTGACAACAATACTCTCGGATGTTTGTCAGACGCTCGCGAGAGGTGGGACCGTGAAAAAACTTTTTGGTATTTTCTGGGATTCGAACTTGGAACCTCATGCGTAGTGATCCGACACACTAACCACTTACGCCACGGCGCCCATGGATAATGGTTGGGTGTCTTGGTTTCGCTTGAGTGGCAGAAGACAGCATTGTGTTTTGGATGCATTAAATTCCACTCTATTGGTTGAACCCCATTTGGTTATGCTGTCCAGGTCGGAATTTAATGTGTTTGACATACGTTGACGTTCTTCTTCTACGGCGAAGAGCAGGGACGTGAGTTAGGGAACGAATATGAAAAACTGAGAGTACTATCATCAGCGAAGGAATGGATTGGATTAGAAGTAGCAGACAAGAGGTCGTTTACAAAAATCAGAAAGAGAGTCGGAGACAAAACGAAGCCCCGGGGAACACGGTTTGATGAACCTAGTGGCAATAATAATATATTTGCGATGTATTTATTAGGATGGGAACTAATGAACAAGTCCAGAGTGTTGGTGGTATGATCAGTAATATTCGGGACGCGTGTTGGCTCATTCGCAAGCTGGGTGAGGTTACTTACCTCAGCGATGATCTCAACATACCTTGCTTCGAGTGTTGTCTGTCCAGAGTAGCGAAGCCAATCAGAATTGTGGACATTAAAATCGCCCGCAATGACTGTTTCAGAATATGGCTACAGGGATACAATTCTTAAAATGGAATCTGGCAACGCATTAAGCAAACTATAAATAAAATAGTAGTGAATTTACTGCCTACGGACATGGAGTTTCGGCCAGATGAAATTCAATTCCAAATTGGAATATTGGCCCCATTGTGGGAGGACTTGGTATGCTACATCACTACGTACAAACGGCGACACCGTTCTGGTGAACGAATAATTTCTGAATGCGATATCCGGGCAGTTCTACTCACCTGTATTTCACAAAGATCCAAAGCAACTGGTTTATATTTGGCACCGTGGACATGTACACAGAGAAGAAATTCGATCTGAGCCCACGAATGTTGCTCGAATCGACCCTAACATTTTTAACGATTATAAGACACAGACATAAAAAACGCCACTTTGACATTACTAAACAGAGTTGTGAAGTTCAGATCCAACGTTTAGTGCTTGAACCGATCTTAAATCTAACAGAGCGATAGTTTATCGCATTCATTGTACAGCGTACAACACGTTTGTATATGTACTTTATTTCCATTACGAGGCACTTTCTACTTGAATTTTTTTTCATGAAGATTTTTAAAGATCTTTCGCCTATCGCTAATGATTTTTCGAGATTTGTACACTTATCATTGACCATTTTAATAAAGTGACCTGGCAACACTGACCATGACTGAAGAACACATTTTCAAATTGTTAACAGATCAAAATTTTATTTGCAAATGTGAATTCAAACAATTTATGAATATTGTGCACAATTTTTTTTTTTTATTTTATCTTAACCTAGCGTCCTTTCTCTGCTATTTTGTGTTCATCAAAATATGCGTTATGTTTAAATTGTACAAAAATCACAGATAAATAATTTACAAAACAAAAAAAAACGAAAACACGGAAACTTGAACTAAATAAAATGAAAAATAGAAAATATGTAAACTCAAGAGAATTATTTTAGGCAATTCATAAATAATTCTTTAAAGTTAATTAAACAAATAACAGTAAAGAACTATGAACAAATAAAAATCATGTTGCAATTGAAAAGCTTATATCGAAATTTTTGTATAGTTAGCATCACGAACAGCTACCAGGGTCGCCACATACTTTCGGAGGACTCTTCAATATTTGGTTCCTTCTTCACATTTCCATTATTATCGGTAGTTTGCTGCTTGTCCAAGAAGAGTTTCTTAGTTGGAGGTTCGTCGGAGCTGTCGCTAGAGATATACGGATAAAAGCGTTTCGAAGTATTGATGACCTCACTGCTGGATGATGCATGTAAGTCGGCCGTGCGAAGATATACTTTACTTGATTCGGCACTGGATGGAGTTGAAGAAGCCCCCGAAAAACTACTATGAGTCCCATCTAGAGGTGGGGTTATAGATCGAGAGGCAAAATCGGAGCTGGTATGCATTATCGAATCTTCTTCTTGACTAGAGATCGATGAAATTGGACTTAGAGGTGGACTAGCAGTGGTTTTGATGATGTCGTTATAGTTTGAAGTTGGGAACACCATTTTATTGGGAGGCTTACTGAAGGCACTAACGCGTGAGAGCCCGGCCGTAAAGTCAATGTTTGCCGTTGGAATCGTTGGAACGCAAAATGGTGTATCGCTGTTCGGTTTTATAACGCTCGCATTTGTGCTTGGCATGATAAGAGCGAACTCTCCTGACGGAAGTAACGATGGGATTAGATTAACACCACCCAATTGTGACCGTCCATTATTGTTAGTATCATGTGGCACTGACAAAGGTATTTGGCTTGGAAGGGGCGCCGCATTGCCAAAGGTTTGTGCGGTCTGTGATCGGTAGCCGTTCGAAAAGTTTGTGAACGAGCCAATCTGTTCTAGGCTATTTGCGCAGTTGTTTAAGTAGTTTGACAAGCGTTGACGCGTTCCAGTGTCAACGCCATCCAACTGACCGATATAGCGTTTAACTTCATCAGCGCATTCAACAAAACCGGTTTTGAACTTGTGGATCACTGATGGATCTGTTTGAATTGCCATGGACAGTTGACGTCTTTGAATGGATTGCAAGTGCTTTACAGTCATCTCAAGGATATCGGCCTTCTCAAGTTTGGTGTGACGCGCTGGCTGTAATTAAAAAAAAAAAAAAAAAACAGAGTTTATTAGTGAGTTTATTAAAAGTTTCTTAGATTACTTTTAATAATTTACTTGTAACAATATTTTAAGAAAACCAGTAAGTATCATAAGCGGTGTGGATCAACCTACATAGTGTAAAATCTATCTGCCAATTGCTAATTCATTTTGGAATTGCCTATAAGAGTGTGTGAATGCCGAGCATTGGAAAAAAGTTGTGACCAACACTCACATCTGTAGAAGAACTATTAAGCTATGAAAGGGACAAGTACGCCTAGGATAAGGAGGGATACTTTTTTGATGGCCAAATTGGTTCCAGAAATGTAAGTCTAACGTTTGAACCAACATTAGAGGACGAATTGGAGGCAATTAAGGCTTAAGATGAAGTTGTCTGAACTAAAAATTGGCCTCAACCATTTGTACAAAACTACGACTGGATTGGACCATACTCGTACATACCTTCCAGCTACTTAAATCGCCAAGTGGACATCTTCATCATATGTGCCTTTTTGGATATAAAAAGAGCCTTTGGCAGTAATTCACATGAAACCGCGACAATAGTCCTAGCGAACATAGGGGTAACCTTTACAATCTGAAAATAGATGTGATAGTAGGCACAAGAACTACCGAAAGACTTGTTGAATAAAACACGATTGCAGTTAGGGGCCCTGTCACTTCTAATGTGGAGCCGTAGATGAACTTCTTAACCGGCTAACAACTTACGGTATAAATTGCATTGAGTACGTTAATAGCCAGAAACAAGTTCAAAGAAGCACGATTTAACACAGAGAGGACTAAAGACAAAAAAAAAGAAATTGTGTCTCCCGATGAGCCTTAGCATTAATCCAGCAAAGACCACGGTGATACAATTTTCTAATGGCAGACTGTTGGCTCATCTGAAGCCTATCCTGTTTGCAGGAGTTGAATTTGAACGGAAGCAAGAGGTCAAACACCAAGGAGTTATTCTGGACATCAAACTGCCTTAGAATGAACACGAAAAAGGAGAAGTGAAAAAGCCTTTCAAACGCTTGTGGCTTGCAAAATCCTAGCATGTAAAACAAAGGAAAAGACCGAGAAGTGTCATATCGCAAGATCTTGGAGGCCAATTGACAGGTCTATTTCTTGAAAGCAACTTATCGTCAAATTGCGATTTCAGTTTGGTCGCCGTTTGATACGTAGCAAAATTCTGTTGAAAGCAGATCTCGTCCGGATCAATGTCATGGATAGTTCCAAAGAAATATTCGCTAGTCACGGTTCGGCCTCATATTTGAAGAAATAAGAGACGATGATGCCACCAGCATGAAAACCACATCAAATGACAAATTGTTCTGTGTTTAATGGGGTCTGTAGAGTCTCTGCTGGATTGATGACATTGCGACAGATTTGCTTATTAGAAAATTAGTTAAGTCAAAAATTAGCATCATCGCAGAGTCTCAATCGCTTCGACCGATTGCATCATTCAGAGAGTATGTGATACGAAATCTGTCTACAGTTCCATACAAATCACGAAATCGTCCATAATTTTCGCAAATTGACAACCGAATTTTGAGGTAAATTGCGATAATTGGGTAGAGTTGATCAAGTGTGAGTCTATTCATACTGATTTGGCAGACTATGGTATTCTTAAAGTAAATGTCGAAGAGGATTGATGAACTTCTTCGCACAATGATCAGTGAAGTTATCTACTTCCCATTGGTTTATTTTAAAGTGAGCATTGCTCGGCTGTATACCAAAGTATTGTTCGAGACTGAAGAGTGAGCAACTTGCACCTCTTTTTACCAGACAGTCTGCTCTTTCATTGTCCTCGAAACCCTCACGACCTGGTATCCAGGTTAGGATGACATTATTATAAGATGCTTAGTTCACAAGGAGTTTGATGCAATCCCAAACAAGCTTTGACCCTACCGTGTAGAATTTAAGGGCACTGCGTGATACTTGGCTGTCCAAAAGAATGAAGATGCAGGCACCATTGGTCCTTCTTCTCAGACACTCACGTGCAAATAGCTCAATAGCGTGGACTTTGGCTTGAAAGAGGGAAGGTGACAATCCTAATTTGAACACCCTTTGGAACCCGGGCTCAAAGACATGAGCGCCAGTGCTGCCATTGTCCAATTTTGAGTTTGGTGGTACCACAAGGCCTTAATTTTTCCAGATTTGACGGTCACTTATGACTACTTTAAAAAATTTTGAGAAATTAAATCTTTAAGCATTGTATATGGGATTTTGAGGAACGATTCGTTACGTAGGTGATTTAATATCCTCAGATGGCCCGTAAAGTCACTAGCTTAAAGATCCCAGTATCTTAAACAGCCTGGAAGCACTCTTTATAGCTTCTTTTTGAATCACTGGGTGAAGCAGGGTGCGGTTAGAGATAGCTCCTAGAGCTGCCGCAGAGCAATTTTTCATTGCCTTAATGATACCCACACAATCCATACGGTGTATTGTATTTAATTATACTTGTGTCTTGGCTTATAGAGTTTTTAACCACCATGCTATTACTGTGTGGGTAATAACGGATTTTACGATGGTCTTTTAGGTCCAAGATATCATCTTCGGGTCTTACCACATAGGCGTTGGCACATAAACATAACCGTAGAGCCTTATTTGTAACTTTGTCTAAGTGTGCTAAGCGTTTTATCTAGGATGACCCCTAGACTTTTACTAGATTTAATTGATGAAGAACTAGTTTTCTATTTCTGGAAAATGGTACAAGGACAGTTTTAGCTTGATTGATTCTTAAACATTTATCCTTAAGCAATAATAATGGTACCTTGTATCACCTCTGAGATGATACCCCTAACACTGATGACTACATAATCAGCGCATCCTTGTACTTTTTATCTAGAATTTGTGGGTAGATCTAGTAGTGTGTCTATGACCAGGGTCCATATCAGGGGGGAAAATATTCTTCCTGGAGGACAGTTATTTTTTGTGCGATCTTCTGCACTCTAGTTTTATTCTTCTGGTTCATAACATAGTACGGACCCAGTTTATGATCAGGATTGTGATGCCTTTTCCTGATAATGGCTTCATAAATAAATAAATAAATAGATATTTGGTGCAACAGCTCCTCAAGTGCCTGGGCCTAAGCTTCTCGCAACCACTCGTGTTGTGTGCGTTATATTTCTTCACACAAATGGAAGCGGACCAACAGTTTTGTGCCGTATCCGAAGGGCGATTTAAGAAGCTTTTTTGACAACAATACTCTCGGATGTTTGTCAGACGATCGCAAGAGGTGGGACCGTGAAAAAACTTTTTGGTGTTTTCTGCGATTCGAACATGGAACCTCACGCGCAGTGATCCGACACACTAACCACTTGCCTCACGGTCTGTAGGAAGCATTATAGACACGCCCCTGGATATCAATGAAAGTACAGAGGACAATCGGTATTATTATTTGGATTATTATGCTTCAATTTTTTTTTTATATACAAAAAGTTATTAAAACACGGCTACAGATACATGGAAATAGAGTAATGCGGGTAATACTTGGAACGGATTTCTACCCGCCAATCATTACAATGCGAACGCCTAGTTTTCTAAACATCAATTAAAGGCTAAAAAATAAATTTCGTGCGTTTATATTACGACCCAAGGTCTATTAGATACTTCAACTATTCAGCACACTAAGCCGGATATTTTACAGAGGTCTGCCAAATGTCTTTTAAACTAATGAAACTATTATTATGTATTTGTAATGCTTAAAAGTTGTTTCTCATAAACTAATAAAATAATAAACATAAACATTTCCACAAACCTATAATCAACAAGAATTCAATGTCACCTTATTCCCTCTTCCTTTCACTCCATCACTGGGTATTTATAATTTCAAAGGACTCAGTCCTTAAGGTGTACATTACACATTAGAGATCACTGACCTCGGCGGTGTAGCTCATAAAGAAATAATACTTAATGTATTAATGACGTTACCAATTTCTCATGAAGAGAACCAGCCTACATTTCCAAGGATCTCATTCTCCATATACCTCCCATAGTCCGGCAGTTCCCACAAGGTCTGCCTCACTCCGCAGGTAGGTTCACATTAAGCGAAAAAAAAAATAATTCACACGCGCATTTCCAAACAACCTATCTATCCTATCCTAACTAGATCCTTTCGTCATCGAAAGCGGAATCTCATTATTACCATAAATCTCTTATGCATGGGAACGAAACGAACCACCACTGAGTCAAGTGCATGAAATCGAAAACAAAAGGAGATACGAAAAAAAAAAAACAAAAATTCTCATCGGAAATAAATTTTTACGAAGGCAAAAGGCAGTAAAAAAAATTTTTAAAAAAACCCTTAAAGGAAAACGATTACAATCAACAAAGAATCATTTTCTTTCTCTGTAACTGTTCTCTATCCTCCTCGCACAGGTACATCGAATCATGCATGTTGATGATCATATTTCCCATGCTTGGGTATCGCTCGAAGGAGGTGTTTATAGTCGTGCGAAATGTTGGTGAACGTTTCTAGTTTTAACTGGCCGTCTGCTTACGTTCGAATGGATTCAAGGTTCCCAGGCATTTATTGTCCTCTTTCCCTATAAACATGCATATACGGTGTATACATCCACTTGCCTCTTGTACCTGTTTGTAGGGAACCTGTTCTTTATTAACTTCTTTCGGTAAATATTTACATTTTTCAAAGTCGAGTGCATTATTGGAAGGTGGACCAATACGGGAAATTAATGTACAGTGGTGGTGCAGTATAACGAATAAAAATATAACGATACGTGCAGTTGAAGTTGTGTTTTTTATATATTATACTTTCCTTTTTCCTTGATTTCGAGCCGAAAAAGTATAAAATAAAGGAGTGAAATCAAAAAGGATCTGGATCCGAAAAAAGAAGTATACTTTACAATAAAGTATAGTTGGCAGGACTATACATATATGACTAGCTGACCCATGCTCGCCGTGCTTCGCCCGCATTTTGGTTAGCACTGATTCAATTGTTAAAATATAATTACCAACTGAATACAATACTGAAGCTAAGTTATAACTTCCCCAACAAAGCACACACAATCCCGCACACATCACACAACCAGTCAAGCAGGCATAACAGAAAAGGGAACCAAGGAATATAAGCAAACAGGTACCATCACCCGTCCGTCAGCCAGTCGGTTCTGCTCTTAAAAATTCCGAAGAGACAGTGAAAGGAGATTAAAGAAAAAAATTTACCTCCATTGAGTGCAGATTCGAGATCATGATCAAGAAAAAATTTTAAAAAAAATATTTTTGATTAGATCTCAGCTTCTGGATCGCGAACATAGACCATACACACACTGAGTGCGCAAAATCACATACACACACACTGTTGCAATGTGCATAGCATAGCTTGGCTTCAGGATAACGCAGAAGGATAATTTATAGCTTTTGTTTTTAAATCCAATAAGCCATTGTTTAGTTAGGACCGTGTGAATGTGATTTTAGCCCCCTTTGTGCCACTTGGACCTCGAATGCTCAGTTCCTGTAAGTGGTAGAGCATTTTTTTGATACACGACAACCTTCCTCGGGAAATGCATATCATAACAGTAAAAACCGCATTCAAATTCCTTTAGTGGTTATTGATATGTATTAGCGCATAAATACAGATTCTGGGGACTTTGTTTTATACTATGTTGCGGTGATAGTTCGTTATACAGGACTACCACTGTTTAAGTTGTATTGGTTTATTCTACTTTTGTTTTATGAAAAAAAATGTTCACAGCTCAGATATTTGGCCTTTAATCTGATCTCTTGTACAAAAGAAAGTGTCTGAAATGGCATACAAATGTAAAATGAGAAAACTTACGTCTTTTTTCATTGCCTCCAATATTAGGGCCTTCAACTCGTTCAGACAGTGATTGATTCTAGCACGCCTTCGTTTTTCCATTATCGGTTTGTTACTCTATAAGAAAAAGAGAATTATAATTGTAAATATATATATATATTTATATATATTATATTATAGCGCATATCATTTTTTATTGTTTTTAAAATTTGTTTTATCTTTAAAAAAAATCCTTCTGTATTAAGATAAAGTTTTACGTTGACCCATGGATCTTCCTATGCTTCTAAACAGTTTTACAAAATACTTCCATTCTTTTTTAATAAGTACAGTTTTCATGTTTCATGTTGAAAATACATCAAATACTCATTATAAATTGACAACGTTATTATAATTTTTTTTAATGTGTTTCCATCGCAACTATTTTTATGGTTCATGTTCTTCCATCCATATGTGCTTCCATGGGTTTCCATCTTCATTTACTACCTTCTCCTCACTCTCATCCTATATCTGGCCATCAAAATCCGGTCCCTAAAAGGCTTCCAGGAAGTGAACCTTTGGTGTGCGCTTAGTGACAGCAGCAGGCCCACGACCAGATTACGCAGACTTGCGGACGGTTTCCCTGAATAGAGCAGTAGAGGGTTACGCGATGATGATTGGAACACACCTGTGTCGAGCCATCTTACTTAAGAAATTTGGTGTAGGAATCTGGTGTTTTTAAAACCCTTCCGGCCTGAATAGAGAAGGGTTTCTACCACTTTGTTCAGGTGCGAAAAAGGAGCAAAAAAGAAGTTCAGGAGCCAAAAATCGTCAACGCATTGTTCGTTTTTATCCGAGGCACGAAAGCACGATTTGTTTTTGTAACGCAGAACGCTAATCCAGGTTACCTAGTCTAGAACTAAGGCACTAGACCGATCCCACTTGGAATTTAAGCCTGCACATATTGGAATTTATATATCTAATAACCGGGGACCACCAGGTAAAGCAATCACTTGGTTTCGAACTTGATTGTTGCGCTACTGACCAAAAACCAAGTATTGGACAGTCAGTTGTTTCCCAACTAATCGGCATCCAGATCCCCAGCGGATATAAAAAGAATATTATAAGTTCACGATAGTTTGAGTAAAACTAAACCGATTTGAATGATTGCTTTTGCAAAAGATTTGGCTTCGGAATCGAGAGCGAGTGTCTAGTTTCAGTCGAAACAGATATTTTGAAAATGTAATACTACGCAGGTAACTCCTTTTGCAAAATGTAAGATCTGTAAATTTTGCGACCATATCTGTCATAATCTACCGGAAGTGGAAAAGGAGGCCTGTCCTTTCTGAAATATAATGTAGTATATGTCATGGATATTAGCATTTTAAGACCCGTCGAGCGGCAATTAAGTCCCCGGAATAGTTCTCAGTCACTTCAGTGGTCGTTCTAGATTGCTGCTCGCCTCTGGTGGAGATGGCGGAGCAATTCATGTACGCTGGGTGCCAAGCCATTGAGACATTCCAATTAAATGCAAGACTGACGAGCTCGCCAGACCTGGCACAAGGCTATGAATATGCCTCTCGCTACGTGCAAATATTTACTCAAGCTGGATGCAATCAGCAAGGCACAAAGTTTGATACTTGATACAAGTTTTCAGCGATTTTCAGTGAATATATTGTATATGATACTTATATCATATCTATACGTACGCAATCAACTTACAGCACGTGCATTTTGGGGTACATACGAATTTCTTTAGAAGTTGTTTTGAATGCACACTCGAATGTGCGATCGTTTCTATTAAATTTACACTTTGTTAGCTTTTCATGTCGCAATCTAGAACTTAAGAGTATTTAAAAGAAAGAAAGGAAGAAGGCTGGGCTTAATTTCGATCTTTGGAATGTATGAAGATTTCTTTAACATCAGCCCATGCATTAGGGTCAAATCTTAGGCGCCATTTTCCAAAACAGAATGATGTCGCTGGTCAAACGGAAGTGCATGCGATCATATGAAAACACAAGCGCTTTCACTCAGCTGAGGCCTACCAACTCCTACTCTCAACCTCCACGCGGTGACAGCCGGGTGCCTAGTACCTTAATCCAAGAAATGGGTAACCAACCCCGTTTGGAGTATTCTTGGCGGCAGCAGATGAGAGAGGGGGGGAAGAGTGTTCTCTCACTAGAGCACTTCTTCCTGTTCCAGGCGGCAGCGGACGAATTCCCTAGACGAAGTCAACGGTAGCGTCTATAGTTCCAGTTAGGTTGAACTTAGTGAATACCTTGCGCGAGCTGCTTCGACGTATTCGGATCACAGGTCGCTAAGGAATTTCCAATGTTGGTCAGGACATTGGAATAGAGATGGTGGCGGAGGAGCCCTTAATGGGCCAACGGCAGCGCTCATACTCCCGTAGTGGACTACTGGCACCAGTGTACCCGCCCCTTCGTCCTAGGGGAATAATTAAGGAACTGGCCCGCCAGGTTGGGGGTTGTGCCATCGAGGTAACTTTCCTACCACGTAAAAAATCGATGGTTCCGAAACAACCAAAAGCCTCGGATAAGGATGACTCAACTAATGACGACCCCAGCAAACGAAATAAGGACAACGACGTTCGGATCTGTACGTGGAATGTTCTGTCCCTTTACAGACCACGTGCAGCCGAACAACTAGCAGAGGCCCTAGACTGCTATAAAGCACATATTACCGCCATCCAGGAAGTGCGATGGGATGGGCCGGGCAAAAAGAGGATGAAAAACTGTGGCATCTACTACGGTAATTGCTACAGAGGCAACAGGCAACGCTTATTCGGATGCGGATTTGTCATACGCGGTAGACTTAGGCAAGAAGTCTTAAGCTTCCGACACGTGAGCGAGCGTATTATGACTATCCGGATCAAGGCTAAATTCGCTAACATAAAGACCCTGCCACCAAAGAGTGTTCCTACGAGCTCCTCGACAAAACATACGAGCAATGTCTTAAATACGACGTTAAAATCGTATTGGGCAATTTTAACGCCATAATAGGAAAGGAGGACGTATTTGGTTTGGCAGTCAGTAAGCATAGCCTACACGACACCACCTCTGACAACGGACTAAGGCTAATTGATTTCGCTGTGGAGCGAAATGTCACCATAGCAAGCACATGGTTTCCTCATCTCGATATTCATAAGCAGACATGGCGGTCCAATGATCATGTCACGATCAACCAAATTGGTCATATTGCGATCGACGCAAGGCATGCCTCCAGTATTCTGGATGTCTGGACCTTCCGAGCGGCTAACATAGACTCGGATCATTACCTTGTTCTAGCCAAGGTACGAATGCGGATATCCCAATCTGAGCAACAAAGAAGAATCACTGTGAGAAAATTTAACGTCGAAAAGCTACAATCGCAAGAGACCGCCAGACTCTTCGCTGAACGCGTATCCCGAAATCTCTCAATCACCCCTATGCCGCCAGCATCAAGTGCCGAAGACCAGGGGCAACGCTGCCAACATGCCACCAGAAACGCCGCGACTGATGTGTTGGGTCTCGCTCGCCCACAACCGCGAAACCCCTAGTTTGACGAAGAATGCCGGCGAGTGCATGCAGCAAAACAAGAGGCATACAAAGCGGCGCTGCAAAAGAAAACGAGAGCTGCTCGTGAGCTCTACGAACAAAAGAAACGGGAAGAACATCGGCTTCTCCAAAAGAAGAAGAAAGAGCATGAGAAGCGCGCGTTTGAGAATATCGAGAGTTTATACTCCAGGAACAATGTACGGAAGTTTTACCAAAAGGTAAAAAGAACGTGTCAGAGGAGCAATACCCGTACAGAAACCTGTAGAGATGAAAATGGAAACCTCGTAGTAGAATCACAGTCGGTGCTGAGAATATGGAAAAACTACTTCTGCAGACTGTATAACGGCGACGAAGACCAACATCCCGCTGTCAGGCAGAATGAACCATTCAACATAGACGATGATAGTCAAAATTTCCGTCCACCTGACCAAAATGAAGTGAGGATAGCAATATCCAAGCTAAAATCCAACAAGGCTGCTGGACCTGACGGCTTACCGGCCGAACTTTTCAAGGCAGCTGGGGATGAATTGGTAGAGTGCATACATCAACTCATCTCTAAGATTTGGTCAGACGAGTGTATGCCTAATGAATGGAACCTCAGCATCGTCTGCCCGATCCACAAGAAAGGAGATCCCCTCAACTGCGCCAATTATAGAGGCATCAGTCTCCTCAACATCGCATACAAGATATTTTCTGCGATATTGTGTGAACGCCTGAAACCTTTTATCAACAGCCTGATTGGACCCTATCAGTTCGGTTTCAGGCCAGGAAAGTCCACCATCGATCAAATCTTCACACTTCGGCAGATCCTGGAGAAAACCCAAGAATTCCAAATCGATACTCACCACCTCTTTATCGATTTCAAGGCCGCCTATGACAGCATCTATAGAGAAGAGCTTTATAGAGCCATGTCTAGTTTTGACATCCCTGCCAAACTTGTCCGTCTGTGCAGGCTGACGATGGAGAACGCTCGCTGCTCCATCAAGGTCGGTAATTACCTCACCGAGACCTTTGATGTCAAAAAAGGCTTTAGGCAAGGTGACGCGCTGTCATGTGACTTCTTTAACATTGTACTTGAACGGATTGTGCGGAACTCATAAGCCAACACCGGAGGCACAATCTATTACAAGTCTGTACTACTGCTTGCATACGCCGACGATATAGACATTATCGGAAGAACTCAGCGTGCTGTCACCGGTGCGTTTGCAAGCATTGAGGCGGAAGCGGCCAAAATAGGCTTAGCGATAAACGAGGGCAAAATCAAGTATATGCTGTCAACAAGAAGGGAAAACCAACACCGACGAATTGGACAAAACGTCACCGTGGGCAGCTATAACTTCGAGGTAGTAAGGGACTTTGTCTAACTTGGCTCTGCTATAAACTCTGAGAACAACATCTGCGCAGAAATCAAGCGAAGAATAACTCTTGCCAATCGCTCATTTTTTGGGCTTATAAGGCAATTCAACAGTAAAGCCCTCTCTCGAACAACTAAGGAGACTCTGTATAAGACCCTGATCATCCCAGTCCTGCTTTATGGCGCTGAAACATGGACTTTATTAAAAGAGGATGAAGATATCCTTGGTCGCTTCGAGAGAAAAATTGTTCGTAAGATTTTCGGTCCCGTTTGCGTTGACGGGTTTTAGAGGAGAAGATTCAATCACGAACTATACGAGCTGTACAGCGACATCGACCTAGTCAAAAAAACTGCGTATTTGGCGTCTGAGATGGCTAGGACATGTAGAGCGAATGGACACCAACGCTCCGGCCCGCAGAGTCTTCGAATCTAATCCCGAGGGACGACGCAGTAGAGGGAATCATCGCCATAGGTGGCGCGCACAAGTTCAAGGGGACCTCGACCAACTTGGAGTGCGCAACTGGAGGCAGTTAGCTAAAGACCGAGCTAAATGGAGAGGCTTGTTGGTTGAGGCCCAGGTTCACCCCGAACTGTAGCGCCACCTAAGTAAGTAAGTAATGATGTCGCTTATAGATTCAGCATGTCTTCTTCTAATTCTACCCGTCAAGGTTCATAAAGTTGGATTTTCGCTTTAGAGATATGTGGGAGATAAAATCTCCTTAGTATTTCAAATTCTTCTAGAAAGGTTCAGTAAAGTCTTTTTTTAACTTCGTCAATGCTGAGTGCACAGAAGAGTTTTTTGTTAACAATATTTATTTTACTTTGTCTGAACTTTGGCAGCTGAGTGTGGTTTTTTTTTTACAGGAAACGCTCAACTGGAGCACTCAAATACGATGGTTATCTACACGTTTAAACAAAGGTCGTGCTTCAAATCATCTTCAGTGCCAAAGCGCAGTTTTTACTCAATGGTTTCGTAAATAATGAAAATGATCCGAACTGGAACGATGCCAATAGACAACAGTTCCTTTGCATCCAAAAAACGGACTTTTTCGTGTGGTTGCCAAACGTCTTCAAAAACGATTGTCGGGTGGTAACCGTCAACGCCAAAAGGTATCGAGAGATGATAAGAAATTTGTTTGCCCTATATTAGATAACATGGACATAGGCAACATTTAGTTCCAGTGAGACAGTGTCACGTGTCATACAGCGGATGAAGCAATTGCGTGTTTGAGCGAAAAGTTTCTAAGTAGCGTTATTTCGTAAAAAGGTGATGTCAACTGACCACCACGATTGTGCGATTCGACGCCCTTAGACCTTTTTCTTTTGCGCTACGTTAAATCTCTGAACTATGTCAAGAAACCAGCAACAATTCACAACCTGAAGAGCAAAGTCGTGCAAGCCATTGCTGAAATCCAGCCCGATTTATGTAGAACATACTTACACATCCAAATTAGGGACCATTGAATCGCCTCCTGAATGATATTGAATGACCCTTTATAAGAATGGAATAAGAATATTCTATTTTCAGATATTTTTGCTTATGATGTCTGGTCAAAGAGAACGCATTTTGATTCCGCAACCTTCGTCAAGTATTGCAAATGTTTATATTTGTATACACATTTGCTGATAACAAGTAGGGATTTTCCGTAGAAATTAAGGAACACTTACTTAGACTGATTGGTTAAGCTTCGTATTGACTACTTGAACATGAGATAGTAGTCTAGGTTTGAGTCCTCAGCAGGTGAATGGTGTCTATTGATATTTTTTATTTATTTTTGAATTAATAAGCCATGCGACACCTAAGGACTTGAACTTGAATCACTTTCTCATGTCCGGGTTATTGCTACAATACTATACTTAACCAATCTTGCCTAGTAAGTTTTAATCATGGTGATGGAAAAAGTCTTACTTGTGCGTGGGCAGAAACCTAAACGTCAGTTTTGCCTATTTTGACAACTGATAATCCGCATTTGTTGTTGCCGTTAGGCCGTTAGGCTTTTACAGAGATTTTCGTGGCACTTGATCAGCAAATACTCTATTTGATGTTATGTCCTCATGCATTCGTACATGTTCCTTTATTGCAGTCAAGCAATAGCCCAAGAGAATATTAGTATCCAGGAACTTTATGGCTTTCAGCATAATGGAGAATGTCTTCCCTGATAACTGATCAACGTAGTGAGTGATCAAGCACATTGGATCCAATTGAGACACAAAACATTGATCAACTATTATTTTCACGATTTCATTGCAGCATGCACCTTCGCATAGTGTCCTTATTTTAGTTTAGAACTTTCGTAACCTTGGGTAAGGGAATTTTGTGGCCAATTTTGTGTGTATCCCAATAATCGCACTGGTACTGAATGTATGGGAATAAGGCCATGTGTCAATTAATGGTTAACTTTTAGTTAGCGCCTAAATTTGGCGTTTCTCTGCATGTTGAGCGTTAATAAGTTTGGGTGAAAGTTTATTCCTTACACGTTCGCTTACGCCGTTTTGTACAATATTATGCCGATTTAATTTTTAAATACAAGACTTTAACTACTTGGCTAACATTTATAAAGCTTCAGAGGCGGCCAGATTTATTCACCAGGATAGTGTCAAAATTTTGCGACAGCCTAAAAATCTGTACTTGTTACTAGGGATGTACACATCGAAGAAATATTGAAAAGTATATCGAAAAAAAGAAGCAACTGCTTACTGGGCCTCGTGCAATAGTCTTTCGGGCCATCATTTTAGTACTGATCGTGTTTTTTTTAAATGTTAATTTACGTCTAAAATTTGAACTCTTTTACTATAAATGCATGACGTAAGTTAGAAATGAAATGAAGAGATAGGAAAGAGTTATTCTTGGTGTAGGGGTTCAAAACTGGGTGCGCTGTGGCTAGTGTGTCGCACCACTGCGCCTGAGGTTCAATGTTTAAATCCCAGAAAAACACCAAAAAGATTTTTCACGGTCCCCCTCTCGCGAACGTTTGACAAACATCCGTGAGTCACGAGAAAGCTTTTCAAAAAACAAAAATTTCCTTCGGATATCCCACAAATCTGTGGGTCCCTTCCATTCGTGTAAAAATTAAAACGCATACAACACGAGTGGGTGCGAGAAGTTAGGCTCTTAATGGGCCGTTGTGCCAAACATATAAATATATGGCTTAAAACTCAGATGATACGATGGTTGTCCGATAAGTTTTTAGAATGTGGCGGCAGTAATTCTTTTGGCGTTTCCGAATATCTTCTTCTTATTCTTCCTATTTCGGCGATGCTATGATCTGAACTCAAAGGATCATTACCCTCCCACCTCACTGCGTTTCTACTGATTCGCCTGTTTGACCTCAGAAAATATAGGTAGGCCTCGTGATTTTGGACCACTTCGTTACTGAAGCATATTAAATGTTGCTGTCGTTGCGCTTGTGTGATCCAGGAGTTTTTAGGTATATTTTTTTTTTGCGATATCTTTGGAATGTTCATTGACACTGCCTTTTTCGTGAAGGTCATCCTTGCAGTGCTGTTGTTCCAGAAAATATTGATGCCGTACGCGCCATAATTGAAACCGATCGGCATGTAGCATATCGTGAGATAGAAGCAACCTTGGGCATTAGTAAAACCAAAACTTCATACATGTTGCATGAACACTTAGCTATGAAACTTTATGCTAGGTGGCTTTACCCTAGTGGATTCCACACAATCTGACCGATGCTCAACAAAAGGGTCGTGTGAAATGGTGCAAAGAAATGCTCAGGAAATTCGATGGAAACATGTACAATATCGCTATCCGAGACGAAATCTGGATGTACTCATATGAGTAAAATTAAAAAAAAAAATAATAATAATAATGCCATACGGTTTAGAAATTGCAAGGGCTTGACATATTTACAGACAGACAGACAATAGTGTTTATTGCAATAGTGTTCGGCTTTTATAATAATTTCTTAGTCACAAACACTAAAAAGCATATTTCTACAATTTTGACATTAAAGTAATTACATAGGTCGCGTAGTCATTTTTGTCTCAACAACACCAGCCATTTTATGGATGCAATCATAAACATTCGAAATGTACGTCTCTTTGTACGAAAAGATAAGATTCCAAGGATAATAGCTGATTGTGAATTGGGTACCTCTTAATCTTGGTCATGGCCACACGACCCTTATAGGTAATGTTTCCACGTACCTACCACTAATATAGGTAGTTTCGGTAGCGCGTTATGTTTTTTTTTTTTTTTGCTTTTTGACTTGCACTTGCAGCCCAAAGAGCAAGTATTGTGGGTATATCTCAAGATTTTAATAAAAATTGATACGATTATGGAGCTCGAGGCAACATCGGAATTTTCTTTCTACGCTCAAAATTAAAAGCCGATATTAAAAATTCAATTTTTCTCCAAAACGGCTCTGAAGTTTTCGTTCAAATTTAGACTAGTTTATATATACTTCTTTTGATTTGGTATCATGCAAAAGTTCGACTACACCCAGCAAAGTAAAACTTTATTTAGACCATACGAGTTCTTACGGGTATTCTACACCTAACTCAATAATTTATTATCAAATTTTAATGAAATCATCATTTTTAAATCATATTTCACGATTTTTTACTGAAAAATATTTCTCACAAAACAGAAGTGTTACACTTCGAACGGGTCGTATAATATCCTATCCATTATCGTTCGACTCAGCTATACGTATATAACGGGTGCGCCATATTTTATGTCCGTATGTAAACATTGAATAACTTTGACATTTATCAACCGAATGACTTGAGTAGACATGTTTTTGAAACGTCAATTCAGTACAATTTGAACCATGAATCGCTTCATAATGAAACAACGCGCCGGAATAGTGACGCTGTACATTGAAAATAGTCATTCAGTTGTGTTAACTCAACGTGCATATCGTGGAAAATGTCGTGGCCAACAGGCACTGTCTGACAACACTATTCGTCGTTTGGTGTCGAATTTTGTTGAGCACGGGACAGTGGGAGATCGTCGACATACCGTTCATCAACGCCCAAGACGTTCCAATGAACTGGTTGAAGCGGTAAGAGAGAGTGTTGCCGAGAACCCACATGTGTCGCATCGTCACCGCGCTCAGCATTTTGACGCCAGTGGAACCACCTTGCGGCGCATTTTGAAGGAATGATTTGCATTTCTTTTCGTATAAAGTGCAATTGACTCAAAGAATATTGCCGACAGACCGTCCACGTCACTGGGAATACGGCCAAACAGTCGCTCGAATGGTGGTTGATTTTTGGCAGCAAATTTTGATGACCGACGAGGCCCATTTCACACTCTCTGACACCGTTAACAAGCAAAATTGCCGCATTTGGGGAACGGAGAATCCACACGAGATCCATGAAACATCATTTCATGACCAAAAAGTGACTGTTTGGGCCGGCCGGCGCGGCATTTGCGCCAAAACCATCATTGGGCCATTTTTCTTCAGAGAAGGCGAAACAGTCAATGGGAATCGATATCGGTGGATGTTGACTCATTATGTCTGCCCACAAATGTGTGAAAAAGGTCTGGACGGTTACTGGTTTCAAGAAGACGTTGCGCCATGCCACACTGCAAAGCAAGCAATGAAGTTTCGAAAATTCCCTGGACGTGTTCTATCAAAAACTGGAGACATTGACTGGCCACCCAGATCTCCAGTTTTGACCACTCCGGACTTCTTTTTGTGGTGTTATTTGAAAAGCAAAGTGTACGCAAGCAAGCCTCAGACTATCGACGAGCTCAAGGCAAACATTCGTGCCTAAATCATCGCTATACCGCCCGAGATTCTCGAAAAAGTGATGGAAAACGCAGCAAAAAGGCCACATTTTGCTTTGGTCAATAGAGGCGGCCACTTGATTGATGTTGTATTCAGAAACTAGTCCAAATGAATTGTAAACAACCAGAATAAATAAAAATACCTCATATATGGAAATCAGTTTATTTTTTTTTAAGTTATTCAATATCACATACCGACATAAGAGATGGCGCACCCTGTACATAAAAGTGAGCTTGGTGTTGTCGAATGAAAACTTGATACTTGAATGTAATTTATCAAATTTCCAAAGATTGCATGAACTTATTTTTTTTTTAAAAAACGCGCTCAGAAGTGGGCGTGGCAATATACTTTGTGCCAAAAGTTATTTGCTATACATATTCTTTTACAACTTTTTATGATTTCTAGTAAAACAAAAATTGTTCGTGTGCTAATTTCAAAAAGGCCTAGGCCTTGCATGGGCTGTTGCGTCAAATATGTAATATGTATGTACGAGTATGTACAGTTTTGTGCCATATCCGAAAGGCAATTGTTATTTTGTTTTTTGAGAAGCTTTCTCATGACAACAATAATCTCGGATGTTTGTCAGATGTTCGTGAGAGGTAGGACCGTGAAAAAATGTCTGGTGTTTTCTGGGATTCAAACATTGAATCTTACGCGCAATGGTCCGACATACTAACCAACCACTGCACCACACCGCCCATAGCATATACATTCGTCTTAAAAACGACTTAGTTTTGATACGATTGATTAAACAACTGATAATCTGCAGCGTTCGCAATTCGTGGGGTAAATATTTATCAAGTTTCTTTTATTTTATCGCTCTGCTCAAGATATGGTTACTGTGGATACTTCAAACTTCCCTACAAGGCATCGTACAGTCGTCGATGGATTACGTTCAACTTCTGCTTTTAATTCGGTATCAACCATGCTGTGCATCGTTCTTCCACGGGCTTCATTTTCCATGTCAAAATCTCATTCGAGACGCGGTAATTCGAAATCTCGATTACCAAAATCTCACTTTTTAAAAGATCGATTCGCAGAATCCTGCGTTTTTATTTATATAAACAAAAAAAATTTACATATTTGGTTACATGCCAAAGTGGCGCCCAGAGCATCTGAGAAACGGGTTAAGATACATGTGGATACCTGCCGGACAACAAGCAATTGTTACCATTGTTTCAAAAATTAATATTAGTTCTAGATATTTACCATTCGCATTTGTTTTTCTAGATTTTAGCTGTTCGATTTTTTATTTATTTTTTTTTTTTTTTAGATTTCGGTTTCGAAATTTTTTTGCCTAAAGAAATTTTTTTTTAGATTTCTTTGTTATATGTATATCTACATATCAGGGTAAACCCAATAAAAGAACTAGTTTTGATTAGAAAAGTGGAATTTAAAAAACGGAATTGAAAGAAACAGGATTTTAAAAGCCTGATATTTTGATTATTTTAAAAACGGTATTATGGGAAAAAGTATTATTAAAAGCCGGAAATCGTACCCAACCCACTAACACCACATTAATTATATCTAGTTTATTTCCCGAGCTGCTCTCGCTGCGTTGCCTTTTAAATGCTTAAGGAAAGCACCCTAATATCTTTGGAACAAAGCATCCTTTTAGAAAAATTGTCAGAAGGAAGATAATTACTCATTTGTTCAACTACAAAAACAATCTTGGAGAAGTCACGGTAAGGCGCTCATTTCATATGTAACAACCTGATTCATGTGTACACAATTTTTATTCGCGCTCACTTTTTAGTTGAGTTTCAATTTCAAAGTCACAACGATTATGACGTAATAATAATTACAGAAACCTGATTTCAGCCGAAACTACAGCGTATTTCGCCTTAATCGCTGTAAATCGGTTGAGGAACGTGGTGGAGATGTCCTGGTTTCTGTTCGGACAACATTTTCCTGTAAGCAGGTAAAATTGCCGATCTTAGACGTCGAACAAATCGGTGTTTCTGTTAATGTTGATCGTATTGCAAAATCGATTTTCTTCATTGTTACTTATATGTATACCATCAAAAAGTAAACTAGACACTTTTGAAAAGTGCATTGAAAATATTGAATTTGTAGATAATCATTATTCTGATTCAAAAAATATTTGCTTTGTTGGTGACTTTAATATTGGTGATGTAGTTTGATCTTAGTATGAAGACGACAAAACGCTTATTCCACATAATGTAATAAAAGACTTCGAGTTAGCTATTGTTGGCCTTTTGCTTTGTTTTAACTTATGCCAAATTAATTCTATAACGAATTCTTAAAATAGAATTTTAGATCTTGTTTTTATTAATGCAAGCGACTTTAACGTTAATGTTTTTTGAAGCTCCGCTTCCTCTTTTAAATAATTCGATTTATTATAAGCTATGTTGAAAATGAGATGTATAATTATCATAAGAGAGATTTCAGGTAGGTCTTTTAACTTTTTAAAATGTGATTTTGGTGGATTAAAGTCATATTTCAAATCATTTGATTGGGATCTTGAATTTCAAAATCTCTGTCTTCCTGAAATGTACTCGCACTGTCTTTTAGCTGCCATTATGAAATTTTCATTTACTAGTTTGTTCCATGCTCGGTGAAGAGAAGTATTTCGAAAACCTCATGGTATTATAGGCGGCTTCTTTATTTAAAAAATTAAAAAAAACAAAGCCTACAAAAGATTTCAAATTTCTGGAAATGAAATTGATAAAGATCTGTTTTGGAAGCTGCGGAAGGACTTGACTATCCTAAGCAAGTTCTTGCACAATCTGTATAACTAAAACTAAAACGTAATTCCAAGTGTTTCTGGTCATTTATAAACCATAAAAGATGTTCCATTGGGGTGCCCAAAACAATGGTTTATAAAAGTGTTGAAACCAATGATATTTATATGCACAACAGTTGAATTATTTGCGCAATTTTTTTAATCAGTTTTCACGAAACGCAGTATATCCAGTAGTTTTGAGTTGTATTCAATGTCCAAGATTAATTTTGGTCTACTAGTTATAGAGTTGCGGGATGTACAGTCTGCGGCTCGCACCCTCAAGCCCAATTCTAAGCCTGGTGCTGATGGTATCCCGGCAATTGTATTGAAAAACTGTTGTAATTCCCTGTGTACACCTTTGTTCACAATTTTTTAATCTCTTTCATCTGGCATTTTTCTCGACGATTGGAAACTGTCGTTTTTGGTTTCTATTTTTAAATCTGGATCCAAGAATAACATTGGAAACTACCGAGGAATATGCAAACAATCCGCTATACCAAAGCTTTTTAAAAGCATCGTTAAACATAAATTAGAATTGCATGTAAAAGAACATCTGTCTGAGTTTCAGCATGGTTTTGTTTCTGGTCGCTTGACAATATCAAATTTAGTCCATTTTACATTCTATGAAAATGGATGCCAAGTTGAAGCTATCTATATGGACTTTAGCAAGGCATTTGATTCAGGGGATCATAAGATTTTGCTAGAGAAACTGGAACACTTTGGATTTCATTCTGCAATGCTGAGGTGGATTTCCTCGTTTTTAGTTGGTCGGTTCCAAAAAGTTTACATAGATAATTGCTTTTCAAGGCTAATCTCATGTGCAAGGTAGTCATTTGGGCCCTCACTTTTCATAATTTTTATTGGTGATATTGTTCAATGTATAAGATTCAGTCAATGCTAAATGTATACAGATGATCTTAAGCTATTTCTTAAGATAAAAAGTTAAGATGATTGTAGAAAGACGCAAATCGACCTTAGCAACCTATCGATTGGTGTATTCACAATTGCTTAATATTGAATACTCAAAAAATGCACGGCTATTTCTTTTTTAAGATCTCAAACGCAATACATGTATGACTATTGCATTGCTTTAACTCCTTTAAAAAGGGTTTATCAAATGAAAGACCTTGGTATTATTATCGACAACAAGCTAACTTTTCCTCTTCACGTTGAGTATGTAGTTGTCAAAGCTAACTCACTTGTTGGGTTTATCAAAAGAAATTCAAGAGTTTTCCGATCCACACACTTTAGTATATCTATTTATCTCATTGGTTAAATCGATTCTTGAATACGCGATGTTATCTGGAATCCCATTTATCAGACCCACTCGGATCGTATAGAAAGAGTGCAGAGGCGGATCACAAAATATATTTTCAAAAAAATTCGCTGGGACTTTGAGCTTTCGTACAGCGCACGTTGCCAATTACTGGGTATACTTACCCTTAATGTGAGAAGATACGCCCACGATGTATTATTTATCAGAGATGTTTTGTGTTACCGCATAAATAGATCTACCCCTTCATCTCAGGTGTCCATTTATGCTCCCGAAAGGCACCCAAGAATTCGAGACGTTCTTTTTCAACCATTACAAAAAACAAACTACGGTGGTAATGAGTCTATTTCTAAAGCTCTTATGTCTTTTAATGAAGCCAGTATGGATCTAGATTTTCATTGTTCTAGAAATCGCTTAAAAAACACTCTGTTTGATTTTTTAATGAATTCATTTGTTATCGCTTTCCTCCCTCTATTTTCTAAAGGCTATAACAACTTTATTACAATAACCACGTACATACGAGTATATCTTATATATTAATACGTGAATACGTAACTAATCGTACGTTTTTTTAGTATTTATTATAATAGAAGGAGGATGAAACTTATATCATTCGAAACGTACTGTGCCATAGATGTGCAGAAAAAGAAAAAATTATGTGCGAACCGTTAATTTAGGTAAATTCCCCTCGGTCGAATTTCGACCACACGCAATACTAGTATTTATTAATTTATCTATGTATGTACATATACATATATATATATATATATGTACACATATATTTTTTTTATTATTCATAAATTTTTGTAATCTGTAAAGCTATGCTTGTAGATGAAATAAACAAAACTAAAACTAAATAAATAAATAATTTGAAATTTTACCACGCCCACATACTTTTGCAAAACGTAGCCACGCCTCCGTTTTTAAAGATGGGATATAATTTTACATCTTTCAACCTAAAATTGTAAAACTTGTTCACATACTTCACTACAAGCGAAGGCAAGAAAGTCGAGGCAAGTACGAAACGTCAGCCCTACTACTAACATACTTTCAAATTTAAAAAAACAACGCTACCGCCAAATAAATCTTTTGGATTCGTAATCACCATGGAAAAATACGTTGATGAAAAAACTCCTCAAAAAATGATGCAATTATTTACATCTTATAGCTTACCCTTCGTAATTCGGCCTTTGATAGTCCACTTGAGTTTCTTGTTTGAATATTGTTATTATTTGACATATCGTTGCTGTAGCTATTGCAATTTCCATCGAAATCGTCATCCGAATTGATATTGTAATCCATTTTCATTTGTTTAATCCAACAGTGATGTTATCCGAATAAAGTATTAACAAATCTTCACTAATTTGTTTGTTTTTTATACACAAAAATATTAAAACATCAGTAATAAAAATGTCAACGAAAACATGTATTTTTTTAGTAATCCTACGAACAAGCACTATCACCCACAACAACCAAATAAATAATAGTAGAGTCCCATTGTACACATGGAAAAAACAAACATATTTAACAAGAGAAATAAATATCCCGACTAGGCATACCGGTACAATAAAACAAAACAACGCGATCGAGTTTTTCCTTTCATTTAGTTGGCAGGATCACCAAGAATAATGTTTACACATCTACGACCCAAAGGATACTGATCGCACGAAATGCATTTCTGGTCGATAACAAACGATACCCACTCCACTCCAAATAATTATATTTTGTTCTCCTTCTTATTCCTTTAATTTCTTACAACTCCTATCGTGTGAAATTTCTTCTTTTTTTTAACTACTGATCTTGAAGGTAGTGAACTTGGGGGAAAATAGAAATTTATTTTATTAAGGGATGATCAAATGTCGGCTCGGCACCTTTGGTCGAACAACCCTTGTCTCTATGTTTTGCCTAACGCCATGCGACGTACACTGATGTGCAAGAATTTTAAATTGAAATGATACGATGATGGGATGGGAATTCCAAAGCACCCCATCGAAAGTAACAGGAATAATTACTAATTGCATACAACTGTGTGAGTGAGCTGTATTAAATAGAAGATGATATGACTCGTATGTAAAATATAGTTAGGGTTGTAGACAACGGGCAATCGAAATATGTACATACCTTATTATTATTATAATACTTTACATAAGATAAATAATGATCAAATGTATCTGGTTTATTCATGCATATAGGTATGTCTGTACGAGTATACTACGATACGATACGATATTTGGGACTCAATTGGACTGCGAAATATAAGATCTACTGCTCTGGCCCAGTGGTTAGCCAGAAGTAAAATTGAGGCGTTTGATAAACCTCAATAATGTCTTGTATTCCATGTTCCATCGAGACCCGAGTTAGATGGAGAAATCATTTCTTTGCGGCCCCTGGGCATTCACAAAGAATGTGTTCTGCTATTTCCCTTTGTTCGCCGCAGAATCTGCACATGGTTCTATCTGATAGTTTTATTTTATTCAGACAGAACCCGAGTGGACAATGTTTGATATGCAGCCCGCTACAGTTCGCAAATCATCTTTGCTGAGTTCAAGTAGCATGCTTGCTCTATTTTTGTTGGGACTTATGAACTTTTTCGCTTGTCCTAGACACTTTTGGTTGGCCCAGTGTTCGGCGAGTCCTTAAGTCTCCCATTGGGTATTTGTGGACTGTATACCACTGGATGGTACCCCGAAGTAGGGTTCAGGGCCGATGAGTGGGCGCCCAGCGCATTTCCTCGCCAGACAGTCAATTTCCCCTCAAAACTTTCGTGCCCAGGAATCCATATTATGGTAAGCTTATTTGCGGAGGCTATCAAGGAGATTGAGATAGTCCCACACTAGATTTGACCATACCATATAGAAATAGTACTGTCTGACTGCCCAAATAGATGTAGATGCTGGTTCCGGTAGTGTTTCTCCGCAGGCATTCCTGAATGAATAGTTCTATCGCATGGACTTCTGCTTGGAAGATGGTAGGTGATGTACCAAGCGCTGCCGCACGCTAAAAGTTGGGACCCCAGCTCCGGTACTGCCATTTACCAATTTGTAGCCACCTGTGTACCAGATTTGTGCGTTGGGTGGTGTGTTGATACCTTTGTTTCTCCATTCTTCACGGTCACTAATGACCAGTTCGAATTTCCGGAAGAACCGAAATCTCTTGAGCATATCTGGAATCATAAAGATTGGGCTATTTTGGATATTTTCAAGAATGCTCAAATGGCCTGTAAAATCGTCGGGTTTCAGTTTTTGTATCTGAGGCAGCAGCCTAAGAGCACTTAGCGTAGCTTCTTTCTGAACTGTGAAGTGCAGCGACGTGAGATTAAGAATTATCCTAAAGCTGCCGTCGGGTAGGTTTTCATTGTCCCGTGAATGCCGACACAGGCTAATCTTACTAACTTACTTAGGTGGCGCTACAGTTCGGGGTGAACCTGGGCCTCAACCAACAAGCCTCTCCATTTAGCTCGGTCTTTAGCTAATTGCCTCCAGTGGCGCGCTCCAAGTTCGTCGAGGTCCCCTTGAACTTGTGCGTGCCACCTATGGCGATGATTCCCTCTGCTGCGTCGTCCCTTGGGGTTAGATTCGAAGACTCTGCTGACCGGAGCGTTGGTGTCCATTTGCTCTACATGTTCTAGCCATCTCAGACGTCCAATACGCAGTTTTTTGACTAGGTCAATGTCGCTGTACAGCTCGTACAGCTCGTATAGTTCGTGATTGAATCTTCTCCTCCAAAACCCGTCAACGCAAACGGGAGCGAAAATCTTACGAAGAATTTTTCTGTCGAAGCGACCAAGGATATCTTCATTCTCTTTTAATAAAGTCCATGTTTCCGCGCCGTAAAGCAGGACTGGGATGATCAAGGTCTTATATAGAGTCTCCCTAGTTGTTCGAGATAGGGCTTTACTGTTGAATTGCCTTATAAGCCCAAAAAAACAGCGATTGCCAAGAGTTATTCTTCGCTTGATTTCTGCACTGATTTTGTTTGTAGAATTTATAGCAGAGCCAAGGTAGACAAAGTCCCTTACTACCTCGAAGTTATAGCTGCCCACGGTGACGTTTTGTCCAATTCGTCGGTGTTGGTTTTCCCTTCTTGTTGGCAGCATATACTTGGTTTTGCCCTCGTTTATCGCTAAACCCATTTTGGCAGCTTCCGTCTCACTGCTTGCAAACGCACCGGTGACAGCACGCTGAGTTCTTCCGATAATGTCTATATCGTCGGCGTATGCAAGCAGTTGTACAGACTTGTAATAGATTGTGCCTCCTGTGTTGGCTTGTGAGTTCCGCACAATCTGTTTAAGTACAAGGTTAAAGAAGTCACATGACAGCGTGTCACCTTGTCTAAAGCCTTTTTTGACATCAAAGGTCTCGGTGAGGTAATTACCGACCTTGATGGTGCAGCGAGCGTTCTCCATCGTCAGCCAGCACAGACAGACATGGCTCTATAAAGCTCTTCTCTATAGATTCTGTCATATGCGGCCTTGAAATCGATAAAGAGGTGGTGAGTATCGATTTGGAATTCTTGGGTTTTCTCCAGGATCTGCCGAAGTGTGAAGATTTGATCGATGGTGGACTTTCCTGGCCTGAAACCGCACTGATAGGGTCCAATCAGGCTGTTCATAAAAGGTTTCAGGCGTTCACACAATATCGCAGAAAATATCTTGTATGCGATGTTGAGGAGACTGATGCATTTATAATTGGCGCAGTTGAGGGGGTCTCCTTTCTTGTGGATCTAACACAGGCTAATCGGTGCAGTCGATTTAGTTGTTCCTTAGCTTTGATCTGCTGTGTTTTAGGCCACCATACTAAAGAGGCGTAGGTCATTGGTCTGACGATTATGCTGTACATCCAGTAGATCATCTTGGGTTTCAGTCCCCACTTTTTACCATAGAAGCGTTGGCACGTGAACATTGCCCTGGTCGCATTGTTGATAACATTATTTAGGTGAGAGTTCCAGTTAAGCTTTTTATCCAGGATATTTTGCTTTTGGTTTATTGGGGGTGTTTTCCAGCGAGATTTACTTCAGTTCGAGCTTCCTCTACTTAGAAAAGGGTACAAGGATAATTTCTCCAGGGTTGATGGTTATGAAGCAATTAGGAGGGACCTCGAAATTAAAGAGATAAACCACAACAAGTAATTGGATGTGTGAGATGCTGAGAACTAGGATTGCTGAGACAAAGGTGGGAGAAGAAACCATCACAATAAGCACCACTAGAAGCTGCCCATAATGAGAAGTACTATCGCCATTAATATGAAGCCTAGCAATAGATGAGCTACTGCAAAAATTGACAGAGGTCTGCATAAGCTGCTAAGGCTATGCCCACGACATAGTCATTATTTCAAGAGGGAAATTTGAAGAAACGCTTTGCGAAATTATTCAAAGGGCTTTCAGAACCACTCAGGAGTGGTGTGAAACGGTAGGACTAAGAGTAAACCCTACCAAAATTAATGTGGTACCCTTCACAAAGAAAATGCAGCTGAAGCGTATGCAACCTATCTTACTGAAAGGGATCAGAGTCGACACACAGAAACAGATCCAGTATCTAGGCATAAAATTAGAAAATAAACTTTTCTGTACGGAACATGTAGGAGCTGTGGCAATTTGAATAAAATGCTGACCAATAAAAGAGATTAGAGCAGAGGACCAACTCAAACAACAAATTGTGCAATTATGTGGCACACGAATGGATTGAAAACATCTTCAGACACTGGGGCAAGCGTATATGGACCCAGGACCGGATAGTCTGAAACCCTGGAAATTTTCTCTTGCATATTCCAAGCAGAGGTTCACGCGATCGAAAAATGCGCCCAATTCAACTTCGACAGGAAATATCGCAGGCAGTACATCGTAATACTGTCAGATAGCTAACCCACCATGAAGCCACTGAACTCATACGAGATCAAATTCAAACTGGTATAGGAGTGCCTCGTCAAGATCAACAGGCTGGCCAGACTAATAAAGTAACTCTCTACTGAGTACCCGAACATGTTACTAGGAGTGGAGGGGAACGAATCAAAAAACGGCTCCGACGCTCCGTTCAATGGACCAGAACCTTTTTGTGGGATAGAACCACTCAAAATACGGGAAGAACTGAGAAAAGAAGCAGATAGCAAAGATCAAGCATTGGAATCATATCCTCCAACTAAGACAGGCGAATGGACTTCTGGGAAGCCGCAACCTGGAAAGAAGAAGCGCGAAAGATAGCAAGAATTGAATGCGCATCTTAATGGGCATGCTAACGGGTCACTACAGACTCCAGGAAATTGGGAATAGCATTATAGTATTATTATAACTTTATTAACAGGTAATAAATTACACAATTAATCTTCAATTTACGGTACTAGCTACTAGAGCTTTCTGCCGATTATATTATAGTATTTAAGTTTCGCAGTTCTTGTCATACATGTAATATGGTTTCGCTGTCACCGCTTTCTATCAGAATTGAGAAAACTATTATGACAACTCTCCGCACAATTTAATATTTTATCACATAAGGAAACTTCCGGTGGAACTATTGATTCGAATCGTTCTAATAAACGTTAGGAATTCACAGATATATGTACCTCCACGCACTTTGCAGCCGTGCCGATGCATTTGATCAAGAGAGACATCATGTCAAAAAATGGAGTGCAATTTGCTTCCTTAAATACCGCTATCTACCACGTTTGGCCCCCTCCTTCCGGCAAGGTAAATTTCATCTCTTAACCTAAAGTAAGCATGAGCATGGACAAGAACTGATGAGAAGTGCAAATTTGAAATGCACGTCAGTCGGTCGGTCGCATCTTTCTCATTCTCCGAAATAATTTTATCCTTTTACTGAGACATACCTACAGACAACTGCGATCGTTTTGCAATAATTTTCGTCCGGTGGCTCACCCCTTCGTTCGCTGAACTTTATCTTTAAAAGTATCGGAATGGCCGTATGACTGCTAATGGTGGTGGTAGTAGTGATGAATAGGCCGCGCAACAAGGCGAGGAGTATTTTCATGAAGTTTCCCACACTTCCTCTTCCATTAGTTGCGCGACTACGACGACCAACACTCGTTTCATTTTCTCACTCTCGGTTCTTTTATGATAATGCGGGGTCTACCGTTCTGCGTGGATGATCTGTATTTTTGTAGGGATAAAAGGGATGGAACGGAAGAAAGGAGCGTGAGAATATTTTCGTTTTTCTGTGTTCTGTTAACCTCGTTTGAGAGTTTTGGTTTTGCAGGGAAGAAAAGGGATCAGTTGTTGGTTCTTTTTTTTTGCTCCGATAAGTTTGCATTGCAATGATTAACTGTGGAGGAATTTTATAAGTATCGCAAAAATTGTACGAGAAGATGTGGAAATGACGATATGTACATACACATACATATGTACATATGGATTTGTATTTTTATTTATGGAGCAATCTGTACAAATTTCTACTGATAAGTTAAAGAAATTTTATTCGATTTGGAATTGGAAGTCTGAGGGGGGGACTATATCAGGGTTTCCGGTTACGATTTAAGGGTGCACTATGTGTATTTGCTAAGACAGATTTGGCTTTATAAAGGAAGGAGTCGGTGGTGACTGAAACTCATCATACACGACTCCACCAAGTGTGTGTGCAGCCTTTACCGCTCTCCTAATGATGACCAACCGGCTGGATTATTTCGATATCCGAAAGGGTGGACTGGATACAGATTCATCACCCCACGGCCGAAATTACTGTATACTCGACGATTTCAATAACTCGAGTTGGCTATGATACTCCAACAGAACTGTTGACGCTGGACGGCAAGCTGAAGCCGTTGCCATCAGCTGCAGTCTCACTTAGCTGGCGAGGGAACCCACTAGGGTTCCAGATGACCCAAATAACTAAAAAAAAAACCTTAGATGTTGTTCTTACATCAGAGCCAAACAGTTAAATAGTAAAAGTAGCTACGCCTTTCGGACATTCAGACCGTGTGCTAATATCGGCATCATATCCGCTACCGGCACCAATGGCAGGACAATGAGCGCACCATCGCGTCGCCTGATTTGGAGTTACAGGTTATCTGACTGGGAGAAGCTGCGAAATTTGTTCGGATCAATTCCATGAGCATGTTACTGCAGACAAGTACAGAACATAAAGAGAATGGCGCTCCAACCCATCAGAGCAAAGAAGATCGACCTTCGTAAGGCTTCGGAACACGTGCATCAAACGATGCAGGCTGCAAAGAACATGTGCAATCAGAGAGTAACTAACAAACTGTTAGGTTATCCCAGTGGGTTTCGCGCATTCTGGTCTATGACAAAAATAACATGCAACAAATTCAGCCACTCCACCCCTCCGCCTTTGGTGAAAGAGGACGGATTACTAGAGACAGTACCTATCTAAGGAGATAGCCAATTTTTAAGCAAGTCGACATTAGACTCGTTACAGCTAGATCCACAAACAATACCAAAAAGCGATGATTGATGCTACCTCGTGCAATTCGACGCATCCTCAAACAACTGGACTGCAAAAGCGCAACTGGACCTGACGGAATACGAGCCGTAGTCGTGGAAAAAACTGCACACCGGAGCTGACGCCTATTCTTTGCGGACTATTTTCTATGTCTTACGGACAGGAAACTTTTCCTTCGTGCCTGCGTTCAACCCATCTCTCAGAAAGGAAAAACATGTTTGCCACAAAACTACTCCTACCACCACATAGCCCTACTTTCGTGTGCTATACAAAGTGATGGACAAACTCCTCAATGAAGAAATAATCACAATCTGGAGAGAGGCGGCAACATGGTCTTGAATGCGCGAGTATCTCTCTAGCAAAATTCTTTTTGTTACAAAACGAGCAAACTTTTGGAACTCATTCCCAGGAAACATATTTCCAGAAGATTGCAATCTCCAGTTTTTGAAGAGCAGAATCAACAGACATCTGCAGACATCTCTCGGTTATAACGCTATAGGTTCGCCTTTCCTGAGAGAAGATTATAAAACAAACAAAAATTGATTCTATCGATTCAATATTTAATATAAAAAGAGGCTTATCTACTTCTACTACACCTACGAATATAAATGAGAAATAGATAAGTGCATAGAGGTACTAGGCAATAGGGTATCTACCCAGGCAAAAACGATGCACCTATGGATACCCAACCCTTGTGATCACTTACTTACTTAGGTGACGCTATAGTTCGGGGTGAACCTGAGCATCAACCAACAAGCCCCTCCATTTAATTCAGTCTTTAAATAATTGCCTCAAGTTGCGCACTCCAAGTTGGTTGAGGGACCCTTGAACTCTGTGGGCCGGAGCGTTGATGTCCATTCGCTCTACATGTCCAAGCTATCTCAAACATCCAATACGCACGCTTTTGATTAGGTCGATGTCGCTGTACAGCGCGTATACCTATAGTTCGTCATTGAATCTTCTCCAAAACACGTCAACGCAAACGAGACCGAATATCTTAAGAAGAATTTTTCGTACATAACAGCGATTGGCAAGAGATTTTCTTCATTTGATTTCTGCGCTGGCGTCGTTTTCAGAATTTATAGCACAGCCAAGGTATTCGTGTTGATTGTCCCTTTTTGTTGACAGAATAGATATACTTGGTTTTGCCTTCGTTTATCGCTAAGCCCATATTAGCTGATTCTGCTTCAATGCTTGCAAACGCATCGGTGACAGTCCGCTGAGGTTTTCCAATAATATCAATATTGTCGGCATATTCAAGCAGTTGTATGGACTTTTGATAGATTGTGCCTCTGGTGTTCGCTTATGAGTTTCGCACAATCCGTTCAAGTACAATATTAAAGAAGTCACATGACAGCGCGTCAGCTTGTCTAAAACCTTTTTTGACATCAAAGGTCTCGGTGAGATCATTACCGACGTTGATGGAGCAGCGAGCGTTCTTCATCGTCATCCTGCACAGACGGACAAGTTTGGCAAAGATGTCAAGACTAAAATGGCTCTATATAGCTCTTCTCAAGAGATGCTGTCTTAGGCGGCCTTGAAATCGATAAAGAGGTGGTGAGTATCGATTTTGATTTCTTGGGTTTTCTCCAGGATCCGCTAAGGTGTGAATGTTTGATCAATAATGGACTTTCGTAACCTGAAACCGCACTGATAGGGGTCGATTATGCTGTTGAAGAAAGATTTCAGGCGTTCACACAATATCGCAGAAACGATCTTGTATGCGATATTGAGGAGACTGATGCCTCTATAATTAGCATAGTTGATGGAGGCTTCTTTTTTGTTGATCGGGCAACCGATGCCGAGATTCCATTCACCAGGCATACATTTGTCTAACCAAATCTTAGAGATGAGTTGGTGTATGCACTCTACCAATTCATCACCAGCTACCTTGAAAAGTTCGGCCGAAAGCAGCCTTGTTGGATTTCAGCTTGGATATTGTTATCCTCACTTCGTTTTGGTCAGGTGGACACAAATATTAACTATCATCGTCTATGTTGAATGGTTCATTCTGCCTGACAGTGGGATGTTGGTCTTCGTCGCCGTTATACAGTCTGCAGAAGTAGTTTTTCCATATTCTCAGCTCCGACTGTGATGATTCAACCATTTACTATTAAAGTAGGCGTTGGATTGTGAAATGGAAACTTTTTACTTACGAATAGATATATGTAAGCGCAAGTGGTTAGTGTGTCGGATCACTGAGCGTGTGGTTCCATAATCGAGTCGCAGAAAACACCAAAAAGTTTTCTTTCACGGTCCCACCTCTCGCGAACGTCTGAAAAACATCCGAGAGTATTGTTGTCACGAGAAAGCTTCTCAAAACAAATTGCCCTTCGGATACAGCACTAAACTTTAGGTTCCTTCCGTGGGAACAAAATATAACGCACATAACACTAGTGGTAGCGAAAAGCTAGGCCCAGGTACTTAAATATTTATTTTTATTTTTTTTTATGTGCAGTACTTAACCGTTCACAGATTTCATTAAAATCCTGTTCTTTTGAAGAGCCAACATCTTTTTATGGTTTTTAATAAAAATGCTAAAAAAATGGCATTTTCCAAAATGTGAGCGTGTCCGAAAATGCTTGCACTTCTACTGCTTCGAAATCTTAGAAGCCCATAATGTGAAATTTCATCATTCTTGCTCAAAATTTAAGGTGACATACGGATGAACGGACGGACCGACCGATGAATAAATTGATGGACATTGCTTAATCGACCCAGCTGTGTGTATTAAGTTTTTTTTCTCTTGAAATGCCCCCGGTCTGATACATCAGATCAATGGAATTTTGATAGCTGGGAAATACACCGAAATTCTGTAAAAGGACCTGGTACCTTGGGCCAGTTAATTGGAAATCCCAGCAAAACAACCACCCCAGAAATTGCTTAGAAATCCGTACCGGTAGATCGCTGCAGCACAGATATGGTTAGACGCAAAGACAAAAACTCGAGGGACTCGAGTCCCTCAATTCTGCCTGCCTGATTTGAGCTACTTTGCTTTAAACTTGCGGGATTATAACTCAAAGCGAAATCGGAGTTTTAGTTCTAACCCCTCACTTAACATAATGCCTATTTTGGAAAATATCGATGTTCTCGAAAACTACTTTTGCTTGCTAATCCCCGTCGATTTAAGTTCTTCTGCCATGAACGCAGGTTTCAAACGATCTATGCTACCGTTCTTGTTCTTTCCGCGGACATTCACAATAAAGATTTTCCGCAGTCTTTTTACTACCTTGAACGGACCTTCGTACGGGGGTTATAAACCAACACGGACCGCATCGACACGTACGAAAACCCATTCGCTGTTATATGTATAACAACTGCAGTATGTGTAAAACCGATTAATTTTATGTCTTAAGGAACACCAGCGCACCTTCTTATGGAATGCGAAGCACTGATCCACAAAAGAAGGAATCACCTTGGTGCTTACCTCCTATCAGGAACGGATTTACCTTCGCTGAATCCACTGAAGATACTCCGGTTTGCTGTAGCAGCTGGACTGGAGGAAGTGCTCTAGACCGAGTATATCATCGGCTAGAGCCTTACTATGGGGGGCACAATAGATCTTTTATAGGTCGCAGTGCACTTGCACCTCACAATAATATACATCTACATATGCATGTCTTAAGAACGCGATCATGTCATTTGGGTCCGTTTCGGTAGCGTCCGTTTTTGTAGCACAGAATTCAGCGGGTAGCTAGAGGTTGACCGTATACTAATTCAGCGGGTATCCTATGTCTGGTTTAAACGCGCTACGGATACCAAGTAAAATAATTGGTAGGCCGTCGCTCCACGTGTTTTTGCTTTCGCGACACATCAAGGCTGACTTCATTTCGTTCGTCTGTGGGTGATAGGCAGTTGTATGAATTCTGTGAGTTCCAAGTGATTGATTCAACTGGGGGAACATGTGTGATTCGAATTGGCTGCCTTGATCTGTCGCCATGCGAAGTGGTATGCCGAATCTGCAGACGAATTCTTTTATAAAGGTGGAGCGATGGTGGAAATGAGGGTGTCTTTCAGTGGGTATGCTTCTGGTCATACCGCCATGGTTGGTCTTTGTAAGTCTCTGAACCTTGGATTTTTGCCAAGAACTGCAGTCTTAAACTAACTTTTTAATATCCGAGTTTGTTTTCAACCAAAAAAATCTTTCGATCATCAACCTACGGAAAGCCCTACTTGCAGTGCGTGCGAGATTGTGCATTGCATTGAAAACCTCTCTTCTCAAATCCCTGGGTGTAAAAGGTCAGGCTTTGTCCGTTGAAATGGCACACTAAATCGGTTCTTTGACTATGGGAAAAAGACGCTTCGCTAACTTAAATTCGGATGTTCTTGGTGGTGCTAAGAGTTTTTGGAGTTCTGAGTCGTTGCTTTGTAAACGAACGAAAGTAGGTAAATCGAATCGATTTTGTATACTATCAACATCGCCCACGCGGACAAGTCATCTAAAATTAATATATTAACTAGATTCATTCTTACGGAAATATTTTGCTACTAGCAAATTTCAAAAAAATCATTGGACTATGCGACGTTTTCATAACCTCAAATCTATTAAATTGCAACTGTACAGCGTATCACATAAAGGTATAAGTGCTTGTGACTTAAATATTCTAAAAAATAGTCTGCCAAGAAGTGTAGAGAAATTAGGGCATGCGGATAGTTATCAATTCCAACAAGATAACGATCTGAAGCATACCGCACTTAATACCAGGTTGTGGCTGCTGTACAATTGTCGAAGCTAATTAAAAACACCTTCTCAGTCACCGGAATTATCCCAATGAGGCATCTTCGGGCCGATTTGGCACGCGAAATAAGAAAAAAAAACATTAAAATAAAAGTGTCCTAAAGGACGCTTGAGACCATATTGCAGAAAAACGGACTCAAAAGTCTGTTCGTTTAATGCTAATTAGGCTGAAGAAGATTCTAAAACAGAGGAGGTATCCAACAAGATACTGAAAGCATAATGTTAGATTCGTAGCTAGCTTTAGTTATAACTAAAAACATTTTTACGAATAATTTTGCGTTGTACGAAAGTGATGAATTTCATTTATTTTTGTTATAATTCACTGTATATAAATACATACATAATTCCATTATTTTACAGAGATTCATCGAAGGACGAATAATACGTAGATCTAATCGTCCATTGTACTCCAACAAGATTTCATGATCATGATCGAAACGAAAGCTCAAAATCTGTCCAGTGCTCTTGCAAAGCGAAAGAGACTGGCAAGGTTGGGCTGGATCAGCACATCTTCCCCAAGGAAGTGTTGCCTAATTCGACGGAAAGCTGAACACTCACAGATAAGATATAAAGCCGTGTCTTCCACTTCAAGGCAACATTCACATAGTCCCCGGCCTCTTATACCAATGGTTTTGTGATGCTCGCTTATGGGATTAAACCCAGTGAAGAGATTTACAACAGTTCTCAGGTCACGTCTGTTCAGTTCGAGTAGGTATTTAGCCGTGCCCTCTTCTGGTCCTTCGAGCAGCCTCTTCGAATGCCGGCATGACCTCAGTTCGTTCTAGTATCCGTAGTGCTAAAGGTATAGCAGTTCAGTTATTTCACATTTGTAAGCCGACGAGTGACAGCCTATAGTAGGCTGTGGATCAACAAACTGCTGAACTGTTCCTGGTAATAGCGTCAGCTCTTTGATTACCCTGAATACTTGAATACATGTGTGACCAGGAAGCCAGGTCAGCATAACAGAGTTATAGCGACCTAGCCTATTCAGCTTAACAATAGCTTCTTTCACGAATTTAGAGGTAATTTTTACAACAGAAGAGATGTATATGTTTTAACCTTTTCTCTTTTTCTTAAGAATGTGTGCTGCAGTAACGATTACAAAGATATCTGTCTGAAAGACAGCAATTTATCTACCTAGGTATGCAGATTGTTTAATCCTAGCATAATCAATAATAATGTATGAAGTATATCAAAGTCTCATCAATAAATAAGAAGACTCTGGGAAATGTTTAAGGGGTTTTCTAGCCGAAACTTATCCTTAACGAGCATGTTTATCTGGGAGCTGGCCAAAAATCTATAGACACAATCATTTAACGTTAGCCACCAGCATTCAAAACCGAATGCGGAAAATATCAGAACTCTTCCCAATTACGAGTAGTTCAGACACCATCCACTTAGTATGTACTGGAAACTAATACCACCAGCTAAGTTTCAAGCCACTGCACCTAAAAACATTTCTGTGCCATATACCTATACGTTGCGAATAAAATAGTCCATCTATTGCTGTTACATGGCATGTACCTTCCTAATAAAATGATGGGCCCTGAAATTCTCTTTTCTATCAAATTGAAATCGCCCTCATGATATCTTGATTACAACGGCCAGCAGTCACCTACAAAGAATTCCTACAGGACTTGATTGCGAAGCCTCATAGTGTCACCAGCAAAGATCACTGACTTACTTTTACAATACCCCTGCTCGTTACCGCTGAACCTGACCACTCCATACATTCGTATTCGCCCTCGTCACCTCAAGTCGTTTGCATTCTCACAATGATTCCACTCATTTCCCATGCATTTTACTCCTGCCACATGTGAGAATATCCATTTATGGGAACTTTTCCGTGTGTATTTATACTCCATGGCAGACTGTGGGAATTTATATTCTTGTTCCTCTTCCACATTGTATAATGCATGTGCATACACACATTAACCAGGACATTGAGGTAGCATTAAGAAATTCCATCACTTTCGCTCTCTCACAGTTCACAGCCAAATGAAAACACACGCGTTTGTCGTGCGATGGCTCATATTTAGATCTACTCGCACTCCTGCATACTTTTCCCGTCTACAGATGATTAAGATTCCCAGGCATCCCATCAATCTCAGTCTAGCAACGTTACAGTTTATCTCGCCCATAAGGCTGGCGATTCAATCAACAGGGTTATCGTGATTGTCGTCCCCTTTCATTTTGGATCGAGTCGGAAGTACGGATTACATTTGTTTGCGGTGATCCGTAATGATAGCGTATTTAAAATGTTTGGATTGGTTGCCTGCGCACAGTTGGGGTCACTTGTCCCAGTTTCAATTTCAATCATTATACTGTCGCATGCAATATGGGGGAGGGAAATTATTCATGTTTGTGTTCCTGGGAAACTAAAACATTCGACTGTGTGTGCAGGGTTGCCATTGATGAATTGGAAAAGGGAGAAGTAAAATTGATTACCCTGGAGCCAGCCTAGTCATGATTGCTCTTGCGACTTATACTCTGATTAATATATGGAAAAATTAATGGAAGGCACTCAGATGGAAAAATCAGACTTGGGAATTGGTAATCTTTTAAAGAAGAAACTGAGCTCGTACCCAGTAACGGTGATTAAGCACATCCGTGAGCCGTTATCATTTGCGTTAGCCAAAAATCGAACTCTCCATGCTTCACTGACGCAATTGTACTAACTTGGTACCTTCTTCAGGGACTACGAGTAAAATGTAGTTTCCCACTGTCTAGGCTTCCAGCCTAAGATATACATTTTCCTCTACGAATTGTCCGGCAATCTTGAGATCGAAATTTAATAGTTCGCCAATGCTTAAGTGTGGTTTGAAAACCGCCCGCAAGAGATATCGTTCCCTAATGAGTATGCACTGACTTGAATGTGGAGTCTTGCCCTTTGTCAATCATACCTACCTACAAAACAGTAAATGCACTATGTATCCTGTTAACAGACCTAGGACCTAACTCATCACTAAGAACGCTCTATTTACCACCAAATTCCCTGATGCACGAAATAAATACCATATTCTTCTTCTTTTTCTAGATGACCGTTGAGTGCCGAATTACTTGCGCATGGCCCTCTTTGTCCTGAGGAGCCAAATGCATTTGTCTTAAAACTTTCATTTCCCTGTTGACTGTTCCTAGCCAGGAAGCAGCTGGTCGTCCCAGCGTTCTCCTTGGAAGTTCTATGCTGAGGGCTTTCTCAAGAGATTCCAATGTTTCTTCTTTGGTGCTTTTATTTTATTTATTTATTTTATTTTATTTTATTTTATTTATATTTTCGTGATTCCTATACACTTTAAGATATAATATCTTATAAACTAGTGCTAGGCTAATTCTGTATTTGAAAGCTACGTAAAGTTGACGATAATAATAATATTTCACGTTATAATGACATAGTTTTAATAAAGCATAATAATTCATTCAGATGGTTTCTTAATTCATTTTTAAGCCTTCTTGTGTTATTAATTCTCCTGATAGAACGCGGTAAGGAGTTCCATAAGCGAATGGAATTAATAAAAAATTGGCACTCAGTGGTAAGGAACGAGTAACGTGGATGAGTCAGCTGTCTAGACCTGTTTGAGGAAGGTATAACGAGTTTCTCATACAGATATGGAGGTTGTCGTGTTATCAGGATAGATGAGAGAAGGGTTAAGGTGCGGAACTGTAGAAGGCTATTGAACGTCATATTGAAAATGCGCGAAGACAAGTGCGACACCCGATCATACCTACGTAGTCCAAAAACGTACCGAACGGTGTTGTTGTAAGCGACCTGGGGTTTTCTTTTACTGACAGAGTTGCACTTGGCAAAAACTTCGCACCCGTATGTCAATGTTGGTATGACCAATGTTTTGGCGAGCATGAGCCGTGTTTTAAAAGGGGTGAAAGTTTTACTTGCCCACAATGTTCGAAGAACACCATAAGCCTTACCAGTCACAACATTAATGTGGTTATCCCAGGTCAGATTTCGGTTAAAGACCATACCAAGGTTTTTGGCCGTCTCAACGTATTCAATGGGAGTATCGCTTAAAAATACAGAAGGGAAGTACGACAAGTCCAATGAATTCCTTGAGATGACCAGGCACTTTGATTTTGCAGGGTTTAACAAGAGGCCGTTCGTTTCAGACCAGCGCGCTATACTTTCAAGGTCCTCATTAACGCAGACAGCACCATGTTCAATAAGACCCAGATCGGAGCTCAAGTACATTTGCACGTCATCGGCATACATTTGTATCTTACAGTGCTTAGTAATTGATGGCAGATCGTTGACGTACATCGAGAACAGAAGTGGGCCTAAAATGGACCCCTGTGGGACGCCATTTAAGGTCGTAACGGAGTCCGATTGGACGTCGCCAATTTGGACAATTTGCTTTCTATCTGAAAGGTATGAACCAAGAAGCTTTACTGCATCGTGTGAAAAGTTGAACAGTCGACATAGCTTATTGCATAGGTTATAATGAACGACTGTGTCGAACGCCTTCGAGAAATCAAGCAACACTAAAAAGGTCACCTTATCGTCATCCATACTTTGCCGCAAATCTTCCGTGACGTTTACTAATAAAGTTATGCAACTGCGACCCTTCTTAAAGCCCGATTGGTGTGTTGTCATCAAATTGTTGGTGTTAAGATATATGCTCATTTGCTTTTGTAAAATTCTTTCAAAAGCTTTCGAAAGAAAAGGCAAAATAGAAAAGGGCCTAAATTCGTTTCCTTTTGAATTTTTTGGTATAGGTACTACTTTAGCCATTTTCCATTGTGAAGGATATTCACCAGATGTTAAAATAGCATTGAAAGTATGGGTAATGTATGGGATAAGGATTGGCAACATGAGCTTTAAAAATCGGGGATGTATCTCGTCCAGCCCAGCTGCAGACGACTTTATTGAGAGCAGGCTTTCAATGACTTCGGCGCAGTTAACAGTTCTAAAACAGAAACGAGGGACTATTAATTCTGATTGATTTGACAGTCGACTGTGTGAGTCTCTTACTTAGTTCGGCAGATTTGAGGAAGAGGATGCAAATTGTCGATTGAGTACATTGCAGTCGACATTTTCGATTCTGTTGAGCTTGGGTTTAGCGATCCCAATACTACGAAGATTACGCCACAATTTACGACACCCGAGAGAGGAATTAAGCTGGGTAGAATACATTTTGGACTTAGAATTTCGAATTTCCACTACCACCCGGTTTCGCAGGGAACAGTAAGCTCGTCGAAAATCATCCAAGTGGAAACGCTTCCAGCGGTTATATGTATGCCTGATCGCGTAAGTGTATGAGTTGGCGGATGCGTGCAGTGAACCATTGCTGTTGTTTAGGCTGAAAAGTTTTGGTTCTTAATGGAACATGAAAGTTGAAAAGGCGTCTTATGTTTTTATTTAGAAATTCAACCTGGTCATTGGGTGAAGTTAAATAATAGACAGGGTCCCAGCTTATGCGTCTTGCCTGAACTTCTAATAACGGGTAATTGATATTCACAAAATCCCTATACTGATATGTGGTAACAGCTGTTACAGTAAAATCATAGGTCAAGTAAATAAGGTCATGTTAGGAGAACGCAGGAGCCGATAATTGATCATATAACGACACTTTGTGAATATCACTCACCCAAAAAACGTCTAAAAGTGTGGGTAGGTGACCACCAAAATGTGTTGGTGAAGTTACATTGACAGCCCGCAAGTTAAACATGCTCATACTATCGATAAGACTATTATCTAGGAGAAGATTACAGTTAAAGTCTCCACATAGAACTATATTAGGACAAGTAAAGGCAATTTCTTCCATCAGAGTTAGGAAGGGACAAATGGCAATGTTCCTATTAGGCCGATAAACAGTACCTAACAAAAGCTTACCCTCATCACCGACTAGCTGAATAAACACATACTCAACGCTACTATAAGCCTCCGATTGAACTTTAGACATACACTTAATATGCTCTTTTACAAATATAGCAACATCACCCCCGACACGACCTTCTCTATCCGAGCGAAAAACTTTGTATCCCTTGGGAGAACACATTACATCATTGATGTGATCAGCCAACCAGGATTCGGAAACACAAATGACATCTAGATTAGATTCTTCAAACAGGTAGCGGAACTCATCAATTTTCGGGTACAGGCTTTGGGCATTGATATGACAAATCCTGAGACCATCGCTTTGCTTACCTAAGATCCTTATCATTGAATGTAACGTATTATGCATGATTACAGCAAAGAGTAGATAACACAAAAAAGTTTTAAAAAAATTAAGAAAAATGTTAAAAAATTTAGATTAATTAATTTAATTTAATATGAAGAAAAAAAGAAAAAAGAAAAATTCTAATAAATGTAAGTGATATTATTATTTCTGTTCTGGTTTGCTGGCAATTTCCTCATAGGGCTCTTCTATTAATCGGCTGGCTGCTTCTTCCAGTGTTTGAAGAGAGTCGATTAACACAGCTGATTGAGTTGGTCGACCTTTAATGTAAACAACTCCACGTACGGTATATACCGTGGAAAAGATGTTTTTTTCGTTTCAACTGCAGTGCGCTTTGTAATAATTGTTTATTTTGTTGCATAAGGCTTTCGCGCAGATAGATTGATGACGATGAACTCGCGGTGTTAAAACCTAGGTCGCACAAGCGTAGTTTTTGGTGTTGCTTACGGAAGTTTGCAATCGATTTCAAAATGTAGTTTTTATCGTACGGTGAATTAATGTTAATCATTATCGCTGAATCAGGAGAATTTGATTTCGGACGTGTGCGATAAATGTTCCGGAGAGTGGGTGGTTTAGCGGCAATAGTGTGGCACAAGAGATGGAAAATTGATTTTAAATTTTCATCTGGAGTGTGCGGGACTCCGAACAAAAAAGCATCACACGCGATTAGCCTATTCTCTTGAGAGTTAAGCAGAAGTTTAACTTCACTCAGTTCGTTTGTTGTGGTTTCGAGTTCACATTTCACTTCGGAGACTTCGGTAGTTTTCTCAGCAAGCTTGTCGTTCGTATATGTAAGTTCTTTAGTGATCGTGGAAAGGGAAGATTTGATGTTACTTATGTCGGTATTAATGAGTTTGAAGTCTGAAGTATAATTCAGTACCGAGTATTCCAAGTGCACAACTCTTTTGTTTATGTCACATACACTGCTTTTAATTTCGTTAATTTCGCGATCAATTTTGTTTGTAATGTTTTGTTCCATCTCGGACATTTTATTAAAAATGCAAACACCTTGTTTACGGAGTAGTTCTTCCATCATCTCACACATATTTTTGCTGTCATCGGTCGATTTCGGCAGAGATTTTTGCAAAGGGGGACACAGAGAGCTTCGCGGCGAATCCGTCTTAGCAGATTTTGAGCGGGTCGAAATTTGTTTTGGTGGTAGTGACATGGAGAGATGGGTAAGTTTAATGTAGAACAAAGAAAGGAACACGGTAAAACTGACACAACCAAGAAAAGTATGTGCGTAACTTTTATAATTGTTTTACACTTTTTTTTATTAAATGTATGAATTTTTCATTCACTTGATCACTCAGAAGCGTTGGAAGTGTATACACTTAATTTTTGCACAAGCCCGGCTTATTTTTACTATGTTACGATCAGAATATAGAACTTGGAGATTGCCAGACAAAGAACACGTCTACTCAGTAGCAATCATTGCTCGTGCTTCATCCTGCACATCTACTGTTGCCCTAAAAGATGGCCCCTGGCACAATAAATCTTTCTGGTCGCAGTGCCTACACGTCATATGGAGGTGGCCACAAACCTATTAAAAAAAAAAAGGGCTGATCCTTTGTGCACTCCGACTTTTACATGGAATATTTTAAAGACACTGCAGATGCTTCTGACTTCTTTTTTTTTAATCCTGTCACCCCTAGGGGGGCATAGGCAACATCTGCGCGCCATCGTCTTCGAAATTCTGCAACGCGCTCCAACTCTCTCTAACTCATTCCCAAAGCTGCGCCACGTATGCTTAGGGCGACCTCCATTTCTACCGGATTGAGAAAGGGGATTCCATTGCATGGGATGTTTGGCAACGGAATTTTCTTCTCGCCGCAAGCTGTAACCAATCCATTGCCATTTCGTCGAATTGTGATGTCAATAGGTCCCTGACCTGTTTTTGATTTGGGCAGAAAATCTCTCTCAACGAGGAGAGTCTTCATGTTCCAAAATCCTATCGTAGTCCTAGTTCGATAGCCAAAGTTCATCAACATAGTATCCTTTCATATTCAATGCAGTTTGTTGCATTTTGGAGCAAGATTTTTTTTATGGTTGCGGCTCGCTGTGCCACAGACCAACCGACACATACCATATGTAGGTATTCTGTTTTGGGGTGCAGGGTGTTCACTATTCGTCCTCTCCCGTTCGCAATTTCCGAAGAAATTCCCAGATGGCACCGCAGAGCTTATATGTAGATCATCGGTTGCAGTGGCTCTTTCTTGTTTTTTAGTGATGACTGGGTGACAGTATCTGCATACATATGGTATACTTGTGTAAAGATGTCCGAGTTTATTTACAGAACTTTATTTAAAAGGAAATATTGATATACAGGAAAATATAATAAAAATATAAGCAAACTCAAATACAGCGGCCGCTCTCCTTGAATACGTAGTACCAACTCCCCCTTGATTCTCCTCAGGGTTGATAGCGAAGTTTGTTATTCGTTATATGCTTGAGTGTTGCCGTTGACACTTGATGAGTTCAGTATACTGCTCTAGGACTCCGCGTAAGAGCTTATCAAATGATGTTGCTAGGTAGATTATTAAAGGCTTTTTCAAGGTCCAAAAAGTAACGTACAGGTCCGTTTTATTGTCTTTCGACTTTCCTGGAAGGATTCTCAAGCTTTGTGTAGCATCTGTTGTTAGTTACATTGGTTACTTGATATGTCTGTTATGCTGCGTAACCGGATCTCCATGATTCGCTCCCATATATTCATTGCGTGTTACATCAGCTTAAGCTTGGGTTTTAGCGAGTAGTTAGAGAGGTTTTCTCCCATGATCCGCGTGGTATCACAATGGACCTATTATTGGTCTATGTGTGTTGGCGATTCTCAGTTGGCAGCCACTTAACCCAACCTAACTTAACCAACTTCAGCTTCATGTGTCTACAGTTCTCGCAGTGTTGGACGTGTTGCCTTTATTTTTATATAGAGGTTTAAGGTAACTATTTCTCCAGGCATCTACCAGTTTATGTCGTTCAATCTGGGTTTAAACAGCGATTAAAGATATTTCTCTCCTGTGGGCCCCACAAGTCCCTGTGGTGTTATCTGGGCATACAGATTTTTAGTTTTTCATTTCCCTGAGTGCTTCATGAAGTTCGTTGGCAAATCTCTATTACCTATATTGAGTGGTCCCAGTGTCGATAGCAGTGGATCTGGTTCTGAGTGGTCGTAAGACTTTTTCCATCTTGTGTTTGTCTCCTTGTATGTTGTAGAGAGCTTTCTGTTCACATCACAAATAAAACTGGTGGTAATAGATTCTTTCGTTCAGATTTTCCTTGTTTTAGCGATTTTTAAAATGTTGTTTTGGGCTACCTTTGTTTTCAAATGACCTCTATCCTATGCTGCAGTAACGGCTTCTTTGGCAGACATGCATTTATTTGTATACACAGCACGGGACTCGTTTATTTTAGAGTGTTGCAAAGTTTTAAAGGCCACTTTCTTTACTTTTAGCGCTTCCTGCATTTTCTGTACTCCACCACTAGGATTCTTAGTTTCAGTAGACCCTGGCCTTCATTACTCCAAGCTGCTCTTTTACTAGCCTATTTACCGTCTTATGAAATGAGCTCTGTCTATCTTTAGGTTTTGGCGTTTGCATTCCAAGAATCCTCATCCTCATGCCATTTGGTTTCAACTTTGTAGCTTTTTAGCATTTGAGACCTATATTGATGCATTTATGTGCAGGCATGCGACCAAGAGCCTATGCTGGCTCATAAGAGATTTTCCAGGTATAATTCTTCAATCTGAAAATGTACATTCTAAGTCCCTATTACTGAGGATTTATTCGATTTTTGAGCTGCTTCCACCACTCTTGTAAGTTATGTGGTTCTCGTCCTTTTTGTTAAAACATATGATCCACTCTCGTTGCTCATTTCTACACCCGTTTCCATATCCCCCATGGCAAATATCATGCAGAGGCTCCAGCAAAGAGCAAGAGGCAGAGACTTGGAGAATTATGAAGAAATTCGAGGAGAATTCCAGAGGAAGCGAATGCCACTCCGCAAGATGATTAAAAGGAACAAAAGTGAATCATTCCAGGTACTCAGGGAGGAAATACAAAACAACCCATGGGGAAGCGCATACAAAATAGTCATGAATAAATTGAAAAATGCTCCGGCAGCTGCACCGATATGCCCACACATCATGAACTTAATTGTCGGCAGCCTATTCCCGAGGAAAGATGGATTCACACTGCCAAAAGACACAGCAGATGAAACGAAGACGATACGAAGTCGTAGAAGCCGCAGCAGCTATCAAAAGCAACAAGACGCCAATGATGGACGAGATCCCGAACTTCGTTCTGAAGGAGGAACCAAACCAAACGTCTTCACACACACCTCTACACAGCATGCCTAATAGAAGAAAAATGTCCGTCTTAGTGGAAACGACAACGATTAGTCCTCGTTCCAAAGGGGGACAAACCACCGGGGCAATCATCGTCGTACAGGTCGTTGTGCATGCTAGGTACGATGGGGAAAGTGTTCAAGAAATATTATACGGACAAGAGTAAAGCAATACCTACACTAAAATGGACTCGGGGCTTTGTAACCGACAGTTTGGATTCAGAAAGAAACGAAGCACCAATCATGCAATACAAGCTCCATATGTGCGATATAGCACGTGAAGTAATTGCAGAAGAAAGATGATTCTGAGGGACAAGACAGTACTGTGCTGTCGTAACACTTGACATCAAGAACACGTTCAATTCAGCCGACTGAAGCTGTATACTAAAAACAGTGAGTGACATGCAGTATCAAACTACCTACTTCAGATAATTGTGAACTAGTTAGAAGATAGAACCCTCTACTATGACACGGAAGAGGGACCAAAAAAGTACAAGATCACGGTAGGGGTTCTGCAAGGGTTCTATGGAACATAATTTACGATGACATTCTAAGAACCCAAAGGCCGATTCGGGTAGACATCATCGGTTATGCCGACGATATTGCCAAACTATTAGTCGGTCACTGCGAAAAATAAAACGGCTATCTGATGATCAGTGCGGGTTTGTCGCGGGTAAATCAACCACAGATGCAATCCAAAGTATACGGATCATAATGAAAGAACATTCTGATTCCTTAAAGCATTCCCGTATTGTATTGGCTGACTTTGAAGCATTTGAGCATTCGACAGACTGCCACGAGATCTGATATAGGTGGTGCTAAGACATCGACGGATTCCAGAAACCCATGCACAGATGATCATGCACATGTACGAGGGAGCAAAGACAAGAATGATATGCCCCGCTAGAGTAACCGAAGAGTTCCCAATCAAAATTGAGGTGCACCAGGAAAGCTCTTTATTGCAGTCCTTGACTTTCTGTTTGAAGGTAGAGTGATGGACCCTTAAGCACATTAGTTATTCTTTGCTAACGATGAAGCCATCATAAGGGAGGATCCTACGTCCTTTAATTTTATTTAAATTGATTATTTGAAATTCTGTGAAATAACAAGTTATTTGCAATAATCACTTATTTGTCATTTTATTTCAAATCAAAATCTGTTGCTTGGATGGGGCACAAACTAAAATTAATTTGTATACTGTACCGATGTTTTTTCTAAGAATTAAGTACAAAATAAATATTTTTTTTTTCAGGTACTGCGACTCAAAACTCAATTTTTTTATTTGTGTTAACGCCACGGAGCATACCCCAGTTTTTATACATAATATTATGTACATATGCACGAGTATATCTTTCCAAATAATTGTTCATTGAACTGCATAGAAAATCCACGTAAGGTATCCAGATTCCTGGGGTGTGAGTCTTACGCATGTGTGCCCCTCTTATACTCGTACACACGCTTAAATTCCGTCTGTAACGATTCAAAATTTGAATTTACAAGTACATATGCACGCACACTGACGCTGGCTTTTATTATAATAGATACTTTGACGAAACCAAGTTTTACTTCCGAGTGATTGTAAATTTCTTTCCTTCCTTCCTTCTTCCTTTTGTTCCTTAGGTTTTATCGTGACAATTGACCCTAAAGAAAATTTGTATGCAAGGGGATAATATTTCCCCTCTTTACCAAGATCCTCGCACAACACACATCTGTCGCTAATCAAACTTCACCCTAAAATATTACAATTAGGGGACCATTCTTGTTTTAAAAATACAATATACGAGTACATAATGTTTGTATGTACAATGCAATATTTAAACAACGTCGCGTGTGAAATTTCATAAAACTTAATTCCTTTGCTGCAAGAATTGGTGCTCTTGTACATAAAAGGCACGAAATCCGATTTAAGGACGCCTTAGTTGATAGTTGTAATCAAACGTCCATTCTTTGATATATTGAGTCCAAAAAACGTTGCAAGTGGAGTGGCTCGCGTCACTCGATAAGAATCGCCTGTGATTGTATACCAAAAAACTGGTAGCTATCCACCTCATACTCCAATTTCATAAGATCATTCTAAAAAAAACATAGTAAATCTTAAAGCCGCTGCAGATGATTTCTTCCTCTTCCTCGTCTCTGCAGTTTCCACAAAATTCATTGCTGACTACGCTGTCTCTACGGTGTCGCAGCTGGACTTTAGTACTAGTGAGATCTAGAGTTGGCCATAGAAGCTTAGCAGTATCGCAGTAGCTTAGATACGTCCAGCTATGACTAGCTTTATTTAGTTAATGGTATTGATGGATTGAAAGTGTTTATCGAATGAGCCTTGTCTTGTTAATTCATCAGACGAACTATTTCCCCGAATATTGCAATGGCTAAGTACACAGCAAAGAATAACGTTAAACTGTTTGGCTATTCATTCAAGAGTTGAGTTGTAGTCTTGTACTGCGTGTGCCGCGTAAGCCGCACGAGTTTTGACTGGTTGCTGACTATAAATGTATAGATTGCAATTTCTGTATGCGATGGAAAGCACTGCAATGGCTCGGTAGGGTGAAAGATAGGTGTAAGTTTAAGTTTTGCAGATCCGCATTGCGATTGATCGGGGAACTACTGACTGCTCAAAACTTGGCTTGGGTCAGTAGCGCAACTATCAAGTTCCTGATAAAGTGCTTGCTTTACCTCCTAGTAGTGGTCCCCAGGCAACAATACGTACAAACCCTTATACGTTTAGGCTAAAACTGCGAGTGCGAGTTGTCTAGGGCCCTGATTCTAGACTAAGTAACGTGGGCCAACAACATGTGTTACCGAATCCAGCTCGCTGCAGAAATGCATTGGATAAGGAATGATCACATGTTTACGGTGGGATTTTCATCCGCTCCATTGCATAGTTCAACGAAGCTCCGACGTTTGCTCATATTTATTGCCGTTTTTAATTCATTCCGCGCTGCCTTATACCGATGATGGAGTTCTATGAAATTGTTTCTTCCTCTGCTGCGTTGGCAAAATCTCCTTGCGCTGTGACATTCAGCGCGTAGTCGCGCGATATCTTCATTCCACCAATAAACTGGTGGGTAGTGTTGACTATTTATCCTTCTTACCATAGAAGCATCACACCCTCGTGTGATGTGGGTGGTCAGTTGAACAGACTTCTCATTGGTTGAACCCGTTAGCGTAGCATCGGCGATAATAAGGGCGAAAGCCTCTTCATCGAATGTATTTGTCTTCCACCATATCTTGTTTGATATTCTCCTTGATGTACAATATTTTGATGTCGTCTTTCTTCATTCATCGTTTCACACAATATTGCTTGGTGGTCGCAGTGAGTGTAGTGTTCGCTGACCTTCAATGTTGTTCGCCGAGCGAGGGCGTTGCTTACAAAAGTAAGGTCGATGATTGAACCCGCCCCATTCCTAGTGAAGGTCTATTCATTACCGCTGTTTAAAAGCACTACGTCCAGGATCATCAAGGCTTCTAGCAGTCTGCTTGAGTAACCCCATTTTACGGCCTATGCGTTAAAGTCTCCGGCTATGACAACCGGACTTCGACCTCTAGCATTTATTGTTAGTCTGTTTAGGAAGCTATCAAAGCGACCAAGGATATCTTCATCCTCTTTTAATAAAGTCCATGTTTCAGCGCAGTAAAGCTGGACTGGGATGATCAAGGTCTTATATAGAGTCTCCTTAGTTGGTGCGGATGCGATGCTGCTGCTTTGCAGTTGCGGTGACGTTGCGGTGTAATTGCGGTGCAGTTGCGGTGTGGCTGCGGTGCAGTTTCAGTGCTGCGGCGGTGCCATTGCGGTGCAGTTGCGGTGTCGTGGCGGTGTCGCTGCGGTGTGGCTGCGGTGGCGGTGACAATGCGGTGCGGTTGCGGTGCTGCTGCGGTGCCGGTGCGGTGCCGTTGCGGTGCGGCTGCGGTGCAGTTGCGCTAACGTTACGGTGTCACTGCTGTGCAGTTGCTGTGCAGTTGCGGTGACGTTGCGGTGTGGCTGATGTGCGGTGCAGTTGCGCGGCGTTGCGGTGCACTTGGGGTGCATTTGCGGTGCAGATGCGGTGCAGTTGCGGTGACGTTGCGGTGACGTTGCGGTGTCGGTGCGGTGTGGCCGCTGTGCCGATGCGATGCAGTTGCGGTGCAAATGCGATGCTGCTGCGTTGCAGTTGCTGTGACGTTGCGGTGTTGTTGCAGTGGAGCTCCGGTGCCATTACGGTGCAGTTGCGGTCTGCGGCGGTGCCATTGCGGTGCAGCTGCAGTGCCGTTGCGGTGCTGTTACGGTGCCGCTGCGGTGCGGCTGCGGTGGCGGTAACAGTGCGGTGCGGTTGCGGTGCAGCTGCAGTGCAGTTGCGGTGTTGCTGCGGTGCCGGTGCGGTGCGGCTGCGGTGCAGTTGCGCTGACTTTACGGTGTCACTGCTGTGCAATTACGGTGACGTTGCGGTGCTACTGCGGTGCAGTTGCGGTGACGTCGCGGTGTTGTTGCGGTGCAGTTGCGGTGCAGTTGCGGTGCCGTTGCCGTGTCGCTGCCGTGTGGCTGCGGTGCCGGTGCGGTGTAGTTGCGGTGCGGATGCGATGCTGCTGCGATGCAGTTGCGGTGACGTTGTGGTGTAATTGCGGTGCCGTTGCGGTGCAGTTGGTGTGGCTGACGTTGCAGTGCCGTTGCGGTGCCCTTGCGGTGTCGGTGCGGTGTGGCTATGATGCCATTGTTGCTGCGATGCAGTTGCGATGACGTTGCAGAGCCCTTGCGGTGTCACTGCGGTGTCACTGCGGTGTGGCTGTGGTGCCGGTGCCGGTGTGGTTGCGGTGCTCCTGTGGTGCAGTTGCGGTTTAGTTGTGGTGCCATTGCGGTGACGCTGCGGTCTATTTGCAGTGCCATTGCGGTACAGTTGAGGTGTAGTTTCGGTGCCATTGCGGTGCAGTTGCCTTGCCCCTGCGCCTCCGTTGCGGTGTGGCTGCGGTGTGGCTGCGGTGTCGTTGCGATGCCGTTGCTGTGTGGCTGCGGTGCAGTGCAGCAAGTTAAACAATTGGTTTAGTTAAATCAGAGTCAGAAGTGGTTTTTGCTGGTACTGAATGTGGGTTGGATGATTGAACGCATCTGTCTGGGAACTTTTACTTTTAATCACGCTCTTCGAGTAGGTATAAAGTTTGTGGCAATACAAGTCATATGTATTGATTCTCAAACTATTGCAGTTTTTTTCCAAGCTGAAATTCTAGCCATATGCATTTAAAAAGACCACAAGAGCAAGATCCGCCGTTGAAAGCATCTCAAAACTTTTTTCGGAGCACCTTACAAATGTATTTAAACTGTTTATTATTGTTGTACCCACACTAGGTAAGCCTCTATCAGAAATTTCCTCATATAGGTCAATCTCACTTTTACGGGTATTATTTAAACTTTTCGAGAAACTGCTTCTTAAATGACTAGACAGAATTATAGAGGAAAGGAGGCTTATTCCCACCCATCAATTCAGGTTTAGAAATAAGCACTCGACGACAGATCAAGTACATCGTATAACTAATGTTCTAGAAAAAGCACTAGAAGAAGAACAAGTTTGTTCTTCAATATTTCTAGACATTGCACAGCCTTTTGATAAAGTTTGGCATAGGGGTTTAGAGTATAATCTTCATAGGGATCTACCCAGACAGTACTATGAGATACTTAAATCTTACATGTATGTATAGCAAATAGGTACTTTAGAGTTCGCTATACAGCGTTCGCAGGCACAGCGTTTTCCGAAGTTAAAGAAATACAAGCAGGTGTTCCGCAAGGAAGTGTTCTAGGACCCACCCTATATTGATTATATTGTAGCATTGACTGCAGGATGGTTTGTGTACCAAAAACTAAAACACTGTATCTCAAACTGTAGCACGACATCTATTGCAAAACATGCTAGCAGTAAATATTCCAACCTGATGTGCTTACGTTCCACAATTGTTCCACACAATATCCCAATATTCCATGATCCTCAATTCACCCGGAGAAACATCTAGCATGTTCTAGAATCCATTGCGATTTCTTATAAATACCCATACCACAACCATCGTCGACACAGTTGTTTATAAGTGCATACAGCGATTACAAGAGGGAGATTCGATCAGTGGTGAAAACAAGCGACGTACTGAAAGTAAATCTATAAGAGACAATTTAATTTGAAATAAATAAAGAATAAAGTGATTGAATACTGTGTAGAAGTAAAGTTAGTAGTTGATAATAAATAAACGATTAAAATACACAAAAGACGGTTTTATTTAAACGAACCCTAGCCAGAATATTACATTGGTGTCAGAAGTGGGATAAAACAAATTGTGGGTATTGCTTTTTGTGTAAGTGAAAAATAAAAATGGTTCGGAAGTTGCTAGAAGATTTGTCAGTGCCGCAACTAAAGGAAGTACTGAGCCAGCGGAATCAGCTTACGACTGGTACAAAGAGAGAATTGATTATTAAGTTGCGGAAAATAATAACGGACGAGGGTACAGATCCTGAAACAGCTTTGTTTGACGTCGAAGAAGATCAAGTAAGTACGACGAGTGACATGTCGGCTTTAATGAAATTGTTATCTGAAAAATTCGACGATCAGAATAGAAAGTTCGAGAAGCTAGACAATTCTTTAGACGAGCAAAAGAATTCTCAAAATGAAAAATTCGAGAAGCTAGAAAATTCCGTGACTGAACAAAAGAATTCTCTAGACGCCAAGCTCGATGAGCAAAAGAATTCTCTAGATGCTAAGCTGGATGTGCAAAACAAGAAGTTCGAGATACTAGAAAATTCTTTGGCTGAGCAGAAGAATTCTCTAGATGCTAAGCTCGACGAACATAAGAACTCTCTGGAACATCAGCTATTCGATCAAAGGAGTGTTCTCGAAAGCAAATTCGATGAACAAAATAAAAGTTTGGAAACAAGATTTGGAACAATTGATGAGAAGTTTGAAAACGTAGAAGCCAAAATTGAGACATTTGAAAAAGCCATTGAAGGAAGATTCGAGAATGTTGAAACAAAATTCGAGGCTGTTGAAGGAAGATTCGAGAATTTGGCAAAGGAACTCGAATGCGTGAAGAAACAGAAAGTTCGGGAGTATTCAACCGACTGCCCGAGAAGGAAAGAGATGCAGCCTCCCGTCTTTGATGGACAGACATCATGGCCAATATATAAGAGGCAGTTCGAAGCTGCGGCAATGACGAACAACTGGGACGATGAAGAGAGGTCCATTGCCCTCACGCTTGCGCTTAGAGGATCAGCTGCAGAGTTACTACAAACTATTCCCGAGGACAAACAACGCAACTACGACAGTCTGGTCAAAGCCATTGAGATGCGATTTGGGGACGACCACATGCAGCAAGTATATAGAGTCCAGTTGCGCAGAAGGTCCCAGATGAAGGATGAGACGCTCCAGCAGTTACAAGCAGACATCGAGCGACTGGCACATTTGTCCTATCCAAACGCCGGCGAGGAGATCATTAACGAGATGGAGAAGCGTTCACCCATGCCATAGCTGATGCGAAACTACAAATGGCGGTAAGAATGGCTGGAAAGAAAGCACTCGCCAAAGCTTTGGCGTTTGCTCTGACAATGGAGGCCGCAGACCAGGCCTGTCAGGGAATCCACCGTGTAAGGAAAGTAGCCGCCATCGAATGCTTTTGCCAGAGGATGGACGTCGAAGACCGAAACAACGCTCGCGGAGGACAAATTCGTTGCTGGAACTGCAACAAAATAGGACACCTACAACGGCAATGCAGAAATCCACCCAGACGCGGAAACTGTCCACATTGTGCGAATAGGCGACGCAACGAAGAACCATCCTACAGGGACAACATCCATCCTGTTGGTCATGCTCCTCGAGACCAGGAGTCGGGAAACGCCTAAGAGCCAGCTTCGCGGGGCAGAAGTTGGCTAATGGAATCGACGCCCCCAAGACCACCATCCAGGTCTTCCAGACCAAAGGATGCAACAAGAGTCTAACAGTGGAAGCATTCATCGGCAAAAACAACTGCGTGGCTACTATCGATACCGGCGCCACGGCTTCCATTGTAAGAAGAGATCTCGTCCGGAAGTCTTGGCTGCACAACACCAGCTGCTACTGTCTTAGAACTGCGACAGGGGAATCGGCGAAAGTATACGGAGAAGTTCGCCTCGCGATACAACTAGCAGGGTTGGCCTTTTCTCATGCGTTCCTGGTGGCCGACATATGTGATGGATGCATCATCGGAGTGGACTTTATGAAACAACATGACGTAATCATCGACATCGGGATGCAAGTTCTGCGGTACAGGAACGTAGAGATTCCAATGGTGTACGGGAACGAGAATGCAGCACATTTAAGGACAATACTCAGCAAGGACGAAGTCTTACCACCATCCTCCGAGACTATCATTTGGACAAAACTAGAGGGTGATCCTGGGAGCCACCGTTTTCTACCTATTGGAACAGGAAGGAATTCCCCGAACTACATCGTGGGAAAAGTGTTAGTGGAGCCAAAGAACAGCCTGGTCCCAGTAAGGCTCATGAACTTAAAGAGCCACAGCGTCAAACTAAAACAAGGGGAGGTTATTGGTAAATGTGCGCCGATATGTTCAATTTCAACAATAACCGAAAAGGAATCTGCGAGGCCTGTTTCATCAGCCAGGTTGGCCGAAGTAAGGGACAGGATCCTCAAGCACTGCGAACTGGATCGGGATCAGCGTGCCATGGCAGAAAATCTAATCGGTGAGTACGCTGATATATTTGCCTCACAGGATGGAGAGTATGGCCGAACACATCTGGTGCAACATCGCATAGACACTGGGGATGCCAGACCAATTCGTCAGCCTGCCAGACGACTACCATTGGCAAAACAGTCAGAGGTTGCGGATATGGTGTCAACGATGGAGAAGGAAGGGCTCATCGAAAGTTCTAAGAGTCCGTGGGCCCCACCTGTTGTACTGGTTTAGAAGAAAGACGGCAGCACTCGATTCTGCGTGGACTATCGCAGACTTAATGATGTCACGAAAAAGGATAGCTACCCTCTGCCACGGATCGATGACACATTGGACACACTCTCAGGAGCTCGATGGTTTTCCACCCTTGACTTAAAGAGCGGTTACTGGCAGGTACAGATCGATCCAAAGGACCGAGAGAAAACTGCGTTCACTGCAGGAAATGGGCTGTGGCAGTTTACAGTAATGCCATTTGGATTGTGCAATGCTCCGGCAACTTTTGAGCACTTAATGGAACACGTCCTGCGTGGATTGACCTGGAAAACTTGCTTGGTGTATCTGGACGATGTGATCGTGATAGGAAAAACGTTCGAGGAACATCACGATAACCTGAAGAATGTGCTAGAACGGCTTCGAAGCGCTCACCTGAAGCTGAACCCAAAGAAATGTGACCTCTTCAGATCCGAAGTTAAGTACCTGGGCCACGTTATCTCATCAGAAGGAGTGCGAACAGATCCAGATAAGGTGGAAGCTGTGAAAAACTGGCCAGTTCCAAAAGACAAACACGAACTCAGGAGCTTTTTGGGTCTCGCTACGTACTACCGACGATTCGTAAAGGACTTTGCCGGGATCGCGAGGAGCTTGCACCAGCTGACGGAAAAAGGAAGGCAATTCAAGTGGTCAGGTGAGTGCGACAATAGCTTCAAGAACCTTAAGCAACAACTATGCGAAGCACCAACACTAGCATATCCCATTCCCGGAGAAATGTTCATCGTGGATGCAGATGCAAGTAACGTCGGTATCGGAGCGGTTCTTTCGCAGGTACACAATGGCCAAGAGAAGGTAGTAGCATACTTCAGCAAAGTGCTCTCCAAACCGGAAAGGAACTACTGCGTGACCAGGCGAGAACTTCTGGCGCTGCTTCTGGCGACAAAACACTTTCATAAATACCTCTACGGCCAAAAGTTCCTTTTGCGCACAGACCACGCGGCTCTAAAATGGCTGCTGCAGTTCAAGAATCCAGAGGGCCAGGTGGCAAGATGGATTGAACGGTTGCAGATGTACGACTATGAAATACAGCATCGCAAGGGAAAACTTCATTCTAATGCGGATGCCTTATCCCGGCGACCATGTAAGAGCGACTGCAAGCATTGTGTGCGGCAGGAAGAGAAGAACCTTCTTTCCATCCAAAGGGTAAGAGCTGAGCCTATCGCCGGCTGGAGTGCAGAGGAAATCCGCAACGCTCAAAAAGAGGACCCAGACATCGAGCCGATATTAGCGTGGAAGGAATTTATGGAGAAGCCAAATGGACAGGATATCTCGGACAGGAGAACCACTCTCAAGGCATACTGGGCTCAGTGGGACTCCCTTCATGTGCAAGATAGTGTACTGAAAAGGAAGAAAGATTTCATAATGCAGCTCGTCTTGCCGCGGTCAAAAGTACGCGAGGTGCTACGGGAGATGCATGATGGAGCATCCGGAGGTCATTTGGGTGCAAACAAGACGCTGGAGAAGGTGCGAGAACGTTTCTATTGGCTCAGCGCAAGGGAAGATGTAGAGAGTTGCTGCCGAAAATGCGTCGTGTGTGCCGCCAGCAAGGGACCCAGAACGAAAACGCGAGGCAAGATGCACCAGTACAACGTGGGCGCACCCTTTGAACGGATTGCCGCTGACATCGCTGGTCCATTTCCAGAAACCGACAATGGTAACCGTTACATCCTAGTCGTCATGGACTACTTCAGTAAATGGCCGGAAGCGTTCGCCATCCCTAACCAGGAAGCGAAGACCATCGTGGAACAGATCGTCAACAACTGGGTGAGCAGATTTGGCGTGCCTTTGGAACTGCATACTGACCAGAGACGAAACTTCGAATCAAAGATATTCCAAGAGGTATGCCAACAACTAGGAATTAAAAAGACGAGGACGACTCCACTTCATCCGCAATCCGACGGGATGGTAGAGCGCTTAAGCAGAACCTTAAACGAACATCTCTCCAAGGTCGTAGAAGACCACCAGCGCGATTGGGATCGACAAATTCCTCTCTTTTTGATGGCCTACCGAAATGCAGTGCACAGTACTACTGGACATACTCCATCCGAAGTCTTGCTTGGTCGAGCAGTTCGGCTACCTAGTGAGGTGAAGTTTGGATCCCCTAACGATGAGCCCAAGAGTGAAGAGGACTACGTGGCAGACCTCAGGGGAAGGATCCGAGACATACATCAGAGGACCAGGACGAGGATAAGGATAGCGAGTGACCGCATGAAAACCAGGTACGACACAAAGGCAACAACGTCTAGCTTCCACGAGGGAGACCTAGTATGGTTGTACAACCCACACCGGCAATAGGGGAGGTCACCTAAGCTTCAGCAAGACTGGGATGGCCCTTATAAAGTGGTCACACGCATCAATGACGTCGTCTTCCGGATCCAGCGTGGAGTAAGAGGCAAGATGAAAATTGTCCACCTGGATCGTCTTCATCGTTACCATGGCAGTAATCCAGATGATCTTGTTCGGGACGAACAAGTTTAAGAGGGGGCAGTGTAGCATTGACTGCAGGATGGTTTGTGTACTAATAACTAAAACACTGTATCTCAAACTGTAGCACGACATCTATTGCAAAACATGCTAGCAGTAAATATTCCAACCTGTTGTGCTTACGTTCCACAATTGTTCCACACAATATCCCAATATTCCATGATCCTCAATTCACCCGGAGAAACATCTAGCATGTCCTAGAACCCCTTGCGATTTCCTATAAATACCCATACCACAACCATTGTCGACACAGTTGTTTATAAGTGCATACAGCGATTACAAGAGGGAGATTCGATCAGTGGTGAAAACAAGCGACGTACTGAAAGTAAATCTATAAGAGACAATTTAATTTGAAATAAATAAAGAATAAAGTGATTGAATACTGTGTTGAAGTAAAGTTAGTAGTTGATAATAAATAAACGATTAAAATACACAAAAGACGGTTTTATTTAAACGAACCCTAGCCAGAATATTACAGTATAATAGTGATTACCACATGCAAATGACACGATGATTGCCACATTCGCAGATGGCACTGCTCTCCTATGAACTGATGGATGCGTGGCTAAAGCAACAAAAAAGCTACAAAATTCGCTTAATGAGATAAGTATGTGATTGGACACAACGATGGCGTATGCAACAAAAAAGCTACAAAATTCGCTTAATGAGATAAGTATTTGATTGGACACAACGATGGCGTATTAAACTTAACGAGTCAAGTCCACTCATATCAATTTCACAAATTAAAACATAACGAATGTTTTTGTAGTTATTAACAACTAAGTAGTTCCTTATTCTAACAGCTAAGTATCTGGGTATGAATCTGGATGCCAAACTGAAATGGAAGGAACGTGTGAAAAAGAAAGTAGAAGAGCTAAATATTAGATACAGAAACCCTTAATGGTTGTTAGGGTATAATTCTGAAATGTCCATTGAAAATAAAATCTTATTATATTTTCAGATACTAAAACCCGTTTGGACATATCGTCACCTGATTTTAAGAGCTAGGTAAGTTGATTTTTCTTGTTTTGAGATATCGGCAAAAAGAGTTTTACATGAACGACTACATCATAGCCAACTAAAAACGTTGTTAACTCAAAAATGCAAATAAGGTACCTAGTTATTGAAATCGGGTGACGATTTGGTATCCAATTATGGGGTTGTACAAAGAAATCGAATGCACAAATAATACAAACATTTCAAAACAAAGTCCTTCGGGGATTAGTAAATGCCGCATGGTATGTACATATATTAGAAAATATAGGCCATATTCCTATAAAATCCAATGCATTTTCAGTGGAATCAAGTTTGCAGATCTTGCAGAGACCAACTTGTTTGTTTCTGAAAGCTCTGGCATTCAGATTTAGTAGTCCACAACGGGACTTCAAAATTACACCCCTATTATGGTTAGTGAATCGAACGTTCGACTCAAGTCGAACTGCCAGGCAAACTACTTCTGTCGCTCTTGACACTTTACAGATGACATTTAATTGTTTTTTTTTTTTGTCAGCACTTATACTTTATTCGAATTAAAATGTTTGCTAACAGCAATACCACGACAGAAGCAATTCGCTGGCAGTTCGAACGTTCGATTCGCTAACCATAATAGGGGTGTTAGGCTGACTATATCGCGAGGATTGTAGTCTTCGAAGTAGTTGGGAACATCAACGTAGGATAAGTTGCAATACTAGTCATGAAACTGCGAATGTAGAGCATGGCTGGTGAATTCGTTCCAGTGGTTTTCCTTAAGCTTAGCAAGAACTGTATTGTGTGTTTTATGCCATTGAGACTTCATAGCCCAGTTGAACACAATCCTGGTTCCAGTCCAGTCGATTTTATTGTGAATTATTGCATCCGATAGTTTCCTCGGTAATCGATTTTCGGAAAGTGTAACCATTCTTTCAATGTTTCGAAAATGTAGTTGAAGTGTCGTAAGGAAGGCTTTATCAAGGCTGATTTCAATGTTTTTTTTTAAGGTAAATGGAGAGGAGGGCAGAGAATGACGCCTGGAGCACTGCGACCTAAAAATATCTTTTGTGCTATGTCCTGGTTAATTGTTTTGAATTTGTCAACTAGCTGAAATCAAGTTCATTAATGAAGCTAAGAATAGTTCGAGCTGAAGAAGAGGTAACATCACCAGGTGATGTAACGCCTTTATTAAAATGCTTTAGCCTAAGTTTGGCTATGGCCGGGCAATCACAGAGTATGTGATGGGCTGTTTCGGTGTCTGCAAGACAGAGACGGCACGTTTCCGATTGAACACGGCCCATTTTCTTGATATGGTAGTTGAGAGAGCAATGTCCAGTTAGGGAGTCAGTAAGGATTTTAGCATTGTGTTTGCTCATTGATAAAATGTCTCCAGTTCTATTTTTTGAGAAGTTAATAAATTTCTTGGAATGCCATAGGCCGGGTGGAGCATTCCAGTGAGAGAGCATTTGCTCGCGTTCCCAGCGAAGTAGCTCTATTTTAATCTGGCTAGTTGGTAAACCGCAGAAGAGTTCAGGTCCAATGTAAGGAGATTGGGCACCTAGTCTGCCAAGCTTATCAGCCGCTTTATTACCAGGGATACCTTTGTGACCGGGGACCCATATTAGTGTGATTTTATTGTGTACAGCAAGCTGCAAAAGAGTCTGGAGACAATTCCAAACCAGCTTAGACTTATAGTCAAAGGACGTGAGAGCCTTGAGTGCTGCTTGGCTATCTGACATTATATTAATATGTGATCTTCGGGGGTTTCGTCTAATGCATTCTCTGGCACAGAGCTCGATGGCATAGACCTCTGCTTGAGAGATAGTAGCGAACTGACCTAATGGTGTAAAGAATTTGTAGTTGGGACCAAAGATACCAGCTCCAACCCCATTTGACATTTTTGAACCATCAGTGTACGAATTGATTTGAGATGTTGATGGAGGGATTTGAGGATAGTTCCAGTAGCTGCGGTCAGGTATGTTTACTGTGAAGGGGTGATTGAGGTGGATTCTTTTAGGCATGAAGTCTGAAATGCATAACTGCTGAGAAAGTAAGTAGGGGAATTTTTTCAAGGATCTTCATGTGGCCAACTAATTCGGAATTTGTATTTTTGCATAAAAGGTGAAACTTTAGAGCACTGGCAGCCGCAGTCTTCATAATATTTATGTGTAGGGGTGGAAGGTTTAAGAGAACTTCCAGCGCAGCTGTTGGGTAGGTGCGCATTGCACCCGTAATACCTACACAGGCTAGTCTCTGCACCTTCTGGAGGGCGGAGCGGGTAACGTTTTGATTAACTTTATCCCATCATACTAGCGAAGCATAAGTTATTATCGGAACGATGATGGTGGTATTGGTCCAGTGGATCATTTTTGGATTTAATCCCCATTATTTACCGAAAACCCTAGAACAGGCCCAAAAGGCTTTAGTCACCTTCTCAGTGGTTCTGTATGAGGTTTCCAATTTAATTTGTGGTCTAGAGTAATCCCGAGATATTTTTTTTCTTTTGAGAACTCAATTTGAATATTGTTTAGTGATAGTGTTTGAAGGCTTAAGTTTCTCCTCCTTGTGAAAGGAATGATTACGATTTTTGCAGGGTTAACCGTTAGACCTTCTAACTGTCACCAGTTATTTACTTTTTTTAGGGCATGTTGCATTTGTTCGGAAATGCTAGATTCATCCTTGCCCTTAGCTATTATGACTACGTCGTCAGCGTAGCCCTGGGTGAGAGATCCAGAACTATTGAGGGCATTTATGATACTGTCCACTACAATGGATCATAAAAGAGGAGATAGAACACCCCCTCGGGGACAACCTTTAGTAGTTCTAACGGAGATTGAGATTTGTCCAAGCTTGGCAGTAATAAGTCTGCTTCGGAGCATGGAGCATATCCATTTGGTAGTTTGCGGGTCAATGCCTTTGACATCAGCAGCAGCAGACTTAATTGATTAAAACGATGTGTTATCGAAGGCGCCAGAGATGTCCATTTATTTCCTTCTTTGGCAAAGTTTTTTTCAATAGTGCTGACTAGATGGTGAAGTGCTGTGACCGTAGGTTTACCAGATTGATATGTAAATTGAAGATTATTTAGGGGGTGTTCTATAAGGGCGGAATTTCTTATGTGAAGATCAAAGATTTTTTCCATTACCATAAGAAACACAGAGGTGAGACTGATTGGCCTAAAGGCCTTTGGGTCTGATTGTGATCTGGCGCCGGCTTTAGGAATGAACACTACATTAACTTTTATCCATGTTGATGGAATATAGCTGAGTTCATAGCTGGATCTAAAGATAGGCACTAAGGATTCAATAAGAGTGTCGATTCCATGATGTAAAAGGGCGGGGAGAATTCCATCTCCACCGGGAGCTTTGTAAGGTTTTTGCGTGGAGATGGCCCATCTTATGGTTTCAATGTTAAGGGCATAGTTGGATTTGTTGTTTGGTAGAAGATCATCTTTTTATGAAGAAGCGTTAAAGTTTTTCAAAATATCCCCACACTTGGGCGCAGTAATTCATGATCGGCTTTGCAGCGGTTTTGTGTATTTTATATTTGGCTGAGTGGTGTATGTTTTGTTATTGATGAAATTGGACCATGTGGCATTTAATGAGATTTTGGACATTGCAACCCTTTGAGTGAGATGTATTGACCACATGTTGTGAGTGAAAGTTGCTCCAGCCCTGAAGTTCAGAGTGTAAATCGTTTAAAAATAGTATTAAGAGCAGAGCACTAAGAGCACATCCTTGCTTAACGCCTTTGTTAATGGGGAAGAAGTCACTAGTACTTTTCCCTTTCCAAACTGTGGCAACTGTGTTTTGGTAGAAAACTCTTATAGTAAAAATTAACTTTCTCCTAGCAGTGAGAGTGTGTAGAACAGAGCTTCTCTGTTGATGATGTCGAATGCGGCTTTCAAGTCAACGAAAAATGCGAATAATTTTTTCCTTCGGCATAACTAAAGCTAGATAAGGCACGAGAGGTTCTAAATCTGGTCTATGGTAGAATAATTGCTTCTATATTCTGCTTGAAATTCATTCAAGATGCTGTTTTCTTCTACCCACGTGTTCAGCCTACTCATGAGTACTATTGTAAATAGCTTGTAAATGGTGTCAAGAAACTACAGACCACGGTAGTTGGTGGCGACATTGAGATTTCCTTCTTTAGTAACGGGAAAATTATTGATTCTTTTAAGGTGGCAGTTTCTGTTCTGAATACTTTGCTTAGTAGATGGTGGATTTGAAAAATCAAACTAGGGGTAGCATTTTTATAGTATTCAAATGGTTTACCGTCAATACCTGGTGCCTTGTTATTCTTACTTGATCTGATAGCATCAATGATTTCAAGGGTTATCGGGAATAAATTTTCCCTCTGAATTTTTCCCCCGAACAAATATTAGGTACCTTCAAAAATAGGCAAAAAATACATCGGGGTAAAATGAAATATCGCGATTGCGTTGAAAATTCTCCAAAATTGTCATTCATAATACCTATTTATTTTCCGCGGAATTATTTCCTCTTTTTTGAAGATACCGAATTTTTGCTTCCGGGGGAAAATTTATTCACGATACCCCTGTATCTGTCTATATATATTTCAGAAGTTGTGAGGAGTGATGCGTACAATGGTAAGGTGTGTCGATGTATTATATTTGTAAAATACTCACGTTGTTTGGAGTAACACGATGCCTTATATTTTCTATTGGATTCCTGAAAGTTTCTCTTAAAGATGTCAACGTTATATATTCTGAAATTTTGAAGATGTGTGAAAACGATTTTTTCTGGCTACGTGACATGCCAAAAAGTGCGTATACTGTTTGTTGTTGATTCCGTTTGCAGCATAAATGCATTGCTTTATTGCTTGACATCGCTTTTCAACTGAGTCGTTTGGAGATATTTTCTGTTGTAAGCTTGTGGCCGCACGACAAGAGACGATTTTCAACCCACTTTAGACGAGGTAAAAAATTTACGAAAGGTTGTGTGTTTCTTCGATCAACCGCTTTCAGTTTCATAATCAAAGGCTTGTTAACAGAGAAGGTTTCACATCCGACTGTAAATTCTTCAATCATATCGACTGCACCACAAGAAGGACAACAATAATCGATGACTGATGAACCCTACTGCTCACGAATGCGAGCTCGCCGCTCTTGTCACTATGACATTTGCCATTCAGAATAAATGCTCCAATATCTTCATCTTCAACATAGTTGGTAAAAATATTGCAGTAACCATCATCATAAGTGACATCTTTTGAGTTCTTTAATCCGGTGAAATTAGAACTGCATGCTATTTGGACGTCATTCGATCCACTGAACCGGTCCTCACATTTAAGGCCGCGTATTAAAATAAAATTACCTAAATCTGCACTCCAATGGTTACAATTGATGTATACTGGCATGAAGTTGAGAACAGATCCTGAGAAAGATATTCTTAACGTTACTCTGACGTCGTGCTTGATGAAGTTAAGTTGGTGTGTTGTCTTGATGCACTTCTTGTACCCGAATAGACATCCATCCCTTGTTTTCAGATAATAACCCCGCCGAAATAGGAAGAAGAAGAAGACGTTGTGTAGAAGATAACACTGACCTAAAAATGTATACTGGAGCATTGCGATTTGCTAATCCAACTTTTCTGGCGATTTTTGTTGTCTGTTTTATCAAGCGTTGAATTATAATCTTATTGAAATTGTTGAGTAGCTTCGCGTTGAGACCGTTGATGACGACATTCAACTTCTTCGAGAACTTTTCTGCTTCTTCCACTTTTCGATTTAGCATCTTTTTACCTTCCTTTAATTTTTGGATTTCACTTCCAAGGAGTTTGTTTTCCTCCGTCTTCTTCTTTTCTAATACCATTGATATCATCTTTGGTTGCTATATTTTTCAGCGTTTTATCAAGAAGTCCGTCCAATTTCCGTTTTAAGGTATCCATTTGAATTCCGAAAGTTTCTTCTGCGGTAGAACAGGATTTTTTAAAGGGCGTGGCTGTGTCGGAGCGAGGTGAAGTGGCTTTCAGTGTTCGCATTATTGTTTATCGCACCACTGTAAAGAGTTGAATTTGTCTGTTGATTTGTTTATTGCGGCTTTTTCTTTGTTATTTTAATGTTTGTGATTTAAAAATGATGTTGTTGTTTTACTCAGAGATAAAGCCATGTAGTGTGAGAGTTTTCCCGCTCTTTTAATTTTTGTTCAGATCAGCTGAGTACTTAAAAGCTTTTGTTTGTTTGTCTTTGCTATTTTATTTTTGAAGTTGATGCACGAGCTAGAGTTGAGCTATGTCTGGTAAAAAATGATTACACTGTCGGCGGTACTGGAGCGCAGGTGTTCACCAAAAAACTTTAACTGATCAATTACGCAATTTTTTGGAATTTATCTGGAGCTGCTTGTAAACAAAACCACTCGCTATACTTGACGTTTGATCACTGTGAATACCACAAGTATGTATGTTTAGTATGTCTAAATCCTCAAACCACTAATGGAGTTAGAATGATATAATAGCTTCCAGCCCATTTAGCTCCGACTTAGTGTCGAGCACCCGGACTAATCGTTTTACTCACTACAAATACTCTTAAGTAAGTCCATATGCCCCATATCGCTGATGAAAATTAACAAACAAAATGTTTTAAGAAAATGTGAAATTGATTTCAGTTCGAGTTTAATTTTTTTCGTATTTTTTTTTTTTTTTACAATTAAAATTGATTGTGCGATGTCCTTACATTAAATTATTTAAAATACCAAAATTATTGGTAAGTAAAAAAAATGATTATTTCCCATTTGTGATGGTGAATTTTAATTAAAACTATAGTTTTAAACAAAAAATAATTATAACAAATAGGGAAAAGGCTGCACCTTGAAGTTATGTAAATTTTTTAATATTTTTTTTTGTATAAATTAAATATTTAATGAATCTCAATTTGATAAAAATGATTACCTAAAAAGTAACCAAATAATAAAATAAAATATATATATAATAAAAAAAATATCAAATAAAAATATTTGAGCTTAAATACACAGTCAGCTTGTTTTGTTCGCATTACAAAATATTAAACTTAACTTTATGGTGCTTTGTTTTTAGATATAATTTTCTTTTTTTTTTTTTCTAGTATTTCAGTAGAAAAATCTATGTACACAAATGTTTTTACCAGACGACTAAATAGATTATTTAGTCGAACTTATATAAATGTATGTAGAAATATTTTTTTTTTCTTTTTTATATATGAAGTATTAAAAATAAGAATTAAAATAGACTAAATTCGTTTCAGTTTGCATTTCTTGCAGATGCCATACGTAAGTGATGTTTTGACCAGGACTTTCGTTTTGAAAGAGTTTATTCGACCTCAAATATGGTCTATAATCAAAGAATATCCGGTGTACTTGTGTCGTCGTGTGAGTGTTGCAGTAAACCCTTTCGTTCATCTGGAGCCGTGCTGACACTTTCCGATACGGAGGGTTCAGCAATGGCACCAGCGTACATGGACTCGTACACTGGGTTGGCAAAATTTCCCTGAAATGGAATAAAAAGGTGTTTTATTACATAATCTTACTATAATGATTGCAGTTCTGTAAATCGGCGTCAAATTAAGATAATCAGAGAAAAGTGGTTCGATAGAGAGTGCTTCGTGAAAAGTCGTTTGTTTGGTTGAAATTACTAAGAAGAAATACATGCAATGAACAACTTATACACCAATTCCTATCAGCAAATCAAAACTATAAAGCAATTCAAGACACTGGAGGACTTTCAGACTGATCCTGTATAGCAATTCTTAATCTGGCACTGACATATCTGTGATCACAAGGTAAAACCGCCTAAGTCTAGTTAGGACCAAATTGAGTTAAGGATGCAGAAGATGCTCTACTATTCGAAGTTTATGGTATAAAATATTAACCTTATTACCTGTTATAATTACCATACGTTTTCGGGAAGAACGAAAACTTTAAACTTGTTTTCTGACAATCTGTGAAAATCGACTTAGGCGGTTTCACCTTATGGGCACAGATATACTCGTAGGTACATACATATTCGTACACCTTGGCGTATAGTTAGAGTGGTTTTTATACCAAAAATTGATAAGAACGACTACTCGCTCCCAAAGAGTAACCCACTGATAAATCTTACTTCCTTCTTGCAGAAAAGTATGAAGATATTGGTTGAGTTTCAGGTGCACAAAGCTTATCCGCTATCGGAGATGCAGAATCCTTATCAGCGTGGGAAATTCTGTGAGATTTGGTCAGCGGTGGGCTTTCCCGGCCTGACACTGCACTCATAAGTACCTATCAGGTCATTGACGATCGGTTTTAGGCGTTCACATAATACGGCAGACAGGATCTTATATTCATTCGTTCGGCGGCAAGACCAGCTCCAGCAGCTTTGTTAGATTTAAGTTTAGATATCGCTATCCTCACTTCATTCCGTAAGGGTTGACGGGAATCTTGACTATCATCGTCACTGTTGAATGGCTCATTCTGCCGTTTAGTAGTCTGCAGAAGTGTTCCTTCCATATCATCAATACCGACTGCGATTCTACTACTACGAGTATACTACCATTTTCGTCCTTGCAGGGTCCTGTTCTGGCTTTGAAGCTCAAACATGTTATTTTTACCTTCTCGTAAATTTTTCGAACATCGTTTCGCCAATAGAGTCTCTTAATCTTCTCGATCAAGCGCTTCTCATGCTACTTTTTCTTCTTTCTGAGAAGTCGATACTGCTTTTTTCTCCTCCGCTTGTAGAGCTCGCGAGCAGCTCTAGTCCTTGTATGAAGCGCCACTTTGTACGCCTCTTGTTTTGCTGCATGTCCTTGTCGGCTGTCGGCTTCGTTGTGGTGGCCGAGAGCAACCCAGTACATCAGAAGCGGTATTTCTTATGGCTTGTTGGCAGCAAACGTTGCTGGCGGCAGCAAACGCCACTGAGGGGAGTGAGCACATATTAGGCTAATATTGGCGAATTAAGCTTTGATACGGGTTGTCATGAGGCGCTCGTTCACATACCGTAAACTCAAGACTTCTTGCCTAAGTCTGCCTCTTAACTGTGGTCAAACAGTAATGCATGCGATTACATGAAAGCGCAAGCGTTTTTATTTAGCCTAGGCTTACCTCTCAACCTTCACGTTGGTGACCGCTGCGTGTATAGTAATGATCGGAGATTGAGTATGATGATGATTGAGGTTCACTATTTTCAGCGATGTCTCGACTGGCACATTATTTCACTAGCTCATCCGCTTTGCAGTTGACTGGAATATCCCAGCATAGCATCCATCTGGGACCTCGTTTAGAGACCTGCAGTATTGCTTAACCATCTTGGATCTTATCGTTGGCTATTGCAAGGATTCAATTGCTGCCTGGCTGTCTATGTATATTTCTATAGCAAGGCTGTTGTATCTCAAATTGTCGTAATTTCTGCTTGGAATATGCTACAGTGATCCGGAAGTCTAGTGGTAAGTTTTATATCAAATGAGCTGGAAAAGACTCCTACACCCATGTCACATGTCACTTTGGATCCGTCTGTGTATACATATTATTTCTATCTATCATTGCACATAGAAGTTTCCCAAATATATCAACGAGAAGAAGGTGAAGCATTGTTTCTAATGCATCAGTTGGGGCTGTTCTGATTGCACCAATTCTACTGATACAAGGTAACCTTTATACTCGCTCTAGAATATCAGCGTAGCATTGTTTGTCAAATGCTGGCTATCAGACTAATGCTCTAATACATCCATTGGATTACCCGAAGATGAAGGGCCCATTTCGGGCCAAGAGCCTTTCTGCAGATGTATAAGGCGACTGAGGCCTTCCTAGCACGTTCTTGCGTGTTCAGGTTGCAGATGAGTTTCTTACCCTAGCATGGTCCACGAATTTAAGGACCTGTGCCTTTTAACACTAGTGAAGTAGGGCAAGGTATTTTTTTATTTCCATGTGAAGATCATTGTTTCTGTTTTAGCCAGGCTAGTTCCAAGACCAACCATGTTCGTCCACTTGACGAGTTTTCTGAGCCGAATTCATCAGGTATCTTATTGTTGGGAGAAATTTTCCCGATATGGCTATCTATAACTATCTATCTATAGCTTTAAACTTATTCCTTTCCAGAGTTTTTAGTACCTCTTTATGTTCTTCTAGTAGCCACAGAAGTGGTAATAGTACTCCCCCTTGTAGGGTGCCTCCGCAGACAGATCTAGTTATTGTAAAACTCTCCTGATTACAAGCGTTTGTTTAATCCAGCAGCAGAGAGAGTTGTCAATCATCAGGGTGTTCAGTGCAGCCATTATAGCTTCAGTTTTGACGTTGTTAAAAGCACCTTCAATAACTAAAAAGGAAATCATTGTGAAATCTTTATTTTCAAATGACCTTTCAATAGTTCCCACGAGGGAATGAAGGGCAGTTTCTATAGATTTCCCTTAGCAGTAAGCAACATAAAGCCGATCGAAAAGGTATGGATTTATTTATCCCTTAAGGAATAAGGTGACACTGGACATTCTTAAAAATAAAAAAGCCTAAGTGTTTGAAGTTATCATTACCAGTTACCATTAATTATTGGAATAGCTTACCTTGTCATCTTCATTCACAAAGGCAGGCGCTTCATCGATATCACCTCTGTACATCGGATTCGTTATCTCTACGTTATCTGTAAGTCTTGCGTGTGAGAACGGTTGACTTATTTTTCGTTTTCTAGAATATATAATGTTTACAATTATCGGTGTTAAAATAGTTGTTTATTCATATTTACTTTAAAAAGAAGATGGCACTACCAAACATGGCAATTAATAAAATCGTGATTGCCAGTAATACAATGAGTATTGTTAAAACACGCGCGGACTCGTGTTGAGCTGCTCTAAGTTCATAAACACTATTCGATAAACAAGCTGCAATACTTCCATCAATGCATCTGAAACAAAATTAAGAGTACATTATTTTCTCATATAAAATTGTTTTTTTTTTTTTTTTATGGTCTTTACTACAAATTTTTATATGGGGGAGTTCTATAATAGCAAGAGTGGATGTATCAGAATGGTGGACGAACGAAAACTGGTCATAAGGAAATAATGGAAAACCTGCCTATAAAGGTGTACAGACACACTTAAACCAAAAAACGTTCACTGTGATACCACGGGATCTATCACCAGTCCAATATACCCAAGGACTAATTGAACCAGCGGAGCGGAGCGGACGGACAAGAAAATGTAGAATAATTTCTTCTTCTTTTGCAGCTCTGCAGCTCCTGAAAAAGTAGTTTGAAAAGGCTGACCTTTTGGCATGTAGGCCTATCAGATAACGGTGCTGATCTGTAAAAACTTTAGCAAGATCAACCCATTAAAGTGCTTCTGATCTCTCGATATGGTAATTTTACTATCTTCACACCTGCAGTTGGTTTAGATGATTGCGTTCAGCTTGAGTAATTGCTTACACCTAGGTAGTGCCATGTCTGATGAGCTCATTAGTCTTCGAGTTTCTTGATCAGAACTCTATAACGTTACCAGCAATAATCCCAAATTATTGAACTTACCTTGGCAACAAGGTCACTTCCTTATATGTGAGCCAATTAACAGCATACTTTACCCGGACCTAACTGATGCTGAACTTGGCTACCTCGATAGGTGGCAAAAGATCCAGAAAATCTACCAAACGTTTTGGAAGGAGTGAAATACAGAATACCTCGGCCGGTATTGTATTGAGCGAGCAATACTCAAATTAGTACCGATGCCACTAGGACATGGTAACTTCAGGTATCACCTGAAGAATATAGGCTTTATAGAAGATAATACTTGCAGACTATGATTGGAAATATAATGCCTGGCATTAGCTTGTATAAAGAATTCGCCCAATTACTTTCCAAACCAAGTAAAGCTCATGGCGATCCATCGTTGTATCGCCCTCTCTTGTAGGACATAGTCTATAAAAGATTCGCTGATATAAGAGGATTAGCAAGGCACAGACAAAACTATTAATGTGTAGTGAACAGCAGAAACAACAAATAAGGTAAAACATGAAGATGAGTTCATCTTTTGGCTTTTGAAGGTATTTCATCAAGCAAACTTAATATACGTATATATGTAGATTTTGGTGAAAGTCATTATTTTGTATACTTACAAGCATTCATTAATGGAGCTTCCCTTTGAGCAAACTCCACAATCATTTACACACTTTGGTGGTTTATCACAACGAATGCCTTCCCATTCGCCAACGCAGGTACACTGAGGCACCGTATTCGTATCTAGTTGGCAGATACCATTGTTTTTACAGTGCCCGACGCACGGATTTTCATAGTGAACAGGTTTCTGTAAAAGCATAAATAAACATATATAAAAAAATAAATATTAACAGCACTGGCTTTACTTCACAAAGATTCCCATTCCATTGGCCCGTGCAATTGCACATCGCCATTCCCTTGACCACATGGCACGTACCACCATTTTGGCAGATTATTCCAGTACAAGGACTTCGTGGTGGAACCAATGATTGATCACAAACTAAAAATACAAATAAACTCACACACCCAGATATAACAAATGCAAAGGAAAATTAATTACATCTTGGCGGGCTTGAAGTATGGCACAAATCAGTCTCACAGCGATCGCCACCATATCGCTCCGTACAAGAACAAGCCAAGTGTTGTCCACGATCTGTACACGTGCCACTGTTCAAACAGTAATCGTTGCATGAATCCGACTCGCATTGTTCTCCAAAATATCCCAGTGGGCATTCGCATTGCGGCCCACCTTTGTTACCAATCGTACACGATCCATTGTTCCTACAGAATCCATCACAAACGTTTGTTTCACAACGCTTTCCAGTAAATCTAAAGCAAAATTCTACTAGTACCTAAACTTTTTTTCAGTTCTAAGAAAAAATGCAACTTACCCATCAGGACAATCACATTGTGTTGTACCCGTTACTGTTTCTCGACAAATACCCCTATTCTCACATGTAAGATTTGCACAATGCTCACATTTCTCACCGACAAACATATCAGGGCAAGTGCATTTCATGCCCTCTACAGTAATTAAACATGACCCTCCATTGTGACAACGGCTCTGGCATTCTGGAACAGATGTCTCACATTTAGCTCCTGCCCATCCAGGAGGACATAGGCATTTCAATGGAGGTGGCTCAGCGGTGCCAGGTAGAGAAGCAGCAACTGTGCATAACCCCCCATTCATACAAAATCCAGAGCAGCGATAACGTTCACAAAGGTCACCTTCAAATTGCGGTTGGCATATACATTTCGGAACATGATCAATAACTTTACAAGTGCCAAGGTTGCATTTTAGTGGACAATAGTCGGGAACTTCAATGTGTGGTTTGCATTCGTCTTTCTGTGGAGAGTAAAATCAATCAAAGTAAGCTTTTGTTCAAAGTAAATATTGTATGGTAAATAATGCATAATACAGCCTAAAAATATGTGCTAGTTTTCAAAGTGACCAGAAAGAGCCCAAGATGTGGCCTCTTTTCAGAAACATCATTTGGTGTTAGTTGGGACAAGCAAAGCTTGTTGTTGAGTTGTTCTAGCAGCTACTATTCCCCTGAGAACATGCCTAGGAAACGAGCCACGTCGATCCCGAAGTGATACTGAAAAGTGATACTCCAACGGCACGCAAAAATCTAATAACGTGGACAAATCGTAGAAATAGTGTAAACAGATGCGACAATAGGAACGTTTATAGGATCACGAAGGAGCCGGTCGGTGGGCAGAGTTCCAAACAACATCTTGTCAAGCGTCTGGGCGGTTCCTTGCTGATTTCGGATGAGGATCAACTCAGAAGGTAGAAGGAACATTTTGCAACGGTATTAAACCATTTAGACGATAGCGTCGTTTAGCGTCGCAACAAATACCTGAATCCACACCATGCCTCCCAATTACTCGGAGATCACTGCCACGATCAAAGCACTCAAGAAAAATAAAGCAGTGAGACTTGATGACATTCCTAGAGTTTTTCCAAGCAGCGCCGGGTATATCGAGATACCTTCTTCACCCAATTATAAAGAACGGCATGGGAAAGCCAAAGATTCCCAGCAGAGTGGTAAAGGGGAATGATCAGCTTCCGAAGAAAGGAAATTCAGCGGAGTACGGAAAATGGAGAGGTCTTTGCGTTCTTCCGCCGGTTTCCAGGATAATAGTTTAAGTTATACTGGATCGAATCAAACAACATCTTTATTCCACTCTCGATGTCGAACAAGCATGTTTCCGCTCGGGATCCTCCTGCATCGACGAATATAAACGTCTTCAGGATCATTACCGAGCAGTGAACTTCGAGAAAGCCTTCAACAGTGTAATTCTGGAATTTATCTGGTGTGTCCTGTGCAGGAGAAGTATCCCTGAAAATTCGTAGCTATTATTAAGGCAACGTATGGGGACGCCAAATCGAAAATCTGTAATGTTTACATTACCAAGATGTGACTGTTCCGCTCCAATGTCGAGTCAGTACTGCTATATGGATGTAGTACTTGGAAAATCAACGTAAATAGAGATGTCTACGCATCATCCTTAGGATTTTCTGACCTAATCGCAGCTCGAAGGAATAACTCCACTCGAGGAGAACGGATCAGCAACCTATTCACATTACAATTCGACCGAGGGAATGGCAATGGATTGGTCACACCTTGCGGCGCGAAGAAAATTCCATTGCCAAACACGCCTTTTAATGGAATTCCCTTACTCAATATGCAGAACTGGGGTCGTCCTAGGCATACATGGAGCAGAACTGTTGAAAAGGATTCTAGAGCCATTGGGAATGAGTTGGAGAGATTTAAGCTGCGTTGTAGAAGAAAAATTTAATTTTTAGAAATTTCTGCGTAAACAATTTCATTTCTCCGTAATGAAGTCACTTAACCATGACACCGCTTTGGGAAGGAAAAAACTTTGACGGAATTCGATCCCACTAACATTGCAACGAAACAAGATTCTACCTTAAGTGGTAGCTACTTACCACCATTACCAAACCGCTTGGGCAGAGGCAAGTATATCCTATATTACTTTCTGATGATAGAATGCAGAGAGCCCGTTTCATTTTACATGGTTCCTTAGCACATGGATTAGTTACTATAAAAAAAAAAATATTAATCACTAGCAACTCTTTACCTTATAAAACTTACTGTTCTTGTTTTGCTTTAACGGATGAAGGATTCCAATATCCGATGACCTGTAGCCCTTCAACAAATAGGTGCCATTGTCATTCCCGAATTTGTTCATTTTGATTATACTCTGATCGTATAATTTTATGTACAAATAATCCTCAAATACATCAATTTTCTGTGGTTTCTCCTTATTTGAAAATCTTCGCACAACATTTCGGTCCCTTCCATTCAACCGACAAGTTTCAATTGTTCCTTTGCGGTAATCGGCCCAATAAAGTCGCCCCGTGGGATAATCAATCGACAAACTTATCGGCCAACCGACATCGATTTCCACTAGACTTTTCTTGTTCGTTCCATCAAGTGACGCTACTAAAATTCCATTCTCCAATGTTGACCAGATCATAATTCGTGACTCGGGTTCCAGAACTATATCGGTTGGATTCATTCCGGTCGATACCAAAGAAAGATACTTTTTACCATCAATATCAGTTGCAATAATCTGATTGTGACGAGAGTCAATAATGTACACCATATGGGTTACCCAATCTACTGCTAGTGACTTGGGATCATCTAACGAGGGAATCTGAAAAGAAAAGTGATATGAATTTACGTCTTGAATTCCTGAAATCTTAATAGACTCACATCAAATGCAGTCAACTCTTTGAGATCTCGTTTGAAACGAGTCATCTCATGCCTTCTGTCACTAGAAGGTGTAGCGATCTTCATTGTGTGCACCTTTCCATGGTGCGAATCAATCCAAAAGAGTAAAGTATCCTTCGGTCGGATTAATATGTCAAAGACGTCTATTTTTAGACTATCTGTTTGAAAGAAGCCCACAACAATAGTTCCTTCTTGCTTCTCAGGCAATATGAAACGAAACTCCTGTTCCGAGGCTAGAAGAAGTATCTGGTCTGGGCTTGATGCCATACATGTGTCATTTTTCTGTGGACCCTTTTGATACCCATCGCTGCATTTGCAATTATAGTGTCCGGCTTTCTTTTCTATGCAAATTTGTGAGCATGTACCGAATCCACATACTGGTGGCTGACAATTCATTTCATCAGAACCATCAATGCAGTTGTATTGCCCTAAAATAAAAGTTTTAACGTTTCTTACCCTCTCAAAGTTTAATTTATTTTTACCATCGCAACGGAAAATTTTCGAGATGCAATCATCATTCTCACATTGAAACTGATCATGCCTGCATTTTGGTAGTGCAGCACAAACTTCTGGTGCCTCATCCTCCCGATCGCCACAATCATTGATGCCATCACATAGTGCCGACTTTCTGATACATTTTCGATTATTGCATCTAGTAGAACGATTCACATTTGATAAAATCTTAAAACAAGTTAAAAGGGAAAACATACTTATAGGCATTTGCATGGCATGGCGCATCAGCACAAGTCTCTAAGCTCTCATCAGATCCATCGGTACAATCGTCCCAACCATCGCACTTCCATCGACTCATGATACATTTACCATTGGCACAATTAAAATGCTCAGGAGGACATACGCAGTTAACTTCATCTGATCCATCAGGACAATCATCATCGCCATCGCACTGGTAGCTCCTATAGAAACAATAACCATGTAAAGAGAGCATGAGTATGGATATAAACTTACTTATTGATGCAAGTATTGAAAGCTGCACACTTGAACTGATTCTCTTTGCAGGTAATGTTACAGTTGATCTCGTCACTGCTGTCGTCACAATGAATTTCGCCATCGCAACGCTGGTCGTGTTTAATACACTTTCCTGTTCCGCATCTGAATCAAAATAAAGTATAAAGATTGTTTATCAAAGTTATCATGTACAGAATTGTTAACAATACGTCGACTATTTCTTCACTTGCGCTTCTGTATGATGTGTATTTCAGAAGTGAAAAGACTCAAAAAACGTTAGTCTCCAGAGATATAATCCAACTTATCCATGAAAGGACTGAGAAAACTTTGGAGCAAACGAATGAGATCTTAATGGAATCTCAGTTTCCGGAAGTCTGATTAGCTTCGAGGAAAGCAGAACCAAACAGGAAGTGTAGAACAGTAGCGGAAGGAATATTTATTTATTTATTTATTTATTCTATTTATTACAGTGTAAATAAATTACAAGTAGCGCGAAAAGAATAGTATTACAAAACTACAGGAATCGACGTTGAACTAGTCTGAGGAAGAGACGAACAGAAAATTTGCTTCCCGAAAGGGTTTTCATTGCAGAAAACTAGTTTTCTGGACACAATGTAAACCCACAAAACGTAGGTTGAAGATATCAAAACCGAGATTATTTGACATTATTTATCCAAAGATTCTCTATCAGCATGATTTAATACCACGTTTTTAGGTCTAGGAGGCATACATTCCTTCACTCACATTTGAACATAGTCCACTCGCACATTTGAACGCAAGTATATACGTATGCACATATTGAAAAAAAAAAGATTTGTTCGTCGATCCTTTTGCTTCTACTGGGTACACCTCCAGAATAAGGGATACTTAACAAATGGCGTCGCCTATGCTATGTCTAGAGATCAAAATTATACATATTCTCTGTAAAAATCATGTATGTAGCGCATATAGTGTGGGAGCTAGAGTGTTGTGACAAACAGACAGAAAATCTAATGAGCAATAGGTATATGTATAGAACCCTGAAAATCGACTCGTCGTCAGCAACTCCATCCCATCGCCGACTTTGCACTGTCTGCTTCAAGATCCTGAAAAATGTTATACGTCCACCACCTTAATCATACTTGTGAACACCGTTTTTCCACTCACACACATTTTCCACTAATTTTATTATTTTTTCTCACTGTTTGGAAGCGTTGGAAGCTGGGCAGCATAACCTTCGTCTCTTCCCCTTTTGAGCACATATCGTTGAATCCAATTTTTTTTTGTTGTGCATTACGGAATGGGTGGAAGGAAACATCAGGGATGGAACCACTGTTGTACATCCTTTATAGCATGCTCACCAGTAGAAGGTTCAATGTGAAGAATGTCAACGTGACGATCTGCAGCATTCGGCGATCCCTTTCAACATTTATACGAGGGATCTCATGGGTTCACTTCACCATGTCATAGCGTACGCAGACGACTTGGTCGTGTACCGGTCAGCCCGTCCATCCGGGGTGGATTCGAAGATTTTCCAAGCTAGGCTCCATTCGCTGTACATGACCCAGCCATCTTAGTCGCTGTATGTGAACTCTTCTGGCTAAGTCAATGTCCTTATATAGGCCGTATAGTTCAGCATTGTACCTTCTCATCCACTCGCCGTCTATGCAGACGGGACCAAGGATCACTTGAAGAAGTTTTCTCTCAGAGTAACCAAGTGCATCTTCATCCGATTTTGACAAAGTCCATGCCTCTGCGTCATACTGCAGGACTCTGATGATAACTGTCTCGTACAGAGTTACCATAGTAGTTCGATATAGGGCTTTGTTACTCTATTCCCTTTTTAGCCCATAAAAACAGCGATTGAAATTCTTCGTTAGATTTTCCCATTGGTGTCATTTGCGGAGCTCACCATAGAGCTTAGGTAGATAAAGTCCTTTGCTACCTCAAAATCATATCTGTCTATTGTGGCGTTCTCCCCGAGACCCCGATGTTGGGTGTCCTTTTTTGTAGACAGCATATATTTTGTTTTGCTTTCATTGACCGCTAAAGCCATCTTTGTTGCCTCTGTCTCAATACTCGCAAAGCCCCACTGACCGCCTGCTGAGTTCTTCCAATTATGTGAATATCATCGGCGTAAGCGAGGCGTTTCAACATCTCAAATCAATTGGTACACTGATGGTTTAAAAATGTCAAATGGGGTTGCAGCTGGTATCTTTGGCCCCAACTACAAACTCTTTACACCATTAGGTCAATCCACTACTATCTTCCAAGCAGAGGTCTATGCTATCGAGCTCTGTGCCAGGGAATGCATTAGACGAAACCCCCGAAGATCACATATTAATATAATGTTAGACAGCCAAGCAGCACTCTAGGCTCTCACGTCCTTTGACTATAAGTTTAAGCTGGTTTGGAATTGTCTCCAGACTCTTTTGCAGCTTGCTGCACACAATAAAATCACACTTATGTGGGTCCCCGGACACAAAAGCATTCCTGGTAACGAAGGGGCTGATAAGCTTGCCAGACTAGGTGCCCAATCTCCTTACATTGGACCTGAACCCTTCTGCGGTTTACCCACTAGCTAGATTCAAATAGAGCTACTTTGCTGGGAACGCGAAAAATGCTCTCACACTCGAATGCACAACCTGGCCTAAGGCATTCCAAGAAATTTATTAATTGCTCAATAAAAAGAACTAGAGACATTCTATCAATGAGCAAACAGAATGCTAAGATCCTTACTGACTTCCTAACTGGACACTGCTCTCTCAACTACCATCTCAAGAAAATGGGCCGTGGTCAATCGGATACGTGGCGTCTCTGTCTTGTAGACACCGAAACAGCCCATCACATACTCTGTGATTGCCCGGCCATAGCCAGACTGAGGCTAAAGCACTTTAATAAAGGCGTCACAGCACCTTGTGATGTTACCTCTTCCTCAGCTCGAACTATTCTTAGCTTATTCATAGCTACGACCTGCTGACCGTTAAACGTCACTAAGCATTGTTTTTGTCATGTGGAATACTATTACAACTATTTCACATTGAAAAAGTTATTAAAATGAATTCGTGGTACATCTGAGGAGTAAAACGACAATCGTCGAAAAGCGTAAAACACCAACGGTAATCAGGGTGATTATGTTGAAGAGATCGCATGCTCGCGTCACCTTGCCTAAGGCTTTTTCTGACATCAAACGGTCGGTGGTGGACTTTGATGGAGCAACAAGAGTTTTCCATCGTCATCCTGCATAGACGGACGAGCTTGATAGGGATGGCGAGACTAGAGATGACTCTGTATAACTTGTCTCAATACAAGCTACCATAAGCAACTCTGAAATCGATGAAGAGGTGGTGCGTTTCGATTTTATATTCGTGGGTTTTTTTCCTAGGACTGCCGTAGTGTGAATATTTGGTCAATGGTGGACTTTCCCTGACTTCAACCGCACTAATAAGGACATATCAAGATCTTATATGCAATGTTGAGAAGAGTTACACCTCTGTAGTTCGCGCAGTTCCGAGGATCTCCTTTCTTAAGGATTACTTATGATCCTATTAATCCATAACTGTAGGTTTAAATAACTGCCGTATCCTCCCTACAAAAAACATTTGGGTGGACAGAGATTTTCAACGAATGAAGAGGTCGAAGCTGCAGTATACGTATTTATTGAAGGTCTTGAGGTCAATTCTGTTTAAACTAGTGTAATACCTTTAGAAACCAGATGAAATCAAATCTCAAAGAAACAACTTTAAGGAAGGAGGGTTAACGAATAGATTGGCGTTACAATTAAATAAAACCCCCTTGGGCACGAAGAAAATTCCTTGCATGGCCTATAGAGAAGACGATCGCCGTAAAGATGAAAAGTTTCTGCGGAATTAATCACAAACTTTGGAATTTAGTTTGAACTTCCTGAAAAGATTCAAACTCAGTAGCCCATGCTCGCACATGAAAATTTGGAACTTTATTATTTTCAAGATTCATCGATTTCCGACGAAAAACCACATCCAAGGTCAATCGTGGACTCATTGTCTTCGTGTAGTAATTATTGAATCACTTTCACACAAAATATCGCTTACGATGAACGTTTGATAAAATAACATACCATTTCAAATAAATTTTTACAAAGCTGCACCTTGCCGTAATGCAAAAAAGATTAATAGTTCTTAAAATTATAGATTCCCATTCACGAAAAACCACTCAAACGACAATTACTTCTAGAGAAGGTACATACACACGCCTCTGTTAAGTGAATTTACATCCCTTCTAAAGTCCATTAATCATTTGAAAATTCATGTACAAAAATTATACAACTTTTTGTTTATTTACCGACCTAATGGATGGGGTAAATATTTGTAAAGAGGCCTATAATTTCGTCTCCAAAAGATAGACAAAGCTGAAGATGATTCTGACCTAGATATTGTTTTTACTTACGAAAAGTAGATTGGTTTGCAGAAAAGTTGAATATCAACAATCCACTTAAGATGGACATGCAAGTGAAAGACCAACTTTGTTGCTCAATCTCAAGGGCTATAGTATGCATCAGCTTTGGGGGATGTACTTTTCGCGCTTTGCACAAGAGAAATGCTTCATCATCTAATCACGTCAGCAAATCTTTCAAGTGTACATCCCCCCACATAATGATTTCGCACCAAGGTGATAATTTGATGAATACCCTAATCGCGGAACTCATATTAATCTCTTATAAATACTTTGATGTAAAAATTACTGCGGATCATTAGAAGTTTAGAAATCAAAATGAAAATAGTCTTTGTATCGGTTGCTGTGCTTTTGCTGGCATCGCTTTGTATTGTGTGCAGCGGAAATCCTGTTCCCGGATATGGATATGGCGGTGGATTTGTAGCAGCACCTGTGGTTGTGCCTAGGCCAATAGTAGTTGTAGCGCCACCCCGACCAGTTTATCCTGTGCCACTGGTTGTGGCGTCGAGACCGGTTATATATGGAGGAGGCTATGCTGGCGGCTATGGATATCATGGACATGGACATGGCCATGGCCATGGTCATGGTCATGGAAGAGGTCACCATCGTGGATAAATTTATAAACAAAATGTTAAACAGTGATATAAAAATGCCGAAGAATAAAAGAATTTACTAAGACGGACAATTTGTGTTTCTTGAAGAAAATACTCGTAAGGTGAAAGTTATTTGAAAATTTACTAATAAAGTGTCGACACAATTTGCAAGTCTTCTTGATTAAGGTTAAAAAAATGTCTAAAAACGATCAAAAAGTGCGATATGTGCATATCTAGGTGTTATAGTTAAAATAATATGCATCTACCCGGTAATTCCTGTGTCAGATTTTTGCAAAGGACTTACCTAGCAGCGTTGCCACAATGCTACTTTCGTAGCAAAAGTGGTACTATGTTTCCTCAAAATTTGTAAAACTGACACTTTGGTGCCCAAAATTTAAAATTAGGCGATTATTGTTCAAGTTCTATACATGTAAATGAAGTTATAAATAGGGATATTTGGTCTGAAGTTAGGTACCAATATCTGCATGAGACACCGATTTACAATGATTACGTAGTCAATTAATTTAGAAATTAAAAATTCCCGCAATAAAACAAAAATCAAAATTCAATCCGCCGAGGACAGATTTGTGTGTCAGTCCGATCTGCTTCTCACTGCGATCCATGTATAGACATAACTTCTGAAGGTAAAAAGCTTATCCCTCAAATCGTAAACTCATTGCTTATATGGTTGTGACTCTCAAATCCACTACTGAGGTTTTGAGTAAAGTGAAATGGAAACGACAAAATAATTCTACCTTTTTAATTCGGTAAATGAAGGATTTCGACGGTAGCTGACTGTGCCAGTTTAGACACTAGTCCACCTTTTTGAATATAAGCAGGCTCACATTTTTTTAAACCATTTGGGAGAGCTACATATGTATTATACAATACATATAATGCAGCTGTATGAGCATGAACGTTAGCCTGAAGAAATATATTGGGATACCTTCCACCTCAACCCGAAGACCACCTTAGCAAAATCAACAATGGAACAAACTACCATACGGTGTATTTCGTGCTGAAATTGTGCCTAACTTTTGCCATACAACCTTGATCAAAAAGTTCCCGGAATTTATTCAGAAAATTAAAAAAAATTAAAAATTTGTTGCATTTCTCGTCAAAAAATTACGAATAATGATGGCACTGTGCGACGGTGCGTTATCATGGTGCAAAATCCACGAGTTTTCTGCCCACAATTCTGGTCTGGTAAAAAATCGCCAACACACACAGAGATAGATGTACTCTTGGCTACGTAACTTTTGCAAATGTCAAGCTATGATGCTAAGATTTAAAGGGAATATCAACAACAGATGTACCAACTTAACAAAGAAAACAGAAATCGGAACGATGGGAGCGCCACACGGTTTTTATTCCGGGAACTTTTTTATCAAGGTGGTATTTTGAAAGGAGTTCGATGCGGAAACTATAACCACACCACAAGACACAACAAAAATTGTTCGTTGATCCAGATCCAGATCGTTTTATTTTCCAGATCAGATCAGATAATAAAACACGGCTTTTGTCATAATGCAGCATGTTTTGGCAGTGTTAATAAGCGTTTAGTCTTAACTAGCAGTTGCTTACAAACTAGTAAAAAGTCTCTTTTCAGGTAGGCTCGAAAAATACTATATGCATCCAGAACAACATTTGTTTCTTCTGGCGTACAACTTGTTATTGTTTTCATTCAATAGCACTGGTCAACACGATTTTTGCCGTTAACTAAGTTATACATTTTTGGAATCGTACATGCATAAGTATTAACAGAAAGATATCAGAAATAATTTACTACATCGAATTGTCTAAATATACGACAAAATGTATAAAGTGTGAGCCAACAATTTGTGTGGAAGTTTTCATTGAATTAAACACGCATTTTTTACGAAATGAATAGAGAACTTTATTGATTAATGACGAAGTATGAATTGATCACAAACAACATCCAAACTGAAATTGCGGCCATTGACCCACTTATTCTTCAAAAAGTCATCGATAATTTTAACCTCCGGATGGTGGCTTGCAGCAGAAGCCGTGGTAGTTGCATGAACGATGTTGTGCTCTATTCATAATTGCCATGGATCGATCTTCATTATTTCATAATAAATATGTGTTACTAGCTGTTGGCTCACCCTTTACTTGATATTGGTTGCTGACTGTTTATCGCGTAGGAGTATTATAACTACCTTCACTAAAGAATTGACGATAACAAAAAAATATTGCTCAAAGCCCCTTAGTAGAGCCAAACAACATCATTTTGCCGCCCTTACACATAAAATTGTGACTTTTGAAAAACTTTGTTAAAGCCATGGATAAAACTGGAGAAGGTTTCCTATATATAAAAACGTTGTTACTCAAATTGCGCGAAGCTAAATTAAAAGAAGGCATTTTATAGGGCCAGATATAAGAAAGGTCATGAAGGACTCCGATTTTATTGACAAATTAAATACACAGAAAAAATAATGCATGGCTTTCTTTTGTTGAAGTGACACAAGATTTTTTAGGCAGTACAAGCTCACCAAACTATTCTAGGCTATTACAAAATTACAAAAGCTTGGGATGCAAAGTGTATTTAAAGATTCATTTGCTTGATTCGCATTTGGAGTGTTTCCCTAAAAACTTAGGTGCCGTAAACGACGAGCATGGGGAGAGATTTCACTAAGACATAATGGCGATGGAAAAGCGATATCAAGGAAAATGGTCTTCAAGAATGCTCGCAGACTTTTGTTGGACCTTGACACGAGATCATCCATCATACTTTTATAAAAGACAAGCAAAACGCATCAAAAGTTTTTCAGAATAATAAAAAAAAATTAATATCTACGAATGTTCATGTATTTTCATTTTTTTAAATAAACAAATTTTTCTAAAAATATGGATGTTTCATAATTTTTTTACAGACCTATTTGAAACACTTCCATGCCAAGGTATACAATTTTGGAAGAACGGCAAAAAAAAATGTTTTATTTGTTGTCCAGTGTAATTACTTATTTAAAAGTAGCAATTAATTTGTTCCCCTAGTTTCCATTAGAATTGCACAGCTGAGTTCCTTCAAGCGGAGTTGCTATGCGATCTTTTTCTTTTACTGTGTGTTTTGCCGATCCTAATTCATTCAAAGGGTGTATATTCACTCAATACTCATTAATTTGAAATCATTATGAGTAACTGGGATAAGTATTTACTTTCAGATACGCTTTTATGTGCATAATTCCAATGCAAAGAAAACATAGAAATCATAGAATAATATTTGAAGTGCAGAAAGTATTTCATATTCTAATCTTTAAAATAAAACTGCTGGATAGCCGTCGGTATCCTTGGTCGCTTCGAGAGAAAAATTCTTCGTAAGATTTTCGGTCCCGTTTGCGTTGACGAGTTTTGGAGGAGAAGATTCAATCACGAACTATACGAGCTGTACAGCGACATCGACCTAGTCAAAAAACTGGACGTATTGGACGTCTGAGATGGCTAGGACATGTGGAGCGAATGGACACCAACGCTCCGGCCCGCAGAGTCTTCGAATCTAACCCCGAGGGACGACGCAGTAGAGGGAATCATCGGCGTAGGTGGCGCGCACAAGTTCAAGGGGACCTCGACCAACTTGGAGTGCGCAACTGGAGGCAACTAGCTAAAGACCGAGCTAAATGGAGAGGCCTGTTGGTTGAGGCCAGGTTCACCCCGAACTGTAGCGCCACCTAAGTAAGTAAGGATAACCGTCGGCTTAGTTGTAGTATTAATTTTGAAGAGAGGTGTTTTTCTTAGTGAGTAAAGATCTCACACTACGAGTACCATAAGCACGCGCGGTCGTGCCTTATGGTGTCTTTAGAAGATTTTTCATCTGCTCTCGGCAAAAAAAAAATATTCTAATCTGGCAACAGGAATTTTGACAATCGTCGACAAAAGTGCAGCCTAGCAAGGAATAGGCGAACTAATTTTCGGATCACGAAAATAGACCCAAATGAAAAGCAAGATCTCGTATTGTTATTGTAATGCATGCACACCAATGATCTGATCTGGATCATGGGTGATAATAAAACACGGCTAAAGATGGAGTGGCAATGATGCAGCGGGTAGTGTATTTGCTTGTTAACCAATGTGTGCAAGTTTAAGCCCCAGCGGGGAAGATCAGCCAACAGCAACCCGATCTTAAAAAGAAAATGAATTACATCGAAGTGTTCCCAACCACTACCAAATAATGGTTCCTGCCCGGTAGTACAATGAACCAAAACGAATTTGAGAGCTCTGGGATTTGGGTTTCTTTTTAATAAAAAGTAAATAAATTACCAGAGTGGATAAAATAATGCTTTTGTAATTGGTTGGATTTGACCATTAAACTTGAAATTGAATACCACCTTGATCAAAAAGTTCCCGAAATAAAAACCGTGTGGCGCTCCCGTCGTTCCGATTTGAGTTCTGTTTTCTTTGTTAAGTTGGTACATCTGTTGTTGATATTCCCTTTAAATCTTAGCGTCATAGCTTGACATTTGCAAAAGTTACGTAGCCAAGAGTACATCTATCTCTGTGTGTGTTGGCGATTTTTTACCAGACCAGAATTGTGGGCAGAAAACTCGTGGATTTTGCACCATGATAACGCACCGTCGCACAGTGCCATCATTATTCGTAATTTTTTGACGAGAAATGCAACAAATACCATCCAACAGCCACCAAATTCACCTGATATGGCTCCCTGTGACTTCTTTCTGTTCAATCGAGTTAAAAAACCATTACGGGGAACGCGTTTCAGCAGCCGGGAGGAAGTAATGGAAAAATCGCAGGAAGCACTGATGGACATACCGAAAACCGAATATAAAAAATGTTTCGAAGATTGGATCAAGCGCTGGCATAAGTGTGTTGCAGTCGATGGGGATTACTTTGAAGGGGACAATATAGCTTTAGATGAATAGACTTGTATTTTTAATTTTTTGAATAAATTCCGGGAACTTTTTGATCAAGGTACGTTCCTGTTTTTTTTTGTTTTTTTTCGCTATTTTTGAAAAACTAACATTTTGCTACTATTCTCAATTTTTCCTGTTAATCTTATTTTAAACCGTTGCGACAACGTTAATACCAATTGAGAGAGCGTGTGGTTTTGCTGTCATAGATTTTTATAGTATGTACTGCATGTAGTCTTTGCGAAGAGAATAACACAGGCCCGCAATGAAACAGCTGTCTTGAAAATTTTACTTTTTCTTCAGGGTAGGGGTTTTTAGTTCTAGTTTTTTTCTTTAGATTAGCTTAGGTTGGAGCGTTTGACAAAGGGAATATACATGTATTCTCGACCTACTTTCACCCACTCCGACAAATTTCCAAATAAAAATGCAATTTTCCAGTATTCCTTGAAGACTTTTATGAAAAATGGTGAAGAATCATTAGTCCAATTAGTTACTCGTCAGTAATAACAAAATTGCGCTAATAAAATTCTTTATAAAGAAAGGCTTGACTCCAAAACAAATAAAGGATGAAGTAGATTCTGTTCATGGCAAATCTTCACCATTATATACAGTCATTGAGGACTAGTCTGAGCTCTTTCATTGAGAACAGGAGTCTCTTAGAGATAATCCTTGCTTAGGTGGACCAGCAATTTCGGTCACTGAAGAAAATATTGAATTTCTAAAGCAAGTTGTTCTAAGTGAGCGAAGACTGACTGACTGTTCAGCGAACTCCAGGTATTATTTACCCTACTAAGGCTTACATTCTCCACTTCTTGTCTGAGTGTACACGGCGGAATATTCACTGATTGATCAGCTTAACTAGTCGAACACAATGCACGCAGCTGTGGCGTAGCAGTAGCGTAGTACGAGCTGTCAAAAAGTAGAAATATCACATATGGAAACTCAATAGTGCGGCCACAATTAAGTAGCTGCGGCGTAGCAGTAGCAGTAGTGAAGTACGAAGTTGGCTTACTTTTAACTTTGGTAGCGCTACAAGTGGCAGAAAATTTGTTGAATGTTGAAGCAAGGACATGCGTAACTTTTTTGCTGTGTATGCTTTAGTTCTCTATACGATGTTTTATAATAGATTCTTGAACTGACTTCAGCAGTAGCGCAACAAATTTGAAATATTCGTTACCGTCAAAATGGAAGAGCACGACGTGGAAAATGGTGAAAGGAGAAGAAATTTTGTGGAATACTGCTACGCCACAGCTACCGTGCATTGTGTTCGGGCAGTAATTCAGGTCCAGTGCCGAGCCTTATCTAGCCAATTCGCCAGCCTTCTCATCCCCTGAAATCCGTTTATGTCCAGTGACGCACCAGACTTTTACCTCATACTATGTTCCAAGAATAAGTTGTCTTAGAAGATAATAAGGGAGGACCGTACTATATCTCTAAGGTTCTTCTGACAATTTGTCTGTATACCATAATAAAAAGAAACACCCACTGGTCTTAAGATATTTTCTAAGATTTCTCTTATCCAAGTTTTGGGGCTGAGAGAATATCACATTACTACTGAGTACAGATGTTTTACATGATCAAATCACATGATCCTATCAATGGCGACGTCAGCTATAGCGCGGAATATAACATCTATCTTCTCTGAATTGTCATTCAAGTTTTGTTCCATGTTGTGAGCGTTCAAAGCCACTAGAAACTTCCCACTTAGTATGTTTGCATTTCTGCGGAAGAACTCTTAGGTAAAATGTTTTTTGGAAAAACATCCGTCCTTCATTAAAATAACGTCCAGTCTATTTTTCAGGTAGTCTTACCAGTGGTGGGGCTCCTGATTTTTTTTTACTACTGGCACCAGATGATCGCGGGCACTTCTCTTAACTATTCCTTTCTTTCTGAGCGTATTTCGAAATGACCAGAGCACTTTACTTGATTTCACCGTATTTAAAGAAATTTTGTCGAAAGGAATGCTCGTTCGAAAGAACACTTCTAGTGAAGCCAGATGCCTGCAAAAACATGAATTTCTAATGGCATAGGGTATACGTATATGACGACAAAAAGATTTATGAATACTTATTATCATTACAAGAAAACCCCGATTTCCCTATTGTAAACACACAAGAATTCACTAATCAAGCCACTGTCGTTATCAAGTTTCTCCCGGGGGACCCTGCGAACTAACTTATCGATGCTGCTCATACTCTTAAAGGCACGAGTATCTCTATCCATCGAGAAAGATCACTTGTGAGTCGCCAAAAAGGAAGTGCGGTAGCAAAAACGGGTACTAGCGTCATATGGACTAGATTCTTTTGCAACAGTTATGTTACTGCTACCTCAAAATATAGAGTGTTGGACGCTACAATCAACAACTGCCTTTGCTATGCTAACCAAGTTTTTGGTTATCATTACCTTAAGGAGTTTGAAAAATGCATCAGTACCGAAGTGATCCAAATTCGGGAGGCCTTGCAATATTTTCTGAGGTCAAAGAGACGAACCCCACATGCGGATCAGAAGAAATGCAGTGAGTTGAAAGGGTTATGATCCCTTGTTTTCAGATCATAACCTCACCGAAATATGAAGAAAAAGAAGATGAGCTTGAAAAAGTTAAACGCTTTTTCAACAAACACTTCCTTCCATTATGAACGCCGACCTATGCAATACCCGTCGAATCCAGGCTTCCCCAAATCTGCTTCTTTCTTCTTCCTATTTCGGCGAGGTTATGATTCGAAAACAAGGAATTATAACCCTCCCACTTCACTGCATTTCTACTGATCCGCCTGTGGGGTTCGCCTATTTAACCTCAGAAAATATCGGCAGGCCTCCCAATTTTGCATCACTCGGTTCCTGAGGCCAATGAAATGCCGATGTCGTCGCATTTGTGTAATCCAGGCCTTTTTAGGCCTGCCTCCCCCTGCCTCGCGATGTCTTTGGAACGGTCATTGATATTGCCTTTTTAACAGGGTTCAAATGATCTCTTCTTTGAACGTGGCAATACCAGCTGAGCCAGTCGCACTCTATCTTTCGTAAGATGGTTTCCTTGATGTGAAGGCTTCCACGGATCTTCGAACTTCTTATTCCATCAAGCTTTGTAACTCGTGCTGTCATGCGAAGCATCTTCATCTCAGCTGCCGTTAATTTACTTTCGTACTTTTTGAACATTGGCCAACATTGTGAACCGTAAGTGAGCGCTAGATGCACAACTGCGGTGAAGAGCCTTCCTGTCAACTTAGGGGACATTCTTCGGTCACAGAAGATAGCGGAGTTTTCCCGCCACTTCATCCACCCTACGCTTACGCAACGATTGATTTCGTCAACACAGATTGCTTAACTATTGATCATGGATCCCAGATATTTGAACTTTTCGCAATTGGGAAGCACTGTTCCATTCAAATAAATGTCTGGAATAGGCCTGAGTGGATCAGAGAACGGGCAGCACAAGTACTCTCTTTTTTTAACTAATGCGATACCCGTTTCCTTCCAAAACGCCGCCCACACATTAAGTGCTTGTTGCAGGGATGTATGATCCTCACTTATGATGGCTCCATCGTCATCAAACAATAATTGATGTACCTTGGGGTCCGTCACTTTACCTTCAAGCAGATAGTCAAGTTTTTTTTTATAATTTGCGCCCACTCAAGGAGTTATGAATATCCTTAACATGTTAACACACAGTGCGGGCGTTGGAAAGGATAGATAGAGAGAGAGAGAAAGATTTTGGTATAGTGGTTTTAGAAGCTCAGTTGTTTATGCTTCAGAGAAACTCCGAGGGTGGCGTCCAGATAACTGGGGAGATTTTTGTTATTTTTCGTCTTTGCTTCTGATTCACAGTATTTTTTCCCGATAACCGATGGCATAGGCAAATCATCATCAACAGAGCGAATATTTTTTCCAGCTTGGTCATACCAAGCTACTGCCAGTGTTATGCCTTCGCAGTAATGTTAACACAAGCTTTCGCAATTAATCAGACTGACTTTATATATTTCATGAGAAATAAATAAATGCTTGCTGACATCAGGATTTGAACCATGAACCATTAGCGTAATAATTGATGACTTCACCACTGCACCATTGCCACCCCCAACAGTACTATAATAAAGAGCAAAGGTCTTAAGACGCTTCCCTGGTGCACCCCTGGTGACGTCTGTACGTAGGTTTCTGGAACCACTCGATGTCTTCCTCGGGCTTCCACAAATCTACTTGAAGAATTTGAAAGCTAATGCTAATTACATTATCAAAGTTATGCAGAGGCCTGATACCAACCTCGAGAAGCAAGTGATGATATATGCGCCTCAATGTAGACTAACCCATTTTCAAGAATGGGATGATATTGCTTCCTCCGTAGGTCTACACTTTGATCTACCTAAAATCATCATTAATAATTGGCGAGCATGGTTCTACGATTGTATTGCAAGGATCGACGAAATTTTACAGCCCGTGTTCCGCCATTGCTCGAGAGTCTTCATCTAGAATGATTTATAGAGTACTGAACCACACGCCGGGTGTTAACAACTATTTTAACAGGGACTTGTTGCCCTCTCAAATAAGCTTCATTCTTAAAGCTAGAACTGAAATTTTAGGTCTTAACTACACCCCCACAGACTCGATATCCGAGCAACTTGTCGCCATTGTAATCGTAATGATATTGAAGAAGTCTTCCACTTCCTAGCGGTACGTCCTATTCCTTTGGAAATCCGCAGGCTATACTTTTCTAAGAGTTCCCTCACACTTAATAAAACCAAACACGTTTTAAATGGATCCTATGATTGGAAAGTGCTTTTACAGAACTCAGATTCAAATTATTAATTTTTAGCCATCTCTGCATTTATGTTTGTATGTATTATACTGTATACTTTTATACCTATAAGGCCTTTTTATAAATCATTAATACCTTGACATTCTCTACTATTTTTTTTTAGAGATGTATAAAACTATCAATCCCGACAGACAGCAAATTTTCTTATGTCAATTTGTTTTCTGTTGTATATCCACTGTGTAATCATGTATTAATGTTAAATAAAGAATTATTATTATTGCTATTATTACATTAAATTTTTATTTCATGAAGATAAATGTTCGATAAAGTCCGCCATGCGAAAATGGTAGAAATGCTACGAGCATCGAAAATCAATAGCAAATATAACAACATCATTGAATCTGTATATCAGAAGAAAGCCTGTCTAAGATGGTGTGAAATCAGAGGAAATCAAAATTTTGAGAGTGTGGCAGATTTGCATTTTGTTGCCCTTCCTGTTCACGGATTGCGAGTATGTCACAGAGAGTGTAAGACGTGTTTCAAAGTTGCTCGACGTTAGCACTCAAATTATTGCGTTGTTCCTAACTGATAAACTGAAGTATTTATTTAACTCAAAACAGTCGGTCGAGTTATACAAATTTTATAAATTATAAAACGTAATATCTAACCTGCTTCTATTTGGCGCGCTCAAACTCATACCAACACTAATACGCAATGACTTCTCTCCGCTCGGGAAAAGCTATCAAAAACCTGGCCTCAACATCAACACAATTCGGATCTCCTGCCAACACCAGCAATGTGTCTCTCACACTTAAACATCTAGAAGATCGGCTTAGTAAACAACATGAAGCCCTGATTGAAACAATTCGAACAGAAATCGCTAAAATCCGAACTAATTTCCTTTCAACGATTGCAGACCTTGAAAAGACTTGGGCTGCGCGCATTGAGAATGTCAATTCAAACTTAGCCAATGTCATTAGACGAGTAGAGAGCCAATGCAGAAACGAAGGTGTTAAAAGAAAAGCTTCTTGACGTCAACAATCAGATCGATTCACTGGAAAGAATTGAAATTGCTGCAGATGCTATTCTGTTCGGTGTTCCTGTTCTCGACAATGAAAATCTGGAGTCTTACATGTACACACTCTGCAACACAATTAATTGCACACCTCCAGTAATCAGAAACATATTCCGAGCAAAATCAAGATCTGCAAACAATCGTCGACCACCTCCTATTGTTGTGCAATTCTCCAAAGTACACGAAAGAAATTCTGTTCTACATGCAGCTGCACTTCATAGAAAAAACCAACGGCGAGAACTGTGTCTACACGATGCAGGGATAAATTCTGACGTCAGCTGTTACATAAACGAGAGCCTTACTAAAACAAATCGTGCTCTCTTACAAGGTGCCGTTCGCTTTAAACATTCAAAGCAACTCTTCGCCGTACATACACACAAGGGCTCTGTCTTTGTTAAACTCACAGAAAGAGGCCAAAGCTTTCCCGTCAAAAATTCTGAAGCCCTATACGCTATCGTCAACAACGGAAGACAAGATGATTAGAGTTGCCATCACGCATACTTCTTCAACAATTTCGTGATTGCCAGCTACACTTTTTTTTTTTGTTCTTTTTTTTTTTCTTTCTTTTATTGCTTCCTCTTTAATTTATATTTTTATTTAGTATAATTCATTTTTATTTATTTTTAATTTTTTCTTAATTCTTTTTCATTATAAGTATTCATATTTGTACTGCACTCCGAATCAATGGCCAAGGTAAGTCTTGTTTTTACTTTATATATAATATTGCGAGATGTTCATGTGTCTGACCTCCTTCATGTCTTGCTTGTCTAAAATTGCACCCTCATGAATTTGGGTAGTGATTCAAATCTTAGGGAATTCACGACAAGAAATAACAGTGTACGCCTATTTGATATGATTAGGGTGATCAGAGCACAAAATACAGGTATACATTTATGCCACCTAAATTCACAAAGTCTCAATCCTAAAATTGACGAGTTTCGACATCTTTTCATTGAGTCAAAGGTCGATACAAATATTTGGCGCAACAGCTCTTTAAAGTGCCAGGGCCTAGCCGGTCGATGTCATCTGTGTTTCAGAGACTTGGTTTAGCCCAGATGTTTCCGACCTGACTTATAGTGTAGACGGATACAAAGTCTTTCGGGCCGATAGGGTCGGTCGTATTGGCGGTGGCCTTGCAATCTATGTGCGTGAAGCACTTAAATGCAAAGTCATTCGTATGTCCGATCCAAAGTGTCCCATTGAATTTGTATTTGTTGAACTAACATGTTTTTCCGAAAAACTTCTGGTAGGAACAATCTACAGGCACCACAAGCACATTAGTTTAACACCGGTGTTGAATGTCTTAGAAGATCTGGCTTGTACTACCACTAATATCGTACTATGCGGTGACCTAAATGGTAACATCCTAGATGTGCCTAGAGCGACATTTCTGTTGAACCATATGAAGTCTCTTAACTTAGTTCCTGTCAACTCATCCGAACCTACTCATTTCTCTGGCAACTCATGTTCACTACTCGACGTTGTCTTTGTGAGTGATATTGAGAGAGCTTTACTCTACAGTCAGCTTTCAGCTCCTGGTTTCTCAAAACATGACCTGGTTTACTTAGCCCTTGATTTAAACAGTGCTTGGCATGAACCGGAAGTACAGTTTAGAGATTTTTGCCGCATCGAATATGGCGCCTTATTACAGGATATCAATCAAAATGAATGGGATCGTATTCACTACATCACTTCGATAGATGAACAAACCATGTTTCTGCAACAACAAATATCGTCTCTCTTTGAAAAACACGTACCCCTAAAAACTATAAAAATAAAACATCCTTCATCACCGAAGTGGTTGACCACTGACATACAAATTCTTATGCAAAAACGGGATGTTGCTTACAAGAATGGGAAGAAATACCGTTTACATGAATTTTTAAACAGCTATCGCCATCTGCGCAATAAAGTGGTTACCAAAATAAGGTCCGCTAAGTTCAACTATTTTAGAGCTAAGCTCGGGTCTTTTACGTCAGGGGAAAAACTCTGGAAACAGCTTCGTCAACTTGGTTATGGTAAACAAAAACTCGAGACTCCGACTGACATTGATTGCGACAAGCTCAATTCTGAGTTTATCACCCTTCCCGCGTTGCCTTCAAGTTCGGCATTTACTCCTGATATTGATCCTGAAGGTGAAAATGAAAACCTTTTTAGCTTTAAAAGGATACGCGAAGAGGATATTGTGCAAGCAATTCTCTCTATAAAATCCAATGCTGTGGAATTCGATGGCTTAATCCCAAAATTCATCAGTTTTTCCATCTGAGTGGAAAAAAGACAAGATCGTCCCTATACCAAAGAAAGCAAGCGGTAATGTAAAGGAATATAGGCCAATAGCTATTCTTCCATTTTTGTCAAAAGTATTTGAGAAAGTAGTCCTGTCGCAAATATGTGAGCACCTAACAACAAAGCATCTTCTTTGCTCTAATCAGTCTGGTTTTCGACCAAAGAGAAGCTGTAAAACAGCATTAATTCATGTAGTCGATGAAATTAGGAGGACCCTAGACAAACACCAAACACCACCCCCCGCATTTGATACTGTTGACCATTCCATTTTGTGCAAAAAATTAAGTAAGGAGTTCAAGTTTTCGACTTTTTCTACAAAGCTCATTTTTTCTTATTTGGACGGAAGGACACAATGTGTTACAACTGGAGAGCGGTCGTCGGGATTTCTTAGTGTCCAATGTGGAGTACCACAAGGATCTATCCTTGGGCCCTTACTCTTTTCACTATATGTGAATGAACTACCCAGCGTAGTAAAACATAGCTCTGTACACATGTTTGTAGACGATGTCCGACTGCTGCTGAGCTGCCCTCTAAATGCGATTGATACCACAATATCCTCACTAAATGAAGATCTCTCGGGCATCTATGAGTGGTCGCTTAAGCATAACTTACGGCTCAACCCAAAGAAATCAAAAGTTCTTCCAATTCATAGGAAAACTATTGATGTCACAGTTGTTCCGAAAGTTCAGCTTGCACAGTGCCCAATAGAGTGGGTTGTTTCCGCCAGAAACCTCGGTATCATTTTTAATAGAACCCTTTCATGGGATACTCATATTAATTCTACTATCGGTAAGGTTTATGGTGGGCTTCGTACTCTTTGGGCAACTCAGCGCTTCCTACCAACTACCATTAAATTATTGTTAGCCAAAACACTACTTTTACCGGTTCAGCTCTACGGATGCGAAATCTTCTTCACCACGGATTATAAAAGCAGGAGAAAACTTAATGTTATATATAATAATATCGCTCGTTACATTTTCAATTTAAAGAGACGTGACCATGTTTCTCGCTTTTCAAAACAAATAAGCGGATGTACCTTCGATAATCTTTTAAAATATATGTAGGTCATTATGTCTCCTAAATGATATCATACAAACGCGACAGCCCGATTATCTCTTTGATAAATTAGAATTTCTCCAATCACGTAAGTCGCTAATGTTAATTCAACCTAAATATTCCTGTGTTCCCTCTGAACGCCAGTTTTTCGTACAGGTTACTCGATTGTGGAATTCCCTGCCACCATATCTAAGAAGGATCGGAAACATGAACAGTTTTAAATCTTCTCTTTTAATGCATTTGGCCTTGTAGTAGAGTGTGCAATCAAACGTACAATTAAATTTATTGCTTTATTATTATTATTATATACTTTGTGTCATTTTTTCTTTTTTTTTCTTCAATGTAAAGTCTTTATCATTTAGTTTTTGGAAGCATTGAATAGTTTTCTAATCTGTCTTAAACTTTCCTGACATAAATCTTAAAACTTGCTAAATTTTTAATGTTTTACGAAAATTATATAAGATTTGTATCTTTAATTGTAAGAAAGAAGTAAAATAAATACAAATACAAATACTTAGAATGGGTTTTTAATAAAGCATTGGATGATGGATGAATGATGGAATTACTATTAACGGAATCAGAATCACCAATATAAGATAAGAAACGCAGACGACTCTGTTATTATTGCGAAAAATACGAGAATTAAATGCGATGATGAATAAAATAGAGAGAGCAGGTAGAGAGTACGGACACAGGATTAACACACAATTAAAAAATACATGGTGATGTCCAGACAACACTTTGTATATGCAGAGCGGCAGCGACCTCCAGCTATACTTAAAGATAATGCCGATAGAATACTACGTGCTATATGGAGCGAAAACATGGACGATTCGCAAATAAGACAAGAGAAGAAACCTTTAAAATACCGGAGAATGTTAAAAATTTCATAGTCAGGCAGAATATCTAATCCAGATATCCTGGCAAGATAACTAACAAAACGAGAGCTCTGGAACATAGTAAAAGTACGAAAACTGGAATATCTCGGGCATATAATCAGAAACGAGAAGTATAAGATCTTACAAGTCATCCTACAAGGAAGAATCTAAGGAAGGAGAGCGGTGAAAGAGAGAGTGAAAATTCAAAAACGATTCTAGCCAACCTCCTAAGAGGAGATATACCATAAGGAGAAGAAGAAACTAATTCTCCTTAAACTAGCAGCGTTATAATGCCCTACGATACATAACAAAATCTGTACAATAACAAAATACGAAAGAAAAAACTCTAACTTACCTAAATTCACTCTCCGAACAGTTGCGCATCTCACAATTCAACTCATCGCTTCCATCGCCACAATCGTTTTCATAATCACAACGCCATCTACCAGGAATGCACTTCGAATTGTTACATCTACAAAAAAGATTACAATGAACTCATTTAAAAAAAAAAATAAAAGTTTAAGCATTTGACTTACTTAAAATATGTAGGATCACAAGTCTCCCTTAACGAATGGCACGTTGGAGGTTCATCTTCACCATTCGGACAGTCCTCCTCACCATCGCATCGCCACGTCATTGGAATGCAACGTCCCGAAGCGCAACTATACATAAGAAAAATGCAAGTTAATCGAAACTGTTTCTGATTTCCACCCTTATTCAAATAGACGAAGTGACAAGGATTGTCACCTGACTTTATTTCTCTTAAAACCGGTTCACATATTCCCAAAGTCGAATTTGGGATCGACTATGAGAATATGAATTTGTATACTATATGTCACAGCTCTGAGAACAAGGGTGATTGCCTTAACTAAACTTACGCAAAAGAATTTGATGCACACGAAATCTGATCGCAATTCGCTTCATCTGATTTATCAGGGCAATCCATGTCGCCATCACATACCCAAACATATGGCATGCAGCGATTATTTCCACACTGGAATTGATCCTTTTTACAGACCAATGGTGTGCAGCCAGCCTCATCTTCTCCTCCCGGACAATCTCGCACTCCATCACATTTCTTCACTTGATCAATACAAAAAGCGGAATGATTACCCCAACGCTCGCACTTAATGTGATTCTCGAAACAAGTAAACTTGTCACAATTTTGTTCATCAGAATTGTCTCCACATTGATTCTGTCCATCACAAATGGCCGAAGGATGAATGCATTTATTGTTCGAGCACTGATACTGTCCGGGTTCGCAGTGGAAAACAGGACAGAATTCAGGTTCATCACTACCATCACCGCAGTCGTCCTGAGTATCACATTTCCAGTAGAATGGAATACACTTATATGTGTTGACGCATTCAAAATGTGCAGCAGTACAGTTTGCCTTGCAGGAGCGCCCGTCTTCGCCAAGAATGAAATTATTAGGACATGCACACTTGTAGTACGGCGGATCGGGTGACAGAAGACACAGAGTAGAACAACCAGCCGCTTCACATGGATTACCTGATTTTGGTGCCGGTTGACGATAAGGATGGAATATTCGAAGGTCCATTGGTCGATGAATTGTCGTTATTAGGGTTGAACAGTTCTTTCCATCATACTTGTTGCAATACTCAATTGATTTTGTTTCCCAATCTGACCAATAGACTCGATCTTCCCACACAGCGATAGCAAATATATGATGTAGGTTAAGCGAAGGATTTATATTCCGGCCCATTAGCAATCTCTGATTCTTTCCATCCAAGTCACTGACAGCAATGAAGTCCTCCCTTGCGTCGCCCCAAAAGAGTTCGTTTGTTTCAAAACTGATCGTAAGCGCATTCGGCCATCCTAAGTTCTCATGAATAATCACCCGGGCGTTAGATCCATCCATTCCAGCCTTTCCAATGTGAGGAGTGTCTCCCCAGTCCGACCAGTAAATATTCCGATTAAATGGATCCAAGGCAATTGCCCGAGGTTCACTTAAATTTTTATTTATTAAAACTCTGCGATATTTGCCATCCAATTGGGAGACTTCAATTGTGTCCAAACCCTTATCGCACCAATAGAGATTTTTTGCCACCCAATCCACGGCCAAACCATCCGGATTTTTCAGTACGGCTTGGTGCAATGTCACAGTTTTATTATCCGCAGGACAGTACCGTTTGATCATACCAACGGTCGACGTTACATCAGACCAGTAGAGACATTTTGTCTCCCAGTCAAAGTCCAGCGCTACCGCATTCGATAGCTGATGAATTAGAATAGAAATATTGCCTCTCATATCGACTTCTCGTATGTAGTATCTATTGGAAAATATTAACTTCATAGTCTCGTTACTCGTCGCTTTACAGGTGTGATGATCTTTCAACTCATAGCCTTGGGTACAGAGGCATTTATACGAGCCATAAGTATTCACACAGACTTGACTGCATGGACGTTGTTCAGTACATTCATCCACGTCGTCGCATAACTGATGATTCAGGTGATGAACCTTATAGCCCGGCCGACATGTGCACTCATATCCAATTGGCAAATCTACGCATTCATGCTCACAAATATCGGGGATCTTACATTCATTGATGCCGCAACGCTCTTCATCACTAAAGTCCATACAATCGTTTGCGCCATCGCACAACACGCTGGCATTGACACAAGCTCCGTTTTTACATCGAAACATTGTTAAGCCGGTGCATAGCCGACTCGAATTAGCGCAAAGTGTAGCATCTTCATCGGACATATCTTCACAATCAGGTTTCGAGTCACAGGTCGCATTACGTGGAATGCATGCCAAGTTTGATGCGCACGAAAATTCATCAACAGAACACAAAGATGCACCCCAGGTGTTGTGAGGGCAGTTCTCATATTCATCTTCGCCACCTGCACAGTCATGATCTCCATCGCAAACATACTGTCTTTCAAGACATTGACCATTCGAACAAAGGAACGATGGCGGCGGACATGCGTTAACATGCGTCACCGATGTCAATCCACAATGCTCACCTTCATCTTCTAAGCCAGGTGCCGGACAATCTGGTTCACCATCACACACCCACCTCTGTGATATACACCGCCCCGACGATGTGCAACGAAACATACTCGCTGGACAATCCCGATGCGGGCACTGTGGTCCCTCATCAGAGCCATCAGCACAGTCCGTCTTATTATCACACTGCCAGCTGCTCGGAATGCAGCCGTCGTCACAGTGGAACTGATTCAACTTACACTGCACCGGACAATTAAGCTCATCAGAGCTTGGTGCCCCATCATTGCAATCGTTTTCACCATCGCAACGCCATTTCTCATTAATACAGTGTCCATTCGCACATTGAAATTGGCGACCTGCACAACCTAATCTGGTAACATTATCACATTTCTCCTCATCGCTTCCATCCGGACAATCTCGCTCACCATCACAGCGCCACTGCGGCATATAGCACGCCGTGGAGTCCGAGCAATGTGCAAAATGCACATCTCCCTGCACGCACTCTTGCGGCGGACAGTGCTTCTCATCGCTAAAATCTTTGCAATCCCTTAATCCATCGCAGCGAAATACCATTGCTATACACTCGCCACTATCGCATTGGAAGTGATTTGCGTCACATTTGCAAAGACTCTCAGATTCATCCGACCCGTCTCCGCAATGCTGCTCACCATCACAAGTCTGATTAAGCGGAATACACCGATGGTTTTGGCATGTGAAGAAGTTAACTGGACACTCGCGAATAATGCAGTAACTACGAACCTCATCAGAGTCATCCAGACAATGGGGTATATTATCGCAAGTATTCTCAAATGGAATACATTCACCAGATTTACAAGTAAACTGTTCCTTGCTACATACACTGCTGACAAGTTGAATACAACGCCTGCCATCGGGGGCAAGAATCCCACGAGTGCACTGACAACTTGCAGTGCCATTCTTCCTTAAAATACACACATCTTCGCAGCCTCCATTTAGGACCTTGCACTGATTCGAATCACAATTCATAGTGGTATTCTGAACCGCAATGATTCCCATCGGTCGCACTATATCTTCACGAAGGAAGACGACATCAGAGCCAGAATATTTATTAGCGCGTACTACGGCATGAAGCACCCAATCAGTCCAAAACAGTAGATCACCATACACTGTCATAGAAAACGCATGTTTGGGAGTAGAGTGTGCTAAGACGACACGATGTGAACCATCATAGTCTGCTCTTTCGATCTTATCTAGCCTGGCATCAGCCCAATACAACTTTTGCTCCTCGAAGTCCAACGTCAGAGCATTTGGCATCAAAATTTCAGTTTTTATAATCGATTCCACTCCGAAACCCGTCACATATGCTCTTTGAACTGAAGGCGTCTGCTCATTCCAATTGGTCCAATAGATCATCCCCATACAGGGTTCAACGGCAATCCCACGTGGCTTATCGTGAGACATTAGTTTTAAGATTGTCTTAACGAGGTGAATATTGCTGTCGGGATTTTCGGTGGTTTGTAACAGATCTATACTTCGAATTGTAGCGTCGTTATTTGAAGTCCAAAATAGCTGCCGATTTACGTCGTCAAATGTTAGTCCTTCGACTCTGCCTTGCCGATTAACCAACACTGAATTTTTCGTTCCGTTAAAATGCACTGAATTTATCGTGCTCATATGGACATCAGAATAGAATACCTTATTGTTCGTATAGTCATACGAAAGGGCTATCACATTTCGCATAAAAGTCGCGTTCACAATTCGCTCAACAGGGCCGTTCTTGTTCAAATGGTTAGTCATGTGAATGCTCTCAATTGAACTGCGATGCGAGAAGAGTAAGAAATTATCATAGGGCTCACAGCTGAAACCATCTGTAGCTACGCGGCTATGGGAGCAAGCACATATTGCATTCGTGCCATTGAAGAGACACAACTCTTGACAACCGCCATTATCTTGACCACAGGGGTTCGTTCCTTTTTGAACCCGCTTAGAGAAGATTTTCAAATCTTTCAATGTGTTTCCCTCCGATTTGAGAACTTCCGTAAAGTCGGAAAGGTTGTGTAGTGGCGCAACATTGATACTACCCTTGTTATGATTATTATCTGCCCAATAAAGGAGATCATCTATTAGACCCAATGCAACGGGGTTATTCAGGCTATGGTTCAATAGCTGAGTCTTCAAATTTCCATCATAATCGACTTTCATTATAACATCATTGCCCGACTCACACCAATACACTTTGGTAGCGTCAATATCCAAAACCATATTATTTACCAACTTCGTTTGGTTGACTAGAATGAATGGCTGACTTCCATCCAGGCCAGTTCTACCAATCACTCCCTCGCCCACATAGAACAAGAATCCTTGAACGGGATCAATAGCCAATGCTGTAGGATTTTCCACATTCGATATGACAACATATCTAGAAGAACCATTCAAGCGAGCTACTTCAATGATATTCCTTTTTGTATCACTCCAGTAGATATTTCCAGCAACCCAATCTATGGCAATACCACCCAACCAATCTTGATTGCTCTGATCGGTTTGCTCCAGTTGATCTAGAATTACTTCCCGTAGGGTTCCATCACGTTTTATACGCGAAATAATTCCCTTCTCACTGTCTCCCCAGTAAAGGTAATTGCCAGCGGCATAGTAGTCAATATATGAGGCTAGAGTAATACGAGAAATCGATCCCAGTGCCTAGAATGATTTTTTTTTTTAGACATTATACATTTAGACAACGTATGCTTACCAACCCTTTTTTCTTCTAAATTCTGCGTAGGATTCTGATTCTCTCTGTCGAAGATTTCAATTCCCTTCAGTTCGTGGTTTGAAAAAAATATAAATTCTGGTTTTCCTATGCACTTTGTTGGATTATCTGGATCCTGGTCGAAGCCAATGGCACACTTACAAACATGTTCATCGCTTCTAGTTGACAAGCACAGATGCTCGCACCCACCTCGACGTTCACCAGCACACGAATTAGTACCTTGCTGTGCTTCGTTGTAGAACATTTTCATAGCTTGTATGCTTTCTAGTAAAGAAATAATAAAAATGAGTAAGAGAACAACAATAGAAACCTAATTGGCAACGCAGTAGCAACTTTGTTAGAGCAATTTTTCTTTTTTTAGATGTTCTGCGTATTATAATAGTCCCGTGAAAAAAAACCGACCGAAATAAGGCCGAATTTCGAAATTCCAATTTTCGGCGTCTGGTTAAACGCCGCATAGTGGCACACTGAGCACCTACATGTGAGGCCGAAAGCCATCCAGTGTATGAGTCGTACTTTTCACTGTAAACAGCGTATGAGATTTCTTTTTTTTTTTTTTTTTACTCCGTGGATGAGCTGATACGTACGATATGTTTTCATGATGTTTTTAAGGCAGAAGAAATACATAAGACTCTCACCGAAGAAAATTGCAGATGGAAAGATAGAATTTACTGAGCACTTGTAATACAGCAAGCAAATTATAGCTACTCTACAACTAGACTCTACTACGGACTGCTGCGAAAAGAAATCAGTAACGAAGAGATACATGAGGATACATCACACTTTCTCTTGCACTGTCCAGGCCTCCATAACCTGCGACTCAGATAACTAGAAAAAACATTTCTATTAGGAATTATTCGGTGAACCTATGAGTGACATTTCTCAAATTAATCAAACTTTGAGAATGCTTCAAAACTCGAATGCAATAGGGAATTATTTTGACCAGAGATCGAGTATGGTTAGGTGCAGACACACGATCGCAGAGATCGAGTTTAGAGCGCACAAATATAATTTTGAGGTAGTAAAGGGCTTTGTCTACCTAGGCCCTATGGTGAACTTCGACTATGACATCAGTGCGCAGAGCGAACGAAAAAATAAGCTTACCAATCGATGTTTCTTTGGAAAAAGAAGGCAATTAAGTAGCAAAGACCTCTCACTCACTCATCATCCCAGTCCCACTATATTGCATAGGAACATGGACCTTGTCAAGAGCGGATGAAAACAATCTTGATTTTTTAAGCGGAAATTTCGACGTCTTTGTGCCAACGGAGTTTGGAAGAGAAGGTGTAACGAAGAACCCTAGGGATTGCACAGCGATATGGACCTAGTCAAGAAAGTTCAAATTCATCGGATCAGATGGCCAGGACATATAGAGCGAATGGACACCAGCATTCCGGGCTGGAGAATCTTTGAAGCAACTCCAGAGGAACTTCCAGCAGAGAAAAACCTAAAATGACATGCGCAGTTGAAACGGGACCTCCACCAACTAGGCATGCCCAACCGGTTGAAGAATGTTAGTTAAGGCCTTCCATATCTTAAAAAAAAGGAAAAAAATCACTAAAATTAATAAGTTGCTAGAGCGCTTATGACATAGGTAAAAGTATTCGACACTTACTAGTATTCTTCCTCAAGATAGACAAGTTCTGGCATGAATTCTTTTCGCAGCTCATTATTACACTTTGGATGTTCTCCGGGAAATACAACGTATCATTATAGACTGTTACACTACTGATAGTCATAACTTCGCTAGCAGGAAGTACATAAACAATTGCTTGGTTCTTCAAATCGTAATAAGCAATTCCAGAACTTTGGTAAACAAAATACAATCGACGTGAATCGAAATCTACCGTTAAGCTTTGAACAACTTGTGTCAAGCTAGCTAATTCACGACGACCAGATCCATCCATATTGCTAACTTCGATTTTCGTTATATTATCCTCGCGAGGTGAATGAGTCCAAAACATTTTGCCACTAGAAATCCAGGTTAATAAATAACATAAGGTAGTAGACAAGACTTACTTTGCAGGATCAAGAGCAATGCTTTCCACAATATTCAAATTATTATGTATTTCGGTAAAGTATTCTCCTTGCAAATTACATGCAAATATTTGGCACTTTAGCTTCCCAGAAGAGAAGTACATACTTTTCGTAATCCAATCGACTGCGAAACCCTAAAAAAAAAGTTAAATGTTAAGAGGATAAAAATTCAATTGTTAATGAACTTACATAGGGCTTTTGGATGTCAGTGTTGAGAATAGTGTCGATCAAACCGTTCGAGAGACCTGCTGTTTTTATTTCGTTTAGTTGTACATCGGTCCAATATATGCGACTATCATCCACCGTAAAGTCAATCCTTTGAGGTCCAATAACCTTAAGAGATAAGTATTTCATGTTACTTTACTGCTACGAAATGTAGATTTTGTCAATGTGTCTTTGCATAAAGCTTCGCGAGAGTGTTACCGGTAGCGATATATCGTATGTGTATCAAACTTAGTAAGAGTAAGTTGGAATCTTGTTAAAGAAGAGGTCATCGAGTGGTCCACTTACAAGGTTGAGTAACTTACAAAGAGAGCGTAAGAGTACTCAAGAAAGAGATCAGGTTCGCAAAGAACACATAATGAAGGAACCTTTATAGTTCTATCGAATCACCGACTGAGGCTTTCTCACGAAAGTACTAGCCAATTACCTTAACCAGAATCTTATATCAAGGGCTGACTCACATGAAGAGATGACGGACATTTTTAATGAGCAGTCATTTTCTGGCTGCACTTTCAGGCGGGTGAAAATGACGAGATAGTCAACGACAAAAAGATAACATGGATAATAGACATACACGTCACAGGTGTGATCGACTTAAAATATGCTAGATACAGCTCTCCATAGAGTGCTATCGGCCATAGAACGGGGGCATATCTCGATACAGGGGGAGCCTTCAACAATGTAATCGCCGATGCGATTTTAAACAACCTGCACAGAGCTCAACTGTCTACCGGTCCCTGTAACTGGATCAGAATGACACTTAAGTCGCGTATGATAAATTCAACGTTGGGAGGTGTTAGCAGCAGAAAGCAGGTCTGCAGAAGGATACCTCAAGGTGGCGTACTCTATCATTTATTTGGCTCCTTGTGGAATATGAAATTTTAAAAATACTCGAAGCGAATGGTTTCAACGTGTCGGCCTACGCTGACCACGTTGCTGTTCTTGTATCATGGAATTTCCTTCCAATCCTTAGCGAAAGACTCAATTACGCACTGCTACTTGCTAATAACTGGGTCAGCAGCCGAGGTATGAGTTTGAACCCCTCAAAGACAGAGATTGTCCTCTTCACTAAGAAAATGTCAATCCCTGTATTCAAACCCCCTATGATCGGAGGTTTTGTACCAAATCGCTCAGAATGGTGCCGCCTCTTTAACCACTACCTCGCTCGCCTTGATCCGACCATAGGAGATAGATGCCCCGACTGTAGAAACACAACACAAGCCCCTGCGTGATTTTGATGTGAATTAAACTGCTTCAACAACAACGTTTCGTCACAATCCCGAAAACCGAAATAACGAAAACTCAAAATCTAAAATTTAGAAAATCCGAAATCCCAAAAACCCGAAAAACCAATATCCCGAAAATTCAAAATCCCGAAAAATAATATAAAATGAAAAATTTCCGTAAATGCATAAACAGTGAAATATGTATAGGGGCATGTTGCCCCCTGCAGCCCCCTTGCTTGGGGTCACTTTTGGATTTGGAGTAGGTGCGAGGTTGGGTATACATATGTAATGTTTCTTTAAATCCATGCGTTATGTTCCGGAACGGGCACATAATTTCAACGTCGAAAATTTCGAAAGATCATTAACCGAAATAAAAAAAAAATAGTTTTTAAAATCTTGGTTAATCAAAATCTTGTTTTGTAATATCTCGACATTTTAAAATCTTTATTCTCAAAATGTCGAATAATCTCGAAAATAACGAAAATTCAAAAGCCACCGTTGTGATAACGGTTGTCATGTCTTGGATGGCATGCATATCATCTTTGCATGAATTAGAAAAATTAAAAAAGATCCCAAAATGTTGAGGCTAACCGCTTGGTAAGCAACTACCTACCTACTACTACTGTAATGATAGGAAATGATTTAATACATACCAATAACTGTTCTAATCAAAATCTGAAGCGACGCACGCTTAACGACACATCGATTGAAAACAAATATCGATTCGAGATTTTGAAAATCTAATTTTTAGTTTTTCGGGATATTCATTTTTCGAGACTTCGAGATTTTGTTTTCAAGATTTTGGGCGTCGAGATTTCATGAACAACCTGTACGTCCCACCCCATCACGACATAAGTCCAGTCACTCAGAACATTCGATCAAATTCAATTGAGGCTTTGTGTGTATAAATGCAACGATTAAAAACAAACTGTGCTTACAATAATGGAATAATGTTTGAAAGGATGGCTGTTTAAGCTGAAAACATATAAATATTACATGCATTACCTGTGGCGATTGTCGAATCGTCGGTATAGTAAGATGATTTGGCTGCATTAAATCAATACCACGAATCTCATTACCCATAATGAAAAGCAAAACCTGCTCATTCGGAACACAAGTCTTTTGATCCACAGAATCCAATCGCATTACATGAGGACATTCACATTTGAAAGTCTTCTTTACACTGAAACAAAAGCACATTATTTCACGTGAATGCGTAATAATTCCAAAACTTACCTCAGCAAACACAAATGTGAACAACCTCCATTATTTCTACCGCACGGATTGTCATCTTGCGGCTGTCTACTCGAATGCAACACCTGTATTCCAAATGGTTGAGATAATGTTCTTTGAATAACTTGTATATCCGATCCATTCCATTTATTTGCCCTTATAACCGATGTTGTTCGCCAATCAGTCCAATATACATAATTTTCAAAAACTGAAATAGCAAACGGATGGGAAAGTATCTCCTTATCTCTTACAACCAAATGATGATCACTGCCATCATACTTTGTCGTGTATATAGCGTCAGCTTTAGCATCGACCCAATAAACACGCTTCTGGGTATAGTCTAATGTAAGCCCGTTAGGCCATGCCGAACTCACTTGGTTTTGTTGTGTAATTGTTCGACGAAATTCACCAGCCATGGAACAACGTTCTATCCGAGGGAAATTATCATCCCAATCAGTCCAAAATAATAGCCCTTCTCGGGGATCTAATGCAATCGCCCGGGGACTCTCCATATCACCAGCTACTAAAGTTCGCCGAAAGCTGCCATTTAGAAGAGCCACTTCGATCTGATCTAAATTGCTATCAATCCAGTATAGATTCAAACCAATCCAGTCAACAGCAAGTCCTTCTGTAGTCGATAAGCCTGATCGTACAACCGCTTCGACTTTTCTCAGAGATTCGCCGACAAGATGACCTCGGTAAATTTTATCATCGATTACATCTGTCCAATAGATCTCCACCGAATCGTTGTGGTACAAGAAATCCAATGCAATGGTATTTCGTAAAGATGTATAAAAATTACTAACCACCGAGGTCTTTAAATTTACTCCCCGTATTTCTTGCCGATTGCTAAATATCACATATGGTTCATCAGCAGCAATGCTCTTACAGGTAAACCTATCATACTGAAGGCTATAACCTTCGTGACACTTACATTCATAAGCTTTACCAGTTTTTTCACAAATTTGAGAACATGTATCCCAGTGTTCACAGGAATGATCCATACTGCAACGCATTCCATTCGGCTGGAGGTACATATGTGCTGGACATGAGCAGATAAAACCTTCCGGCGCATTGTGACAATAATGCGAACAGGCATTGCTCTGGTCACAAACCTTCTCTGCGCATCGGAAGCCCTCATCAGTACCGTCCTCACAATCAATGACGCCATCACATAGTTGATGAACTGTTATACACTTATTGGATATCGCGCACAAACGATCTGGAGTATCGCATGTTACAGTTTCGTTGAATTCCTTAGCTGGAGTAATTTTCGTGCAGTTTTCCTCATCAGTCTTATCAAAGCAATGAGCGACACCATCGCATCGGAAAATATCTGGAATACATTCAAAAGGATTTCCGCAACTGAACTCAGAAAGTTCACATTCGTGCGAAACACCTAGATCCAATTCATGATTGTCACTCTTTGTGTCAGTACAGTTTGCCTCGTCACTATAATCCAGACAATCATAGACTCCATCGCATCGCATTCGCTCACTATAACATCCCAGAGGCGCGCAATATCTCTCACCAGGACCACAATCTGTATCGCAACCGGCTTCATCTGAGTTATCACTATATGAAAAAAAAAAATGTTTAAGCCTGAAAATACCACACTTTAGACCCTGACTTACCCACAATGATCCACACCATCGCAATGTTCTGTAAATGGTATACAGTGACCGTTATCACACTCAAACTCTAAGCACATATCAATATCCATAGCAGTCTCATCAGACCTGTCACCTAAGCCTAAGAACAACAGAATCATTAATTTAAGCCAAGTGTACTATAGAAACACTATCCTTACCACAATCCCATACACCGTCTCCAACCCAAGCTTGCGGTATGCACTTTCCGCTCTTTGCACAAGTAAACTCTGTGCTGCTACAAGATTTTGTTTCACATATCACCTGATCAGTGCCGTCCAGACAGTAGGCAATAGAACTACATAGCAGTGATCTCTGGAAGCAACGCGACTTATCACAAATAAAATGTGTTTCCAAGTCACAATTTTTGGCATTGCACTGTCCCTTTTCAGTTGAATCCTCATCGCTACCATCCTCACAGTCATCAAAGCCGTCACACACATCTTTCCAATTGATACACTGCTGAGTCTTTTTGCACACGAATCCAGTACAGTTGTTTGCGAAAATGGCATCATCGTCCATACTAGGCTTTGGGATACATTGGGTACCATTACCATTAAGAGAAAATCCATCCGGGCATTTGCAAACGGGACCTTTTGGCGTATTAAGACAAATTCCAGGACACTTCGTACCTTCACAGTAGTTTAGGCCAATCTCTATACCTCCGTCGAAGATTCTTAGATTCGATGTGTGACCACGAATGGGTGCGAAAACTTCGGTTTGACTAGCAATCATAAAAGAATACATAACATATTTATAAAAATCCAATGGCCTACCTTCAACAACTTACACATTAGAGCCCGTTTCAACCTTATTGATGTATCGTGCATTAAACCTTCTTATGCTACCATTCTGGTTGTCTACCCAAAATATGAAGCCATTGTGATAGGCTACCGAAATAGGGTGATAGTGCTCATGTCGGAATAGCACAGTTCGTGAGCGTCCATCTAAGCTAACCCGCTCTATTGTGTTCTCTTTTACATCACACCTAATTAAAAATTCTATATCCAAATTCGTATTTTCATCTAAGTATCATACTCACCAATATAACTTCCTTCCTATGTGATCTATAGTTAGACTCATCGGCCATTTCATTGGCATATTCTTTGTCGATTCAACAAAAACTGTTCTATGAGTACCGTCAATCCACGAGCGCTTAATAGACCCCTCTTCTTCTCCGAACAGCCAATGAGACCAGTAAATGAAGCCATCGATGGAATTTATCGCCAAGGACCTAACCATATATCACGTATACAGAATATATAGCAACCTAACATGTCGTTGATCAAACTTACATCGGTTCCTTGCCAATTGACAAACTAATCGCCATGCTTAGGTTAGATACTGGTGCCATAGTAAACTGATTGGTACCGCCCCAGTAAAGATGATGATAGATTTCATCATACGCAATAACAGGAACACTTCCAGAGCCTCTAGTCAAAAATGTCCTCTCAGTTCCATCTATCTTTTGACTATGAATCGAGTATCCATTTCTAAAAAAATAAATAGTATAGAAAACTCCCAAAAAGTCCAACGCTTTTTTTTTACTCACGAACTAGCCTGGATGAAGTAAACTAGTTTTTCGCGCTTATTCACATCAAGACCAACGGACCAGCTAACATTGTAAATCGGTACTATTGCATCGTGAATAGTCTCAGGTGCCGTAGTTATATCATCTGGATTTATCGATATCCCCGAGATACAAGACAATCGTTTTTGAGTGTATAGTAAAATATTTTCATATTGAACCAGAACACATTGAGTCTTATTCACCAATTGGTACCCGGGTGAACACATACATTGGACGGTCGCAAATAATTTCTTCCATAGTGGGACACATATTTGACTACAATTACCGTTGTTATCACGGCACGGATGTGCAACTGAAAATATGCCAAAATACAAGTTAAGTATCTGTTGAAGGACACCAATTCTCAAATCAGTCACCTTCTGGTTGCTTTTGTCGATGAAATATTCGAAAATCATAGGGTTTTCTAACATCATGTACTACTTGTTCTGCTTTCATAGTAAATTTATTCATTGATACAACAAAATTATCTGCCCAAGGTGCTAAGTAAATAGTATCTTCAAACATTTCTACCGCATGAAGGGACTTTAAGGCAATTAGAGTCTAGAAGAAATATATATTATTGCACAGTTTAAATTTTTTTTTAAGTCTGATTTACATCTGAAGTCTTCTTCATCGCCCAACGATTCTGTCCTTCATAATCAACTCGTTCAACAAAATCCTTATAAATGTCAATCCAATAGACATGTTCGTTAGCAAGATCAAGCGTTACGCGACTAGGGTAATAAATTGCCGTAGAGACTATCACAGTTTGGTTGGTACCATCCAAATTGGCACGACTAAGGCTAGGGCTCCAATCAGCATAAAAAATCAACCTAACAAGAAATTTGAACAATGTAAAAATATTTGAAACTGAATAAAACGTATAAAAAAAATATGCGTAAAACTCTTATGCGTTGGAAGTGAAACATCATCATTTATTTTAACCATACATCAAACATAAAGGTTTATAGTGCAAGACGAGAACCTCTCAGCGTGGTTGGTCGTTTCATGTTTCATTTTTGTGTCGAAACCATTCCGATTCTCTAGTCTCGCTAAAGAAGTTTCACTTCAAAAATACATCGCAGGCAACACGAATGAAAGAAGAATTTTTTTATAATCCAACTCTACCAAAAATTATTCGTAAAATAAAACTTTATACCCTTTAGTTGGATCCAATACCATTGATGCCGGCTTTTGTATATTATTCAAAATGATGTTGCAATAGTTCATAGTATTTGTACACATAAACATTAGCCCAGGTTCATTACTAAGGAAATACCAGTTTCCTGAAATCCAATCCAAACGAATTTTGTCAATAGCTGCAAAAAATAAATGAAATTAAAAAAAAAAAAATTAATGAAATGGAATAGTATGCAAAAAAAACCTTCACATTTTAGAGTACCTAAAAAGCCTTAGCCACATGGAGACAAAGAAAAACTGATTGTCCCAATTTATGATTTTATGTTATGTACACACTGTTTAAAGAAGATTTGATGCTCTTAATTCAGCCATAGACCTATTGACTCCTCATTAGATCTAACATGAAATGCAAAAGCCGATAGAATTTTGTCCATGTACTTTTTTTTATAACCTAGCCGGTCGTCCGTCCGTCCATCTATCTGTATGTCACCTCTTTGGACCTTGAATTCCGAGCTATTTGAACATTTTTGAAATCCGCCTACTGACACGCCCACTTTTCAAAAAATGTCCTCATTCCCGCATTTTGATTAGAAATCGCAAGTTTTATTAACAACATATATGATATAAGCATTAATTTCATTTCTTCAGAAAACAAGTTTTATGTTATTTCTAAAAAAAAACTTTACAAAATTACGGAATTTCACTGAATTCAGTCTTCCTTTACGACTGCTTTTTCAGCAGGAGTGTGAATGTTTGATTGCGATGTGGCTTTTACACCGACGTAAAAAGAGGCCAAACATAATACATTGAATGCACCCTATAAACTTAAAAAAGAAAGGCGTGGGTGCATTTTATACATTATTTGAGGATTAACGAAGTTTGACGTATTGCCGGAGAGAACAGTCCGATAGAATCCGTCGCATACCTACGTTTACAAATGACAGTCGATGACCAGTGTGACCGTTAGCTTCTCTTAAAAATATGAAAAATGGAATATTTATATTCCCTTCAGTATTTTTATATTCTTTTTATAACTTTTATATTCGAATATATTTTATATACGAATATATTTTTATCTAAATCCTTTTAAATCAAAAATATTATATTCCACACACTGTCGATGACAGCTTCTCAACATTCTCACAATGCGTCTACCAATGAATGTGCTTACTCTCAATTTGGATGATAGTTTCTCAACATTCTCTCAATGCTTCCACCAATGAATGTGCTTACTCTCAATTTGTGAATGCATGAACTTCAATATGTGTGAAACTGTAGAAAAAGTAGAGGGCAGAGCTACTTTATCCGTCGAAGTTGACGTATCCGTTGACTATGGGCCACCTTCCATAAGAATGCGTGTATTGTATCTAACTGTCAGTTCAAAACGACGGAGCAATGGATCGACGAATTCTTTAGAAAGAAGGGACGTAAGTGCATTGAGTCGATAGTTGGAGGGAGAGGAAGATTCGCCTTTTTTAGGGACCGGTTGAACAAATGCTGTTTTCCATCTATTCGGAAAAGCCGAGAAAAGTAGAACAGACAGAAAAGCTTGCGCAAAGGTTTTGCTAGCGGTGAAGAACACCTATTCAGAACTAGGGATTTGTATTAAGAACTTTAAGTACTCCTGCGACTATACGATTGCGAAAGTGCACTTGTCATATGGAAAAGTCGACGCTCTCAAGTACAGACGGAGACAAAGCACTACCTGGCAGCGTGGAGTTCGCTGGTGTTTTGTTTCTCTCCGGGCTGGCGATCCAGATCGTTTCCACTCTTTTGATAGCTGTTTGGTCTCAAGGGTATAGTGGCTAACCAATGTCTCATATGTCGTCAGAAATCTGACCAAAAAAATTCCCGGGATCGGTTTGAAACTCCAATGTTGAAATCCATATATAGGGTGGGCAATAGCTCACAATGGGGTTTAACATTTTAAAAATTGTTCGTTTATATAGGTATAATTTTTAATTTTTTTTTTTTCCAAGATTGTAGGAATAACATCTGGGAGAACAATTAATGGAGAGGTTCACAAGTGAACAAAGAATCAGAATAATAGAATTGAAAAAAGAAATGAAAGTAGTTTTGTTCAAAAACTGATCATGAGTGAAGAAACTGATTTGGGGTTTTGGGGTCTGAAAATCTGAGATCCGTTCACCATTTTGTACGTCCTGTAGTTGAAAACAGTCTTGAGATAGGTTTCAGCAGGATGGAGTCACTGGTCATATTGCTCGAGCTTCAGTGGTACTTTTAATGGAGATTTCTGAATAGCGAACAATTTCCAAAACTTTGAAAATTACTTGGCCACCGTTTTAGCCATATTTGACGGCAGTCGATTTTTTTTTTTCTGAAAGAGCGCGTGTATGTGAGTAACACTGAGACAATTCCTGAACTCAAGGCTAACATTGACGTAGAAATTCGAGCGGTTCAACCAAGAACTTTGAAAAAAGTTAAATCGTGCGCATCATAGCGAAGCCGTAAATGGCGGTCATCTATACAAACTTATAAAATTATCACTAGGATCGGGTCTAAGTGCACATAACGCAAATACGAATTAATAGATTTTAATAAAACTTTGCTGTTCTATACCTTAGAGGCTTGGCCAGTATCTCCAACTAGACATATCACGATATGATATTAATAAAACAATTTTCAATGATAAAATAAAAAAAAACAGGCAAAACCATTATAAAACCACACATTAGATAAGTTTGGAAAGTTACGGAAAATTAAAATAGAGAATGTTCTTACCTACTTCTGAGACCCAATATAAAATAAATAAATACATTTGATAAGTTTGGGAAGTACTGGATTATGGAAAACTAAAAATTGCATTGCCTACGTAGGGGGCACAAATTTAAATAACAAATTAATAACGATGACGTTTGAAGTTTTCCTTCTATAGCTAAAATACATACATACATATGTAGGTATATATTTAATATTATTGTGGACCACACACATACATATATAGTTAATAGTTAATATTATTGTGGACCACAAAGTCACAGGATTCACCTAGTTTAAAATAAATCCATTTTGTATATTTTATAAAACAAAAAATCAAGACCAAAAAAAAATATATAAAGAAAGAAGTTGTTAAGTTTTTAAGCCTCACATTGATGTATGGCCCACTCTGTAGCTTGCAAAATATGTGTTTTGTTTTCTTTCATTGTCTATCGTCTTATAAACCAATTTCTAGATCTATTTAGATGATGGGAGAACCTATTTTGTTTCAATCACCTAACTATTAGATTTATACAAATCTTCAGAATCATAAAGGGATCCAGTCAACTTCTTGTCATTTATATGCATTTGATTATATTTATTCAATATAACATATACGAAAACACTATGAATTAAAGCCAAAAGGAAATAGCAAAAAATGATTATTTTCGTATAAAAAGCAGTTGTATCTGAATGGTGGAATATAAAGGTGATTAAACACCATTCATAGGAAATAGAAAATCATTTAATGAATGAAGCCAAGCTCCGGAAGAAGCAGAAGAATGACATATTGCCTGCGATGTTTTTCAGTGTTCACAAATGAAGAAATGTAATGTTGTGCAAATTAGAATATGGATATACGAGTATAGAAATCAGGATTACTGAGAGCGCATGTGGGCACTAATCATATTCATAATAAATATGTTTTATCGTATTGCACAAAATAATAGGTAATATTAAACATTTAACATATAACAGACACTTCTCTCGTTCTCTCTCTTTTGCTGCGTACGTTGTTTTTATGACCCAGAAGCAATGTAGCCAGGGTTTCGAGACTTTCTTTTTCCCAAAGTATCCGGTGTGACTTGACTTTTTGAAGCCTCATATATTGCAATTTCTCAGAGAGTCCTCAACTCACAATGTGCACTCGTGATGATCTTTGGTATTGGCATCAGCCAATTATCTGTTAAGTTATCCATCCTATGGCACCGCATCGTTATTTCTGTCCAAGGACTGGAATACATGGCACACAGTGTACGATTACGATGCCAGATCTCTATGGCTGATACATCAGTGCTGGGATATCGGCCCAAAAGCTCCCCAGTTATTGATACACGCTGAATATCGTATTGTGTAACAAAGACCAATGATGCATTCTCACTCTGGGGCACTGTAATAGAAAACTAAACTTAAAATCAAAGGGTAAAAAAGTACAACGTATTCAAACAAAATACCATTAACAGCGAAACATCGATTCTTACTCCTCACATACCCGGAAACACAAATGCACTCATATGACCCGTGTGTATTTCTACATTGTTGGTCACAGACTCCCTCGATTGAGCATTCATTAAAGTCTTGACATTGTGTACCGACTGGTTCCTGACCCACTGGACAAAAGCATTTTGGTCCATTGACAGTGAGCTTGCAATTGAACGAACAATTCATTGCACCGCACAGTTTCTCTTCGTTATCTTCATTAAAAGAAAACATATTTTAGGATTCAGGTAAAAAAATGGTTTCGCATTTAAATCTCTTACCACAGTTCCACTCATCGCTATCACAATCCCAAATTCCATCGCAAAATTTTGAGATATCTAGGCAAACACCATTTCTGCATTCGCTTTGATAAGATAAACACTTTCGAGCAGCACTATGACCTAAAGAAAAAAATATTATTAGTTCTTGCAGCGTATGACTATACTCTTGTATTACAATTGTTTTCATCAGATGTATCACTATCGCCACAGTCATACTCGCCATCGCACATCCAGTTGTTTGGTATGCATTTGCGGGTTGTTGTGCACAAGAACTGCCCTTCATTGCATTTTGTCGCATTTGCTAAAAATAAAGAACAACCCGTTAGTTAGTAAATGGACGGGTACAATAAATAATCAAAAACATAATCTTTAGGTCAAAACATTGCTTCGTATGATATGTTCCAAGACCTATCAAAAGCAGCGCTAAAGCCATGAGAGTCTTGGAATTCACCTAAATGAGACAGCGCGGTCCGGTCGCACCCACATATGTACATATCTACATATGTATAATATATTGCAAACTATTCACTTTTTTTTTATTGCCGCTAAAAATCCAAGAAAAATATTTTTACAATATTCCAAAAGAACTTAGATAGGTAAATATAGCTGCTGTAACTCGTTTTTACAATTATGTTCAATATAGTCTGGTAAAACATCATCAATGCACTCAGCCTAAACAACGCTACTAAATTATAGAAATTTACTTCCAAAGCCGGTCATCGATTCGACAAACTTATATAGGACTTCGTGATTTTTATAGCGCACATAACTGTGCATCTGAGCAAGCCATTTTTTTAACTGGGGATATATTTCACACCACATACTCTCTTTACAACGTAATACCATCAACACGTCATATGAAGTTGCATACTGAGGAGAATATCACCACTTTTGTTTAGAAAGTGTGCAGGAAAATTCAAATTTAAAATGTATAGATTCGTCGTGGTTCGCAGCAATTGGGACTCTGTCCGTTCATTATGTAGACAATTTTGGGCGAAAATCTGCCCCGTATAAGTTCTAGCTGATGTAGGAATTAAAGGCACGAGACCATCATTTGCGTCATTCTTTCACTGATTGAGCTCCAGAGCAATTGCAAGCTGGCCCGTTATTTTATCGAAATATTGTATTTAGCGATGAGGCTCATTTTTGGGTTAACGGATTTATTAAAAAGCAAAGTTGTCGTATGTGGAATGAGCCCAATCCCGAACCTACAGAACCCATTACAACCAATTACACCAATGCTGGTGCCATAACCCAACCTTATTATTCAAAAATTAGGCCGGACCACGATCAATGAATACTTCTTTTAAAATATGGATGACATTGATCCGGACGAGATGCGGAGCTCAACAGGATGGCGCTATGTGCCATACGGGGACTTTTCAACACACAATTCAACGAACACCCAACCAACAACAACCGAAGTAACAGAGCAACACTCAGGAAACTTCATCATCTTCCTTTTACAGACGAACAGCCTTTTTTTTTACCAGCGATTAAGTCGCGGCCGCAATCGTAAAAGCCAATCTATCGAAGGCACTTGGATCCGGCTTGGATCTCAATTGTGATACTAAAAAACACAATACGGAAAAAAACGGGAAACGGAAAAAAAGGAATGGATGGAGCTAGCTACTGGAAAGGCTAAAGCTAAATATCGAAAATACTGTAAGCTGGAAGCCCAAACTCTACCAGCTCATTGCAGGTGTGGATGAACAAGCCATAGCAGCATTTGTAGATGAAGCGTCAGGGTCGCAGCATAGAATGATCTACAGCCGACTATGCAAAAATTTGCAGCAAAATAATTATTTTTGTGATGAGCATAGTATTGAGGAAAAAGCGACGGTGCTGAAACTACGAGGAGAGCTTTGGAAGTTTAATTATATACCACACAGGGATGACCTACCAATACTTTGCACCTTGTGAAACATGGCAGAGGGCGAAGACGTTTTGCACTTTGTTGGCAGGTGTCCAATACTCAGAGAAACAAGGAGGGAAATCTTTGAAAGCGATGTCCTATCGGAAAATGTAGTCAGAACAATTCTTAATGAAATCAACGTATCAAAATTAACCAGATATTGTAAGATTGTGTTACTATACCAAGAAAGGCTTCTGAATGGAAATTTATAATATTTAAACAAATTTCCTTCGTTCTAATGAATTTTATTTACTGTTGAATTTAATATACGTAAATAATTATCTACATGAATTTAAAGTTAGTTGTGAACCAGGCCGATGGCAAAGCCATGCAATTTTTTTTTTTTGTAATACCTATACAATGTAACGAATACTTTTGTTCTCAAATAAAATCTTATCTATCTATCTACAAAAAAAAAAGTCCCCTTCCTAGTCTTACGTACCCAACATCAGTGCTAAATCCCTCGATCCATACAAACCAAATCCGAAAGTTTTAGAGTAACACCACTCCCAAAATCAGACAAATCTACAGATCAAGGGAAGTCGTACCGCCCAATCTCGCCATTGTCACCCGCCGCCAAAATACTCAAAACACTTCTCCCATAATGAATGTTCTAGTGGCCCTGGACATGTCTAAAGCATTTGGTAATCCACGTCACATTGGTTTAAGACATCCTAGTGTCAACACTCCCAAACCATCACAAACGCTGGCTGTCGAACTGTAGCCGACAAACCTACGTGAAATTTCGGAACACAACGTCAAAGTACAGGAAGATAAAGCAAGAAGTCTCCCAATGTGGTGTCCTCTCATCCCCTCACCAAGCTCACGCAAGAAAGTCATCAAATCCTTGGTTGGCAGGCAGCTCTTGGGAGAATGATAAAGAAACACTCCTCAACATAAAGCAATAGGAAGACCTGTCTTGAAATACGCGGCACCCATTTGGACGTCACAGCTAAGTGACACAAACTGGAGAAACTTCCAGGCATGCCACAACGAAGCCATGCGAACCATTACCAGCTACCATCTGATGTCAAACGATGATCATCTTCACTTGGAAACAAAAATGATTTCGTTCAAAGAACACAATATCATGCTATCCAAACAATTCCTTCTGGTCTGACACCTGCCACAGCATCCAAATAATATTTTAACAACATTGGGAAGCCGACCACGAAACTTCCGTAAAAACTCATTCACCTACTGGAACTGTATCGAACAATACCTATGCAATGATGACTTTAGCAGTGAAAACTACGAAGACATCATAAACCAACTGCACAAAGCGTCAGTCTCCAATGCAATGGACAACTACCACCCAAACATCATCTTCGGCGGTTGCCCTCCGCCCATAGCAGATGAAGAAAGCCAACTGGCTCAACTTTGCTCGGGCTGGTGCCATAGGCTCAATAACTACCAAGCACGCAAACATTTGCCTTTATTGCAACAACAGTTCCCACGATGTACTCGTACACCTTTTAGACTGCCCGACAAACCACCAACACTGCGTCCAGAAGCACTATGGAGCCGCCCAATCCACACGATGTGGCTCAATTCATCTGCTCGTATCTACCTCAACCAAGCGTACATGTATACAGCTGCTACAATAACAACATACGGCGACCGCAACCTATTGATTTGCGCTTCGTCGGGTCAGTGGGGCATTTGCAACTTTTGAGACAGAGACAGCAAAGATGGGTTAAGCTGTCAGTGAAAGCAAAACAAAATATACGAGTATGATGTCTACAAAAAAGTACCCAACATCGACCGGCGTCTTGAACAGAACACCATAATAAAGAGATATAATTTTGAGGTAGTAAAGGACTCTGTCTACCTAGACTCTATGGTGAACTCCGCAAATGACATCAGTGGAAAAATCAATTTATTACTCTTGCGAATCGCTGTTTTTATGGGCTAAAAAGGCAATTGAGTAACAGAGATAGAGCCCAACGTTCCAGCCCAAAAAATCTTCGAAACGACCCCGGATGGACGGCGCAACAAGTGGAGAGGGACATAAACCAACTTGGCGTCCGCAACGGGAGGAAGCTGGCTCTTAAGCAGGCTGGCTAGAGGGATTTGTTGGTTATAGCCCTGGTCCACCCCGGACCGTAGTGCCACCGAAGTAAATAAGTAAGTGAGACACACAACATCTAGAGTTGTCCAACAAGTTGTCGAAAAAAAGAATGTGAATCAAAAACGAATGAAAAAAATTACCCACTCCCCGGCCAGTTTCGGTATACAATGAAACGTAATTCAACCTGAGTTCCAAGACCACTGCACCTAAAACTCTACTGTGCTCAGACTCATCAATGAACCAACAGCAGCAGCCTTGGCCTACGGCTTAGACAAGAATCTCTCTGGTGAACGAAATGTTTTAATCTTTGATTTGTGTGGTAGAACCTTTTGATGTCTTTATTCTGACTATCGCTGGGGTTCACTACCCCTTTCCTTTGTCTTCTTGTTATTTCCAACTTAAGTCATACGAGTACTTTTAGATGTAAGCTAATATTATAATCGATTGTAAGACCTTCTTAAGAAATCTACAATAGAATAAAAAGTATGCATGAGTGACTTCTATTTTTTTTTTGTGGGCGAAGCTCATATTTTAATTTTGAACAAAATCGATTCAGAATTAACCGATAAAGAGCGAATTTTCGAAAAGCGATAATAAAGTAATGTACCATTATACGAATTTTTGATCAAAAACTTGTTATGCAAATTGTTAAAGCCGTGCTCGACAAAATCCAGTTCTCCAAAAACATCTTAAGTAAGGTACCATTCATTTTAGGGATATATACTCAAATCTATCCATTCATTTGGACAGACAGCTGCAGTTAACTGTACAGGTACACACACACGAATAGACGGCAAAACAGAATTAAGAGATTACGTTTTTGAATTTCTCTATAAAACTTATCGCAAGATTGATTTAACTTTTTATGAAAGCAATGCAAGTAAAAATATAACACTCTTATCAGAAAATATTACTTATATTGTTCAACACTACCAAAATTAAGAAGAAAAAGCAGTTCTTCCTCTCACCGTAAGCACTTACCACATTCAGGAGGCTCATCAGATTTATCATAGCAATCATACTTTGAATCGCATTTCCATCTCATTGGAATGCAATTACCATCGTTGCAAGCAAAATAAGTTGGGGGACACGACCCTAAAAACAAAATAAAAAACAAAAAACAAATTGTCAAGGATTAAACAAACTCAACAAACTATACTACTAGTAAGGGAAAGGGTAATGAAGGCCGAAAACTTCAGGGTATCCACAGTTATGTGTCACTACTTTGACAGATTATAGCTTGTTTCGTACACGGTTCTAATGGTTCATATTTACAACCCGAATACAAGAACACATTCAGCAGTCTGGGAAATCAGCATGAATTGTCTCACGCTTGAACAATGGTGACGTATTATCCATATTTATTTTCGAAATACTAGTAGGTCGTCGATTCGACAAACTTATAGGCGACACCATGATTTGGGCTCTTTCCATTCACTACATTGTTTTGCGCAGTCATTGGCCTACACCGGTATAAGATCCAGCTGGTGGGGGAATTAAAGGCACGCGATCATCTGGTTGTGCCTAGAGCAGTTGCAAGCTGACCGCAAATTGTCACTCATTTATGCTGATAAACCAGAACTGGCGCGACGACAGTTAAGCAGAGCTATCAAGGAGAGCAAAGCAAGATGTTTCAAACAGCTCTGCGATGAAGCTAACGTAGACCCTTGGGGCAAGGCATATAGGATTCTGATAACAAAGCTTAAGGGCGGCAACTCCCCGCAGATAACACGCCCGACAATGCTGAAGTCAATAGTAGAACAAATTTTTTCTAAAGAGATCATCTACTGTGTGCGCTACAACCAGAGAAAACTTCACAGAGGTAATTCCAGTGATTACAACAGAGGAATTGACAATCGCATCCAGAAAGATAGATGACAACAAGACGCCCGGACCTGACGACAAAGCAGTGAAAGCCGCTGTTAAAAAAAGGCCAGACATCTTTATTGCAACGATGCAAAAGTGCCTAGAAGAAGGAATTTTCCCTAATCAATGGAAACTGCAAGATCTTGTTTTACTACCAAAAGGAAACAAACCCCAGGAGGCTAGTGATGTGTCAACTCGAGTTCATAAACCGGTTCAAACCGAGTTACAGCTAAACCGAGTTTGTAAAACCGATGGAACGAACCAAATAATTAAATGCCAAAACAGCATAGAATCGAGTTAAACACATGATTCGGTTTGATTTGGTTAGGATAAGTATACACAATGTACTAACAAATGAATGTACCTGTATCTTAAGTCGAATTGGAAAACAGTCTATTGTTTTTATACAAACCGATTTGCACTGCCCGTTTCCATACCTATTTGGAATTCGGTTTCGGTTCGGTTTCTCATGAGACGGTGGCTCCTGTCTTCTCTTATTGTTTTTTTTTTTTTTTTTTCACATCATTGTGTTAGTTTTTTTTATGTAGATATACGCTATTTTGGTGTGTGCTCCATCGAACTAAGTCAATTACGCGTACACACACCGAATTAAACCCAGTTGCAAACTGATTTAACTCGGTTTTAGTTTCTTATGAGGGTGGCATAATTTTGTTACAAACCGAGTTAGCCAACCCGGTTTGCAACTCGGTTTGCTTAGATTCCAACTCGGGTAAACTCGGTTTGAGAAATTTTCAGTTTGGTACAATACATAACTACAGGAGACCCATCGTCGTATCGCCCGATATGCCTACTGGATCCCGGAACGAGTCATTTACAACATATTGCTCACAATAGCGGAGGAAAAAGGGGCTTTGTCCAACCACCAGTTCGAATTCCGAAAGTCGCACTCAATAACTGACGCCATTAAAGCGGTAGTTAATATAGCAGCGGAAGAGATTGAAGGAAAAAGATGGCGATACGGCACCAAGGAATACTGCACAGTAGTGACGCTAGATGTTAAAATCGCGTTTCATTCGGCAGACTGGCCCACTATAATAAGACCTCTTGCTAGGATGGATACACCATTTTACTTCTTGTAGATAATGGCGAGCTACTTTACCAGCAGGAAACTGAAGTATGAAACCGATGAAGGAGTGAAGTACTACGATGTCACAGCTGGATTGGTGTTGGGCTTCTAGTATCTTTCGAAGATTACCAAATCCCATGGCGCAACCAAAAAAAAAAAGAACCACCAACAATTGATGTCTTGAAATACCTACATTGTTCATGTTATTCGTGATATACTGCAACCACTGTTCGAAAAAGTGACCCAACATCGAACGAATGGAATGCTCTTCGTCAAGTTAAGATTAAGTGTGCAGAATTACAGAATATAGGCAAAAAAAGTCTCAAACAGTTCCTTCTATCAATTTACAGCATCGAAAACTTAACTTTTTTTCTGGAAACGATTCCATATGACAGTTCATGGTTTATGACGACACCAACCTTCTACGTAGTAGAAACCGCAGAGGGGAACAACATCAAGCTGCTTCTAGAGTATGTCACCTACATATGCACATCACAATGCATAAATAGCATAAACAAAAGAGGTGAGTCACAACTATGAATATTTAAGTAGAATCATCTCACTATTTGCAACAGAGGAAATGATTCAAACTGTTTGATGTCACGTCCACTACTGACTCAAACTTAAGATAAACCATTGGAAGGTATCTAGCGCACTGTTGTTTTCGTATAAATTGCTTCATAAGCTATGTATGTATATGCTTAAGTCAAATAAGATACTCTAGGAATACAATCTAAATTTCTGAAACCTTTTGAAAAACTTTGCAACTTTTCACTTAGCACTTTGCAATACTTTCTTGTCAATTGAATTGAGCAGAACTGCAAATGCGAAAACGAAAACAATGAAAAGAAGAGTAGACTGTAAGAGACGGGAACTGAGGACACCATTACATGAGGAACGTATAATTTACGAAAGTATTGTGGCATACTTACAAATAAGGTTAAAGAGGTAGAAACTGGTACGCACCATTGAAAAATAATTAGATTGTAGGGAGTCCATCATGGTCGTCTTTCTTAATAGGGAGTCTTCAATAACGTCATACCAGAGAGAGTTGCTCGTCTCAACCGCTAAGATAGAGGTTCCACTTGGTGTACTAATAACCTACTCTAAATTGCTCACGAGCATACTTATCAATATAAATCTGACCGGGCTCAAAAGTTTATCAGTAGAAATACACCACAAAGCAGTATTCTGTCCACCATCTTTGTTATCGAACGAACTATTACTTATCCTGAGAGATGAGGGCTGCAGGGTGGCTATCTATGCAAATGAAGTTGTGGTAGCTGTCTGACGGAAGCACCTACATATTTTAAGAGAGCCTATGTAAAACGTCTGTCCAAACTCTCCGAATGGACTGAGAAATGTAGACAAGGGGTCAACACCGAGAAAACTCCTACAATAAATACCTACACCTCTAAACGGACGGCTCTAAGACAACCGGAGAGTTGGGTAGCGAGATTTTCTCCGCTTAGGCAAAACATCCCTTTCGTCCTTCCAGATTACTGTAGCGTATTCCAAGCAGAGTTACGAGTAATGGCGATCAAAGATGTTCTGTCCTGGTTGAAGTGAAATGTTATATCTGTCAAGGAAATTACCATATTTACTCATAGTCAGGCTCTCACACCTCTTAGGAGTATTGAGAAGCAATTTAGCGCTTGGGAATACACGAAGACTTTGGAGAAGGGCAAAGGTAATATTCATCCCGAAAGTGGGAAAGAGAGACACGACCTCACCTAAGTGCTTAAGGCTCATCAGTCTGATTTCGTTCATACTGAAGACGCTCGAAAAGGTAATAGATACAAATTATTACCCAAGATTGACGGTGCACAGTGGTGTCAAAGGCGAAAGAATTATTCAAATTGTTTGAAACAGTAAGTATTCTGAAAATATACATATCAGTTGGATAATACATTTCGATGGAATGGACAAATGTTATCAGTTAAGACAAAATATACAACACCTTTAAAGTCGTTATGTAACAACTTTTGATGCATACTCGTACCACGAAGAGCCCTAATTCTAGTAAAATTCTGTTCCGCGTCAAGTTGATAATAATTCAAAATGTTTAAATACTTTTTACAATATATCTGAAAGAAACGTAAATGCTATCATAATTCTTATTTTCTAATTCTTCAAGCAGTCTTGGATTTTCTAAGTAAGCGTTCGAAAAATCAATGTTTGCAAAAGCTCAGTAGAGCAGAATTAACGTGCTCCACACTCCTTCGTTTTCTTTCTTATTTGAAAATATTCTTTAGGCTCTTACCTAAATAACTGGAACATTTCCAGCTACGTCAACTTGTGCTTCTGTTTATCAGTTCAATAATACCGATGAAAAGTCTGTTCTGTTCAAACATGTCATTAAATTGAGATCTTAACATTTCTCCCGCCTGGCACCATCGGGGAAGTCTTTCTCAGTCTTTTATCATACTTTCAAAATTCATAATGAATTGATTCTATCAATGATCGACGAAAAAGTTGATCAGGCAGTAACTGAGACACCATCCATGGCAGTTTGCCCCATATGCAAGGCGAAACCTTTCCAAATGAATAATTTTGAAGTTTTACGAAATATCCCCCAATCTGACGAAGCATTTCAACTTGGTTTCTCCCCTCTTCATAGGTTAGGTTAAACCAACAACAGGTACATTGCGATACCTTGTGAATCATAGGAGAAAGTTTCTCTCTACCTACTCATTACACCATTTTTAGCTTCTTATGAAGCGTAAGAGGCTCTTAATATCTACATACCATATAGTCTTTCAGATCGCCTATATCGTTATAGTAGAAGGCTCCTAAGCGAAGTTTCCTTCTGCAATCTTATAGGGTATAGTTGTTCCTATTCTGGAGAGTTCATCGGCAATTCCCTGGAATGTGTCTAGGCCCCGGCACCCAACACAGGTGAATATTGAACTGCTCAGCCATCTCCGCGAGAGACGATCGGCAGTCTAGATCTATTAAAGAATTTATAGAGGTCGATTCCAAGGATTTGATTATTGTTCGGCTGTCTCAAAAGACGCGGATATCTCTAGCGGATATCACGTTTTTTTTAAGTCAAGATAAGATTGCTTTAATCACCATTATTTCCGCCTGGAACACGCTACAATGATTTTGTAGACGGAAAGAGAGATGAAGCCTGTCAGAGAAAACACCTCCACCAACTCCGTTTTTGGTTTCTGAGCCGTCAGTAAAAAGTGAATCGACTCATCTTCATCTTTGTCTTGAAAATTGCGTACATGCAATGGAGAGCATCAAAGGACACAAAACCGCTATGGAGGACACAAAGAAAGAAATTCAAAACAAATTCAGATCATAAAGGAGTTGAAAATTTATGTGGTAATGGCGCTGCTGTAGACCCAACCAAATTTGAGAGATATTGCCAAGAACTTGGACCTTATACGTAAGCTTGTATAATTGAAACAATAGACCTAATACAGTACACAACATCATGCGGCACAACTATCTACCAGCTCACGAATTGGGTTTATAATGCACTGGAGAGCAAGGAGACGGCAATATGCGCATTTCTGGACATCGAACGAGCCTTTGACAGCACCTAGCATGTAGCGATTAGGAGGCCGCTTGAAAAAGAGGAATAAAGCTAAGTAGATGGTTAACATGCTGAGAACTAGGACAACTAAAACAGGAGGTGGGAACGAACATACGCGGGTACGCGGATGATATAGTCAATATTGCAAGAGAAAATTTGAAGAAACACTTTGTGAAATAGTTCAAAGGGGAGTAAGAGTCACACAGAGATGATGTTCAATGGTAGTATTGGTATATCCAACCAAAACTCTTATAATACTCTTCACTAAAAGCAATTTGCAACACTTGCAACCGATCCTACTGGAAGAAATCAGAGTCGACTGGCAAAAGGAGGTAAAGTATCTAGGCATAACTATATGTAGATAGTAAGCTTCTTTGGAAGAAACACGCACTAGAGTAGAAGCTGTCGAGCTATTCGAGCATTGATGCTATGCAGGAACATATCACATAATGGGCCAGAAGAACAAGGCTAAGCACAGCTAGGATATCCCTGAGCAAAATACAGAGATTAGCCTGCATCTGTAGTAGTAGTAATAATTTGACTTTATTTGATTATGAATGTTACAAAAAAAAAATAGTTCTAAGCCTAATTCGGTTTCTTTTTCTTCCGAAAACAAGGTATCATAACCCTTCCACTTCACCGCATTTCTACTGATCCACCTAATTTACTTCAGAAAATATCGGCATGCCTCCCGACTTTGGATCACTTTGTTACTGAGGCAAACCAAATGATGGTCTCGTTGCATTTGTGTCATCCAGGAGTTTATAGGCGTGCCCTTCTTTCCCGATATCTTGAAACGTTTATTGATATTGCCTTTTTAACAGGATTCAAATGATCTCTTCTTTGAACACGGCAATACCAGCTGAGCCGGTCGCGCTCTATTTTTCGTGAGATGGTTTCCTTGACGTGAAGGCTTCGACGGATCTTCAAACCTATTACTCGATCAAGCTTTGTCACTCCTGCTGTTATGCGAAGCATTTTCATCTCAGCTACCGTTAATTTTATCTCATACTTCTTGTACATTATTTAACACTGTGAACCGTATGTGAGCGCTGGGCGTACAACTGCGGGAGACTTCCTTTCAACTTAGGGTGCATTTTTCCGCCACTTCATCCACCCTACACTTACGCGATGATTTATGTCGTCATCACAGGTTGTTTCGCTATTGATCATAGATCCCAGATATTTAAACTTTTTGCACTTGGGTTTGGCATTTAGTTAAATACAATTTTTAAATTTGTTTATTCAACCGAATATGGCGGACGTCCCAAGATGGTGGATTACCTTTTCCTTCATAACCCTCTTGATATGAGTATTGTTAAATTCGATGCCAAGTAATTAATTGCTCGAATTTCTTCGAAGAGTCGTATCTGTAAAACGAAAAAGGACTTCTGCTCTCCTTCGTGGCTGAATAACAAGTGAAGTTTATTAGGTACGCATGATAACTACATAGTTCAATGGCAAATGTAAAAATGTCAAATAGACTAGAGATGTGCTCTGGTCTGATTACAGGATGGTTCGATAAATTCTAAATTGCGTTAAAATGCTAAGCTTAACTTGGGACCTTGATCGATATAACCGTACTGAGCAATACAAATCAGCCGCATTTGCAATCAGTTTTTTAGTTCTTTTGCATAATTTATCGTAGTATTTTTTTAAACTACTGTTTATATATTGTCGGACTTTTATTTGCTTAAGCAAACACGGTGTCATCTAGGGTTTTAGCAATTTTTTATTGCTCACATTCGCTACAGAAATAGTGTTTCAATTTCTTATATGGTTACTTGAAATTGATATAAATTTGTCGTAAGCGACAGAGGGATTTCCTTCAGAATATACTTGTTCTCAAATTCATATCTAAGCCTTTGGCTCAACATATTATAATAATCACTCTGAATATTTTGCCTACCGAAATTAGAATGAATATTATGTACAACCATTTAGTACACAACTTAAAAGAACATAATTGGTGATCTATAATTCTATATTTAAATTCAATAATACAAATAATAAATAAATATTCACGGGGATACAAAAAGCAATATCGAGTTATCCTGTAGAATTGGTCAGACTGGATCTATTTTGTTATAAGGAAGGCCGAACTTAGTGCTCAAGCTAAACTACCGGTCTTCAACCCGGTATATGTTCCAACTCTTATCTATAGCCATGAAATTTGGTTAGTGACCGAAAGAATAACTCCTATAGATCTAATTGACAACAGCAGAGTACGCACCCAATGTTGAGCAGCTACTCCTCCGAACGGAACGATCTATCCTCCAATTGTTTGGTCGCACAGTGCGCATGCCTCCAAACCGGCTTCCTAGACGTGTCATGATTGCCATCCGATCACGTAAGCGAGCCTTTGGTAGGCCTAGAAATAGATTGTTGAATCAAGTCCGATATCTCTTCTGGAGCCGTCTAGGGATTTCTCCTGATGAGTTGGAGTCAAAAGCGGAGGATCGAGAAGGATGAAGAGTCCACCTGAGCATCCTATCCCCCGCTACCCTCATGAAGGGACCATTGAAAATGTATGTATGTACATACTTAAGTATGTGTGATACATCAATATTTTAATAAATATTTAACAAACCAAGACAAGATCGCGTCTAGAAGTCAAAAACTATATTTTCTTAATATTTTTGTGCAACAAAAACATATGTGTGTTACACTTTATAATAAATATATAGAAATAAATAAAGATAACTCAATAAATCTTTCACACGTACAAATCTAATGAAAAACTCAATTTGAAGCGGAAGACTCAATTAAAAGCCAGCTCTTGACAAAGGGGAGCATCATGTGATGCTCGTCATTGGTATTCATCTCAAAATTAAGCGAGACTCAATTTAAGTTTAAGCATTGTTGTTGTCAACAAGCCGGCATAGCGGTGATGGATACACAGAGAAGTATTTATGCACGTACAAGTCAAAATATTCAATTAAAGTAACGCTGAGAAGAGACCGATAGTTGACTAGGAGTTCTTAGAATTTAATATAATAATGTAACCACAATATGCCACTGTGACTCATCCAAACATAAATACTCGTACTTACATGTGTAGGGTTGAAAGAATAAATTAAATTTATTTTTTTATAGTTTACACTTACAAAATAGAGCATAGGTCACATTTGAACCAAATTCATTCTATGAAATTATATTGGGTTGGAAAGAAAGTATTAAGCCTTTTGCAGGGAAAGTTCAAATAATTTCTTTTTTTTTTTTTCATATTTTAAATGAGTTTTATTAAAACAAAAATTTGCAACGACCTTTTGCCTTTTTGGGGCAAAACCATAATTGCATCCTCATAGGACTTCTGGATTTCTTGGCGAAAAACTCTGGCAGTGATTTTCGCAGTCCCTTATGCATGGACCGAAACAAATGGCAATCTGACGGTGCAAGGTCTGAATTCTCTTAGTTTTTCGGGGGTCACCAAAAAAGTATGTGGCCTGGCAATGTCGTGATGGAAAACAACTCACTTTCTATTGATCAATCCGGGCGCTTTTCCTGAACCGCTTCATTTAATCTTGTTAGCTGCTGACAGTAGAGCTCAGAATTATTCGTTTGGCTAGACAGCAGCAGCTCATAATGCATGGCTTCCTTCCAGCCCCACTAAATACTCAGCATCACCTTCCTTGGAGTCAGCTTTGGCGTTGCAGTTTGGGAAGCCTCACCCTTCTTCGACCACGATCTTTTTCGCACCACATTATCGTACGTGATCCAATTTTCTGCACCAGTAGTCGATCATTTTAAAAATGGCTCGATTTCGTTTCGATTCACCAGCGATTCACAAATTGAAATTCTGTAAAAGAAAATGTTCGTCAGATTGTGTGGTACCCAAACGTTGAGATTCTTTGTACAGCCAGACTTCTCCAAATGTTTTCAAACTGTCGCTTGGCTGATATTTAGTTGCGAAACGATGTCACGACTGCTTATATGCAGGTCATCCTTTAATTTTATTTTAGAATTTTATAGACCATTCCAGTCGTTGGTCGACCAGAGCGGGATTCATTTCTGGCATCAACATTTTCAGAATCGAGCGAACTATCTTTTGGCTGTTGCTTTTGATAAAGTACCTTCACCATAAACAGCACAATTTTTATCACGAACCTTCGCAGCATTTTCACCCTTTTCGAAGTAAAATTGCAAAATGAATCGATTTTTCCAGAAATTTCACTCATCTTTACTACGCGAATACAGCTGATTGAATGATAAAATGTTGTTCCTGTTGAACTACAAATTTATAAATTGATGCCGCCTTTCAAACGCTGATAAGAGTTGCCAAATGGGATTAATATTACTACAAATTTTTCACTTTAATGTCATCTATGGTGTCCAACTTAATTTTTTCAGTTAAGCCAAATATCTAGGGGTAACTCTAGACGCGAAACTCACATGTAGGCCACATATAGAAAAAACTACATCAAAGGCGACTAAGGCCTCCTGGGCCTGTTCAAGACTCTTTGACAAAAAAATAGGGTCTCAAGCCCAAATGGATTCACTGGACCTACCTTAGTATCGTCATTCGTATAATTACCTTGTGGGAAAAAATCGAACAGGTACATGCACTAACTACCATTCAAAAGGTATAAAGAATCGCCTGCGTAAGTATCACGGGTGCGATGCCCGTCAGAAGCACTAGAAGCCCTATTGGATTTCCCACCTTTATAGATAAAAGTTCAAAAGACTTCTATTTTGCGCGCACTCATGGGGCTATGAATATCCTTAAAATGTTTTACATAGTGCGGGCGCGGGAAAGGATAGACAGAGAGGGAGAAAGATCGGTGTAGTGCTTTCAAACTCCGGTGTTATGTTTCTGGGGGTGGTGTCCAGACAACTGGAAACTTTCGTTTTGTTATTTTGTTTTTGCTTCCGATTTACAGTATTTTTTTCCGGTGACCTAATGTAATAGGCATATCAGTCATCAAACATGCGAAATAAAAAAATAAATGTTTACTGAATTCTGGATTTTAGCCATGAACCATTAGCGGTGCGGCGTGGCAATCGATGACATTATCACTACCCCATCACCACCCCCACATACAGATAAAAATAACCTACTTCAGGATGTGAGCGGCTGTTGGTTCATTCAGGTCCCGGATTCAAGAAAGAGCGCCTTATTGGAAATTCCAAAGTCGTAGCAACCTGATCTCTAATCGAAGTTCTACACACCCGGGGCATACCGCGTAGACGTCAGAGTATTGGTTGGAACTCAGTGAAGTGTAGATGTTGGTGTCTCCATAAATTGTTCTTGTCTTCCCTTGAACGGGCAGATAATACAAGTATAACAAAAATAAACACTCATCTTTTATAATCAGTCCCTACAAATCTATGTATAGAATATGAATTCGAGTTGCTACTCTGCTTTTTGGGATGCCCCCATTCGGGTTGTTTTTGGATTGAAGGTCTTCAGTCCGACATTTATGGAGCAAGAAAGAGTATTTTTATATTAACCACGAACCAGCAAAACATCGCATACTTATATTGAATAAACATAAACATATTAGTTTCGGTTTAAATAAATTCCCCGGAGTCCTAAAAGTTGCAAATTATTGCTCGAGTTTATTTTGTGGCGAAATTGACCCGAAACAGCCGTGTCTGCCAGAAGAGATCTGTTTATTTCTTGACTACGGCGCGCTGTGCTCTGCGTGATTTCACGTTCAAGAACAGCCGATAGCCTATAACCCTCACCGTTGTTGACAGCAGAATAAAATTTTGAGATCCAATTGCTTGTCTTCTACTATATTTTTGCATTTTTAAATTACAGAGCGTGAGAGGTGTGTGCAAATATTTTATTTTGCATACATATTATTCACTTACAATCATTTCGTTTAGAAAATGATTTATTGACTCATGATACACACGGAAGCTTCAATTAACAACCAGTGGTATAGACTTATTTTATGAACACGTTTCATATTAAATAATATTTGAATTTTTTTTTTTATTTCTAAACTTAATAAGCCTATAGAATGAATTCTGGGTCGACAAAATAAAAGATTATTTAAGTGAGATTGTGATGAGTACTATTGTAGATTGCAATGAAATGCTATAGAATTCTAAATGAATAAAATGTATTGATGTTTAGCGAATCAAGTAAATCTTATCAGTTGTGCCGTTCCTCTGAATTGAAAATAGGTTTATGACTGAAGGAGCGGCAAATCTAGAAATTCCACAATATTGATTTTGCAACCGTTTGATCTATACCGTAGCGCAAAGGGCCCAGTCCGGCCACACACAAGGTGGCCCAAAAGTCATCAAAAGATGCTCTATTACATATTTGCAAATGACGTTTTATGTCATCGCGACTTTGACATTTGTGAAGTTAACGGAAGCAGAATACACGTAGACAAACCATGGATTGCTATACTCCTCAAAATTAATGTGTCAATGTTTTTGACAAATAATCAGTCGGCGCTTTTGGTTCAACGTGAATTTCGATTCCCTGGTCGTGTGTTACCAACTGGGCAAACACTGCAGCTGTCCGGCCCCGGAGCAGTCGTTCGGTCCCCAAACATCAAGTAGACAACGGGCTACGTAATTGGGCATCAATATACGGTCTTTACAGCGAATTTTGGTGAAAGACTTGAAGACGTACTCGTATAAAGTGTGAGTGCATCAGCTATTGCCTTCAGACCGCCAATCACATCCGACGCCCGATTTGAACATTCCACATCTCTCTGGGAATGGAGTGGAGTGCGCAACTGGAGGCAATTAGCTAAAGACCGAGCTAAATGGAGAGACTTGTTGGTTGAGGCCCAGGTTCACCTCGAACTGTAGCGCCACCTAAGTAAGTAAGTAAGATCTATACGAACAAGCCACATACCTTATTAGCTTGCAACCGGTCCGATCACCCTAACAGAGATTTACAATACTTAGCCTCATCACACCACCAAGGCATATTCGATCCCGACAATCGTACACACCGGGAAGAGGTAAATCGGTTTATAACGTATCAGATCCACATTTGCACAACTTTGATCCGTCTGCAGCATCCGACAGCATCATTGACCAATGCCCGGACTGCGGCTCTGTCACAGCATAACATCATTCAGTTGTTCAGCTGTTTCGGTCGCACCCCACAACACTTACACCAAGATCTTTATGGACACAGCCAGTCGTAGTAACCGCATTTCTGGGACTCGACCACACCGATGACAACCCACACACAACATCCTAACGTTTGAACCCATGCGAATCAATATATACGTAGTTGCTACAACAACGTGTGTATGCGGGGTTGAATCTGGTCTCAAGACGTTGAATTGAAACGGGGTTGGCTCCCGAGCAAAGTCGAAAAATGCATATATACGAGGGGCGGTTGATAAGGTCGCGCCCTAAGGCATTAAGTGAAAGAAGAGATCCGATTAAAGAATATTATTTCTCAATACAATCTCCTCGAGTGAAATACATTTCTCAAATCGGCTAACACCAAAAAATCTTTGCAGCACTTGAGTCGTCGTTGCTTGTCGAACGGCGGGCGTGAGCATTTTCGGTACCCAGCGCGCACAAATTGTTTCCATGTTTAAATGTTCGTGCAAAATTTCTCCAATCCGTTCCTTGCTGATGTGTAACTCGTTTCACATTTTTTCAGTGACCCCTGAAACAGGACGCCCTGGGCAGGGGTTGTCTTCACAGCTCTCTCGTCCTTGTTCAAATAAGCGAGTCCATTTTTTGGCCATGGTATACGAAGGCCCAGAATTCTGAAGAGTCGATGACAGGTCTTCGAAAATTTCTTTAAGCGATTTTCCTTTTATCATGACACAGTTCTCAAAATTGCGAGAATTTCCGTTTTCACCTGACATGGTGATATTTATCCTACCACAGACAATAACAAAATGAGATTATTATTGAAACGAGGTTGTATTTATACTACTAAAGTGTGCCGCAGTTAGTGCTATCAGTAATGAGGGGATGGTGGGCGCCGTGGCGTAAGTGGTTAGTGTGTCGGACCACTGCCCGTGAGGTTCCAGCTTCGAATCCCAGGAAACACCAAATAGTTTTTCACAGTCCCACCTCTCGCGAACGTCTGACATACATCCGGGAGTATTATTGTCTCGAAAAAGCTTCTCAAACCAATTTACCGAGTCCAAATCTTCAATTTGAGGCAAAATAAATCGGTCAGCATTGTTCGGTGACGATGATACCAGCTTCATTTTCAAAGTTACATAGAATGCCCGATGACGCCGCGAGTCCAAAACCCACAACAAACTGTCACTCGTTGTGGATGCAGAAGTTGCTCGACAGTCAGTCTCGGGTTTTCGGTGCCCCAGATATGATAGATTTGCTTATTAACAAAACCTTGCAGATGGAAATGGGCTCATGATGATTTTCCAACACTTTTTACTTGACAGCTGTCAAGGGATGACAACTTTACGTTAAAAGGTCAGGAATAAATCGAAATTTAAAATTAAAGTTTTTACTTTATAGTTGATGGCTAAGAGTATAAAACAGTGGAACATACCTATAACACGTAATTCAAAAATCACTTTTTCGTCTATTTTAGTCTCTTAAGAACGCATTGTATTTTTTTGAGTACCTTGTGTTTCTCAAGCTACGATTCCACTGTGTAACAAAATGCTAACAGTATAATCACCAAATTTTCTGTGCCAAATGTTTGATTTTTAGTCGACAACATACGAGAATTGCTGGATAGCTATCTGATAGTGAACTAACGATGAGCGTATGCTGAGTCTGACGATATATGTGCAGCTGAACACTCAGATCTGCGTAAGCACATCTGAGTGAACTTCAGCGCGCATATGTCTAACCGGACGAGGCATCTCTTGTTGACCTGATCGGCTGAAATATGCGTCTCAGAAGTCTAGCAAGAGGTCCTCAGAAGGTGGACGTGTGGTGGATGAACTCTCTCGATGGAATCAACGGTGACGTCTACAGACCAGCGGATACCTTACCGGAGCTACTTCAACATATTTGGAGCTGAGGTCTGTAAGGATTTTCAATACTACGTCAGGGTATTAAAAAAGAGATGGTGGCGGATGAACCCTTAATGGGCCAACGGCAGCGCTCATATCCCCGAAGTGGGTTACTGACATCGGTGTATCCGGCCTCTTGTCCTAGGGGTACAAAAAAAAAGGATCTGGCCCTCCAGGTTGGGGGTTGTGCCGTCGGGTTAACTTCCCTACCACGTAAAAAACCTTTGGTTACGAAGCAACCAACAGCCTCGGATACGGATGATCTTACTGTTGACGACCCATGCAAACGTAAAAAGGACAACGATCTTCGTGTCTGCACATGGAATGTTAGGTCCCTCTACAAACCACGTGCAGCCGAACAACTTGCGGAGGCCCTAGAGTGTCTCAAAGCAGACATTACCGCCATCCAAGAAGTGCGATGGGATGGGCCAGGCAAAAGGAGTATGAAAAACTGCGACATCTACTACGGCGATTGCTACAGACAAAAAGGACAGCGTCTATTCGGGTGCGGATTTGTCATTGGAGGCAGACTTAGGCAAGAAGTCTTGAGTTTCCGGCATGTGAACAAGCGCCTCATGACTATCCGTATCAAGGCTAAATTTGCCAACATTAGCCTAATATGCGTTCACGCCCCTCACGAGGAGAAGGACGACGCGACAAAGGATGACTTCTACCAGCTCTTGGACAAGACGTATGAGCAATGCCCTAGCCACGACGTTAAAATTATCTTAGGCGACTTTAACGCAAAGCTAAGAAGAGAGGAAGTCTTTAGTAGCGTGGTCGGAAAGCACAGCCTGCACGACAACACATCCGGCAACGGACTCAGGCTAATCGACTTTGCGGCGGGGCGAAACTTTGTCGTAGCTAGTACGCGGTTCCCACGTCTCGATATTCACAAAGGAACATGGCTCTCCTTTGATCGAAAAACTGTCAACCAATCGATCGTATTGCGATCGACGCAAGGCTTTCTTCCAGTATTCTGGGTGCCCGGACTTTCCGAAGAGCCAACGTGGACTGGGATCACTACCTAGTTGTAGCCAAGGTACGGATGCGGATATCCACAACGGAGCGAAATCAACGAAATACTGTGAGAAAATTTGACGTCGAAAAGCTACAATCGCAAGAGACCGCCAAAACCTTTGCCGATCGTGTTTCTTCTAATCTCAATCTAAGTCCTATGCCGCCAGCAGCAAATGCGGAAGACCAGTGGCAGCGTTGCCAAAAAGCCATCAGAGATGCCGCCTCTGATGTACTGGGTTTCTCTCGCCCACCACAACGAAACCCCTGGTTTGATGAGAATACCGGCAAGCACATGCAGCAAAACAAGAGGCCTACAAAGCGGCGCTGCATAGAAGGACTAGAGCTGCTTACGTGCTCTACGTGCGCAGGAGAAAAGAGGAACATCGACTTCTCAGAAAGAAGAAAAAAGAGCATGAGAAGCGCTCGATCGAGGAGATTGAGAGACTTTATTGCAGGAATAATGTTCGAAAATTTTACCAAAGGGTAAAAAGAACATGCCAGGGTTTCAAAGCCAGAACAGAAGCCTGCAGGGACGAAAATGGCAACATAGTAGTAGAATCGCAGTCGGTGTTGAGGATATGGAAGGAACACTTCTGGAGACTTCAACGGCGATGATGATCAATATTCCGCTGTCAGGCAGAATGAGCCATTCAACAGTGACGATGGCAGTCAAGACTCCCGTAAACCCGATCAGAATGAAGTGAGGATAGCGATATCTAAACTCAAATCCAACAAAGCTGCTGGAGCCGACGGCCTTGCCGCTGAACTTTTCAAGGCAGGAGGAGATGCGTTAGTAAGGAGCATGCACCAGCTCATCTGTAAAATCTGGTCGGACGAAAGTATGCGAATGGAACCTCAGCATCGTTTGCCCGATCCTGAAGAAAGGAGACCCTCTGAACTGCGCCAACTACAGAGGTATAAGTCTCCTAAATATCGCATATAAGATCCTGTCTGCCGTACTATGTGAACGCCTAAAACCGATCGTCAACAACCTGATAGGTCCTTATCAGTGCGGTTTCAGGCCTGGAAAGTCCACCATTGACCAAATATTCACACTACGGCAGATCTTGGAAAAAACCCATGAATATAAAATCGATACGCACCACCTTTTCATCGATTTCAAAGTTGCCTATGATAGCGTGTATAGAGACGAGTTATACAGAGCCATGTCTAGTCTTGGCATCCCTGCCAAGCTCGTCCGTTTGTGCAGAATGACGATGGAGAACTCTCGCTGGTCCATCAAGGTTTGTAAGAACATCACCGAACCGTTCGATGTCAGGAAAGGTCTTAGACAAGGCGACGCGCTATCATGCGATCTCTTTAACATTGTACTTGAAAGAATTGTACGAAACTCACAAGCCAACCCCGGAGGTACAATCTTCTTCAAGTCTGTACAACTACTCGCTTATGCCGATGACATTGACATAATCGGAAGAACTCAGCGGGCAGTCAATGGGGCATTTACGAGTGTTGAGACCGAGGCAGTAAAGATGGGTCTAGCGGTCAATGAAAGCAAAACAAAATATATGCTGTCTACAAAAAAGGACACCCAACATCGGCGTCTTGGACAGAACGCCACAATAGACAGATACAATTTTGAGGTAGTAAAGGATTTTGTCTACCTAGGCTCAATGGTCAGCACCGCAAATTACATCAGTGGAGAGATCACACGGAGAATTACTCTTGCCAATCGTTGTTTCTTTGGGCTAAAACGGCAATTGAGTAGCAAAGCCCTATCTCGAACTACTAAGGAACTTCTTTATAAGACATTAATCATCCCAGTCGGCACAGAGGCATGGGCTTTGACAAAACCGGATGAGGATGCCCTTGGTTATTTCGAGAGAAAAGTTCTTCGAGCGATCTTTGGTCCCGTCTGCATAGACGGTGAGTGGAGGAGAAGGTACAATGCCGAACTATACGGCCTGTACAAGGACATCGACTTAACCAGAAGAGTTTACATACAGCGACTAAGAGGGCTGGGTCATTTAGAGCGGATGGAGCCCAACCTTCCCGCTAAGAAAGTCTTCGAATCCACCCCGGATGGACGACGCAGTAGAGGACGACCTCGCGGTAGGTGGCGCAAACAAGTGGAGGGGGACCTCAACCAACTTGGCGTGCGCAACTGGAGGCAGCTGGCTCGTAACTGTGCTGGCTGGAGAGGTTTGTTGGTTGAGGCCCAGGTCCACCCCGGACTGTAGCGCCATCTAAGTAAGTAAGTAAGTACATACGAGAACTTGACCAAACTGTGTGACAGCATTTAAGCAGTTGAGTTCAAGCGCAGTTGCAACCAGTGCTCTGGAATATTGCCAGAGTCAACTATCGCATTTATAAGTTTCAATTATGGAGAAAGCAGCGACAGAATTAAGAGACCATGCAAACTGGCAGGACTGCATGGCACTACGGTTTGTCACCGTAATGTTTATTGGAATCGTGTTTCCTCTTCACTTCTCATTCCTCGATAAGCAGAATAAGAAGGGATGCGTAAATATATAAATTTCTTATGTGTCATATGCACAAAGATGCGATACAACGCGAGTTTCCACGTATTCCTTATACAAAATTCTTTCTTTTTGCGCTTCTCATTCGAATACTTCACCCAGGCACTACGAGGCTTTCGCGACTGCTGTTCGACGTAAGGGTTTCTCAAGTAGTTGCCAATAAAATATACTATCATACGCACTTACAATTAAATTCCCACCAAAGTATGGGGTCATTTTATTTGTTCAGGAAACAGTGACGTAAGTGCAACTTACATTTTTTTGTAGCAAATTGACGCAATATAACCTTTTCTTCATGTTCAGACTCATGAACATATCATATTCTCGTTTTAGGCATATACTGCCTACCTAAGCAATAGACTGGCATCTTTTATATTAACTTCGCACGCGATATCAACAGTTGTTGATTCTCTACATTCACTTTTAATTTGCCTTGTCCAATGTCCCTTAAGGCACCCCAGGACAAGAACTTTGTTATACAGTGATGTTAGTAAACACGGAACAAGGCATTACTCCACTTTATACTTTCATTTTTGAATACAAGAGAAAATTATACTATATGAAATTTGTTTTGTTGCATCTATCCTTAATACACTGGCTTGCAAGACAATCGAAATTGTGGCCACTGAAGAAGTGGCAGAGCTTATCCGGTTTTTTAAATGATGACTCCACCTAAGTGGATATTACCGCAATCAATCGTGGACTACCAAACTTTTCAATCATAAGTTCAAAATACAAGTAATGGCGCAAAAATAATGACCCTGTATGAATAGTTTTGATTTTGCAAATGGCGTCTTCTGGCATCGTGATTTAACAGTTACGTAGTAGACAGATGCGAAAAACACGACGATGAACAATGAAACGCTATACCCTTAAAGAAGAAGAAGATAAAAAAATTGTGTCGATTTTTTTGCGGAATAATTCATCAGTAATAAGAATACAACATAAATTTTGTCGAAGATATCTCACCGTTCGGCAGCGACTGGTTGCAGAATTTGACAGCCACACCTCTCGCCGCTGAATTGGCAGACCAAGAATAGGCCATTCGACCGAGAATATTAATGATGTGCGCGAGGACCTGGAAGAGTGTCAATAAACAACAACGAGACGACGGACCACGCAATTGTCATTTCCAGATAGTTTCTGCAGCGTATTTTGGTGAAAAACTTGAAGATGTTTTCCTATAAAACTCGGATGGAATATAGCCAGCATATCATAAACCTGTAGCGCAGTGATTAGTGTGTCGGCCCACTCCGTGTGAGGCTCAATGTTCGAGTTCTTTCACGGTCCCATCTCTCGCGAATATCTGACAAAAATCCGAGAGTATTGTTATCACGAGAAAGCTTCTCAAAAACAAGTTGTCCTTCGGATACGGCACTAAACTGTAGGTCCCTTCCATTCGTGTAAAAAAAGTATAACGAATACAACACGAGTGGTTGCGAGAAACCAGCCCCAACCACTTAAAGAGCTGTTGCCCCAAATATTTTTTTTTTATTTATATATATATACGTATAAAGCCCCGTGCAGGGACGGGTTAAGAATATCACTGCAGCGCCCCCCAACAACTAGCGCTTGTCGTAAAAGGCGACTAAGGGGACAAATCAGATCTAGGCAATATAACACCCAAGTGAGCCTAGCGACACATATACTACCATAAAAACCCTCCCACAAGTGTGCATGCGACTCCGTGGGTTGACACGACTGGAGATCACCGGTGTCATAAAAGAAAGATCAAACAATACTAAAACAGGAGCATGCACGTGTCAAACAACAAACACCATCGCAATATGGTGCAAAAATTGTATTGCAAAACTGTATCATTATGATAATACTTGCAAAAAGGAAAGGCACTACCCCGCCAGGCACTACCACTGCTGTGCATGGTACTGATCCTGGACCGAGCAGAAATGTTCGGGTCAGAGCTATACGGATTCCGGGGGCTAGCAACATAATGAAACAGTTTGGACGCAATTTAAGGGTCGCGAGTTGGAACGTTGGAAGCATGACCGGTCGAAGTTACGAGCTGGAAGAGATGATGAATAGAAGGCGGGTGGACATCTTGTGTGTCCAAGAGACGAAATGGAAAAACACCGGGAATCGGGCGCGTTTCTTGGACGTTAGGACAAAAGATTACAAGATGTTCTACTACGGAACGGAAAAGGCTAGGAACGGAATCGGTATCATCCTTGCGGCAGAGCTACTTGGAAACGTCTTGAGCATTTCGAAGTCCAGCGACCGTTTGATGTCTCTCAAACTAGTAATACAAGGAGAGGTGTGGAATATTGTCAGTGCATATGCTCCCCACAATGGGTGCAATCAGATAGATAAGGATGCATTTTGGCTAGATTTCCACAATCTCCTTAAGAACATCCCAAAGGAAGAATTTCTGTTTGTGGGAGGAGATTTGAATGGACATGTCGGGAAATCAAACGAAGACTATGAAGACTGCCATGGAGGACTAGGATATGGCACCAGGAACCTTCCTGGTGAAGACATCCTAAGCATGTGCAAATCACACGGTCTTATCGTGTTAAATACCATGTTCATCAAACAAAGCCGACACCTGATCACTTACAGCAGTGGTGGAGATGAAACTCAGATTGACTACCATTTGGTAGGCAGTTTCATGAAGCCTCGGGTAAAAGATTGCAAAGTGATCCTGGGAGAGGCAATCGCTCGACAACACCGTCTCCTGCTAACAGAAATTTTTATGAAAACACCAAAGAAAAGCAAACAAACAAGGGTCTCTGAGAAAATCAAGTGGTACAATCTGGACAAAGAAAAAGGCGAAGCTTTTGTTTTCGTAATGAAAAATTACCTCTCTCACACCATCAACGGAGCTGAGGATGAAGAGTGCAGAGCACAAAATATGTGGGATTCCCTACAGCGAACTTGCTTAAAGAAGGCCAAATCACTGCTAGGAGCTTCAAAAGGCCACCATCAACACGCCAAAGAAACATGGTGGTGGAGTGATGAAGCTAAGAAAGTGATAAATGAGAAGAAAGCGGCTTTCAAAGCTTGGTCAAAGTGCCCCTCTAATAATAGTGACGAAAAAGCTCGCCTCGAAATGGAATACAGATGCTGCAAGAAAAAAGCGAAGAAGAAGTGCGCTCAGCTTCAAGCAGAGAGTACGGAGGGCCTGTATCGGGAGCTGGATAAAATATTTTCCCCGGTTGCTGATGCAAACCAGGCTATCTAGGAGCTGCGAAGACACAATATGAACAAGAGTGCCACTATCTTCAAAATAGCCGCCCAAAGAAGGAAGAATGCTCAGGAGATTCGTTCGCCAAAGTTCATTAGCAATGCTCATGGCCAGCTTCTTGTGGATGACGACAAAATTCTGCAGAGGTGGCGGCAGTATTGTGAAGAGCTTTTGAATGAACAGTTTCCCCGGCTATACTTTCCAAGAGCCACCCCTAACTGTGAACAAATACCCGACATTACAGTCGAAGAAGTTAGTGAGGCGGTCAAATACTCCAAAAAACGAAAAGCGGTTGGGCCAGACGAGATACCCTCTGAGTTCTGGAAAAAGATGGGAGACATCGGGTTCAGATGGCTCAGAATTCTCATCTCCAAATTCGTGAGAGGTGATCCAATGCCGAATGAATGGAGGGAAAGTTACCTTCTCCCTGTATACAAAGGGAAGGGTGATACGCGAAACTGTGATAACTACCGTTCGATCAAGCTGATGTCACACACCATGAAAATCGTTGAGCGGGTATTAGGTGGCCGACTGCGAAAAATAATACGGCTATCTGATGATCAGTGCGGGTTTGTCTCGGGTAAATCAACCACAGATGCAATCCAAAGTATAAGGATCATAATGGAAAAACATCGTGATTCCTTAAGGGATTTGCATATTGTATTGGTTGACTTTGAAAAGGCATTCGACAGACAACCACGAGATCTGATATGGGTGGCGCTAAGACATCGAGGGGTTCCAGAAACCTATGTACAGATGATTATGGACATGTACGAAGGAGCAAAGACAAAAGTAAGATGCCCCGCTGGAGTAACCGAAGAGTTCCGAATCAAAGTCGGGGTGCACCAGGGAAGCGTTTTAAGTCCTTTGCTCTTTATTACAGTCCTTGATTATCTGCTTGAAGGTAAAGTGATGGACCCCAAGGTACATCAGTTATTCTTTGCTGACGATGGAGCCATCATAAGTGAGGATCCTACATCCCTGCAACGAGCACTTGATGTGTGGGTGGACGTTTTGGAGGGAAATGGGTATCGCATTAGTTCAAAAAAGACAGAGTACTTGTGCTGCCCGTTCTCTGATCCACTCAGGCCTATTCCAGACATTTATTTGAATGGAACAGTGCTTCCCAAGTGCGAAAAGTTCAAATATCTGGGATCTATGATCAATAGCAACTTGTGATGACGACATCAATCATCGTGTAAGCGTAGGGTGGATGAAGTGGCGAGAAAATTCCGCTATCTTCTGTGACCGAAAAATGCCCCCTAAGTTGAAAGGAAGGCTCTACACCGCAGTTGTACGTCCAGCGCTCACATACGGTTCACAATGTTGGACGATGTACAAAAAGTATGAGAGTAAATTAACGGCAGCTGAGATGAAGATGCTTCGCATGACAGCAGGAGTGACCAAGCTTGATCGAATAAGAAGTTCGAAGATCCGTGGAAGCTTTCACATCAAGGAAACCATCGTACGAAAATTAGAGCGCGACCGGCTCAGCTGGTATTGCCACGTTCAAAGAAGAGATCATTTGAACCCTGTAAAAAAGGCAATATCTATGCACGTTCCAAAGACATCGCGATGTAGGAAAGGCAGGCCTATAAACGCCTGGATCAGACAAATGCGACGACATCGGCATTTCATTGGCCTCAGTAACCGAGTGATCCAAAATCGGCAGGCCTGCCGATATTTTCTGAGGTCAAATAGGCGAACCCCACAGGCGGATCAGTAGAAATGCGGTGAAGTGGGAGGGTTGTGATCCCTAGTTTTCGGATCATAACCTCGCTGATAAAAGGAAGAAGAAGAAGAAAGAAGATATATATACGTATAAAGATTACAGTTAAACACGGCAGATACAGCCTTATGGTTTAAAGCTGCCTCTAAACACCTGGTGCTAGCCCACTTTTATTAATGAGAAAAGAAGAAGAGTTGTTGCTCAAATAGAAGATGTATGACAGTCAATACCCAAACATTTGCTAAATTGGTCCACTCTAAAAGGTTCAAGCAGTAATTAAAGATTAATTTTTTTTTTCAATTTAACACAGTGCATATGGGCTACGGAATAAATAAGTGATAGCAAACTATTCTGGATTCGCTGAGTCAAGTGTGAGGCTGCTCTCATAATACCGATACATTGGAGTCGGATTACGTTCCACTTACACTCCGCCAGATGCATGCGCTGTAGAATTATATTACATATGCACTGCTGTTCCCTAACTGATTACTAAGCAAATTGGATGATGGACGGTCTGCTAAAGGAGATATTTTAAATTTTAAGTCAGTCTCAAATTAGACATTGGCCATGCAGTTCATTTTGATTGATGTAAATAAATTCCATCTAAAGTTAGCTACCGGTGTTTTATTCCCTAGACAGTGGAGGTTCGTTTTTTTTAGTTACTCTGAAAGAGTAACTTTAATTGGCACCCGAGCAAAAACAGACTTGTTAACGACATCCTCTTCTTTTTATGTGTTTCTTCTCGTCGACTAACCAGGATACAAGATCGATACGTTCTATTAAACACAAATTACTATCCCTGTGAGAACACAATGATTATCCTCAAAGAACTTCCATCTTCCCTGATGTAAATTCCGATTGGAAATCACACACGAATCAAAAGGATTCGTGTTAAGTAAATCGTTGGTTACTATAATACTATGAACGTTTGCATGCAAAAATTACAACACGAACCTTCCAATAGTTGTTCCCACAATCAAACGAACTTTCCTCTGTTTTTCTTTTGTAATGAACGTAAACAGGATATTAAAAATCACCGGAAAAACTAGTCAGTGAGATATGAGAAATCTCTTAACGTGAGTTCAAGTATCTAGCTGTTTCAAAGTTTAAAGATATCAACATTAGTCAAAAGAATATATATTTTTGACTAAAGGAAAGTCTTGTAAGAGCCAAAGATCCCAAACTGCTTGTGGAAAGGGAAAAAAGAAACAATAAGTGAAGTGAATATAAAAAAATAAAAAGACAAGAATGAGAAAAATTTTGCAACAAATTTTGTAGTTGAGCAATATGAAAATGAGGAACACATTTTTGTGGGATCACATAGTGCAAATTTTAATGAATTTTAACAACGTAAATGGCAACTGTCGAATGAATAGAAAAACAATGCAATGTAAATGTAAAATGGTAAACCAGGGCATCCTTTGGAGCCAGGCCTGAAGGGTGTCAGTATGCGCGCTATGCACCGATAGGGGCACAGATAGACAACAGCATTGACTTAGGATAGGCACATGGAACGGAGGCTGTTAAAAGTCGACTAGATATTGTTGGCGTCTCTTCAACAAAGCAGAGAGGCTCTAAAACTGTGGACCTTCGGATAAGTGAAAGTTGTTTCTGTCAGGAGTCGCACCCTCAATATCTGCTTAGGCGGGAGTGGGGATACTCACAAGTCCCAGGTTGACAGACAGAGTATTGAAGTGGATACCAGTAGGAGGAAGAGTTATGATGACGTTTCTCTGATCGACTCAGAACTATTCCAGAGATTTATTTGAATGGAAGTGTTTCCCAAGTGCGAAAAGTTTAAATATCTGGGATCTATGATCAATAGCAAAGCAACCTGTGATGACGACATCAATCATCGCATAAGCGTAGGGTGGATGAAGTGGCGAGAAAACTCCGCTATCACTAAAATATTTCGGTGATTCATTTCAAGTCAAACAGTGGAGGAAAAAGCAAACGGACAAGAAAAAAAAACCGTTTTATTGGAAACTTTCATGAACATCTTGGGTAATGTCTAATAAACGGCACGATTACGATATCCGTGGCGCCATGTTTTTTTTATGTTTTCTAATGGATCTTGTCCAGTGCCCCGAGATCTATTGGAAGATATAAAAAAATCGTGGCGCCACGGATATCGTAATATCCCCTAATAAACTTATCTTTTTTGGAGAGCATTGTGCTTTAAGATCTTTTTCGGTTCTGCCATTCCTTAACGAAGAGCTGAGTGCGTCCGATGAGGCAGCAAGCATGTTGAAAAGGTCTTCATTTTGCCGTATCCTTGAAACCTTGCACGTATTTTGATATATATACTTCTTGTGATCTTTATGTTTGGATTTCTATGTTTCTTCTCCAAGTGATAATATTGATGCTCGATTATATTTTGACTATGATACAAAATAAATCCGACGGTTATCCGACCTCTCTTTCTTACAAGGATCAGTCGTTCGACTCATCGATAACTATTTGCAACAACTTCGGACATTTTTTCCAATCTGTGTACGCGAATAAAGTCTCAAACATTGATGAAGAATTTTTTTAGTTATCTTCAGGAATCTGAGTGTCCTATTTTCAATAATATCGAAATTTGCGAGGATAGCACATTGAAGTGTTTGTTGGAATTGGAATCAAACTTAAATCCCGCACCTGACGGTTTACCTTCTGCTTTTCTAAAGAATTGTGCACAACCCTTACACAAAATTCTCTGTCACATCTTTAATTTGTCATTAAAATCATCTACATTCCCATCTATTTGGAAAAAAAACTTTTATAATACCCATATTTAAGTCTGGTAGGAGAAACAAAATTGAAAACTACCGTGGCATATGTAAACAATCTGTAATTCCTAAATAATTTGACAAATTAGTTACCGAAAGTAAGTCGGTTTTTGTAAGTCATGGATTTGTAATAACCAACATGGATTTGTAAAACAGCGCTCGACTGTAACAAACCTAATCTCATTTACAAATTTTGTTGTCTCTGAAATAAGTAAAGGTAACCAAGTAGATACCGTTTACACGGACTTTAGTAAAGCATTCGACCGTGTAGATCATAGTCTATTGCTTTTCAAGCTTAAACGCCTGGGTTTTCCAATTTCCTTCGTTGATTGGTTGTCATCATATTTATGTAATAGATACCAATTTGTAAACTTCCGTAATACAATTTCAAATAAAATTGTAGTTACTTCTGATGTGCCGCAAGGAAGCCACATTGGTCCACTCCTCTTCGTCCTATTTGTAAATGATATTGTTAAATTTATACCTCAATGTGATATTTTAATGTTTGCGGATGACTTTAAATTGTTTGCATCCGGAAAAAACACGCACAGCTTCCAAATACTTAATACTAACATGCAGAAATTTTCTCTGTGGTGCTCTAAAAACTTTTTGTCCCTAAATGTTAGTAAGTGTTCGGTTATATCCTTCACACGCCGTAAATCGCCTCTTTTATTTAATTACACACTTGACAATAAAGAAATTTCTCGAGTTCATCAAATTAAGGATTTGGGTGTTCTGTTGGACTCTAAACTTTCCTATACAAATCACATTGAATTTATCACAAATAAGGCTAATAGAGCTTGGGGAATGATAAGACGCTATGCTGGTGAATTAACCAACCCGTACGTAATGTTATATGTATCGTTTGTTAGGTCCATTTTGGAATATGCGTCAATTGTTTGGTATCCGTATTACAATGTACATATCTTAAAAATTGAAGCCATCGAAAAAAGATTTTTGAGATTTGCCCTTAGAGGACTTCCCTGGGTCGACCCTAACACGTTACCCTCCTACCAATCGAGACTCAAGTTGATTAGGTTAGAACCGCTTGAAATTAGAAGAGTGGTGGCTAGAACAATTTTTCTTCATAAGCTACTTATTGGTGAGATTGATTCCCCTGAGATTTTAAGTCTTTTAAATATAAATATTCCAGCTGCTGGCTTAAGAAATCAACGATTTTTTAATATAACTCACTCGCGAACTAATTACGGCCATTCTTCATCAATAAATGGGCTAATGAAGTTGTATAATGAAAATGCTTATTTCTTCGACTTTAATTCTTCGGTCGATATTATAAAAAGAAACGTTATGAATGCTCTTACCCGGTCATAATTTTTACCTTCATTTTTATATTCATTTTATTTAATTTTTTTTATTTTCTACCTGTTTTGTTGTTTTATTGTTAAATTTACTGTTTCATTTGTTCTTTTTAAGCTCTTTGTAATTCTATCTAAGAAAGTCTTGTACTTTGTTGATAATAAATTAAAAATTAAAAAAAATTAAAAATTTTATGAGGAGTAGGTGTGAGTTGTTTTTCGGGATATGTTTGCTTATTGGCCACAGTTATACGAGCTGTTGCCTCTGATTCTTGAAAAAATTTCCTCGAGGTATTTCCACCATTGGTATTTCCAAATCCTTGTTTTGGTCTGTCCACATCGAGCCCAATCTCATCGCGAAAATGCTTTTGGATCTCTTGTTTTCTTCTTTTTTCTGCCTCCTTGATTCCAATAGATTCATCAATATCCTCTCCCCCTTGTCATAGTGTATATGCAAGTTTCAAAACAAATTCCATTCAGCTGATTCTTGCATGTAATGGAGAGATTCCATATTCGTAGTTATGTTCATCATCATTTGATTCATCTTGATGTTTTTGCATTTTTTTTGTGTTCTCTTGCATATGGGACATGACCGCGTTGACTGTGTTTCTGTTATTTCATTCAGAACTTTTCCTTCAATCATAGCTAAAAAGAACTCATGGCTGAAAACTATCCCTATTTCGTCATTAACTTTATATTCAGTAGGTTGAAGATTAGCAATTTGTAAGCCACTTGAGCATTTGATTGTAAATCGTTTATTGCCTGCATCTACCAGATAATTAGCTTGTTAATGAATTTTTAAATAATTATTTTTATTCAGTTCAGTAATCGTAATCCCTGAATTGTTATTATATGACAATAATTTGGAACAATACCAATAATAAATGTTTATTACTCATTCTAATAAAAATAAAAATTTGAATTTGAGTCTTTTATTTTTCACAGCACTGTACTTCACCAATGAAAAAAAAAATAAAAAATTTGACTGACCTCCTTAAATAAAATCTCTCTAGCACAAAGTTGCCGCAAGTTCCCGCACCTGAGTTTTTCAGTATATATTTACAAATATATACGAATTAATTTTCCTTTGGATTCAGGTCGGACTTTTGCGGACTTTTTTTTTAAACTCAACCTAAAGTCTAAAAAGTGTGCTGGAAATAGTGTTTTAAAAAACATTAAAGTAGTTTTAAAAAATTAAAAAAAAAATTCCTTCAGTTTTGATTTAACAAATGAACAGATATATTACACAAAATGAAATGGAAATTATTTTCTGAAAGCCTTTGTCTAATTTTTACACTCAAACCCAAGAAAAAAAAATTTTAAAAATCAATTTTTAGATGATCTTAAGAATTACTGAACTTTGACTGGCTCTACAGGCTAAACTATTGATCCAAAAGAATTATTTTTTTTCGGTTACCAGAACTCCAAACATTTGTTAGTCCAGTGAATTTTAAAATTTTGCATTATAGACCCACCGAAAATTAAATTATGCACTTTGGCCTAAATGGGCCACTGTGCAGCGGTTATTGCCTCTGCGGAAGATGTTTGTGGAGTGAAGGGGTTTGATGTGGCGGCTGGTGGTGAGATAAGAACTGCTTGGTTTCAAACGCCCGAAGTTAAAGAAGCCATCAGAGAAAAGAAGAGAGCCTTTAGGGCATCGATTCACTTGAGGAACTCCAATTCTCGAAATCGGTACACTGAGACGCGAAGAACTACTGTTTTTACAGTTAATTTGCGTAAAAACAGCAAAAGAACAATCTTGGAAGGAGTTTGGCGAGAAATTGGAACGTGATCACAAATCTGCAAATAAGAGGAACAAAGTTGAATATCGTGAAAGGAGTCAAATCCAAACACGGTACACTTCTTTCTAATCAGGAGGACATATTGCCCAGATGGAGCGAACACTTTTCAGAATTGCTCAATCCCGAACAGGGCACCAAAGATGACAGACCTATGGTCGTGAGTTGGGCGGAGAGTAGTCCTACGGTAGTGGAAGTAACTTTGGCGAACAAATCGCTAAAATTTGGCAAATCTGCCAACCATATCCGGCCAGAAATGCTCAAGACTTTAGGTAAAGAGGGAGTCCAATGGCTCTCGTGTGTCATTAAAATGGCCTGGGAAACACGTGGTATTGACGAATACCAAATACCTTCTTAAAAAGAAGGACAAAAGAGATTGCATCAAATATAGAGTAAATCTCTTTTAAGTCTCTCTGGAAAAGTCTTTGCTAAGGTGTTAGAAACGGGTTCAAGAGCTGTGGTTGAGGACAGTTTGGGGATGATCAATGCGGTTTTCGTCCCAGTAGAAGCGCAACCGACCAGTTATTCACTCTCAGAATGGTTCTTGAAAAGGCCTGGGAGTATGCTAAACTTGTCTACATGTTTTGTAGATTTTGAGCAAACATAAGATAGGGTTCCTCGAGGCAAACTCTGGAGTGTTCTGCAGAAGTATGGGATTGATGATTCCCTGTTAAGGGCGATTCATTCAGTATTTACATATATACAAACTGTAGAAACAGTGTTCGGATAAACGACGTTGAATCAATACCTTTCACTGTATACCTATATGGACAGGAAGTTGCAGCGCAGCCGTGGCGGATAATTTTTCATGGTGGGAGACTTAAAGATTAGTCATCAGCTCTTTGTGGATGATTTGGTCATCCTTGAATCATCTCAAGCCGAACTTAAGCGCGCACTGAAAAGGTTCAAGGAACGAACAACACGAGTACTGGGTTCCATCCAAAACGTCCGCCGATACGTCAAGTGGTCGTTGCACGGACGTAGGATCCTCACTTATGAGGATTATTCGGATTAATTTTCCTTTTATTTATGTTTTTATATTAAATATAGTTCTTGGAAATAAAGATTTGCACCAAAAGACTGACTACTGGGTAGGTTTCCCTAATACATTCTTAAACGTGAGAAGAGCTTCGGTACAGCTAGTTTGTATATAAAGTTGTGTCAATAGGTGAAAGGATCGAAGAGAGGGCGGCAATGGTGTAGTAGTAACGTCATCGATTGCTACGCCAATGGTTCATGGTTCAAATGAAGCTTGTGTGAACACTACTGCGAAGGCATAACACTAGCAGTAGGTTGATTATACGGCTGGAAAAATTGTTTGCTCTGCTGGATGATTTATATAAAAAAAAACCACTACACCAATCTTTCCCTTTGTCTATCATTTCCAACACTCGCATTATTTAAAAAAAAAATGTTCAAGGGTATTCATAACCCCTTTAGTGCGCGCAAATTATAAAAAGCAAAAAGAGTAGACAAAGCTGGTATGGCCATGTACTGAGGTGAGAGGAGACACACATTGTAAAACCAGCACTACGAATTGAAGTCCCCAAAGAAAAAGGAAACAGCCGAAAGCAACTTCAAATAGCACCGTTCTCAAGGACATTTGAGATGGCAACCTAGAAATAATGACAGCCGATCCCGGATATGGATAAAGGTAAAATATGAAAACTTATTTTTAGTTTCTTTCTAAGAAAGATTCAATAAAAATTGTTTAAAAAAGTCGTACTCTCCGACAATATCAGACACGAAATACGATTATTGATACATTATCCCCCAGATGAACAAAGAGAAACACATTTAATGCATGCAACAGCCCCTAAATTTGTTTGTCCACATAATGCTCTTACTTTCAGTCGCCTTCTCAGTCCACGAAACTCTGCTGGTGTTTAGATTTTTCCTACGGTGTCCCAGCATCACGTCTCTCGTGGCCTTGTTAGCTGTCGACGCTTTCGAAATACCATCATCCACTTTCCTATTATGTTGAATGGAATATCCAACATTTGTTGTTGCCAAGTCATCTTCCGAAGAAGCTGCTGTTGATGCAACCGGAGATGACTCTCTCGGTGCAATTGGCGGATGATACTGCTGCTGCTGGTGGTGCTGCTGCAGATGTCCATGTCGCACTCGTTGCAACTCACTATCCGACACTTCTGGACGAGCTTCATTGCTACCACCACTGCCCGCTGCGACACTTACTTGCATAAGAACCGAAACAAAAATTATCACCGCACATATATTCACATTTAATTGCAAGACACTTGAAAGAAAATTATTCAAATTTATAGATTTCATCTTGGAAGGAGGCGCACAGCGTCGACGACGACGCATTTTTCACTTTTATTCCACGACTACGTCGCACAGAGGCGACGGCAATGAAAATTTAATGAACTTTTCTTTGTTTTCTTGGAGAAAAAATAACTAAAGCAACTGGGGTGAGTGGGTATATTCAGTTTTTCTTTTTTTCTTTTTATTCCTTTTGCCGGCAGCCCCACAAATATACAATAGACGGGAACGCGACGAAAAACAGACGGACTTTCACGGACTTCCGCGGGAAGGCGTCATCAATTGAATTTATAAAAATATTTTCACTTTATTTACTTAAATGGGGGAACAGAAAGAAAAGAAAATTTTACACTTTTCACATATTGACGTGAGAATAACGAACACAAACGGCGCAACGAAGAACTATGGAAAAAATAACAATTCTCCTGCACTCGCTTAGCACAGAAGAAGTACTATAAAGAGATGTCAGACATCGTGATTGTTCTCAAAATTTCCTATAAGCTTAGCTACTATAATTGGAAATTCTTTATCCGAAAGTATTTGTTTGTAGTGGTGGGGTAGTGACCAGTGCTGCCAAGCCTTTATCCAACTAGCTGCCTGAACGCAGGTGTAATTAGTACCCCGCTTACATTACGAATTTAATTCAGATTCAATACAAGTTAAGTGTCATGTAAACTCGGATTGGAATGAATCGTCATTTACCAAATTCAATCAGAAAATATTCTGTGATTGAGTTAAGATTTTGCATGTAAATGCAAATTAAAAAATTTAGTTTGATATATGGAGAAATGAAAGAAATGTATCGTTGTTGCGTTAGACAGCAAAGATAATTTGTTCTTCTTCTATAGATTTTTATGAATTTAAACATAATTCAAGCCAAAAGAATTAGTCTTATTTCAGTGATATGCTAAATAAATAATGGAGGCGGGTTTCTAACATAGGAAATTCGCAAAAATGTTGTTTTCTTAATTAGTCTAAAAATGCTTAAAAAACAAAAAAAAAAATTTAAAAAAAGTTAATACTATAAAATTTTTTTTCGAAATTCTGACTTTAATTCATGTTAATAGCATACTTAGGTGGCGTTACAGTTCGGGGTGAACCTGGGCCTCAACTAACAACCATCTCAATTTAGCTCGGTCTCCAGTTGTCTCCAGTTGCGCACTCCAAGTTGGCTGAGGTCCCTTTGAACTTGTACGCTCCACCTACGGTGAGGAGGTCCTCTACTGCGTCGTCCCTCGGGGTTAGATTCGAAGACTCTGCGGCCAGAGCAGTCCATTCGCTCTACATGTCCTAGCCAGTGTTGTCACTTTACCATAATTGTGGTAGATCTACCACAATTTTACACATTTTTCAAATCTACCACATATATAATGGAATGCAAAAATTTGTTTTGGAATTCTGTTCCCCCTACATTGAATCAACCAATTCAAGTCGGTTCCCTTAGAAAATACGTATGTACAAGTATATATGTATATTTTTCCAATCCGTTTCGAAAACTCAACACATTTCAATTAATTTTCCATTCATATGTATGGAAACAATTTCTCGTCATCCTCATCCGGACATCATTTGATGCTGATGTTAAATATATATGTAACTATATGTAATATTATATATATTATATATATAAAACCATTAGAACAGGCGAACCTCACAGGCAGATCAGTAGAAATGCGGTGAAGTGGGATTGGTATGATCCCTTGTTTTCGGATCGTAACCTCACCGAAATAGGAAGAAGAAGAAGAAACATCGTTAGAACATATTCCATTTATTGCAATAGTTTTCATTGTTATAAATAAATAGTTTTCACAAACGGGGTGTGTGTGTGTGTGTGCGGGGGGTTAAAATATATATACCAATGGCAATGTTATATCAAATCTACCACCCTTTTGTAAATCTCCCACACTTTTTTCTCCAATCTACCACTTTTCCAAAATCCAAGTGACAACACTGGTTCTAGCCATCTCAGACGTCCAATACGCAGTTTTTCGACTAGGTCGATGTCGCTGTACAGCTCGTATAATCGTGATTGAATCTTCTCCTCCACAACCCGTCAACGCAAACGTGACCGAAAATCTTACGAAGAATTTTCCTCTCAAAGCGACCAAGGATATCTTCATCCTCTTTTAATAAAGTCCATGTTTCAGCATGGCTTTATAAAGCTCTTCTCTATAGATGCTGTCATAGCCGGCCTTTAAATCGATAAAGAGATGGTGAGTATCGATTTGGAATTCTTGGGTTTTCTCCAGGATCTGCCGAAGTGTGAAGATTTGATCGATGGTGGACTTTCCTGGCCTGAAACCGCACTGATAGGGTCCAATCAGGCTATTGATGAAAAAATTTCAGGCGTTCACACAATATCGCAGAAAAAACCTTGTATGCGATGTTGAGGAGACTGATGCCTCTATAATTGGCGCCGTTAAGGAGGTCTCCTTTCTTGTGGATCGGGCAGACGATGCTGAGATTCCATTCATCGGGCATACACTCGTCTGACTAAATCTTAGAGATGAGTTGGTGTATGTACTCTACCAATTCATCACCAGCTGCCTTGAAAAGTTCGGGCTATAAGCCGTCAGGTTCAGCAGCCTGTTGGATTTCAGCTTGGATATTGCTATCCTCACTTCGTTTTGGTCAGGTGGACGGAAATATTGACTATCATCGTCTATGTTTAATGGTTCATTCTGCCTGACAGCGGGATGTTGGTCTTCGTCGCCGTTATACAGTCTGCAGAAGTAGTTTTTGCATATTCTCAGCATCGAATAAAATTCTACTACGAGGTTACCATTTTCATGGCTACAGGTTTCTGTACGGGTATTGCTTCTCTGACACGTTCTTCTTACCTTTTGGTAAAACTTCCCTACATTGTTTCTGGAGTATAAACTCTCGATATTCTCGGACGCACGCTTCTCATGCTCTCTTTTCTTCTTTTGGAGAAGCCAATGTTCTTCCCATTTCTTTTGCTCGTAGAGCTCACGAGCAGCTCTCGTCTTCCGCTGCAGCGCCGCTTTATATGCCTCTTGTTTTGCTGCATGCACTCGCCGGAATTCTTTGTCAAACCACTTGACGAAGTGATGATGCTGGCGGCATAGGGGTGATTGAGAGATTTCGGGATACGCGTTCAGCGAAGAGTCTGGCGGTCTGTTGCGATTGTAGCTTTTCGACGTTAAACTTTCTTACAGTGGTTCTTCTTTTTGTTCAGTTTGGGATATCCGCATTCGTACCTTGGCTACAACAAGGTAGTGATCCGAGTCTATGTTGGCCACTCAGAAGGTCCGGACATCCAGAATACTGGAAGCATGTCTTGCGTCGATTGCAATATGACCAATTTGGTTTATCGTTACATGATCATTGGACCGCCATGTCTGCTTATGAATATTGAGATGAGGAAACCATGTGCTTGCTATGGTGACACTTCGTTCCACAGCGAAATCAATTAGCCTTAGTCCGTTATTAGACATGGTGTGGTACAGGCTATGCTTACCGACTGCCCTACGAAATACGTCCTCCTTTCCTATTTTGGAATTTTTTTTCCTCTTTGTGACTTTATTGGGTTTCGCTTTTCGCCTCTAATTTTGATTCGGTTTTTTTTTTATGGCTTTTGTTTTTTTTTATTTGTGTGTTTTTTCTGATTCTTCGAATAAGCATCATTCTTTCCGGTTTTTACTTGCTTTTGTTTATCCAACTCTCACCTATGGTCATGAAAGTTGGGCTGTGACCGAAAGAATAAGATCGCGGATACAAGCTGCCGAAATGACGCTCCTTCGCGTTATTGCTGGAATAACTCGTAGGGATCGAGTGCGCAACACCAGAGTATGCGAGGCTCTCAATATTGAGCAGCTACTTCTCCGAACGGAACGATCTATGCTTCGATGGTTTGGTCACGTAGTGCGCATGCCACCAGATCGGCTTCCAAGATGCGCCATGGTTGCCGTGCCAGGTAGGCGACTCCATGGAAGGCCTAGAAATAGATGGTTGGACCAAGTACGACATCTCTCCAGGAGCCGCCTAGGGATCCCTCCTGATGAATTGGAGTCAATGGCGGAGGATCGAGAAGGATGGAGAGGCCACCTGAGCATCCTACCCCCGCGACCCTCATGAAGGATCAGCGGGCCATTGAAAACGTATGTATGTATGTTGTTTATTTTTCTTTTTGTCGAATTATGGAGATAAATAGATTATCTCACGATGAGCTCGCCTATGAGATGGCGATTCGGGGACTTCCGACGACTGCAGAAGATGGTATGAGGAAGTCGTTAAGGGGGTCGCGTGTTCTCGAACGTAGAGGTACATTAGTTTATGTGGACTATCCGTTTTCGTTTGCGGAAGATTGCGGGGCCGTTAAGGCCAAGATTGAGGGGATTGGGGATTTATTAGAAAATCAACCGAAGGATCCGAAGTCATCACTTGAAATGTTTTACCAAAATCGAATGGGCAATAGGTAGAATAGGTCGGACACAGGCAGAGGGGAAGGACGAATTAAAGGAAAAGTCGGGAATACGTAGTGAGCTGCTAGTTTTGTTAGCAGACTTGACTGACGACGACGGGAGTGAGGAACAAAATGTTCCTACTAATGTGAATACAACGAGTGCTTCGAAGGTGGTGCCTCGACCGCCGTCCCCTATGTCGACTTCAGGTGAAAGGGTGGCGACGGGCGAGCCCAGCTTAGAAGTGCGACCTGAACAGTATGTTCAGATAAATGAGCGGTCAACAGAACGGGTCGACAGGTGGGAAGTAAGCGGTGTGGCTGATCAGTAAACGCGTTTCTTGAGCGTGTTGAGGAGCTTAGGGAGGCGCGGGGCTTCTCGGAAGCCCGCCTCTTTAGGTCTGCCGTGGATCTTTTCTCTGGGAAGGCGCTCATTTGGTTCAGGTCGGTTAGGGACAGTGTTGACGGTTGGGCAGGCTTGGTTAGGGAGCTTAAATTAGAATTTGCACCCCCAAATTATGACGATGGACAAGATCAGGCGGTGTACACAGCGCAAATAAGAGTCCATCGGTGTGTAGTCTTTTCAAGAGGTTGGCGGAACCCTTGTCGGAACAGCGGAAGCTGTCAATCTTACAAAGGAATCTTGTGCCTTTCTATCAAACGCAGCTCGGTAAAGCCGATCTCAAATCGGTCAATGATCTGGTTGCGTTGGGTAGAAAGTTGGAGTCTGTTCCTTCGAATGTTGAGTCTTACCAACGACAGGCAAGCAACCTCCAACCAAATTGATCATTTTGCCATCAGCCGCCGCTTTAGAAGTAGTCTCCTGGACGTCCGAAACAGGCGAGGGGCAGATGTGGGGATAGTACGTTATCACCATCTTATGATAGCTACTCTCCAACTACGCACTGTTGCAGTTTGAAGAACCCACGATAACACAAGAATGCCCAGGTTCAACATCGATAAACTTAATGATTCCTCAGTGCGCCAACAATTAAGGGAACACTTTTCGCAGGGTGTGGAAGCAATCAGCAGCTCAATGCCCGCAACTATCCAAAACCATTGGTGTGCTGTGAAAAATGTTTTTACATCTGGTGCTGAAAGAATTGTCGGCCGCAGGGAAGACATAGGACGTGGCTTTTCGAGGATACCTGGAGACAGATTGACGAACGAAAACAGGTGAAAGCTCGCGTTGCAGCTACCCCAGCAGCAGAGAGAAGCGAGCTAGAGTCCCTATATCGCATGAAGATGAGAGAAGTTCAGCGTAGCGTGCGACGTGACAAGCCCAAGTGCATCAGCGCGCTGGCTACAGAAACAGAAGAAGCTGCACGGAGGTGCAACAGCAGGGCCGTCTACACAATCACCAAAAAGCTGACAGGTGGTCGCAGCTCCAGCCAACACCCAGTGAAAAGCCTAGACGGCTCCTTGCTCATTTCGGATGAGGACCAGCTCAAGAGATGGAAAGAGCATTTTGCTACGGTTTTGAACCGTGTATTCGCTAGCGATATTCTCCCAAATCAGTCTGAGATGCCCGATGTGAGAAGTTCCCGAATACGCACCACGACTCCCAGTAAGGATGAGATCATTACCTCGATCAAGGAAATTTATTTGGCGTGCCTTAGAGTCGATAGGGGTAAGTGTGCGCACTTTCGACTTTGAAACATGATTCCAAGCGAAATATAAAAGATATAATACAGGGCTTTATTCAATTATAAAGCTGCATATTCGTCTATTTATTTAAAAGAGTTAAACAATATATTTTTTTCAATTTAATTACATTTTTATTGAAAAAACCAAAGCAAGTCAGATTGCGCACACTTGCCCCTATCTATGGGTAAGTGTTCGCATGATTTGGGGTAAGTGTGCGAATGTCCAGCGTTTTTTAACTAAAACACTTATGTTACAAATTTTTATTATTAACTCTTTTATTTTCCGAAAAAATAATAGTATATTTCATAGAGAAACCACAAAATCAAATTTCATATAGCTTTTAGTGTAAATAGATTTTTTTTAACATATTAAAAGTAAACGCAGTAAACAAATATTAATTTTGCCTTGAGAGGACTAAAAAACTCTTATATATTGGCTGCATCTTATGGCTACTATGGGGTGGTAAGGTAAAATTGATATTCCACTTTCTCTGCATAAGATGGTAGCTTCTAGGAAAATATGTGATGAGTGGACAACCCATGATGATTAGAGTAGGTTGGTTTTTTTCTGCGTGTACGTGCATGTTGCAGCCATTTTATAAAAAGATCACTGTTAATGAACACTGAGTGCGATACAACCATTAGGTCCACCATCAAGCAAATCATCTTTCATTCTTTTCCTTGGATAAATGAAAACCGGTGGGACATAATGTCCTGTGGGATTCATGCAGCATACTGCAGTCACTGTTATACCTCTTTCTGCGGACACAATTTTTTCAACTACTTTTTTTTCCACGAGTTGAAATTACTCTTGGAAATTTTGTTTTTGGCACAGTACTCATTCCTGTTTCATCCATATTTTAAATATGAGTTGCGTCGAAATCGAATTTTGCGTAGTGTTCCTTAAGGCTTTTGTAGAATCTATCTACTTGCACCTTATTGAACCCTATTGCCCTGGCAAAACTTGTTGCAACGGATTGTCGCAAGCAAATTGTTTTATGTCGCTTAAGAAAGCCTTCAACCTAATCACGTCCAGCCATTTTCAAATACTTGTTCAAATGATTTGGGATGTCGTTTGTCGTGGCGTATTGGAAAACTAACTTCAGTATTGCTGAAATTGTCATTCCATTATATAAATTGTCCATTTTCTCGCAATACTCTACTATTTCTCTTTCTTGATCAGGAGAAAATGTCGTTTTGAAGTGACCAAGAGAACTGGCAGCAGTGTTAAGCTTGAGGCGTTTTCTAAGCGCACATTCGCTTATTCCAACTTCCTCCGCGGCCCTACGCTGGCTTAAACCCAAACTGATAAGATGTTTAGCCTTATCAATTTGGCATTGTGTCACAACCTTTTTTTCAGGATTTTTCCTTACATATGTTCGAGGCATCTGTTAAAAATAATAATAATAAAAACATCATGGGAACATTATATGTATTTATTCATAAGACGTAACATATCGAGTTACGGATATACAAGATTCACTGGTAGTGGCTTAGTGAAAAATTTTAAAAATTTATATGGATATATAAGTGAATACACAATGAATTTGTTTTTTATTTTCTATAGTAGTAACATCAATTAAAAATTCGATTCTTTCACCCGTATACACGTTAACTATATTCCTATATATAAAACCTACAAACCGAAACGTTTTTTCCTTTCACATTTCTTTGTAGGGGTAAGTGTACGCACGCGCACACTTGCCCCAAAAGTTTTGCGCTCACTTACCCCAACTGCACTTTTTTCAATATTTTGTTTATTTTGAATAAATTAACAGCAAATCCAGTAAAATTTTCACTCAAATATAATTTATATATAATATATTCAATAAATAATTAGCACTCAATGTGTTATAATACAATCACTGAACACTAACACGATTTTAAAATTGAGAAATATTTTAGTAAAACTAACCTTTTTTTTTTATTTTGCTTCCCTTCACAAAACAAACAAAACTGAAACACAACAACAGCTGAGCCAAGCAAAGGACAGATACCTACTAAATTGTGCATTTACAGATACTTAATATTCATTGTCATTTTCGAGAAATTCACTGTGCGTACACCTACCCTCTGCGCACACTTACCCCAAACGACTCTACGCAGGAGAGGTATTTCCGATAAACTAATTGCTATTATCAAAGCTACATATGAAGGCTCCAAATGTCACGTTCTGCACAGGGAAAGGTTGTTTGAGGAGTTTGAGATCCAAAGTGGGGTAAGACAAGGCTGTATCCTTTCACCAATATTATTCTTATTGGTGATTAGCGATGTGCTTCATGCAGCCTTGTCGACGAGAAACGGAGGAATTCGATAGACTCTTACATCTCAACTGAAACATCTTGACTACGATGACGATGTGTGCTTACTCTCCCATAGAATTATGGACCTCCACCAAATGACAGCAGATGTGGAGAGGGAGGCAGGTGTCGTCGGGCTGAAAATTAATACGGCAAAAACTAAAATTATCAGCCTTGGAACAAAGTCATCGGCTCAAATATGCATTACTGGACAACCGGTAGAGGGAGGATTTCCAGTATCTTGGGAGTATTGTCTCGACCGATGGTTGAACCGAACTGGATATAGCCAACAGGATCGCCAAGCAAAGTTCGCGTTCGGGATGTTGTCCAAAATATGGCGAAGCAATGCAATTAGTTTGAGCACCAAAATAAGACTGTTCCGCTCCAACGTTGAATCCGTGCTGCTATATGCACGTGGAGAGTGACCACTACTATCACCAGAAAGCTGCAAACGTTCGCTAATAGGTGCCTGGGCAATATCTTAAGGATTTTCTGGTTCAATCATATCTCTAACGAACACATTTACGAGAAAAAGGGTCAGGAACTAATAGGCACAGCCATCCAATGGCGGAAGTGGCAGTGGATTGGTCACATATTCCGTAAGGGTGACAGTTACATAGCGAACCATGCTATGCAATGGAACCCTTTAACTCAGGATGGCAGAAGACCTGGCGGTCCGAGGAGGACATGGCGCAGAACAGTCGAGAAGGAGGCACGGCAGTTAGGGAAAAGTTGGGGAGAACTCAGACACATTGCCAGAAACCGTACACGATGGCGCGTAGGCGTAGTAGAGGCACTAGGATCCACAAGGGGATACAGGACATAAGTAAGTAGTAAAAAACGACTGAAAATTTAAGTTTTCTTAAATTTGTAATTCATTCAAATAACTAAATTGAATTATCTTGCTTTCTGGCATCAAAATAGCGCACCAGAAGCAATTTAAAACTTAAGTGGAGTTGGTGAGTTGGCTAATGCCAACAATACGCGGTGTTCCTAAGCAGTCCCCCATCTAAGTACTACCCATGCCCAATGCTGCTTGATTTCGGTGATCGAACGAGAACCGACATTCTCAACGTGGTACGGTCGATGGCATAGCATGTGGAATGCAAGCTCCTTACCGACGACGTTTTACCCTATCGTCGAAGTTATGGAATATCTCTTATAAAACGAAACGCCTTAAATAACGAGAAACGCCGTGCAAGCAGAACGCCACTCAGAATAAGGGTGATTATCTCTGTGAGTGTCCGGCCTTTGCTCGTATCAGGTGAAGTGGTGAGTGCTGGTGAGCACTGTAAGCTCCTCATCACTGAAGTGCTTACTTGGCTTTCTTAGAAAGACAAGGAAATTCCAATAAAATGGGTAAATCAGGGTTTGCGTTCTGATAGTACAATGCACCAGCTGTTTCTGAGTGCTCCATTCGAGCGTTTCCTATCCCGACAAAAAAAAAGTTCCACTCCATCCATTTGCATACTAAATTTTCGTCAGTGCACTTGCCCAACCACAATCTAATCATAAGTCAAACGCTTTAACTCAAAGGATCGCACATAGGATTCCTAATTCATAGCTAAAATTAGTCTATTTTTTGAGACCTCGGGTTTCGTTCCAAAAAAGATGCATTTTTTGAGAAACCTGGGGCCGCTCCGAAACACAACACCTGTCGCTCTAAAATCGCTCTGAAGTCAACCCAGGTTTTTCTTGTGTAAGGAAAGTTAAAAAAATATGTGCCATTTGTGGTTCACTGTTTATTTTGCATACACCGAAAAAAATTGACAAGTTTTTTAGCTTGAATTATGTTTAAATTTATGAAAATCTATTTGATATCCAATTGACTAACGATGCAAACATGGAAATTGAGTTCAGAGCAAAAAAACAAAAATTCACATTGGGAAAATGTCCGCAAGACAGTGCGGAGTGGTAGGACAGTGGGGCAGTAAAATGCATATATAACGATTTTTTATTTAAATTTTTGTTGGTTCCATCTATCAGTAATTTTTTGAACTAGTAAATTTTGCAGGTGACATCTTTTGCAAAACAATGCCTCAACAATTTGAATTTCAACCGTTTTACTTAGCAATTCCACGCAAAGCCAAGAGGCGTCTCTACCGTTCTATGGAGAAATTCAAGATGGTTGGCGATTTGTTTCCACATTTTTCCGCTCCGAACCATGAGGGCTAGTTATGTTGGTGTCCTTTTTTGGGCAGAGATTGTATGGAACAGACATTCCACTAGCAGTCCATATATAGCATGTCAATGAGTTTGATCATGGTACAGATAGATCAGTCAATCGATATATCGACTGTCGAAATCTGTAATTTGATAATCGATGCGCTTTTCCCATCTCTAGTTTATATGCGTCGATATTTTCTGTCGACATCTAATCCAGTGCTACCAGACTATTTCAAAAAAAAAAACCACATGTTGGATGAACAAATTTACAATTTACACCAAAAAAATCCCACAAGAGGCGTGTTTTGGTAAGACGTCGCTACTCAGTAATTCTCAGTAAAATAAAATCTATCACGGAGTACAACAACAAAGAACGACTAGCACCTACTTTAAGCTTTATGTTCAGTCAAAAATGAGTTGCGATGTGTAAGGCGTGTTTTGGTGAAACGTCGCTACTCAGTGAAGTAAGATTTAGCACAGAGTACCAAAACAAAAAATGACTGGCGACCACTTTAGATTTTATTTCCAGTCAAAAGTGAGTTGGGATGTTTAGTTTGAAAAACCCAATTTTTTTTGTTAGTGTTTCAGAGGCTCATAGCGAGCAGGTCCACCAATCTTTAAATATAAAAAAGGTTTTTATACCAGATTGACTGTGGATCGTTTTGGTGAGCTTTTACTTTGCATTGCAGAATTCTCACCAAAACACGCCTAACAGTAGATCGCTACACATACAATCACCAAATAGGTGAGATTGGTGAAATTACCTCTTTAAAGTTATGGGCTGAATTCATTACTGACTTGCAGAGAGAATGGGTGAGAAGACGAATTTGTCATAGAATTTCCCTTTTTTTGTGGAAAACGGAAAATATTGACTTATTACCTTTTTACCATATCTTGAAAAATCGAGTTGAAATTTACCACAAAAAGGTAAATTTACCACGATCTGGTGTCACCGCCAATCTCTTTCATAGCAAAAGCAGCGTTGCGCTTGTATTTGCAATTACATTAGAAAACTTCAAACACTTCCGTAAGTAATATTTTTTGAGTCTCCCTCCAGTCGAATAACTTTCGTGCTTTATAGAATACCGACGATGTCAAGCCGAATTTAAAACAAATTTCGCCGATTTGTGCGTTGTGCAGACGGAAGCACGGCTAGTGGTACAGATAAAATTTCGAAGAAACTGCATGCGTACGAAATGAAAGAGTTCGACATAGAGCCGGTTGCTTGTGTGGATAACGCTAGAGTGCAGCCTATCGGATTGTCCTCTGCATCTAGTGACTACTTCGTGGTGGCGGGCACAATTTCGATATCCGTGGCGCCACGATTCATTGATGTTTTCTAATAGATCTTGGCACACTGAACACTGAAATAGATAAAGTCTTCTCGGTCGTTCTGCGTATGACCGATTGTTTCAAAATCAATAGAAAATCGAGTTCCATCGACGCGCTTTATACTACAGAAAAGTTGTATCCATTTTTGACAAAACCCTAAGTCAAATCGTGTAAAGGGAAACAAACCAAATTTCTGTTTTCATATCGCTCAGACAAAAAATTGTCTTTACACCTCTATTATTATCAACTAAGTTGTGTTGTCATCTTCACTAAGAGTCAACTAAATTTATGTTTGTATTTGGACATCTTTTCTAGCCCATCTAATCCGATATAAACACCAAAGTCGCCTATTATAATACAAAAACTAAACCCCCCGGAGATTTGCAATACTTACTGTATATGGCGCTACAGTTCAGGATGAACTTGTGGCTCAAGTAAAAAGCTTCTCCAGCCACCTCAATCGTTAACTAACTGCCCCTGATATTGCACGCCAAGTTGGTTGAGGTCCACTTCGACTTATGCCCGCCGCCTGAGACGAGGAATTATATTATATGAAACAAAAATTGAAAAACTAAATGGCATATCTAAATATATAATACATATAATATTAACTTGTAAACCGTAGTTGTAATAGATGGAGGGAAAAACGTAAATAAAGAAACCCTTTTAAAAAAATCTTACAGTGTTAATATTTATTTCGCATAAGTGTGTTCCCTTGGGTGCTTGGGAAGGGAAGATGGCGGGGTTTCGATAGAAAAACAAAAACTGTCTCATCTGCGCCGTCCCTTTATTCGTCTAAGTTGTTAGCGGAGCCAAGGTAGACAGTTTGTTTTGCCCTCATTGGCCGTTAAACCCATCTTCACCGCTTCCATCTTAATACTTATAAACGCGTTAATGATATCACGCTGCGTTTTTCCGATTACGTCAAATTCATCCGTTTATACGAGAAATTGTACGGATTTTTGAGGATTGTCTCTTGTGGTGGCGCGTGAACTCTACAATTATTTCCAGAACGCATCTTTACCGACCTTAATGGAGAAGTGCGTATTGCCCATAGTCATCCTGCACAATCGGACGAGTTTGGCAGGGATACCAAGGCTAGACATAACTCTGTATAGATTGCTTTTATAAATGCTGTCATACGCGGCCTTAAAGCCGATAATGAGGTGGTGAGAATCGATTTGAAATTCCTAGGTTTTATCCAGCTTCATAGGACTTAAGTTTAGATATGGCTATCTTTACTTCCTCCATGTCGGGTGGACGGAATTGTTGGTTGTCCAGCTTGAGTGGTCCGTTCTACCTAAAAGCGTTTCACTGCATTAATCTCTCCCTCTCTCTCATTATCCTTTCTAACGCCCATATTATGTGTATTGAATGGTAATTATCAGTTTCGCGTATCACTCTTTCCTTTGTAAAGAGGGAGAACTTTCCCTCCATTGGTTGGACCACTTTTCAGTCTTAAAATAAATATTATCAGCGACGGAAGAATAACCACATACAATGACTAATCCATCGTCGTTATTTACTCTACATGGAGTCAAGGCTTTTTTGCTACTTCACACACATCGGTTCATGAAGGTAGCTGGAAGAGTCGGTCTAGCTCAAGTATGTCATTGACTAGATCTCCAGGCGGAGCAAGCATAATTTACTTACATCTAATCTATACTATAAATAAATCGGTGAAGCAGTTCTAACGTTATTTTGCTTAGTACTTAGCTTCGTGGTATTTTATCGAGATGATACATACCTAAAATTACTTCTAGGGACGCAAACTGCACAACAGTGAAAACCAGATCAAAATCCAAAACCAACAAATATTTGGCGCAACAGCTCTTTAAAGTGCCAGGGCCTAGCTTCTCGCAACCACTCATGTTGTGTGCGTTATATTTTTCACACGAATGGAAGGGACCTACAGTTTAATGCCGAGTCCGAACGACGATTTGAGAAGCTTTTTCGTGACAACAGTACTCTCGGATGTTTGTCAGACGCTCGCGAGAGGTGGGACCGTGAAAAAACTTTTCGGTGTTTTCTGGGATTCGAACTTGGAACCTCATGCGTAGTGATCCGACACACTAACCACTTACGCCACGGCGGCCACCCAGATCAAAATCCGTTCGGTGGTTTTTCAGTGATGCGCGGATAACCAACAGGGGCCTACAGTTGTATTCTATATAAGGTGTTCCCCGAATACATATACTAGATGTAATTTTAAGCAAAAAATATAATGAAGTAGCTTTCCCCATTTTTTACCGTTGAGGAGTTACACCGGTTTTTCGGTTACTTGCTACCACATTTTAAAATGGCTCTATTTTTACCAAATGTATTATACATCAATTTTAATGATTCTTTCGTTAATTGTACCGAATTAATCCAGTGTTTAAAATCATTGGACTCCAAATTTTGTTCCAAATATTTTCTGCATTTTCATTTTATCATTTCTTAAAATATTGAGTTGATTATTTCACCACGGAACAATACGATTGATTAGTTTGGGAACTGATTGAGGAATAAACCCATTTGCAGCTAATTCTTTTATATTACTATTTAATCCTAAAGAGCTGGGAGCTATCTTCGCCGCGAAGCGCATTTTCACGAGAAATCGCATTTTGGTACTACGCAATTCGCTGGCGAACACAATAACACTTCGCTCTAATACATTCGCGCAACTATGTAAATGCGAACGTCATTCGATTGATTCAAATGCGATAGATATTTTGATAGCACAAGGGTTGTTGGCGGTAAATTTTCAACTGAAAATGTAAATAAATAAAAAAACAGCGAAAAAGAGTTATTTCTGATACTTTTATTGTATTTAGGGCAGAAAAACAAATATTTATTTAAGTAAGCACTTGTTGTTGTTCTAATTATCCACTAGTGTTGTAGCAAATTTTTCGAAGTATATTCTTTCCATGACATTTTGACAGATGAATGGAAATATGACGGGAAATATGGAAATCTTTTGGAAAGTCGATCGTTGTGCTTAGTTGACATCATCGCTGCGAGGCGAAAGAAATGAATCGCAAATTATGCAATTCGCGGCGAAGTGCATAGTTAGCACCCTGGTTACTTTCATAGCACCTTCTTTATATTTTGCCCAGTTCGCTTTTTCTTATGGTTTGTGGTAGAGATGCCACGAATATTCGGCTGCTATTCGGCCTATTCGGCCACTTATTTCAATATTCGGTATTCGGCCGAATATTAAGTACTATTCGGCCGAATACCAAATATTGAAAAAACTGGCCGAATACCGAATAGCATATGTAACTCAAAAATATATCTATTACATTCATAAAAATTGTTATTTTAATACTTAAAATTTATTAACGGTAAATTGCGGTGAATGAAAACAACTATTTCAGCATTTGTTGGTAGCAAAAGATTGCGCTTCTCCTCATAAATAGTGCCAGCTTCCGAAAACAGCCTCTCACTGTATACACTAGTGCCAGGAGATGATAGATAAATCTTAGCTAATGTTGTCAGACTTGGACACTGTTTCGCGTTTGCTGACCACCACTTGTAAAGGTCTGCCGTCCGATCTTAGCGAACAGTTTTTAAATAAAAGTCGATTTCGTTTTGAATGGCACTTTTTTCCACATCCTTATCATATTGAACATTGTCTGTAGTGACTTCCTCAAAACATTCCCAGAAACTGTTGTGTATTTCATTGGTCTTATAATTTTTTTCTGTGTCTCTTTTTTTAGGAACGAATAAAAAACCGACCAAACAGACAGCCATTTTATTATGTTCACTACAATATTCCGAAATAGGTGATTTTTTATTCAATTGTGCCATTTTGTAAAGCTTTTGACGAAGAAACACTGATAAGATACTGCTATTTTTAACTATAAATGTAAACACTGATAAATGTATAACTAAACTAACTAGTGCTAACTTACCACTTTGGTAATACAGGGATACCTCGATTTACGTTGTCCGGTTTTTTACTTCCCAGTTTCGATTTATGTACGTCCTTCCTCGAAACACAATTTTTTCACGAAATTCCCTCCTTCGTCATTCTTATTTAACCGAGATGCACATCTCACCGATTTCGTGCACAATATCATTCGGAGTAAGCCTTTTTCATTCCATATGGACTGTACGAGTGTTGGATAGTTTTATTTTCGATTTACGTTGTTTCGATTTACATCACATTTTCTCGGTCCCGAAAACGACGTAAATCGAGGTAATCTTGTACAATGTGATGCAATCAATGAATAATGAACGCATGCACAGCAATGAGACAGGTCGCAACTTGTCACGTAGCACGTATATCGTATACACATTTTTTGCCGAACGGCGCTTCGGCCTAGAGCGTGGCCGAATATTCGGTATTCCGTATTCGGCTAAATCACTATTCGTGGTATCTCTAGTTTGAGGTGTGAAGGTACTGCGACCAAATATGTAGATCTATTGTGCCAGGGCCCAGCTTTTAGGACAGCAGTAATTCTATTCTCCTTATGAAAGTAATTATTACAGCTGCAGTGGAGTTCCCTAAGTCTGTTGGAGATGTGACCTCTTTCAGGAAAAAGCTGCTCGTAATTCTACACAGAGCTGCACACTCAGATAGTCTGTTCTGCGGTTTCGTTCTCTTCTAGACAGAGGCGACAGTTGATATCTCCCGAGATTCTCATTTTGTTGAGGTGGTATTTTAATTGACAGAGACCGGTAAGGAAGCTCACGAGTCTTCTTAAACCGTTTCGGCCGTATTTAAGTATATCAACTGGCTTCTTATGGAAAGATTTTAGCTTGTTTAAGACATTGGGTGTTGTTCCAATAGGAGATGCTCATGTTGCTTTCTCAGCTGTTATGGGTATATTTAGAAGCAGAATCAGATATTCTCTCAAAAGGGTTTTAGTTCAATGAAAACTCAGAGGAGCCTTTTCTGTCAAACAGATCTGCAGTTTCGTTGCCATCAACGATCCATCATTTCACTTTATTGTATTGTGTCGTTTTGTAGTCTGTCAAAGCAGCTTAAAACGATTTTGAGCCAATCAAGTTGGAGATCAGTGCTTTGAGCACCGCTTGACTGTTGGTGAGTATATGGATGGTGGCACCTTTGATGTATGAGTACAGGTTTATGTTGGTGCGCACAGTCCGTTTGGTCAGTTTTGAACTTTGGCCCTCGGGTGCCAAACTTGTTGTTGTTGTAGCAACTATGTTGATTCGTATGGTTCAAACGTTAAGGTGGTGTAGGTCGGTTGTCATCAGTAAGGTCGAGGCCCAAGAAAGTGGCAGCTTCGACAGGGTGAGTCCATAAGGATCTTGGTGTAAGTGTTGTGGGATGCGATGGACAAGTGAACAAATGGGCGGTGTTATGTGGTGATGAGCCGCAGTCTGGGCATTCATCAGTGATACTGTCGCGTAAGCGGTGCATATAATTGTTCAGCATGGAGCTCCAGCCGGATCGCAGTTGGACAAATGTGGATCTGGTGCGTCTAGGAAGATGTTCTTCACTACGATGTATCGGTGGAAGACGGCCGCCTAGCACAATGTTAGTCTGGCGGTTATCAAGCGCAATTTGGACAGCGTGTTGGTGGATAGAGTTCAAAGCCAGTTTGTGAAACGCTGGGACAAGTGGTGTATGGGTTATAAACCTATTAATCTCTTCACGGTATGAACGGATGTCAGATCGAATATGCCTTGGAGGTGTAGGGAGGCTGAGTATATCTGTGTGTGGGTAATCGGGACGATTGCAAGCCAATAAGAACTGTTTCGATAGAAGTTCGTTATGCACTTTGACTTTGAGCAGCTTTGTTTCCTGATGAAGGTGATCTTCATGGGACATGCGGTGGCAGCCTGTGATAGTGCGTAGAGCAGCATTCTGGCTTGTTTGGAGTTTATGCCATTGAGTATCACTGAGGCGTGGGGTCCGGATTGGTGCCGTGTAGTTGAGAACCGATCTTCCGATTGCTTGATATGTGGTAAGGAGAGTATGCCAGACTTGTTAATACCACCTAGTGACTGTAGTCAAAATAGTTAAATGATTACTATTGTGGATATCCATTGTGTTCTGAAATATAGTTCTGAAGACCAAAGTCTTAATCAGGGTTATCGTGGAATTTTTCCCCGAACAAAAATTAGGTCTCGTCTTTAAATATCGTGACAGCGTTGAAAATTCATTCATGATACCTATTTCTTTTTCGGCGAATTATTTCCTCTTTTTTTGAAGATATCAACATTTTTTTCGGGGGAAAAATTCGGAGAGAAAATTGATTGCATCGTCCAGCCATGATTATACTCGTAGCATGTGTGTGTAAAACTGGATTCAGAAAATGCCCTGAATAAAACAAATACTGTCGAAAAACCAAAATGTCGTGTTTATCAACATCAACTAATACTTGGAAAAGTATTTTTCAATGTTTAGTTACATTATTTTATTTATTTTATACAATACCTAATACTCAAATACGTGTAGATGTATTTAATTCTCTACACAAAAGGCAACTTTAGTTCTTACATTCATGGTCATAAGTTAGTTAGCAAATTTTATGAAATGATAATTAAATTAATTCATCCACTTTCGGCAATTGGGCGCATCGCACATGCAAGATATCTTATGGGCATCGTCCTCAATATCAAATTTATAATCGTACGAAAGCTGAAATTGAAGAACGAAATTAAATCTGAGTAATGCATTTGAAATATTATCCCGATTCTTGTTGTCGTTTCGTAAAAAATGACGATTGTGATTTTAAACAAGAAACATACACCAGCGTGGCATTAAGTTGTTGTTGGTCTGTGCAATATCTACGAATTTTGTAAATTCTTCGATAGTGACAGTTGCTTGTACTATATTTTTCCCAATTTATTCGCTGCAAAATGATGCCAACAGCGGCTATTCCTTTTTGTTGACTACAATTTTATTTGAAATTAATCAGTTTGAATCAAATAATAGATTAGGATTCTGCACGCGACGAATAAAACGTCTATTAAAACGACAAAAAGAATCGGGATGGCAGTGTATGTTTTATACAACACACATCATTTGATCTAGTGGGAATGAGAATATTATTACCTCTTCTCCTTTGTTGATTCTTCGCTTGGCGAAGATAATAATTCTATATTCCCTATCTACATCCACAATTTCGGTGACACAATTAGGATTACAAGAATGATTTATATAGCGAGCTAAGCCTCCAGAAAGAGTAGCGTCAACCACGCGTTCCTCATCAAGTCTGAACATGTAAATTCCCCGGTTCTAAAACAAAAAATAAATAAATGAATAAATGAATGTAAATTTATATAGACTATAAAAGAGAACTGATTTGTAATTTTTATACAGCTATGCAGGATAACGAGAGACTAAGAGATCAATTACTGGCAGTAGCTTGGTCATATGACTGGAAAAATTATTCGCTCTGTGACATCGATTATTAGAAAAAAATACTGTTAATCAGAAGCAAAGACAAAAACACCACCGGAGTTTTTCTGAAACGTAATAAACTGAATTTCAACCCACTACATCAAATCTTTCTCTCTCTGTCTATCCTTTCCAACGCTCGCACTATGTTAAAACATTAAAAGGTATTTATAACCTCTTAAGTGCGCGCAAATTATAAGAAATAAAACCGTGCCACCGGGTTTAAATGTAAACCTGAGGTCGAATCGCGTCCTAGGTGAACGTATAACTAGTCACGTAATTTGTATGTTGTTGCTAGATCTACCAACAACACAATACAAATTACGCTACCAGTCATCCGTTGACGTACGACGCGATTCGACCCCTGGAATGAAATAAAAAAATGTGTATTTAATCTCCTTGTCTGGAGAACCTAACCACAACATATTAGTGCTAGTCGACTTCGAAATGGTATGTTATTGCGATTTATTGATAGCTCATATTTGTCTTTGTACTGCCTCGGACCGAAACGATCGCACTATTATCGTGTCGCCACTGTAAAGTAAATCAAATTTACTATTAATGGGCCTACCGTAGGTATATACAATAAATGTGTTGTAAATACTGTGGCGGCAATATCCTCCTAAAAAGACGATCTTTTTTCCTTCCTAATATCCGCCGAGTGCCGAATTATGAAAGTCTCTTTAAAGTCATCATATGAACTCTTATTTTTCTGGCTCTGAGCCGAATAACGAAAACACAGTACCTCGGCGTCACTACGGCCCAAGCTCGTATTGGTAAAGAAATCTGAACAAACAAAGAATTCAGAGGACACGTCAATGCCATAGTTGATCAAGATGACGTTCAAAACTTAGATAAAGCCAGCAAATCCAGTAGGGAAATGGTAATGGCTTCCACTTATAGAGAGAGCTTTCCTAACGAGTGGAAAAAGAGAATGATCGTCAAGCTTCCTAAGAAAGGAAATTTAATGGAGTGCGGAAACTGGAGGGGTATCTGCGTGCTGTCTGCTGTAGCTAATAGCTAAAATCATCCTTGAGCGAATCAAACAACATCTCGAAGACACACTCGATGCCGAACAAGCAGGTTTCCGCTCTGGATCCTCCTGTGCCGACCACATCAACACCCTGCGGATTATCATCGAACAGTGTGTTGAATATCGATCGCCACTGCACCTGCTGTTCATCGATTTTGAGAAGGCGTTCGATAGTGTCAACAGGGAGTTTATTTGGCGTGCCTTACGCAGAAGAGGCATTCCCGATAAAGTAAGCTACATATGAAGGCTCCAAATGTCACGTTTTGCACAGGGGAATGTTGTCTGAGGAATTTGAGACCCAAAGTGGGGTAAGACAAGGCTGTATCCTTTCACCAATATTATTCCTATTGGTGATTAGCGATGTGCTTCATGCAGCTTTGTCGACGGGAAACGGAGGAATTCGATGGACTCTTACATCTCAACTGAAACATCTTGACTACGCAGACGATGTATGCTTACTCTCCCACAGAATTATGGACATCCACCAAATGACAGCAGATGTGGAGAGGGAGGCAGGTGTCGTCAGGCTAAAAATTAATACGGCAAAAACTAAAATTATCAGCCTTGGAACAAACTCATCGGCTCAAATATGCATTGCTGGACGACCGGTAGAGAGAGTAGAGGATTTCCACTATCTTGGGAGTATTGTCTCGACCGATGGTGGAACCAAACTGGATATAGCCAACAGGATCGCCAAAGCAAAGTCCGCGTTTGGGATGTTGTCCAAAATATGGCGAAGCAATGCAATCAATTTGAGCACCAAAATAAGACTGTTCCGCTCCAACGTTGAATCCGTGCTGCTATATGCACGTGGAGAGTGACCACTACTATCACCAGATAGCTGCAAACGTTTGTTAATAGGTGCCTGCGCAATATCTTACGGATTTTCTGGCCCAATCGTATCTCTAACGAACACCTTTACGAGAGAACGGGTCAGGAACCAATAGGCACAACCATCCAACGGCGGAAGTGGCAGTGGATTGGTCACACGTTCCGAAAGGGTGACAGCTCCATAGCGAACCATGCTATGCAATGGAACCCTCTAACTCAGGATGGCAGAAGACCTGGCGGTCCGAGGACAACATGGCGCAGAACAGTCGAGAAGGAGGCACGGCAGTTAGGGAAAAGTTGGGGAGAACTCAGACACATTGCCAGAAACCGTACACGATGGCGCGTAGGCGTAGTAGAGGCCCTAGGACCCACAAGGGGATACAGGACATAAGTATAAGTAGTTCGGCGTTATAACTCCCTGCTATTTTGGAAGTAGTGGTTGATGCAGAGTTACAATTTGGCCATGAGACTTCCATTCGATTACTGCATACGAGGAGTTTCTTGGTATATATGACCCATCCGTGTTCAGTGTTCTTTTAGGGTTATTATACTCAATTATTTACTTGTGAAGTTTTTGAAATAGGTTGTTCATAGTTGAACACGTTCTATATTCTGCAATACTGGTATCTATTTGGAGCTGATATCTTTTCCAGGGTGGATAATGATCAGGAATCGTGAAGAATTTAACCATATGATTTCTTTTTATTCCTAGAAACAAACAATAAAATGTGAGAGCGATTTGAGATCCCTGAAGCGTTTAAAATAAACGTTTTACCCATGTCGACTTCCGAAAGGAATGAATGTTTTGAAGATTGGTTAACTCGTATGAAAAAATGTATCAAAGCTAAGGGCGAATATTTTGAAAAACAATCAACCCATTCATTTTATTATACAAATTGGTTGTCCAAGGAGATTCCTTAAGCCGAATCTCAGGAATCTTTTCTGTACAGCTTCGCTTCTAGAGATATTGTTATTGTAGAAAGAACACCAAACAACAGTATGGATTTAGAACAAAAGATTGGTATGTATGTACTTCATTTAGCTTATAAAAAAAAAGTATAGTGATTTGATAAGGTACGGATCAGAAAACACACTAGCATGACATCTTATCTTTCCCAATGATCTATTATATTAGACCTGTTTAGGATAAAGTATAGATGGTTGCTAAATGATAATTTAGTATATCTAATAACATACCTAAATCCCTTACAAAGTAAGGAAACACGGGTACCACCTCACTATCAAATGAGTATGTATAAGAGAGGGGCGAAACGCGACGTGAAAATGTAATAACAGAGCATTTGCTAACGTTAAGAGAGAGGTCATTACTGAAATTCCTGAAGATATACGATTGAGTCTTGAAAACTGTTACAGTCCTTGTCTGACATATACATATTAAAATCATCTGTAAATCTTACAACATCATTTACAAACAGGATAAAAAAAAGGAATTTTAAGTGACTTCGTTAAAATAAAAATATTTATTTCTTACTTACCCTAAGATCGTATTGCTTTTCGCGTAATTCGGATACTTCCGTACGAATAACTTGCCCAATATATTCAATAACCATAGTATGTTTTTCTAAGTCGCGAGCAGCATAAAGACCCAGACCCTGAATTTTGGATCTAAAAATAAAATAATTAATATAAATTGCGTACAAAAACGAACACACCTTGTTACCTTGCAAGGTAAACATTATTTCTCCATTCCTGTTTCATTTTTCTGTACTGTGAACTTTTAGAGTGCACAAACTGTTTACTATAAGGACACGCCACTTCACCTGCTACTAGCGATGATGGTGAAAGTGTGAGTTTCAAATTGATTGAGCTTGTACGCTGCGTGTGAGCCTTCTTCCAATTAATGATATGCCTCTGTTTGGGTTCTGTTCTTGCGGAACCAGAGGGATTTAACGCCAGTGGTAGCTCCAACAAGGGGTTACGTCCATATTTAAATCTATAATCAGTCAAGCTTTCAACGCCAGGCAAGCTCTCTAAAATTCGAACTATTGAAGGTTCTGATAGGCCAAACAAGTCTTCGCCTGTGATAAACTCAGTAAAGAGCTGTACCAGTGATTGCCCTTTTCTTAGCAACGCTATCTTATCTAAGACTCGTTGCCACACTGCCTTCGGAGAAATGTCTCGTAGCTCTACATCGCTCTCGAATGGCTCTTGTACTTGAATTACAAACTCAGGTCGGCCATTCTTTTCGGCTATTGAACAAATGTATCTACAGCGCTTATTCAGTTTTTTCATAGACCAATAAAATCTTATCTGTAAATTAAGTCTATAAGAATAAAGTTTCTTTAAAAAAAAATATTGGTATACTGTACTATTTTATAGCCTATTGGATAGATGTAGTTAGGAGTATGGAACGCTTCTAACTGATGAGGTAAAAGCTGACCAACGTTGATAAATGTCAGGTTTCCAATTCTAAGAAGATTACTTAATTCTAAGTGGTGCATGACTGCTGCGACTTGTCTATTTTCATCTCGTTCAATATAAACTCTTCGTCGAACACGTATGGAATTCAATTCATTTTTCTTTTCCATTCTATGTGCATGGGAAGCACAGTGTATTGTCTTATTCTTATAAAATACACACTGTTCTTGGATGGCACAATGCAGATGGTAAATATGTTGACACCGCATTTTAAAGCATTTAATGCTGGCACCATATTTATTACAAAATGAACATATTTGATGCAATCCCTGTTGCATTGTTAGCTCCAAATTCATTAGACCTCCATTTATAGTTTCATAAACACTATTTGACCAAAGCGCACAATTAAGGTGGACCTGTTGGAAAGTGCGAAAAATATAATAATAAAAAAGAACAACTTTCTTAAGTAAATAAACTGTATAACCGAACTAAAAGGAAATACTAATTTTAAATATTTTATAAATTCAAATATTCCTGTATACCTTCCAGCAATCTCATTTTTAGAAATGAGATTGGTATAATTAGTGAATGACTAATGTTAAGAGATCTATTATTTCGTAGATTGGCGGATGGAATATTTATGCTAAGAAAGTTAAGAATTTCTGAGGAATCACAAAACCAAGAATTTCCAGTGATACTACTAACTTAGGTAGCGCTACTGTTTGGGGTGAACCTGGGCCTCAATCAAGACGCCTCTCCATTTAGGCCGATCTTTAGCTAATTGCATCCAGAAGCAAACTCATACTCATACTGCGTTGATGTTCATTCGTTCTATATACCGCAGCCATCTCTACCATCTCGCTGTACAGCTCGTTTAACTCGTTGCTGGATGATTAGGGTCTTATATGCAGACTCCTTAGTTGTTCGTGACAGGACTTTACTGCTAAATACCTTTTCAGCCCAAAAAAACAACGATGGCAAGAGTTATTTTTCATTTGATTTCTGTGCTGATGTCGTTTTCGGATCCATTCATCAGACATAAGTTCATCTGACCAAATTTTAAAGTTGAGTTGGTGTATATTCTCAACTAAGTCGTCTTTTCGAACAGTAAACCGTCAGATCCAGCAGACTTTGGATTTTAACTTGGATATTGCTATGCTTATTTCGTTTCGATCAGGTGGACGGAAGTTTTGACTATCATCTTCTTCTTCTTCTTCTTACTATTTCGGTGAGGTTATAATCTGAAAACAAGCGATCATAACCCTCACACTTCACTGCATTTCTACTGATCCGCCTCTGGGGATCAAATCAAATGCTAGAGTTGTTGCATTTGTTTGTTCCATTCGTTTATAGGTCTGCCCATCTTTCGCGATGTCTTTGGAACGTTCATCTCTTCTTTGAACGTGGCGATACCAGCTAAGCCGGTCGCGCTCTATTTTGCGTGAGATGGTTTCTTTGACATGCAGGTTTCCACGGATCTTCGAACTTCTTATTCGATCAACCTTTTGACTATCATCGTTTAGGTTGAATGGTACATTTTGCCTGACAGCGAAATGTAGGTTTTCGACGCTGTTATACAGTCTGCAGAAGTAGTTGTTCACACATTCTCACTACCAACGATGTTTCCTTCTAAGTCTCTACGGATGTCTGTATGCGTTGGCTACCGCATTATGGTGAATGCTTTTGATGGCTTCCTTGTAACGCTGAAGGTCGAAGTCTGGATGTTCAGTGTAGGAATCGACATCGCTTTGGTAAATCGAGAGGTTCCTACGGATATGACAAGGCGGGTTGCAGTGTTGTTATAGAGTGGTTGGGGTGATCTTGCATGAGACAGACCAGAAGAAATTGTTGGAATATCATAGTGTTGTGCTCTTCGATCGAATCGTGGGAGGCTTGGAGATTCCTCCAGTTTGTGTTGCTTAGTTGTTCTGTTTTCTCAAAATCGCCACAGAGACGCAATTCTGGAATGGATTTGCTTTTTCCTGGGTAAAGACATGGAGTCCCCTCACATCAAAACCATCTACCCAAAGGCCCCACTGCAGCCGTATACTCTTCCGAGTTGTTAAATGTCTGATTCGACCGATGCTTCATCACCATAGGAGCGCGGCGGAAGAACAGGAAGCGTCTGTCCAACATCCACGAAACAATCAATGAGGAGGTGCAGCTTCGCATATAATCATCGTTGAAGGTTTCTCTGTGGGCGACGTTTTGGCTATGCATGCAGCATATCATTTCAACACAGCCTTGGCAGGTATCTTGGTCTGCTTCTCCTTCCTCAACCAAGACTCCATTGTCTACGAGTCGCAGAGGAATCTTTCGAAGCCCAGCTCGGACTTGCCAAAGTTGAATACCTGAATACATTCAAATAACTGACCAAGTTGGGAGTCAACAGAGTGATCCATTCATTCATTAAGGAGTGGATCAGCATTAAGCGACTTTTTTCATTCGTACTGCTACCGTACTACAAAAGCTCAAAAATAAGGCTATGAGAATTGGGTTTGTACAGTGATGTACAAGGACTAAAAGTATATAATGATCCGCCAGCATACATAAAAACGATTAGTGACATATTTAACTACTATCGGGAATTACGTTGTTTATCGACAATGCCACATGCTGCCAAATAAAATTCCGAAAACTCGCATACGCGTACCGAAAGTGTATTCCAACTCGTTCGGTTGGAAAGGGATGCTAGCTGGGTTCGGTTCGGTCACTAAAGCAAAAAACTTAACGCTAAACGTAATTATAAATTAACATGCATTAGAAATAAATAAATTTGTTCATATATTTACCCATTTATTGACATCGTAGTTGAGTAGTCTAGAAGGTCCTTCTGCAAAAGAGTCACCCTTTTCATTGCACAATATACATCGTCTGGTATCTTTATTGGAATTTAAAGAAATTGCGATTCGCATCTTTAGGCAAATTTCATTAACATCCTCACTCGCTGTGCTTTTATAAGACGGCTTCCAAAAACAATTTGGACTGACAACTTTATAATTGGAAATATTACAGCAATTATTTTCATTTGTACTTATTCGATTGATTGCCTTGTTGTTTGGATAGCAACGTTCTCTTTTACGTGAAACAACATATTTTCGACCTTTCTTCTTATATTGTATACAGCAGAACTTATCACAAAAATGACTGTCAGCCAGTATTCTCTTTTTAATATTTGAATTTGAATCTGCACCAACTATGCCGCAAATTATAGTTAAATGACAATTTCGACAGCATTTGTAGGTGCCGTTTAGAAAATTTTGAATATTTGTAGATTCTGTCTTTTGGAGATTTCTAATTCGAGATATGTAAAGGCCCTTTATATTACGAACATTCAACTTTTCGTTATTAAATAATTTATAAGAAACGGGCGAATAAACATGAAGTAAATTCTCTAGGTCCCGTAATATATCAAGGACGTGTTCCGCAACAAAAGACGACAGTGTTAATAAGACCGTTGTTTCGACGTTTCCATAGGCACTAAATTAAAATTGAATTAAGTTAGAATGCATAACATTTTTAATTTAAATGTAAAATTTTATATATATTTCTAAAAAGAATGCATAATATATTTCATGCTGAGCAGTATGGGGATCTCAACAAAGACTTTATAAGTAAATACAACTGCTTCAATATGGGATGGGGAAAATGTATCAGATTACTTTGATCTATGGGACTTTTGTTCGCCTTACTTTGTATGACTTTGCGGCGGACTACTGTTGAACAACTTACTATATCGTGATAACGATATAATAATATTGGCAAAATTAGAAAACTAGAAATGTACTGTGAAATCTAGAATTTAATATGTGCCTGTAGAAATCTGAAATTATAATATAGACCAAAGGGGAGATAGTTCAGAAATATGCATACATATGACTAATTATGACCCCGAAGCTATATACGAGTATGATTGATGACTTGAAGGAAAGAGAAGTTAAAGTAAACAATAGTTTAAATAGTGCATGGAGACAATAAGGTCAAGTTCTCAGCTATATAAGTATAAACTTTTCAACTCAGTAACAAGAGAAGTTTGGAGTTTCGCCAACTATGACGCTGTTGATAAAATTTAGCGTTACTTCATCAAAAAATGTTTTTGTCCTGGCTTTACACCTAACTACGTACTTAGCTTGGAAACTGGTGTTCCTCATTTCAATCTATCCGCTAAAACAACACATGTAGCATATCCTTAAAACTGTTTAGATGTGAAGTTAACCGATTACCACATAGCTTAGCTAAAGTCATTGAACTTCCTAAAGTGCGCAAAGTCATCAGTCCAGATCTAGAGGAAGTGCATGCAGCCGTCAGATCTATCCTCAGAGCTTTTAGAACGACGCTTATAACAAACATGCTTACTGAAGTCGGCCTATCATCCATCGAAATCTGAAGGTATTGTATATCCTCAGAGCACGATTCTGTGAATATCATAGCCATCGACGCAAAAAAAATATGAAAACATAAAAGGATCCCTAGGTATCCATTTGCTAAAGATATACAATAGACATAGCAATTGAAAGCTATCCACCTTGACTATTACCATCAGAAACAATTGATGTTATGCTTTCTAGATATAAGAGAAACCAGGCCCAGAGAAACATACATACAACTCTTCCATGAGATGATAAGCATATACGACGAAAAATAACGGGATATAATATACACAGACGGCTCCAAGAGTGAAAATGGCACCGGCTTTGCAGTAGTGAGCAGAAACGGTCATATAGTAATCGCTAAAAAAATATCAAACTGTTTTTCGATATTCTTTACTAAAGCTCTAATAGTTTTTTTTAAAGTTGCAGAGATCGCTAAACTCTCAAAGATAAACACTGATAGCCTCTCCACAATCCACAATATAAACCATCGAATTCCTCTCATCATTAAAATTCGAGACAGCATCATAAGAAAACGTTAAAACTGGTAATCTTATGGATATTGGCTCTCACAGTAATCAGAGGTAATGAGCTAACAGACAGTGCAGTGAGAAATGAATCTGCAGGGTTAGATTTAACACCGCATCTACCATACAAAAGTGACTTCACAAAACAAATAGTCGCATACTACGAACACAGAAGGAAAGAATAATGTAACGTGTACACCCATCACTACTCCTCCAACTCTAATGCTGAACGGACAAGATACTCTTCAAAAACATCAGCTAAGATGAACAGATGCTTTCTGCAACTTCGACTTGGACATACACAATTAACGTGCTGTCACCTGCTAAATAAAGACACTCCACCTTTGCCACAATTGAGAGTTCAAAAGGAAATAGACTAAGTAATATACTATTCAATAAAAAATCTGTTAAATCTACTCTCAATTCCCTCAGAACAAAATATCAAAAATGTATACAAACATACCGAGAAGTTAAACTTTAAAAATAACATTTAAATAAATAAAAAAAAGAAAGAAAGAAACGCGATACCTACAACGCAGTTGTTAAGGCTGTGAATTCTGAAGTAATTAGAGCAAAATTAGTAAGAATGCAAAGGGCATCGTTCTTTAATGAGATATCTGGAGCCAATAAGGTGACCCTATGCTGGGTACCAGGCCACATGGATATCTCAGGCAATGAAAGACAAACAGGAAGTGTTCGGCGATGGATATTTCGCAAGCTCTCTTTTTTTGTGAACAAGTTTGGCAAGCTCTGTAAACAAGTTAATTTGACGGTGCAACCATCGGTAAAGCCTTCCACCTACCTAAGCAGGGAAATATTAGGAAACTACTTACATACACACAATGAAAAAAAATCGTTTTCCTGTAATCACAATAGAAATATATACGTATGCAAAAATTCAACACTTACCATTTGTTACGTGATGATTTCTTTCGTTTTATTATGCCAAACTGATTCGGATTGATAAACGGAACAATAGGAGACATACGATCCGTATCTAGATTGCAATGCTTTTGAAATTTAATTCCCGGATAGCTCATATCGAGCAGCGATTGATTTCTTGACTCATCACTTGGTGGACTTGAAATAAGTGAAAATTGTTCAGCCGTCTGAAGATTTTGCTGCTTCAATGTACTTATAAATTGAAATAATTTATCACAGGATTCATGGTTCATTGTAGAAAATTCTTCATCGTAAAATTTATTTTGAAATGAAGGTACACTATTGACTTTATTATTACGCTGTGGTCCATATGGTTTAACCGAATAGAAATCAACTAAATTCTTAAGATTTGTCTTGCCAAAATCCTCTTTAAAGACATTATGATAGGCATATTCGATATGATGTGTTCGTACCCTATCATTGTAACCATATATTGAGCATATGCCAAGAAACGTACTCAAAAGTGGTTCGAGTACCTCTAAGACAAACATTTGTTTCATTTGAACAACTTTACTCTCGATAAATTCATCAAAGTCTTCACTTGCCTTGGAGAGCTTACGAGATTTCTTCTTTTGATGGTTTTGAGGCTCCTTATTGATTAACATTTGCCGCTTGTGCTTTTGGTAGTCACGTTTAAAGCGCTTTCTCAACTCGATATTTTGCTCGATATCCATTTTCACTAATTTCGTCTTGATTGTGGAGCCGCTTCCAACATCAAGGGTTAGGTTATCGTATTCGCTTTTAATAGGCATTTTAATATCAACCGAATTTTCTTCTGGTGAGCGTATTTTACCCAGCGACTGGCTACAGTTCGATTCAGTCACACGGCATGCGGTGGTGATGGGCTTGGATTGCTCTTTTTGTTTGAAAAATTTAAACATATTTATTTCATTATAGTTGGAGTTTGTCGCTGTATGAATCGGTATTGTGGCTGCTTTGGTGATGGCATCAGTTTCCATTGCATGACTGCTCGCATTAGTCATTCGCTCAAATTCAGCGGGAGAGACATTAGACGGGTGCTGATTCTGCTTAGACGGGAATGTAGAGACAAATGATGTTTCTCTGGATATCATTTCTGGTCGGCTGATCTTTGTATTTTGACCGATATCTAGGTTCCTTTTCAACTTATCATTTGCAACTTTATTAGCTAGCTTTAGCTCAGACTTCATATCTCCCACAGAAGAGACTGGCGGAATGACAGGACGTGCCAATTGTGCCTCTAATGAGCTTACTACTCCCAAACTTGGAGCACGAAGTGTGGCTAGTTTTCGTGGCGTCAAAGATTGATTGCATGCCGAATTGGAACGCTGATTGATGGAGGACTGCAATAAATGCTTTAGCAAAACATTTTGCGTTTCGTCTGATCTTAAATTGTTTATTTTCTCGACTTTATCCAGGTTTGTCGTCAACAAAACAGATTCGCTGGTTGAATTTTGTTGACCAACAATTGGATTGGATTTTGTCATTTGTTGCTTCTTATTCTGGCAAATTGCCATTTCATTTCGCTTTGCCTTATTATCATCCGCACATTTAGAGACTTTGAATTGGAATCTATTGCAATTTTTTACGGCAAGTTCGATTTGCTTGCGCAACAGAACATTATCAACCATTTGTTGTTGGTTGTCCTTAGGCTGGTTAGTATCACTACCGGCATTTTGTACTCTAATAGCGTCAGCTATGGTTGTGCTACTTGCAATATCAGTTTTTGTTAGCATTAATGGCTTCCTTGAAGTCTTCGATATGGCTGCGGAGACTTTTGGCATTGTATCGCCACTAGAAGCCACTGTGATGGAAGTTGGAGGCGCATCAGTCATGGTGCCTTCAAAGGCCGACTTCGCTGGAGTACTGGAGTCGGTTTCAATTACGCAGTACTGGGTCATGTATGATGGACTACTATTTGGCACCAAATCATCCTTCGGTTTTGATTGTTGTTTATTGTTTAAATTATTATTTTCAGTAGAGTTCAATTCGTAGTTCTCGGCAAGTTGGATCTGTGCCTGCGCCTGAAGTTCAGTGGGCTTCTCTACGAAAACCATTTCATCGTCAAATATCTGCTTGGGCAAAGAAGTCACGGCCATCGAAGAGCACTGAGAGGCCTGAACGAAATTCGATTTGATATAACCCGATGAGGACTTAAAACCAATATTCGGCAACTGAATCTTATTGCCAACTAGTGTGGCCTGAACGATTTTTGTATTTGTCTTGGGATTCAAATGAACCTGCGATAGCTGCAGTATCGTGGGCGCTTTGATCTTCTTGCCGCGTAAATTTATTACCTTACGAACTATATTTGAAACTGATTTGCCCTCGTTGGTTATAATCCGACGAAAATTCACTGGCTTTAGTAGTGGTACCGATATGGTCGTATTGCCAATGGAGACTTTTGCTGTTGACAAGTCTGTTGGTAGTTTTTTCGTCTCGCTCACAGTGGGAGCCGCTTCTAAAGGAGCAGGGGCATTGCAAAGACTTACACTGCTACCCAACAAACTGGGCGGAGCATGGTTTGCCTTTGTGACATTTACCTCCTCAGCGGGTTTTAGGCTTAGAGGCTTCTGAACACCTATAGGATCTTTCATACCGCCGGCATCTGTTAAGAACAAATCATTCTCACTGGGAATACAAATAGAATTACCTTCGCCCAATGCATGGCTGCTTGTGCCCTCAATACTTGTGTTCGTATCGAAATCTATTAAAATATCGTTCTCACGCTGCATCAGCTTGAAACTGCTTAGCGACTCCATAGACTCATTGTCATGCGCCTTGTTTAGCACAGGATCTTCGGAATTCTCCTGCAGGTGCACACTACCAGAGTATACACTTTTGTGGGGACTGCCGCCGTCTGTACCATCGGGCGGACCCTGTGTAAGATCTTCGCCGGCTTCTTTGAACCCCACAGAGTCGGTGTCGGCTTTTCCGAACGTTTTCATAATTGAATTCAGTGAGGCAGGGGGATTTTCTACTATATTTACATCATTGTAGTCGCTGCTGTCCACCAGAGACGATGACGAGGGTGCACTTTGCACAAACGAATCACTTTGAGTACCACTTTCCTTCGACTGCACGTACTGCGATGACATCGGAATCACATCGTTCTTTTCATGGTCCAGATTCGTTGCGATTTCCAGTTTGGGTTTCTTTGCGCAAATATAATCCGAATTTTTACGAACTCTTTTCTGCATTTTTGGAAAAGTAAAAATTACTTCACTCCATTGCTGAATATAAACATGGAATGAATAGACTTTGTGAAGCTAGTCAGATTTTGTGACGTTTTTGTTGAAAATGCTCTAGCAATGGCATCGACACTCGATTGATTAGTTAACACACGCGCAGCGGTGGGGTCTGTTTTCACTATTCGATTTGCAGCCAGAACAAATGCGAAAGTAATAGAAGAAACCCATTAGCTCAGCAGCAGCGAACAGCAACTTCGACAGCCAACAGCAGGCGACAACTGCTGTGATGTGAAGAAAGCACATTGACCAGCAACAGCATTACAATTTCTTATTCTTCCCATCAAAGTTTTTAATACGACTTTCTTCATTTGTTGTACAAAAATGAATGTTGATTTATCCTTAATTTCGCGGAATTCATTTTCTGCCTTTCAAACTTCAAACTTAATTTTTGGAATTTTTTAATATTATATATTGTACAATACGTACATGCATACATGTGTAGTTCACCTCATACTAAAATAATTTGCATAAGGTGACATTTATCTATATTGTTTTATAAATGAAAAAATTTTATAAATATTCTCATAACTAATTGTACGAATTAAAATTATAGTTATTACTACTGTTGTATTGAATTTTGAGAATAAAAAAAATCAAGAAGAGATAATATTGGTGTTTGACAGTTGAAATTAACTAAACAGCAGCGGCGAATTTACGACTTGGCTTAACATTAAAGTTGCTGTTTGATATTGCTTTGCTAATGTTTTCCGTTCCGTTCGTTTTAGATTCATTCGGGCACCCTTCCAAAATAGCAAATTTTTACTAAATTCTACGAAATTTTAATAAATCCTGTTCGAGTACCGAGAAATTTCGTAACTTTCTTCGAGAGCTGCTAATTTTTTGCCTAAGAAATTTCTTTAGACCGACTTATGAATATATATATAATCTTATATATAATTTGCATAGGGGTTATGAATACCTTTAACATTTTTTTACACAGTGCGGGTGTTGGAAAGGATAGATAGAGAGAGAAAAGAGACTTCATAGACATATCATTCATCCAACAGGGCGAACAATTTTCCCAGCCATATGACCAAGCTACTGCCAGTGTTATGCCTTCTCAGTAGTGTTCACATAAGCTTTCGCAATTGATCGGACTGACTTTATATATTTCATGAGAAATAGATAAATGTTTGCTGACGTCAAGATTTGAACCATGAACCATTTGCGTGGCAATTGACGACAGCTGACGTTAAATCGCTGTATATGCTTCTTTTTGTTGGCTTGCTTTTTATCTTTCTTTCTTTCACGTACACTACTGTTGGGTTTATTAAATAAACACTTACTATACATGCAATACTATTAAGTTTACATGCATGCATTATATTATATTATATTATGTCGGATCACTACGCATGAGGTTCCAAGTTCGAATCCCAGAAAACACCAAAAAGTTTTTTTTTACGGTCCCACCTCTCGCGAGTGCCTGACAAACATCCGAGAGTATTGTTGTCACGAAAAAGCTTCTCACATCGCCGTTCGGATACAGCACTAAACTGTAGGTCCCTTCCATTCGTGTGAAAAATATAACGCACACAACATGAGTGGTTGCGAGAAGCTAGGCCCTGGCACTTAAAGAGCTGTTGCGTCAAATATTTATTTATTTTTTAATAAAGAATTACTGCATTAAATATATACTAAGTCTTATGTGGCGATAGTTTTTTCGTTGGCATGTATAAAGAAGATTGTCACAGTACAAAAAGTAATGAAGGTTGGTCTATTAAAATAGTTATCAAGTAACTATCTATAGGTACACATGAACCTTTATTAGGAATTTTGGGGCACAAATAAATGTTATGTGTAGAAAAGAATTTATTCCATCAGATCAAATCTTAATAATTTTGATACAGTCTTAAATACACTGGGCAATCAAAAACTGTCTGTATTGGAAAAGTGCAATTTAGTTAGTAGTTTTGAAAAATAAAATAAAATGGTTTACCGGAACATCGAGTTTATAGTAATTTCAGATCCATCTCCTAAAATTATAGGTTAACTTGAGGTGTTGCATACCTCTGAATTTAGCTGGTTACGGTCTCCGTCCTCAGGTTACGAGGACGGTCGTGAAGGTCGCAGTTACCGATGTACCATTGTGCATTGACAATGCGCCGCAGTACTTTGCTTTGCAGCCATTGAATGGCTTGAATAGCAGTTTTCCTAGCACACCCCCATAACGATGCCATAAGTCCATATTGGTTTGATTATTTGTTTGTACAGCAAATGTTTGTAATGTGTTAATAAAACTGATCGTCTGCATATAAGTCAGTCCATTTTGTTTTCTCGTAGCTTTATATTTATTTTGTATATTTTCTTTGACGTGTTCTTTTCAACGCAGTTTTGCGTATGAGGTAATTCCGAAGTATTTGGCCTTGCTAGCACATGGTACTTGGGTACTATTAGTGAATATCGGTATTTGTCTATTTTTTGTGTTTGTAAAATTCATGTGCACTGACTTTGTGTTGTTTATTTTTATGGGCTATCTTATGAAATGTTACTATTATATTTTCCAGTGAGCACCAATATGATTTTTTTTTGGGTAGGCATTGGAGTATACAGCAAAAACAGTGATGGTGGAATCTTTGAAGATTGAAAATGGGCTGATGAATATACCAGAAGAAAAACATCTTCCAGCTTGTCTGTATGTCTTAACAGGAGATGAGACAATTGGTCTCAATCTCAAGTCGTTTTTAATGATGTCATACCCTTAAGGTCGATTCACAGCTCAGCGACCTGCGAATGAGGGAATATTCGTAAATTTTTACATTTCATTCACAGCTGCTTTTTTTGTGGTCGCGGCCAACCGCGAATTTGAGTTCTCATTCATTATAACTAATTGCCTAAACGTGAAAAATGCATAAATACATGGCGTTTCATTTCATTCAGAAGGTAATATCCTACATTCTTTTGATAAATTCAATCACGATCTTACCCACCAAGAACAAAGCAAACGAATTGTGAGGTTAAACTCTCGCGAATATTTTGGTCGCGGGAATGTGGATTGCGTCCTACATAAGTGGAATGTGAATAAAAGTTGACAGTTCGCAGAAATCATTCGCCTATTCGCGGAAAAATTGGCGAATTGTTAATTTCTTCGCAGAAACTAATTACAATTCAACTTTTTATATATTAATCAATAGATAAATTAAGCTCCGTTCCTTTGGAATAATAAAATTGCCAAGGGCGTGCTTATAAATGTGCTAAAAACTGTTTGTTCGCAGTTTGAGCATTCGCAGTTCGCTGAGCTGTGAATGGACCTTTATAAACTATCAAGAGCAAACAACCGTAAGGAAAAATATAATGAAAGGCTTTGCAGAGTAACACAAGTTGTTGAAAATGCCTTTGGAATTTTAGCTGACAAATGGAGGATATATATAAGACCTATTGAAGTTGATATAAAAACCGCCATCTTAATTGTAAAAATAACATGCATTCTGCATACCTACCTAATTTTCTAGGAACAAAACAATGCGACACTCTTTATAACGAAAATTTAGATAAACAAAAAATAACGGCAGGAGTTCTCACGAATTGGTAACTAAGGAAGCGTTTGCAACAAGGTAAATGGTTGTCCGACATAAAAGACTGGAGTGCAAATCTCATCGGGGATTGCTAGAACACACGAACCCAGACGAACAACCCCGTTACCACCTGGTTCTGCTCAGTGTGCCGAAATCGCATCCATGGCAACACGACCTCTGTTAAGTGCAATGGTTTTGGAAACTGGTGCCACCACAGAGCTTATTCCCGTCTTGACAACTGCCTTCAATGGATCTCTAGCTTCTTAGCTCCATGTTGCTCTAATGCAGTTACTTCACCTTCAACTAGAAGCTCCTCGATAGACAACGTCACTTCGGTCACCAGTACTTCGCTATCATCACCGGTCTCGCGCGCCCAGGCTAATAACCAGATTCCTACTCAGGACCATTGCACACCTTTTACAGTAATGCATCTGAACTGTAATGGCTTACGGGGGAAAGTAGATGAAATGACCAACTATATGGGGAGTCACGGAATGATAATTGCTGCCATAGAAGAAACTAAGCCCACATCCTCAAGTATGCTCATACCAACACCCACGCTCTCTACTCCTGACCTACACATCTAGAAACACAACACGTTGCTGTCAGATCGAATAACACATTGATTGACATAACAAATGCATATGTATATCAAGGCACCAGCTTGCTGTACTTCTGGCTACCTTCCATCACTAGAACATCTTCTAACAGGCGACAAGCGCACGGTAATAGGGGTACTCCAACCTATTTAATGATCGCCGTGGAACACACATCGCCGAGTAAATCGATAAGTCAAGTTTCGGAGAATTTCCTACTAGGATCTGCGCAATCTGTCTAGCTCACCAGACATTAGCATCGTGAGCACATCATTGCTCCCATGTATGTACATCCTGGAGGGCTGACATAGCTCAATAACATAACTCAACTCTGATCATATCCCGGTCATCATCACTAAGGGAAAAGCTCTCTCGTCAGATCTTAACCAAAGCAGCAGCTCGTTTCATTCCTGCAGGTAAAATTTCTAAACTTAGGCCTAACTTTCCAGCTGGAGCAGCCCAGCTTCTTTATGAGCGTGACCAGTTACGAAGAATAAATCCTGATAATCTCAGAATAGATCATCTCAACCGTGAGATTTACCACTTAATCAACCAATATCGACGGACAAAATGGTTAGAGTACCAAAAAGCTCTGGGCTACCATCAAGGAATTCTCTTATACCATTAGACACAAGGACCTAACAGCCACCACTTTCAATGCCACACAGCTCGATGACCCTAGGAAATGTTCCTCATCGTTTTGTCGGCAATTCATCGACTACCCGACACTCTGTAACAGAAATAAACGTGCACTCTTTGCTCTCTACTACCGTCCGAAGTCGACTCTGTCACCCACCGGGCTAAATCTTTTAAAGCCATTGGGCTGGATGGATTCTAAATGATTATGGTCAAGCACCTAGATATCTCTTACCTCACTCAAGTGCTTACTCTATAGCTTCAATCAATGGATATTCTTGACCCCTGGAAGCTGGGTAGAACGATTCCGATTCTTAAGGCAGGCAAACCGGCAGACCAAGGTACCTCATATGATCCGATATCCTTTCTATCTTCAATTGCGAAAATTCTCGAAGCTCTAATTCTACCTAAGCTTCATTCTGAGCTCCAGTTAGCCGAACACCAAGACTGCTTCCGTAAATAGCACAGTACAACAACAGCCCTTTTCGAGATCACAACACACATCACACAAGGTCTTAACCAACAACGACCAAGTGATCGCATTGAACTAGTAGCACTTTACTTGTCCAAGGCGTTTGGAATCATACTTCAAGACATCCTAGACTCACAACTGTCAACCTCCAATAAACGATGGCTTACAAACTGTCTAAATGGCAGATAATCCTGAATTGAATTCCGAAAATGTAAATCGCAATTCAGACAAGTCAAGTAAGGGATAAATCAAGGAGGATTCGCCTCTTCGATTATTTTCAACTACGGCCTGACGAAACTCCCCACACCACCCCGCGGAGCCAAACTGGTATTCTACTCTCACGACTGCACCATTTCCGCCTCAGGAAAGGACATTAGCTCCATTTGCAGCAACATCAATGCTTACTTCAATGAATTGGAAGACTTATTCGCCAGTCGTAATCTCAACTTGTCCCCAGAAAAATTCTCATCCACCTCATTCACCACCTGGACCAAAAAGTTGAACCTGCAGCTCGACATAAAGATGCATGGCGGGTGATCTCGCTAATCAACTAACCAAAGATTATAGGAGTCACATTTGACAATCTACTAGTCATTCAAGACATTTTTCTATTCAAGAAATATCAGTGAGCGAGTCATGTCCAGAAATAAGGCATTAAAACTCCTAAAAACATCGGTTCTCAACTATGCGGCACAGATCTGGACACCTCGCTTCAGTGAAACGCAATGACAGAAGCTCCACACAAGCCAGAATGCTGCTCTACGCATTATCTATGCATCACAGGCTGTCACCGTATGTATAGTGAAGATCACCTACATCAGGAAACAAAGTTGCTTAAAGTCAAAGAGTATAATAAACTACTCTCTAAACAGTTCTTACTAGCTTGCAACCGTACTGATCACCCCAACAGAGATCTACTCAGGCTCATCACACCGAGGCATATTGGATCCCACATCCGTACATACCGTAAAGAGGTTAGGCTTAGAACCCATACACCACTGGATCCAGCGTGCTATAAATTGGCACTGAATTCAATCCATCAGAACGCAGTCAGAATTTCGCTTAACTGGTAGACCACAATGATGTCGTTGTCATAGTCGTAGTTGCTGTCACTTAACTTTGCGCACACTTTTCAACCTTACCGTACGACAAATATTAAAAATTGTTTAACTTTATACGACTACGACTACGGCCTTCCCTTTGTATACAGGGAGAAGGTAACTTTCCCTCCATTGATTCGGCATTGGATCACCTTTCACAAATTTGGAGATGAGAATTCTGAGCCATCTGAACCCGATGTCTCCCATCTTTTTCCAGAACTTTTTCTCGCTCTTCGTTTTTTGGAGTATTTGATCGCCTCACTAAATTATTCGATTGTAATGTCGGGTATTTCTTCAGAGTTAGGGGTAGCTCTTAGAAAGTATAGCCGGGGAAACAGTTCATTCAAAAGTTCTTTACAATACTGCCACCACCTCTGCAGAATTTGGCATCATCCACAAGAAGCTGGCCGTGAGCATTGTTAATGAACTTTGGCGAACGAATCTCCTGAGCATTCCTCCTTTTTTGGGCGGCTATTTTGAAGATGGGTGCACTCTTGTTCATATTGTGTCTTCGCAGCTCCTGGATAGCCTGGTTTGCATCAGCTATCAGGGAAAATATTTTCTCCAGCTCCCAATACAGGCCCTCCGTATTCTCTGCTTGAAGCTGGGCGCACTTCTCCTTCGCTTTTTTCTTGCAACATCTGTATTCCATTTCGAGGTGAGCTTTTTCGTATTAGAGGGGCACTTTGATCAAGCTTTGAAAACCGCTTTCTTCTCATTTATCACCTTCTTAGCTTCATCACTCCAACACCATGTTTCTTCAGCGTGTTGATGGTGGCCTTTTGAAGCTCCTAGCAGTGATTTGGCCTTCTTTAAGCAAGTTCGCTGTAGGGAATCCCACATATTTTGTGCTCTGCACTCTTTATCCTCAGCTCCGTTGATGGTGTGAGAGAGGTAATTTTTCATTACGAAAACAAAAGCCTCGCCTTTTTCTTTGTCCAGATTATACCACTTGATTTTCTCAGAGACCCTTGTTTGTTTGCTTTTCTTTGGTGTCTTCATAAAAATGTCTGTTAGCAGGAGACGGTGTTGCCGAACGATCGCCTCCCCAGGATCACTTTGCAATCTTTTACCCGAGGCTTCATGAAACTGGCTACTAAATGGTAGTCAATTTGAGTTTTATCTCCACCACTGCTGAAAGTGATCAGGTATCGGCTTTGTTTGATGAACATGGCATTTAACACGATAAGACCGCGTGATTTGCACATGCTTAAAATGTCTTACCAGGATAGTTCCTGGTGCCGTATCTTAGTCCTCCAGGGCAATTTTCATAGTCTTTGTTTGACTTCCCGACTTGTCCATTCAAATCACCTCCAACAAACAGAAGTGACTGTTTGTTGGAGGACAGCGACTTATTGTATTCATTTTTATTCATTTGTGTGTATTTCAGCTTTCAACAGGACGTACGAATGCGACTACGACTACGACAGCGACACCACTGTGTTCTACCAGTAATAGCCGGCAGATTAACATCGCGTTAGGCAGCCGTCCACCACTGATACATCAAAGTGAACATCTCCCCAGGCGTACCAGATCCACACTTACCCAACTTCGATCCGGAGTTCTATGCTGAACAATTGACAACTGGAGGCAGATCTCTGGCGTCAAAAAAAAGAAGCTATAATGAGACAACACAACTGTCAAACTGGAGAAATACCCGCGTTTTCTAAGAGGTAAGTACGGGTGAATTCAAAACGTCAAAAAACTGTGCAGTGTTGCGGCAACAAAATAGGGTTTCTGCTGCTGTTGCCTTGCTACTGCGCTGTTGCTGTTGCCCTGCACAATCTATTTTGACATTTATGAACGATTGTGTTGTAATGGTATGTACAATTGGAGAATGTAGTAAAAATATTTACATACATTATATAAATAGAACATTAAAATTGTTAAACGTTTACCTTTCATCCATTTCTCACCTGGAGAAAAACAAACAAGAGCTGAAAACAAAGGGAAGCAACAGCAAAACAACTGTTGCGCAGGTTGCTCCTCTTCGACGTTTGGTTGCGCAGATGTTGCAAAAAAAAAACTCTTGATTTGAGCGACACTGCCAAAATGTTGCTTTTTGAACTTGTTGCTGCACTGCCGCAATACAGCATTTTTGAATTGGGCCTACGTTTGTTAATATTATAGCTAAAATTGTTACCAAAATTTCATTTAAATTACAGGAATATAAAAGCAGAATAATACTTAGTCTTCCTACCCAGTTGTCGGTCATCGATGTCGACACAAATCCACGAAGTACACCAGTTTCCAGAGCACCTTCGCTGCACACAGGACAAAATAAAATGCACTCCACGCAATATCGATTAATCAGTGTTTAAGTAAGTATACAACTAAATGTTACTAATATTATCTCTAATTACAGACATACAACACAACTGCGACAACATTTGCAGGCATTTTCCACCCCAATTGTCGTGGTAGGCGCCAAAAAAGTTTCATCCCTTGAAACTTCGGGGACAAGGGCAAATAATTTGCCGGAAGATAAAATAGTCAGTGATTATGTTTATTTTATTACTAGTACATGTGTTATTGCAACTAATATAGTTTTTAATTACAAGAAAACAACACAAGAAGAAAAAAAGCATCTCCAAGTTGTCATCCCCAATCGTCGTCGTAGTCGTGGCCACCAGACCACCATCAAACTCTCATCCAATCAACCAGGCTGAACTAGCTGCAGTTCCGGCTATCCCCGGAAGAACTATTAGTGAGTTTAGTGTTTTATTAGTATGTGTTTTGGAAACTAACATTATTTTTAGGCCGGTATTCACCGACCAATCTTAAACTAAGAGCTTCATAAACCTATTCACCAACCAATAATAATGCAGATTTATTAGCGCTCATAAGACTTATGAGTGGTCCCACCCACTCATAAGTTAAGAGGGTTCATAACTTAGCAATTTCGAAAATTTTCGAAATCATCTGAACTGTCACTCAGACCAAACAAAGGACAAGCTGCATTGGCGAAATGCAAAAGGGGAAATGCCGACGAATTTAGTGCGTCCAGCATTTCCGTCAAAAGAACCACCAACCAAATAAAAAATAAAATGTGCCGTGATTAATTCTGACTAAAATCAGGAAAATACAATGTTTTCTTTTTCATTGCCACTTCTCCCAGTTCGAAAGAGAGTTCGGAAACTCATTTTAGAACTCGTTTGGAAATCCGAAAATTTATTTTTCGCATATTCGAATTAGCATGGACACAAACCTATTAGTGCTTGGTGAATACGCATCAAAAATTTAAAACTAAGAGCTTCATAAAATTAAAATCGATTTAAGAGCGCTTGATAATTACCGGCCTTAATCACAGGAATAATTCCATTCATAAAAATTGTAACAACCCTGCCTCCACAGCGATCGCACAACACACCCGAAGCAGAAGATACCTGGCAAAGTTGACATCATGCGGAAAGAAGGAAGCCGACTGTTCACCATTTTGGACTTGTCACGCGGTAGCGAGAGGGGATACAAAGAAGCAAGAATTTTGTAATCTTTTTTTTTATTTCCTATTTTTCCATATTTCTGAACAAATAAAGAGAAATTTCAGAATTGAAAGTATAAATACGGAAACTTTGTTTAAATTCATTTACATGTCTAATTGCCTAAGTGCGGCAACATCTTACAAAATTCTTGCCACCGCAACGCGCCAAGAATGAACAGCAACGAAAATTCATCGCAACAAAAAGATGTCTCACTTGAGGATTACAACTGCAAGGCCTGCTCAGAACCTGATGCAGTCTCGGATTTGCTCCAGTGCGACGTTTGTAAGTCCTGGTACCATTTCACTTGCGCTGGGGTGGCAAGCTCAGTTAGTTAAAAGGAATGGTCCTGTCACGTGTGTCGATGCGAGACCCTACAACCGCTACGTAATCCGAGCTCTGATCCTATATCGGCCCATAATAATCCTACATCAGCAACAGCACTGTCAGCACAACTTCCAGGACCATCGCACCAAAATATAGCCACATCATCCAAGGCATCATCCAAGTCATCAAAGGCATCTTCCGCAAAGCGCTATCATCTCGAGCTGCGAAAATTAGAGGAGGAAAGGAAGTTGCAGGAGAACCGTGACCGTGAATACAAAGACAAAAAATATGCCATTTTATGTGAACTTGAGAGGGAGTCGTCGGAGGACGAGGAAGATGATCCGGCCGAATCAGTAGGTAAGGTAAATAACTGGTTAAACAAAAAAAATTCTACCCAACAGTGCCCAAACTTCGGAGAAGCCAATCCAGCATTATTGCGACCAAGTTCCCGATGCCAAGATACAAATAAGACACCGCTTGGTGCTATCGCTAACCAGCAACAGCAGCAACAACATGGAGTAGCACAACCGAACCAAGTTACGTCGAGCCTTAGGTCTCAGCAACAACTACAACCACAACAAACCTCTAACCTTTTCACTTCAACTCAACCGGCTGCATCACACAATCTCTCCACCGACACAACGAACCAACCATACGCCCTCACCAAAAGTCACTTAGCAGCACGTCAGCTGATTGCACGTGACTTGATTGGTTTCGACGGTAGCCCCGAGTGTTGGCCGCTATTCATATCCAATTACAACCGATCTACGGAGCTTTGTGGGTTTTCAAACGAGGAAAATCTCATACGACTTCAGAAAGCCCTTAAGGGGAAAGCGTTTGATGCTGTGCGACATCTCCTAATGCAGCCCAACTGTGTTTCAAAGGTCATTGATACCCTCAAGATGTTATTCGGACGACCGGAGCTTATAATCCATACCCTTTTGCAGAATATAAAGACAATATCTCCACCAAAGGCAGACAAACTGGATACCGTAGTAAACTTTGCGGTAGCCGTTCAGAACCTCTGCGCGACCATGGAAGTCTCGGGGTTAGTGAACCATCTGAACAACCCCACACTTCTTCAAGAACTGGCGGACAAGTTACCACCTGCTGTGCGGTTGAACTGGGCAATCCATAAGCAGACTCTCAAAGTATGTACTTTATCAGAATTTAGTAACTGGTTATATAATATAGCAGAAGCTGCGAGTGGAGTGCTGACTCCAAGTACGTCTCATGCAGCAGAGGGAAGACGACTTCACACCCGAGACGGTAAGGAAAAGGGTTTCCTGCACGTGCACTCAAAAGAAGCCGAAGGTCAACGCAACGTACCCGCAGCCATACGCAACTGTTGTTTCTGCCGTGGACGCTGTCCATCGGTAGCTACATGCCAAAGGTTTTTACAGGCCAGTCGAGCAGCAAAGTGGGCAGCCGTTAGGGAACATCAGCTGTGTCGTCAATGTTTGCAGAAACACGGAAATTTCAAGTGCAGGTCTTCTGAAATATGCGGGAAAAATAACTGTTTATTCAAACACCATCCATTGCTGCATAACGAAGAGAAGGATTTGATAAAGTCACAACGCGATTACAACAACAATCACGACGAGGCTGAAGGGGAAAGTGTTAAGAAAACACTACGAATTCCACAGTATAATTCGAACACTCATTGCTACAATGCTGACTCGGTCCTTTTTCGGATAGCACCAGTGACCCTGTACGGAAAGAATAAACAAGTTCACACCTTTGCTTTCTTAGACGATGGGTCGTCGCTCACCTTGATCGACAAAGAAGTTGCAAAGGAACTGGATGTGACGGGCATAAGTCAACCGCTCTGTTTGAAATGGACTGGAGGTACTCGGAGATATGAGAACGATTTCGAAGTAATAAGCTTGCAGATATCTGGCACCGGCCCCCTTGCTGAGAAGCTTCTACTGGCGGATGTTCATACAGTGGAGGGTTTACAGCTACCATCACTGTCACTGGATCCCGAGTTGATGTTGAAGTGCAAGCATCTCCGAGGCTTAGCCATTGAGCCATACAAGGATGCCAAACCACGTGTGCTCATTGGCCTGAACAACATTCAGCTGGGATTCCCTCTAAAGTGTAAGGAAGGATCCTTTGACCGACCCGTCGCTACAAAGACCAGGCTTGGATGGATCGTTCACGGTAGGTTCTCGGAGTCGTCTTCCCGAAGTGCGGTGGCCCACTACAGTTTTCACGTTTGTGAGTGCGAGCAGCACAACAGCAATGCAAATTTGGAACGACTGGTCAAGCAATTTATCTGCGAAGAAAACTTTGGAGTGTCAAACCCGACAAACCTGCTGATGCCAACGGAGGAGAAGCGTGCGCTTAAGTTGCTGAACACGTACACCCAAAGGCGTAATGGGCGTTTTGAGACAGGTCTGCTATGGCGGTTCGACAACGTGCAGCTGCCGGATGGCTTTCCAATGGCTCTACGGCGTTTCTTATGTCTTCATAAGCGGCTGAAACGGGAACCGGAGTTGGGAGCCGCAATCAATAAAAAAATTGAAGAATACGTCGTTAAAGGTTATGCACGAAAGCTGTCTCCAATGGAAGTAAGAAATCGACATCATCGCTCCTGGTATCTTCCAATATTCCCTGTGACACATCAAAATAAGCCAGGGAAGTTACGAATTGTTTGGGATGCAGCTGCTGAAGTAAAAGGAGTGTCTTTAAATTCGGTTCTTCTAAAAGGACCAGATCAACTTACCTCTATGACATCCGTTCTCTTTAAGTTTAGGGAGAGATCTATCGGTGTTTGCGGTGATATTATGGAGATGTTCCACCAAGTGGCGGTGAGGGAAGACGACAAGGATTTCCAGCGATTCCTGTGCAGCAACAGTGATATGCAAAGTCCAGAGCCTGACATTTATGTCATGAATGTTATGACGTTCGGCGCAACATGCTCGCCTTGTTGTGCGCAGTATGTCAAAAACAAGAATGCAGAGGAGTTTGCTGTAGATTTTCCAAGAGCAGCGCGATCGATTGTCGAAGACCATTACGTCGATGACTTCATGGACAGCTGTGATACCGAGGAGGAAGCGGTTCAACTGGCAACGGACGTTCGATTTATACACCAGCAAGCTGGATTCCACATTAGGAATTGGATCTCTAACTCTCGAGCAGTCCTTAAGGCTTTGCGAGCGGATCCGATTGAGCAAATGGACTTGAACATAGAAGCTGACCTCTGCACGGAGAAAGTACTAGGCATGTGGTGGTGTACGGCCTCAGACTGCTTCAGGTTTAAACTGACCTCTAATCCGAAACATAAGGCACTCCTTTCCTTGAACCGACGTCCGACGAAACGTGAAGTGCTTCGGGTTCTAATGACGATCTTTGATCCGCTGGGACTATTGGCCAATTAGGTTAGGTTAGGTTAGGTTAGGTAGGGTTATGAGGTTGTCATAAAACACTAGGCACCAAAGTGGGCCCATCGCGATCCCTAGGAAACCTTCACGGCAAAAGACCTAAACCCAATCCTCCAAGCAATTAATCTCCCTACAAAATCTGAAGAGATCCTTGATATGGTTCAAGGACCTCACCTCCTCCAAGTTATCGAAGAAGTATCTACCCAGGTACTTTAGCCTTATCCTGGCAATTCCTTGACATTCACAGAGTATATGAGTTATATCTTCTGAGACATGTAGGTCATCGCAGTACCTACAAACATCCGTATCGGACAACCCTAGTCTCATGGCATGCCTCCTTAGGAGACAGTGGCCAGAGAGTATTCCTATCGCTGTTCTTATCCTCGATCTATCTAAGTTAATTATCTCCCTAGATTTTCTGCGATCTAACACAGGCCACAAGGCCTTAGACACCCTGTGACCATCTAAGTTTGACCATCTTAGATTAGCCGTGTCAATGATTTTATCCCGGATAATTCCCTTAGCCACGCACCCTGGTGGTTTAATACTACCAATTATATCGCTACGTGGGAGCCCCGCTCCTCTTTTAACCAGCGCGTCGGCTTGCTCGTTGCCTTCGATATCGCAGTGTCCAGGTACCCAACATAATCTGACTCGGTTCTGCGTACATAATGCCCTAAGCATTGTGCGGCAATTCCTGATTAACTCAGATTTGGTGACGTAAGACTCTAGCGCCTTTAGCGCAGCCTGACTGTCAATGTAGATGGCGCTATTCTTATCGGATATTGATCCCATCTCAAGTAATTCCGCAGCTTTAAGTACAGCTAGAACCTCTGCTTGGAACACACTGCATGTGTCCGGAAGTCTCAGGGCCACCTGTAGGTTCGTATCTCTCGAGTAAATACCTGACCCCGTGCCCTCACTGGTCTTAGAACCATCTGTGTATATTGCAATCTCGTTGTGGATAGAGACTGTCTTCCTTTGCCAGTCCTCTCTAATAGGATACAGTACTTCGTATGGTGTGTCGAAGTCTAAGGTGCCAAGTATATCGTCCGATTCGTCAGGGATTCCAGGAAAAGACTCCTTGAGAATGGAGCTGTGTCCTATGTTATTAGTCCTGAAGAGACCAACGTTAGTAAGCCGAAGCGCACTGTTGCCCGCTTGAAATTTGATTTGTAGGTCTAATGGTAAGAGATACAGGAAGATCTCGAGTGCAGCCGTAGGTGTTGTGCGTAGAGCACCTGTGATGGCAATGCAGGCTGATCTTTGTACCATGGCCAACATATCCCGTGTGTTTTTCGTATTCGTTGCCTTCCACCACACAAGAGCCCCATACGTAAGGATGGGTCTGACTACCATGATGTATAGCCAGTGCATCATTGCGGGCTTCAGGCCCCATTTTTTCCCCGCGGTCCGCTTACAGATGAAGAGAGCATTATATGCTTTGCGGACTCGTTCCTGTATGTTAAGTTTCCAATTTAGTTTCCTATCCAGCGTTATACCAAGATATCTGGCGCGATCCGAAAGGGAAAGCTCCACCCCTGCTAGCTTAGGCAGTTTGAAGGGTGGTATCTTGTATTTTCTACTGAAGAGTACCAATTCAGTTTTATCCGGGTTGACGTGTAGTCCACACCCTCTAGCCCATTTTTCGAGACTATTAAGAGCTGATTCCATCATTTCACTTAATGTATCAAGGAACTTACCCTGAACTAAAATCACCACGTCATCCGCGTAAGCAGTGACGCTTATACTTGTATTGCTTAGTTCTTTAAGTATCCCATCGATGACTAGAACCCAGAGGAGGGGTGAGATAACGCCTCCCTGGGGAGTCCCCCTGGTAACGGATTTTCTTATTGAACTGTTTCCGATAGTGGAGTTAATGTTTCTAGTGCCGAGCATATTGCAGAGCCAATTGGTAATGCTATGCTCGACATTCATAGATTCCAGGGCCTGTTTGATGGCCCTACCTTCTACATTATTGAAAGCACCTTCTATGTCAAGGAAGGCTGCTAGTGCAAACTCCTTATAGTGACGGCTAGCTTCTATCTTCCCTACTACGTCATGTAAAGCTGTTTCCACCGATTTCCCCTTCAAATATGCATGTTGAGCTTTGCATAGAATGCCGTTGCAACACTTGCTTCTGATGTGAATATCAAGAAGCCTTTCAAGTGTCTTGAGCAGGAATGACGAGAGACTTATGGGTCTGTAGTCTTTCGCTGAAGTGGGGCTTGGTTTGCCTGCCTTAGGCATAAATATAACCCGCACTTCCCTCCATGCCACTGGTACGTAGCATGACCTTAAACAATGTTTAAAAATTTCCCTAAGCCTGTTTCTGACCTTGGCTGGAGCTTTTTGCAGCATAGCTGGCAAAATTCCATCAGGGCCTGGTGCCTTGAATGGTGCAAATGACATAATAGCCCATCGCAGATTCTTCCATGTAATGAGATTTTCTACGTCGTCCTCTATTGACCTACCATTATACGAGTAGCCATGAGTAGTAGAATCCATTGGCGATCTACTTCCTGGGAAGTGAGCTTCAATCAACGTTTCTAAAACTTCTTCGCTACTTTCTGCCCACGAGCCGTCAGATTTTTTGATGAAGCTTGGGACAGAAGTGTCTTTAGCTAGCATCTTGCGAAGTCTGGAAGCTTCACTAGTATCCGCAATGGACTGACAAAATTCCTTCCACAACTTTCTTTTTGATTGCCTAATTAAGTACTTAAACTCCCGCTTGCGGTCCATATATTCATCCCATGTGGTACCGTCCCCTAGTTCTTTGGCCCTGTTGTAGAAATGCCTAACCTGTTTTTTCTTGGAGTTGATTTCCTTGCTCCACCAAGGAGGTTGGGACCTCTTGGACTTCTTTCTTAGTGGACAGGCCCTTTCAAATGCCGTGTTCATTACTTTGCCTAAGTTATCTACCGCCTTATCTATATCTTGAGGGTCGCCGCTGCGAATAGGCCCATCCTTAAGATGTTTCCTTACTAGCTCTGTGTACATACCCCAGTCTGTACTCTTAGGGTTTCTGTAGCTGTTGCTAGCCCTAGTTTGGAAATTAATATGGAAGCGTATCCATCTGTGATCAGAGAGAGATGCCTCCTCCAAAACCCTCCATTTTTCTACCGTTAGGTGATCAGAACAAGAAGCTAGTGTTATGTCAATCACTTCTTGTCTGTTCCTAACTACAAAAGTTGGCGTAGATCCCTTATTACATATGGTGAGCTTGGTCGAAAGAATGAAATCGAAAAGACACTCACCTCTTGTATTGGTATCACTGCTACCCCATTGCGAGTGATGCGCATTTGCATCACAGCCCACGATGAAGAGCCAGTTGTCCTTCCTTACCAACTGCTTCATTTTGGCAGATGGAATCTCCGCCAGCTCGTACGGGAGATAGGCAGAGACCAGGCACAGCGGTTTTCTTCTCTCACTTTCACAGGAGACTGCTACTAGATCGCCGTCACTGAAATTATTCAAAAGAAATGCCCTTATATTGTTTTTTAAAAGTATACAAGCCCTGATTTTACCTTCTTTCGCTTTGTAGAACAACGTATAATTCCTATTTTTGAGCCCTGGATCTGGTTGTTGTCGTTGATCCATGGCTCATGGCCGAGACGTCATGCTTGATAATATAGTTGATCAAGCATGCCGTCGCAGCCTTACTGTGATGCAGGTTTATTTGCATCACTTCCATCATCTTTGGGCTCCTCCTCCTCCTCAACACCCTTAGTCATGAGCTTTAGCATGACCTTCCCCATACTATGTCGCCCCATCCCTTTGATCTTTTCAAGGAATGGCAGCGATTTCCTATTTAGGGCCAGCAAGAAGTGCTGACCAAACTGCTTCCGAGGACCTGTCCTCAGCATCCTCGATGTATCGGCCTTCAACTCCCTGTTCTGCATGTGGAGGAGACCAAGCAGTTTTTCTGGGTAGGTGTAAGGAAAGCGGAACCCAGACCCAAGCTTTGGGCGGAGTGTATCTAGCCAACTCCGCCACAGTCACGCACTTGAGCTGAGACCCGCTCCATACTTCCCCAACCTCCGAAATGAACTGTCTGAGGAAGTCAGCAGAGGCTTTGTTCCCACAGACAACAACCTTCCGGCCCCCTTCCCATCCAGCACCGTCGAATTGAAGATCACTATCCTCAGTGGAGGACATCTTCTTCCACAGAGCATCTTGAAACTTCTCCTCGACGGTAATCCACTGGTCCATGGTCAGGCGACCGCAGGGCTCCTGCTCGTTGACAATAGCAACAAGGAGCTCGTCTTCCGGGGCGTAGTTCGGGCGCACCGAGGGCGAAATACCAGCCTTCGCCTTTTTCGCCGCGCTCGGTTCCACGACATCGTCAGATCTGCTCCTTTTGCTTTGGAACGCCACCTTACTAGCCCCCACAGCTGAAGTCTCCCCCCCCTGACTGTGCCCACAATATTGCTAGGAGGCTCCACTCCACTCGTAGAGGCCCCCAGCTCCTCCCTATTTCTAACCTCACCTGCCTGTGCGGCCGCTATCTTTCTGGCAGTCTCATCGGCTAAGACTACCTTAGCCCGATGAAGCTGCAAGCTATCCCAAGCACTTAAGGAGTCAAAGTCACACCCCCCGAACTGCTCAACTTTGCGCTTAGCACTCTCGACCTTTCGTCGAGCATTGCGCACAAGCATCTTCTCCAGTTGGTGAGCGTTTTTCCTGCTACCCTTCCGCACGACCTCAGAAAAACTAGGAGCAGCAGAGTTCTCGCCAGCTGCGCTACCAGTTCCTTTGGTCACTATTCCCTTTCCACATTTAGTGAGAGTGCCAGCCAACTCACTGTTACCCTTTTTAACTACTTTGAGAGTACCAGCCAACTCACATGTGCCCTGCTCTAATAAAATGGGAGTACCCGCCAACCCACTATCGCCCTTAGTTACGGAAGTGAGAGTACTAGCCTGCTCACTTCCCACTGGGCAAGCGTCAGTGAGTGTGCTGTCCGCATCCTCGCTGTCGCTGGCCAGTAACACGTCCTCAAGCTCCTTCTCTAGCCCAGACGTGGAAGACTGTGGGGATGACACTACGTCATCGACCCCCAGTTCCATCCTTGTCTGTTCAGAGAGTACTTCCCCAGGTAAGCAACTATTTTATTGTATTTTTTGTATTTTTTGTATTTTTATGTTTGTTATTTTGTTTAAGTTTTTCTCCATTTTGGTTCCCACGAGTAGGGACGGAACAACTGGTCGATCTTAGTTTACCGGCATGCTAAGACAAGGCGCAACTTACTGTGAGCCCTGCCAGGGCGCCCACAGGAGCTCGTTAGGACTGGCTTAACCCCCAGTCTTCCATCCCTCGGCACGGTTCTAAAGCTCACACCACCAGGGAGTTAGGTATCTGTTGTTACCTCATTCTCGATGACCACTGCGCACGATTGATGCGTGCGTGTTAGTCTTAGCTGACACTAACCTAGTGAACCAGGATTAGCCATTTCCAGCGGGCGCCCACGGGGAGGACTAGAGAAGATGATTTTTGCCCACCTGGCCAATTACTTAGTGTATATGAAAATCCTTTTGCAACAAATATGGCGATCGGCCATCGACTGGGACGATGGAATCAGGGATGCTGAATACGACAAGTGGCAAAGGTGGGTAACTCTTTTACCGCAAGTAGAAAACCTACAGATTCCTAGATGTTATTTCACGAAGGGCAGCAGACATCCAATTACATATTTGTCTGAATGGCGTTGGATCTCAACAAAGCTAAACGTGGCAGATGAAGGCACCAAATGGCAGAAGACACCGGAATTTACATCTAATAGTCGATGGTTTAGAGGTCCAGACTTTCTCCGGTTTCCAACAGACGAGTGGCCTCAAGAAATTCATCCAGACGAAACGACGGTCGAAGAGCTAAAAACTCAATTTATCGGCGTCCACTGGCAGACTCGGAATGCACTTTTCCAACCTCAACAGTTTTCAGACTGGTGGAAAGTTCTAAGAAGCACTGCGTACGTTTCCGTTATGTTAACAACTTAAAGTTGAAGGACTCCTCCAAAACGACCGGCCCCCTTTTACGAAGAGAACTGCTGTGGGCCGAAAGTAAATTGTTCAAGGAAGCCCAACTCTGTGCATACGAAGACGAAGTGGTGAAGGATAGACCAATTGATAAGTCGAGCTGCATTTTCAACCTATGCCCTATTCTAGATGACAAAGGAGTTCTCCGAGTGAACAGTAGGATTCATCTCAGCAACCGAGGATTTGAAGCGGCAAGTAATCCTGCCGAGGGGCCATCCTATCACCGATCTGATCATCATGAACTACCACCGCCGGTATAGACATCATAACCACGAAACAGCCATCAACGAACTTCGACAGAAATTCCACATTGAACACATGAGGGCGGCCCTTAAAGCTGTGAGAAGATCCTGCCAGGAATGTAAAAATTCCAATGCGAGACCGCAGCCCCCGATGATGACCCAGCTTCCACATGCAAGGCTGGCTTCCTTTAGTCGACCATTCTCACTTGTCGGCATCGACTACTTTGGTCCGATGAATGTCACCATGCTGCGAAGGAATCTCAAGATATGGGGAGTTCTGATGATGTGTCTAACAACGAGGGCAGTCCACATCGAAATAGCACACTCATTGGCAGCCGAGTCGTGCATTCTAGCCATTCGAAATTTTATTGCCAGGCGTGGGACACCAATAGAGCTGTATAGCGATAATGGCACCAACTTAAAGGGAACGGAACGCGAATTAAGGGAAGCTTTCACTACACCCAACACCAAATGGGAGTTTATACCGCCAGGCACACCGCATATGGGCGGCAGCTGGGAGAGGCTCGTGCGTTCCATCAAGACAGTCTATCAGATGAAGCCACCAAGTAATATATCGGACGAGGTTCTGAGAAGCATGTTTATAGAGGTAGAAAACATAGTCAATTCAAGACCGTTGATATATATTCCCATAGATACCGAGAACGATGAGGCCCTAACTCCAAACCATCTTCTGCTGGGGTCTTCGAATGGAGTGAAACCAATAGCAACATTCAACGATGACGAGAAGGTTATGAGGGACAATTGGCGAACATCGCAGAGGTATGCAGAACACTTCTGGGGGCGCTAGGTACAGGAGTACCTACCAAGCATTACACGTCGCTCCAAGTGGTTTAGTCCAGTCAAGCCGATTGAGAAGGGTGACATCGTCATCATCACTGACCCCAATAGCCCAAGGAATCTGTGGCCTAAAGGAAGGATAATCGCCACCAAGCTTTCAAGGGATGGACAGGTGAGAAGTGCGACTGTACAGACATCAAGTGGCATATATAATCGACCCGCCGTCAAGCTAGCAGTCCTCGAAGTCAGGGGTTCTACGAAGGTAAGCTCAGGGAACTTACCGGTGGGGAGTGTAACAACCCTGCCTCCACAGCGATCGCACATCACACCCGAAGCAGAAGATACCTGTCAAAATTGACATCATGCGGAAAGAAGGAAGCCGACTGTTCACCATTTTGGACTTGTCACGCGGTAGCGAGAGGGGATACAAAGAAGCAAGAATTTTGTAATCTTTTTTTTTATTTCCTATTTTTCCATATTTCTGAACTGAAAATCAATAAAGAGAAATTTCAGAATTGAAAGTATAAATACGGAAACTTTGTTTAAATTCATTTACATGTCTAGTTGCCTAAGTGCGGCAACAAAAATAATTCAATCAGCGGCAATCGACAGGACGTTACATTTCATAAAAAAAAAGAAAAAAGCTACAAGATGAAATTTCTTGCTGGCATGAAAAGTATTTCTAGTCTTATATACGAAGAAATCCGTGGTTAGCGTTTTTGGAAAATGTTATTCGTGATGCTGTTGCCTACACCGAACATGCTAAGCGTAAGACAGTCACCGCAATGGATGTTGTATATGCATTGAAGAGACACGGACGCAATCTTTATGGTTTCGGCGGTTAAAGAAAAGTTATTTCTTACACAATCGGTTCTTTTAAGAATCACAAAAAAATGTTTGAAGAGATTTTATTTCGAATTTTAAGTTTCAAAAAACAGAACATGTTAAAAATAAAAAATAAAAAACATCTTCATCCTGAAGTCCACTTTTAGCTGCAGAGAAGATCTTGAATGCTGAGATGGTGAGGAAAACTTGAAAAAATTCGGCTGCTGTGTTGTATTCCTGTAATTAAAAAGGATATTAGTGACAGCAACACGTGTACTAATAATATACTAAACATAGTCGCTGATAATTTTGCCTTCGGGGCAAATATTTACCTTTGTCCTGGAAGTTTTAAGGGATGAAACTTTTTTGGCGCCTACCACGACAATTGGGGTTTAAAATACTTGAAAATGTTGTCGCAGTTGTATTGTATATCTGAAATTAAAGATAATAGCCGTATTTTATTATCACTCATGATCCATATGGATCATTGATTTCTATGCAATACAACTACAATACGAGATCTTGCTTTCTATCAGGATCAATTTCGTGAGCCAAAATTTTTCATTTTTATTCCTTGGTAGGTTACACAACCACACTACAAGACACAAGGAAAAATATTCGTTGATCCAGGTCCGGATCGTTTTATTTTCGTCGTGTGATCTATATGGATCTTGGGTGATAATAAAATACGGCTAATATTAGTAAGAACTAGTAGTATACTTACTTAAACACTGATTAATCGATATTGCGTGGAGTGCATTTTATTTTGTCCTGTGCGTGGCGTGGCGAATGAGCTCTGGAAACTGGTGTATTTCGTGTGTCGACATCGATGACCGACAACTGGGTAGGAAGACTTAGTATTATTCTGCTCTTGTATTCCTGTAATTTAAATGAAATTTTAGTAACAATTTTAGCTATAATATAAACAAATGTACTTACACCTTAGAAAACGCGGGTATTTTCTCCAGTTTGACAGTTGTGTCGTCCCATTATAGCTTGCTTAATTACTCACCAGGGGGGTTTTTCAACATGACCATTCGTCAATTATATACGCCTCACAACACTAACACCAAGATCCTTTGGACACACCCAGTCGAAGTTGCCGCATTTTTGGGCCTCAACCACACCGATGTTGCTACAACAACAGCAACAACAACAACAACAACAACAACAACCACAACAACAACAACAACAACAACAACAACAACAACAACAACAACAACAACAACAACAACAACCCTGTTTTCTTTTATTTCTGTTTTTTTTGTGTCAAGAGGATATTCCTTCCTTCGATAAAAATAACGCTTAATATCTTTTAACTTAAATTTAAAACTATTTCTCACGGCTTTTTCGCTAACATACGAGACATTTTTTGTGACCTTTTGAAAATTGATAGTGGCAGCCCTGGTTTGATGAAGATTCCCTCTACTTTCCAATAGAGAACTGGACATTTTTTTTATCTACTGTTTCCCATCCAATATTTTCTTTGTTTTATTTAGAAAGTTGGCGCGAAATCATCTCAATGGATCCCAATGTTATTAAAAAATTAGAAGAATCCGTTGTTAACCGAATTGCAGCTGGGGAGATCATTCAGCGTCCATCAAACGCCGTAAAGGAGTTAATAGAAAATAGGTAACACGAAAAATCAATTTAGTTTGTCCCATATTGCTTTCACAAGTACATACTTCTCACAGTCTTGATGCTAAATCTACCTCCATCCAAGTAACTGCGAAGTCTGGGGGTCTAAAACTCCTCCAAATTCTTGACAATGGCACTGGCATTCGCAAAGAAGACATGGAAATCGTCTGCAATCGATTTACCACCTCCAAACTGGTTAACTTTGAAGATTTGTCTAATATGACGACGTTCGGCTTTCGCGGCGAGGCTTTGGCCAGCATCAGTCATGTAGCCCACCTAACAATCCAGACGAAAACTAGACGCGAAATAAGTGCTTATAAGTTTGTTAAGGTCTTGCACCGTTCTTAATTTGTCAGTAACGAGTTTATTTACTAGATCATCATATGAGGATGGAGTGCTTGCTGCGCCCTTGTCTCCATGTGCTGGCACGCAAGGTACCATCATCACCATCGAAGATTTGTTCTACAATATGCCGCAAAGAAGGCAAGCTCTTAAGTCACCCGCTGAAGAGTTTCAAAGAATTGTCGATGTGGTCATGAAGTACGCGGTACACAACGCAAGAGTAGGGTTCACTCTGAAGAAACTTGGTCAGAGTCCTTTTCTTCGCACAATGCCGAACAGCACACAAAGAGACAAAATTAAAAACTTGTACGGACTTCAAATCTCCAAGGAGCTGATGGATTTAGATCTCAAAGACGATTTGCATAAGTTTGTTGCGAGAGGATTAATAACAAAAGTTTCGTATTCAGCTAAAAGAATCACATTCTTACTGTTTATCAATAACCGATTGGTGGAATCGGGCGCCTTAAAGACTGCCATTGATGCAACTTATAGTTCATTCCTGCCGAAAGGCGGCCATCCATTCGTCTACATTAGCCTTGAACTCGATCCAAAGAATGTAGATGTGAACGTCCATCCTACGAAGCACGAAGTTCATTTTCTAAACGAAGCTGACATCATTGAAAAAATAAAAGCAGCATTAGAAGCGACACTGTTGAGCAGTAAGACAACGAAAAAAGTATATCAACAGTTGAAGCTTCCTGGAGTGTCAACTGAAGGTGGCCACGAGACGACTAAGAATACGTTGGTTACCGAACAAATAAGAGCGAATAGCATAGTAAGAACCGATGCCAAGGAGCAGAAATTGGAAAAGTTCTTAATAAGTTCCCATAGTGCTGGTAAATTGAACAACAGCGTTGAGCAAAAGAATCCGAGGAATACGAGGGAAGTCAAACTATCGAGCATAATCCAAATGAGAAAACGAGTGGAAAATTCGTGCAGCTCAGAGCTTAGAAAGACCATAAAGGATATGGTATTTGTCGGAGTAGTCGATAAAACATTCACCTTATTTCAGTATGGAGTGAAGATGTATCTCTGCAATATGTTAAAGTTGTGGTGAGTGGTCGAAATCTTATTATTATTTATGTAAAGGGTGTATTACACTTCGAGCTAATGGTCTATTGTGTCCCCTACTAATGACTTGGAGAAGTTTGATCTCTTATGGGTCAGTGCCCCACAAGACTCCAGAATGTGGGGACTCGTTACAGGTGCTACAAAGTCTGGCAATACCTAGTGCCCTTAGGTGTTCCTTGAGGCTTTAGTACTTTAGGTACCTTCAGTAGGTTATCCTTATTTAGGCTGATAATTCCTTCGAATCTTTTTCAGTTATATTTCCATAGTAGTTTCTTTGTTTGCCTTAGGCCTAGATGCTGGCCCTGTTTGATCTCTCTGCTTTCCTGAATTCTTTTAGATTATGGTCCCCTATTCCGCAGTTCAGGACCTAAAAAGGCTTCTGTTGCATCTTGTTTTGTCAGAAAACTCGCTGCTTCGTTACATTCTATTCCGAATCCGATAGAGGGTTACTTTCTTTTTTCTTTGATAGCCGTCAGTACAGTATTAACCTCTAACCAGTCAGCAGTTCGGCGATTAGCCGAGATCTCGGTTTGAATAATGCTGCAGTGATTCAGAAAGTTAAATGAGAGGTAAATGTCCAGGTCCTCCGAGAAGACTTCGTCTACGGTTTTGAACTCATCTGTACAAATTGACAGCGCTTCGTTATACGCGTTGCGTCCACTCAGTTCTTTCCGGTAATGAGTGCTTATAGTCCAGGTTAAAATCTAATTCGACGGGCGGCCGGACGGTGACGCTTGGAAGTTGTCTGTGCATCAGTAGAATTCTCTCGTGTGTTGTTTTTCCATTGCTTGGAATATCTGTCTTATTGCAAAGTTGGCACCCAGTTGTTTCCCGACGATCTTAACACGGATACGGTATAGCATAGTCTGGAGTACCTCTGTGGGAGAAGTTCTCAGTGCATCGATAATACCGCTGCTCGTCGAGTTATTTTTTTGCACCAAAAGATTAAATCTACGTATTTCAAATGATAGAAATCTTCTTTCTTTCAGTCTGTTCAGCTGAAGATTGTAAGCTTCTGGATAAAATTCCCTTGGGTGCTAAAAAAAAAAAAAATAACTTGTATTGTGTTGCGGTAGTGGCTTGTCTGGTTTGATGTCCAAGGATCGTGTTTCTAGGAATCATTTCGTTGTAATGTTCCAAACTACTCATATTCGACGATTCAAAAGCTGAAGATTGGATGCTAGTTGGTGTAGCCTACGCCTCTGTGCCTCCTGGGCAATGTGGCGTAGATATTCAAACGATGTATTGCCGAAAAAATGTATCCCTTCGTCTTGCTTTTGAAAGCTCATCTACCTACAATTTTTGAGTTATTTTTCTTTTGCGTGTAAACCAATTTTTTAAACTTTTATCTTTTCAGTGAGGAGCTCTTTTACCAACGTCTGGTCTATGAATTCCAGTGTTTCAAAGAGATTTGCTTTAAACCTGGTCTTCCTGTTAAGGACCTTATCATCATTGCTATTGAATCAATTGGTTGGGGTGAGGAAGATGGCGACAAAGTAGAGTTAGCGCGACGGGCAACGAAAATTCTTATTGAAAAATCACTTTTACTACGAGAGTATTTCTCCATGAAAATTACCGAAGACGGTATACTTGAAAGCATCCCATCACTACTTGAAAATCACCTACCCAGCATCACCTTCCTTCCTCTCTATATGCTCAGGCTTTCCACAAAAGTCGAATGGAATACCGAAGAAGAATGCTTTGAAACCTTTTGCCGGGAAACTGCAACTTTTTATTCAAAGGTTACCATAGCAGATGCTTCAACAAAAAAACACAAATGGATGATGGAACATGTAATCAGTCCGTCCTTAAAGAGACATATCCAACCCACTTGTCAAATGAAGTCCCATCTGTATGAGTTGACCAATCTCCCGACACTTTATAAAGTTTTCGAACGATGTTAAGTTTAACGCAGGTTATTTATTGCAAATACAATTTGTGTTAATTTTATAAATTTGGTTGCCGTAATCGTTTTTCTTTGTGCTCGTTCAGTACATGTTTCCTAAGCTTGTCCATTATTTCGTTATCATACTCTGGTGGTATCGGCTTTGTGTTTGTTGCCCAATAGTAAATGTCCCAATCGTTTGTGACTCCGTTTATCAACTGGTCATACAAATCGGTTTGTTCTTTGGACAGACTCTCAAGATACTTTGAGACAAATGTGCTCAGAAGCAAATCATTTTCCAGCATTCCACGTTTACGTGACTGATAGACAAGCCTAAAAAAATGAATGCATAAACATAAGTAAAACTTTATACAATATTAATCACAAAACTAAATACACGTCCTTTATTGAATTACATTCTTAATAAAAAACAGTTTCTACAGATTAAATAGATTTTTTTTTTTAAATGAACTTAGAAAAACGAAAAACAAAATAAAAAAAAAAACAAATATTTGGCGCAACAGCTCTTTAAAGTGCCAGGGCCTAGCTTCTCGCAACCATTCATGTTATGTGCGTTATATTTTTCACACGAATGGAAGGGACCTACAGTTTTTAATGCCGACTCCGAACGGCGATTTGAAAAGCTTTTTCGTGACAACAATACTCTCGGATGTTTGTCAGACGCTCGCGTTTTCTGGGATTCGAACTTGGAACCTCATGCGTAGTGATCCGACACACTAACCACTTACGCCACGGCGCCCACAAAAGCGAAAAACAGGTAACTTTAAAAATAAAAAATAGAATAGTATCGTTCTTCTTTGAGGAATATACGCAAGGTCTCGGCATTGAAAGTGCGCTGTGCAGTTTTTCATACTGTTTCACTGTAGTTTGTTTTTTCTTTTTTAAGTGAACACGTGTGCTATGACGGTAGACAATGGAAATTTGTTTTCAGCTATTTTTATTAAAGTGTCGGCATTTATTTTTCTTGAATAATTTTAGTTTGTGAACACCATTTTTTTCACACGCTGGTCATCTAATAAATAATGCGGGTTCTGGATACTACCAAGTTGTTTCACCAAGCCCTCCAATTTTTTTTTTATAATTTGCACACCGAAGGGATTATGAATGTCCTTATACAGATTCTAAGGGCACGGGCAGATATGAAAATATGGGAGAGGAAAATATGCCGGTTTATGTTGGCTTTAAATATTTGAAGATTGTTTTGTGTAACATGATGTAAACACTCTTAAATTACTCTTACAGTTATGACGAGGAAATATAATAGAACCTGGTAGATCATTCCACATACGTGTCATTCGGCTTATAAACGATTCTCTATATTTGAAAATACGTACGAAGTTGAGCTTCAGTGTGAACTGATGTCCTTTCGAAGCATGACGCGTATTGCTGGTGGAATTTTGAAGGAGAGGAATGCAACTGGAACGACACATTTTTACGATGTTGGAGTGAGGCTATGAAGTTCGCAATGTCTCTATTGCATACATACCTTACCTTATATAGAATGTGCAGAACGGTCTTGGGTGCACCAGACTAGATGTGGACGTTATATTCCAGCTTTGGGTGGATGAATCCGTTATAGATTGAGGCCAAATCAGACGGGGTCAAATATTTTTTGCACCGCTTAAGGGATCCAAGACGTTTTGCGACAATTTTGTCTTCCTCGAATATGTGATAATGCCATCGAAGATGGTTATTGATGCACATACCGAGAATGGCAAGTCTTTCGGTTTCAGTGATGCAAGTACCATTAATGGCTAAGGGTCTTGGTTCCGCTTGAGACTTGGTTGAACCCCATTTAATTATGCTTGTGTTTAACATGCGTTACCGTTCTTGCTCTACGGCTAAAGGGTCTCTGACGTGAGTTAAGGAAGGAATATGAAAAACTTAGGGTACTGTCATCAGCGAAGGAATGGATTGGACTAGAAGCTGCAAACAAGAGATCATTTATAAAATTGAGAAAGAGAGTCGGAGACAAAACAGAGACTTGGGGAATACTAGTATTTATATGGTGAAAAGCCGTCCAAGAGAACGAATGCTGATGTCTAATCCATTGAAGAAGAGACGCATCGATGCCATATGCACACATTTTCAACGAAAGAGCCTGGTGCCAAACTCAGTCAACTATCAAGCGCAACCATCCATGTTTTCCATATCTCATTGAGATATGCCTTTAAATCACCAGTGGACCTGTTGCTACGAAAACCAAACTGCCGGTCATTGAGGAGTTTTGTGAATTAAGATATTTCACAACCTGACGTAAGTACAATGGGTCGGTAATTGGACAAAGATGAAGATTCCCCGTTTGAATAGACTCTTCTCGAATAGAGCCTATAAGAGTATGATAGACAGAAAAGCTTACGCAGAGGTTTTGCCAGCAAGGAAGAGCACCTCTTCGGAACTTTGAGTACGAGTGCGAAAGTGGTCCCATACAAAATTCGACGCTCTCAAATACAGGTCGAGAGAATGCACTATCTGGCGGCGTGGATTTCGCTGCAAGTGAGCAGCAAGCAGATTGGCCTTCCTTCAACTGACAGCTGGAATGTCATTGCAAATAAGCTTTGAAGTCAGAATTTTTAATATTTTTGACGAATGACCAAAAATGTTCAGTACCTTTGGTTATTTGTCGTAAAAATAAGATTTTTTTGCATTTTCTTATTTTTTTTTTTTATTTTAACATTTGAGCACTTCGTTCTCTCGCTTAAATTTCGATCTGTTCCTCAACAGGACTGTTACTTGGGATGAGAAATGGCTTTCTTATGAAAACATTAAACGTCCAAGGAAGTGGCTGAGTTCTTCAGATAAACCCAAGCAAATGTCTAACGCAGGTCTCCACCCAAAAGAGATAATACTCGGTCTGGTGGGATATGCGTGGTGTTGTCGATTTTGAAAATACAAAATCGATCCAAACGGAAAATGAAATGTGTAACTCCTCAAAATGTTTATGTACATAGTTGAGGGGGTTTTAGGGACGCAATTCATGTTTTAAATTGGGGGTAATTTCAATTGAAATATGTCCTCAAATGTGGGGACACAAATTGTATGTTTAATAGCAGATTGGGCGGTAACATTTCAGCATACAAAAAGGAAACGAAACGTATCACATCTTCAAATTGGTACGAGTAGTTCAATAAATATTTGGGCAGTAAAATTAATAAAATGGGCAGTAACGCACGTCCAGTTATTAAATATATGCTTCGCTAAGGGTGAGTGCTTGTTGTTTGGCAGGCGCCTATATCTTAACAATACTTGAGTGACCCGCTTCGCTGGCGTCGTTTTCGATGACATTTAATATTATTAGGAATGCATTCCAATACAAGCTGTATAGTTAATTTTGCGTTTTACTGCAAACATTTCCTACCTCTGCTTCTGTACTTCCAGCGATTCATTTACTTTCTTTGGATACTCCGGAATCGGCAAATGGATGGGATCATCAAAGTCAACGATGGGTATGTCGGCATGATTGACCGACGGTGGTTTGTCTGAAATACTGCTTGAGTAACAACGCTGAGCCGCCACAATGTTGGGGTACCGCAGTACAAGCGAGAACTAGAAATAAAAATCCGTTTAAGTAAAAAGCATTGAGCAAATGGAACCACGCAGTAGTTCTTGTTATATAAGACCAAGTTGTGAAATTCATTTTTAGAAAAACTAGAAACTAAATTTACTTCAAAAGCTTTGCGCAACATGGCTAAGAACAAGCCCGGAGAACTATTTGTTAACTGAATAGTCTATTAAAGCAGTTATTCGCCCACCACGTTTAGTTTTTAAAATAAATTTGGAATTTTATGAATAAAAACAAAGAGACGTTTTACTTCGGCGGCGCTGTCATTCTCAGCTGGAGAGCAGGGTAGTGTTCGTTAAAAATCAATAGTGCTATCGATACTATCGAGTATCGAACTATCAAAAACCTCGATGTTTTTTGTTATACATCGATAATTTATTTTTAAATTAAAATTGCTACTAGCCTAGCAAACAAAAACAAAATACATCTGTGAGTTCGACTACTCTGCACCCGAAGCGGGGTCGAGGCGAGTCAACTTCTTTTCAACTCAACCCGTGTATACATATCGTTCAAACCGAGTTGACGCCAAATTCAATCCTCATGTGCTTTTTACTGACCGAACACAATGGTGAAGTTAAAGCTATACGCCTGTAGCGCTGTCAAAAAATCGCGCACTGATGAAGGTGATTACGAGCACAATGGTGAAGCGCTGCACGGGTGTTTGTTGTTCGAAATCCAAATACTTTGGATTTTTTTTTTTTACACCTTGGCTGTATTTTTTTTAGTGTCATAGAATATTGTTCCTTTTTACTTGATCGATTAATTTTGTGTATTTACTGATGTGCCGCGTCTTTTTATTTTGTTTTGTATGGAAAAAACGCGCGCTGCAGTGAAGCTTAAGTTAACTCCACTTCTACTTCAGCCACAAGCTTCAGCTTCACATTGTGTTCGAAGTATTGGATGTGTGTGTATTTAACTTTGACAGCGCGACGTATTTCAGCTTTAGCTTCACCATTGTGTTCGGGCAGTTACCTTTAAACGGCACGTTTTTATTGATTTCAACCATGTATGTATAGACACCAGTTATGCTGAACTCCACGTATAATACTTTGCAGAATTGCTGGAACTGCGCGCTTGTAAGCTGTGTTCCAGTATCGCTGACGATGGCTTCTGGGTTTCCAAAACGCGCAAATAAACTGGATAAAATATCGATGGTATACGCGGTGGTTATTGTGATTGTTACAAGTACTTCTGCCCATTTTGAATGGGCGTCTACAATGATGAGGTAGAACCGAACATTGACTGGAACAGCGAAATAAACATGTATACGTGTCCACGGACCTGGTGACTTTGGCTATGAATGAGCAGTTACACGGATGGATGCATTTGTCAGAATTCTTTATGTACTCCTCGATCTCCTGTCTAGATTCTTCATTTGGAATTGTTCGGGTGATACTGGTGAAGCCTTCGGAGTATCTGCTGATGGAAACACTCTGAAATGATAACTCTTTCACCGAACATAAGACATCCGTTGGAAACTCATGAAGCGTTGATTGGCAGGGGTAGTATGGTGTAATTTCGCTGCTAATCTCAGTCTTATTTGGCCGACTATTTGTCAAATATTCGATGACTCCTTGGAGTATTGACGATCGTTTTGTTTCTCGAATTATGTCGTCATGTGTCAGAGGAAGTGTGGATATCGCCGTAAATAGTGTTAATCGGATATCTTACTCTCATGTGCGTACTACGCCTTTATCCGTTGAATCGTGCTTGTTGATGACCCTTGAGAGAATGTCCGCGTTTTCGGAGTGGTCGGTTTGAACATATTCAATGGTGAAATCGTAGGCTTTCAAAACCGAAGCCCATCGCTTGAGATGGTTCGCTGTGTATGCTGGGATAGCTTTTTCAAGCCGAAAATGGCAAGAAGTGGCTTGTGGTCAGTCTGAAGCACGAATTTCAGCCCATATACGATCCAATAAAACTTCGTTACAGCAAAAATGAGGGCGAAACCCTCTTTCTCGATTTGGCTTAAATTTCTTTCAGCACTGGAAAGTATTCTCGATGCGTGATATATGGCTTTGATTGATCCATCTTCGAATTGGTGTAGAATGCATGCACCGATGCCGCTGTTTGATGCGTCGCCAGCGACTAAACTATTTTAGTGCGTGAGAAGTAAATTTGACTGGAGAATCTTTTTAAATCTCTCGAGCTATCGCGGGCATTCTGGAGTCCAATACCATTTCGCGTCCTTCTTCAGTAACTCTTTCAGTGGATAGCGCAGATATATTTACTTGTGTGATGAGATGTTTGAACGCTTGTGCATTTTGTGCAGTACTCTTCTCGATGACGCTTCTGGCTGCACTGTCGACATGTGTGTGTTTTGTATGTACAGTCACTTGAGTAGTGCATCTCGCCACAGAACCAGCAAGGGGTAGGCATCGTCTTTGTTTTCTTCTGAATGTTCTTTTGCGTCGATGCCGAACGATATTTGCGTCGGACGGCGTTAACGCTATTTACCTCAATTAGTGCGGTATTACTCTTGAGACTGGAAATCCGATGACATTCAGCAACCAGACTCTGCAGAGTTGTGTTGGCTGCAGTGGCTCCGTCTATGATGGAAAGCAGCTTCGTTCTGATGTCGGCGTACTGGTGCGATTGGAGACCACACACAAACACAAGGCACTTGAACTGGTCCAATGTTAGCTCTAATAGCTTGAACTGCTGGCAGTGTTTGTTTATAATACATTCGCGTCATACTCATTGAAGTTTTCAAGTTCAAACTTGATTAATTGTAAAAATTTGTATCGCAAACTAAACAAGGATTCGTGTCAACTGAAAATATTCTTTAGGTGTTTCACTGCGTCAGTGAACGATGCATCCTTGGGAGCTTTCGGCAGGATCGAATTGGTGTAGAGCTGATGACATCGCGTGCTCAATTTCATCAGAATAAGTTGCGTTTTTGCTTAATAAGAAAAGTTGACCGCATCTTCTGTGAAATGTGTCATAACGCGAATACCAATCCTCGAATGTGGCATTGCTGTCGGGGGCGAAGTCAAATTCTGTGATGCCTTGGCCTAAACTTTCTATACAAAACTCTGCGTCTGCAGTTGGTTCAGCTGGTGGATGATTAGGAATGGAGGCATTGCTACCTGCACTCAACGTTGTGCCCAATTGCTGTAGAAATTCTTGTTAAGACTTCACCATACTTACCTGTTGTGCCAAACTTGGTTCTTTTTGTTTTTAATAAACTCGAGCAAGCCTTTGTGTGTGTGTGGCATCCATTTTGCGTATCTTACTGATCTACTTATTTAGGTGCCGCTGCAGTTCTGGACGGACCTGGGCCTCAGCCAACAAACCTCTCCAGCCAGCCCAGTTGCGCACGCCAAGTTGGTTGAGGTCCCCCTCCACTTGCTTGCGCCACCTACCGTGAGGCCGCCCTATACTGCGCCGTCCATCCGGAGTGGATTCGAAGACTTTCTTGGCTGGAACATTGGGCTACATCCGCTCTAAATGACCCAGCCATCTTAGTCGCTGTATGTGAACTCTTCTGGCTAAGTCGATGTCCTTGTATATGCCGTATAGTTCAGCATTGTACCTTCTCCTCCAATTGCCGTCTATCCAGACGTGACCAAATATCGCACGAAGAACTTTTCTCTCAAAATAACCAAGGACATTCTCATCCGATTTTGCCCAAGCCCATGCGTGCTGAAGTTCACCCAGATGTGCTTGCGCAGGTATGAGTGTTCAGCTACACATATGTATGTATGTACATATATCTTGAGACTCAGCATGCGCTCATCGTTAGTTTACTGTCAGATGGCTATACAGCGGGCACCACGAGGAGGTGATGATGCGATTTTGGCACGCCGTAAGTATGTGCATACATATGTATGAATTACACGATTTACGAAGAAAATGTTCATACAAGTTTGAATGCTTTATTTTTCTTTAATGATTTTTGGGTAGGGTACTGCACTTTTCGAAGTACTATCAAATTCTCGTCGCCACTGTTGGATCTTGGGATCTACCAAAGTATAAATCACTAAAAGAAATGAAACACGAGTCTTGAGTAACAGTAGAACAAAGAATGTAGTTTTACATCTGTTTTACTTTCTGCACTAAAATTCGCAATTTGTCAAATTTCCACGAATGTGGGTAAAATTCTCTCAGAGAGAGGTAAAATTACCAAAAAGTAAATGAACGCGTTGAACCACAAAAGTTGACCACTTTTTAAACGTCAAACCTAAAACCCAATTGTACACGAAAGACAGAAAGAGAAGGAACAAACCAACAAAAAATCAAATATACAACGATTTTACAGATTTGACAGTTTTCACAAACAAGGCCACAGAAATTTCTTGCACTAAAATTCGCAGCATGAGGAAATTTCTTACTCTCTCGAGAGCACTCACTTCTGTCAAAAACTACGAAAATGCTCAATACTCCAACAGGTTTTCGTAAAAATTCGTAACTTTTCGTAAAAATTCGCTGTTTTGGGAGGGTACGCGAACAGACCTTTCATTGCTAGACGATGAAATCCTAACAGTGCACAATATGACGTATGTGAATATTTTAATAAGGGATGCCAGTGTGCAACCATGTCGTGTTGCCAGCAGAAATCAATTGTTGAATAGGAAAAAAGAATTCGTCAAGTGTTTGTTCGCATATATACCCCGTTTATATGCAGAGTCGAGTAGTCGAGTCAGGTTCGAGTCACAGCTCTGTTAGCTGAGTCGAGTCCAGTCGAACCCGTTTGGAATCGAAAGGCGTTTATATGCATTTGGAACCAGTTTGGAACCAGTTCCGACTCTGCATATAAGCGGGGTAATAGATGGGTTCCGCTGGAATCTAATGTCGTTTTCCATTGGTTTCAATCCCGATTTCACTCCTTTTTGATTCCAATGGAACATGTGAAATCGCCCTCTGCTTACTTCTGCGTGTGTTGGTGAATGTCTGATTTTTTGTCTACATTTTTTACAGACAAACACAGCAAAAAATGGCTTCTTTTTGCCCAATGGAAAAGGATATTAGCAATCCCATCATGTTTTTATTAATAACATATTATCAATTTGTTAATTATATCTATGTAAAATTTGTTTCTATTAACTTGCCCGAACTGAGAAAATAAAATAAACAAAGGAATGCGTCTTGTACCATATGACTTTGACAAGTAGTCCGATGTAAGGGTTTATATGTGTGAGTGCATTTTGAAAGCTCTCCCAAATGAAATCCGGAACAGAAAAACACTCCCGGAACAGCACTCCAAACAGCCAATGGAACATGATTGGGAGTGCTTTTTCTGTGCAGAATAGAATAGAAGACACCGTTCTACCTGTCAATTTGTGCCTTAACTTCTACGTTTTGGATCTATTATTTAACCGGTTGCTTAAAAAGTATCGTGAACTATATTTTTCTGGAGGATCGACAAAATACAATAACCAATCTAATGACACAAAACATACGGCGCTTTCTCACATATTCACCCTGATTGTCGTTGGCGTTTGTCGTTTTTCGACGATTGTCGTTTTATTCTTAAGATGTACCATGAATCCATTTTCATAACTTTTTCACTGTGAAAGTGTTGTAATAGTGTTCTACACGACAAACAAATTGCTTAGTAATGTTTAACGGTTAGCAGGTCGTAGCTATGAATAAAACAACAATCGTCGAAAAGCGGAAAACGCCAACGACACTTAGGGTGATTTTTAAGGATACCGAAATCGGGGTTACTTATTATTGGTCCAAAGATGCTCTATAAGTATGAATCAATATGCACACTGTTCCACAAAAAAACAGCCTTACGAATTATGATTTTATGACCCAGTTGTATTTTCAAGACTTGCATGGGTGTAATTGCAGTTTTTGTAACTGATCTTTTCGATATAGAAGAAAGAGCACTAAACTGATTAAGCATTACTGAACTAGAAGTTTGTGAAAGTGCTGTAAAGTTTTTTTATGAAAGGCATACAAATCCCACAATGCGAAGCAGATACAAATTTTCTAGTGAACATTTTTCAAATAGGTAGATTGCACAAGTTGTGGGAGCGGAACCTGAGACCAAAAGACCAAGAAAATCACAAAAAAGAAATAAGAGGAATTGAACGAGATGTGTCCTACTGACATCAGCACTCGGAGTCAGTGTTCAACGCCGGTTTAATGAGGAGGATCTACTGGCGACTGGCAAAGAGCCTCTTCTCTTTTCGTTAATGAAGATATGTATAATGATATATGGGCTACAGAGCATAGAGAATGGACTCAATAATGAATCAAAGTTTAATTTGGTTGGACCTACTGGAATGCAGCCAGTTCGAATGAGATACAAGGACTGATATTCCTACGAACGCATGCTTCGCACCGTTTAACATTTTTCATATATAATGGTTTTGGGATGCTTGCGTTCCCTGTCATCATGCTCGCTCTGTGCACTGTTTTGTTCTTACAGATATCCCAATATAAAGTGGAAATTGAACTTGATTGTCTAAATCGGCCTGGAATGAAAATAACACAGTCTTTACTGTTATCGAGAATTGGGTCAAATATGGGCCGCAAAATATGCGACAAAGTACCCAAAACTACACATGTACGGCACGGCAGTACGCAATGACTGCAGATGTTTGACACCATACCAATTGCAATGTATTCGGCTTCACATCAGCCGCAGCAATGGCACTGAAATAAATAGTTTCCGGTATTTTCTCTGTTGAAACCTCTGCGCGCTTAGTTCTTTAAACTCACCACTGCTTGATGTGAAAGAAAACACACCAACAGCGAATCAACGAAATTCTTGCTTATTTCATCAAATCGTCAAATCCCCGATTCATTTGTCTCGCCTGACCGCTACAAAATCGGACTCCTCTATTCCAGAGTGGAGGATCATTTTAATGTTCCACATACCTATCAATCGTAGTTCTTACTCTTGCTGCCGCCTCGGATACTAGCACCAGCAAATTGTTGTACTAAAATGCTTCGCCTTGGGAGTGTGTTGGCTTTATTGAAAAAATATTTACTAAGAACAGTACATTTCGATACGAGTGAACTTTATATTGGCTTAATCTTGAAATGCAGTCCAATGAGCGAGAATACCAGGCACTTTAAATCCTGAACGAGGTAGTAGAAGCACCTCAAACCTTCGGGGTCCTTGGATCTGTTAACGTCGACCAACGAACCAGTTTTTGAGGTAGTAAATGAGATGTGCTCATCGCCAATCACAATCTCTAGCTCCTGAGGAACAAACAATTTAGAAGACCGTAGTTGCCTCCCCAATGTATTCGAGCTCACCTGTCGACCGACCCTATCCGGTGGCGGCCAAGGCGTATCATCTTCTGCCATTATTTCGGAGTCCAGTATAATCCTTTTTAGCTCCTCCATCACAGACTGGTGGACGAAAGCCTCTTTCCGGATCATGGTATCGTTCTTGTAATTGGAATTGTTTGCGTAGCGCAATTTGCCATCGGGACGGAACTCGAACTCCAAAAATTCGTGACCGAATTTACCCTTATGTCCTACATAGTATCGTAGATAGAAGTCTTCGGTAGACATGGTACAGACTTGAGTCAGAAATGTATGAAATACGCGGAAAAAGTTTTTATAAATTGCCGACGGATATTCGCGTTTGTATAAAATAACCTAAAAGAATGGAAAACGGAGAGTCCGACTGTCAGCCTTTGAAATTGTCAGAATTTTAAAAGTGATGCCAAGTCTTAAGATGTTTTTGTTTTGTAATGCACAAAAAAAAATTGCTGCATCCAAGGCTTTGAACTTTTTGTCCTCTAGGCGGTCCAAAATGTATTACCTAAATGAAATCTTCATTTTATGAGCGAGTTTAAGAGGGATCCAACCTCGCGCTTTAAGATTGATCTGTTTTAGTCTCATGTGGGGTAAGCAAATTAGAAAAAAATTATCGAAGTGCCTTTTTGCTTCAATTTAGGTTCACAATATTTAATTAGGATGGTGATGGTGTAGCGGTAACTTCATCAATTACTACGCTAATGGTCCATGGTTCAAATTTATGATGTCAGCAATCATTTTTATTTATTTCTCATGAACTATATAAAAAGTTAGTCCGATCAATTGCGATAGCCTGTGTTACCACTATTGTCTGTGTTCATATTGATGAACAAGTGAGCGAACAACTTGTTGGATGATTATATTAATATGCCATTAGGTGGTCGGGGAAAAAAATACATACTGTATAGACATCTTTGATGATAAATTTTTTTTCATTTAAGCTTTAACTTAGTACAGGTCTTTACATATTTCAATTCAACTTGATTATTTATTTATTTTTTCTTCACTTAAAAATGTATTGTTACATTGCTCATCTTAAAAAGTAACAAAACATTTTTTGTATGCTTTATACCATGTTCCCACCGAACCGAAATCCGGAGATTTCGATGAATTTTTACCGAAATCTCGAAAGCCGTTACCACCGAGTTAAAGTGATGTCATATGTCAATAATTCACATTTGCGTAGGCTGGAGTGCGTTCCAAATCAAGCAAATATTATTAATAATACCTTACATCTTGGAACAGCTGAGATAACCAAATTAATCATGCTCGGGAGTGGAGGTAAGTTAGGTTTTCAGAACCACAATCAACGATTTTTTTTTTTAATTTGCACGCACTCAAGGGGCTATGAATAACATGTTTGTACACAGTGTGGGTGTTGGAAAAAATAGATAGAAATTTGGTAGAGTAGTTTAAAGCTCAGCTGTTTATGCTTCAAAGAAACTCCGTGGATGCTGTCCAAATAACTGGGGAAATTTTAATTCATTTTTTTTCCGATAACCGATGTCATAGACAAATCAATCATCCAATAGAGCGAACAATTTTTCCAGCCATATGACCAAGCTACTGCCAGTTTCACGCCTTCGCAGTAGTGTTCACCATTAGAATGACAATTGACGACCTTACTACTAGACCATTGTCACCCCCAAAGATAGCCAAAATGAGAACTGCCATGAGACGTGTTCCACTGAGGGAAGAAATAGCTTCGTATCGGTGAACTTTATAATATTTTTTTGTTTTGTTGATACATTTTTATCACGCAAATAAGGTTTTTGTACTTATTTTTATTTCTGCGTCTTACAACTCACTCCCGTGTTAATTTTAAGTTCAATATCCCCTTCCGAGAATGTTGTCTCACTTAAAAAAAGGAAATCCAACTAAGAAATTGGCGAAATATCCCTTTTTCCTTTGTATTCTTACGATCACAAGGAAAGAGAAATGGCAAATGCTTTCACCTTATGTGAAATTAATTTATTAACTCGATCTAGTCCCAAATCAAAACTCGCATATTTCGCAAATTTCGCAAATTGCGATGTCTATGACATCGGCTATCGAAAAATTAATTAAAATTTTCCAGTTATTTGGACAGCACCCCCGGAGTTTCTTTGAAGCATAAACAGCTGAGCTTCAAACTACTCTACCAAATCTTTCTCTCTCCCTATCCTTTTTTTCAACACCCACACTGTGTACAAACACGTTATTCCTAGCCCCTTGAGTGCGAGCAAATTAAGAAAAAAATTCTTTGATTGTGGTTGTGAAAACCTAACTTACCTCCACTCCCGAGCATGATTAATTTGGTTATCTCAGCTGTTCAAAGATGTAAAGTAGTATTCATAATATTTTTTTTGACTTGGATCGCACTCCAGTCTATAAAATGCCAATTATTGACATTTGAAATCACTTTAACTCGGTGGGAACGGCTTTCGAGATTTCGGTAAAAATTCATCGAAATCTCCGGATTTCGGTTGGGTGGGAACATGGTATAAATAACAAGTGCCGAAAGTATCATTATTGTATAGTGAAACCTGTCCAACTTGGCTAGTCGCGGTGCACAATTTTTTGACCAAGTTATGCAAGTGGCCAACTTAAAAGAGTGTGTGTTTTTTTGACGAAAATAGAATAAAAGTTGATTGAATTCATACCATCTTCTTTTAAATTATATGTTTCGTTTCTCTTACTTTACGCAAATGCTAAAGACATCTTTTTTATTTTTTCCGCCTCGTAATCCTTTTTGTTATATTTTACTCAAACTATTATACAAGTAGAAGCACTTTAATCCTTGAAGCCAATAGTCTACAAACTGAAAATACTGCATCATATTATTGCAAATGATGAAACACCTATCAATCGTTATTGTACCGCTATTCTCTGGAATTGCTGCATGTATGTATGTGCCTATAAATATGCTGATAAGCATTGCTTGTGGCTAACTTTCGCAGGTTTTTCAATGTGTGAGATGAGGTAAAATAGGGAAATTTCCATCCAAGTTCCAATATAGCCAGGTGGCCAACTTATGCAGGCCTTGTAAGAACATTTTGTATGAAATTCTCTTCCTGCATAAATATTCCAGCCAACTTCAAGGTGGCTAACAGGTTTTACTGTAGAAGGTATAAATAATCAATGTGATAAGTATTTGTCTAAAAATGTGTTGAGGGGTTTGGATGTTCGAAAGAAATAAAAAGTTAAAATAAAATCAAAGGCAAGCAGAAGAAATCGAATTATCATATCAATTTTTAAATTACTATCTGGATTAAGTTATTAATTTCAATAAATTTAAGTTAAAAAGCCTATTTTTTAATCTTCCTGTTAAATGCATAAATTGAGCGAATACATCGAAATTCAAAAGGTAACGTATTGTATAATCTAGGTAGGACTGATGTACAAAAATTCAAAAAGTACTGAGAATTGTGGACTGGAATGTACAGATGATTTCTCTCACTACTGCGTAATGTATATGCAGGTGTTATGCTATTCAAAGCATAACCACTTCTAAAAAAAACTGTGATCAAGTCTTCTCTTTTTTCCAAATATAATAAATAGTTTTTATTATATACTTTTGAGCAACTAGCAAAGGTCTTAGATCATTTTTAAAAGTACCACCCCAACAAACTATACCATATTGAGCCTTAGATTGAACCAAACCATAACAAATAGTCTCCAGTAGTTGCGGCAGCAGATCAAGTGATACATAACATAAATGATTAAAAGCAAATATTTAAGAGGTATAGTTATGTGCTTTGCAGTTCATTTTACTATCAGTAGTTAAACCAAGATACTTAAGCCCATTTACATGTTCCATGCGGAAACACTTCAAAGAACATCCTACATTCACATAATTAGTTGGAGAGCAGTTAGAAACACAACACGTTGTACTGCTCAAAGATACATTTTTGTTGAATGATAAGTGAAGAATATAAATCAAGATGGGGTAGATTGAAAATATTACTTTTGTTTTTTCACTTATAACAAGTTTATAAATTCCGAACCAATTTCTTAATAATTCCAAATCGAGATTTATATCAGCAATGAGGTCTAAAACGGATGAACTAGAATACGCGCAGGCTATACCAACAGCAAAACCGGTTACTTTAAGTTTTAAATTAAAATTAATATACACAAGGAATAAAATTGGGCCAAACACTATCCTTGAGGCACTTGTTTATATAACGGCTTTCACTAAATCCATCACCTATTTTAATCCTTAGCTTTCTACCTTCAAGAAAAGAAGCAAACCAATAAAGATTGAAACCTCTAAAGTCGGCTTTTTCTAATATTCTTAACATAATAATATAGTCCACTGTATTGGAAGCCTAAGTTATATCAAGATATAAAGGCGCAGAAATTATTTTTATCCATACATTCATAGGCAAGAGAACTTTCATTTAGTAGGGCATCTTCAGCTTATTTTCCGGTTCTAAATCCGTACTGAAATGAGTTGAAAATGAAATATTATGAAGATAAGATAGCATTCTATGTTTAACAACTTTTCCGAATATTAAAAAAACAAAAAAAAACTGGCGGATCTTTTATCACATTTCTTTCAAAAATTGGAATAACGTCCACCATTTTGGAACTACGTGGAAATTTACCTTGAAGAAAACTTTTGTTAAATATTGCTGTTAAAATCTCAGCTTTATTAAGGCATTCTTTTCTGAGAAAGTTATTAGAAAAACTATTTATTGATAGTACAGAAATAACTTTATAAACATCAATAAAGAGATATTGGATCAAAATAAAAACTATACCAATGCAATACTTATGTCCTTTAACCCCTCGGGGGGCATAGGGAGTCAACCACGCCTGCGCGCCATCGTGTTCGGAGTTCTGCAACGCGTTTGAGCTGCCTCCAACTCATTCCTAAAGAGCTCGATTCCTCCTCAACTGTTCTGCGCCACGTTTGCCTAGGGCGTCCCGCTATTCTGCCTGCCTGGGTGAGCAGATTCCACTGCATAGCGTATTTCGCAATGCAGTTGTCTTCGCGCCGTAGGGTGTGTCCAATCCATTGCCACTTTCTTCTTCGTATAGTAATGCTTATAGGTTCTTGGCCCGTTCTCAGATAAAGTTCTTCGTTGGAGATGCGGTTCGGCCAAAAAATCATCAAGATGATTCTTAAGCATTTGTTTACGAAGACTTGCGGCTTGCGTGTGTTAATGGTGTCCACCTTCCAAGTACTGCACCCATAAAGCAGCACTGATTCTACGTTGGAGCGGAACAGTCGTAGCTTGGTTCTTAAGCTAATAACATTGCTTCTCCAGATTTTGGACAGCATTCCGAACACAGCTTTAGCCTTCCCGATTCTGCTGCACACATCCAGTTCGGTGCCACCGCGATTAGCCGAGACGACACTTCCTAAATATAGAAAGTTATCAACTTTCTCGACTTGCTTTCCGGCAATGTTAAGTTGAGCGCGGGTATTGGAAGTGCTCAGGGCTTTTGTTTTGGCTGTGTTTATTTTTAGCCCCACTTTGTTTGCCTCAGCTTCTAGATTTTGGGCCATCAAATGAAGATCCATTATCCGATGTGAAAGTAGACAAACATCGTCAGCGTAATCTAGGTGTTTAAGGTAAGATGTCATAGTCCAACGAATTCCAGAATTAGCTTCCGTCAATGCTGCACGGAGTACATCGCTGATAACCACCAAGAACAATAGTGGGGACAGTATGCACCCTTGACGTACTCCGCTTTGGACTTCAAAGTCCTCCGCCACCTTACCATTGTGCACGACGTGACACTTGCCGCCCTCATATGTAGCCTTGATAATAGCTATAAGCTTTTCTGGAATGCCTCTCCTGCGCAAGGCCAACCAGATAGCATCTCGATTCAAGCTGTCGAAAGCCTTCTCGAAGTCGATAAACAGTAAATGTAGCGGAGACCTATACTCAACGCATTGTTCGATTATGATCCGTAAGGTGTTTATGTGGTCGATGCAGGAGGATCCAGCGCGAAAGCCTGCCTGTTCGACATCGAGAGTTGAATCTAAATGATCTTTAATTCGTTCTAGAATTATTCTAGCTATTATTTTGGCTACAGCTGGAAGAACACATATACCTCTCCAGTTACCGCACTCCATCAAGTTACCCTTCTTCGGAAGCTTAATGATCATCCTCCTTTTCCACTCATGTGGAAATTGTTCACTATCCCAAGCTCTCCGTATTAGCGGATGCAGCAGATCTGCCGATGTATTTGGCGCCGCTTGAAATAGCTCGGCAGGGATGCCATCAATACCCACCGCTTTGTTTTTCTTGAGGGACTTGATTGCTGTTATTATTTCAGCTTTACTGGGAGGTACGGTGCGAATTCGGGAATTTGTTGCTTCGAACTGCTCATTCGAATTCAAGATCATACCGCCGTCGTCTAAGTGATTTAGCACTGCAGCAAAATGTTCTCTCCATCTAGTGAGCTGATCTTCTTCTTCTTCCTTTTATCAGCGAGGCTATGATCCGAAAACAAGGGATCACAGCCCTCCCACTTCACCGCATTTCTACTGATCCGCCTGTGGGGTACGCCTATTTGACCTCAGAAAATATAAGCAGGCCTGCCGATTTTGGATCACTCGGTTACTGAGGCCAATGAAATGCCGATGTCGTCGCATTTGTCTGATCCAGGCGTTTATAGGCCTGCCTTTCCTACATCGCGATGTCTTTGGAACGTGCATAGATATTGCCTTTTAAAAAGGGTTCAAATGATCTCTTCTTTGAACGTGGCAATACCAGCTGAGCCGGTCGCGCTCTAATTTTTGTACGATGGTTTCCTTGATGTGAAAGCTTCCACGGATCTTCGAACTTCTTATTCGATCAAGCTTTGTCACTCCTGCTGTCATGCGAAGCATCTTCATCTCAGCTGCCGTTAATTTACTCTCATACTTTTTGTACATCGTCCAACATTGTGAACCGTATGTGAGCGTTGGACGTACAACTGCGGTGTAGAGCCTTCCTTTCAACTTAGGGGGCATTTTTCTGTCACAGAAGATAGCGGAATTTTCTCGCCACTTCATCCACCCTACGCTTACACGATGATTGATGTCGTCATCACAAGTTGCTTTGCTATTGGTCATAGATCCCAGATATTTGAACTTTTCGCACTTGGGAAGCACTGTTCCATTCAAATAAATGTCTGGAATAGGCCTGAGTGGATCAGAGAACGGGCAGCACAAGTACTCTGTCTTTTTTGAACTAATGCGATACCCATTTCCCTCCAAAACGTCCACCCACACATCAAGTGCTCGTTGCAGGGATGTAGGATCCTCACTTATGATGGCTCCATCGTCAGCAAAGAATAACTGATGTCTAGTGAGCTGATCCTCATCCGAAATCAGAAGGTTACCGTCTAGACTCTTCACTGGGTGTTGTTTGGAGTTTCGACCACCAATGAGCTCCTTAGTGATGTTGTAAACAGTCCTACTGTCGCACCTACTCGCTGCTTCTTCAGGCCTTGAGGCCAGTAAGTTGACATGTTGACGTTTGTCACGTCTCACACTACGCTGCACTTCTTTCTTCTTCGCACGGTATTGGGCTTCAAGCTCGGTTCTCTCTACTGCTGAGGCCGCTGCAATCCGAGCCTTGATTGCTGTACGCTCATCGATCCGTCTCCAGGTGTCTGTAGAAAGCCATGTGCGGTGGTGTTTCTGCTTTTTACCGACATAAGTGCGTGCCCCAGTCGCAAAAGCATTTTTCACAGCACTCCAGTGGTCATCCATGTTCTCTATGCTGCTGATTGCTTCTGCTTCTAAGGCAAGATGGTCCCCGAACTGTTGGCGCACTTGGGGAACCTTGAGCCTGTCGATATTAAACCTGGTGATGTTAAGCAGGTTTGAGCGGTTGCTGTTGACGGATGCAGCACGAAGGCGTAAATGAGCTACCATAAGATGGTGATCTCGTTCTTGTCCGACGTCAGCTCCACGTCTGTTTCGGACGTCCAGGAGACAATTTCTAAAGCGGCGACTGATCGCAATGTGGTCGATCTGGTTGGATGTTCGTTGCCTATCAGTAGAGACCCAACTGATCTTATGGCAGGTGTTATGCTTAAACAGCGTACCTCCGATGACTAGGCGGTTGGTATTGCAGAAGTCCACAAACCGCTCACTATTGTCATTACGGTCTCCCACGCCGTGAAGTCCCATCACGTGCTTAAGCATGGTGTTGTCGCTACCCACCTTGGCATTGAGATCTCCCATTACCATTACGATGTCCCCATTAGGCGTTTGGTTGTAGGCGGCACCTAAGTGGCTATAAAAATTATCCTTTTCATCCTCAGTCGCGTCTAGAGTCGGAGCATAACACTGTATGATGGTAATTTTTCTAACTCTACTCTGGAACATAGCCGTCAATATCCGGTCACTGTGGGGTTTCCAGGATATGAGGCTACTACGTGCTGCTGGAGTTAGCATGAGTCCTACGCCAGAACTCCGTGCACTTCCAGCTGGTTTACCAGAGTAGAGCATGACAGTGCTTTTTGTTGGGGAGATGTATTCCCCAGCATCGTACCATCTTATCTCGCTCAGCCCTAAGATGCCGATTTTATACCCGTGCGAATTCGCGCTCCAATTGGAGGAATCTGGCGTTATAAGGCCCTTCCTTGAGTGAGTCCAGGAGGGTCTTAACGTTCCAGAATCCGATCGTTGTCCGTGTCCGATAGCCAAAGGTCGTCAACAAATGATCAGTCCGTATCCGAGGCGTATGTTTCCGTTTCGGAGCAATGATTTTTTTTTATGGTTGCGGCTCGCTGGGCCACAGACCAACCGACACTTATCCTGTTTTTTGGCGCAGGAAGCTCGCCATTCGTCCTCTCCCGTTAGCAATTTCCGAAGAAATTCCCAGATGGCACCACGAGGAGGTGGGAGTAGGGCTTACTAACAGAGCTGCTAGGTTTTCGGCTGCAGTGGCTCCTACTCGTTACTTAGCGGACCAGCACCTATCGGGAGATGCTGCCCCTACGATGCCTTTGTTAGTCGTTTGCCATCCAAACCAATACCAATGCAATGCATCATTGAAACAAATTTCTGCGCAGTTAGTGGAAGTTTGGTCGATACCTGCATCGGAAAGAGTATTTGCTGCTGTATAAGTGAAATACTCATTAAACATTTTAGCCATTTCAGAAATATCCCACAAATCAGACTACGCGGAATATCAGAAGCTGGATTTTTACTAAGCAAATTATTTTTCTTTTAAACTTTGGGAGTTGGTTACGATTTATTGGAGAGCTAGCGTCATTTTTTTTTTTTTTGCTTTTTTGAGCTTAAAGTAAATTTGCAATTTTCAACATTTCCGGTAAAGTAAAATTTTACTAACGTCAACTCAAGCTAACAATTAAAAGCGGACTAGGAAAAACAAGTAACATTTTCGATATTTCAGTTAAAATAAGATCCAACCCTTCTATTTGTTTCTGTTAATTATGCTTCCCTTTTCATTTTGTTTCTAGCTTCTATTATAAACATATGGGCTAGGTAAGGATTTCCGTGTCACCACGATTTGATGCTTAGTTCTCGAGAAATCGAACTTAAGAAATTGACTTTTGACAACAGATATTTCAATAGAAACTACTTTCCCGTGGTCCTCTTCGGGTATGAAGTACATAAAAAAACTAGTTTCAGTGGCACCACATGTACAAAAAAAATGGGATAACATTTAAGCCTACAATGCATAAACAGTAAATGTATATGGGGGACATGCTGACTCCTGCAACCTCCCTGCTTGTGGTCACTGTTGGGTTTGAGGTAGAAGCGAGGTTGGGTGTATGCAAAGATTCTTTAAATCCATACCAAACTTCGCACCAATTACCCAAGGTGTTATCCCTTTTTTTGCACAAGGCGTCGAGATCTGTCAGAAAATATCATCAATAGGTGCATTGAAATACGTTTTCCATTCACCGCACAGCGGGAAGGTAATCTCTATTGAAATAATTGTTGTCAAAAGTCAATTTTCAGAGTTCCATGTTTCTGAAACTAAGGGAGAAATCGAAAAATTTAATTTTAATTTTTTGTTCAGTGCGTCGAGATATGTATGTATATTATAAAACATCATCAAATCGTGGCCACATGGATATCGTAATATTCTCAGCACATGTAAAATGTCACCTTAATATGGGTAGTTTTACCATCTACTGTTTTCATTTCAATTCCAGGTCTGCGGGTATCATACCCTATTCCGTAAGTGATGCCAATACACAATAAACCACATTCTGTAAATAGTAAATTCACCCGCCACCCCGCTATGGAGCCCGACGAACGTGCTCCCCTCTGTGAAATTAGTCGTCGTGGTGTATGTGAACTTCCCCTACGGGTGCCAAGTGAATTGTCCCCGCCGTCGAATCCTGTGTCGCCCACTTGACAGTTACATGGAGCAAGGACGAAACGACGCTTGTGTGCACCCGAGCCTCGCTATTTATTGGAATCCTCACACCTAAAGTCACAAAACTCGACCCCGGATCTCGGGAAAATAATCTCAGTTAAAGCCGTGTCGTGTCATCGCAAAAATTAGAGTGCACCGTGCAAACAATTCGATTAGCATTAATTACCGCCGGTATTTGTGTGCAAAAATCGCCATGAAACCTCCCATGTAATGGAGGCCACCGAATATCGAGGAATCTCGGTCAAAGTAATTTTACATCTCGCCAAGTGAAAGTGCAAGGAGTTTAATATTGTTCTAGGCATGTGCAGAAAATATCCACGGGGCGAATCGATGGTGACATTGGAGCGGAATTTAATAATTATTGATGAATACGCCGCGGATATATGAGAGATTATTCTAGGATTTTGGTGAAATATTTCGAATATTGGTTTAAGTTAGGACTGGAAACATTTTGGAAACGCTGCGGGGAGGTTACAGCCACCCATCCTGGCAGTCATCATGCCCATGCCCAGTAGTAACTTCTATCAGTTTGTTGCGATTGTGTCGGTGTGCACGTTGTGCTATTACAACAGCGCCTCTTGTGGCCTGGTGTTTGACGATATTAGCGCTGTAAAGGACAATAAGGACTTGCGGCCATCCACCCCACTGAGGAACATATTCGTCAACGATTTTTGGGGAACGCCAATGCGCAAGGAACAATCGCATAAATCATATCGTCCGTTGACTGTGTTAACTTTCCGATGGAATTACTTGGTGCATCAGCTGGAGCCTGCTGGATACCATGTTGTAAATGTCATCCTGCATGTGGTGGTGTGTGTTTTGTTTAAGCGGGTGTGCCGGCTGCTGATGGGTTTTCCTGGTGTCGGTGGGGTTGGCGGGGGTGTCAAGCAGATTAGTTTTGTGGCAGCACTGTTATTTGCGGTACATCCAGTGCACACTGAGGCGGTCACAGGTGTGGTGGGTCGGGCCGAATTGTTGTCATCGATTTTCTTCCTTGGAGCGTTCTTGTGCTACGCCAGAGCTGTAAAATCCCTAAGATGCACTCGTTGGGGTTCTTTATTCTACTTCGCCGTGTGTCTGCTCTGCTCGATGCTGTGCAAAGAACAAGGCATCACAATCGCTGGAATTTGCGCCGCCTACGAAGTGTTCGTTGTGCAACAGATTCGTCCATTGCAAATTCTGGATTTCGTGAAGAATCTATTCGAGGAGAAGAAAAAGAGGTCGAGTCCAGAGCATATGGAAAACCTTCTCTATAGTGTGACGCTGGTGACACGCCTCGCATTTTTGGTTTCAGTAACGTTGATTCTACTCATAGGTCGGCTGTACGTGATGGGTTCACAGTTGCCAGTGTTCACCAGATTCGATAATCCGGCATCGGCAGCCGAAACGCCATCTCGTCAATTAACTTTTAGCTATCTTATCTACCTCAACTGCTGGTTGCTGGTGTTCCCGTGCAATCTGTGCTGTGATTGGACAATGGGTGAGTATGTAGTGATACATGTAATCGACATTTTGACTGCAACTTTGTGTGCAGAAATGATGCATTTAATGTGTAGTTCTTAGTACAATGTTGCGCAGGGACGAGATTTTTTTCTATAGCTGAAGGAAGTGGGGCCCTTGCGCGCGAAATGCGGGGAAACTGCATTACAATGTAATGTCAGTAACGCAGTCGGGTGTGGGGCTATGTAATGTGCCGTTAGGCTTGGCGTCTGTAAGTAAATAGATAAACTGGAAGAGGTCATTGATTCCAAGTTGGTTCCAGTTTTCTCATGCGAAGCTTTTTGATTGATTATTTTTCGCTACCAAGAAAAACCTTGCAAAGCCGGGTAGGTAGGTTGCAATTGCTGTTCAATCAATTTAAACAAATACCCTGCCCTTGTATATATCTGAAGTTCTATGCACCTAGTCAAGTCATAAATACTGGGTACACGTAGTTTAGATGATAAAAAAAAACAAAACACTTTTTTTTCTTTAAAATGTTTATTGGTTTTTTTATTACATCAAGCAGCCTGTGGTGTCCAACGTTGGACATAGGCCTAGTTTAGGTGATAAAAAAAAACAAATATTTTTTTTTCTTTAAAATGTTTATTGGTTATTTGATTATCATCAAGCAGCCTGTGGTGTCCAACGTTGGACATAGACCTCTTCTTAATGTTTGCATTGGGTTCAGTGTTGGGCTATACGTATTCAGTTTCTAGTTCCAGCTTTTTTTTCTGATATCGTTGCAGCAACGTGAAGGTGGTATTCCTCTGTTCCTTAAAGATCCGCTTGGTCTCCATTCCAAAGTCTTTCAGTCTCTATTGTCTGTCATCTCGGCTTTGTCGATAGTATGCGTGCTGTTATGTCGGAAACTCTTTTTTTATTTCCCGGGACAAGATTTTTTGCTTTCGCAGAGGTTTTCGCTGGGTACTGACCTGAACTGCTTTGATTGCCTGTGGAGTTCTTACATTGCAAGGACAGATCTTTGATGCTCATTTACTCCATCACTCTCGTTAAATAACTTAACAGCGCGATTCACAAAGATGTAGGTGATTCCAAGTGGCTCGGTAAGCAAGGTCCGGAAGATATCGCCTCTTTCCATTTAAGCCTTGTGAAGGCAACACAATATTCGTACGATTTTGAATGTCGCCCAATCCATGTCCGTAAATAACTTATGAGAAAATCTGTTTGCACAATAACTAAGCATCTTCTTCTTATGGTGTCTCTCCTCTTAGGAGGTTGTTTATCATCCTTCTGATCTCTTCGCGTGAGCTAGCGTTCTTGATTATTTGGGTTGATGAAAGTCCGAACCAGTCTTGTAAATTCTTCATCCATGATATCCTTTGTCCGCCTACTGTTCTTCTATCTTCGACTTTTCCTTGGAGAATTACCTGCAGCAGTTGATACTTCTCGTTTCTAGTCACATGTCCCAGATATTCCAACTTTCGTCTTTTTATAGTGTTCAGGAGTTCCCTTCTCGCATTCATCCTTCTTAGAACTTCTGTATTGGAGATTCTTTCGGTCCATGATATCTTGAGAACTCACCGGAACAGCCACATATCAAATGCTTCCAATTTTTTTTATTATTGCCTTGCTTAAAGTCCAAGTCTCTGCTCCATACAAAAGCGTAGACCAAACGTAGCACTTGATTAGCCTTTTTTTCAAAGACAACTGAAGGTCGCTGCCACATAGTACCTTTTTCATTTGGCAGAACGCTGCTCGCCCTTGCTCAATTCTGCATTTTACCTCCTCGGTTGATGTTGCTTTACAGTTGAATTGTGTTCCTAAATATTTAATACTGTTTACACGATTTACTATAGTGTCTCCGATTTTTAGCTCTACATTGTTCTCATTTCTCTTCGATACCACCATGAACTTTGTTTTTGCAATATTTATTCGGAGTCCATATTCATTGCTCACTCTATTTAATTTGTTAACCATGAAATTTAATTCCTTTTCGTTTTTTGCAATGATTATTGAGTCGTCAGCATATCTTATGTTGTGTATTTTCACCCCGTTAAACGCAACTCCTCCTCCTTCATCCTCAAAGCTTCTTTAAAAATTTGCTCGGAGTACATATTAAATAAGGGGGGCGATAAAATACACCCTTGCCTTACTCCTCTAAGAATTTCAATTTCTTGTGATTCTACTCCATCCACTTTAATATATGCTTTCTGATTATAGTAAAGAGATTCAATGATGTTCAAGTCTCTGCCGTCGATTCCCTTGTTTCTTAGCATTTCTAGTAACTTTCCGTGCCAGACTTTATCGAAGGCTTTTTCATAATCTATGAAAAAAATATATAGATCTTGGTTTACCTCGATGCTTCTTTGCGCTAAAATATTTAATGCGAAGAGAGCCTCGCGCGTTCCGAGTCCTTCTCTAAAGCCAAATTGGGTATTGCTAATATCTTCTTCTAGTTTTCTGTAGATTCTGTTGTGTATTATTTTTAAAAATAGCTTTAGCATATGACTCATTAAACTGATTGTCCTGTGATCTTCGCATTTGGTGGCATTGCTCCTTTTAGGGAGTGTTATGAAGGAGGATTTCAACCAATCTTTTGGAATTTCTCCACTTTGGTAAACTTTATTGAACAGATCTGCCAGTACTGTTATATTCTCCTCATCTATCATCTTTATTAGTTCGTTTGGCAGTTCATCGGGGCCAGTTGCTTTTCTGTCCTTTGCATTCTTGATGGCTTTGCTAATTTCCTCCGCTATTATTTCAGGGCCGGAGACTTCGGTTGACTGTTGGCGTTCATTCCGTTGATCCTCAAAGAGTTCTCTTATGCAATTTTCCCATCTTTTCATTTGTTTCTATTAGGAAGTTGCCATTTTCACCTTTTATAATACTATGTTGCCTTTTGCGACTTTTTCTGTTGTTTCTTTGAGCTTTTTATGCAAATTGAAACTGTCATAGCTTTGATCATACGTCTCTATTTCTCTGCACTGTTCCCTCCAATATCTGTTCTTAGCTTCTCTTATTTTTCGCTTAATCATAGTGTTTATCGTTTTATATCTATTATGATTCTGATTGGCTCTTCTTCTTTCTTCCATCATGTTTAATATCTCATTTGTCATCCAGCTTCTTTTTGGTCGCCGGGCTCTGGGTTTTAGAAGTCGTTTTCCTATTACTATTAATGCTTCTTTTATTTTTGCCCATTTACTTTCTACCTCTAAATCATTGCTCATATTTGTTTTAATTTGTTCCAATTTACCGTTAATATCTATGGTGACTCTGTTTTTGGTTTCATTTTGGTTTTAACTGAAGTCACTCCGTTCCTAAACCTTTTGTTGATTATGATGTAATCAATTTGATTTCTTATGATCCTTCCGTTTGTATTGTGGCTTGGTGCGGTCCATGTATACAGTCTTCTCTTTGGTAGTTTGAACCAAGTGTTCATCACCGCTAACTCCTTCAGCTGGCAGTACTCTAATAATTTCTGACCCCTTTCGTTTCTTGCCCCTAGTCCGAATTCACCAACCGTATCACCGACTCTTCCTTTGCCAATTTTAGCATTAAAGTCTCTCAATAGAATACTGATTTCTTCCCTCTTTGTTAATGCTAGAGCTTGATCGATTTCCTTATAGAATTCATCTACTACCTCTTCATCATGACCGGTTGTCGGGGCATATGCTTGTATAAGATTAATTGTTGACTTTTCGTTTTTCATTTTCATTAAGATTACTCGATTGGATAATCTGACTACCCCTGTTACTAATTTCTTTAGTTCAGATTTAATTATTATTCCTACACCATATCTGTGCCGGCCTTCTTCCGAGCACGCATAATATAATGTAACGTTATCTTTAGTTACTTCTCCTTTCCCTTTCCACTGAACATCACTCACGCCTAAAATATCTATATTTAGTCTGTTCATTTCTTTTATGATGTTTTCCAGTTTGCCTGCACTATACATACTTCTGACGTTCCACGTCGCGATTTTTAGATACCCACCGGGGATTCTTCGCACCCTCTGACCATTTAAGGTCTGCCGGGGACTGAGGGCCATTTGATTTGTTTGTCTATTCATTCGGATGATTTTAAACTAGGGAACAATTTACTGTGAGGTGGTTTCCCGTTGCCTTCCCCACACTTTTATTTTGTTTACTGTAACTATTTACTGGACCTGTTATATTTTAATTCACTCAATCCTGTTATCTACTACTCCTATACATGATTTATCTCCATTTATATATACTTCATATCCTGCATACTCCTAAACTTTTAAATTCTTAAACTTTATTTTTTTTTTTTTAAACTTTTATACTCTTAAACTCGTAAGTTCGTAAACTCTGGGCATGCTTATTTGATGGCGGCATTACTCGCCATTATAATAGTAGCGTTTTTGGAATTGTGGCATTTCTTGAGGAATTCGCTCCCAGGTGAAAACCCACCACTTCCTGGTACTACTATCAGTCCTCTCCTCTTAAAAGCCTGTTCATGCAATTAAGTCCTTTCCGAGTGTCCATCTCCTATCCTATTATTAACATTCTGTCCGTTTCCCTATAATCCCTGCCATGCTTGCTAATTCGAATTTATTTAATTTTCGAGCGGCATAGATGGGGGTTTACTTCTTTTAAATTTTGCGCATTTTCTCTAGCTATTTTAGTTGACTTTCCTATATTGTTGTGTAATTCCATAGGCCCTCTTTTCTTTTTTGTTTCATTATTCTCATCATTTGTTTTTCCGTTGCTTTTCTTCTCTGGGGATCTCACTCTTTTGATATTTTGCGTATTATCATTTGACTTATTATCTTCCTCCAGGTTTCTTTTTACCTCTTCTATAACTATTTCTTTTATAACTAATTCTTTCCCATCGACAACTATTTTATTACCTTTAATGTAGGCACTCGCGCCTAATTGATTTAGCTCTGCCACCATTCTTACAGCATTTGCCCTCTGTATACGTTCTTCTTTATCCTATATTATAACTATTAACAGACATTCCTCCTACTGAGGTACTTGAACGGATTGTGCGGAACTCACAAGCCAACACCGGAGGCACAATCTATTACAAGTCTGTACAACTGCTTGCATACGCCGACGATATATACATTATCGGAAGAACTCAGCGGGCTGTCACCGGTGCGTTTGCAAGCATTGAGGCGGAAGAAGCCAAAATGGGTTTAGCGATAAACGAGGGCAAAACCAACGACGAATCGGACAAAACGTCACAGTGGGCAGCTATAACTTCGAGGTAGTAAGGGACTTTGTCTACCTTGGCTCTGCTATAAATTCTACAAACAAGATCAGCGCAGAAATCAATCGAAGAATAACTTTTGCCAATCGCTGTTTTTTGGGCTTATAAGGCAATTCAACAGCAAAGCCCTATCTCGAACAACTAAGGAGACTCTATATAAGACCTTGATCATCCCAGTCCTGCTTTACGGCGCGGAAACATGGACTTTATTAAAAGAGGATGAAGATATCCTTGGTCGCTTCGAGAGAAAAATTCTTCGTAAGATTTTCGGTTCCGTTTGCGTTGACGGGTTTTGGAGGAGAAGACTCAATCACGAACTATACGAGCTGTACAGCTACATCGACCTAGTCAAAAAACTGCGTATTGGGCGTCTGAGATGGCTAGGACATGTAGAGCGAATGGACACCAACGCTCCGGCCCGCAGAGTCTTCGAATCTAACCCCGAGGGACAACGCAGCAGATGGAATCATCGCCGTAGGTGGCGCGCACAAGTTCAAGGGCACCTCGACCAACTTGGAGTGCGCAACTGGAGGCAATTAGCTAAAGACCGAGCTAAATGGAGAGGCTTGTTGGTTGAGGCCCAGGTTCACCCCGGACTGTAGCGCCACCTAAGTAAGTAAGTATGTATGAGATCTCTATGTACATATTTGGCTCAGTTCAGAGTGCATCATTTCTTCGGTATTGGACAAACGACGTTGAGTGGATTATGTTCGACAGAGTTTTGTCCGGATGAGAATTTTAGAGAAAAAACACACACTTCCTCTTGTTCGTCTAATTTCTGTAATTGGTGTTTTTGCAATCAATGTCGTTTACCCGTTTGCAGACCGTCACTACTATCAGAGCCATTTCAGTCCTATGTACATGCATCTGGCGTTTAAATTTACACATTTCCAAATGTTTATTTTTGGTGAAGTTACTTTTGTTTTTACGATAAAAATTTGAAGAATAGTAGAATTGAAAATAAAAATGTTAATTTGCGTCATACAAGCGTGTTAATGCCTTAAGCAGCGTTATCAACAGTCATGCTTGCTTAACAATCACGTTTGCATTACGCACATGCATTATCGTGAATAGCTGTCTTCGGACATTGAAGTTGCTTTTTACAACATCCAGAGCAGCTATGCTCCTTCTTTCTAGTTGACCAAGATAACTGTTGTACTTATTCATAATGAGGTATATTCTAATTAAAGTATCATTAATGAATACCTGCATGGCTATGCCCGATCTATAAAGAAATGCTGATTTTAATGTGTTGATCTTAATTCGCTGCTCTCCTGCAGCGAGTAATAGAGACAGCATCATAAAAAAACCTCACTCGTTAAAGATTATGTGGCTACCCAGTCTTATTGGCATAGTTGGAAACGAATATGCCGACAAAGCACCCAATTCGGTCGGCAGAACACCTACGATATTGTTCAACGCATACAGCGAGTTAGATCTGTCTCCGATTAGGCCATATCTGCCTAACTCATCAGCATTTACTGAAACAGGAAATTCTCCAACCTGCTCTTCCTGCAATGAAATATTAAACATAGATCACTTGTTAGCCCACATAAACCACAGTTTATTAGAAAGTAATCGAAACATTTATGAGATCCTTAAAGTAATTAAGGAAGAAAACCTTTGTATCATTTACAAATTCATCTCTAATCTCAACATTAAGATATAAATTTAGTCAAAAGTTTTTATAATAGTTATTATTGTTATTATCATTGAGGTAGTGCTCCTATATTTGTACAGTACTAACCTTGTAACTTGTAATTATCTTGTTATCCTTTTAAATAAATTTGATGATCCGGGGTATATGCTAAATCTTCTACAGTTTGATAGAACTATCAAGGACCCACATGTCTTCCATACACTGTTTTGATGTACCTCCTACTGTTTTGGCGGCGTTTTACTTTTTTATACGTTTTTCCACACGCTTGCGCTTACTGTGTGGTTCTTATTTGCAAATACCACCAAGTTTCTCATTATAGCACACTGTTCAGTTACCTTTCTTTCAAAACTTAACATTTAAGCACTTCCTCAAGTCTTGCCGGTATTTTCATTGCGTGTAAGGCGTTTTGTGGGCGCCGTGGCGTAAGTGGTTAGTGTGTCGGATCACTACGCATGAGGTTCCAAGTTCGAATCCCAGAAAATACCAAAAAGTTTTTCACGGTCCCACCTCTCGCGAGCGTCTGACAAACATCCGAGAGTATTGTTGTCACGAAAAAGCTTCTCAAATCGCCGTTCGGATTCGGCATTAAACTGTAGGTCCCTTCCATTCGTGTGAAAAATATAACGCACACAACATGAGTGGTTGCGAGAAGCTAGGCCCTGGCACTTTAAAGAGCTGTTGCGCCAAATATCTGTATCTGTATCTGTAAGGCGTTTTTCCATCGGAAAAGTAATTCTCATTTTGGAACATCCTTTCAGAGTACCCTTATCATATCAGAAGATAGACTTGGACGACATAATACCGCTATGTATCTTAAGCTTAACCTCGTTAAACAAGTTCGTCCCGAGTAGTGTAGTTAAGCCCGAGTAATGTGTCTATCGTGACGGTCTCTGATGGCATCTGACGCATGTCAGTTCTGTGTATTTCTTATCAGAAACACACTTTTATTGTAAAGCTTTCTCGATTTTCAATATAAACAACACAACACAGTAACAAAGTATATATCTCGCTTTACTCATGGGTAACTTGACTAATGGGCTGTTTTAAAATTGAATCGTTGCTAGTGTAACTCACATGTTAAATACTTTTTTCAGGGTATTAAGAAAAGAGTTCCTTTGATTTAAAACTAAAATGATTTATTTGGGGAAAAATGGTATATTAACAACGGATATAAATATGGGTACAGACAGCGAATATACGTTCCGGTCCCGGCAACGAACTATGATCGAATATCTTCTAGTCTATGAGCATCACTATCGTATGTGTGGATATGTGTAAGTGTAAGTCCGGACAATTGCTGTGCAGTGCATCTAGATGTTGACACTTTGAGATGGCTCAGAATAAACCAACGTTTGTTTGTCGCCACAATGACACTAATTTTTAAAATTAAGCACAATATGTGCCCACAATACTTAAGTGATGGAACATCCACGATCTACCAGTCACTTTACATTTTACGAAATAGAGACGAACTCTACATTCAACGAGCTGCTACAACTAGAGGACAGTGATCTGTGTATTACCTAGACTTCCAATCTTTCAACAACAAACAATCTAAATAAATTTAAAAGACTAATATACTGCACAAGAAGAAATATTGTATAAGTAAAATGTATAGAAACGTAAAAAAAAGGTTCACTATTTAAATTTGTACCTACCTATTAAATGTAATCATAATGGGTCTCTAGCTACATTAATTGAAAACTAACTTAAGTAACTTCCCTTAGTACATACACGTAGATACTCGTATAAGTGAAAAAAAAAGGGAAAACAACTTGAGCTCACTAACAGTATCAAATCTCTCCATTGAAAGAAAGAAAACTTATGGGGTATTGGTAAAATATGTATGTGATAGAATACATAAGCACATTCGCGTACCCTTCCAAAACAGCGAATTTTTTCGAAAACCTGTTCGAGTACGGACAATTTTCGTAGTTTTTCACAGAAGAGAGCGCCCTCGAGAGTAAGAAATTTCCCCATGCTGCAAATTTTAGTGCAAGCAATTTCTTTGGGCTGGTTTTTGAAAACTGTCAAATCTGTCAAATCGCTGTATATGTAATTTTTGTGCTGCATCATTCCTTCTCTTTCTTTTTTTCGCATACTATTGGGTTTGTGGTTTGACGTTTAAAAAGTGATCAACTTTTGTGGTTCAATGCGTTCGTTTACTTTTTCGTAATTTGACTCCTCTCTGAGAGAATTTTACCCCCACTCTTTGAAATACGACAATCTACGAATTTTAGTGCAAAAAGTACGCGAACGGACCTATAGTAGTAGTACAGACTGTTTATTATTATTTTTAGTGAGAAGGGTTTATTACAATGCGACCTAATGGTATATTGTGTCCCCTACCAATGCCTTGGAGAGGTTTGTTCCCACAATTGAGTTCCCCTCGCATTACATTTCTTTTCATAATTCGATTTGAGAGTCGTGCACTCTTACTTGGTTCCGGCGAGAATATACCACCCATAGTGCACCCTCTCACACTAGTTTATCCAAAGAATTTGAGAATGAAAATCGGGTCTATTGTTGGTGTATCCTCATTTGATATTTGGTACTTTCCCAGTGTCCTACAAGAATCCAGAATGTGGGGACTCATTACAGGTTTAATTCAATTCATTTATTAACAAGTATAAGAAAAGTGTTCAAGTTTTATTTATTACAATTACATAATGATACAATGAATATTACGTTAAGCATTGTACACTTACAAAAAATGTAAGTGACTATAAGAAAAGTGCAGCCAGACCAGGTCTTTAAAAGTACAAACATAGTATTCATTCATTCATTCATTTTCAATGGCCCGCTAATCCTTCATGAGGGTCGCGGGGGTAGGATGCTCAGGTGGCCTCTCCATCCTTCTCGATCCTCCGCCATTGACTCCAATTCATCAGGGAGAATCCCTAAGCGGCTCCAAGAGAGATGTCGGACTTGATCCAACCATCTATTTCTGGGCCTTCCGCGAAGTCGTCTACCTGATGGCACGGCAACCATGGCGGGTCTTGGAAGCCGGTCTGGGGGCATACGCACTACGTGACCAAACCATCGAAGCATAGATCGTTCCGTTCGGAGAAGTAGCTGCTCAACGTTGAGCATATACAAACATAGTATTAGTTTTACAATAAAAATCTATTAATCGATTATATAATTACAAAAGAAATGAGAAAAAAAAATATAGTTAGAATATATAGAATATATAGAAAAGAGAAAAAAAGAAGAAGGGGTTATTGCTGCATTGAGAAGTAGCGAAAAATAGCTTTTTTGTGATTGTGTGCATTTATTAGGTTAGGTTCTTGTGGGCGCCGTGGCGTGAGTGGTTAGTGTGTCGGACCACTTCACGTGAGGTTCCAAGTTCGAATCCCAGAAAACAGAAATAAGTTTTTTCATGGTCCCAACTCTCGCGAACGTCTGACAAACATCCAAGAGTATTGTTGTCACGAAAAAGCTTCTCAAAACGCCCTTCGGATACTGCACTAAAGTGTAGGTCTCTTCCATTCTTGTGAAAAAAATATATTACGCACACAACATGAGTGGTTGCGAGAAGCTAGGCCCTGGCACTTAACGAGCTGTTGTGCCAAATATTTTTTTTTTGTAGGTTAGGTTTTACAAAGTCCTGCATACCTAATGTCCTTAGGTATTCCTTGAGTCTATAGTGCCCCGTTATGAAGCCTATTAGGATGCATAGGCTGTTCTTATTTATGTAGGTTGATACCTGGCTTGAATCTTTTTCAGTTATAGTTCTCTAATAGTTTTATTGCTTGCCTCAGACCTTGAGTGTTAATCTTAAGACTAGACAAGAGTCTCTTAACCAAATCTGTGGATAGAGTAACCCCTTAGGGTACGCCCATAGTGAACCAGCTTGTCGCTTTCTCGCTTTCTGGCGAGATTCACGCCGGTACTCAGAGCCAGCGTGATTCTAGCAGGTGATGGTCATAGTAAACATCGCACCGGTGCCACCGGCTTTTTTCTTCAGTCGAGATCATAGAGTTTTCAAGTGAGGAACTACTTTGCGTTTTTTTCGCGGCTGATAGTATAACCTCCAAGATTAAATCACTACCGTCAAAAGTTAATTAAATTAACAAGTCTCGTGGAAAAGAAGGTGAGTACTACACCTTACTTCCAAAACTCAAAACTCACCCAGAGATGTTTTTTGAATATTTCCGTATGACAAAACAAACTTTTGACTACATTTTTAAGAAAACAGAACATCGTATATCGAAGAATTGGTGTAACCTCAATCAGAATAGAATTCTTCCCGCTTGAAAGCTGGTTACCGGCGTCAACAAGAATTAAAATTTCATTCCGGTCAAAGTTGGTAAAAGCTTCTTAAAGCAGGAAGCGAGTTCTCTATGGACGCGCCCATTCATCGCCGGCTTTATTTTTAACCAGCGTGAACTAACGGCTGGAAAGCGAGAAACTGGTTTTTGACCTTTATAGGCGTACCCTTAGAAAGGTATTACGTGCTGTTTTATTTTATTGGTAGTGGTCAAAAACTGATAGAGATTGAGTGATTGAGGGATGACTTGATATCTCAACAAACATTTTTAGAGCACATATTATTTCTAACAAAAGGTTCAAAAACAACAGTAATAGCCAGCAGATATGGACCAAACCTCTGAATTTCCTTTTATATCGCGTCATGCAGCGCAGCTAGATTTAGAGAATGTAGGTATTGGTCTGCTAAGTCTTATGGTCATAGAAGCATTTAGACTTTGACTGGATGGTATGCAAAATAAGTTTATAACTTGTGAATATTATTTCTCTGAACGGAATTAAATGTACGGTCTTGCCATACATTATTGGTGAGAGCACGACAAACTTCAGAAATGAATTTGGCATATATACTATTTCTGGAGACAGATTTGTTGGACAGTAAGGGTCTCCTCAATTTGCATTGATTGCATCCACCTAGCCGTTCGTTGTTTTTCAACGATAGAGCCCGTCCCTTTTAAATGTTTTGATATGCTTTCCTTCACTTGTGCCTTTTACTGCTACTGAGTGGTATTTGGGTACATTTGTCTTTCCCTTGTTGGCGTTTCTCTGAGCTGTATTCTAAGTCTTACCTGAGCGCTTTATACCACTTGTGTTTCTAGTGAATTATGAGAAAGCTCATCTACTTTAATTGACGATACTTCTCTTCAATTACCCAATATGCCATCGCAATCTTTTTTTCGCATGCCACATTCTTTCACAATTTTTATCAGATGATTCTTTTTCTAATTTTATTTACTTTTTCCAATTTTTTTCTCAGGCACAATTCCAGTTATCGAAGGTTTCAACGATATTCGCAACGTAGCAACATTAATAACATTCATAGTCCTCTTCATTATCGGTTCAAGTGGAATCATGACAAAAAATCTACAACACTCGAAAGTGATCATCATGAGCCTTGCATGGATGTGTTTCCCCTTTCTACCTGCTTCGAATCTCTTCTTTCCTGTGGGTTTTGTTGTAGCTGAACGTGTTCTTTATATGCCTTCAATGGGTTTTTGCATGTTGATGGCTTATGGATTTTATAATCTCTCGAAAAGGAATAAGCGTTTCGCCGAGGTAATTCTTCTACTTTTACTCATCAGTCATGGTCTAAAGACTTATACGAGAAATGAAGATTGGCAGACAGAATATTCTCTGTTTATGTCTGGACTTAGAGTAAATAATCGGAATGCCAAACTCTTTAATAATGTAGGACACGCTTTAGAAAATGAAGGAAAATACTCGCAAGCACTTGCCTACTTCCAGAAGGCTGTGACTATACAACAAGATGACATTGGAGCGTACATCAATGTGGGTAGGACATACAATCATTTAAAAATGTACAAAGAAGCAGAAGAAGCTTATTTAAAAGCAAAGAGTCTCTTTCCCAAGATCAAGCCGGGAGAGTCTTATCAGGCTAGAATAGCTCCAAATCATTTGAATGTCTTTATAAACCTGGCTAATCTGATTTCTAAGAATCACACACGACTGGAAGAAGCCGATCATCTGTATAAGCAGGCAATAAGTATGAGAGCAGACTATGTACAGGCTTATATCAATCGCGGTGATATTTTGATGAAACTGAATCGAACAGCTGAAGCACAGGAGGTGTACGAGAAGGCTTTGTTGTACGATAATGAGAACGCAGATATTTATTATAATCTTGGGGTGGTTTTCCTTGAACAGGGGAAGTCGTCACAGGCGAATGTATACTTTAATAAGGCCATAGAGCTGGCTCCCGAACATGAACAAGCTCTTTTGAACTCGGCCATTCTCTTGCAAGAGCTCGGAGGCGAAGAATACCGAAAGGTTTCAAGAGAAAGACTTTTTAAAATCCTCAAAAAAGATCAAAACAACGAACGGGTTTACTTTAATCTCGGTATGTTAGCAATGGACGAGAATAATTTCGAAGATGCAGAAAATTACTTCAAGCGTGCTATCCACATCAAAACGGACTTCCGCAGTGCCTTGTTTAATCTCGCTCTGTTGTTGGCAGATGCCAATCGTCCACTTGATGCAGTTCCCTTTCTCAATCAATTGATTCGCTATCATTCAGATCATATTAAGGGGCTAATTCTTCTGGGTGACATCTATATCAATCACATGAAGGATCTTGATGCCGCCGAAGTCTGCTATCGGAGCATCCTGCGGTATGAACCGCACAATATTCAGGGACTTCACAATTTGTGCGTGGTGTTCGTAGAGCGCAGGAAACTCGCTAAAGCTATGGCTTGTTTGAAGCACGCTCATCGTTTAGCTCCAGGAGAGGAGTATATCATGAAGCATCTAAAAATTGTTCAAGTGCGACTGGAGAAGATCTACAAATTGCCAGACTCTTCGCCAGAAAAGCAGCTTGCGCTCTCTGACTACAATCCGAACGAGTTTAGTGTCCACAATGTAGCTGCAGCAGCACCAGGTACAGCTTCAGTAGTTTCCACAACGAACCGATCCATAAACTCAAAGGCTAGGTCCACCTTATAGCAGAGCATTCGCAGACGGGAAAAATAAATAAAAGTGTTTAGTCACCCACTTGCTTCCCTAGCTTAAGTTATCCACTGTGAAATAATTGAATCTGTAATATATCGGCATATTAGTGTATTTTCCATGTGAGACTTTAAGTACTTAATTTAAATTATAAATTAGTCTAAATTTTGTAGAAGAACGTAGAAAAATATTTTCATTGTTTGTCTGTTTTGATCGTTGTTAGTAGTACTTTTTTTCTGGGCATTATAGCAGTTTTTCATCTTGTTGATTCTAATTTTAAGAGCTATTGACTATTGACTGGGGGATAGATTTGTTGTAGTTATATACTGGTGTTTATAAACACTTTATGATATATATTTATACGTAAGTTTTTAGTGTGTAAGAATTTTTTTTATTTGAATACACTGGTATTCGTGAAAGAATGGATATTATTATACAGAAAACACAAGACACTCATGCAAAAAAAAAACAAGTAAAATATAAATAAAATAAATGAATGGGAGGTTTCCCTATTTTTAAGAGAATTGTTGTTTAAAAATCCGTTCAAATAACACAAATTCTGCTTTTCAAAATTGGCAGTACTTTTAATTTAATTTTAATTTAGTATTGTAATCTGATAAACATGTGTGCAGCGTGTATGAGTTTGGAGCTATTACGCAGTGACATGCAGATAGATGGATGGATGACAGAGCAAAAGCGGAGAGGTTTCCATACTACATGTATGGAACATCTATATGTATATATGCATATAATAAAACTGTAGATTTCCCTCTGTATATTTATTTGAACACACATCACGCAAAAACTAGTACACGAAATTGAAGTGGGTTTTCACAGTTGCATTACTTAGAGTCTAACTTAAAATATGGAGTATGTTCTATGGTGATCCGCCATCCAGAATCAAAGATCTAATCAACAATATAATAAAACTAATGTAAAACCATAGAACCATTCAACATAGACGATGATAGTCAATATTTCCGACCACCTGATCAAAACGAAGTGAAGTGAGGATAGCAATATCGAAACTGAAATCTAAGAAGGCTGCTGGTTCTGATGGCTTACCGGCCGAACTTTTCAAGGTAGCTGGTCAACTCATCTCTAAGATTTGTTCAGATGAATGTATACTTGATGAATGGAATCTCAGCATCGTTTGCCCGATCCACAAGAAAGGAGACTCCCTCAACTGCGCCAATTATAGAGGCATCAGTCCCTTCAACATCGCATACAAGATCTTTTCTGCGATATTGCGTGAACGCTTGAAACCTTTTTTCAACAGCCTGATTGGCCCCTATCAGTACGGTTTCAGGCCAGGAAAGTCTACCATTCAACAAATCTTCAGATTTCACAAACCCAAGAAGTCCAAATCGATACTCATCATCTCTTTATCGATTTCAAGGTCGCCTATGACAGCATCTATAGAGAAGAGCTATATAAAGCATGTTTAGTTCCCTGCCAAACTTGTCCTTGTCATCAAGGTCGCTAGTGGCCTCACTGACACCTTTGGTGTCAAAAAAGGTTTTAGACAAGGTGATGTGCTGTCATGTGACCCCTTTAATATTGTACTTGAACGGATTGTGCGGAACTCACAAGCCAACATCAGAGGCACAATATATCAAAAGTGTGTACAACTGCTTGCATACGCCGACGATATAGACATTATTGGAAGTACTCTGCGGGATTTCATCGGTGCGTTTGCAAGCATTGAAGCAGAAGCAGCCAAAATGGGTTTAGCGATAAACGAGGGCAAAACCAAATATATGCTATCAACAAGAAGAATGTCACAATGGGTAGCGACAACTTTGAGATAGTAAGGGACTTTGTCTGCCTCGGCCTTAAAACACGGACTTTATTGAAAGCGAATGAAGATATCCTTGGTCGCTTCGAGAGAAGTCTGACGGGTTTGGAGAAGATTCAACGACGAACTATACGAGCTGTACAGCGACATGGACCTAGTAAAATAACTGCGTATTGGACGTTTGAGATGGCTAGGACATGTAGAGCGAATAGACACCAACGCTCCGGCCCGTAGAGTTTTCGAATTTAACCCGGAGGGACGACGCGGTAGAGGACCTCCTCGCCTCCTCGGTGGCACGCATAAGTTCAAAGGGACCTCGACCAACTTGGAGTGCGCAACTGGAAGCACTTAGCTAAAGAGTGAGCTAAATGGAGAGGATTGTTGGTTGAGTCCCTCCCAGGTTTACCCTGAACTGTAGCGCCACCTAAGTAAATAAGTAAATGTAAAACTGTATCCACACAAATCATGCAAAAACAACTACACGAAATCGAACTGTTTGCATAGAGTCTAAATTAAAATATGTTGTATATTATATCTCGAATCTCCACTCAATGGAGGTAATAACTTATTTATTTTTTATTCTCGTTTCTTTGTCTCTTCACTATCTTAAGAGCGGAACCGGCTGACTGACGGAAGAGGGATGGTACTCTTCCTATTTTCTTATTTTTCGGTTCCTTTTCTGTTATACCTGCTTGACAGGTTATCTGTTGTGTGCGCTCTGGTGGGGATTCCCTCTGCGGAAGCTATAATTGCGTTTACACATTTTTAGTATCTACAAGCTGTAATACCCAGCTTCGCTTGGTCCAATTACAACATTTATGTAATGGGTAAGTAGTTACTAATCAAAATAACGTCCAAACGGCTTCATCGATTTCCATGAAATTAAAGTAAATATCATCAAAGATTTAAGAGCGTACATAAGTTTAGTACGTTGTCCTGAATCTGAGAAATACACAAATGAATATACATTTTTAAAGCAAATTTTTAATATAAAACACAAAACACAGAATTATAGAAATAGGAAACCCTTCGCTGGAGCACTCAGACGCAATTGGTATACATATTCAGGGTTATCGTGAATAAATTTTCCCTCGGAATTTTTCCCCCGAATAAAAATTAGGTATCTTCAAAAAAAAGGAAATAATTTCGAGGAAAAGAAATAGTTATAATAAATGGCAATTCAGGAGACGTCAACGCAATCGCGATATTTAATTTTTTCCTGATGAACTTTTTCCCTATTTTTGAAGATACCTAATTTTTGTTCGGGGGAAAAAATCCGAGGGAAAATTTATTCACGATAACCCTGATTGTATTACAAGCGAGCAAAACTCTGAATTATTGATTGTATTGGAATTCTCTTGCCTTTCGCAGAAAGCCAGGCAAGTGTTATAGTGATGAGGAACTTGCAGTACCATCCCTCACCACATCAGTACTGAAGATCTGCCACCTGATACGAGCAATGGCAAGACAATTGCTAAGGAATACATTAAAATGCTTAACAAAAGAGAAGTGACCTGTCAAGACGCCAGTAAACTGTCTGCAGTGTTCTGCTGAGAGACAGCAAGAATGCCGCTGATTCCGTACAGACTTCCGGGAGCATCAATTTAGTTAACCTGCATCCTCGAGTCATACCACGCACAATTGTGTTCTTGATAAAATCAACCGTCAATTAACGCCTTAACTGAGGACCTAGGGGGACCTAATGCAGGTTCAGCTTCTCATAGCAATCTCATCAGAGATCTTCCGCAAGATTCCAGTGAGACCTGGGACCCATATAAGATACAGAGAATTCAGCATCGCGACAGAGTTTGAAGAGTTTTTACATTTACGAACTATTTTTGAAGTGGTTAAATGTTCAACCCTTAACCAGAAAATCTGAAAACCAAAGTAATTGTGCTAAATTTGAAAAAATAATACTTACATTTAAGTGCAGAGATATTTATTCGCGTTGTTAGCACTGTTTAAAACACTAATACAATATTTACACATAACAATATCTGACATTCGGGGTCGCCAACTTTTGTAGTACACTCGCAATCGTAAAAATACTTCGGGTTAGGGTTAAGTAAGGCCTTAAGCGCGGCCTGACTCACAGTCACTACAGACGCAAATACTTCGACCCTTCCACTGTTTCTTCACAACATAGTTCATGGCAATTAGGATTGTAAACATTTCCGACACCTACACCAGACCCTTGACTAGCTTAAGAACCATCCGTAATAATACGACTACATTCCACTCTGAACCAGCCTGGAACACGTGGAAAGTCAACTTTGAATTTGCGCAAAACCGAAGTTCTAGTGCCATTGCGTCAGAGGGCATATCCATGAGACCGAAGTCGTAGGATAAGTGTCCCGCAAACTTCGACGTGTATTCTACCAAAAACCACCTCGCCAAGACGATGGATGGTTTTGATAAGTACTGTCCGTGATATATGTAAGTACCAAAAGAAGGTAAGTTAAACAGTGCATCTAGTTCAGAGCTAGGTGTTTTTTTGTCGAGATACTCGTAGTAAACGCTCGACTGGAACACTCAGGCGCCACTGGTCTATTGTACTACCAGAGAGCAAACCCTGAGTTACCCATTTTATTGGAATTTCCTTGTCTTTCTAAGAAGTATGATCTTTTTTCCATGCGTGCACTCACAATGACCGAGTAAAGCACCGTCTGGTGGATAGCGGGTTATGTGTGCAGGTTTTTGTTGGTGGACCAAAACAAATTCAATTCAAGTTGTTTTGGTCGGCTTCAAGTCTGCATCTCACCAAATAAATGGTGGTGCCCCCAAGGTTCCGTTTTGTCTCCGACTCTCTTGCTCATTTTCATAAATGATCTTCTGTCTGCAACTTCTAATCCAATCCATTCCTTCGCTGATGACAGCACCCTCAGTTTTTCATATTTGTTCCCAAACTCACGACTCTGCTCTTCGGCCGTGGATGAAGAACGGCAACGTATTTTAAACACATTAAATACCGACCTTGACAGCATATTTAATAGCAGACACGAGTATTACGAGCAATTTTGCTTCGCTCGAACACCGTCGTAATGTCTCCTGCCTATCCATGTTTTATCGATATTTCCACCGAAAATGCTCAATTGAAATAGCCAATAGCATTCCTCTCCTTTTTCGTTTTAGCCGCAATAAGTTGTCTACAGTCTTTTCTGCTGAGAGACAGCAAGAATGCCGCTGATTTTTTTACAGATGTCTGGGAGCATACGTTTAGTCAACCTGCATCCTGGAGAGTCATGTCACACACAATTGTGTTCGTGAGAGTCCCAATCATCAATGGAAGCCCTAACCGAGGATGCAGGGAGACCCAACGTGGGTTCGGGACCTGAGAAAGCCTCCTCTGAGCCTTGTCTAGCAATCTCATCGGAGATCTCCTTCCCCAAGATCCCAGTGTGACCTGGGACCCAGATAAGAGACAGAGAACTCAGCCTTGTCACCGAGTTCAAGGAGTTTTTGGTTTCACAAACTATTTTGAAAGTGATTAAAGGGTTAAGCAAGGCCTTAAGCGCAGCTTTGGCTTCACTACAGACACACAAACTACGGCCCTTCCACCTGTTCTTAACAACATAGTTCATGGCCATTAGGCCAGTTCCCGTGCAGCCGAGAGAGTTCTTTAGAGTTTGACACGAAAGGCAGTTACACATTTACGCGAAAGTCCCTCCACCAAACAACCGACGGGTATGCGAGAAATGGTCTTATCTTAGCCGTAAGCACATTTAAGCCTCAAATAGATGTGCAGCAAAATTAGAGAACATGGCTTTATATGTAAGGGGACACATGTGTTTGCTGCACGGCTATGCATTGCTGCAAGGCGTCTCTATTTCTAATTTTGATGCAAACCTCCAGTTGTAGAGTAACAAAATAGTTGCGGTGCCTTTGCGGTGCTGAACTATGTTCACCCCCCACAGGGTTGGCTATAGGATCCCCTGCTGAACATAGAAATATATTTTGAAGTTCTCGTCTGAATATTTACCATCTTTTTTTTTTTTCATTCAGCCTACAATCAATTGGGTAGCCCCACATTTCTTGGAAGTCAGTTTCAGACTTCCGAAGTACATTTTCTTGCAAGCACCTTCAATGCCTTTGGTTGCAGTCATTGCAATATCTTCTATACCAAGCCCATTGGGCTGCGACGACTTGCTTGATCAAATACATTATCACGCAAGTCGTCTCAGCCGTACTGGTACAGAAGTCATGTATCAGCGACAGCAACCGGAGCCAAGGGCTCAATAATAAGAACTACACGTTGTTATACAAAGCCGATGAAGGTAAAATCAGGGCTTGTATGGTATTAAAAAACAACATAAGGGCATTTCTTTTGAATAATTTCAGTGACGGCGATTTAGTAGCAGTCTCTGGCGAAAGAGAGGGGGAAAAACAACTGTGTCTGGTCTCAGCATATCTCCCATACGACTACAGTCCTTATTTACACCTGTGACTACAGTCCACAGGTGGGCGCCGTGGCGTAAGTGGTTAGTGTGTCGGATCATTGCGCATGAAGTTCCAAGTTCGAATCCCAGAAAATACCAAAAAGTTTTTTCACGGTCCCACCTCTCGCGAGCGTCTGACAAACATCCGAGAGTATTGTTGTCACGAAAAAGCTTCTCAAATCACTGTTCGGATTCGGCATTAAACTGTAGGTCCCTTCCATTCGTATGAAAAATATAACGCACACAACATGAGTGGTTGCGAGAAGCTAGGCCCTGGCACTTTAAAGAGCTGTCGCGCCAAATATTTGTATTTTTTTTTTGTAAATAAGGACAAATGGTTCTTCATCGTGGGCTGCGGTGCAAATGCGCCTCACTCACAATGGGGAAGCAGTGATACTAACACACGAGGTGAGTATCTTTGTGATTTTATTTTATCTACTAAACTCACCATATGCAACAAGGGATCTACGAAAACTTTCGTAGTAAGGAATAGAAAAGAAGTGCTTGATATAACACTGGCTTCTTGTTCTGATCACTTAACGGTAGATAGATGGAGGGTCTTAGAAGAGGCATCTCTATCTGATGACAGGTGGATAAGCTTTCGTATAGACTTTCAACACAGGTAGATAGATGGGCTACAGAGAGAGAGCTACAGAAACCCTAAGAGGGCAGAACTGGAACTAATCGTAACGGCGATCCTCAACATATAGATAAGGCAGTAGATAATCTAGGCAAGATAATCTTACCATCATACAGTGTTATGCTCCGACTCTAGACGCGACTGGGGATGAAAAGGATGGTTTTTAAAGCCACTTAGGCACCGCCTACAACCAAACGCCTAATGGGGATATCGTAATGGTGATGGGAGATCTCAATGCCAAGGTGGGTAGCGACAACATGGGATGGGAGTTCACGGCGTGGGAGACCGCAATGACAATGGTGAGCGGTTTATGGACTTCTGCGATACCAACCACCTAGTCATCGGAGGTACGCTGTTTAAGCATAACACCTGCCACAAGAACAGTTGGGTCTCCACTGATAGGCAACGAACATCCAACCAGATCGACCACATTGCGATCAGTCGCCACTTTAGAAATTGTTTCCTGGACGTCCGAAACAGACGTGGAGCTGACGTCGGACAAGAACGAGATCACAATCTTAAACCTACATAACATCACCATGTTTAATATCGACAGGCTCAAGGTTCCCCAAGTGCGCCAACAGTTCGGGGACCATCTTGCCTTAGAAGCAGAAGCAATCAGCAGCATAGAGAACATGGATGACCACTAGAGTGCTGTGAAATGCTTTTGCGACTGGGGCAGGCACGTATGTCGGTAAAAAGCAGATGGCTTTCTACAGACACCTGGAGACGGATCGATGAGCGTACAGCAATCAAGGTTCGGATTGCAGCGGCCTCAGCAGTAGAGAGAACCGAGCTTGAAGCCCAATACTGTGCGAAGAAGAAAGAAGTGCAGCGTAGTGTGAGACGTGACAAACGTCAATATGTCAACTCACTGGCCTCAAGGACTGAAGAAGCAGCGAGTAGATGCGACAGTAGGACTGTTTACAACACCACTAAGGAGCTCATTGGGGGTCGGAACTCCAAACAATACCCAGTGAAGAGTCTAGACGATAACTTTCTGATTTCGGATGAGGATCAGCTTACTAGATGGAGAGAACATTTTGCTACAGTGCTAAATCACTTAGACGATGGCGGTATGATCTTGAATTCGAATGAGCAGTTCGAAACAACAAATTCTCGAATTCGCACCGTACTTCCCAGTAAAACCGAAATAATAACAGCAATCAAGTCCCTCAAGAAGAACAAAGCGGTGGGAATTGATGGCATCTCTGCCGACTATTTCAACCGGCGCCAAATACATCGGCGGATTTGCTGCATCCGCTAATATGGAGAGCTTGGGATAGTGAACAATTTCCACAGGAGATGAAAAGGAGGATGATCATTAAGGCTCCAAAGAAGGGAAACTTGACCGCATTTGGAGTGCGGTAACTGGAGAGGTATATGCGTTCTTCCAGCTGTAGCCAAAATAATAGCTAGAATAATTCTAGAATGAATTAAAGAACATTTAGATTCAACTCTCGATGTCGAACAGGCAGGCTTTCGTGTTGGATCCTCCTGCATCGACCACATAATCGACCATTACGGATCATAATCGAGCAATGCGCTACATTTACTGTTTATCGACTTCAAGAAGGCTTTCGACAGCTTGAATCGAGATGCTGTCTGGTTGGCCTTGCGCAGGAGAGGCATTCCAGAAAAACTCTGAGCTATTATCAAGGCTACATACGAGGGCGGTAAGTGTCACGTCGTGCACAATGGTAAGGTGTCGGAGGATTTTGAAGTCCAAAGTGGAGTGCGTCAAGAGTGCATACTGTCTCCATTATTGTTCTTGCTGGCTATCAGACACCTAGATTACGCTGACGATGTTTGTCTACTTTCACGTCGGATAATGGATCTTTATTTGATGCCCCAAAATCTAGAAGCTGAGGCAAACAAAGTGGGGCTAAAAATAAACACAGCCAAAACAAAAGCCCTGTGCACTTCTAATACCCGCGCTCAACTTAACATTGCCGGACAGGAAGTTGAGAAAGTTGATAACTTTCTATATTTAGGAAGTGTCGTCTCGGCTAATCGCGGTGGCACCAAAGTGGATGTGTGCAGCAGAATCGGGAAGGCTAAAGCTGCGTTCGGAATGCTATCCAAAATCTGGAGAAGCAATGTTATCAGCTTAAGAACCAAGCTACGACTGTAGTAGTAAGTAGTAGTAGTAAAGCAAATTTAATTTTTTAAACTTCATATTCAATTTCTTACAATACTTTACAATAAAAGACTTTGGCTATTGCCTTCAGCCGAAGAAAAGAGAGAATTAGACTAAAGTTTTATGCAAATGTAGTGATTTTAAATGCTTCGTTCATTATTTGCTGCCGGTATTTTAATGCAGCTTTAAGATAGCTAGCCAGCACGCTCCAGTCCTCACCATCTAGAGTTCTGATGAATTCAGCCATTGATAGCGCCTCTTTACCCCAGTACGCTCGTCTGATCTCTTTCAATATTGGGCAAGCTCCAATAAAATGAAAAACGTCTTCCATTGTTCGAAGGTTGCATGGGCTGCATTCCTCATTCCTTAAAGATGATAGAGATTACATCAACGCTGAACCGATCGTGGAAATAATTGTTCGCAGCCAGATCATGGTTGACTAAGGGATACGTACACCTGGTCTCACTTTGTTGCGCTTTCAATCCAAGCTTCGCACGTGTAGACTGCTATGGCTATTCCGCTCCAATGTAGAATCAGTGCTGCTTTATGGGTGCAGTACTTGGAAGGTGGACACCATTAACACACGCAAGCTGCAAGTCTTCGTAAACAAATGCTTAAGACTCATCTTGGGGATTTTTTGGCCGAACGCCATCTCCAACGAACAACTTCATCTGAGAACGGGCCAAGAACCTATAAGCATTACTATACGTAGAAGAAAGTGGCAATGGATTGGACACACCCTACGGCGCAAAGACAACTCTATTGCGAAATACAGCATGCAGTGGAATCCGCTCACCCAGGCAGGCAGCATAGCGGGACGCCCTAGGCAAACGTGGCGCAGAACAGTTGAGGAGGAATCGAGCTCTTTAGGAATGAGTTGGAGCCAGCTCAAACGCCTTGCAGAACTTCGAACACGATGGCGCGCGCAGGCGTGGTTGACGCCCTATGCCACCCGAGGGGTTAAAGGAACTAAGTTAGTAATAATCTAGGTAAACTAATAAATTTGGTATTCGAAATGGCCTGCCCAATGAGGAGGAAGTCCAAGAGGTCCCAACCTCTACGGTGGAGTAAAGAATTGAACTCCAAGAAAAGGGAGGTTAGGCATTTCTACAACAGGGCTAAGAAGTAGGGGATGATACTACATGGGATTAATACATAGAGCGCAAGAGAGAGTTTAAGTAATTAATCAGGCGATCTAAAAGCATGTAGTGGAAGGAATTCTGTCAGTCTATCGCGGATACTAGTGAAGCTTCTAGAATTCGCAAGATGCTGGCAAAAGACACTGCGGTCCCAAGCTTCATTAGAAAATCTGACGGCACGTGGGCAGAAAGTAGCGAAGAAGTTTTAGAAACATTAGTTGATGTTCACTTTCGAGGAAGTAGATCACCAATGGATTTTATCACTTATGACTACTCGTATACGGGAATGTCAATAGGAGACGAGTTAGATAATCTCGTTACATGGAAGAATCTGCGATGGGCTATCATGTCATTCGTAGTGCTCAAAGCACCAGCCCCTGATGGAATTTTCCAAGTTATGCTGCAAAAAGCTACAGCCAAGGTCAGAAATAGGCTTAGGAAATTTATTAAACAATGTTTAAGGTCAGGTTATGCACCAGTGGCATGGGGGGAAGTGCGAGTTATATTCAAGACTATAGACCCTCAAGACACTTGAACGGCTTCTTGATATTCACGTCAGAAGTAAGTGTTGCAACGCATTTTATGCAAATCTCGACATGCATATTTAAAGGGAAAATCTGTGGAAACAGCCTTACATGACAAGGTAGGGAAAATATAAACAAGCATTCATTATAAGGAATTTGCACTGGCAGCCTTCCTAGATATTGGAGGTGCTTTCACTAATGTAGAAGAGATGGCCATCAAACAGGCCCTAGAAAATATGAATGTCGCGCAGGGTATAACCAATTGGTTCTGCAATATGCTCTGCACTAGAAACATTAACTCCATTATCGGAAATAGTTCAATAAGGAAATCCATTACTAGGGGGATTCCACAGGGAGGCGTTATATCACCCCTCCTCTGGGTTTTGGTCATCGACGAAATACTCAAAGACACAAGCAACACAGGCATAAGCTTTACCACTTACGCGGATGACGTGGTTATTTTAGTCCAGGGAAAATTCCTTGACCCATTAAGTGAAATGATGGAATGCGGTCTTAACACTCTCGGAAAATGGGCTAAAGGGTGTGGACTGCACGTCAACCCGGATAAAACCGAATTGGTACTCTTCCTCTGACAAATCGGACGATATCCTTGGCATATTAGACTTCGTCACACCGTCCAAAGTAGGGTATCCTCTTAGAGAGGATTGGCAAAGGAAGACAATGTGTTCCAAGCAGAGGTTCTAGCTGTACTTAAAGCTGCGGAATTACTTGAGATGGGATCAATATCCGACAAGAATACCGTCATCTTCATTGACAGTCAGGCTGCGCTGAAGGCGCTAGAGTCTTGTGGCATTAAATCTGAGATCGTTAGGAATTTCCGCACAATGCTTAAGGCAATATGTACGCAGAACTGTGTCAGATTATGTTGGGTACTTGGACACTGCGATATAGAAGGCAATGAAAAGGTCGACGAGCTGGCCAAAAGAGGAGCTGAGCTCTCGCATAGGAACGTAATCTGTAGCATTGGTGTGTGGCTAGGCGAATTATTCGTGATAGAATCATCAACATGGCTAATTTAAGATGGTCCAACTTAGATGATCATAAGGTGTCCAGAACCTTGTGTCCTGTGTTAGACCACAGGAAATCTGGGGAGATCATAAAACCAGACAGATCAGGGCTAAGGACATTGATAGGAATTATCTCTGGCCATTGTCTTTTAAGGAAGCATGCCATGAGACTAGGTTTATAAAATACGGATGTTTGTAGGTACTGTAATGCCCTCAGTGGATATAACACGTATACTGAATGCCAAAGCATTGCCAAGACAAGGCTAAAGTACCTTGGAAGGTACTTCTTCGATAACCTAGAAGAGGCAGGGTCCCGGAACCACAATATTGATATCTTCTGTAGGAAATAAAGTGTATGGGAGAATTGGTTTAGGTCTTTTTGGTGGGAAGGTTCTCTAGGGATCGCGATGGGCCCACCTTGGTCCATAGTATCTTATGATAAGCTTATAACTCAACTCAACCTAATCTAATTTAACCATGTATAAATAGATAGCTCTGTGATCCATAATCCTTGTCCAATCCATCACTCCCCAATTTGTAAAGCATCCTGCTTAGCAAAAGTTTGTTCTGATTTTATGTGGATAATGACAAAATTCTTAAACTCTGCAAAGTCAAAGTAAAGCATGCCCTTTGCGGTTATCGTTGCTGCTGCCCTGCTCAGTATTGTGAGTACTTGTACAGTATGCAGTTATAATTATTAGGTATTCCTTTCTGTCCTTTTAAGCATTCCGCAGAACTTCAGCTCCACTTGTGGGAGGAGGATAACTTGACACAAAAAAAAAAAAAATATTTAGAATTAGCTTATTTTCGTCTGCCTAAAGGGATTTCCCCCCTTAAAATATTCGTCTGTAAGAGATTGTTTGGCACCCTGTCGCCTCATCATTTTCATTACGTACCTATCCCACCCTAGCTTAGCAGAAGAAAGCGACGCAATTGAAATAATGTTTTAAGTGAGTAATTTCCATTCAAAGATCACTAACACGCTGTAGTGTGTACTAAAGAACATTTTTCCAAGTACACATGCACCGAATATTGAATAATATTACTTTATCTGTGGCATTTACATAGGGTGCCTCAAATAGATGTCATTAATCAAACGCATCACTTATTCGAAAAATCCTGATATTAAATAAATCACTCTTATTCTGAAACTCAATTGAAATCAAAAGATCTTTTTAGGTACTAGTTCTCAGCAATTTTAGGTTCTTACTCGTACTTCAGAATAGTTCAAGCGGAAAATATGTACATATTGTACATTATGTAGGTGTAGTTGAGTTCACTGGCTAACGTATCTAAAGGTATCTAGTTACTTTGACTTTTCGAAATATATAGAAAACCTGGATACGTTTAAAGGCTTAAAGGCTTTAAGTTTTGTTGGAAAAAATCTAAAAAAAGCAGATCTACGAGTACTGTTAGCGTCTGGTTAATCTATTTGGTTTTTTGTTTGTTTTAAATATGAAGATACTAGGGGTGGCGAAATTGTTGTGGTAACATCATCAATTATTTAACTCTCTACTGGGTACCAGGAGATGCAGGGGTGGAGGGGAACGAAGCAGCTGATGAACTAGCAAAAAGCGGATCAAACACGCAGACACACGGTGCCTTGGACTAGAACCGTTTTGTGGAATAGGACCCCACAAAATGCGGGAAGAATTAAAGAAAGAGGAAGAGAACAAATGGGTCAAGTATTGGGACTATATCCCCCAATTAAGACAGGCAAAAGAACTTTTGGGAAATATAATCAGAAAAAGAAGCAGAACCTGCCTAAAAGTTAGCGAGAATCGACCTTGCATCTTGAAGGGCATGTTCACGGGTTACTTCAGACTCAAGGAGCACCTTGGGAAACTGGGAATAGAGGAAGACGGACACTGTAGATTCTGTAGGGACTTCGCAGGAACACCAGCGCACCTTCTTATGGAATGCGAAGCACTGATCTACAAAAGAAGAAATCACACATGTGCCTATCACAAATAGATCTACCTACGCTGGATCCACTCAAGATACTCCGGTTCATAGTAGCAGCTGGACTGGAGGAAGTACTCTAGACCGAGCATATCATCGACTAGAACCTTAGTTTGAGAGGCACAATAGATCTGTTAAAAGTATGAGTGCACTTGCACCTCATTACAAATGTATCTATCTATCTATCTAACGTCATCGATTACCAATCAATTGTGCAAGCTTATGTGAAAACTATTGCGAAAGCTTAACACTGGCAGTAGGTTGGCCATATGACTGGAAAAACTGTTTGTTCTGCGTGGTGATTTATGTATATGTGTATGATGTCAGGCGTTTGGGAAAAGATACTGCGAATCAGAAGCAAAGACAATATAAACGTAACGTGAGTTAATTATACAAAACAAGAAAATGTATACTCGTATAAATGGAAATTTGGAAATATGTATATTATAAAAAAAGTTATTTTTGGTTATCCCTGGTAATGTACGTTGTCGATAAGCTGGTATGGCTTATGTGCCACAGTCCTGCAGATATTCGAAGGACATCCCGTTAAAACAACTGGATATGAAACTTAGTTGCCTTCACAATAGTGGGTGTATCAAATGGAGTTCAAATTTCCCCATTCTAAGAACGATTTTTATGTGAGGGTTAAATTTGAACCTCTAAGTTAAATTTATTCTAAGCTACTTGGTGGTTGTCCTAGTTTGCACCTCGATTCTGTCTGGAAGTGTGATCCGAATGTCATGGCAGCGAGTTGCAAGCGCATGACGTCCCCTCTTTGTTGGTGGCTGAAAATAGATCAGTTTCGTCTTGTTGCTTTCAACAATTTCATCATACTGTAGCATCCACAAAAAGTACTTCTCACACTGCATTACCAATGAGTGTGCCATCTGTCAAAACTCCCATCATGCACAGTAGTTTGTTCCACATTTCACATTCCACAATTCACCCCATTTGGCATAAATACACCAACCACCAGCAGAGAAGACACAGTCAATAGAGGTGAAAATATCGATGAACAAGTGCGATTACTGTGAAAGTTATTGCCTATTGTTAGTTATTTAGTATGCTTACGACAAATATTGCAATCAAAATTTTAACTATCTCAAATTAAGCTAGAATTTTTGAAATTTTGCAAACGCATACTCGCATATGCCCGGTGACAATGCAATATAGTACATCTAATATCGTTTTAAATCTAATATGGTGGACTCCCCAATATGGCGGATTATCCTTTCCTCCATAATCTTCCTGACATGGGTATCAAATGCAAGAGTTTGACAAGTAGAATACAATAATCTATGTGACGTCATTCTAAACCTCATTATGGCGGATTCGTTTTTTCTTCACGACTCCCTTGACATGAGTATCAAATGAAAGAGTTTGACGAGTAGAATACGACATGCTACAAGACGTCATTCAAAGACCAATATGGCCAACGGCCGAAGATAGTAGATTACCTTTTTCTTTGCAATCGTGCAAAAACTAGAGGCCACGATAATAGATAAATAGGTTTACAAGACAAATATAATATCTTAAATCACGCGTGCTGGTGTTTAAGGAGATCATATGCAGGATGAGGTAATCTCTGTTGCCAACTAACAATTGATTAACAGAACTTATATTGGCAATATCACTAGCTTTTTTAGAGATTTTAAGTAAATCAGTCGCAGATAATTCTTATAGGGTGAGAGGTTATAGTGATTAGTCCAAGAAATGGCGTCCAAGGCGAAATGAGTGAATATGCGCTGGACAGCTTCGATCCTTATGAATTAGAATACGTGATAAGGTAGCCTTGCTTAGCTAGCATGTTAGAGAATGATATGTAGTAACACAAAGGCATTTAATAACGGATGAGTACGAGAAACCCTTGGACCAAAGATTTAAAGAACAAAGTTTCGATACAAAGGCTCTAGTTAGGATACCTACACACCAATCAATGCTACACAGCTAAGCCAAGGAATCCAAGGAATCCAAATGCAGCTATGAGAACAGAAATGGAATACTCTGTCGCAGACAGCACACAAATCATGTATGGAAGTATCTGTGGGAACAAGCTGGTCGAGAATAGAGTAGGACCTAGGAGATGGCGACAAGTGCTTGTAGGAAAACACGATAGATTGGAATTGAGCTCTAAGTTATTTTATTCCACCTAATGGATAGCCTATTCAAGTTGTTCGGAAAAGACGAGAATCGCCAGAAGATAATATGGTTCTAAGAAATTTCATCTCATCAGTTTAAGCGGAAAGATCAGAATCCTCAATGAGATACCTATTCATGCATTAGCATTTGTTGAGATGATAAAGTTCATTGGTCCAAGTAGGCTACGCAAAGGAACTTCCGAAGTTGATTTGAAAGGGTCAGATACTGAAGATTTAAAACTGATTTTGTACCCTTGTTTTACAAGGAATAATATGCTAAGTGCAATAAGCCTCGATTGAAAAAAAAAAAATTAAAAACTTTCTCGACACCCTATGAAAGATTACAGTTCAATTTACATGAACTCTTTCATTGATTATGTCTGGTTTAAATTTGTCTAGATTATTTGTCCCCAACTGAGTTTAATCGCACTTTGTGCGCAAACCAGTACAAGTGCACTGAATCTTTTGAAGTGTGAAACAGACAGATCTTATCAGTGTACCACTTCAAGTACTCAGTCGCCAGTTATCGGTCAGATTATTACTTCTCCGGGTGCATGACAGCAATAAAACACTACAGCACTACTTTGTAAAGTACCTACACTGATAATATTTAGGTACAACCAGTTCGACACTCTACGTATATAAAATTGTTTATATAGAATGTACGCGGTCAGGCCAATGGCATTTGTTTTGCACATTCCCGGAAGATTAGTATTGAGGAAATTCAACATAAACAGATCGCACTGGAAAGGAAACCAGAAGCGATTAATCGTTCTTGAAAATAGTGTTTAGAAGTGAGAATTTACATATTAAATGGGTGAAGATATTTTGATTAAGGACTGTAATGTGAATTCCGGGAGACAAACAAAGAGAGCGGAACACGCAGGTTTAGGTATGAAGTTCGATTTGTTTTTTTATAAAAACAAGCACAATTGTTTGAAATGATTCATGTGAAACGGAGATTTGTGACAAACGAGCTTTTCAAAAAGGGTCTGGTTACAGCGATATTAGTTGTTTATGCAATTTGAAGCAAAAATGTGTTGTTAAAAACCACGTGGTATTTTGTTGATTACAAACTAGATAACAACCCTGCTGTGATTCAGAGTGAGTTCCTGGTTATATATTTTCTTATAAAGTTTAGTTTTATTTACTTATTTATCGGGTTCACAACGAAAAGGAGTCTCTGCCGGTGACAGCGTAGTTTTCCACCCTCTTCAATACCGGGTATGTTAATTCAAGTTCACTAGGCCGCGCTGCTTTTATTAGGCGCGATCGATTGCCTTTTAAACTAGAAGCTCCATCTTCGGACACTTTTCATCGAGCATATGTGCTGAAATTTGAAGATACAATTAGCTCTGCTCATACCATTGGAGTGACCGCCGAGTTATTTAATGTATTCGTCGAGTGTTGACTTTTTGAATTACTCATACATCCATGCGGTACAACAACACCGTTTAGTCGGAACGTGTTGTCATGGCTCCAGTCCATATTGGCTATCCATAAAGCCCTACTGATGTAACAATTCGGGCTAGAAGCCGACTTCGGCTATGTTTTGGTCCTCGATGATGTGACATAAAACATGTGTATGAGTACATACAAATGAGTGAATACAAATACAAATTATGTCTATTAAAATACTTAAGTACAATATTTGAAAGCGGATTTCGATGCAATTGTGTGGTCATGAAGGTCGCGGGGGTGGGATGCTTAGATGTACTCTTCATCCTTCTTGATCCTGCGTCATCGACTCATAACCCATAAGGAAGAATCTTCAGACTGGTCCAGAAAAGATGTATGATTTGATCCAACTATCTATTTTTAGGCCTACCAGGGGATGGCTTACCTAATGTCATGGTAATTATAAAAGTCTTGTAATTCGATTTGGGAATAAGAACACTGAGTGTCTCGCGTACTCTGGTATTGCGTACTCGATGCCGGCGAGTTATTTCAGCAACACTACGAAGTAATATTATTTCGGCCGGTTTTATCCACGATGTTATTCTTTCATTATCCAGGTTTGGAGAGTTAAAGACTGATAACTTCGGCCTTCCTTATAACAGATCGGACAAGCTATCTCAAAATTGATCCAGTTTGACCATTGTTATAGGATAGGTCAGTATTACATACTCTTTCCGTCACTCGTAAATAAGACCCCGATGTATTTAAGAAATCTACACTTGCTTTAATCGGTCTCCCTTAATATGTACATACTTTAGTTTGTAGGGCGTTCTGAAAACGATCATCAATACCGATTTGTTCACGAATACAAACCGTTCGAGTGAGCACTGCAGTTCGGTTTGGGAGGAATCAAGAATGACGAAATCATCCACTAAGAGCAGATGGCTAATCCTTAGTCGAACATATCGTCCATCACGGCTGCACTGTGATATCCAATCCATATAGACAATAAAGAGTAGAGGTGACAGAACGCACACTGGGTGAAGTAAAACACCCACAGTGAAAGACAGTGATTTAACACCGTCTACTCTAAAACAGATTCTGCAATTTCTTTATCAAAATCGAATGTGCTTCACCCCATTGGCAATCACCAGGTGTTCTACCACATTCCTAGGTCTTTTTTTTTATCGGGACAGGAAAACGCTTCACTGGTGCATACAGATGCAGCTCTTTAATGAAACGCGAATACAATTGCACTCCTTCCTTTAAGCATTTCTAGTCGGATTTTATTCACACCAGCTGATTTGCCAACTTTAAGGGATTGATCCGACTTCTTCTACCGTGGGACTATTTTCCGTCGTACTCACGACCATAGGTTGATTAGGTGCTCCATTCCGGATTAAGGAACTATAAAAAGTGCTCGCTCTATCTGCGCAAGATGGCTTTTTCATTGAAAAGAAGTGTACCATCTTTGAATTTGACTCCTTGGACGATATTCAACTTCCTCTGATTCGGATCGTCTACCAGAACATCGCATTTGTAAGTCTGTGGTCGCGTTCCAATTTCCCGCCAAACTACTTCTAAGGCCGATTTTTAGTTGACCTAGGGTCGTCTTCCGGCGCCACGTATCAGGCAAAAACGAATTCACAGATTTTAATAAAACCTTGCCACTCTACACCTTCGAGGCCTCGTCCTTATCTCCGATTAGAGTTATCACGATATTCTTCAAGGAGATTAAGATATTAAAATAAAAAAATGCTCTTCTATGCTTCGATAGTTTGGTCACGTATTGCGTATGCCCCCAGACCGGCTTCCAAGACGTGCCATGATTGACAGGCAAAACCAGGCACTATGAAACTATACATTCGAAAAGTTTGGGAAGTACTCGATTATGAAAAACTAAACATTTTTCTGTATACTTTTGGGCGAAAAAATATTAAATAACTAAACACAAGGATTTATTTGCTTGCCTACCTATGAGGCGAAATAGTTTATAGTTACATATAAATATATTTGAACGCAGGCGATAACGATGACGCTTGATGTATTCCTTTTGTTAGCAAAATACATGCATATACATATACTCGTACATATCGCACTGTTGTTACTCAAAATTTGAGATAACATTATATTCAAACGTAAAATTAAATTCCCTACGCGTCTATAAGACTGTCGTTAGAATAATAGGTAATTGCTTTATTTTTATTCTTAACCAAAATAAAGTATTCATTTTTTTATAATCTATAACAGGAAGTAAATAATCAGTTTTTTGCTGATTCTGAAAAAAGTCATATTTTGAGTTACAACAGTATTGTATTACAGTACTACCTCGATAATGTGAATTTCCGGATAATTTGAACTCACAAATCTGTACATAACTATCTCTATAATGTGAACTTTGAAATTTTCTCTCCTCCATAAAGTGAACTTTCCTCAATATTTCGAATTCTTCTCTTGTTATTCTTCTGATATTTGCAGTTATTTGTCTAGACATGTTTTTCCATTTCGTACCACCTGTTATTTATTGTGGGAAGAACATTTTTCATCTTATATGAGCATTCGTTATTCGAAAATTCTCTTATTTTTAGTTGAAAAAAATGTTCCAAGCCCTTGTTTTGCATTATCGAGGTAGTACTGTATTAGTACAATATAAAGGTGCGTCCAGACCAAAGAAACATTTCAGAAACATTGTTTCTGAAATGTTTCCCGATTGTTTCCCATTTGCTTCAGAAACATTTCAGAAACATTTCAGAAATGTTTCTAAAATGTTTCTTTTGGTGTGGACGCCAAATGAAACATTTCTGAAATGTTTCTGAAATGTTTCTTTTTATCCATTTTTGCTCTTGAAGGATGATGGGCTCAAAAGAGGTAATATTAATAGCGTCGTGCTTCATCATCATGAAAAAAATAGAAAACGATAGGAAGAAGAAAAAAAAACAGAGTCAAAGATATTTTTTTAAAAATAGAGAAAATTCAGGTGGATGACGAAGTGGAGCCACAGTCATCCCGATCATTTAAAAAGCGCAGGTGCTTTTCTCTCTTTCGCTCCCATTCCGGTTCTAGTTTTCTGTACATTTTTCTCACGTCTAAACTGCACTTTAAGCGCATGAAGCTTCTTTTCCACTTCGTCTTTTTCGCACTTGAACTCTTCAGAAATTTCTGCTAAGGCATCGGCTTTTTTATTTCTATTTTTGTAATTTTCGTTTTGGGGATCCCATAAAACTCTTTTAGTTTCATACAATTTAATTAAAGAAATTGTATCCTCATTACTCCATGCCTTTCTTGACATTTTTTTTATTTTTATTTTCACAAAAAAACACTCACTTTCTGTACGTGGAGCTTGAGAAACAAAAATAGTTTTCCGTCGCGAATGGGAAACTGAGAAACATTTCAGAAACATTTCAGAAATGTTTCATCGGCGTCCACACCAAAGAAACATTTCAGAAACATTTCGGAAACATTTCAGAAACATTTCAGAAATGTTTCTCTGTTTCAGAAATGTTTCTGAAATGTTTCTGAAATGTTTCTGAAATGTTTCTTTGGTCTGGACGCACCTTAACATATATGTAGTTAATATTTTTGTGTACCACATTCAGTGCTGTCACTTCGATTTTGGAAAAAGTGGTAGATCGGACAAAAAATGTGGTAGATTTGATATAACATTGACATTGGTACATACATTCATGTTGTTTGAAATATAAGGCTAAGAAAATAACGGCCTATTCAAAGATCATTTCCAGTTCATCTTACTGTCATAAGTCAGAAGTGATCTACGGAGATTCCTCCAGGGAATCCATCAGGGATGGATATACAGCCCGTCACCGGGAAATATTCACTTGTGGATTAAGGGAGAGAAATTAAACTGTTTTTATTATTTTTGAGCTATCTATGAAAAAGGTGTCATTCAAGTGTAGTATTGCCTCCCCTGCAATCTCAGAGGCGGCTACTGTTACGAATGAGGTTTCCACATGCAAAATGCAGCTGTGGTCCAAAAGTCATGTCGGACTTGAATCATTCAATGTAGATGGTTATGGATTCAAAGGCCATACGAATCTACAAGTTAAGGCGATATGCAATTAGTGGTTGCTACTTTGCCTAGATACCATACATATTTATTTAAAAAGGAATATGCCCCATAGCTCTCTGCGTCCAGCTACCTGATTGGCAGATTCTCATGGGACTTTTAGGTCTAGTGAAACAGACTTCGGTTATTTTTGGATCATGTATTGGTGTGATTTTGATTTACTAGTATCTCCAACGCACGCTTTGAGGTTCTTGATTTTGCAGTCACAAGTAAATATAGGTTTCACGATTCCCATGTACATAAATTCGTTATTCTTAATTCTTTCTATGATTTTCGACCTTCAACTTAACTTTTCGCCAAGTCTCAGATGTGGTATCTTTGGCTTGGTTGCACACAGTACCAACTCAGTTTACTGGGCATTGAACGACAGTCCACATTTCCTGGTTCATGCGTCTTAAATATTTAAAGTTAGAAGGAATTTGAATATCTCTTGACCACCACATCGTACTTGAATGATGTGGCCCTAATTAGGTATACAGTTCAACACTAGGTTCCTCTACTCCTGAGATATAGTTCCTCAAAGTCCTGTGTAATATGTCTCTCTTGCAGTATAAGCCGTGATCGACGTAAAGTTTTGTGAAGTTATTAACACAGTATGATATTGTTCGAGGCGTTTTCAATTTCTAAGAATGTGGCTTCTTTGTCCTTCATAGTTTTATCAACTATCTTTGGCAATAAAATATAAATTCCTAATTGCACGTAATAATAAAGGAACATTTAAATGCCTGATTTTATATACTGTAAGCTTCTTTAAAAGAGATTACTAAATCGTAAATAACCTAAGGCGCCAATATTATGGGCTTTAGTATGCATATATGTACATATGTAGGTGGTTAAGTTAAACGTTTGTAGATTTGCAGGTACCCAGTGTTTTATCTAATCTTCTAGTGCTAATCTTGTTCAAAAAACTACTTGATACATTTACGCAGCCTTTACGTCTATTCTTGACCAAGTAGTTCTTATTAGTATTTAAAGCTAATAAGTCTATCTTTTCGTTGTAGTTGAAATGGCTAAACAGGAACCGGATTTGAATTTCGTGAAAGAGAAACTTGAGGTAAATATGCGATATTTTTCGTATCTGAGTGCTATACACTTTCTCCTTTTTTATAGAATCTTCACGACTCTATCATAAAAGATGTCAACCGTAAGATGACAATCATGATAGATGAAGTTCTACAAGAGATCCGACAAAAAGAATTACAAACAAACGAGTTTAATAATTTTGCCAAGAGTCATAATAAGAACAATGGAACTTGGAGCAATAGATTACATCAGAAAGCCTTCAACCAACCAACAAACAGTATCGGCAATAAATCTAAGAGTGATGAACGGAAACGAACCCTACCGGATAAAGTATTCGTTGTTCGAGAATCCTATTTAACCGCTCTGCTTGAAGTGGATCACATGAAAAGTATCTATAACATATTTTTTATTGTCCTTGTTGTGTTCCTAATGAACAGCGTCTGCCATGATCTTTTTGTGTTAGGACGGTGAGTTAAAATTGATTAGTTCTTAAATATAATGAATTATATGAAATTTATTTTTAACATCTTAGGGTAAACTTTGGATTAGGCACTATTAAGGCAGGCCTTGCGAATATTCACCGAGTAATGGGAATTTGGAGTCTTATGCATATCCCAGTCTTGGGAATATACTATGCGTTGAAAATGTGGGCTTACATTCGCGAGAAATTGATGAATAGTAAGTTTTTAAACCTTTTATCAAACGCTTTAATAAGGCCTTCCTTTCTTTAGATCGATCAATTCAATCTCTCTGGAGCTACTCCTGCTTGACTGTATTCATTGTTTTTCAAATATCAATGCTATACACCGGAACTGTCACCTGCCTTGAATTGAAGCTACCATACGTATCGGCTTCAGTTATGCTTTTGGAGACCACTCGTCTAATTATGAAGGTTCACGGCTTTGTACGTAGTAACGCAGGCAACATTTTGAAGGGGAAGTCTAAGACTGACAGTGAAGAAGCCAGTAAGCCCGTTCAATTGCCACCGATTTCCTGTTACCTTTATTACCTTTTTGCGCCAACCCTCATCTATCGAGACTCTTATCCTCGTACAAACCAAATTCGATGGAAATTTGCTCTTAATCGATTTTTGGAAGTCGTCGCAGTTGCCTTCCTCTACAGCTATATCTATGAGCGTCACATTCATGTTCACTTTGCAAACTATGGCGCTGAAGAGCTAACGAATGCAACCCTTATTGTGAAACTTTTCGGAATGATCATGCCGGGCTTTATAATTTTCCTCTGTGCCTTCTATCTCATTCTACATGCTTGGCTAAACTTCACAGCTGAGCTACTGCGTTTCGGTGACCGCATGTTCTACAAGGACTGGTGGACTTCTTTCAACTATGAGGCTTATTATAGAAATTGGAACGTGGTCGTTCATGACTGGCTCTATGAGTATATCTACAAGGATTGTTACAATCATATTTTTAAGGGTTCAAAGGTGGCCTCGTCGATAATGGTGTTTTTTGTGTCAGCTTATATGCATGAGCATATTATTGGATTTGCATTGCAGTTGTTTTATCCGGTTATGTTCTTATCTTTCGGGTTACTTGGACTCGTATTAGTTTTCGTTACAAAAGACTTTCCTGTAGGACTTGGAAATATATTCTTGTGGTTCTCTTTGATCACCGGAAGTAGTCTTATGATCTCATTGTATGCGATGGAGTACTTTGCCAGACAAAATTGTCCTGCATTGGAGGCTAAAACATGGTTAGACTGGATAACTCCTGTGTCTTGGGTTTGTAACGGAAAGAATGATAGTTAGTCTCATATTGATATTTAGTTCATCAAGAGAACATGACTGAATATGAAGCCATATTATAGCAAATTTATTTAAGTGTGTATATTATAATATTTCATAACTTTAAAAAATTCGAATAAATAATAATTTTTTTATGCTAAATGTATTATTTTATGACTAATGTTTGTAATAGAAGTCCAATTTGAGTCCGCTTTTTATTTTTATTTAAGGAAATATGACCTCAGGAATAAAACTCCAAAGAATGTGGATCAGTGTTGCTAAGTTTTGATAGAGAAAATCCCCTTTTTTGCATTGAAACAAAAATGTTTTCCTTATTTTATGTGCTTTGTTTTTTCCTCTTTCTTTTTCTCCTTTTTTCGTTTGCATACATTTTTTTCCGGAAAATAAGGCAATATTTTTCAACATAAATTATTTTTAAAGAAGATGAAGCGGAACAAATTTAGAACGAACATACGAATAAATTCTCCTTGTAACATTTTGATTTCCTTGTTCTGATTTAGCTGACAAAACAATTTTTATAATGGAACTCCCTTAGGTTAGGTTAGGTTAGGGGTCAGGTACCGGTAACCAGGGGAAACTTAACCTTTCCCATGAGGGTGTTGGCTGAGAATGCTGACTGAAAAGGGTAGAGAGGGTGACTGACTCAGTCAACCCTGAAGTCAAGGTGTACCGAGAAGGTATAGTGTGCAACAAGTGATGGGGGGTGATTGATTCAATCGAACCCCCTATACTGTGTGTGCAAGTTATATTGGCAGGTCCCATAAACCGTGTAGGCGTAGAGGTGCATAAGTATAGTAGAGTGACTGATTCAGTCTAACTCTAATTACTGTTATGCATGGTATTGACTAGGTGGGGTGACTGATTCAGTCAAACCCTTCATACCTAGGTGGACCGTGTAGGAACTCCCTTAACTTCCGATGAAGTTAAATGGGCAATATTACTATCAATTCAACCAGCTTTTTGTCCAATCGCAACTCAATCGTTAGACTCGGTATACTCCAATAATCAGGTTGAAATTCCGATTCGACTTTAATCTTTCGACCCTGCATATACACGGGGTAAAATTAAATACATTTGTATTGGGTTCAAATTCTGCCTTAAGCATTTCGACTAGAATCCTTCTAGGTAATCCGCGCTTGCAAATATTCTACAACTCAACCGGCAACCTTTTTTTTTTAAAGACTACAGAAAATTGATGATCCGCCCAAAATGGATAGCCTTAGTTTTTAACCAATCCCTAATAAAGTTGGGGTGGTGTTGTGAAGTAACTTAGATGCGATTTCGCCAATTCCATTTTTTTTTACCAAAGAAAGTTATTGCTCCCATGTGCTCCCAATTATCAGACAAATTATGGTCTAAACGGACCGATAACTCGTGCTCTAATACTCTATAATTCTGTAAGCAATAAGATATTTAAAAAAGCCAAATTTATTTTATATTTAAGTTGAGCGTATTATTAATAGATTTAGATTTAGATAGAATTTTTATTTTAATTCTTTATGCTTACAATATTTACAATAAAATCAAAAAGAAGCATGGCATTGCCGTCTGCCGATTGGCTAACTAATTTTACTAAAACGCAATAAGAATTATCTTAGTTTTCAAAAGTTTTTACTTAAAATTCTCTCTCCATGCCCAAGTGGTATTTTACAATAGTTAAAAAGTTGACCTGATCATCTGTAATAAAATCACGTCCAAGGTAATATCTTCTCCTCTCTCGCAGCGTTGGACATCTTCCCACGAAGTGAATAAAATCTTCTCTTTCCCCTATATTGCAAATGCTACACAAAATTGGGAGATCTTCTCTGCGCGGTATACAATTTAAGCTAAGAAGCTTCAATCGTAGCCTTAGAATCATCGGAATCTGTTCTTTCGTCTCGAAAATAATTTGCCTCAATCAGGTTACGGTTTAGTGCACTATATGTTGCTCTATGCATCGAACTTGTTGCTTCACGTAAAAGGGCTTCCCTACATTGATCATCTACGCTGGCAATCAACCGGTACAAATTTGGTTTCCATAATACATATTGCTACACATCCAGGTTCAGCACAGACCGAATGGCCGAGCTAGCTCCAACCATTCTCCAAACCAACCAGTCTTACTTCGTATAGCCTTTAGTGCAGCTGTCTTGGACAGTCTTTCATTTGTCATTTTCATAACTTTTTAAACATTTCCAGCATAATTGCATCATTTGGCATATTTGGTGAAAGGTTAAATATTTTTTTGGCGAATTATCTAAGAAGCTTTTCGATTGTATTATATTGTTTTCCACCACACATCTGCGCTGCATACATATATCAAAATCGACTTATACACTGGTTCAAAAACTCGAAACTTTAGTACATGCAAATGCATATTTAGTGGAACTTAAATGTTTGTAATCAACAGATTGTTCAATAATTGATGAACATAATAAATAAATAAATAAATATAAAACCGGAGGCATTAATGGAGGTTCTCAGTAAACTAGATATTAATGCTAGATTAAGTCACTGTATCAACCAAATGCTATTAACAAGGTGATCAATACAGAACTTGGCTACTGCAGATCAAGAAGATCAGTTTAACGCGGAACACCGTACTGAGGGGTGTTATTTCCAAAATTATGGCTTCTTACCTTGAACGAAATACTTCTTACCTTAGAAGAGGAGAGATACAAGGATATAGCTTATGCAGACGACATTGCTATAGCAATTAGTAGCAAATTTCCTACGACTTTGCGGGATCTCATGGAATCAGTTCTGGCAAAACTAGTCAAATGGACTGACAGATGCGCACTTTATGTCTACTCGGCGAAAACTGAGCTAGTGTTACTTACAAGAAGGCACAAAATTTCAGAGATCACACTAACAAAAATTAAGGAAATAAAGCTTAGTTTCTCTGAACATGTCAAACACTTAGGTCTTACATTAGACAGAAAGCTAACTTCGAAAATGAAAGTACATATATGAATATATTACGTGCACATGTTACATATCATTCTGCTGTATATTTATGAAAAGGAGATATTAATGAAATCGGCGTTGCGAATGAAAGAATCGTTACAATGGATCAGTGATGATAAATGGCACGCCAAAATCTTAAACATATACAGCAACGCCACGGACTATTTAACACCGTCCCTAGATTTCAATATCAAGTACAACACAAGCATTCCCAGTCGACAGAATTGTGCGGAGATGCTATTCTGAAAAATTCTGCTCTAAAAATATACACTGATGGGCCTAAGACAGGGCGGCGTAGGGGCAGGCATGTTCTCTGCACCCTTGATATGGTACCGTCTTTTAGACTACCAGACTATTGCGGTGTATCACAAGCGGAGGTTAAGACTATTCGTGAAGCGCCTGAATGGCAGTCGATGAGATCTGTACCGAACTCGGACATCGTAATTTACAGCCGGCTACAAAAGCAATCGAATCACCAATAATAGGTCTGTTCGCGTACTTTCTGCATTCGCAGTTTGCCAAATTTCAACGAGTGGGGGTAAAATTTTCTCAGAGAGAGGTAAAATTATGATTTTAAGCATTTTTACATTTGTACTGTTTCGGGCTCTCAAAAATGTTAATTCCAAATTTAAACTTTTTAGCTCAAGAACTTACGGACATTGGGCATTGCTTTACAAATTTGGATTTTATTAGGTCTGTTCGTGTACCCTCCCAAAACAGCGACTTTTTACGAAAACCTGTTTGAGCACTGAGAATTTTCGTAGTTTTTGACAGAAAAGAACGCTCTCAAAGAGTAAGAAATTTCCCCATGCTGCGAATTTTCGTGCAAGAAATTTCTTTGGGCTAGTTTGTGAAAACTGCCAAATCGCTGTTTGTGATTTTTTGTTGGATTGTTTCTTCTCTTTCTTTCTTTCGCGTACAAATGGGTTTGAGGCTTGGCGTTTGAAAAGTGGGCAACTTTTGTGGTTCAACGCGTTCGTTTACTTTTTCGTAACGTTACCTCTCTTCGAGAGAAATTTACCCCCACTCTTTGAAATTCGACAATCTACGAATACAAAAAGTATGCGAACGGACCTAAAAATTGCAAAAATTATCATTTTTGTTTCTACGGCTTCCAAATAGGGTCCTAAATACATATTTATATATTATAGTTATGTAAGAAGAATAATTGGAAGGCGTACTCTCTTTAATAAAGTAACAATTATTGAAAAATGTTGAATGGCGTAGTAGCAATTTTTAAAAGAAACTAACAGATGCGCCACCCTTTATAAGCATAAGATAACGGAGCGAAGAGAAAATGGGTGCCGTCATTGGCGTACTATATATTGAGTGCTAGTAGTTAACTTTGCATTAGTTCCAACATTGACGCTAGGGCTCTTTGTTCAGACCGAAAAAATGGGAGCTCACACTTGTTTGAGATTTCGTTGGATGCAGTTGGGTGTGCAAGACATTGACATATTACATAAAATATCGATTCGCTGTAAATATGGACAATTTATGGGGCAATAAAATGCATATAATAACGATTTTTTATTCAATAATTTTTTGGTTCCATCTATCGGTAATTACTCGAACTAGCGCATTTTCGAGGTGACATCTGTTGCAACAATTCCTAAACAATTTGAATTTCAACCGTTTTATACCCCTTTTATGGTTAGCGAATCGAACTTTCGACTCAAGTCGAACTGCCAGCAAAGTGCTTCTGTCGTGGTATTGTTGTTAGCGAACATTTTCATTCGAATAAAGAATAAGTGCTGACAAAAGAAAAAAACAATTAAATGTCATCTGTGAAGTGTCAAAAGCGACAGAAGCAATTCGCCTGGCAGTTCGACTTGTCGAACGTTCGATTCGCTAACCATAATAGGGGTGTTACTTAGAAAATCCACACAAGCCCAAGAGGTGTCTCTACCATTCTATGGAGATGGTTGACATTTTGTTGCCACATTTTCCGCTTGAACCATGTTGGCGCTACTTTTGTGCAGAGATTGTTTGGAACTGACATTTCACTAGCTGTCCATATGTAGGATCTATGTTAATGGGTATCGTTATCGGGGATATCGATACCTCAGATTGGGTAATAAAACGCAACTTTTTTGAAAATTATATTTCTTACTTCATAATTATTATTAGTTAATTATTCTTCAACAGAATGGGCAATATCTATTACAATTATACATTGATCTTATTTAATTATCGCTACAACATTTTACCACCTGCACCTCTCTTACGAACGATGACGAAAATAAACCTATTAGATGACTTTTCAATAGGTACATGTTTTCAAACTTGATGTGACCGGATGGTATTACAAAGTACAAAATATGTTTCGATCTCAATTTTGCTTTCTCACATACGTATAACCGGTTTTTGTTCTACGTAAATTTTACAGTATCATTTTTGTTTCATAAAAAAATCATAGAACAAATAAGAGGAAAACATATTAGCACGCAACTAAAAGAGAAGAAACAAAAGGTAATAACTATAAATACGAAAAATAATAACAAACAAAAGATAATGTTGTTAACAAACATTTAATGGTAATATTAACTATGTTCTGGTATTTTATTTTTACAGATAAACCATGAGAAAGTAATAAAATTATATTATATTGAATTGTTTAATTAATTTGCACAAGACACTGCAACGACTCTACACATACACATGCAAGCAACTAAATAGAAACTAATAAAGTTTAAAGAGAACAAAAAAAAAATTACTCTGATATTTTTGGTATCTATTCACATAAGGCCACCGAAATGCTAATTAGCAAATGATTTTAAATTTTGTTTTCGCTAAATGAAATTTTAGTTTTCCGTTTCTTTTTTTTTTTTTGGTTTCAAGCAGTTCCTTCGGATAATGTAAAAAGAAAAACCAAAAATCAAAAACGAAAAAAATGAATCAAATATACAAAGACTAGTTGTTTCATTTAGACAACTGTAATAATTTGCGGTGGTTCTACAGAGGATGATTTATTAGTTTCTGTTGCTGTTGTTGTTGCTGGTATTGTTGGATTGTGTGTGGCTACCGGCGAAATATCCTTTGCCGATGCTGTGAATTTGTCGTTCTTCTGCGGTGTCTGTGCGGCTAATTGTCACTTTGTCTCACCTACTCGCTGGTAACGTGGCTTGTTGCGGGTGAATGGTAAATACTTGTATTTTATCATATGCTGGAAAATGAAAAGGGAAACAAGTTTTTTTTATTTATTATTTAATTGTTAAGTGTAGCAGAGTAAACTGAGGTTACAAACCTTAATTTGCCGTTTCATTGTAATGCAAAACAGAGTTATAAAGTACATGACCAAAATAGGCCAAAACACTGGTACATTGAACAAATCAAAAAATGTACACGTCAATCCGATCAATGTACTCTTCGTGATCGACAACCAAAATTTAAATTCCGGCAACCGTCTAATAAACGGTCGGAATTCTTCATTAACTGTCGTTGGCAATTCGGGACCTTCATCTAAAATTAATAAAAAATTAAAGAATTGTAAAAAAAGAGACAACCATGTGCTTGTTGGGAAAATATTATTAATATTTTAAAGACGGAATCCAAACAACCCTGGATAATAAATAAATAAATATTTGGCGCAACAGCTCTTTAAGTGCCAGGGCCTAGCTTCTCGCAACCACGATGACAACTCTGCGTGTTGCAAATATTGCTGTTAGGTAATCCTTACCAATTTTTAAGAAAATTCTAATCACTATAAATCTTTTTTTTTTTAATTTTCTTAGAATTTGTAATTTGTACCTATTGGCCACGGCAAGTGGTTGAGACAGGGTATACATCTTTGGAATTTCAGTTGCGGATTTTATTCGCGGTGTGATTTGTTAGTCAGTTTTAGTGATTTGATTTAAAAGAAAGTATTTAGACACGTCTTAGAAGTAGTAAAAAAGTTAAAAATGGGGTCTGGAAAGATGTTAAACCAAACAGAGATCGAAAATATTATAAAATTGCGCCAAGAGGCATATTCTGTCAACAAAATTGCAAAACTTTTGACCCACAAACTATTTAAAGGTTCCAGATTAAATTACGGGAACAGATACGTACCTGGACGAAAATACAGCTTGGCACCAGCAGTTCGCCGGTCTCTACTAAGAGAAGCGTCAAATTCTACAGCAACAACAAGCGAAATCGCGGTATCAGCAGGGACAGAAAACAGAAAACGTGTGTAAGCTGAAGCGAAACATTTTCAAAGTAAGCGTTTGAAAAGAAAATCCGCTCTACTACAACGTCATCCAAACGCCAATTTGACCATTGCCAGAAATCATTTAAGATGAAAGAATTGTAAGAGAACTGTCATCTTCACCGATGAGAAACGCTTTTGCGTTGATGGACCTGACGGATTTCGTCACTATTTTCATACACCCCTATCGTGGAATCCGCCGGGGGGAATTATTCACCGAAAAAAATATTTCGGCATCGTCAAATCCGCAAAGTGAACAGTTCCCCGTGTGGGTAATGTGAATCAGTTTCACTGTATCGTGGAAAACATTCGAATCGAATTTTTCCCGAACAAAATGACATTTCTCATCCGCATCAAAATCATTGCGGATTTCTGGCTTGGCTGGGTGCACATCGTCTTCTGTGTACAAACAATTTGTGTTTACATATAAATTACAGGAAGAAAACTACAACTGCTTTATTAAGCCGAAAATTGTTAATAAATCTATGCAATATTGAACTTTATTTAAATCAGAAATAAATAAAAAATATGGTTTCTAGAAGCTTGCATTCCATCTGGAAGTTCCATGAAATCATCCACTGTTGCTATTAACCTCTGTCGTACTCTTCTCTGGGAAAACTGTTCATCTTCTTCCTCTTCTGCTCCCAAAAACAGTTATCCTGTCCACTTGTGTGCCTTATTTTTATTTTAATCACTTTTTAAAGAAATTTTCGTTTTACGAAACGAATGTAGCAACATAGATTTTTATTGACAAATAAAAGACAGCTGTTTGACAGTGAAACTACCTTTCCCCAATGCCTGTCGATAAGGAGACGTTCTCGGCGGATTCCACGATAGCAGTAGAAATTGAAAGGGAATCGAATAGGTGAAGTGAAACTCAATTCCGACGGATTCCACGATAGGGGTGATAATTTGAAGAAGGACGAACTGTTTTTAAGAAGCGGAGGTGGAGTCATGATTTGGACAGGAATATCATACCAAAATAAGACTTATATCTGCTTCGTAAACGGCAAGATGAAAAGTGACGACTACCTTAAGATCTTAGACGAAGAGATCGTAACCAAGAAAATTTCATCCTGCAACAGAATAATGCAGCAATCTACACAGCCCGGAAGGTAAAAGAGTACTTTGAGCGTAACAACGTTTTTGTTCTTGACTGGCCAGTATTGCACCCAGACCTCAACATAATTGGGAATGTATGTAGACATCCAGAGCTGTCTACCAAGGCGGACGACAATTCAGTAACGTAGGAGACGTTAAAGACGCCATTGAAACTGAATGGGACAAAATCCAATGAAAATTAATTAAAAAACTGTTTGAATTTCTTTCATTAAGAATGTTAGGGGTTGTAAGTAATTAGAGAGGTAGTAATAAAACTCCCAATTTTTTTTCTATTTATAAAAAAAACCAATCCTGTCTCAACCACTTGTCGCGGCCATTTAGGGACAAATTGCAAATTGGAAAAAAAATTAAAGAAAAAAAAAGGTGATTAGAATTTTCTTAAAAATTGGTAATGTTAACCTAACAGCAATATTTGCAGCTCATACAAAATACAAATATTTAGCGCAACAGCTCTTTAAAGTGCCAGGGCCTAGCTTCTCGCAACCACTCATGTTTTGTGCGTTATATTTTTCACACAAATGGAAGGGACCTACAGTTTAATGCCGAATCCGAACGGCGATTTGAGAAGCTTTTTCGTGACAACAATACTCTCGGATGTTTGTCAGACGCTCGCGAGAGGTGGGACCGTGAAAAAACTTTTTGGTGTTTTCTGGGATTCGAACTTGGAACATCATGCGTAGTGATCCGACACACTAACCACTTACGCCACGGCGCCGAATTTGCAGCTCATATGGAACAAAATTATCGAGAAATGCCCAGGGGGATGTCTCAACCGAATTTTGGTGCAGAAAGTATGTGGAAACAGACCTAAACATTGTTTGTTGATCTAGACTGTTTTACTTTCGTCGTGTAAACTCCATATGCATATATGTATGTACATATGGACATAGATCCTGGCTGATAGTAAAACGCGGCAAATATTGCCCATATTTGAATTTTGAACGGCTAATTGTAATTGAACCATGAGTTATGAGCAAAGTATCGTTGATGCTGGGGTTAGAATGAAAATTTCGAAATTTCATCCAAAATATTCTCCAAAATTTAATAAAATTCCCTTTAGTGTATTGAATGAACTGGTCTAAAACTGTAACATATCAAAGAGCAAACTTTGTTTTTGCATGCTTTAAAAAGAATAAAGAAAAATAATAATTTATGGTTGACTACCGAAGTGAAAAGTATTAATTTGAAATAATTTATTCGCTTCGTACTTTTTGTGATTAATCTGCATAATTTTGGGTGTCTGCTGGTGGCACTAATGAAAAATAATCGACTTAGTAGCATGGTGCTGGTAAAAGTTGGAGATGTTCTGTATTTCTTGATTGTAAGCAAATGTCAATTCATCCCGTAAATGCCTTCCACCAACCCATAGGATCTACTTCCTTTGCAACGATTTTGTCCCACAAGTTTCATCTTTACGTGACTTATGTGTAATCTGCGATAGGGAATTTAACTTCCATTCCCATATTGACCACATAATAAATAGGTCCAATTCTGCGCTTGGCTTTGTAAAATGTTGGTCCAAGGAATTTTCGAACCCATACGTCACCAAATCACTTTATATCACCTTCGTTAGACCTATCCTCGAATATGCTAGCCAAGCTTGGTCGCCATACCACGCTGTCCACATCCGCCATATTGATGCCATCCAGCGTATGTTTATCCGTCTTGCCCTACGCGGTCTCCCTACTCCAATCGTTTAAAACTCATTAATCCTCAGTCTCATCAGCTTCTTACTGGTCAAATTGATTGCCCCACGATTCTTGAATTAGTCTTAATTAACACCAATCCCCGTAACATAAGGTCTATTCCCTTCTTCCGTTTCACTTATCATCCCACCAACTATGGTTATAACGCACCACTGTCCAGAATGTTGCGTTTGGCTAACAATATGGAAAACACATTTGACTTCCACTACAGTAGAACTACCCTTCGAAACAATCTTCAGCACCGCTTTATATCCACCTCCTCCCTTCACTACCTATTGTGCACACCCTAGTTTTTAAGATAGTTTTCTAACAAAAATGTATGGGTCTCAAGGGGCCCAACAAAAAAAAAAAAATAAAAAAATAAATATAAAAAACTGTATTTAGTTTAGCGTTAAGTTCCCTTTTTGTTAGTTTTTAAGTTTAGCTTTAAGTTGTTGCTTGTACATATTAAGCTTTAACAAATAGGGAGTTTCAAAATACAGAACAGAACTGATGGTCACCGAACTTACACATACAATTTTGTAAATGGCAACAGTTTTCTTAAAAGAGAGGGGAGGGGTGCTCGAGCGGTAGCTATCGAAGTACCGACCCGGGAAATTTAATCAGCATGGAGCGCTTCACGGGAGAGCAGCGTGCGTTCTATGTAAAATAATTTTATGCAATCATATTTGTGCGACGTCTGTTTCAGGTTAAAATACGGAATATACAAAATTCTCCTGTGCCCGGGTATTAATTTTATTAAAACATGGGTCAAGAAACTCGACCAAGCCGGACCCACCGAAAATCTTAAATCACGTTCTCGGGGAAATGATTAAAAAGCGTTCCCCAATAAATTGATTTCTCGTAGTGGTGGAGCCCAGACCTTACGCCCGCCAATATTTTTTTAACGATGATATCTAAAGAGTCGAGTGTATGGAAATAAATCAATCACCAATCACCACCGCAGTAATCCCGTGTATCATGTGACGGTGTGTTCTTCAAAATAGGGTGGACATAGTGTAGTAGTAACGTCATCAATTGCCGCGCTAATAGTTCATGCTTCAAATATCGATGTCAGCAAGCATTTATTTATTTTTCATGAAATAATGTGTCAGTCCGATCAATTGCGAAAGCTTGTGTGAACACTATTGCAAAGGCATAACACTGGCAGTAGGTTGGTCATATGGCTGGAAAAATTGTCCGCTCTGTTGGGTGATTGCTATGCCTATGACATCAGGTAGTCGGGAAAAAGAAATATTGTGAATCAGAAGCAGACAAAATGTAACAAAAATCTTTCCAGTTATCTAGACGCCACCTCCGGAGTTTTTCTGAAACATAACATAATAGTTTCAAAACCATTACACCAATCTTTCTCTCTCTCTCTCTATCCTTTCGAACGCCCGCACTGTGTGTAAACATTGTAAGGGTATTCGTAGCCCCTTGAGTACGCGCAAATTATTAAAAAAAAATTATCTATGTCACAAGGTATGGATGAAAATGAGTACACCCTATAGAATAGGCTATACGAATTCGGGCCGACTACTGCTCGGTTAGAAGAGTGATCTAGAGCAAAATACGAAATATTGCAATATTGATAGATTCCAAAGTCACAATACAAGCAATAACATCCAACGATCAACCAGCCAACAGAATCATAACGGACATAAAAAAAGGATAAGGAACTTGCTAAAACCATTTCCTCAGAGTCAAGACTTTATCATAACATAGCCAGACTTGCAAGAAGTACGATATTAACGAACACATACAAATAGCGACAACAAATTGTTGGAAAATCATCAACGAACTGCGGAAATCAAATGGAGAAACCACAAGAGAAATGTTTGCATTGTTCAGATTGACAGCACAACACGACAGTCCTCGCTATCATTTCCCCAGAAGCGGAATAAAACCATCAGCCGACTGCGCAGTCTGCAACATCACCAGCACTAACCAACACCTTCCCACCTGCCGAACGTTAACCAACAGCACCAACAAGCAAAATGCATATTCGCGATATACTGGGAAGCCCAAAGGAAAATAAAACCCAATCCTGCCTGGGAAAACAAACAGCTTTTTTCTCAAACAGGATGACGTGTGAGATATTGATATAGGGCACACATTGCTATCGTGACCGTGTGACCGTGGGATATTGCTACATTTGGAGTGTGTAGAAGTTGAGGTAGAAGACATGAGTCTGACCGTGTGACTGCGTGAGACGTCGGAGACATGAATCAGACCGTGCGAGAAATAGGGGACATGAATCTGACCGTGCGAGAAGTAGAAGACTTGAATCTGACCGTGTGACCGCATGACACGTAGGATATATGAATCCGTCCGTGAGAAAAGTAAGGGGGCATGAATTTTACCGTGTGACAGTGTGGGAAGTAGAATTCATGAATTTGACCGTGTCCGCGAGAGGACTAGATGACATAAATTTAACCGTACGAACGTGTGAAAAGTAGGAGACATGAATTTGGCCGTGTGACCGCGTGAGAAGGAGCAAATATTAATCCGACCATTCATATTTCCTCAGCCAAAATGTAACAGTATCGTAACCGGTCACACAGTCGCACTGTCAAATTGTCGCTCTATTGCATCACATGGTTACTGTATACCCAGACACAACCAGATGAAGTGAATAATTTGAATTTAACGCACCACTAAACGATCATTCCATACCCCCCAACAAAACAGAATAGAATATGACTGGGCGCTAAACTAATCAACGATAACCCAAATAGAGTTGCTCGGCATGTTTCCTAATCAGATTTACGAACATGACTAATTTACAACCCGATCGTCCGCTACCCGGCGTGGCTTTCCTCAGTTAGGCCACGACTATTGATTTTCGAATTTGTTTACAACCTTGATAAACCTTCCCCCTCTGCAACAGAATCAATAAAATCAATATATGTATACGTCCTGTTTCAGGTTTAAAAAAAGAAAAAAGTTCCGAACGGAGATACTTACCACTATACGGATCGAACTCTGGATCGATCTTCGGCGTTAGGAAAGCAATAAATAAATTGAGATGGTAGATTCCCAGCGCATAGCAGACGATGTACCAGCCTTGCTTCAGGAATACTCGGAGGAGAAACAGTAGAACTAGGGCTCCAGCGCCAGTCCAACGCAGTCGGGTGTGCGGTGTCCATTTGTCTAGAATCGATTGGTAAGTCTACACACCGAAGACGACAATTAGAATCACCTTAGTTTCATTTACATATTAATTAAGCACAGAGAAGGCCCTTTCCTCCTCTGCTCCCGCCCGCGCCATACCTGTGACAATCGAGTGAAAATTTTCGTGATACCGCCACCGGACGAGGAAGACGACGATGATGTCGTCTCTTCGTTCATCATAGTTCGCTAGGATTTCCGCTAGATGATTTTGTTTATCTACATTAACGTTCTGCGCACACAGTGCATAATTTATTAACTAAATGTATAAAGGAAATCACCAGGTTTTCATAGTTTTCGTAGAGAAATGTGGAAAAATAAAGTGAATGGAAATTTTTTTTCTCCTAGTTAACACGGAACCACGTCATTTATGTCAAAATTTCATTGTGTGAAGTTGGCTGTAGAACATGGTTAGCATAGGGTGTCACGTGAATGTAGGACTTCGTTCAAAATTGTAACATTTTAAACTATTTTAATTACATCTTTTCGCTTGGAACGACAACAGTTTAAATGCATAATATAATGTCGTTTTGCATTGGACCAAAAGGAGTACTCTTTTTGTGTTCCGCGCAGAAAAAGGACTCCCAATCATGTTCCATTGGCTGTTTGGAGTGGTGTTCCGGGAGTGTTTTTCTGTTCCGGGTTTCATTTGGGAGTGCTCTCAAAATGTACTAACTCATACAAACCCTTACATCGGACTACTTGTCAAAGTCATATGGTACAAGGTGCATTCTGTTGTTTGTTTTATTTTCTCGGTTGGGCAAGTTATTAGAGACGAATTTTACATAGATACAACTAACAAATTGATAATATGTTAATAAAAACATGATGGCATGTCAACACATGCAGAAGTAAGCAGAAGACGATTTCACATGTTCCAATGGAATCAAAAAGGAGTGAAATCGGGAGTGTTCTGGGCATCTACGTTATCAAGGCGTACGACGTGATACAACTAACCAGATATCGTTAGCCATCGAGCAGCTCATTTTTACGTATCTATGTCAGGAAGGCGTAATATGGAAAATACACGATACAACCGTCGTACCGACTTTTGTTGTACCGACACCAGTCCAATTGTTGTATGCAGCACACACATTATACAATCCACGTACGATTTATGTACAAGTAATTTCAGTAATCTTACACATATGTACATACCATATAATTTCCATACAATCTGTGCATGTGACAGCGGTTGTACAGTCAAGACAATGCGACCATACGATATCAGTACAACGGTCGGTTGTGTGGATATACACGCTACAATTATCGCATAAAACACCAAACCTGTCAAACCTTTGGTACACCAGTTGTATCGTGTATTGCCTACATAAGGCGTATTGGAATACTTCATATTTACGCCTTCCTAACGTTACGTATGTCAGGTTATTTTTGACACAAATGCGCAAGGTATTATCTTGTATAGTATTATTATGGTTTAAATGCTTACCGCTGTCAATTACACTACTTGGTTCCAAGTTCGAAATCCAGAAAACACCAACAAGTTTTTTCACGGTCCCACCTCTCGCGAGCGTCTGACAAACATCCGAGAGTATTGTTGTCACAAAAAAGTTTCTCAAATCGCCGTTCAGATACGACACTAAACTGTAAGTGCCTTCTATTCGTGCGAAAAATATAACGCACACAACATGAGTGGTTGCGAGAAGCTAGGCCCTGGCAATTAGAGAGCTGTTGCGCCAAATATGTATGTATGTATGCTGTCAATTTACTACCATGTTTAGCGAGTTTTCAACAGTGCCGTCTCGTCACTTGTGTAATTATTAAATTAGCAAAATGTGTGCTAATTAGCATTATTCTAAGGGCAGTGCATGTTTTAAAGCAGAGACTGAAAGCAAAACACCCTGTCTAAAAAGTGGCTTAATGAAGACCGTGGTTTAAATCTGTTTAGACCGTCAACAATCTTAGACTCCGTATTAATTACTCGGTTCAAAAACTTTAAACCTAATTTTTTAAACCTGTTGCTCAATAAAGCATTTCGATTGTAGACCGCACTCCGAAGGCTGGTTTATGGAGATTTTCATAAGGTTTAAATAAGTTTCTTAATATTTACTCCTTTTCTATCAGATTTTAGCCATTTCATTAAAGTCAAATTTGTTGCATTTCAAGCATTATTTCTATTGATTTTATTTGGTTGCGCGTTTTCGGTCTGTTGTCTATTCAGAAATTGACTTTTTACTTTAAATTGATGAAATTATGGTATTCTCTTCATCGCCAACAGTGGAGGAAGATGTGCGACACGTGGAGCACGCAGTGGGACGCCCTTACTGTACCTATAGACGCGCTAAAGTCTAAAAGGCTTAACTATAATAGTCGGAAGCTGTTGGAAGCTAATGTCATAATTCTTCGTTAAATTTCCTTACGAACTGTCAATTGCTCAAGTTGCCCATAATAGTCGGAAGCAACTGTTAAATCGGTTTGAATGTCATTTGAGCTGTTTTGTTTTATATAAATATAAATTGTGTTTTATGTATATATAAATATAACACAACGACCAGCGAGGGCTTGGAGCAGGAACTTTTATGAAGATCCACACGACGATGGGTATGATGTTCACCACATACCACAGACTCTGCCGTTCGAATAGTGCATATTCTCTTGGAGCTCGCAGTTGACTCCCAATCCGAGCGCTCGCAGTTAAAGAACCGAGCTATCGCCCTCGCACGTCTCCAAGCAAAGCTCCTGTAGAAGCAACTCGAAGACAACGAGAGCACCAGCAGTACCACAAGGAAATCCCAGGTTGGATCCCTTAATCCCAACGAGAAAATCCGAACGTACAACTTCGCACAGGACCGCATCACAGATCATCGAATTCAAGGTGGGACTGTCCACGATCTGTACGAACCAGCCATCTGGATTGTCTTATTTATCGCATAGCTAACGAGAATAAGAAAGCGAAGCTGTTGGAATTGATTTTAAAATATAAAGACCAAATATTTATTAGAAAAAAATAAAAAGTAAAAATAAATAAAAGTATTTACATACATACATACATTTTCATCCATCCAAGGATGGCCAAATCATCCGCAAAGAGCAGATGACTAATCCTCGGGTCTCCCACTTTGAAACATTCCCCGCCAAGGCTGCGCTGCAACATCCCATCCATATATACAATGAAGAGGAGAGGTGACAAAACGCACCCTTGGCGGAGTCCAACGCCCACCGTGAAAGGTATTGATTTAACACAGTTCATCCGAACACAGCTTCTATAGTTTGTGTATAAAGACTGAATCGCCCTTAACAGGGAACCATCAATCCCATACTCCTGCAGAACACTCCAGAATTTGCCTCGAGGCACCCTATCATATGCTTTTTCCAAATCCACAAAACAAGTGTAGACAGGTTTAGCATACTCCCAGGCCTTCTCAAGAACCATTCTGAGAGTGAACAACTGGTCGGTTGTGCTTCGTAAGACGTTTGGCCCCGTTTACCTTGACGGGTTTTGGAGGACACGATTCAACGACGAACTATACTAGCAGTAGAGGGCCTCCTCGCAGTAGGTGACGCTCACAAGTCCAAGGGGACCTTGGCCAACTTGGAGTGTGCAACTGGAGGCAATTAGCTAAAGACCAAGCTAAATGGAGAGGCTTGTTGTTTGAGGCCCGGGTTCACCCCTTACTATAGTACCGCTTAAGTAAGTAAGTAAGAAGAGAAGCCATGCCGTTTTGTATCGTCCGCTTTACATTTTTTACTAACATATTTCCAAGTAATGTTTCTGTCGACTTTTATGGTTTTGTTGAAAACGATTCTTTCTTTTTGGCTTTGGCTGAGAAGATTTGTGGGCACTAGTTATTGCCTCTACTATTTGTTGGGTATTCGCTGCATACTTATAGTCGCGAAGTTTTGTCTTGTACACAAACCACCTTTTTGACCGTGTTTCTGGCGATAATGTAGTGTTGTGCTATTCCTAGAAGCATGCAACTATTTATTGCAGCTATTATGGAACACAACGTCAGTTGCAGTTTGGTTGTAAATATATTGTAGAATTAGTATTATCGATCTCAACTTTGAGACAACCAGTTGCCTGTCATCTGCCAATCCGAGACAATTGCAAATTTTTGGTTGGCTGTGTAGTTGTCTGCGCATTTTGGTTGTATTGGGATACGCAACTCAATTGTGTATTGGTTGTGTGAACTGTCAAAACCACACAACCTCGATTTTGCAGTTGTAGTTAGTTGCTTAGGAAAAAGAGGGTAGGTTTTGTTGAACAAACAAATTGAGAGGTACAAATACATAAAAATGGAAATAATTTAGCAGTATTTTTGCAGACTAAAAGCTATAAACAAACACTTGAATTTGATAAATCCCTTGAAAAAAAAAGAAGACGAGCCAGTTCCAAGATTGGTGGTATTGATGAAGAGCGCACAGTAGTTCCATGGTAAATAAATCCTTTATTTCATTTCATTTAAAATGTAAAAAAATGATTCGTTTGGTCTGAAGTAACTAATGAATGTATTAATAAGGAATCGGATGTTGGATAGAGCCTTTGGGAATTATTATATTTATTGGCTTGGTATTTGGAAGTTTCAAAGGGTTGGAATGATCGCAGATACTTTTTCGGATGCGCGCAACATTAGTAGCGTCTTTCTATTCATGGCCATCATCTAAAAACAGCTCAAAACTGTTTTCCATTTTTGTATTTCATTAACTATTAAAAGATTACCGGGTTCTTTTGAATAATCTTCTGTTTACGCCGAAATGTGAGTTTTAATTTTCAATTTTCGTATTTAAAGTTGGCTGCATTAGCTCAACTGAAAATGGTTGTGTTCCATAATTCCAAAAATTAGTTCGGTTGTATTGAAGTTGAGTTGTGTGAAAGACAACTAGTTGAGTTGTGATTCATAGTAGGCACAAATATGTTAGGTTTTTTTAAACAGATGTTGAATCCAACTTAAGTTAAGAGTCAAACAGATTAAGAGACTAAACCGCCATCGATATGGAGCAGCAAGCAGTTGATGTTGAAGTTAAACGCTATGCTCTCGCTGCGAACGAATGCAGAGAAACCACACATGTAACGAAAACCATATAGTTTGTGTGTTAGCCACGGGTTCGTTTTGGAAGCAGAATATGTACTGTAAAGGGTTTTCCAATATGATGTTAAAATTAAATAAAACAAGTTGTGTGTGGGATATCAACGAATTTTTTGACATGTCTGGAATATGACATCGTTCAAATGGCCGCCACGGCTTCGATGGGTGGCGCGCATCCGAGAGCTCCAATTTTAGAAGACTCTGGCGCATAGATCAGGCTGAATTTGAGCGATGGCACGGGTTATGTTGACTTTCAGGGCACTGGTCGTTTGCGGCTTATTGGCATAGACCCACGACTTAAGGAAACCCCACAAGAAAATTGACTGCCTCGGGTTCTCCAGCACACTCTCACGGACAGCGGCGATGTTTTCGGCAGATCTTGCGTCACGTTGACGTACGGATGTTGGCTGATTGTTCACTGAACTGGTCGACTCGTATTTGGCCACCAAACATTAAATAGTAGAATAGGAAGGAGGACCATGTAAACCGTAAAATAGGCACAACGCGCGCATCGTTCCCACAACAAACACTCATTTTCATAATAAAGTTTTATCATTTGCACGTGTTGCTAGAAGCTGTAATTTGCCACGGTGATTTGTCTTTAGTGTCTGAAAAATTTTAGTAAAAAAGTAGTATACCTACTTACGCTTGCAAAAGAGAGTTGCACAAATATTTGTCAGATTTTAATAATCTATGTTGAATGGTTTATTCTTCACTCTGTGTGAGAAACATTTTAAGAGTATTCATAGCCCCTTAAGGGCGCGCAATCATCATCATATTTTGTCTGTCTGTCTGTTTATTTGAACGCGCATCACGTTAAAACTACTAGCCCAATCTGCATGGATTTTTCAGAAAAACATCGGCTTGACATGGAGAACTTTCTTTTATTGCAATCGGACTACTCATTCAGGAGACACGCGAAAAACATTAGAAAAAGAGTTGAATTTTACGTCACTAAAATATAATTCTTTAGCCCTAACTCAATAATAGCTTATCGGATTGAAAAACCAAAAAATAGATGAATTTAGTAAATTTTCCCGTGATTCATTTAAGATATAAAACATCGTTCTGCGTTTTCCTGACGCTGAGCAGTGTTCAAAACAATTATTCAAATCATCGCCCACAGTTTTTCTTTAGTGGAAACCCCTGCCAGCACTCATGCAGCAGCGGGTATCGTTGCAATAGAGTATGTGTAAGTGCGCACTCTACGTGATCTTATTCTTCGGCTTCCTTTTCTGTTATACCGGCTTGACGGGTTGTGCCTGTGTATTGTGTGCAGTTTTGCGTGTGTTTTGGGGCTGAATTCCGTAAGCGTGAGTTTTGCTGTATTCACAAAAAAAAATATGTACACTGGCTTGTTCCGATTCCACAAGAGTGTGAGTGAGTTTTTTTTGACACGCGTCGTGTACACAACTGAAGAAATTTATTCACGCTGTTTTCGGCTGTGAGTATACGGTGATGTAGTCGTGAAAAAAAAAAAAAAAAATGGGCAGACGACAAAAAATAAAAACCAGTTATGATGAGACGCCAACCTGAATTAAGCTCTCTCGGCTGACAAAAACTTACTCATTCACCACATTGAAACTCACAGCATGTTGCGGAATCATATAAATTGGTTTTGGTGTAGGCGTGCTGTGAATGTGAGTTTTGTTAAGTGTGTACACAGTAGTGATGGGCGCATTCGAATGATATAATCGATTCTTCAAATATCTCGAGATATCTCGAGACATCGTCTGAAATCATTGGAATGATTTACTATACCTATGTACCTACAGCGAGAGCCAAGAACGAAAGCAAATGTCTCGAATGATCATTCGAGATATGAATGCTATATGCATATGAGAACATCGTCTAAAATTATTCGAATTATTTCCTATACCTACTTCCTACGAGAACCCAGAACGATAGCAAAGAGAAAATGTCTCGAATGATTATTAGAGATATGAGTGTTATTTGCATATGAGAACATCCCCAAGTGGTTGAATACACAAACAAAACTCTCTATTCCAGTCATATCAGATGTGTATCCGAGTAAAATAGAACTCGATTCATTTTAAAGGCGGTAGTAGCAAAGAGAAATAGAACCAAGAACCGTTTTTTTCTTGCATACATATGTACTCGATTCTGCTTTGCTTCTGTTCTACGCATATGAGTGGATATGACTGGAATAGAGAATTTTGTTTGTGTATTCAACCACTTGGGGATGTTCTCATATACAAATAGCATTCATATTTCGAACGATCATTTGAGACATTTTCTCTTTGCTTTCGTTCTGGGCAGTGATGCCGTTTGCCAATTTTTTAGTGAAGTGTTTTCACGAAAAAATAGAAGTGTTTTGTTGAAAAGTGAAGTGTCATTATAAAAGTTAAGTTTCTTATATTAAACTACTATTTATAAAAAAAAAAACATAATTTTTTTAAATTAGGGAGCTTTAATTTAAGTGGGCGCCGTGGCGTAAGTGGTTAGTGTGTCGGATCACTACGCGTGAGGTTCCGAGTTCGAATCCTACAAAACACCAAAAAGTTTTTTCACGGTCCCATCTCTCGCGAGCGTCTGACAAACATCCGAGAGTATTGTTGTCTCGAAAAAGCTTCTCAAATCGCCGTTCGGATACGGCACTAAACTGTAGGTCCCTTCCATTCGTGTGAAAAATATAACGCACACAACATGAGTGGTTGCGAGAAGCTAGGCCCTGGCACTTAAAGAGCTGTTGCGCCAAATATTTATTTATTTTTTTAATATAAGCTTTGTGGTATTTTAATACAACATCTTTGGCGATACCCAGTTCTTGAAACCGTTTTCAGAAACAATTCCTTTCACAAGCATCAGTGAGTTAACAGTGCTAACCTTTAAGTTGTCTCGGCCTAAACTCTTAATCAATTTAGTTTAGGAAAACAGCCTATCAGTAGTTGCACTACTATGAGGAAGACACAACAAGGCTCCTATAAATTCTTTTAAATGAGGGTACATAATCTGCCCCAAATCATTTTTGAGGCAGAAGAAAGAATGCCGAAAGACTTTCTTCTTTGGGTAGAATTGTAGACTTGTAGTTATCGATGTAGTTATCGAATGGATGTGTTCGCATATACGATTTTTGGCTACTTTATGGGAGAGCTCATTAATGAATATATAATGAAATTTCCCAATTAAGAGGGAAAATATAAAGTCTACAAAAAGTGAAGTGTTTTTGCGAAAGAGGAAGTGTCGAAGTGTTGTCTATGAAAACAAAGTAAAATACTTCGATTGAAGTATAAACGGTAACGCTGGTTCTGGGTTCTCGCTGCTTCGTAGGAAGTAGGTATAGGAAATAATTCGAATGATTTTAGACGATGTTCTCATATGCATATAGCACTCATATCTCGAATGATCATTCGAGACATTTCATTCGAATGATTTGAGAAGATGAGTTCTCGAGAACTTCTCGATTTTTTTTTGTGTTGCGAAACAAGATAACGAGAAGACAATTACTGTAGACAAAAGCATTATAGTCCAGAAGTCTATTAATTTTATAGGTATTTGGCTGCGATCCATTTAATATTATTTACATGCCATATGTAAGCATATTTATTTTCTTTCACAATGGCTTAATTCGTTTCGTTTTTACAGTTTGAGTTACAAATTTTAGAATGTTCAGTTGGTTTTTCTGTTATAATTTTCATTTGTGGAAAACCGTGTGTTATTTAAAATCATTTGAATGATTTCTTGTATTTCGTAGCGTATGGCTTTTGGATTTCTGCATACCGATATTAACACAACATTGCAATTTTTTTTTTTTTACTCGTATCTCGAATGATCATTCGATTCTTGAAAACATTCGAATACTTATGTCTCGATTGTTCAAATCATTCGATTATGCTCATCACTAATATACAGCACGTGTGTGTACAACTCACGCTTGCGGAATGTAACCCTGGTGTGGATTCCTACCGGTTTACATATTTTCAGTATGTATCCCGACTAGGGATGTTTTAATAATTGAGTAATTCCTAGCAATATGGGTACCCGTGGACTATAGAAATGCTATAGAAGAAACTACTTTTTTGTTTTAAATGTGGCAGGCGGGCGAAGCAAGGCGAGCACGGGCCAGCTAGTTATAAAAAAAATAAAAAATTGCGCCTAATACAAAAATAAATCAAGAGAACGTTTATGAATCAATTTACAAACTTTATTCTTCAAAATAAATACAAAAATGCTTACATAACTTAAGTATCTACTTATCGTAATTAAAACTAATATTTCTTTGGAATCGAAAAGACTTAAAATAAATAGTATAAACTCGTCCACTTACCCTATAACACTAAAATAAGCTACATCTTAAAATATGACTCAACATTTAATTTCTACTTTAGGTAAATGTATAATACATACTTACATCTTTAAATACGTTTAAATCTCAAGCTTAAAAATATTAATTGAAATAAATAGGAATACAAAAAATAAAGAAAATAAATTACATAAACAAATTAATTGTCGGCAAAAAAAATCCCCCTAAGTCCACAGATACCTCGTGTAATACACCATCAACGGCACAAATCGTCCATTATTCCTTGCAAATGACCTCCACAGCGATGTCCCCGATGAAGAATTGATGGGTGTACTCTCCATCAGCATGTGATACGGACACAGGCTCGGTTGCTTGACATAAGTCGTAAAATTCGGGTACCGAATTATTTCCGAGGGCTATAAAATCAGTACATCAGTCTATTATTTTTAAAATCCATGAACCAAAGAATTTTTTTATGGGACTTACAATCGATATAGACTCATTTGATACACGACAAAAGGTCATGTGTTTGCCTGTGATCATACTTTGTTCTACGCGCTTCGTGAATAATGGTTCTGACCATGGCAGTTGATTGAGGTGTGACAGAAATGTTCTGTCGTGAAACTCCACCGGATCGGAAATTATTAATTTATCTGGAAGAATTGAAGAAACAATTTTATTTGTTGATTAAAATACATAACCAAAATAAGCCAATACTTACTCAATAAGGATTCCTGGTAAAGGATGTCCTCTTCGTCCGCATACGTGGTGGCCCCTTTAGTACGATTGTTCTTTGGAGTCTTTGGGAAAATTGTATTTGGTAACAAATCCAGTATGTTTCTGTAAAGGATGAATGATTTAAGTAAGTGTCAAGAAACACAGAGGTGAATTATAGTTTTGACAGCTCAGGGGGGGCTCCTAAAGACACATAAATATCTCAGTTGGATTATATGAAACTCGACTTCTAATCATTTAACTAATTTTTGGTTTCACTTTAGATTTAATTTCAATTCTGAGGATCTTAAAGAGGTTTTATAAAAATAACTTTTAGTGCACGAAAATGGCAGTGGCCGTAACTACTTACAACCATAATTCATCACAGTTCAGAAGTCATCTTTTCATACTATGTATGCATTGATTTCTCTTATAATCTATCCATAAATATTTATTTTAATGAGGCATGGTTAAATCATGCGGGATAAGGTATTATAGGATAGTTTTTTAGACTGATTGACACTACTTTTCGAAAAATGCCACCTTTTCAACAATCTACATACATAGGCATTAAAAAAAAAAATATATATTTTTTTACATAGGTATTAACCTCTGCTAAATATAATCCGTCAATTCGTGGCCTTATACCACGATCATGGAAAGCCTTTAACCATGCAATGAGAAGGGACGACCCTGAAACATGGGACGAGTATAAGGCGAAGAAGAAAGAGTTAAAAGGAACTTTACGACGACGCAGAAGGGAGTCGTGGCGGAAATTTTGCTCGAATGTGACGAGCACATCTGAAGTCAAGAGACTTTAGAAAATCGTCTCCAGCGATCTAGTTTCCAAAGGCGGACTTATTCTGGACAGAACCGGGGAGATAGTGGAGATACTGGATCGTACAAATGAAGTCTTCATGAAAACACACTTTCCGGGAAGCTGCAAGTGAGATCAGTCCTGGGTTACGAGGAGTCAAGGAGCAAACAGGATGGATAGGGCAGAAACGGAGCGGATAGTAACTCCAGAAGTGGTTAGAGGACCGATAGCAACGTTTTTCCCTTACAACACCGCATGACCGGATGGTATTTTCCTAGCTTTAATGCAATGGGGGGCAGACTTCATTGTACCTAGGCAATAGACTACATACCGGTAACACGGAAAAAACAAATGCGGTGTTTTTTCCAAAACCGAAAAAGAAGGACTACACCGAAGCAAAGTCCTTCAAACCGGTCAGCCTAACATAATTTCTACTGAAAACAATGGGAAAGATTGTAGTGGACCATATGGAGAGAACTGTGCTGAAAGTGGATCCTTTGAGCATTAGACAACATGCGTATATAACTGGCAGGTTTACGGAAACAGCGCTAAACAAGGTTGTACGAGTTGCAGAAAAGGAGATACATACCGGCGGTATTGCAAGGACCACAATAATGGACATTGAAGATGCCTTCAATAAAATATGCTTCGAAAATCTGAGATTAGCCTTAGAAAAACGCAAGGTTTTTCCACCAAGCTATTGGTGGTGAAATGGGTGGACAACATACTGACAAATAGGGCGATCGATACTCAGACGGAACTTCAAGACTTAGACGAAGGGTTAGCAGAGGCTACCTACAGCGAAGAGTGGGCGCCGTGGCGTAAGTGGTTAGTGTGTCGGATCACTACGCGTGAGGTTCCAAGTTCGAATCCTACAAAACACCAAAAAGTTTTTTCACGGTCCCACCTCTCGCGAGCGTCTGACAAACATCCGAGAGTATTGTTGTCTCGAAAAAGCTTCTCAAATCGCCGTTCGGATACGGCACTAAACTGTAGGTCCCTTCCATTCGTGTGAAAAATATAACGCACACAACATGAGTGGTTGCGAGAAGCTAGGCCCTGGCACTTAATGAGCTGTTGCGCCAAATATATATATATATATATATATATACCTACAGCGAAGAGTTTTATCACCTACTCTGTGAACATAAATGTAGACATAAAAAGACTTGAGGAGCTTGGAAAGCACATTGTGGGATAAGCCGACGACATAGCAATAATGGCAGGAGGCAAATTCATGAATGTCACAGCAGATACCATGAGAAATGCTCTCTGAGTGGTAGAGTGATGGTGTTAGGAACAAGGGCTCTCCATTAATGCGGGAAAGACAGATCTAATCATCTTCGCGAGGAAGAAAATAGATCTGGAGTTTCAGCCCTTTCCAACACTTTTCGGATTGGAGCTAAATGTGACCAGGAAAGTTAAGTAACTGGGTATATACCTAGATAGTGGACTAACTTGGAACTTTCATGTAGAAGAAAAAGTCCGGAAGGCGAAAAGGGTGCTTCATCAATGCAAACGGGTATATGGACAAAGATTGAGAATTTCGTCAAAGTCAGCATACTGGATGTATGCGTTGATAGACCAATTATCTCATATGCGAGTTATGTACATCATATTTAATAAAACACATAATGTAAGCGTGATCATAAGATAAGTATACACGAAATGTAAGCGTGATCATAATCGGAAAGTAATACAGGTGAGAACAAAGAATACAGATGTAACCAAACGCCAATAGAACGCTGACGTTGCGTCTGCTCCCACGGTATGACTTTCGATTATGATAGCGTTCTTGCTTTGGATTTATTTTTTTTGCAAATAAAAGTTCAGTTCATTTTGGATACTCGTTAATTGCGGTCGTTTGATTTAACTATATAATTTGCGTCAGTTGTATGGTGGCAAAAAGCCTCCCAGAAAACTGCAAAAATGCGTCTGTATGCGTCAATATACTTGGTCCTAGGTATTCTGCCGTTGGACTTATTTATTAAGAAAGCAGCGGCATCGACGGCATTTCGTTTGGATCGAGATGCCAACTGGCACTGGCGTGGTACTATCTATGGACATAGGAAAATCTTGGATCTCACGAAAAACGAGATTAGGGAGTTGAATATGCCCATGGGTGGAATAAAGAGAATGCATCTTACCGAAAGGTATCACAAAAGTCAAACATTTCCGGAAAGGAAGATTAGTTATATAATCATCTTTAGGGATGGATACAAGATGGATGGCAGAGCGGGAGCCGGTATCTTTTCACAAGCACTAGAATCAGCCTGTCATATTATAATAGTTTGGGGAAATGTACCTCAGCTTATCAAGTCAAGATGACTGCCTTTTTGCATGCGCTGGATCACCTGAAAGATGGTCAGTTTGATGGTAAAAATATTACTTTAGCATTGGACAATCAATCAGTGATTAAATGCATGGAATAAACAGATATCAATAAATCATTGGTATTGGAATGTGTTCACAAACTCAATTAGTGTTCGCTTCGAAATGATATGACGCAGCTCTACGTTAGAGGGCGCTTAGGGACTGAGGGCGATAAAAAGTCCAACTCTCTAGCAAAGCAAGGGTCAACCTTCGAGTTCTTTGGTTCGGAACGATTTGCTGCAATTGGCAGGGGAATGGTAGAGCACCAGATCAACAACTGGGCCGCAGTGGAGCACCAGAGAAGGTGGTCAACAGTGGAAAGTTGCAGGCAGGCAAAAATGGATGTTAGTATGCCGACAGGCACCACACGTAAGGAAGTTTTAAGCCTGGGCGAAGAACGCTGAGGTGGGTGGTACCGTTATTTACAGGTCATGGTAATTTCTGGTATTACCTGGGAGAGATGGGTCTTCTGGAGGATGACATCTGTGACCTATGCCTGGAGGAAGTTGAAACGGCGGATTATTGTGGCAATGTCCGGCACTAGCCAGCAGAAGGAGGGAGATCTTGGGGCGCTACTGGGTGGAAACCCCGAAGATGAACCCGGGAAATCAAAACCAGAGAAGAACTGGGGAGAAATCCAGAGTCTCTCCGGCTAAGATGGATTATGGTAGAGAGAGATGAAAAGGGGCCCAACGCGATAATCTGATTTAAAAATCTCTCGAATTATATATACATATGGCCACGCTCACTTTTTCGGGCGTTTTCTTAAAAAACAAACATTCTAATGAAACCTCTGCAAAGTCAAGGAAAGTAGGTAATTATGTTGTAATACCACACCGACTATCACAGGACGGGATAGGATATCTTACGATTGGAAGATAAAGAGGAGGGTGTGTTTTCAGCTAACCAGCTCAAAAGTGTTCATTTTCACAACGTAATCATAAAGGCATATCTTTTACCTGTTTTACATTTAATTTTGGGTTCATAAGAAGCCTTTGGATAACACAGGAACTTCAAACTTTGCAAATCTTTAGAATCGATAATGGACAGCTCAAAAAGCTACCGCTAAGAAGAAGAAGAACTCGACAACAATTGAATTATGTTTAAATTAATTATAATTCACTAGGTAACCAATAGTCTAACGATGCAAATATGGAAATTAAGTTCAGAATGAAAAGCAAATTCAAATTGGCAAAATGTCCGAATGACATCTCCAATGCATTTTTAAAGAAACATACCATACATATGCGTATACCACCTTGATCAAAAAGTTTCGGGAATAAGAACCGTGTGGCGCTCCCATCGTTCCGATTTGAGTTTTATTTTCTTTCTTAAGTTGGTACATCTGTTGTTGATATTCCCTCTAAATCTTAGCGTCATAGCTTGACATTTGCAAAAGTTACGTAGCCAAGAGTACATCTATCTCTGTGTGTGTTGGCGATTTTTTACCAGACCAGAATTGTGGGCAGAAAACTCGTGAATTTTGCATCATGATAACGCACCGTCGTGCACTGCCATCACTATTCGTAATTTTTTGACGATAATGCAACAAATACCATCCAACAGCCACCGAATTCACCTGATTTGGCTCCCTGTGACTTCTTTCTGTTCAATCGAGTTAAAAAAACCATTACGGGGAACGCGTTTCAGCAGCCGAGAGGAAGTAATGGAAAAATCGCAGGAAGCACTGATTGACATACTGAAAACCGAATATAAAAAATGTTTCGAAGATTGGATCAAGCGCTCGCATAAGTGTGTTGCAGTCGATGGGGATTACTTTGAAGGGGACAATATAGATTTAGATGAATAAACTTGTATTTTTAATTTTCTGAATAAATTCCGGGAACTTTTTGATCAAGGTGGTATATGTTTATCTGAGGAATCATTTTTGACTACACAACGCCACACGTTCTTTAATAGGTTGGGTGTCAAATCGCCCAAAATGCAAAAAAAACTAAAAAAATGTCAAATCACCCAAAAAACAGGCTGGGCGATTCAACATTTTTATTTTTTGGGCGATTTGACATGATGTCAAAACACCCAAAAAAGTGATTTTGGGCGATTTTGGGTTTCGGCTATCTTAAGACGGATCTGTGTCATATCGCCCAACACCAAATCGCCCAAATCTGGAAAATGTCACATCGCCCAACATTTTTGGGCGATTTAACACTATGACAGATCGACCAAGAAATGAAATGTCAAATCACCCAAAGCAGAAATGGGCATTTCATCGCAATTTGAAAATACCAAATTGAAAAAGGTTGAAAACATTTACTTTCCGCAATTTTGGGCGCAGGGACATTAGTCCCCGGGGCATAAGTCCCACCGCATTCGGACATAAAATGTTGGGTCTTATGTCCCACCTACAAACCTCTCAAGGAAAACAACGGCCAAATAAGATGGGGCATACATAAGTCCACAATGTATAAACAGTGCAATGTGTAAGGGGGGGCATGCTGCCCCCCTGCAACCACGCTGCTTGGGGTCACTGTTGGATTTGAGGCGGGTGCGAGGTTGGGTGCGAAACATGGATATAAAGAAACTTTGCATACACGCATCCTCGCACCCACCTCAAATCCAACAGTGACCCCAAGCAGGGGGTTTGCAGGGGGCAGCATGCCCCCCCTTACACATTGCACTGCTTATGCATTGTGGACTTATGTATACGCCTCTTCGAAAAAAAAAAAAAATGTTGACATACATATGTATGTCCCTGCGCTCATATTATATTCATTAATAATCGGAAATGAAGGATTGAAGAAATGGATGTATTGCCAAAAAAACGTAAGCTGCATTGAGCCTTACTTACGACGTCAATCGCGCTGATTGCTTTGTCAGGCTCACACTTACAGTTACGGGGAAACAAAATCGCTCGGTGGGGGGAGGGGGGTCAGCGCGTGGTTGCGTGGCGCAACGCGACGTGACGCGAAACGGTAACCGCGCCGCATCGCGCCGCATCGCGCCGCGCCCGGCCATCCTTCGCGCGCGGACGCGACGTGAAAGCGCTGTGACCGCTGATGTAATTGTTACAATTCGTTTTGAATGCGGTCTTAACGAAAATGTCAATCCGCCCAATCCGCCCCATCTGTTATATTTTTTTGGGTGATTTGATATTATGCTAAATAGCCCAAAATTAAAAATGTTAAATCGCATTTTTTCGCATTTTGGGCGATCGGAAGCAAGGCTATTAATGAATTCTGACAAAACGCCCACTTTCTTGGGCGTTTTGACATTTTTTAATTTTTGGGCGATGTGTCGTTGTGTCATATCGCCCATCATTTTTGGGCGATGTGACATTTTTCCGATTTGTGCGATTTGACACCCAACCACTTTAATAGGACTTTAAAAGATATGGTATAGGGTATCACACGATCTGTTACGGACTGATTGTCCCTTTTCTGTATGTTTTCTGCTACTTTCTTATGCTTTGCTAGTTTTAATCCTACAGATTCAGCTTTCAACAATCTTTGATTTGCACAACTTCTTCCTATAGCTTGGCAACCTCAACTATAAGAATATTGTTTCAAATTTCTACAATATTAGCTTCCAGTATATGGGTAGTTGAAACAGTTCGTCGTACAAGATGCTCCCTATGCATAATCACATGACAATACTTTTCATCTTCTGCTTTTTTAAAGCTTTTTGTCCAGTGTCAACAATCAACAACAACAATTGTATTATGAGAATCATCTTGCAACACCAATGGCTGCCTTCAACTTGTTCTATGCTATTAATTCCTCTCTTGTAACAATGTAGGGACTGATTGCCTTTCTAAATATTGTTTGTCTTCTTGTGGGATTTCTTGACTTTGGGCAGTTAAGAGCTGATTGCCGAAAGATTTTCAGTTTCTTTTTCTCCATTCTTCATAAAGTTTGATGAACTTCAACATACAATTTAATAAAGCTCTTAAGTTTGATATTCTGGAAAGCAGTTTCAAGTCCTCTACTTTTGCTTAGTTTTGAAGTTCAGTAAAAGTTGTTCCTTTACTTCCAGCAGAGATAAAGTGAGCGCTAAGGCAGTATACATACAAATTTTCAAGTTGGAAGAACTTGTAGTTTTATCAATTTTATATACCTATGAATGTATGTTTGTTTACAGATAAAATACAGAAGCAGAGAATTTCATTATTATTTAGAATCAAGTGGCACATAGAAATTCCGGTGAAATATTTCACAAAGGCAACTTGCACTCAAAAAGGTTTTTTTTTGTTGTACGTACGTACTTTAGAGAAATGTAATTATAATATTCTCTCAAGGGTTTGTAAGAGAATTCTGCCTGCTTGCAATCCGCTGCATTGATTAGGATTCCATAGAATACCATTTCCCAATTGAACGTTCTCATTGGATGAAGGGAACAATTTAAACAGTGCTTTTGAGATAGATGGTATAAATATACAGTGTTGTGTAAAACAATAGCAACAATTTCAATAAAAGCAGTTGCATTCATTTTGTCTTCATTATAAATCAGTTATTACAAAAAATATATCGGTATTTTGTCTATAGTAAGGAAGCAGCAAATTGGCATACTTCACAAAAAAATTAAAGTTACAAAACTTTAAGATAGCGTAAAAACTAGCCGTCTTAATTATTTTAAATTTCGGTTTGCAACTTTACTCAATTTTTTTACTTGTTTATTACTTTTTTTTTATTATATATTGGCCTCTATTTATAATTACCTTAGTGTACTTTTCCTGCATGACCGGTATTAAACTGAAAATACTGCTCAGAGGGATGCTTCTCCATTCATGATGTGGATCCTCCATTAACTACATTTCAATTCAGGTGACTTTCCAGAATTAAAGTAATAAATTTGAATGAACGTAGATGAAAGTTATCAACGTACCGTTTTTTTTTAAGTTTTCTTTAGCAAATAGTGAAATAGTGCGCCGTGGAGCAAGTGGTTAGTGTGTCGGACCACTGCGCGTGAGGTTCCATGTTCGAATCCCAGAAAACATCAACAAGTTTTTTCACGGTCCCACCTCTCGCGAACGTCTGATAAACATCCGAGAGTATTGTTGTCACGAGAATGCTTCTCTAAACAAATTACTCTTCGGATACGGTACTGACTTGTAGGTCTCTTCCATTCGTGTGAAAAAATATATCGCACACATCACGAGTGGTTGCGAGAAGCTAAGCTCAAGCACTTAAAGAGCTGTTGCGCCAATTATTATTATCATCTTTTTTTTTTAGCAAATTAGTATTCTTATTTCGCTGGTCTTAAACTTTAAGAATCCATCATTTGTCCGAGACCAGTAAGAGAAATGGTACAGAAAAAACGCCAAGCAAGAACAATATGGCAAAGAAATCGAACACCGGAGTATAAAGAAGTGTTCAATAAATTATACAATGAACTAAAGCTGCTGACAAAAGAAGTTAAAAACGAATCAGTAAGCACATATCTATAATACATAACTTATCAGCAAACCAGCAAATTTAATAGTCACTACCTAGTACTGCCATAGGTTAGGTTAGGTTAGAGGGACGTGCAGGGACGGGTTAAGAATATTAGTGCAGCGCCCCCCAACAACTATCGCTTGTCGTAAAAGGCGACTAAGGGGACAAATCAGATCTAGGCAATATAACACCCAAGTGAGCCTAGCGACACATATACTACCATAAAAACCCTCCGACAAGTGTGCATGCGAGTCCGTGGGTTGACACGACTGGAGATCACCGGTGTCATAAAAGAAAGATCAAACAATACTAAAACAGGAGCATGCACGTGTCAAACAACAAACACCATCGCAATATGGTGCAAAATTTGTATTGCAAAACTGTATCATTATGATAATACTTGCAAAAAGGAAAGGCACTACCCCGCCAGGCACTACCACTGCTGTGCATGGTACTGATCCTGGACCGAGCAGAAATGTTCGGGTCAGAGCTATACGGATTCCGGGGGCTAGCAACATAATGAAACAGTTTGGACGCAATTTAAGGGTCGCGAGTTGGAACGTTGGAAGCATGACCGGTCGAAGTTACGAGCTGGAAGAGATGATGAATAGAAGGCGGGTGGACATCTTGTGTGTCCAAGAGACGAAATGGAAAAACACCGGGAATCGGGCGCGTTTCTTGGACGTTAGGACAAAAGATTACAAGATGTTCTACTACGGAACGGAAAAGGCTAGGAACGGAATCGGTATCATCCTTGCGGCAGAGCTACTTGGAAACGTCTTGAGCATTTCGAAGTCCAGCGACCGTTTGATGTCTCTCAAACTAGTAATACAAGGAGAGGTGTGGAATATTATCAGTGCATATGCTCCCCACAATGGGTGCAATCAGATAGATAAAGATGCATTCTGGCTAGATTTCCACAACCTCCTTAAGAACATCCCAAAGGAAGAGTTTCTGTTTGTTGGAGGAGATTTGAATGGACATGTCGGGAAATCAAACGAAGACCATGAAGACTGCCATGGAGGACTAGGATATGGCACCAGGAACCTTCCTGGTGAAGAGATCCTAAGCATGTGCAAATCACACGGTCTTATCGTGTTAAATACCATGTTCATCAAACAAAGCCGACACCTGATCACTTACAGCAGTGGTGGAGATGAAACTCAGATTGACTACCATTTGGTAGGCAGTTTCATGAAGCCTCGGGTAAAAGATTGCAAAGTGATCCTGGGAGAGGCAATCGCTCGTCAACACCGTCTCCTGCTAACAGAAATTTTTATGAAAACACCAAAGAAAAGCAAACAAACAAGGGTCTCTGAGAAAATCAAGTGGTACAATCTGGACAAAGAAAAAGGCGAGGCTTTTGTTTTCGTAATGAAAAATTACCTCTCTCACACCATCAACGGAGCTGAGGATGAAGAGTGCAGAGCACAAAATATGTGGGATTCCCTACAGCGACCTTGCTTAAAGAAGGCCAAATCACTGCTAGGAGCTTCAAAAGGCCACCATCAACACGCCAAAGAAACATGGTGGTGGAGTGATGAAGCTAAGAAAGTGATAAATGAGAAGAAAGCGGCGAAAGAAAGCTTGGTCAAAGTGCCCCTCTAATAATAGTAACGAAAAAGCTCGCTTCGAAATGGAATACAGATGCTGCAAGAAAAAAGCGAAAAAGAAGTGCGCTCAGCTTCAAGCAGAGAGTACGGAGGGCCTGTATCGGGAGCTGGAGAAAATATTTTCCCCGGTTGCTGATGCAAACCAGGCTACCAAAGCTGCAAAGACACAATGTGAACAAGAGTGCCACTATCTTCAAAATAGCCGCCCAAAGAAGGAAGAATGCTCAGGAGATTCGTTCGCCAAAGTTCATTAGCAATGCTCATGGCCAGCTTCTTGTGGAGGACGACAAAATTCTGCAGAGGTGGCGGCAGTATTGTGAAGAGCTTTTGAATGAACAGTTTCTCCGGCTATACTTTCCAAGAGCCACCCCTAACTGTGAAGAAATACCTTACATTACAGTCGAAGAAGTTAGTGAGGCGGTCAAATACTCCAAAAAAACGAAAAGCGGTTGGGCCAGACGAGATACCCTCTGAGTTCTGGAAAAAGATGGGAGACATCGGGTTCCGATGGCTCAGAATTCTCATCTCCAAATTCGTGAGAGGTCATCCAATGCCGAATGAATGGAGGGAAAGTTACCTTCTCCCTGTATACAAAGGGAAGGGTGATACGCGAAACTGTGATTACTACCGTTCGATCAAGCTGATGTCACACACCATGAAGATCGTTGAGCGGGTATTAGGTGGCCGACTGCGAAAAATAATACGGCTATCTGATGATCAGTGCGGGTTTGTCTCGGGTAAATCAACCACAGATGCAATCCAAAGTATAAGGATCATAATGGAAAAACATCGTGATTCCTTAAGGGATTTGCATATTGTATTGGTTGACTTTGAAAAGGCATTCGACAGACAACCACGAGATCTGATATGGGTGGTGGTAAGACATCGAGGGGTTCCAGAAACCTATGTACAGATGATTATGGACATGTACGAAGGAGCAAAGACAAAAGTAAGATGCCCCGCTGGAGTAACCGAAGAGTTCCCAATCAAAGTCGGGGTGCACCAGGGAAGCGTTTTAAGTCCTTTGCTCTTTATTACAGTCCTTGACTATCTGCTTGAAGGTAAAGTGATGGTCCCCGAGGTACATCAGTTATTCTTTGCTGACGATGGAGCCATCATAAGTGAGGATCCTACATCCCTGCAACGAGCACTTGATGTGTGGGTGGACGTTTTGGAGGGAAATGGGTATCGCATTAGTTCAAAAAAGACAGAGTACTTGTGCTGCCCGTTCTCTGATCCACTCAGGCCTATTCCAGACATTTATTTGAATGGAACAGTGCTTCCCAAGTGCGTAAAGTTCAAATATCTGGGATCTATGATCAATAGCAAAGCAACTTGTGATGACGACATCAATCATCGTGTAAGCGTAGGGTGGATGAAGTGGCGAGAAAATTCCGCTATCTTTTGTGACAGAAAAATGCCCCCTAAGTTGAAAGGAAGGCTCTACACCGCAGTTGTACGTCCAGCGCTAACATACGGTTCACAATGTTGGACGATGTACAAAAAGTATGAAAGTAAATTAAAGGCAGCTGAGATGAAGATGCTTCGCATGACAGCAGGAGTGACAAAGCTTGATCGAATAAGAAGTTCGAAGATCCGTGGAAGCTTTCACATCAAGAAAACCATCGTACAAAAAATAGAGCGTGACCGAATCAGTTGGTATTGCCACGTTCAAAGAAGAGATCATTTGAACCCTGTTAAAAAGGCAATATCAACGCACGTTTCAAAGACATCGCGATGTAGGAAAGGCAGGCCTATAAACGCCTGGATCAGACAAATGCGACGAGATCGGCATTTCATTGGCCTCAGTAACCGAGTGATCCAAAATCGGCAGGCCTGCCGATATTTTCTGAGGTCAAATAGGCGAACCCCACAGGCGGATCAGTAGAAATGCGGTGAAGTGGGAGGGTTGTGATCCCTTGTTTTCGGATCATAGCCTCGCTGATAAAAGGAAGAAGAAGGTTAGGTTAGAGGGAAGTGCACCTAGGTGCTTCTCACGGGGGCCAATCGGTCCATTGTCTTTCCGTTTTTGTTTGTGGAACCTTTAAAAACTCTTCATCTTTCGGTCGGTCCAGTAGCGAACCAACCTGAGCACTTTATGAATCGTATCATGTTCTTTAGTGGAACTTGCACAAGATCACTTAATTCGTCAAAAAACTTGTTATACATGTGGTGTAGACGGCAGTTTTATAGATTTGTGCAGTCACATAGCAAGTGTTTAATACTTTCTATCTCTTCCGCATCTTGATAACTCCTGTAGTGGTCGGATGAGTTAATGCCTATTCTTACGGCAATTTTTCCTATCGCGCTGTGTCCTGTGAGAACACCTACCAAGATACGGCCTTCTTTTGTGTTCCTTTTCTGAGGCTTTTGGTTCTTCCTTCATTGAATACCGGCCATAAACTGCGAGATCAGAAGAAAGGCGATCCCCTCAACTGCGCCAATTATAGAGGCATCAGTCTCTTCAACATCGTATACAAGATCTTTTCTGCGATATTGTGTGAATGCCTGAAACATTTTATCAATAGCCTGATTAGCGCCTATTAGTGCGGTTTCAGGCCAGGAAAGTTCACCATCGATAAAATCTTGACACTTCGACAGATCCTGGAGAAAATCCAAGAAGTCCACATCGATACTCATCATCCCTTTACCGATTTTAAGGCCGCCTATGACAACATCAAGTCTGTACAACTGCTTGCATACGCCGACGATATAGAAGAACTCAGCGGGTTGTCACCGATGCGTTTGCAAGCATTGAGGCGGAAGCGGCCAAAATGGGTTTAGCGATAAGCGAGGGCAAAACCAAGTATATGCTGTCAACAAGAAGGGGAAGCCAATACCGACGAATTGTACAAAACGTCACAGTGGGCAGCTATAACTTCGAGGTAGTAAGGGACTTTGTCTACCTTGGCTCTGCTATAAATTCTACAAACAAGATCAGCGCAGAAATCAATCGAAGAATAACTCTTGCCAATCGCTGTTTTTTTTAGGCTTATAAGGCAATTCAACAGTAAAGCCTTATCTCGAACAACTAAGGAAACTCTATATAAGACCTTGATCATCCCAGTCCTGCTATACGACGCTGAAACATGGACTTTATTAAAAGAGGATGAAGATATCCTTGGTCGCTTCGAGAGAAAAATTCTTCGTAAGATTTTCGATCCCGTTTGCGTTAACGGATTTTGGAGGATAAGATTCAATCACGAACTATACGAGCTGTAAAGCGACATCGACCTAGTCAAAAAACTGCGTATTGGACGCCTGAGATGGCTAGGACATGTAGAGCGATTGGATACCAACGCTCCGGCCCGCAGAGTCTTCGAATCTAACCCCGAGGGACGACGTAGTAGAGGGAATCATCGCCGTAGGTGGCGCGCAAATGTATTTTTTCAGCTCCGCTACACCAACATTTTTCCCAAAACATTAACTTGAACACGCGTAATTTTCAACTGTTGCTCTTTTTGGAAGTACTCTCACAAAACTCTAAGAAAATAAGTTCAATAAGGTTGACCACTTACCGCTTCTGAACGAATAATGGGGCTTAGATCTGTACGAATTGGCATTCGGCGCAATATTTGAAACATATGCTCATATACGTATATTAAAAGAGAAAAAAGTGGTTGGGTCTTTGTGGAACCAACAGGCTTTTAAGGGTTAAGACTTGTAGGAATGTACGGATTACAGCTCTGGGGTTGTAAAAAGAAAACTAACGTACATATTATACCAAGATTTCAAAATAAGGTACTGAGGTGTATTGCCTTGGAACGTGCATAATGATAACCGAAATTAAACTAGTCAAAGAAGGTACTGTGGTGGTGTGTCGCACCACTGCGCGTGAGATTCAATGTTCGAATGCACATTTGTTTGTTGCCATTTTAGTATTTCTTTTTGATTTCTCGTCTTCTTCTTCTTCCTTTTATCAGCGAGGCTATGATCCGAAAACAAGGGATCACATCCCTCCCACTTCACTGCATTTCTACTGATCCGCCTGTGGGGTTCGCCTATTTGACCTCAGAAAATATCGGCAGGCCTGCCGATTTTGGATCACTCGGTTACTGAGGCCAATGAAATGCCGATGTCGTCGCATTTGTCTGATCCAGGCGTTTATAGGCCTGCCTTTCCTACATCGCGATGTCTTTGGACCGTGCATAGATATTGCCTTTTTAACAGGGTTCAAATGATCTCTTCTTTGAACGTGGCAATACCAGCTGAGCCGGTCGCGCTCTAATTTGTGTACGATGGTTTCCTTGGTGAAAGCTTCCACGGATCTTCGAACTTCTTATTCCATCAAGCTTGGTCACTCCTGCTGTCATGCGAAGCATCTTCATCTCAGCTGCCGTTAATTTACTCTCATACTTTTTGTACATCGTCCAACATTGTGAACCGTATGTGAGCGCTGGACGTACAACTGCGGTGTAGAGCCTTCCTTTCAACTTAGGGGGCATTTTTCTGTCACAGAAGATAGCGGAATTTTCTCGCCACTTCATCCACCCTACGCTTACACGATGATTGATGTCGTCATCACAAGTTGCTTTGCTATTGATCATAGATCCCAGATATTTGAATTTTTCGCACTTGGGAAGCACTGTTCCATTCAAATAAATGTCTGGAATAGGCCTGAGTGGATCAGAGAACGGGCAGCACAAGTACTCTGTCTTTTTTGAACTAATGCGATACCCATTTCCCTCCAAAACGTCCACCCACACATCAAGTGCTCGTTGCAGGGATGTAGGATCCTCACTTATGATGGCTCCATCGTCAGCAAAGAATAACTGATGTACCTTGGGGTCCATCACTTTACCTTCAAGCAGATAATCAAGGACTGTAATAAAGAGCAAAGGACTTTAAACGCTTCCCTGGTGCACCCCGACTTTGATTGGGAACTCTTCGGTTACTCCAGCGGGACATCTTACTCTTGTCTTTGCTCTTTCGTACATGTCCATGATCATCTGTACATAGGTTTCTGGAACCCCTCGATGTCTTAGCGCCACCCATATCAGATCTCGTGGTTGTCTGTCGAATGCCTTTTCAAAGTCAACCAATACAATATGCAAATCCCTTAAGGAATCACGATGTTTTTCCATTATGATCCTTATACTTTGGATTTCATCTGTAGTTGATTTACCCGAGACAAACCCGCACTGATCATCAGATAGCCGTATTATTTTTCGCAGTCGGCCACCTAATACCCGCTCAACGATCTTCATGGTGTGTGACATCAGCTTGATCGAACGGTAGTTATCACAGTTTCGCGTATCACCCTTCCCTTTGTATACAGGGAGAAGGTAACTTTCCCTCCATTGATTCGGCATTGGATCACCTCTCACGAATTTGGAGATAAGAATTCTGAGCCATCTGAACCCGATGTCTCCCATCTTTTTCCAGAACTCAGAGGGTATTTCGTCTGGCCCAACCGCTTTTCGTTTTTTGGAGTATTTGACCGCCTCACTAACTTCTTCGACTGTAATGTCGGCTATTTCTTCACAGTTAGGGGTGGCTCTTGGAAAGTATAGCCGGGGAAACTGTTCATTTAAAAGCTCTTCACAATACTGTCGCCACCTCTGCAGAATTTTGTCGTCATCCACAAGAAGCTGGCCATGAGCATTGCTAATGAACTTTGGCGAACGAATCTCCTGAGCATTGTTCCTTCTTTGGGCGGCTATTTTGAAGATAGTGGCACTCTTGTTCATATTGTGTCTTCGCAGCTCCTGGATAGCCTGGTTTGCATCAGCAACCGGGGAAAATATTTTCTCCAGCTCCCGATACAGGCCCTCCGTACTCTCTGCTTGAAGCTGGGCGCACTTCTTCTTCGCTTTTTTCTTCCAGCATCTGTATTCCATTTCGAGGCGAGCTTTTTCGTCATTATTATTAGAGGGGCACTTTGACCAAGCTTTGAAAGCCGCTTTCTTCTCATTTATCAGCATCTTAGCTTCATCACTCCACCACCATGTTTCTTTGGCGTGTTGATGGTGGCCTTTTGAAGCGCCTAGCAGTGATTTGGCCTTATTTAAGCAAGTTCGCTGTAGGGAATCCCACATATTTTGTGCTCTGCACTCTTCATCCTCAGCTCCGTTGACGGTGTGAGAGAGGTAATTTTTCATTACGAAAACAAAAGCTTCGCCTTCTTCTTTGTCGAGATTGTACCACTTGATTTTCTCAGAGACCCTTGTTTGTTTGCTTTTCTTCGGTGTTTTCATAAAAATTTCTGTTAGCAGGAGACGGTGTTGCCGAGCGATTGCCTCTCCCAGGATCACTTTGCAATCTTTTACCCGGGGCTTCATGAAACTGCCTACCAAATGGTAGTCAATCTGAGTTTCATCTCCACCACTGCTGTAAGTGATCAGGTGTCGGCTTTGTTTGACGAACATGGTATTTAACACGATAAGACCGTGTGATTTGCACATGTTTAGGATGTCTTCACCAGGAAGGTTCCTGGTGCCATATCCTAGTCCTCCATGGCAGTCTTCATAGTCTTCGTTTGATTTCCCGACATGTCCATTCAAATCTCCTCCAACAAATAGAAATTCTTCCTTTGGGATGTTCTTAAGGAGATTGTGGAAATCTAGCCAAAATGCATCTTTATCTCTCTGATTGTACCCATCGTGGGGAGCATATGCACTGATAATATTCCACACCTCTCCTTGTATTACTAGTTTGAGAGACATCAAACGGTCGCTGGACTTCGAAATGCTCAAGACGTTACCAAGTAGCTCTGCCGCAAGGATGATACCGATTCCGTTCTTAGACTTTTCCATTCCGTAGTAGAACATCTTGTAATCTTTTGTCCTAACGTCCAAGAAACGCGCCCGATTCCCGGTGTTTTTCCATTTCGTCTCTTGGACACAGAAGATGTCCACCCGCCTTCTATTCATCATCTCTTCCAGCTCGTAACTTCGACCGATCATGCTTCCAACGTTCCAACTCGCGACCCTCAAATTGCGTCCAAACTGTTTCATTATTTTGCTAGCCCCCGGAATCCGTATAGCTCTGACCCGAACATTTCTGCTCGGTCCAGGATCAGTACCATGCACAGCAGTGGTAGTGCCTGGCGGGGTAGTGCCTTTCCTTTTTGCAAGTATTACCATAATGATACAGTTTTGCAATACAATTTTTTGCACCATATTGCGATGGTGTTTGTTGTTTGACACGTGCATGCTCCTGTTTTAGTATTGTTTGATCTTTCTTTTATGACACCGGTGATCTCCAGTCGTGTCAACCCACGGACTCGCATGCACACTTGTGGGAGGGTTTTTATGGTAGTATATGTGTCGCTAGGCTCACTTGGGTGTTATATTGCCTAGATCTGATTTGTCCCCTTAGTCGCCTTTTACGACAAGCGCTGGTTGTTGGGGGGGGGGGGGGGCGCTGCAGTGATATTCTTAACCCGTCCCTGCACGGGAATTCTTTTTGATTTCTCGTATTCTCGTATATATCATTATCACATGATTTGATTACAAAGAAAATTGCATGGATATGGGTGGTCATTTTACGGACTACCTACCACTTAGTAACCGACCATATTACACGACACCATGCAACATCATCATTATTTTTGAACTTAAAGTTTTCCAATTTAACGGTTAATTTAAAGATGCATTAGAAGATTAGTGATAGGGTATCGCATTGTTCAACGGCCATTTGACGAATATGATATGTAAGATTAAAAACATGTAAGGTACTTACCCATTATATAAAAATAAATTTTCCACATCCGTCATATTTAGTGAATAGAATTGATAAACGCCAAATGTCTCGAAGAATTCTCTCACCGGAGTCATGCTATAACAGCCCGCCAAATCAATTTTTGGATAGTAGGTAATAAAAGACAAGCACATCTCCTGCTTAGTGGAGTATCCTCCGAATGTCGGCCGCTTTCTATTTGTAGTCTAGAAGTAAAACCAAAGGATCTCTTTAAATTTAATCTTTAATTTAATCAATAGGTACACTCACCTCATACGCACAATCTGTTATAATGTAATCACCAGGCAACACCACAGTTTCATTCTCCAGCTGTCGCACCTGCTGATAATTATAATCGTAATTGTCGTCCTCAATGATGCGTTCCAGTTCCTTGCCATTTCGGACATGTCGCAAGGTCATTTTACGTCCTGCTCGATGTGAGTGCAATGTACCGGAAATAATTTTAATTCCATCCTCGGGAAACATCTGAAAAAGCAAGAATATCCCCATAGGATATCAGAATCTAATATTTTATTTTTCACTATTTTATTGGAATTTTATTTGAACCTTTTTTTTTTTTTTTTTGAAAAAGAAACAACATTCGGTGGGGCGAGTTCTTTGGGAATTATTTTCGGTTATCAAGGATTGTTTTTGTTTGGGGGCAGTTGAGTTTACGAACGATTAGATCCAAGTGGCTGAATAAAATTCCTTCATTCTGTGGGAAAAGTGGGTAGTTTTTGTTACTTATCTGTAAGTTCTGTTGATTTTTGGGGGAATGTTTTCTTTAGGAAAGTTTACAATGATTTTGTCTATCCTTTTGTTGGTGTAGAATTAGAGGTTGATAAGGATTGTCTACTTTCCTTTTTTGAGGTGGAATTGAGACTTTATATGTTTTGATTTGGAACTAGAGCTTGTGAGTTTTCGACTTTTATTTTTATTTTTATTGGAGAATTGGGATTTTTACTGAGTCAACCCACTATAACTTCGTGTACAAAAACTGATTTAATAGGTCGAATCAGCATTTTATAGGACACTGAAGCAATTGTTTAAATATGGATTTACTGACTTTTAAAAACGTCAAAATTTAACACATTGTGCTGTTTGAATTTTTAAGTGTTCAATAAAGCCCACGAATTTAGATTTATTTCAATGTTTCCAATTAAGATATCTTAGATAGTTATTTGGGACTAACATGTTGATGCTAAGAAGTCATTAAGTACTGCTCTGAAGAAGAATGCATACATTGCCTCCATTGTCTCCTTTTCTCATAAAGGATCCTTGCACACATATTCCTCTGAATATATATATTTTTTTAATTTTGTGAACTAGCAGAAATCACAACGTGCTAGATCGGAGAATAAGATGCTGGCCGATTTTCATTGATCCCTGAAAGCGCCAGAAAATTCGTCGTTTTTCTGCAGTGGGACCAGGTGCATTATCATGGTGCAAAAAGAAGAGGCTTAGTTACCCTTTCTCCTAATTTGCCAACAAATTTTTGAAAACTTTTGGTAAACAAGTTTCAGTACACTAGTTGCCAGTTACAGTCTGAATAGTTTCTAATGGAATATAGTAGCGACTGTAGGTATATTCGCTTGGGTGAATTAAATCGACATCATCACGTTCGTTTCCTATTCTTATTGTCTTGCCTTAACAGAATGACTTGAACTTTCCGGGCTCCATACTAGGGTTTACTGTTTGGTATAGATCCGTGATTCATCACCGGTTACGATTTTATTAAAGCTATTTTGTTATTATATTTTTTTGACCATTGAACAAAACGAACGCTTGCCTATTTTTTGGTCGTCATTTAAAATTCGTGGAATCCATTGAGCAGATTTCAGGTGATAACTTAATATCAGTGACACAGTCATGGCATCAAGCCCAGTTCATCATTTATTATTTCCTTAGTAGTCTTTAGATCTTTGTCAATTTGTGCCTTCACGTGGCTACAATTGTGTCGTGCGTCGGTCGAAGATCTCGGCCCTCTTTCAAGATCTTCGTCCCCCACAGAAAAAACTCCAGTTTGGAATCTTTGAAACTAGTTTGACATTCGTTTAAAATTTATACAGGCTTGAGTTGACGTTGGAATTCAAAGAGAATGGCAGAGCGAATTTTTTGCTGCATTTCTGATGGAATTTTGTCCGACCTTACATAACTAATTTTACGTTTTCTTGTTTTCGTACTTGCAGATTTTCCTAAAATTTTAAACAACACATTGTTAAGTTATAAGAAATCGACAACCAACTTTTCTTTCTTAAAACATAATAATTGCATCAACTAAGAAATCTTTTGTTAGACTTGTCTTATTGGATATGGTTTAAAGGGGTGGTAATGTACAGTTCTGGTCAGAATAAAAATACAAATTCTGTGTTTAATTACGGATTGGGTGGTAAAATATGAGCAGTTAAAAAATGGAAACGAAAAGTTTCGGTTTCGGTTTTAATAAAGTGGAGTTTTGCTTTCTTCCGAAGTTAGGTAGTAGGTGCTCTTCGAATTAATGATGGACAAAAAGCAAATTCGGTTAATTTTCTTATACGAGTTCAAAATGGGTGGTTATGCAGCTGAGGTGGCCCGGAATATTAATAGCGCATTTGGTGTGCGCCGTGGCATAAGTGGTTAGTGTGTCGGATCACTGCGCATGTGGTTCCAAGTTCGAATCCCAGAAAACACAAAAAAAAATTTTCACGGTCCCACCTCTCGCGAGCGTCTGACAAACATCCGAGAGTATTGTTGTCACGAAAAAGCTTCTCAAATCCCCGTTCGGATACGGTACTAAACTGTAGGTCCCTTCCATTCGTGTGAAAAATATAACGCACACAACATGAGTGGTTGCGAGAAGCTAGGCCCTGGCACTTAAAGAGCTGTTGCGTCAAATATTTATTTATTTTTATTTGGTACAGCTAATGAGCGCACAATGCAATGGTTGTTTCGAAAATTTCATAGATGAGAGCTTCGAGGATGAAGACCGCCATGGGCGACCTACGGTCATTGACGACGAGCACTTGAAGGTGTTAGTTGAAGCATATCCACGCACAACGGTTCGAGAGTTTGCAAGAGATCCTGGTGTAAGCAAATCAGCTGTTTTGATTACTTGGAAAAACAGAAAAGCCCGGCAAATGGGTGCCATATGAGTTGAATGATTTTCAAAAAATCATCGGTTCAAGATAACTTTTGCGTAACAGAGACAAACCAATTCTCGATCGAATTATGACGTGCAATGAGAAATGGATTCTGTACGACAACCGACGCCGTCGGCGGAGTGCTCTTTTTTAAAAGGAAACCCAAACCCCAGAGCATTCAGCCTCTCCGGTCCATTGTACTACCAGACAGAAAACTTTTTTGGTGCAGTGGTTGGAAAAACTTAGATGTTATTTGTCTTCCTTTTTATACTCGGATGGCTGATGATTGCTGTTCCCCGCTGGGGCTTGAGCTTGCATATATCGATTAACGAGGAAACACACTGTCCACTGTACCAATGTCGAAACTCTGGCGGAGCAGGTGGATTGGGATGATACGCCAATTCATCACCATAAGCCAATGCTCCATGAAAAGAAGGCACTGGTGACTGTTTGGTGGTCAACAGCCGGAATAAACTACTTTTGTTTTCTGAATAGACTCAAAACCATCACGGGAGAGAAGTATCTAAAAAAATCGTCATAATGCACCGAGGACTGTCACGTCTATGTCCGAGATTGGTCAACAGGAAAGGTGCAATCCTCCTATATCACAATCTCCACCACACGTTGCACAAATGACGCTGCAAAAGTTGAATCAATTGTGCTAAGAAACACTGTGACCCCCACTAAACTCACCGGACCTTCTGTCAACTAATTACAATTTCTTCAAGTCGAGATGACTGCTTGTTGCAGGCCAAAACCTTCAAAATTTAAGTCGATATTCATAATGCCTTTGAAGAGTTTGTCACCTCTAGATTTCCGGAGTTTTATGCTTCCGGAATTAATATACTTGCTTCTCGTTGGCAAAAATGTGTAGATTGTAATGGTTCTTATTTCGACTAATAAAATTAATTCTAACCTGAGATATGATCATTCGAATTCGAATGTAAGAAACCGCAATAACTTTCTGGTTAGCTTATATTTTATTGCCCATTCAATTAACATTTGCTTCCGCAGCATTCGGACTCTGATTTTAAAAATCATGATTTTGAATTATATAAATAGAAATCTAAACAATTATCTTTTAATTCGTATTGTACTATCTTTGTAATAATTATTTAGATTAATTTATGAATATGGACTTGCTTATTCAATTAGATACAAATAATAAGAATATAATTCTAAAAGTACATCCTAAATATTAAACGAAATAAAATAAATGAAGTCCAAAAGTGAAGTTTTCGAATATTATTTCATGGTACCCCATAGATTAAAGTTGTCTACATTGCCCTTTATAAGACCAATAAACCTAACCCAATTATCGTATCTATAATTTCGCAAATAATTACTACTTACCACATTCGAGCACGATGGTCCACAAATCCCAATGTTGCGGTACAGCTTCTGTCCAGGTGGAATTAATTGAGTATCGGATATTGAAACGCCTGAGATCATAATTCCACCGTCATTCTTTCTTAAATGGCGCGTGTAGTGAATCCTAAATCCTGAATGGTCAAGAACTGTAAATGAATTTAGGAGTTTAGTGAATTACTATTAACTTTGTCGATTTATCTGTAACTTACCACGATTTGCATTTGGATTGTCATAGTGAATTTCTAACATGTAGTATTTGGGGCCGACCTTTCCGCCAATCGGTATGCCCACATGCTGTGGTAGAAATTGTCCTGAAAAATTATACGCACAGCAATGTTGTAGCAAATTGAATTGGAAAAGGGAAAATAAATGCTTGCACCTACCAGTAGATCCAATGGACCACACCGCCACGGGAGTAATACAGGAATCCCAATCACGTGGAGTTAATAAATTGCTATTACACACAGCCCCACTGCTTTTTACCCAAACATCCCAAGATGCAGGATCTGAACCCGGATATGATTTCGTAGAGCACTCGAAGAGTGTCATGTGGTGGACTAGTGGTTGATCTGTCGTGCTGGGAATAGAAATGTGTTGGGATTAAATGAGTATTATAAATATAAATCCAGTAATCGAACCACGAATATGGTCACTTTATGTCAGGGGTTCAATTAGAATGGAATTACCAATCCGCAAGGAGCCACAGTGAAATAGAGTACAATGCTTTCATCGCGGAGCTTCAAAATAAGGATTACTCAACACTGCTATAATAAAATCCGCATCAGGCGTAAGTGATAAGAACGGCAACTATTTGCCCTAACCCACACCCTAGTACAAAAAGTAGCAAGAACGATGGAATTTGCTTATGTGATGTGGGTTTTAAGCTGCTTAGAAAGTTCAAACATTTTTCCCGGTCCCGCCTCTTGCGAACGTCTGACAAACATCCGAGAGTACTGTTGTCACGAAAAAGTTTGTCAAACCAAATTGCCCTTCGGATACGGCACTTAACTGTAGGTCCTTTCCATTCGTGTGAAAAATATAATGCACACAACAGGAGTGGTTGCGAGAAGCTAGGCCCTGGCTCTTAAAGAGCTGTTGCGCCAAATATTGTATATATATATATTTTTTTTAGACAGCTCACAAAACTTGGCTCTATACAATAAAGTAAAATTGTGGTGGGTACCAGGTCTCGTAGGCGTTGACGGCAACGGCTTCTCTAAGTTGTTCATTGCACTAGAATACTTTCAATAACCTAAAATAGTATTGTACATATTAAAAGGTTTTCAAATATTCAAGTCTTTGCCTAAACATACAAAATTAGGAACAAATGCTTATATTTTTAAATGCAATGCTACTCAATTTGTAAGAAATAATTTTTTGATAAGATTAGGTATAGATAAATGTATTCAAATAGCGCGAAATACTTATATGTATGCTTAATCAATGAATAAATACAAAAAAACCCTGATCATCTCGGTTCTTCTTTACATCGCTGAAACATGAACTTTATTGAAGGCGTATGAAGATATCCTTGGTCGCTTAGAGAGAAAAATTCTTCGTAAGATATTCGGTTTCGTTTGCTTTGACGGGGTTTGGAGGAGAAGATAGGCAAAATTGTCAAAATGATATAACGAGGATATGTAAAGCGAATGAACACCAACGCTCCGACCCGCGGAGACTTCGAATCTAGCCCAGATGGGTGACGCAGCTGATGGCTTCCTTGCCGTAGGTGGCGCGCACGAGTTCGAGTTCTCAACCAATTTGGAGTGCGTAACTTGAGGCAAATATCTAAACAAAACAAATATTTGGCGCAACAGCTCTTTAAAGTGCCAGGGTCTAGCTTCTCGCAACCACTCATGATGTGTGCGTTATATTTTTCAAACGAATGGAAGGGACCTACAGTTTAATGCCGACTCCGAACGGCGATTTGAGAAGCATTTTCGTGACAACAATACTCTCGGATGTTTGTCAGATGCTCGCGAGAGGTGGGACCGTGAAAAAACTTTTTGGTGTTTTCTGGGATTCGAACTTAGAACCTCATGCGTAGTGATCCGACACACTAACCACTTACGCCACGGCGCGCCACGGTCTAAAGACCAAGTTAAATGGAGGCCTGTTGGTTAAAGCCCAGGTTTAAACAAGCGTTTATATTATTTTAGAATTTGTTGTTTATTTTGGTTAAACAACTAAAATATAAATACAAGAGCGTATTGAAAGTTTCGCGGTTTGACCAAGATAACAAAATCGGAAGTTAATTCTTAAATTATTAATAATTTAATAATTAATAATTAAATTAATAATAATTAATTTAAGCTCAATACACTTCTTTCATCTGTTTTTTAAAGCCATTAGACTAGTTTTAGAAAATATTTCTTCAAAGCTTCCAAAAAATACGTTTACTGCAATAAATACGACCTCTGCAGTCGTTGAAAGTCTCTGTCTTCTCAAATGTTTTTTTTAACAGGGGGAAGAAATGAAAGTTACACGGCACCAGATCAGGCGACTAGGGAGGATGCAAGTAATTCAATTCATAAAAAAATTCATAGTTATAGATCTCAGTCATTGTTTGATGCCACGTATGTGTACCCAGGTCTCATCCGTTGCCACAAATCTGATTAGAAAATTCTCTGGATCCGTTTAAAACAGCCCCGAACACTCGCGAGTCATCGTTAGTCGATTACGTTTTGGTACAATACATCTAAAAGTAGTTTCGGAATCTATCTTGTACCCAAGTTCGTTTCAAAAGACGTGCCAATAGCTGTCCTTAGCGGCAACTCACTGCTTAAAACCTTTCATTCGTTTTATATATTGGATTCTATCCAATTTCATATTATAATACATCATGAGCATAAAATGAAGAGGGTAAAAAAAGATATCAAATACAAATATAGCCAAAAAGCTACCCATATTGAGATTGGATCAGTATAGAGTACAGTGCACAGACAATGATGGGCAATGATGGGCAATTGCTGTATCTACAATATTTCTGTGTACCTACATCCTTCTCTCCAAAAGAATCATTAATCGGTGAAAGGACTTTTCTCGTATAACCCTTGTCATCTGCAGAGTTTTTGTTTTGTTTCTATTGAAGTCAAAAAACAAACAGTGATTCAAAGGGAAGGCGAACGCCATCAGAGTTATTCATAGTAATTCAAGTTCACACTTAGTTGTCTGTCAACAAACGGCAAATCAAAATATATGTATACTTTATGCATCTGCTTTGTTGGTGAAATTTATTTATTTTATTGGTTGAAGGTGTCAGAACTCCTTTCAAATGCTATCCTTTCTGTTGGTGTCTAGACACATCCTGTCGATAGAGTTGACAGATAAATTATTCATTTGGAAGAAACATTCCCACCTCCTCTTAGACAAACAGCCAAAGAAAAGACAACAGTCGCTAAAAACGCCAAAATAACATGTAACCTTGAAGGAACTAAAAAAGATGTAAGAATAGACGTCAAAACAGGAAAATCGCCAGGATATGATCTGATTACGGGTCAAATAGTAAGGGAACTCCCTGTCGTCTTAATGCGAAAACTCGGTTTTCGAAGATTGACGAATTAAAGGGTGTGTGTGAGTGCTCGATGCTTGATGTTCTCTATATTTCAGAGAAATGTAAGGTCTGATAGGAGAAATTGCTTTGTAAATTCGTAAACACGTTTCAAATAAAATGGTACTTGTTTCGCAGAGCGGTAGTTCTGTTTACTGTAGGTCCGGTAAGGCTAAGCTAATTAGAACTAGGGGGAAAAATTCCTAAAATACTAAGCACCAAAAGTGGGTCTATCTCTGTCCTAAAAGTCAGACTTGTGCTCATAACACTGCAAAAGAATGCAAGTGAATGCAAATGAATGCAGAAGACTTCAGAGCATTCAATTGAATGCAAATGAATGGGAATGGTTTAAAATACTTCAATGGAATGCAAAAGACTTCAAATGGAATGCAAAATACTTTAAATGAGTGCAAAAGACTGCAAGTGAATGCAAGTGACTTTAAATGAATCCAAGATGATTTAAAATGAATTCAAATTCACAATTTTCAATTCAAAGTCAGTAAGCCTTCTGATTTCACTGTATTGAATGCTAAAATTGATTGCTTAATCGATGACCTCATATTTGAATGGTGACTTACAAGTATAAATGAATGAATTCATAGCGCTTAAATTCAAATGGGTACATGGTGGACCAAAAGCACTGACCCGATGTTGTTTTACTGTATCTTTGAAATGAAACGACATCATTTCATAATTTTGTTCCATTCCTTTTTGAAGATGATATCGGTTAAGTCGGCGTTGCCATTGTTGATGACCATTTGGGTTCTTTTTACCACATTTTCAATCATATTAGCGAGAACTTCGATTGGGCACCCCAGTAGTGGGTGCGTGTGAAGTGTCCTGTCGGAACCACATGTCCTCCAGTCCCAATTCATCAATTTGCGGCAGTAAAAACTGATTGATCATAGTTCTGTATCGCTCACCAGTCACAGCAACCGTGTTACCCACGCCGTCCTCGAAAAAATGAGGCCCGATGACACCTCCGGCGTAAATGGCGCACCATGGAGTGACTTTGAGTGGATGTAATGGCTCTTCGTGAATGATACATGGATTCTCAGTGCCCCAAAAGCGCAAATTTTGTTTGTTTACGTATCCGTTCAGATGGAAATGGGCCTCGTCGCTCATGGTGAATTTCGACCGAAAATCGTCCACTGCGTTGTTGAGGTTCAGGAGAGCGTGAGCTTGTCGACGTGTATTCTGCATCTGTTTACTTCACAAATATCAAAATAAAACTGACAGTTGCCGTCGATTGCAAAAGTTATAGCATCTTGTGACAATTAATTAATGTATTCCCAAATAAATGAATTCTTTTACAGTTCTGCCAAGAGGAACCTGGTCAAATGGTAGTGCATGCGGTCATATGAAAACACAAGCGTTTTCACTCAGCTGAGGCCTACCAACTCCTACTCTCAACCTCCACGCGGTGACAGCCGGGTGCCTAGTACCTTAATCCAAGAAGTGGGTAACCAAGCCCGTTTGGCGGATTCTTGGTGGCAGCAGATGAGAGAGGGGGGGAAGAGTGCTTTTCCACTAGAGCACTTCTTCCTGTTCCAGGCGGCAGCGGACGAATTCCCTAGACGGAGTCAACGGTGGCGACTATAGTTCCAGTTAGGTTGAACTTAGTGAATACCTTGCGCGAGCTGCTTCGACGTATTCGGATCACAGGTCGGTAAGGAATTACCAATGTTGGTCAGGACATTGGAATAGAGATGGTGGCGGAGAAGCCCTTAATGGGCCAATGGCAGCGCTCATACTCCCGTAGTGGACTACTGGCATCGGTGTACCCGGCCCCTCGTCGAAGGGGAATAATTAAGGAACTGGCCCTCCAGGTTGGGGGTTGTGCCGTCGGGGTAACTTCCCTACCACGTAAAAAACTCATGGTTCCGAAACAACCAAAAGCCTCGGATAAGGATGACTCTACTAATGACGACCCCAGCAAACGAAATAAGGACAACGACCTTCGGATCTGTACGTGGAATGTTCTGTCCCTTTACAGACCACGTGCAGTCGAACAACTAGCAGAGGCCCTAGACTGCTATAAAGCAGATATTACCGCCATCCAGGAAGTGCGCTGGGATGGGCCGGGCAAAAAGAGGATGAAAAACTGTGACATCTACTACGGTGATTGCTACAGAGGCAACAGGCAACGCTTATTCGGATGCGAATTTGTCATACGCGGCAGACTTAGGCAAGAAGTCTTAAGCTTCTGACACGTAAGCGAGCGTATTATGACTATCCGGATCAAGGCTAAATTCGCTAACATAAGCCTAATATGTGTTCATGCCCCCACGGAAGAAAAGGACCCTGCCACCAAAGAGTGTTTCTACGAGCTCCTCGACAAAACATACGAGCAATGTCCTAAATACGACGTTAAAATCGTATTGGGCGATTTTAACGCCAAAATAGGAAAGGAGGACGTCTTTGGTAGGGCAGTTGGTAAGCATAGCCTACACGACATCACGTCTGATAACGGACTAAGGCTAATTGATTTCGCTGTGGAGCTGTCACCATAGCAAGCACATGATTTCCTCATCTCGATATTCATAAGCAGACATGGCGGTCTAATGATCATGTAACGATCAACCAAATTGATCATATTGCGATCGACGCAAGGCATGCCTCCCGTATTCTGGATGTCCGGACCATCCGAGCGGCCAACATAGACCCGGATCATTACCTTGTTGTAGCCAAGGTACGAATGCGGATATCCCAATCTGAGAAACAAAGAAGAATTACTGTGAGAAAATTTAACGTCGAAAAGCTACAATCGCAAGAGACCGCCAGACTCTTCGCTGAGCGTGTATGCCGAAATCTCTCAATCACCCCTTTGCCGCCAGCATCAAGTACCGAAGACCAGTGGCAACGCTGCCAACATACCATCAGAAACGCCGCGACTGATGTGCTGGGTCTCGCTCGCCCACCACCGCGAAACCCCTGGTTTGACGAAGAATGCCGGTCGGCGAGTGCATGCAGCAAAACAAGAGGCATACAAAGCGGCGCTGCAAAGAAAGACGAGAGCTGCTCGTGAGCTCTACGAGCAAAAGAGACGGGAAGAACATCAGCTTCTCCAAAAGAAGAAGAAAGAGCATGGGAAGCGCGCGTTTGAGAATATCGAGAGTTTATACTCCAGGAACAATGTACGGAAGTTTTACCAAAAGGTAAAAAGAACGTGACAGAGAAGTAATACCCGTACAGAAACCTGTAGAGATGAAAATGGAAACCTCGTAGTAGAATCACAGTCGGTGCTGAGAATATGGAAAAACTACTTCTGCAGACTGTATAACGGCGACGAAGACCAACATCCCGCTGTCAGGCAGAATGAACCATTCAACATAGAAGATGATAGTCAAAATTTTCGTCCACCTGACCAAAACGAAGTGATGATAGCAATATCCAAGCTAAAATACAACAAGGCTACTGGATCTGACGGCTTAGCAGTCGATCTTTTCAAGGCAGCTCGTGATGAATTGGTGGAGTGCATACACCAACTCATCTCTAAGATTTGGTCAGACGAGTGTATGCCTGATGAATGGAATCTTAGCATCGTTTGCCCGATCCACAAGAAAGGAGACCCCTTAACTGCGGCAATTATAGATGCATAAGTCTTCTCAACATCAAGTACAAGATCCTTTCTGCGATATTGTGTGAACACCTGAAACCTTTTATCAACAGCCTGGTTGGACCCTATCAGTGCGGTTTTAGGCCAGGAAAGTCCACCATCGATTAAATCTTCACATTTCGGCAGATCCTGGAGAAAACCCAAGAATTCCAGATCGATACTCACCACCTCTTTATCGATTTCAAGGCCGCCTATGACAGCATCTATAGAGAAGAGCTTTATGGAGCCATGTCTAGTTTTGACATCCCTGCCAAACTTGTCCGTCTGTGCAGGCTGACGATGGAGAACGCTCGCTGCTCCATCAAGGTCGGTAATGACCTCACCGAGACCTTTGATGTCAAAAAAGGTTTTAGACAAGGTGACGCGCTGTCATGTGACTTCTTTAATATTGTGCTTGAACGGATTGTGCGGAACTCACAAGCCAACACCGGAGGCACAATCTATTAAAAGTCTGTACAACTGCTTGCATACGCCGACGATATAGACATTATCGGAAGAACTCGGCGGACAGTCACCGGTGCGTTTGCAAGCATTGAGGCGGAAGCGGCCAAAATGGGTTTAGCGATAAACGAGGGCAAAACCAAGTATATGCTGTCAACAAGAAGGGATAGCCAACAACGACAATTCGGACAGAATGTCACAGTGCTTTCAAAAGTCTGTACAACTGCTTGCATACGCCGACGATATTGACTTAATTGGAAGAACTCAGCGGGAGGTCACCGATGCGTTTGCAAGCATTGAACCAGAAGCGGCCAAAACCAAGTATATGCTGTCAACAAGAAGAGACAATCAACACCGATGAATTGGACAGAAAGTCACAGCAGGCAGCTATAACTTTGAGGTAGTAAGGGACTTTGTCTACCTTGGCTCTGCTATAAACTCGAAAAACAAAATCAGCGCAGAAATCAAGCGAAGAATAACTCTTGCCAATCGCTGTTTTTTGGGCTTATAAGGCAATTCAACAGTAAAGCCCTATCTCGAAGAACTAAGGAGACTTTGTATAAGACCCTGATCATCCCAGTCCTGCCTTACGGTGCTGAAACATGGACTTTATTAAAAGAGGATGAAGATATGCTTGGTTGCTTCGAGAGAAAAATTCTCCGTGAGATATTCGGTCCCATTTGCGTTAACGGGTTTTGGAGGAGAAGATTCAATCACGAACTATACGAGCTGTACAGCGACATCCACCTAGTCAAAAAAACTGCGTATTGGACGTCTGAGAAAGCTAGGACATGTAGAGCGAATGGACACCAACGCTCCGGCCCACAGAATCTTCGAATCTAATACGGAGAGACGACGCAGTAGAGGGCCTCCTCGCAAGTTCAAGGGGACCTCGACCAACTTGGAGTGCGCAACTGGAGGCAATTAGCTAAAGACTGAGCTAAATGGAGAGAATTGTTGGTTGAGGCCAAGGTTCACCCCGAACTGTAGCGCCACCTGAGGAAGTAAGTAAGTAAGTAAGTAATGTTGCCTGACTGTCCAAATAGATATAGATAGGGTTCTGTTAGTGGACCTCTGCTTGGAAGATGATTTTCCAAGCGCTGCCGTATGCTGAAAGTTAGGATCATAGACCAGCTTTATTCGTTTAGTGGTGTGTTGAGAACTTTGTTTCTTCATTCTTGGCGGTCACCAATGAGAACTTCGAATTTCCTGGAGAACCAAAATCTCTTGGGAATCTTGAAGATTGGGTTCTTTTGGTTGTTTCCAGAATGCCTAGATGGCTTGTAAATTCGATGAGCTTACTTTCTAGTATTCGAGGCAGAGCACTCAACGTAGCTCCTTCTTTAACTGTGAGCTGCAGCGATATTAGACTAAGCATTGTACCTAATGCTGCTGTCGGGCACGTTTTCTTTGCCGCAGTGATGCCCATACAGACTAATCGTTGTAGTTGCCTAAATTGTTTTCTTTTTTTTCTTAAAAATTGGCACTAAATCTTGTTATGACCCCATTACATTCCGTACTAAATCCTTTATGGTTATTATAGTGTTGTTATTATTGCTGCTTTCGCCTCTAGTTCCCTTAGAACTATAGACTGCAGCTACTTTATTAATTCTAAGTTAATTTTGTTAAATTTCGCTACATCTAGTTTATTGTTCTGTATTCTGAATTAATATTGAAATAAATTGAAATCGAAAAAAAAAAATATATCCCTACTGCTCTCGGGCATATAAATCAATATACATATGATACTGTTTTGTATATTTAAGTTCTAGTTCAGTTTATTATCCAGAATTATTCCAAGATAACTGGCATGGTCCGAAAAGGAGAACTTCGCCCCTTCTCAAGTGTAATAGCGAGAGATGATAAAAAAACAACTCCTTTCTAGGTGACAAATACTATATTTCTTTATTCACCTCTAACGTATATATTGTATGTATACTACCGTATTCCTCACATATGGATATGCAATAACTGACACCCGTTTTCTCGCGATATTGTCTATTTATATCCGATCATCTGCTGATCACGCCGCACGTTAGTACGGTTGTCCATTGCCGCAGCTGTGTACTTTACAGGGGCATTGGCATGAGCCGGCCGGTTTAAAATACAGAGCCATGTAAGGCGCAGAATTAGACTTTGGCGATCGATTATGGTGTGTGGTATACAAGTTAGAAGCTAGAAGCTTGAAGGCTTGTGATTTCAAGTAAGGAGACGGCGGTTTCCCAAGGACTAGGTAAAAGAGGATAGGTGAGTGTAGTGGGTGGAAATCAGACACTGTTAGTGGATACGAGCCCACTTTCGTCTTTAAAACATTCAGAAAAATTAGTTCCGTATACTAATATCGCTAAATATCTTGGCATGACTCTAGATGCAAAATTAAAATAAAAAGAAAATGTAAAAAAAAGATGGCATTCAACTTTGGCGCTGTAGAAAGAAAAGCAATATTGTTTCCGTACAAAGATTTCAAATTATGGCAAATCTACTAAACGTGCCGCCGTGGTACAGTTGAAACAATTTCGACGCCATCGACAACAACACAACAGTAAATTTCAGAAAATAGAAAAACTAAAAAGAATATCTATTCTACATATTATTTTATGTACAAAAATAATAAACAATTGTAAAAGTTTTAATTCAGAGTTTAATTGGACATACAAGGAATTTTATTTGCTAGATGAGATGTATACATACGTACGTACATATCTCACTCAAAAGAGAATTTCATTCATATCCATATACCTGAATGTATCTCGGACTTAATTTTTCTCTACTTCATCCGAACATTTGTTTTTGGGACACAAACTGACCTAAGTGGGGCAATTTCGAAACCGATTATCCTGACAAATGTTTCATCAGACTGATGTGAGAGTAAGCTTACTAAAATGTTGTCTTACCTTTCTCTAGTCAGGAGTGCTTCATATCCGATAATGTGATGTTTTTCTGAAAGTGTGGGTGCTCCAATAATCTTACACCAGTATAATGTGTCCATATTGGCGTCAACTGATACCTGAGAAAAAAAGAAGAAACAAAAGGAAAATGAATCGAGTAGAAACAAGAACAGAGAATAAGATGAAATTAATTGTCTTGGATTTATCTAAGCATTAAAACATGAATGAGTAGATAGTGTTACGTGTTCAAGTGATTTCAACAGTTTTATATTGCCGAATCGGATTACATGCGCCGATAATTGTTGATTTATTGAACTGAAAGGAGGATTTATGGATTTCTTATGAATTAATTCGATTATCCGTTGTGTATACAGGACAAAAAAAGAGAAAACAAATACATATGTGTAGTCACACTGAAATTTCACACGCGCCATGAATACTTAAACTCATAAGAATCTATCTAATTCCCAATGTGCGCACACTGAATTATAATTAATATGAAATAGAGGTAATCAGCGTTAAATAAATTTTGGATTCCGCACAAGCTGTCCCTACTAGGTCCTCTTGAAACAAATGAGTTGGAATCTTTAGTATGCATTTAAGTTCTACCATATTTCCGTAAGTTATATGTATTTCATCAGCTAGGCACACTTGAACTCTTTTCACATTCAGAAGAAAAAATATTTGGAAATGCTTGGGATAGTTGAATTATATTCGCACAAAATAAAAGTTCATTGGAAATACACGTATGAACATATCTTTAAAATTCCAAAGAAATTTGTTTGGAGGAAATAAAAAATGTTTGGATTAAACGCATAAGTATGTTTACAGCAAATATGTATGTCCTCTAAAGAGAGAGAGAGAGCTATAAGAAATACCATGAAAAGTGGCCCGATGAAGGGAAATTCGTCAATGTGATAGAGGATGGGCAACGAGCGAGTATCGATACATGCAACTAAACCAGCTCGCTGACTTGGGCATTATCTTGTGACTGTGTTGGGAAACTACCCTAAAGTCGGATGTACTGTGACCAAGCGGCCAATGGCATGAATTCACTGTCGTCATCAGGTTCAGTGGATTGTAGCTTGATGGCTGATGAGCTGACAACAAGCCAGCCAACTGCACCAACATAAGACCGAGATATGCGTCAGGTGGCATCCGGCATAAACAGCAAAACAATAACAAACCAAAAATCTTAAAACTCCGACTCATGGTAAGTGCAACAAAAAAGAGAATGAACAAAGGCTAGGGTGTCACCCTCAAGCGACGAAAAATAATAAGCGTAAACGAAAACAATTAAAAATGTTACAGAAACTCGTTTACGAATCGCTACATGGAACGTTGGCTTCATGACTGGATGGAATTTCGAACTAGCTGAAACCCTACAGCGCAGGCACGTCAACACCGCTTGTGCTCAAGAAACCCAATGGAAGAGAGCAAAGTACTCTTGTACAATGGTAGTAGCGCGCAACGTAATCGTGTGGGCATTGTCGCTGATCATGATGTAATTCAATGAGTAGTTTCCTTCACCAGGACTTCAGACAGTCTCGCGGTGATCAAACTAGCCATGGACGACAACCATATGCACACGCGCCGCAACTAGCCTGCGACAACACCACCAAGCTTACCTATTGGGAAGAACTTGCAGACCTCATGCACATTATATCCCACTAATAGTCAAAGATTATCTGAGGCGATTTCAACGGCCACATAGGGGAATCCAACAATCAGTATGAAAACATCCACAGATACGCTTTTGGTACAAGCAAGACCCAAGGCAGAGATTTCCTGGACTATGCTTAGGCCTACTACAGTTTGGCTCTGACATCAAAAAAATAAATAAATAATCGGATTACCTATAAATCCGGAAATCTAAAATTACAAATCGATTACATACTATGCGATAGGATAAATCTCAAACATTTTAAAGACGGGAATCACATTGCAACATCGTCGACTTATAGTGGTTACATACAGTAGTGTCCGCTTATAACGAACTCGATGGGACCGACCAAATTAGTTCGGTATAACCGAAGTTCGTTATAAGTGATATGCTAAAAAAACATCAACTTTTGTTCAGAAAACCAATATATCGTGTTTGTCTTTTAATGAGAAACATTTTCTCTTTTTACTTGATACTGTATCTCCCAATTTATTTTATTGATTTCCAAACGCGTAGTACCCTTCCTCTATGTACTTTGGAACTCAATTAATTTGGGCTGCCTTTGAAATTTATCGTTTGATGCAAACATTATGTAACTCGGGGAAGTACCGAACAAATTATGGTATGTTCAAGGACAACATTTTGTTGTTTGAGAATGTTGGTATATACATAAGTATAGCTATACAGTTCTCGGGGAAGCCCCGAAAAATTGGGGAAATATAAATGACAATGTAAAGTGAGACAGTATTTGTTCGTTATAACCGGACATTTTCTTCATTTAACGCGCAAAAAGCGTTCGTTATATGCGAAAGTTCGCTTTAAGCAGGTTCGCTATATGCGAAATTATAATGCATAGTTCTTATGGGACATTGATTGGGACTGGGTGAAATGGTTCATTATAACCAAAAGTTCGCTTTAACCGGGTTCGCTTTAAGCGGTTACTACTGTATTTAGATTAGCAAGCAAAGAAATGACGTACAAACTCATAAGAACACTCCGAGCATAAAATGGTGAATTATCAGGACACCCGAAGCTACTCTCTTATCGAGAGTGGTCCTTGCTAAAAATAACTGACAAGATAAAATTGCCGGTAAAATGTGGTCAACTTTCCAAGACCACTGTTTCAATGACGCCTTCAAGTAACTCGGCGTCTCAAAAGGACCACTGAGAATACAGAAGCGAACATGGTAGTGGGGAAAGGAAGTGCAAGACTGCCAAAAAAGATTGCAGCAGTTACGTGCAGACAATAATCTCGAGTAAAAAAACGGCAAAGAGAGAGGCAAAGACAAGGTATCGACCGATGGCATTACTAGCTATTGACGCAACAGTAATTTATTGTCTTTCTGCAAATACAAAGGCGATGTCAGGTGTTGCGAAAATTACAGAGGCATTGAGTAAACATCTCACTGGTTAAAAATATGGGAGAGAGTCTTGAACGCCCAGCTAAGAAACATGTCGTAAATCAACCATCGATGCAATCCGTACCCTACGTACTCTTATCGAAAATCACTGTCAAAACAACAAGAACATATTCAGTATGTTTAGATTGTAGATCTTTAGGAAGCTTTCGATTGTGTACCAAGGGATTTTCTGTGGCAGGCACTTAGGTCAAAACACATGCTCCACAATATGATTGAACTAATCCAAGCCACTTACGACAATGTCACAACACAGGTCAAAAGTATGTGTGTAACCGCCAAATTTGATGTAAAGAGTCCACTAAAAACCAACTCTGAGCCCACTGCCTTTTAGCTTAGTTATGGACGACTTTCCCTGCGAATTATGAATGGTGATTATGATGTTGTTCTTTTGTCGTCCGATTCCATTCTCTGGCATTAAAAAAAATTCTGGGCAACTAGTCACATGGACTACGGATTAGCCGAACCAAGACCGAATCGGTGGCGTACAACTTTGCAGCAAAGACAATTCAACCCCAGTTCAAAATCGGAGCAGAAAAATAAAAAATAAAGCAGAAAAAATAAAATATCTAGATATACTTGGCAGCATGAGTTCCTTGTAGTATCTGATCTAAATCTGTTCATTAGCTAATCTGTTTCGGGGGTATTATAACTTGGCCATGTCTTTCTTGATATAGCGCAGTTAGTAAGCCTATTCCATCTGAAGTTGACTAGCAGCTTTAAAAAGGGACTCGGAATATATGCTCCTTACGACAAAGAGCCGTCAAGGGCTGCCCCAAAGTTACTGTGCCTGCGACCCAGATGAGAGCAACTCAGATTGAGGTGATATAGTAGTCGAATCAATCGAATCAATGGCTTTAATTGCAGCTTGACTATCAGTAAATATAGCAGTATTTTAGGTGGATATTGGAACATTTCTCAGTGAGCGACAAGCCTCACGAATCGTGACAGCTCTGCCTGCTAAATACTGGCACAATTGGTAGACGAAAAGACGAAACAGTTTACTTACATGTGCTTGTGAAGATTTACAATTCGCATTTTCTTTCTGCAATAAATTCAATGAAGGTATTTGCGTCGATTGTTCTTATTTTTATTTTCCTGGGAACCTGTATAAAAGCCACTGATTTAGAACGATCACTAATTTCGTGAAGAAGTAACTGCCAAAGAGATTGCATTCTTCCATAGGACAATCGCACATTAGGTGGCGGAAGGATTCTCTGTAATAGTCGTTGTGAAGTACACGACGTTCCGCATGAATACCAATGGCTCAGTGCCCAGAAATAATGCCAGATAGGATCTAGCAGGCATAAGGATCTAGCAGGAACTAGAGCACCTATTGACTTTAACGGCAGCTTCGTGGTAAGTTAAATTTTTGAGAAACTAAGGAACCTTCGAAACTTCGTCTGCTGACTCATCACTTGAGATATTTATATACTACCTTGTATGCCCTAGTACCCAGCATAGAGTCACCGCATTGGTTCTAGATATCTCAGTTAGATGCCGCTTGCAGATTCTTACCAACCTTGATCTAATCACTGCAGAATCCAGAGCCTGGCTGTCGTTTCTATGATGGCTAAAATGAGAGTTTTAATTGGGATTCCTACAAAATGTCTCGGATTTTATGTAACAAATCCTTGAGGAAAGAGAAGCGTGTAGCCTGCAGGTTCTCCTGTGGCAGCATTGATGAATCTTTAGAATTATGACTGTGATTTTCGCTTGAAAAGCACTGCAGTGCAGTCCTTGTATATTTTAAAAGAATGGCTGACCCCAGCTCCTATATTGACATCCATTTTGGAACTGTCAGTGTAGGATACCAGCTCTTCTGACTTTTCCTGTCATTTCTGTTAGAACTTTTAATAATGAATCTCCTGCTAAATGTTACATAATCAGTTTCTATTATCTGCCTGTTTGTAGGATAAGACGTAATGCGGACCACAATTCCAATTCTCCCAGACACTTTAAGCCGCCATACTGCTGCAGTATAGATCCAGCGGAATGAGTCTTAGCATAATCTCCAGTGCTGCCGTTGGTGTTGTTCATATTGACCCTATGATCAAGTATATATGTTACTATATGGCTACTCTCTCCGATACACCTTTGAAACCTAAGAGCACCGAAGAACTTGATCTCATCGTTGGGGGCTCTTAATGATGCAATTTCGGTAGCTTGCCCTCTGAGTACACTGCGTGGCAAAAACAGACCACCATGGTGGAATGTTAATCTTGATACTCTTAGGAAAAAGTGCAGACTACTGCCAACAAAGCCAAAAGCTAAAATGAGAGTTTTAATTGGGATTCCTACAAAATGTCTCGGATTTTATGTAACAAATCCTTGAGGAAAGAGAAGCGTGTAGCCTGCAGGTTCTCCTGTGGCAGCATTGATGAATCTTTAGAAGTTTCTAGACTGCGAAAAATCCTTTATTAAAATCCTTTAAGCTACCTAATAAACTCAGATAGCCATTTTACCACCTCCAAAAATAAGTCTATTTATTTTTTTCTGGCCAATCGTTTTCCTGGTAGCGTATTAGTTGCAATGTCGTACTGAAATGATGTACACACGCCATGTAGCAACTCCCAAATAATAGCAACTAGTAAACAACTTCTCTGGGCCATACATAGCTTCAAACCATTGAAGTCGCCAGAATCTGATGGTATCATTTGCGCTGAAATTCAACAAATCTCGGATGTGGTCTTTCCCTTGGCAAAAAATGATAATGGTGGGCTGTTTGGATCTGGACCACATTCCCAAAATGTGGATCGAGGTGAAAGTTGTATTCATATTTACTTACTTACTTAGGTGGCGCTACAGTTCGGGGTGAACCTGGGCCTCAACCAACAAGCCTCTCCATTTAGCTCGGTCTTTAGCTAATTGCCTCCAGTTGCGCACTCCAAGTTGGTCGAGGTCCCCTTGAACTTGTGCGCGCCACCTACGGCGATGATTCCCTCTACTGCGTCGTCCCTCGGGATTAGATTCGAAGACTCTGCGGGCCGGAGCGTTGGTGTCCATTCGCTCTACATGTCCTAGCCATCTCAGACGTCCAATACGCAGTTTTTTGACTAGGTCGATGTCGCTGTACAGCTCGTGTAGTTCGTGATTGAATCTTCTCCTCCAAAACCCGTCAACGCAAACGGGACCGAAAATCTTACGAAGAATTTTTCTCTCGAAGCGACCAAGGATATCTTCATCCTCTTTTAATAAAGTCCATGTTTCAGCGCCGTAAAGCAGGACTGGGATGATCAAGATCTTATATCGAGTCTCCTTAGTTGTTCGAGATAGGGCTTTACTGTTGAATTGCCTTATAAGCCTAAAAAAACAGCGATTGGCAAGAGTTATTCTTCGATTGATTTCTGCGCTGATTTTGTTAGTAGAATTTATAGCAGAGCCAAGGTAGACAAAGTCCCTTACTACCTCGAAGTTATAGCTGCCCACGGTGACGTTTTGTCCAATTCGTCGGTGTTGGTTTTCCCTTCTAGTTGACAGCATATACTTGGTTTTGCCCTCGTTTATTGCTAAACCCATTTTGACCGCTTCCGCCTCAATGCTTGCAAACGCACCGGTGACAGCCCGCTGAGATCTTCCGATAGTGTCTATATCGTCGGCGTATGCAAGCAGTTGTACAGACTTGTAATAGATTGTGCCTCCGGTGTTGGCTTGTGAGTTCCGCACAATCCGTTCAAGTACAATATTGAAGAAGTCACATGACAGCGCGTCACCTTGTCTAAACCCTTTTTTGACATCAAAGGTCTCGGTGAGGTCATTACCGACCTTGATGGAGCAGCGAGCGTTCTCCATCGTCAGCCTGCACAGACGGACAAGTTTGGCAGGGATGTCAAAACTAGACATGGCTCTATAAAGCTCTTCTCTATAAATGCTGTCATAGGCGGCCTTGAAATCGATAAAGAGGTGGTGAGTATCGATTTTGAATTCTTGGGTTTTCTCCAGGATCTGTCGAAGTGTGAAGATTTAATCGATGGTGGACTTTCCTGGCCTGAAACCGCACTGATAGGGTCCAATCAGGCTGTTGATAAAAGGTTTCAGGCGTTCACACATTCATACCTCAGCAGTAAGGAGGTCACATCAAGCCCGGAAGATCTCTGGCCTATCAGCCTATCCTTTTTTTTATTAAAAAAAACTGAAAAGATTGATTGATATCCATCTATGACGTCCCAACATGCGTACTGGAAAGGCGAATCGGATGAGACGACCTTACACACACTCGTGCGCTTTACTGAAAAATCACTGAGCATTAAGAGGTATACGATGTTTGTTTGTTTTTGATGGAGCTAATAACTTTCTTATGTGAGAGTTGATAATTGGCATAGGGTGTCAATCAAAAGCTTATGGGCGGAACTATTAACAGAAATCAAGGCGGATCATCACCTCGAAGATTTGTTACCTGCGGTACACCTCAGGGTGGTCTCTTGTCGCCTGTTCTTTGTAATCTATTATAATAATAAATAAGTTAATAGTCGACCTGGGAAGGATAGGATGCAAAGTGATGCAAATGACGCTGCAATTACTATCTCAGATAAACACCCAAATACTCTAAGAGAACGTGTGGTGACCGGTTCTTAAAAAAGTTGTACAATTCTCCTTGACGTGTTCGGCTAGCAGATGGCTGATACAGCGGACATTTCTCTAAAAGTTTCCTTGCAGTGAATAAAACTTCCAAATCGGCCATTCCTCGGTCCTGGATCTACTAAACTTTGCATCTGGCAACACCGACTACATCCCACCGAAACTTAGATTTGATAGAAATTTTTGTATTCCTGACCGCAAGGAGTTGGAGGATGTCGCCATTATGGAAAGAAGTTCGGTTCACTTCTATACAGACGAATCGAAAATCGGAACTTGAGCATCTCATTCTGCCTCGCAGATCCTTGTAGCGTATTTCAGCCGAGAATTTGCGATTAAGGAAGCCCTGTTCCGGTGAAATGTAATGTAATATCTGTCATGGATCTTCGAATTTTCACGGACAGTGAAGCAACAATAAAGTCTCTGGCACTGTGCTTAATTGTTTCCAAGGTCGCTCTAGACTGCCATTCATCTCTCATGGAGACGGCGGAGCACTTCAGCATTCATTTATGCTGGGTACTATGCCACAGAGACATTCGAGGTAACTGCAAGGCTGACGAATTTGCCAGACTTGGCACTACTCAAAAAATACTACCGAACAGCAAGATGTGGGTATGCCTTTCGCTACGTGCAACCAGTAATATAAATCGTGGATGGGAGGTTGGCCTGACGTGCAATATATCTAGCCAAATCTGACCTAGGCTGGATCAGAAATGCTGAAATAGTTTGAACTTGTTATATTGATTTAAGCTCCCCTATGGTGTGGGCGCCGTGGCGTAAGTGGTTAGTGTGTCGGATCACTACGCGTGAGGTTCCGAGTTCGAATCCTACAAAACACCGAAAATTTTTTTTCATGGTCCCACCTCTCGCGAGCGTCTGACAAACATCCGAGAGTATTGTTGTCTCGAAAAAGCTTCTCAAATCGCCGTTCGGATACGGCATTAAACTGTAGGTCCCTTCCATTCGTGTGAAAAATATAACGCACACAACATGAGTGGTTGCGAGAAGCTAGGCCCTGGCACTTAAAGAGCTGTTGCGCCAAATATTTTTTTTTTTTTTTTTTATCGGTGGCCTTATAGGACATTGTCCTTTGCCTACACGACAAAGGGATTGGTCTCTTCTCAAACCATTTCTGCAGAAGCTGCAGAGATGAAGAAGAGGAAGAAACCATCCTTCATTATCGAAACGTTTTACTCTCGAACAACACTGGGAAATATTGAGAAACTATTTCCAAAGTGGTGCAGAAACTGTGCAAAATTTGAAAATTATTTTTGGTCAAAATGTAGGCAAGTTCGTAAAAAATGTTCGTGAAACCGCCATGCTTGTGAATAACCAACAAAAAAAAAGCGCGTGCTCGCCCGATGCGCACATACGAAAGAATTACTGCTGTTGCTCAAGGTATGTGTGAAAACCCAAGAACCGAGCTCAATAAAAATTGTACGACTTGAGGCTCGAAAATCCAAAGCTTTTTTTTTTCGTTAATAAATTGAAACCCAAATCTTCAGACTCATTGCGGACCATTGTACTAGCAAGCAGGAAACATTTTTTTGGTTTAGTGGTTGGAAAACTTCGATCTCAAGTTTTTATTTTATACTCCGGTGGCTGTTAGTTGCTCCCCGCTGGGGCTTGAATCTGCACACATCGGTGAAAGAGCAAACATACTACCCACTGCACTATCGCGATCCACAAAAAAATTCAAAACAGAAGGAAATGCATCCTCAAAATGTCACTCTTGGTGTGGGTTTCAGTGTGATGGCATCATTGATCTCTTCTTGAAAATTAAACGCGCAACAGCGGTACGGTGTTCGGGTTGCGCTACAGAGATATAATAACTGATACTCTGTGGCCGCAATAAGATGATTGATTTGAACTTGGAGGACTTCGGTTCCAACAGGATGACGCAATGTGCCACACGAGGCATTAAACAATAACTTTTTTCCACACTCAATTCGGTAACAGTATTATCAGCAATTTTAAGGACACGCCTTAACCATCGCGAGGCTGCTATTTGCGTCATTGTTCTTTCTTTTTATGGGCAACTGTCAAGGACCTACGATATTGACACAATTGGAATAACTCAACGAGCCACTCGCGCGCTTGCAAGTGTTGAAGCAAAAGCGGTTAAAATGGATTAAATGGTGAACGATGGCAAAACCAAGTATATGCTATCAACAGAAGGAACACCTAACATCGACGAATCGGACAAAACGCCACAGTGAGCAGCTACAACCTCAAGGTAGTAAGGGACCTTGGGTACCTTGGCTCTGCTATTCAGAAAACTATATCAACTCAGAAATCAAACAACGAATAACTCTTGCCAATCGCTGTTTCTTTGGCAATAATAAGGTAATTTAACAGTAAAGCCCTATCTCTAACAACTAAGGACACTCTATATATGTGAAACCTTAATCATCCCAGTTCTACCTCGTGACGCTTAACCATGAACTTTATTGAATGCGAATGAAGATATCCTCGGTCGTTTCGAAAGAGAAGTTCTTTGTAAGATATTTGGTCCCGTTTGTGTTGATGGGCTTTAGAAGAGAAGATTCAGTGAGGAGTTCTATGAGCTGTACAACAATATAATATAAAGAAAATACATATTCGACGTCTGAGATGGCTAGGATATGTAGAGCGAATGGACACGAACGATCCCCTCCGCAGAGTTTTCGAATTTAATCGGGAAAGACGACGCAATAGAAGATCTCCTCGCCATAGGTGACGCGCGCAAGTACAAGGGGACCTCAACCAGCTTGGAGTGTGCAACTGGAGGCAATCAACTAAGGCTCGAGCTAAATGAAGAGGTTTGTCGGTTGAGGTCCACGTTCACCCCGAACTGTAGCGCCACCTGATTAAGAAAGTAAGTGTTAACGTAAATAGATCAACAGATGGCCCATGTTTTATACGTACCTAAGGAATATAAATATACTAATTATGTATATAAGGCTTAAAATAATATATATGAGTATACTTACATTATGAACTGTAACATCCCATTTCTTGACTTCATTTCTATTGACGGGTTTCTTAAACATTGGTCCTATTAAATGCAATGATTTCACCCCTCGATTCGTGCCATGTCCTTTCAGATTACCATGTATTGGATCCTTATCACCGAACGACCACAGAACTTTTATTGTATCCGTCTAAAAAATAATATAAAATGGAAATATTTAATTTTAATCCAATTCATAATGAAATAAAAAAAAAATACTTTAATTGAAACCACAATATAAATTTATATATCTTCTATATCTGCAGTGGTTGCAATATAATATGATTTACGACTATACGTAAAGGATATGACTCGGTAAAATGATTCATAACTTTTTTCAGAGCCACGACACAGGGTTGGAGTAGGTGATATTTATATTAGAAACATAGGGCGCGCTATTATACTCGTGGATTCGTAAAGGCAGATATCACCGCCATCTAAGATGGGCTTTGGGATAGATTGGGAGAGACAACAAGGACAGGGCCTGTTCGGTTGTGGATTTGTTATTGGAGGAAGACTTAGGCAAGAAATCTTGAGTATCCGGCATGTGAGCGAGCGAAAATCCGTATTAAGGCTAAATTCACAAACATTAGCCTAACAAGCGCTCACGTTGCATATGAGAATATGGATGACGCGACCATAGATGACTTCTACGAGCTCTTGGGCAAGACTTATGAACAATGCTTTAGCCACGACGTTGAAATTGTCCTGGGCGATTTTAACGCAAGGTTAAGAAAAGAGATGTCTTCAGTGGTCGGGAAGCACAGCCTGCACTACACAACATCCGCTAGTCGACTTTGCAGCCGGAAGAAACGCTGTCGTAGCTAGACGCGGCACCCACGTCTTGATATCTACGAGGGGACATAGTTCTCTTTTGATCGAAAAACCGTCAACCAAATCGATCGCATTGCGATCGATGCAAAGCACTCTTCCAGTATTCTGGGTTTCCGGACTTTCCTAGAAGCCAACGTGGTCTCGGATCACTACCGAGTTGTAGCCAAGGTACGGATGCGTCGAAGTGAAACCAATGAACTACTGTGAGGAAGTTTGACGTCGTCGGCTGCAATCACAAGATACTGCCAGAACCTTTTAATCTCAATCTAGGTCCTATACTGCCAGCAGCAAATATAGAAGACCACTGGCAACGTTGCCAACAAGCCATCAGAGATGCCGCGTCTGATGTACTGTGTTTCTCTCGGCCACCACAACGAAAACTTTGGTTTGATAAGGAATGCCGACAAGCACTTGCAGCAAAACACGAGCCCTACAAAGTGGCATTGCAATAGAAAGACTAGATCGGATTGCAAGCTCTAAGAGCGGAGGAAAAAAAATGAATGTCGACTTCTCAGAAAGAAAAACAAGAAGCTTGCGAAGCGTTCGATTGAGGAGGTTGAGAAACTTTATTGCAGGAACTATGTTCTGAAATTTTAATAAAAGGCAAAAGCAATATGAAAGGGCTTCAAAGTCAGAACAGGAGGAAATGGGTTTACCGGTGAATGAAAGCCAAACTAAATAAATGCTGTCTACATGAAAGGATACACAATGTCGAACTGTACGGCCTATACAACGACATCGATTTAGACAGAAGAATTCACATACAGCGACGTAGATGGCTGGGATATGTAGAGCGAATGCAGCCCAACGTTTCAGCTCGGAATATCTTCAAATCCATCCTGGATGGACGACAGGTGGCGGAAATTTACATTTGCTGTTCGCCATATCGTTCGTCTTTTTCTCACGGCTTTCGCTCCCCCTCGTTCTATGCGTTTTAGTTCCATATACATATTGTTACGCCAAGGGCTTCGACGGGACTAACTTCACTGTATTTTCTGCCCCTAGCAGAAAACTCGTCTGTCAGATGTCGCCCTCAGTCGTTCGTTCGTCAACCGCCACACACACCTCTGCAGCATCACCACCAGCGGACCAACATCCCTAGCTACACGTCACTGTATCGACTATTCTGGTGGTTTCGCTTCAGTCAAACGATTGCAAACAGATGCGAATTTAATGTTTACTTAGAGTCGAACATCGTGAAATAGATCCCCATCCACTGCCTCCTCCGTGGACCGGTCTCCAGCGATACTCCAAGAGCCATGCCTTAAAATTTACTGGACGAAACCTTCACACAAACACCTACTCTCCTGTTGAGAAATTGAAACCGTGTCGGTGAAAGTATTTTCCCTCCCCTTTTGGACGGACGAATGCAAGATGATGTGGGTATTAGTAAACGGACCAAATCGTGTGGGTCGCGAATGCCACACTTCTTCTGTGTGGGCATGTACGGATAAGGGTATGAACAGAAGCTTTTTCCAGTCGGAGAAAAAGTCCGGAAAACGACGGTAACACTCAACAACTGTGAAGGAATAGAAATAACAACCGGAGCGACGCACTGACAGTTGGGAAGGGCAGTTGTTTTGTTAGATTCGGGGCTTGTTCGAAGGTGCTGCCAATTGATTCGGGTTCAGGTGGGATAAGAGGATTTCCCAGGAAGACGATTTAGCAGAAAAATCGAAGAAAACTTACCCGGGAGTGAGAAATCTGTCGACTACTCTGGTGACATGTGTCTCCTGACATGTGATCCCTCGTTCAGCGGCTATGTTTTTCGGTCATCTAATAGGATGAGTGAGAGGAGTGAGGTAACAGGCTGCAGCGGAAAATCGGGAAAAAATTAAACTTGCACGACAGCGATAGAAAACGGGAGGGTAATAGCAATGTTTCCCCAATTTTTGAAATTTATTTCAGCGTTAAAGCGAGACGGCGAGATGGAACGGCTACTTGATAATGGGTTCAATTTTAGGGAGGAGTTGAATGCCTTGAAAAGGAGCGTGTTTGGCGATAAAGGCTTGTCTTTTTCACGATTTTCAGGGAAAATTTCGCTGCCGAATTGGATAAATTTACTATTACAGCCATTTTTGGAGTCTTCTTCATCCCTGTCGCTGGTTTCTCAGGTCTATTCTGCTCCCCGAATAATTTTTTTCCACACATATACTGACTGTATTAAATGAAACCTGTGATTAGGTTCCAGTACATGCTTAATCTCGGAACTAGTCGGGGAGCATTTCCTGCAATTTTCGCATTCGGTTCTGATTTTTAGTATTTGATGAGTAACCTGGTGGTGAATGATCGCATCATTTCTTTAATTATTACTTGAATAGATATGATTGTTATTTGTGCCGATAACCTGCTATTCAGTAACCGAGCACATTACCACTTCATCATGATACCCACAATGCACATTTATGTCACCAATTTGGCTCTTGGCCAAATTGGTGATCCGTAGAGTACACGAACGTAAAAACCTTAGCCAGGAGCAGTTTCGGACTGTACCTTGGCTCTCCATTATTTCACATAATTCGTGCAAGTCCATTGTTCACTAGTGTAAACAGGAGAGATTGACCCCATTGCCCACTCAATTCTATTGTCTGTAATAATTTCCGTCAGTTAATCCGACTCCGTCATACTGTTGCTTAGTAATTCTGCGCGAAATTCAGTCCAGTTCACTTTGGAGCTTTTAAAGGATCCTAGTGCTACAAATTATCTTGAAAGGAACTTCCAAGATTCTGTGATCGATGTGATTACATCTCAGAAGCTTTACTAGTGATGCTTGTCTCTGCGTCTCGTTTTGAAATATCTGTGACTATTCATCGGAATTCGTTCTTTTGTTCACAGTGGAGGCATTTTCTTACATTTTATTGTAATGGAATACGTTTGTTGTATGCCTCTGTACAGATAGACAGTTTTCGGCTTTGCAGTCAATGTCAATGACATGACATGACTACACTCCGTCGGATTTTGACGTTTTTCTTGTGAAACTCTGTGAAATTATAAATTAATCATTTAATATCAGTCTTGGACTACCGCCAATATAAGTTCCCAAAATTAATCCAAGCAAGGATTATTCCAAATAGCATTTTCTTCCTAGTCGAAGTGCTGTTGGACGATAAACTACTGAAATATGGTTTCAAACGTTTTCTACCCAAAGATGATTGAGATATCTTCATTTTCCCGACAGTTTTTTTTTATAATTTGCACACGCACAAAGAGTTATGGCTACCCTTAATATTATATCTTAAGAATCAGCGTGGGCGCTAACGTTAAACTGATTCAGGGTGTTAAGCTCGAAGCTTTAAGATGGACCTAGAATAGGAGAAGAAGAGCATGGACATTTGTAACTGGATCCCTATATACAAATGACGTAGGAGTAATGAAATGGTCGAGTGGCTGGCGAATGTAAGTAGATCACACTCCTTCACCGTTTCTGAGCCGGCTATGTTCTGTGGTCTCAACAACAGATTGCTGCACTATTTTGCTAGCTGGAAAAGATGTTGTTTTTGCTAGTGATTTAATAGTGTTGTTGGCTTGTTGCACAGATTTGTCCACGACACGTGGCTCATAGGTGTGTTGGCCAATCTGCCTTACAATTGTAAGCAAATCACCAATTAATTTCGTCACTACTGGTCCTTTGCATTTATCTTTTATGCGGTTTGCACATGCCCATAACTTTTACATTTATTTAATTTATCACCAAAAAACAAATATCCATCCACGCACATTTTATCTTTTCCTTTATTTGATTTAACAAGTAAAACATTCATTAGGACTCTAACAGCACACGTTCACGAAGCAAAAGACACTAACAGAATAATTGTCTAAAACAAGAGAGCAATCTTAAGAAAAAAAAAACACTTTTCCCACTTTTCTCTACACCTCGACCTCATGCTAAAACAAGTGAGAGGGTCGTTTTACAAAATTCTGCAAATAAAAAATAAAAAGGTTTACAAAATGTAAAAAAGCGCGCGCGCGACAGAATTTTGTAAAACAGAATTTTGAAAAGCAGAATTTTCTAAAAGAATTTTGACCCTTCCAGAATTGTGACCCCAACCCGGCTAAGACATGTAGAGCGAATGGACACCAACGCTCCGGCCCGCAGAGTGTTCGAATTTTACCCGGAGGGACGACGCAGTAGAGTAGGAAGCGCGCACAAGTTCAAAGGGACCTAGCCCATCTTGAAGAGCGCAACTAGAGGCAATTAGCTAAAACCTGAGCTAAATGAAGAGGCTTGTTGGTTGAGGCCCAGGTTCACCCCGAACTGTAGCGCCTCCTAAGTAAGTAACTAAGTATTCCACAAGTCTGCTAGTGTCCGTCCGCTTCTATTCACAGTTTCCCAAGGTGCTCCTTGAGTCTGCAATGCCCCGTTAGCATGCCTGTCAAGATGCGAGTCGATTCCTGCTAACTCTTAGGTAGGTTCTGCTTCTTTCTGTTTGTAATTTCCTAGAAGTTCTTTCATCTTCTCAACTGGGGAATATCACCCCAATGCTTGACCCATTTGCTCTATTCTTCTTTTCTCAGTTCTTCCCGTATTTTCTGTGGTCCAATGCCATAAAAAAAGTTCCGGTTCAAGGAACAGGGTGTTTGAACTGTTGTCCTGGTACTCAGTAGACAGTGATTATATAAGCCTATCCGAATCTGTTGATCTTGGTTAGGCAGTCCCATAGCAGTTTGGATCTGATCTATTGTGACCTCAGTGTCTTGATTGCGACTTGTATGTATATTGCGATATTCTGACCGCGACATTTCCTGTCAAAGTTCTTTTTCGCGCATCTTTGGATAGAGTGCACATCTGCTTGAAATACACTGGCAAAAATTCGCAGCGATTCTGAGTATCTGGTTCTGGGGCCGTACACACCTGCCACAGTGCCTGCATATGTTTTCGAACCATCCGTGTACCTAATAGCGTGTTGTTTAAGTTGATAACTACAGGACTTGCTGCTCCAGTCCATTTCGTTGCTTAGCGTTCAATCAAATTTTCTTCCAAAGCAGTATTTCTTGACTATATCGTGTCTTGGTCAGTCCGGAAGCGTCATCGATTTGGATAGGGTTTCTCGCTCTTTACTTGCGATTTTTTTTCCTTTCCCGACGTCTTCCTTGATTATTCTTAATATAGTCTTTTTATCAATCCTTCTTACCACTATGCGTAGTGGAGGCAGTAATATGATCAACTCTAGTGCTGGTGTGGGACAGGTTCTCATGGTTACTGTTATAGGCGCAGCCTCTAGTGGTGCTTGCTGTGATGGTTTGTTGTCCCACCGCTGTCTCAGCAGTCCTAGTTCTCAGCATCTCGCACATCCAATTGCTTTTGGTGTGCTTTACTCCTTTTATTTCGAGACACCTCCTAATTTTTTTCATGGGAGGTGTTGTCTGAAGACTTTTGATATCCAGAAATGCGCATACTGCCTTCTCTTTGCTTTTTCTGCATCCTAAACCCAACTTGTCAGCTGGTAGAGCGCGGCGATATATCCTTTTAGCCCAATAGGTGGTGCATTTGGATTGATACTCCACGACAGAAATGCGCCTATTCCAAAATTCATGACATTCACTTGAAATCCTCTAAAAGGTTTTCGAAAGTTTTCGTTTCGAAGGAATCATTTGCGCGCACTTTGTAACTTGAAAGCAAGTCGTGGCCCCGAATATGTCTGAGGTGGCCCTGAAGCCAAGTGCAATTTTGTGGTCAGCATCATCAACAATACTGTCAACCCTTAATTAAATTGCAGTGCTCTGTTGAATCCCTTCAAAAAATGCATATGCTTGATGCTTCTGAAAGTTTGTACCAGAACTAACTGGAAACCTGTTTCTCTAGTCATCCCCTTCATTGTTCATTGACAAAATTTAAGTGTAATAGAACTACTTCATGCGAAGTTTTCCCTATTATCGAAGAATTTGAAATAAAACTGTTTTACAAGAGTTGAGTTATGAAGTAGAAAAGGATATATTATTAAAAAGAAGAAAAGCAAATTAAAAATGTTAAGTGAGGAATTTAAAGCTTTGTGACTGGAGCAAAAGAAATTCTCAGACTAATTAAACCTGTAAGTAAAAGTTTCCCATGAAGCAAAATTTATAAAACTTCTGAAGTACATGCATAGTGTGGTGTGGTGGCAACAGAAAAGAATAATGTTTTTCAATATTTTTCTTTTATTTGATGTTTTGAAAATATGTAAATCTCTAGCTCTTCTCTAGCTCTTATAGAATGAAGTTGCGATCTGTTGAATTTTTAAAAAAAAAAAACTACTGAACCCATTCGTAGGAAGTTTTTAATATTTTAAAGGGTGCTCTTCTCAAACTACAGGGTGGACCATAAACATTGAGAGCATTTAAAAAATTCAAAGGCTCAAAATCGTTTGGGTCTTTAGATCTTTGCAGTCGAATACTACATTCAAAACAATCCTTTAATTGTGAGCGCGCAGAAATTGCAATCAAGCTATATCTTGGCCGCTTCGGAGAAGTTGATAATAAACCTACACCTACAGCGAGGAAGCGCTCTAATGTGTCCTCGTTTCTGGCTAGATTCGAAGACCCTGCATGTTTGAGCTATCTCATGCATTTAATGCGCAGTTTTTTGACTAGGTCTACATAGCTGTACGCTTGTATAACTCCTCAATGAATCTTCTCCTCTCGAAAAACTTCTCTCTTGAAACGACCAAGTATACATTCATCCGCCTTCAAAAAAGTTAACGGTTTAGCGTCATAAAATAGAACTGGGGTGATAGGATCTTACATATACAGGGTGATTTGCATAAGATGCGACAAAAGCCTAGAACGGATAGGTTGGGTCGAGACAAGAAAAAAATCGTACGGGAGATAGACCTCCCCCTCCGATACGATTTTTTTTTTTGTCTCGACGCAACCTATCCGTCCTAGGCTTTTGTCGCATCTTATGCAAATCACCCTGTATAGAGTATCCTTAGCTGTTAGATATAGGGATTTACTGTGCAAATGCCTTAGTATTTAAAAGAAACAGCAATAAGCAAGAGTTCTTCTTCGTTTGATTTCTAAGTTGTAATTGTCAATCAGCTGTAAAGATTTTCGATAGATTGTACCTCTGATGTTGGTTTGTGAGTTCCGCACAATCCGTTCAAGTACAATATTAAAGAAGTCACATGAGAGCGTGTCACCATGTCTAAAACCTTTTTTTGACATCAAACGTTTTGGTGAGGTCAATACCAAACATGATGGAGCAGCGAGCGGACAAATTTGAGAGGGATGTCGAAACTAGACATGGCTTTATGTGTATACTCGTAGCTCCTCTCTATAGATGCTGCAATTTTTTTTTTGTGGGGATAGGAAACACTCGACTGGAGCACTCAGACACAACTGGTCCATTGTACTGCCAGAGAGCAAACCCTGATTTACCCATTTTATTGGAATTTCCTTGCCAAGCAAGCACTTCAGTGATGAGGAGCTTACAGTACCAGCACTCACCACATCCGCACCGAAGATCTGCCACCTGATACGAGCAAAGGCCGGACACTCACAGAGATAATGTTCCGCGGTGTCGTCGCTCTCTCCACAAGCGTCGCAGATTGTAGTGTCACTCAAGCCTAACACGTTAAGGTGCTTGGCAAAAGCGAAGTGGCCTGTCAAGACGCCCATAAGTTGTCTACAGTCTTTTCTGCTGAGAGACAGCAAGAATGCCGCTGATTTCTTACAGACGTCCGGGAGCATGCGTTTAGTCAACCTGCAACCTGGAGAGTCATGCCACACACAATTGTGCTCGTGAGAAACCAAATCGTCAACGGAAGCCCTAACCGAGGACGCTGGAAGACCCAACGCGGGTTTGGGACCTGAGAAAGCCTCCTCTGAGCCTTGTCTAGCAATCTCATCGGAGATCTCGTTCCCCAAGATCTCAGTGTGACCTGGGACCCAGATAAGAGACAGAGAATTCAGCCTTGCGACCGAGTTCAAAGAGTTTTTGGTTTCACGAACTATTTTGGAAGTGGTTAAAGGGTTAAGCAAGGCCTTAAGCGCAGCCTGACTGTCACTGCAGACACAAATGCTACGTTCCTTCCACCTGTTCTTCACAATATAGTTCATGGCCATTAGGATTGCATAAGTTTCCGCTTGGAAAACAGACGCATAATTGCCTAACGAGAAGTGAAGTCTAATGTTGTCGACTTCCACGAAGACCCCAGCGCCAGACCCTTGACTGGTTTTGGAACCATCCGTGAAAATACGACTACATTCCATTCCCGGCTCAGACTCTGACCGAAGCCAGTCCTGGACACAAGGAACTCCGGTAATCAAATCATAACCAGTCGACTCTGAATTTGCGCATCAGCTGGAGTTCTGGTGTCATTGCATCAGACGGCATATCCATAAGACAGGGGTCGTAAGATAAGTGTCGCGCAAGTTCATCAAAGTTCCAGTGTGGAGTATACCAAAAACCGCCTCGCCTAAGACGATGGATGGCTTTGATAGTGCAACCCATGATATAAGTATCAAGGGGAGGTAAGTTCAGCTAAGCATCTAGAGCAGAGCCAGGCGTACTCGGGAAAGCTCCCGAGCAGCCGAGACAAGCCGTTCTTTGGAGTTTCGCACAAAAGGCAACCACATATTTACGCGAGAGCCCCTTCCACCAAACAACCGACGCATATGCGAGGAATGGTCTTATCATAGCCGTGTAGATCCAGAGAACCTTATTCAGTGATAAGCCCCAAGTCTTGCCAAAAGCACCCTTACACTGCCAGAAGACTGAGAGCGCCTTGGATGTTTTCGACTCGGCGTGTTTGGACCAATGAAGTTTCTTATCTAAAATCACTCCCAGATATTTGGCTTCATTGGAAATGCGAATGGTGATGCCATTTAGTACTGGCTGAGTCAGACCGGTCAAAATCCTCCTTCTCGTAAAAAGAACAACCTCAGTCTTAAGAGGATTCACCGAAAGCCCATTCCCAGTACACCATTCATCGATCATGTCCAGCGCCGCCTGCGCGTTAGCACAGATCGTCGCCAGGCATGACCCGACAGAAAGTACGGCGACATCATCCGCATATGCCTGAGCGTAGACGTTAGAACTATTTAGAGTGTTCAACAGAGAGTCGACCACCATGCACCGTAACAATGGAGACAGAACGCCACCTTGCGGACAGCCCCTGTTTACCCCTGTCATAACATATTGGCCACAATCCGCATCCACTACCAAAGTTCTATTCATTAGCATTGCTTTAATCCACAACACTAATGTTTCATCTACCCCGTGTTGTCTGGCAGAGTCGCACATGCAGTCAAAAGTCGCATTGTCAAAAGCACCCTCAATGTCGATGAAGATACCCATCGCGTATTCTCTCCTATCAAGCGCGCATTCAATTCTGGCCACTAGATTTTGAAGTGCGGTCTCACAGGATTTCCCACGCTGATAGGCATGCTGCATCTCCGATAGTGGATGCAGTTTCAAAGCAACTTTGCGCACGTGAAATTCTATCAGTCTCTCCATACTTTTCAATAAGAAGGATGTCAAACTTATAGGTCTGAAACTCTTGGGGAGCGAATAGTCTTCCTTACCAATTTTCGGTATAAAAGCTACTCTGACTGTCCGCCAAGGTGTAGGAATATATGCCAGCGCCAAGCCAGTGGTGAAAATTCTTTTCAGAGTTGGCAACAGCTAATCTATACCCTGTTGCAGCATAGCTGGCACAGCATATTTGATGGCCTCATCTGTTACCACGGCTGATGCAATATACCAGCTGCGCCGAGTTTTCTGACTTAGATCAAGCTTAGCCTGGGTAAGCGGGCCAAGCTGCGACCTAGTGATTATCCGATTGCCAGGAAAGTGAGTCTCCAGCAGAAGACTAAAAGTTTCCGCTTTCGTCTCAGTAAACTTGCCATCAGACTTTCTCAGTGACTCCGGTTGGGTCGGCTTGCCCCTTTTGAGAACCTTAACCAACCTACTGGTGTCACCGAGTGTCTCGATCTTTTCACAAAAATCTCTATAAGAAGCACTTTTCGACAACCGAATTAACTTCTGGTAGTCTTTTTGCTTCGATCTAAAAAGATTCCAGTCACCTTCTAAATTTGTCTTGAGTGACCTATTTAGAAGTTTTCTGGATTCTTTCCTAAGTCGCTGCAGTTCTGGGCTCCACTAGGGAACCGGAGTCCTGCAGGGGGTTTTTGTCAATGGGCACGTCAGTTCAAAACAGCTGGTAAGGACACTAGTCAGGTTTTGAACAGCATCCTCAACCTTTCGTTTCGTTCTGAGTTTAGTTGGAGTTTTGACAGATCTATCTAGCTCTTCCCTCAACTGCACTCAGTTGGTTTTCCTCGGATTCCTCCTCTCCTGCAAAGTTATGGCCTCGCATTCGATTTGGAAAGCGATGTATCTATGGTCTGACAAGGACACCTCCGGCAGTACCCTCCAGTTAGTAATTGAATTGAAATACCTATTAGATAAAGTCAAATCAATTACCTCCTGCCTTCTTGCCGTAACAAAAGTTGGCTGGGAGCCAACATTGTTAATTACCATGCCAGACGATAGTATAAAGTCTAGGAGATGGTTTCCTCGTATGTTACATTTGCTGCTGCCCCAGACTGTATTCTGAGCATTCGCGTCGCAACACATGACTAGTCCAATCTCCCGAGTGTCACAGTACTTTATGAGTTCGGCAACCGCCTCCGGTGGTGGAGGCATTACCGAATCATAAGGGAAGTAAGCCGACGCAAAGACAAAGGTTTTCCAACTTCCGGTCGTTTCGTAGCTTACAGCTGCAGCATCCAGGTCCTGCCCACAGAATTGTCCAAGCTTGGTTACTGAGAGGAAATTCGGCACAATTAGAAAAGCTCTCGGTCTTTCAGATCGCTCGTCACATAGCACCGTTACTCCTCGAACACCCCCAAAACCACATATGCGCTTGTTCCGCATATGCTGCCATAGGCGGCCTTGAGATCGACAAAGAGATGATGAGTATCGATTTGAACTTCTTGGATTTTCTCGAGGACCTATATCTGTATCTATACTAGTAGGTCCGGGATCCCAAATCTGAGTATAGCAAATAGAGGACATCGAGTTTTGCAAAAAAAAAACGCGTACAGAATGGTTACAACTCTTCTGAAATGGATCGTATGAAACTATATCCCTTATGATATAATACAACCACGCAATATTAAAATGGGCGTGGAGTTGTTAAATGAAATCTTGACACTTCAAATGAAATGTTTACCAATAACAAAATTCTCGTTAGAAAAACCGACGGTGGTCGCATAATTGAGATCGCATGAATGCTGATATCGAGAAAATGATTGCATTATGTTCTAATACAAACATAATTAGATAAACACAGTTGCGACCAAAAATATGCATACACATGGATGAAAATGATTTAAGTGAAATTGTAAATGCAAATTTTATTAATTTGGAAACTGAAACAGAAACTAAAAAATACATAAGAAATAAAAACTGATTTTCATACCTGCATCTTTTTATGCTGATCTTATGATCAGCAAGTCTTAAGATTAGGAGTCGTACACAAGCAATGACAAATACTAATTGCAATGAATTTGAACAATACGAATGCGTAAATGAACTCTATGAGCAATTTAGAAAAAGGTACATGAACATAATAGAAGCGGAAACAACAACCACGAAAAAGCATTGGATGTGAGTGGATGACACGGAAATGAAAGCAAGCTTGCATATTATATAGATACAAAAACAATAGACGAAACCAAGAATATGAAACGGATTAAAAAACTTATCAACAGGTCTTAAACAAAATGATTAATGCCACAAAATTCGGATATTACACGGAAAAATTTCGAATCGCAAACGGAAATCGAAAAGAAACATGGCTGCTTGTTAATCAGATATTAGGAAAAACACCCATAAGTCTTGATGACACCTTATCCTAAAAATTTGCAAGCGAATCGAATAAAGGAGGTCTTGCGAACAAGTTTGCAAATTAGCTATCACTGGAGGTTAGCAATCCAGTGAAGTCAGCAAACTTTTATCGACTCAACGTCAGGTGCAGCTGTGACTGGGAGATAAGTGCAAAATATAGTTTATACACTAAGTGACAACAAACCACCAGGAATAGATGGCATACGACCAAAAGATCTTAAACAATACGCTGTGTTTCTATTGCCAACAATCCGTAAACTGGTCAATAAAAGCATAACACAATCCCAAATCCCTGAAATGGTTAAAGCCTCTTTAGTATATACGAGTACAAGAGTCGTAAAAAAGTGACATATTGAACTACAGACTTTATTCTATTTTGCCAGTAGTCGATAAAGTACTTGAAGGGGTAATCCCAGATAGGCTTTACCGATACATAGAAAGGTACATTATTCTAGAAAGAAACCAGTTCGGGTTTCAGAAAAATAGAAGCATAAATGAACTATTAGGAGACTTCACAAATCAAATAAACAGCAGTGTGGATAGAAACCATAATATACTAGTCTTATTTATCGACTTTAAAAAGGCATTCGATACGGGAATACACGGGAATATATTACGGCAATGGGACGAAATAGGCGCGCGAGGGGTCATCTTGAGGTGGTTTGAAAGCTACATAAAAAATCGTAGCTTTAAAGTTAAAATTAAAGAGCATTGCAGCAATCCGCCGGCGTAAGTGGTTAGTGTGTCGGATCACTACGCATGATGTTCTAAGTTCGAATCCCAGAAAACACCAAAAAGTTTTTTCACGGTCCCATCTCGCGTGCGTCTGACAAATATCCGAGAGTATTGTTGTCAAGAAAAAGCTTCTTAAATCGCCGTTCGGAGTCGGCATTAAACTGTAGGTCCCTTCCATTCGTGTGAAAAATATAACGCACACAACATGAGTGGTTGCGAGAAGCTAGGCCCTGGCACTTTAAAGAGCTGTTGCGCCAAATATTTGTTTATTTGTTTTTTTGCAGCAATCCGAAAATACAAAATATGGAGTACCACAAGGATCAAAACTCGGGCCATTACTTTTCATTATATATCTACATTCTGCTCTCCGACAAAGTAAGCGATACGTCACTGCAGATTATATAGCGATAGTTGTCAATCATAAATGTGCGGAAACGGCAACAAAAGTAATGCAAGAGGAATTCAATGCAGTTACAGCTTAGTGCCATGCTCACGGTCTAGTGATAAACGCAAAGAAGACAAAAATAATTCACATACGCCCACCACATATCCAAAAAGCAATACGAAAAATAAAAATGCATTTCACCAACTGCAACTTAAAAACCGAAATAATAACAGCAATCAAGTCCAATCTTACAAGGCGGTAGGTATTGATGGCATCCCTGTCGAACTATTTTAAGCGGCGCCAAATACATCGGAATATTTGCTGCACCCTCTAATGGGAAGAGCTTGGGATACTGAACAATTTCCGCAGGAGTGGAAAAGGGGAATAATCATTGAACTTCCGAAAAAAGGAAACTTAACGGAATGCGGAAACTGGAGAGGTATTTGAGTTCTTCCAGCCGTAGTCAAAATACAAGCTAGAATAATTCTGGAACGAGTGAAAGGAAAGAGCATTTAGATTCAACTCTCGACGTCGAACAGGGAGGCTTTCGTGCTGGATCCTCCTGCATCGACCACATAAACACCTTACGGATCATAATCGAACAATGCGTTGAGTACAGGTCTCCGCTACATTTGCTGCTTATCGATTTCGAGAAGGCTTTCGACAGCTTGAATCGAGATGCCATCTGGTTGGCCTTGTGCAGGAGAGGCATCGCAGAAAAACTTATAGCTATTTATCAAGGCTACATACGAGGGCTGTAACTGTCACGTCTTACACAATGGTAAGGTGTCGCAGGATTTTGAAGTTCAAAGTAGAGTACTTCAAGGGTGCGTACTGTCGCCACTATTGTTTTTGGTAGTTATCAGCGATGTACTCCAAGCGGCATTGAAGAAAGGCAACTATGGAATTCGCTGGACTATGATGACTAGATTACGCTGACGATGTTTGTCTACTGGATCTTTATTTGATGGTCCAAAATCTAGAAACTGAGGCAAACAAAGTGGGGCTAAAAATAAACACAGTCAAAACAAAAGCCCTGAGTACTTCTACTACCCGCGCTCAACTTTACATTGCCGGACAGGAAAAGTTGATAACTTTCTTCATTAAAGAAGTGTGGTCTCGGCTAATCGCGGTGGCACCGAACTGGATGTGTGCAGCAGAATCGGGAAGGCTAAAGCTGCGGTCGGAATGCTATCCAAAATCTGGAGAAGTAATTTTATCAGCTTAAGACCCAAGCTGTGACTGTTCCGCTGCAACGTAGAATCGGTGCTGATTTATGAGTGCAGTACTTGGAAGGTGGACACCATTAACATACGCAAGCCGCAAGTCTTCGTAAACAAATGTTTTAGGATCATCTGGAGGATTTTTTGGACGAACCGCATCTCCAGCGAACAACTTAGCATTACTATACGAAGAAGGAAGTGGCAGTGGATTGTACTCACCCTACGGCGCGAAGACAACTCTATTGCGAAATACGCCATGCAGTGAAATCCACTCACCCAGGCAGACAGAATAGCGGGACGCCCTAGGCAAACGTGGTGCAGAACAGTTGAGGAGGAATCGAGCTCTTTAGGAATGAGTTGGAGCCAGCTCAAACGCGTTGCAGAACTCGGAACAAGATGGGGCGCAGACTTGTTTGACTCCCTATGCCCCTCGAGGAGTTAAAGGATCTAAGTAAGTAAGTATGTAACTTCAAAGAGACGACAGTTGCGAAACTTTTGTTGAAAATGTGTCAACTTATAAGTATCATTTGAAATGGAGCTGCGCTTGAAACAAAACTTCGGCAGTCATCTTACAGCAACGTTTGCATGGCGAAGGTTCTATGGCAGTGCTATCTTGGACTAGTAAAACCTCATCTACTACATGGTATATTGGTATGTGGAATTTCGCCTCAGATTTAGTCATTACAGCAAATAAAAAAAAGAATGCACAAATTAATATACCGCGTTAAGACAGGGCAGTATTACGACCGACAACAAATCAGCAACAAGATGAAACTTCGTAACAGCTGCATAAGATGGAAGTTATTTCGAAATTTTGGAACTATAACACTTACAAAATTCCAGTTCAACATAACTTCAAACACGAACAAGACAGCAAAGACGATACAACATCCCGCGACGCTGGAATGAGTATGGATGAATGTGATGTGAAGTAGCAGCACCGAAAATAGGTAGTGAACTTCCACGCGATTTTAGAAATCTTTCCAAATCTCTTTTATTGAAGAAAGCGATACAGTATTTTTTGAACATAGAATAGAATAGAATAAATATCATCATATGTACTCGTACATATCCGTATTAACAATTTTTTGCTTTTTTATATACAAATTTCGAAACTGGAGTTTAAGTCAAATTATATGTATATGCATATTCAACTCACATAAAAAAAAACAAATATTATCAGTGTTACTGTGAATAAATTTTCCACCGGAATTTTTTCCCCGAATAAAAATTAGGTATCTTCAAAAATAGGGAAAAAATTCATCAGGAAAAAATTAAATATCGCGATTGCGTTGATAATTCTCTTAAATTGTCATTCGTAATACCTATTTCCTTTCCGCGGAATTGTTTCCCATTTTTTGAAGATATCTAATTTTTGTTCGGGGGAAAAATTCTGAGGGAAAATTTATTCACGATAACCCTGTATGTAACTAGTCTTCTGCAAATAAACCGCTAAGGCTTTTCGTAGATAATTGTATCAAAATGTTAATTATTTAATAATGTTATAAACATAAATGTAAAAAAGAGCACTGGTAGAATGACAACTCGGTTTGAAAGTTATCCCTGTCGTAAATTCTATTGCAGCAAAGAAACACAATTTTATTTAGATTAAATAAAATATTATTTAAAACAATAAAGAATAAAGAATTCAGGGAATTAGTCGTTTAACTATCAGGCTACCCACTCAAAAGAAGCATCATTTTTTTAGAGGAATTTTACCACAACGGAAAATAATGCGAAGAAAATTTTAATTATATTATAACTATGCACCTATGTACGAGTATATTGGAGTTCTAAAATGGTCTTTCATATACGCACTGATTATAGATGTATTTGCGTTCGATTTAACTCTCATGACCTACAGTTTTGGAATCACATTAAGATTGATTGTTGTTCTTATAAACGCCTAATGGCTTTCAAATGTTGCTAATAAATCCACTATCAAACGCGAAGAAGTTTTACGATGTTTTACTTCGGTCATAAAATGGAAAACTCCCCTTTTCATTGAAATATTTATGATTGGGACGGTACGCATATTGGTTTCATATTTATGTACAACAATGATTACCATGAATACATTCGCGTGTTCCTACGCACTTCTTTGAAGACAATAAAATAGAAAAATTGACATCATCCCAAAAGTGTTTCGTAATATGAAATATACTTTCTCATTCACTTGGTCGATATAAAGAGAGTCAAATGTCTCTATGTGAATGAAATTTTAAATTTAGCGAACATTAAGTTGAAATACTTAATTAAACTGAAAAAATGGAAAAAAGAAAAGGAAAATTTAGAACAGCAGTTACGTAGGTTAAATAAAAACGTCAATATTCAATTTAATTCAGAAATTAAACGGCATTATGTGAAAGCTCTACGTATAATTACAAATATCCTGGTTTTTCCAACGAAACATCGAGATTGTGGGAGTAAGTATAATACTTTCGACCGCAGTATTACCTAACCCACAATTTACAATGACTCAAACCATCTTGTCACCAACTCTTCTTTCACTCCATTTCTAAATTTTTAATCTTTATCCATATCCATTTCGTTTCACTTCATCTACTAAGTAGAATACTTGACCCAAGTGGTGCACTAAACTAAAAAGTAAAGGGTACAACTGTGTCGTACGTACTTGCAACTTGTTTTTCTACTTATTTTCGAATTAACTTAAAATTTAAATAAACTCGTTTGAAGTCATTTCTCACAAAAAAGAGTAGTACACTTATAAATGAGAAGCAGAAATGTCTGTTTGTTTTGTCTGTACGAGATAAACTCCCAAACCACTGAACTAATTCTGAGGCGGTTTCCACCATTGCATGGGTGGAAATAAAAATGCGCAGAAGGCGTGCTAGGCAATACAGCATCCATCCAAGCAAAGCTGGGTACCGCGCATAGTATACATAAATAATGTATATATTTACAATTTTCCAAAAATTGTTAGGCCATATCGTTTCACGTGTCATATATTGTGTAAATATGAACTTTGAACAAAATTAACGGAGAAATAGGCAAATTTCGAGAGCTAAATAATGGGAAAAAAACCGCTTTACATACCATATGTCACGTCATTTGGTAGCATTTGCCCAAACTAGCCTAGATATAAAATTTGAACAAAAAATTACGGCGGTTTTGCGAGAAAGTTCTGATTTTACTAAAAAAAGGTTTTCAGTAAACTCCAATAATTTTTAGGAATAGCATGAAAGTTCCGACTCCACCTGGGAGTAAAAGCCCACAGACAACAGATATGCCGTTTGAGGTAAATCTGTTCCACATTTTAGGCTGCAGGCTGAGGAACAGGCGGACAGATGAACAGAGACACACACTTTTAAGTTTCGGTGTGCAATCGCAATATCAATTTTTATTGTTTGATTGAATTTCATCATGATTACAATACCTGTCCTAATGTTATGGGTCAGTGGATATCATATCCCCTATTAAAGTGCGCGGCGACCATTGCTTCTTTTGGAGACGGATCGATGGGTGTATAGCGATCAAGGGTCGTATTACTTCGGCTTTACCAGTAAAGAGATCTGAGGTTGAAGCTCATTGCCACGTGAAGTAGAAAGAAGTGCAACGTGGTACGAGCAGTGATATGCAAACCCGGTACAAATGCTGAAGAAGCTGCAAGCAGGTGCTGCAGTAGAACCATCTACAGCATAACAAAGAAGCTTAAAGGTGGTCAGAGCACCAGGCAATACCCAGTGAAAAGTTTAAGCGGAGGTAGAGAGAACGGTTGGCAACAGTGTCAAACCACGAGCTTACGATCTCGAATTCAAATGCGCCTTCTAAAGCAACAAATCCCCAAATACGTGTCGGGCATCTCTCAATTATAGAGACAGTAGCTGCGATCAGATTCCTCAAGGAGAACAAAACGGTGGACTTCCCTGCGGAACTTTTTCAAGTAGCGCCAAATACATCGGCAGAATTACCACATGCGCTCATACGGAGAACATGGAAAAACGATAGATTTCTCAAAAAATAGAAAAGAGGAATGATCATCAACCTTCCAAACATGGTCATTTTTATTCACCCTGGGAACCTGCAAAGAAAGAACCGCTGATTCTTTCAACTTCGTAAAGAAGTAACTACCAAGAGTCTTCATTCTTCTATTAGTGAGGACAGGACAATCGCAAAGTAGGTGACGGACACATTCGGCTTCATTTTCGTTTCTGGAATGTCTGCAGTACTCGCTGTGTGAATATAAATGGCACAGTGCCCAGTTATTACGCCAGGGACAAACTGCGCGAGGAGAATGTGGTCGTAGATCCCATTATTCACCAACAATTATTCTTTCAGAGTCCCAACGGTTCGAGTGATAAGCAGTAATTTAAGTTTTTGTTTCTTTCGTCCTTTTGTGAAAGACGGCAAATTACTAGTAACAACATTTAGAAAAAATGTTTTCTGGCGCAAGTGGAGCCATCGACTATACCGAAAGTGCAGATATCGATATATCCTTAAGCATTTGGACTGCAAAAAGGCCACTAGTTCCAATTGTACCCTAAAAACTGTATACTAAAACTAACACCTATTCTTTGCAGTTCAACTGGAGATCAGCCGAGCTATGTAACTCACCTATAAACGTCAGTCATCGAAAAACTTGGGGAATTTAGAGCCGTTGTCCTGGATATTTCAAAACCATTCGATCGAGTCTAGCAAGCAATCTAGCTTCCTTCACACTACCACAACTATTTAGCCAATGCACTGAAAACTTTCTCTAGGATCGATCAATTCGTATTGAGGTCGATAGTTCAGTTTGCTGTAAATGTTTCAGTACCTTAGTGATCTATTATTTCTTCTCCACATTAATGCTCTACTGGAACTAGCAAATAACAAGATTTTTAGTTTCGCTGACGATAAACCATAATAGCAACTTGCTCGATTAACATGCCTATGAGTTCATTATACCACAACTGAAAATGGATAATCAAGCAATCAAACCCAATAAGAACATGAATCTTCTTGGTGTTACAGGCAGTTCTAGGGTGACATGACATGACCATATATCCAACATCGCCCAATCAGACCCCATGAAGTTGACCTACCTGTTTAGAGCAAAAGGTACTTCATATCAGGGAAGCTCATTTCCTCATACAAAGTACAAGTGAGACCAGGGCTTGAATATTGCTCAGGAACTCGGCCCCAAAAGAGCGGTCCAATAAATAGAAGATACGGCACTGGTAGTCAACCGTCAATCCTTGGCTCTTTGAAGACAAATGGACTTATGTCTGTATTGCAGATACTACTATTGAAAACGTTTCAATGAATCCAATGGAATCATATACTTCGACATCACACAAGTGTCCACCATCTCCACGCTCACCTGGCAACCGCGCGAACATATTTCTACCAAAATCACTTCCGTTACAGAACAAGAAATCTATGGAGCTTACAACCTGAAGTTATGTTTCTAGAAGCAACAACTATTCAAGAACAAAATCAACAGGTGCAGACATCCTCTCCCGAGAGACAATAATAACAAATGAAAAATTTTAATTTTGAAACAATCTTTGAAGTCTTATTTTTCGAAAATAAATAATTTGAAAATCTTCTGAAACTTGGTATGCCATGTCCTTGCATCTGTAAAATATTGTAGCTGATAGATAGTCTATAAATAGTAAATGTCTTAACATGGGTCAATAAGTTTTTTTTTTTTTTTATAGTTGGCGCGCACTCAAGGGGTTATGAATACCCTTTGTTTTTACATAGCGCGGGCGTAGGAAATGATAGATAGAGAGATAAAACGATGGGCGTAGGGTATTTAAACTCAGATGTTGTTTCAGAAAATCTCTAGAGGTGACGTACAGATAACTGGGAAGATTTTTGTAATTTTTGTCTTTGCTTTTCATTCATAGTATTTTTTTCAAGACCTTCTGATGTCATAAGCATATCAATTAACCAAGAGAGCGCATAGTTTCCCCAGTCATATCAGCAACCTATTGCCAGTGGTTTGCCTTTGCAATAGTGTTCATACAAGCTTTCGCAATTGATCGGATTGATTTTAAATATTTCATGAGAAATAAGTAAATGCTTGCTGGCAGTCAGGATTTGAGCCATGAACCATTAGCGCGACAATCGACGATGTTACCACTACACGATCGCTACCCCAATTAGAGAAGAACCGTTACACGATTTTCAATTTTTTTTTTGCCGGCAAACCTGGTACGACATCTGGTGGCACATATAAATTCTAGCAAAACCTTTAAACAAAGTCGGTCTTAAGCTTAATATGTGTCTGCCGCCAACTTTGAGGGTTAAAATGAAAATTCCGACTTCGCTACGAATTGTCATCACCCCACAAATCCCAGATGTGAAGTTTGAACTTGAATAAAAGTGTACAGATCAATCATTTCCAAGGAACCAATACCAATGCCTTAAAGCTGTAGGTGCAAGCAATGTAGTGTAGATTAATCATCATACAGACGAAACACTTTGCACGAATGGTTGATGATTTAAGCAATTCGTTTAATTTAAGTTAAGCACAGACCTACCATATTTAGTGCACTGTTGAAAGCTATGTAGCAGCCGTCAGCAAGGACTTCCTTTTGATGATTTGTTTCATTATATCGTTATTGCTTTCATCTTTTAAAACAAAACATGAGAGAGTATGACCCAAAGTTAGCATTTTAGTTTAGAATGCTTCTGTCTTTAGAAAGAGGGGACATGAATTGAGTATGTACTCGTATGTACATATATTTCTTAACCCTCGGTTGGAATAGCACAACATTTGGAGTGCAGAAAACAAAGAAATAGACCTAAAATACATACCATATGTACGATTCACTACGCATGGGAGGGCACGTGCGTTTTATAATTTCATCTTTCTTATTTAACCAAAGCTTCCTAATCCTCTCAAATATTGATTGATTTGAATTGGAAACTGGAGCTGTTGCTTCTAATGCCATCCGATGTACATATGTATCATGAGCATGATTCCATTGTCTCTACGTGCCATAAAGTAGTTTCTCCTTAAGAGCACTGCTCGTGCATAAAAAGGATTCAGCCTGAATGCTTTATGTTGTTCGATATCGCATAAAAAAAAAAAAAAATAAAGCAAAAAAAAAGATGCAAATAATTTTTTTTTGTCATAAGCGATTATCACGGCGAATGCGTAGTGGTAGCGTCATCGATTGTCATGGTTCACGGAGCTAATCCTGATGTTTGGCAAAAACCCTTGCAAACGTTAAAACGACAATGATCTTCGTGTCTGCGTGTGGAATGTTAGGTACCTTTATAAACCACGTGCAGCTGAACGATTTGCGGATGCCATAGAGTGCTGCAACGCAGACAAGAAGAAAGAAAAAAAAAATAGCTGCTACGGCGATTGCTACAGACAACAAGGACAGCGTCTATTTAGGCGCGGATTTGTTACTAAAGGCAGACTTAGGCAAAAAGTCTCGAGTTTCCGGCATATGAACGAGAGTCCTATGACAATCCCTATCAAGGCTAAATTCGCAAACATTAGCCTGATATGTGCTCACACCCCTCACGAGAAGACGGATGATGCGACGAATAATGACTTCTACCAGTCTTGGACAAGACGTATGTATAAGCAATGGCCTAGTTGTGACGTTAGAATTGTCCTGCGTGATTTTAACGCAAAGCTAAGAAATAAGAACGTCTTTAGTAGCGTGGTTGGAAGGCATAGCTTGCAGGAGACCATATCCAACAACGGCTTCAGTGTAGTCGACTTTGCGGACATGACTCTTTTTTGCTCGAAAAACCGTCAACCAAATCAATCACATTACATCGACGTAAGGCATTCGTCAAGTATTCTAGATATTCTGGGTGTCCGGACTTTTCGAGGGGCTAACGTGCACTCGGATCACAACCTATTTGTAGCCAAGATACGGATGCGATTTCTGATTTCTACTACGAACCATTTAGTTTGGAATTTTGCAAGGCCTTATCAGCGAGATGCGAATCTGGATTCGGAAATATTGCTAGAGGAGGTTGATATGGTTTTGGAGTCCTTAAAAGATGGGAAGGCGGCAGGAATAGATGGCATACCAGCAGAATTTTTTAAGTACAATACGTTGGCATTCAAAACTAAATTTACTACTGCGTTAAACGTAATTTTTAAATTTGGAATCCCTCCGGATCATTTTTATGAAGCGCTAATATGGCGCATCATTAAAAAAGGCGATCTCAGAGATCCAAAAAACTATAGAGGGATATCCTTTTTAAAATCTATCCTTTAAAATATACACCTCCTTGCTTTATAAGAGACTCAAAAAATGGGTGAATATAAATAGCAAACTGGGAGAGTATCAAGCTGGCTTTCGCAAAGGGTACTCCGCAATAGATAACATTTTTACGCTTACAAGTTTGGTGCGATTAAAGCTGCTGACTGGAAAAAAAACTGTACACCTTTTTCGTCGACTTCAAAGCCGCATTTGACACTATAGACAGACAGGCCTTGTTCTATAAACTATACAACTCGGGAATGTCCCATAACTTTGACAGAGCGTTGGAGAAACTTTATCAGCACACAACAGCAAATGTTTTTAATGGTCGAGAAATCTCAAGCAGACTGAAAATGAACCGCGGAGTAAGACAGGGGTGCAATCTTAGCCCGTTACTGTTTGCTCTTTTCTTAGATGATCTGGTGGATTGGCTTCCTGGTGGAGTAAAGGTGGGATGTTTAAGAGTAAAAACGATTATGTATGCAGATGATATAGTTATTTTGGCTGAGTCCTCATCTTCCCTACAACTAATGATTAACAGGCTTTCAGAATATTGCAAACTGTGGAGCTTGGAGGTAAACACTGCTCACTCGAATTCAAGATCATACCGCCATCGTTTAAGTGATTTAGCACTGTAGCAAAATGTTCTCTCCATCTAGTGAGCTGACCCTCATCCGAAATCAGAAGGTTACCGTCTAGACTCTTCACTGGGTGTTGTTTTAAACAGCCCTACTGTCGCATCTACTCGCTGCTTCTTCAGCCCTTGAGGTCAGTGAGTTGACATATTGCCGTTTGTCACGTCTCACACTACGCTGCACTTTTTTCTTCTTCGCGCGGTATTGGGCTTCAAGCTCGGTCCTCTCTACTGCTGAGGCCGCTGCAATCTGAACCTTGATTGCTGTATGCTCAAGGATCCCCAGGTGTCTGTAGAAAGCCATGTGCGGTGGTGTTTCTGCTTTTTACCGACATACGTGCGTGCCCCAGTCGCAAAAGAATTTTTCACAGCACTCCAGTGGTCATCCATGTTCTCTATGTTGCTGATTGCTTCTGCTTCTAAGGCAAGATGGTCCCTGAACTGTTGGCGCACTTGGGGAGCCTTGAGCCTGTCGATATTAAACCTGGTGATGTTAAATAGGTTTGAGCGGTTGCTGTTGACGGATGCAGTACGAGGGGTTAATGAGATCACAATAAGATGGTGATCTCGCTCTTGCCCGACGTCAGCTCCACGTCTGTTTTGGACGTCCAGGAGACAATTTCTAAAGCGGGGACTGATCGCAATGTGGTCGATCTGGTTGGATGTTCGTTGCTTATCAGTGGAGACCCAACTGATCTTGTGGCAGGTGTTATGCTTAAACAGCGTACTACCGATGACTAGGTGGTTGGTATTGCAGAAGTCCACAAACCGCTCGCCGTTGTCATTACGGTCTCCCACGCCGTGAACTCCCATCACGTGCTTAAGTATGGTGTTGTCGCTACCCAACTTGGCATTGAGATCTCCCATTACGATGTTGCGGCAACCGACACCTATCCTATTTTTTGGCGCAGGAAGCTCGCCATTCGTCCTCTCACGTTAGCAATTTCCGAAGATATTCCCAGATGGCGCCACGAGGAGGTGGCAGTAGGGCTTACTAACAAACCACAGGTAGTCATTGATAAACATTGTTATATATAAAAAGTACTTTCATGTGGGTATATAAGAAAACTACGAAATTACGATGCACCTGTATTTTAATTACTGTCTCCGCAGCTGCATAAATTTTACGCAATTTGTTAGAATTTGAATTTACTTTTGTAGCAGAGTTTTAGAGGTTACAAGATTAGAAGCAATTGCAATACTACGTAGTAGTACAATAATACAATCTGGCATGTGCATACATAACATATGTACGCTTTCGAACCAGACACGGTGACGTACATCCTGGGATACATATAGGTATATCTGTCAACCAGTTCATGTACAAATCCTAATGGGGTTTGTTCATTTATTCGTGATGGACCATCCTGTGCGAGTGGATGCTCCCACTCCCCCAGATTCAAGCTTTTTAACAATAGCGGGTACCCGGCGTGCGTTGCTGCGCCTAACAAAAAAATGTTTTTTTTAGTACTAAAGTGATATAATACTAAAGTAGTGGGCAAACCCGGACCGATTTTGACCAAACTTCACTCTCGGGTCAATGCAGAAGATTGCCTGAAAATTTGAGCTCAATCGGTTCGGTGGTTTCGAAGTGCATAGCATACAAACATATGTACATTGAGTTTTATATATACCAATACATATGTATGATAGATTTAAAGAATAATATTACGTACAATATTTCACGATGCAAGAGAGTTACTTACGTTATGTAGCCATCAGCCTAAGTTGGCAGCACCGCACACTAACCCTATACTTAACGCCAGACACTTAACTGTGCTTGCTATCAAAAGCATTTTAGTTAGTTTATCATCACATCCATATTTACAACGATGAGCAATAATTTCGGTAAAAAGACGGCATTTGTTAAATTATTTACTAATCTACTTAAAATCAATTCCATCTTAGCACCAAATCCTCCCAAGCACAATCGTAACCATTCTCTGACAAAAGAATGTGACTCTAGCAACTTGAAGGAGCTAGAAGCAGTCGATTTTTATGGCAATACTGCGCTTCTTAAAGCATGTGCTCTGGCTAACGTAGAAGCTGTCCGTGTTCTCCTGACACTCCATGCGAATTTACATGCGATTAACTATTTCGGTAATGATCACGTAACTGACTAACAATAAAATCATTACATTCTCGTTTAGGACAAAACGCTCTGACACTCGCAACATACGCTGGCTGTCACGAAACTGTGTGCGAGTTATTGAAACACCGGAGCTACAATGATTTTACATTATCGTCGATGATTCCGCCTCTTTGCGTGGCATTACTGAAAGGTCACCATCATTTGGTGAAATTTTTCCGAGGCTTACACTCGGACACGAGCACTATTCGAACTGTGCATGGTAAGGGTGAGAGTTGACATTATTTGAGAATTTATAAAATGTTCAAAGTCTATTTGAAGGACTTACTGCAAGTGAATTGGAGGATATGGTGGTAGTGCAGCAGCATTGAAGTGGAGACGTTAGTAAAAATTATGTGTTTGCTGTCACTGTAATCAGTTTTTGCATTTTGTTTTGTTTAATTTACAGTGACCAGCTGCTTGCTGTTTGTTTTAATAATAGAATTTGAATTATGTTAACAAATCATTAAAAAATATACAATTTATACTTGACTGGAACTCAATTGGCTTTAGATGTGAAGCTTCTTATCGAACCCCTACTTGTTAATACTTCATACGAGCATGTCAATGATGTCATATGTTTCGAACTCATATGTGCCTTGTTAATCTCTGCGACTTGGCTGTGGAAGATACGATGACATCCTTGGTTGAGGCGCTTTTGTCAGTTTCTTCGTTGGTTTTTACTTCAAGGACGGCATTTGACTTAGTTTCCCTTCAAACAAAATATTGAAGTGACATCTAATTGAAGTGCAACTGACGTCCTTTGATGCGAACGGTGACACAAATATTAATACGTACCGCCGAGATCATTTAGATCATTGAAAGAGTATTCACCCATAGTGGTCTTCCTGATGTTGGTGAGCACAGGACAAGCGCATAGAAGGTGACTAATGGTTTCTTCTTTCTCTTCATGCCTACAGCTTTTGCAGAATTGTCCAGTGTCCGGTGATAAAGTTTGTTATTTTGGAGAGGGTTTCTTTCTTATGTGTCAGGAGTTCGATGGACCTAAATTTGCTAAGTGTTGGCCAAAGTTTTTTGGCGGTGTAACATAAGCCTAGATGTTGCCATCGGTGCTTTACCACTTCTCCACGTCGATTTGAATAAGGTATCTAGCATAAGATGTTGACGCCTCAATGTCGGTAATGTTTATGCTGTTTGTACCAGAGGAGCCTTGTCGAGCCAATTCTTCAGCTTCATAATTTCCCGGCATGTCATAGTGATCTGGTACCCAGCAAAGGGCGAGGTTATACTGAACAGCTATCTAGTTAAGAGATATGCGGCAGTCTTCGTTGCCTTAGATCTGGTAGTCCTAGATGCGAGGGATTTGATGGCAGCCTGACTGTCGCCGTAAATAACAATATCCGATGTTGATAGTGTATAAGCCGCTAGCCAGTCAGCGGGTTGGCGATCGGCGGAAACTTAGGCTTGAAAAACGCTGCAATTGTTTGGATGGTTAAAAGAGAGGTTATGTCCAGGTATTCTGAGAAGATTCCGGCACCGACTCCATCCTTGGTTTTGGAAACGTTCGTGAAAATTGACAGCGATTCGTTGTATAGGATAACGCGTTGCGTCCATTCAGCTCTTTCCGGTATTGAGTGCATTTAGCTCCTGTTGAAGTCATATTCAGAGGGTAGGTGGTCAGTGGTGGAGATGACGGAGCATCGAAAGTATTTTTGCGTGCTGGTGCTTGGAGCCTCTCAGTCTTATTATCGGTCTGATAGCCAATTGTTTACTGACGATGTCAACGAGAAGTAGGTGGAGCATCGTTTAGAGCACCGGAGAAGCGCTCAGTGCATCAGTAATGCTGAGACATGAGTTTTTTTCATTATGGATAGGTTCTGCAGGACGGACCACCATACCAGTACTTCATACATAAGAATCGGTTTTATTACCGACGTGTATAACCAGCGCATGATGCTTGGTTGCAGGCCCCAAGTGGAGCCTACTGCCTTCTTGCAGACGTTCCAAGCTTTAGGCGCTATTTGAAAGCTTAAGAGTGTATCCTCTTATTTTGGGTGGAGTGAAGTCAAGAAGTTCGTCTTTTCTTGTAAATAGAACTAGCTCGGCCTTACTAGAACATACTGATGCTACAAAGAGAAGTTTGTGGGAAAGAAGTAGTTTCATTTATTAGTATAAGAGAACGTTTTTTTCGTGTATTCTGACCACATAATCGTTTATCAAGCCAATTGGGCAAGGAAGGTTTTTAAGCATTTTATTTGAAAAGTGAATATTATAAGTAAGTTTCTGAAGGACAATTGTGTGATCTATACAATTAAACGCTTTTGAGAAATCCAACCATACCATAATACGCATTCTATCAAATTCTAAAACTGTACGCATATCTGAGGTTACTTTAATTACAGCAGATTTACAACTATGTTTGTTGCAAAAACCGGATAGCCATTTAGAGAGTATCAATCTGTATTTGATTGTACATAATTTTGTCAAAAATTGTTGGCTAAAAAGACAAGACATTAATAGATTTAAATTCTGACAATTAAGAATGATTTGATTACATTGGTATTGTAATCATTTTTTGGGGAAATGCCGTCAAGATCAATAGTATCTCCGTCTACGGACATCGGAAATCTCGTTCCCCAAGATTGCAGTGTGACTTGGGACCCAGATAAGAGACGGAGAATTCAGTTTTGTGACCGAGTTCAAAGAGTTTTTTTATTCACGAACTATTTTGGCCAGTAGGATTGCACTAGTTTCCACCTTGAAAACAGATGCATATTTTCCTAACGAGAAATTAAGTCTAATGTTGTCGTCTTCAACGAAGACACCAGCACTAGACCCTTGACTGGTTTTGGAGGTATCAGTAAAAAATTCTACTACATTCCCTACCTGGCTCAGACTCTGACGGAAACCGGCTCTGAACACAAGGAAAGGAGTTCTGGTGTCATTACGTCAGACGGCATATTCATGACATCGGAGCCGTATTATAAGTGTCGTGCAAGGCCATCAAACGCCCAGTGTGCATTATACCAAAAACCACCCCGCCAAAGACGATAGATGGCTTTGATAGTACAGCCCATGATATATGTAAGTATCTAGAGGAAATAAGTTCAACAAAGCATCTAGAGCAGATCCAGACCTACTCGGGAAGTTTCCGTGCGGCCGAGATTTCGTTGCAACAGTATTGAAGTCGTTGTATGGTTTCTTTCAAACTATATGTAGCGACAAAAATCTGATGTGATTTCTGAGATCAACGTATCAAATTTATGTCAGAACAGGCATTAGTTTTCTGGCAGAAAAAAAATTGTTTGTACGGCTGTGTCATTTCAACGCAAAGAGCATATCGTCGCCATTTTAGCATAAGAATTTAGCTTTCTGAAAGATTTATTAGTTTAAATCCGAGACCCATTCATCAGCATCAATTGGACGCCATAAGATGTCATTGCATCTGAGAGGATCATTGCGATTTACTTCTTCGAAATGACGATGAAAATGCAGACGCGGTTGCTGGAGAGCGATATCGGTTCACGATTGAACATTTTTTTGCGCCAGATTTTATGGCAGTTTTTTTGGGGTTATCTAAAAGAGCGAGTGTATGTGAGCAAGTCCGAGACAATCCTCGAGCTGAAGTTCAACATTAACACAGAAACTCGATCGCTTCAGCTAGAAACTTTGAAAAATGCTTGAAATTACACTCGCCATTGCAAATCCATAAATGGAGCTTATTTGAAAAAAAAAGATTATTAAATATGTTTATATATATATAAATCAAAAGGTTATTACGTTTTTAAATCCCATGGCGACTTATGGCCCACCCTACATATAATATATATAGCATTCTATGGTAGTCAGATGTGTTTCTGTTGAATGTTATGTGGAAACATTCCCTTTCATGTATTTTTAGCTTTAAACTATCTCATTTCGATTTTACTATTTTGGTAACTTTCGGTAATGCTCATATAGACGTACTTCAAGTCAATGCAGGTACTTCAGAAGGGTGTAACAGACTACGATCTAATTTTTTATACCTACAATATAGATTTTTCTCGTTCCTCTTCACCACCAACATTCCAATATAGACACTTTGCGCCTGTGGACAATGTCCTGCAATTGGATACGAGTATACTTCCCTGGCACACTTGTTACTTTCTCTCAGATGTGAGTGATAAGGTTAATCATTTACAATCTTTGCTATTGGACCTGTTCAAAAATCGCGTTGCCTTAAGGACAGCGACAGTGCGAAATAGGAATTGTCCATGGTTCACATCTGAGGTTGAAAGCAAAGCCCATTAAGTTTAAATTGGGAAAGCTTTTGTAGAGCACGTAATAATTAAACTTCTATTACGAGGATATCTCAAAATAGATATTTTCTATCTTTGATGGGAACCGATCAAAGTGCGAAAAAACTTTGGAGCATTTGTAAGAAGATGCTTTAGAAGTTTTGTCTGATCTAGATGGCCTAAACAGGTCGTTTTCATCTCACCCAGTAATAAATGCACATTTTGATCCCATTGATCAGATTTTTCTGAATCTCTTACAGATTTTGATTTAGAAGTTATCTTTGAAACTGATGTGCCGTTGGGGAAGATGGAGTTCCTTTTTCTTTTGTAAAAATGATCCTTACTCACATTTTGACTTGTCTTACCCAGTAATTAATCTTTGCATTGCATCATTATCTCTTCCTATTAGTTGGAAAATGACCGAAGACATCCGTGTATCGAAAAAGCGACAGCCCTTTTCGGCTTCTAGATTTTCGCCCTATCAGCATTTTACCTTGTCTATCAAAGGTTTTAGAAAAGATTTTTGCAAAGCAGATATCGAATTACTTCAGTCAATATAGTTTTCCGGTCCAGTCTGGTTTTCGAACCCACCACAGTTGTTCTACGGCCATGGCTAAGATTCTCGATGACATAAGGGTGAACTTTGACTTGGACTTCGTCACAGTACACAGTACAGTACCTCGAATTTTCCAAAGCTTTTAATAAAGTGAATCATTCAATCCTTACTGAGAAACTAGGAAAATATTTTAGAATTAGTGAAAGCTCCGTGTGTCTCATGAAGTATTATTTAAGTGATCGCTGCCAAAGGGTTGCAGTTGGCGACAAATCCTCTCAATATAGAAATATACTTGCAGGAGTACCCCAAGGCTTAATTTTTGGCCCAATTTTATTTTGCTTATTCATAAGTGACCTTCCTAAAGCATGTTAAAATACTAGCTTCCATTTCTATGCGGATGATGCTCAAATACATATACTTGTCCAGATCAAGAGGTCTAGTTGAGCATATCGTTTGCAGAATGAACGAACATCTATCAGGAATCTACTAGTAGTCGCTGAGTAATGGCTTCGCTCTAAACCCAATAAAATATTATCTAATTTTATCTAAAAGATCTCACAATACCGAAGTACTGCCACCAATTTTCCTCAATGACATGCAACAATTCGTGGATATTGTAACTAACTTGAGTGTTAAGATTAATCGCTCATTTTCGCCAGTAAACCACATTAACTACACCGTAGGGCAAATTTATGGTGGACTGCTTAAGCCTTGGTTGATCTCGAGTGTTACTCCAGTAAAAACGAAATTAATGCTAATCAAAACCTTGCTCATTCCTTACATTGGCTGTGCATCAGCTGTATACTGCAAACTCGATTCGCAATCCCAGCATAAACTAACTGTTACATTCAACAATATGGCTAGATTCTTCGTCACGTCACATATCGAATCATCCCAAAAATATTGCACTCTTCAGCAGTTCTTGATGCTGTGTCTTCTTGCAGAAAATTATACATAAGAGATCGCCACCATACCTGCTCAATAAACTTTAATTTGTTCGTTCTGCTAGAACATTTCATTTTATTACCCCCACCTCGCATTACCTCAACGCCTTGCAACAATTATCTATTTGTATCATTCTTCTACTTATTTATTTCTTTCTTTATACCTTTTTATTTTTTTCCCAATTCTTATTCAATCCAGTATTATATTTATTTATTATTGTTTTTATTTTATTTTCTATTTTGCACTTTAACACTTGTAAATTATATACATATATTATTTTTAAGACTAGATCTTATCTGTACACTTTTGAAAATTTAAATTGAAAATTGAATTATATAATGGTATGTTTATATGCACAGAGTGTCCTAAAGAATAACCACTTCATTGTTTTCGACTGTAACTTCGGAACTAACCGGTTTTCCTCTAATGTGGCTCAAATAGGGGTCATTGCCGACAGTTTATACTTTCATCAATTCATAAAAAAGGTTATAAGCAAAACAAATGAGGTGATTAGTTTTGGGATACCCTGTACATTCATTCAAATTTAACTAAAACACATCACGGTACTTACCCCAAATGGTAAATCATACGGATCACAAGTTTCAATTTGTCGAAAAAATTCCACTTGAGTATGGGTGGCATTTTGAAATCCATCAATAACAATGTAATTTTGTGTATCGTCCTGTATTGGTACACCATTTCCTGTCTGTGGCCCATGGCAATCCTGTAACGAGCATAGAAAGGAATGGTCATATGGAAAGTTATGTATGTCTTATAAGTATTAAATCAAAACATTCAATTAATAATCCCCAGCGTCCAAAGTGACCCAAATTTAATATTATTGCAAGAGAAACTGAATGGAATGAGGATTTAATTTAACTTGTCTGTGGAATAGTGGCTAGTGAAGGTTACAATCAGGGATGAAATTTTGCAACTATATACACAGTTGGCAGAAGCATCCTTGTTTGAATTAAATAATACATATTTGAATAAAAAGGTTAATGTACTTCGGTTAATTGCTAGAACAATATAAAGTTAAAGTTACGAACGATTGAAGGAAGGCAGGACGATCCAAACCACAAACGGTAAACATTTTTAAAACAATAACATTTCACAATTCAAGATCTGGGATCTGAGCGTTATATATACGAGTATGTACATACATACATTTGGAGCAAATAGCCTACGAAGGGCCTAGGGCTTGGCTTCTCGTGTTGTGTGCGTTATATTTTTCACACGAATGGAAGGGAGCTACATTTTTATGCCAGAAAGAATATGTGAACTAAACGCAAATTTTCCTACAGAAATCTGGAAACAAAATTCAACATTATTAAGGATTGGTGAAGTTTTGATAAGTATCTGAGAAATAAATAGTTTAAAACTGTGCAAACTTAACAACCGAGAATTTCAAGGACTATTTCAACGAACTACTGAACCCACCTTTGCTATCACCACCCGTCTAATACACAGAACCATGAAAATTCGATTTTGATCTGGACGCAGACTTTAAAGTAGAAAAAGGTAAAATTAAATAAAGCCCCAGCCGCGCCATTATGTATTCGTTTTTTTTTTGTATTGATTATGAATTACCCGAGTAATAGGAGGCTAAAGACAGTAAAGTCGGTAAAACGAACAAAAGTACAAAAACGCTCCCAAGAAGTAGGCTGGGCAAAAAACGACATAGCCTATGTCCTTTCCAGAGTCTCGAGACACATTTCAAAAACAGTTTCATCCAAATCCGTTTAGCGGTTCTCACGCCATTAGGTAACAAAAGAAAAATCCTACAGTTTTATTATATGTATAGATTCAAAGAAAAAGGATCCGAATGAGGTGCAGAATTATTGTGGAATATTATTTATGAACCCTGCAGTTAAAATATTAGCACGAATGATGCAAAAAAAAACCTAAGCAGGATTTGGAAAACCATATTTAACTATAGACAACATTAACTTGATGAATACAATAAAAATAAAGAAAATGAAAAAAAAGACAGTATACTACTTTTCGTGGATTTTAAAGCAGCGATTGTATTGACAGAAAGTCTATATTCTACAAGCTTGGTAACATGGGTGTATCGACAAAGTACCATACGAGTAGTTTGCTACGAAACATGCAGACTAAGCCTAAGACGACGCACGGTGTGTGACGGGGAAGAAATGTCAGAATATTTTAAAACCAGCATGGGTGTAAAACAAGGATGTCTGGTTACTCCATTGCTATTTGCCCTTATACTAAATGACCTTCACGATTTCCTATCGTCGATTAAATTTCAGTAAGAATCTTAATGTATGCAGATGACATTGGAGGACAACCTAGATAGATATTTCAGGAAAAAATAGACAAGTAAGAAGTGTACTGAGAATTTTGGAACCTTAGGATTAACTTGCACAAGTCAAAAATAATGATATTTAAAAAATTGGAAAGAAGGCTAGCGCGGAAAAATGGAAACTTGGTGGTGAAGATATTGAAGAGATAGTGGTAACCAAAAACAAATACATGGGGATTATAATGACGCCTGCATTATCGATGACAGCATACATGAAAGAAAGAAAAAAAAATCTTTATCAACAAACTGTTTACTTTACGCAATTTCACTTCAAATTATGCACTAAAGCTAGAAAAGGGAGTACCAGATCTGCATTTGTCTTCACTAAAACTTCCCATGGAGTATATCCAAAAAAATTATCTTCCTTACCTGTTGTCGAGGAAAATCATAGAGAACAAAATCTACTGGTTCGAAGAATAGCAGAAAATCAGCGCAATGGGGGAAGATGGGACTTCAACCCTGTAGAATGGAATCAAAATACATTGTAATCACTGTGAGAGGAGCAAATCAGGAAAAATATGGAAGAAGCGCAAAATAGTTCACATGGACTGTATACAAAATTAAACTAATATATAGGTTATACGTACTTCAATGATACATTTAAAAAGCATGAACTTTTAAAGTCACAATAGGCTTACTTGGACTAAATGCCAAGAAATGTAGGAGAGGAGAAGTCAGAACGAACGACGTGTTCGTTGTCTAACCTAACTGAGGAGGAAGACGTGGCTCACTTTATGGTGCTTGCAAAGCACCAAGTTAAATATTTTCGGCGAAATGTTCTTTAAGAAATAACACTAAATATGGAATCCGAGGATGAAAGGAATACGCTACACAAATTTATAAATGAGGGCTTCTGGTATAGAAAACGACTTAAAGATGAATTCAACTATTAAGTACATAAAATATTGAAATTCATATTAGATACTTAAATTAAGAATAACATTGTTCGAAAGGCGCTGCATGCTTTCAATGCATTGGCTCTGTAGACCGCCTAGGTCTACCTTCTGTATGATTTCGTCTTCATGCACCTGCTCATATTTTGGAGCCGTAAAGCATCATGGACATCGCAACTCTTGATAAAAGCAGTCTCTCTTCTGTTTAGGTCCTCCAATATTTGGCATGATCCTTGCCAGGTTAGCAGTTGTTCTTGCTGCCTTCTCAGTTGCATGTTGGAGATGTTGCTTAAAAGTTAACCTTGTATATATAATAACGCCAAGGTACTTCAGCTCTGATTTATAAACTACAACGTGATCGCTCACGGTATAGTCTCTATAACTGGTCTGCCGCTGATGAGCACTACTTCGATCATTTCCTTTGCTAGTTTTAGGTCCATGTTTACTAGCCAATCCTGTATCATCCCGAAAGCTTCATTACATTCGTGCTCCAACTCTGATGGGGTCTTTAATTTGTCCCTTACGCTGTATTGTTTAAGGCTTTTGTAGGAAACGTCTTACAATATTACACGTACTGAGCATCACTGACTTTTGGATTTTGTGTAGCTGGTCAATGTCATCGATGGTCAAATGTTGGCAAGCAGGGTCTTAGTATTATTTATACTTATTTTAGTATTTCAGTGCTTTGGGTCACTTGCGGATTTTTGTTGAGCGGGAAGGCGACGTCAACAATAATAGTTTTCTAATAGCCCATTCAAATAGAACTATGTCTGGTTTGTTTGCCCGTATTGTTTGGTTTGTTATTATTGAGCGATCCCAGTAGATTTTATATCTGCTATTTTCTAAAGTGGAGGGTGGGCTAAAATTCTAGTAAGGGATGTTTTCCTCTGCTAGTTTGACGCTTGTCTATAGTTTCAAGTATCAAGAGATGATGCTCCGATGGAGCATAGTCTAGGCTCTACGCTCGTTTGTCTATTGCTTTTTGTTTATTATAGTTCAAATAATTTCCGTATAATGTTGCGGGTGTCCAACAAAATTGCCTTGTGTATGTGTAGGAGCAGTCTCTCCATGTCGTGCCTTTTTAGGTTATTGATGAAGTGGGTATGCATCAAACCCTATACATAGTTCTCAGTTCTATTGCCAAGGCCGAGTACTTGTAAATCTTTGTAGCAAACGTTGATTGCACTTTTCGGTTTGGTGTTACAGCAACATCGAAGATTTCCACTTTCCTTTTTGCCTTGTCAAATAAAACTGTCTGTGGCCTGTTTGCTTGGATGTGCTGGTAGTTATAGCTAAAGATGAATTCAACTATTAAATACATAAAATATTGAAATTCATATTAGATACTTAAATTAAGAATAACATTCACCAACAGACGACATGCATGTCAGAGTTGCCATTTTTATTGTTGTTTATTGAAACTGAGCCCGTACTGAGTAACAGTATTGGATTTCCACCCACTAAGCCCACCTTCCCTCTTACTCCTGGTCATCGCGGTACTGCCGGATGTGCTGGTAGTTATAGCTCTATTCCAGTCTAGTTTAAAGCTGGCGTCTTCCAGGACAGGGAGGAGGTGGTTGCTCATGCTGCTGAATAAGGCCACTGCTAAGCGCAAATTGCGGGTGTATTATTCGGGCGACGTTGTTGTGCCTATTGGTGTAGTCCTGCGAAGAGAGAACGCTACACCTTGCGACGATATGTTTAATTGTTTCATCTGTGTCTGCGCATCGCATTATTATTAGGCATGTTTTTTTGACGAATCTATACTCAGCTCACTTTTACCTTACACGAAAAGCAACAACAAAACAAAAATGAATATAAAATCAGTGTAATTTAGTGAGTAAAGAAAATATAGAAAGTGAGTACGGCGAATTGATTTCAATCTAAATCTCAATCGTAGGTGGCTATGTTCGTCAAAGCTGATTAAATTATCTACGGCAACAACCTTCACGGAACAAAACAGTTTCTTTCAATGTACTTTTTCTTTGTTTCTCAAAAGTTTTCGCTATCGATAAAATTCAGCGCCACCTAAACTACAGATTCTTATATCTCAAGAAATGAGTTAAAAGTGAGTATATGTCGTGTTGTGGGCGCCGTGGCGTAAGTGGTTAGTGTGTCGGATCACTACGCATGAGGTTCCAAGTTCGAATCCCAGAAAATACCAAAAAGTTTTTTCACGGTCCCACCTCTCGCGAGCGTCTGACAAACATCCGAGAGTATTGTTGTCACGAAAAAGCTTCTCAAATCGCCGTTCGGATTCGGCATTAAACTGTAGGTCCCTTCCATTCGTGTGAAAAATATAACGCATACAACATAAGTGGTTGCGAGAAGCTAGGCCCCAGCACTTTAAAGAGCTGTTGCGCCAAATATTTGTATTTGTATATGTCGTTTTTTGAGATTTTAAAAGTGAGTACAATAAAATCTCTAAAAACAGGGCTATTGTTATTATTATTAGGTCAGCCAGTTTCTTTCCTGATCGACTATTCCAGGATTGCACGTGTAGCTCTTTTAGCGTTGCACATTTCATCCTTAGAATTGCGGTGTTCGTACATATGTTGATGTTGGATTCGATCTACATACAAAGTTATTTTTTGATAAGCCTATCCTTCCATTAAAGTCGCCGATAAGTACAAGATTCGCTGCTCCTAAATCTCAGAGTATGTCCCTTAGTTTGTTGTAGTTTCGCATATTTAATTGATTGGTCACATTATTGGGGAAATTCAATATGGAGCGTTATTCGATCGATTACCGTACTAAAATCTAAGAATTTTTTCTTTCAAAATTGGTGGTCAATCAAAGAGGAGTTCATGATTAATAGTTTGGTTGCACGTTTTTGTGAAAGGGGCACTCTAATTGATCTTCCGAGATCTGAGAGAATACTTTCAAATGCAACTGAAAGAAGCAGTTCAGGATAACCAACACATGTGGTTTCCGCAAGATGGGGTTGGAGCCAAAGTTAACACTGCTAGAGAAATAACGGTTTGATCTTACCAAGTCATATTTCAGTTTCGTTGTCAGTATCCATCGTCAAATATGTAGGTCTCTTTTGAGATGCACGAGCTGATCCGAACGTTTACGGAGACCAACATAACTATTTTGCTATGTTGCCCCTTTCGAGAAAAACAATTTCCAGTCTAAAAATGAAAATTATTTGTCAGGGAGTGGTGGGAGGTGATGGGACAATTATGTCCAATCCGTATTTTTGGGTGGGACACATATATCTCATTTAGTAATTTGTGCTGAAAAAATGGTAATAACAAATGACTACGAAATTAATTTTATTGTCGAAATCAATGAAAACATGTTCGTCATCACTTTCATCTTCCAACATCACAGCTATTTGATTTGAGTTCAATGGCGTTGAGATTTGCATCAAAATCTAACGAAGTAGTAAACATATAAATGTGCAATGAAACCTAACTGGGACAAATAGATCCCAATAAAGAACACTGATGGGACATATATGTCCCGTACTTATATAAATGAGTAAAACAATACAAATACTGAACAAAACTTGTGCTTACCAATTTCTAAAATTGCTAATATCTACTCCAAATATTGTAAATCGCAGTTTTATTCCTCTTACACCTTATTTCAACCAAATATTCACACAAATACTTCTCTAGACATGATTTTACGTCCAACAGCTGACAAATTTTCCACAAAGAAGCGAATATGCATCGCCAAAATGGCACGTACACAATGTTTTACCCTTATTTAAGGTATAAATTACGAGACAAAACTTTAAAACCTATTCAAAGTACATTCTTTCATATTAGGTGTGTTTATACTTTGACTGGAACTTACGTGTCCCACCCGGATCGAAAGGGTTAAGAAAATATTAAATTAACGAAGAGCAAAAAAAAGTTATTCATGCTTCAAACTCCTGGTGGGTTTAATATGTGCCACACTTTACATTAAAAATATCGCTTCCTACTCAGTAAACGAAAATAATCCTTCGTTGAATATACCTCCATACTTATTCTCTTTAAATAACCTTCAATCACAGATATATACCACCATTGTATATGAAGCTTAATTTCATATACGATGGTACTACACATACTTTCTCATAGGTCGATGCAATTTTTTTTTCAAATGGACCCTTTTTCAAAGAATTTAACTTGTATGCCAATCCGCAATACCATCGTCATTATCGGATTCAGAATGAATGACATGATTGATGACCTTACTTTAGAGATGGTAAATTACCAATGCATTTCGTATACAAACATATACACAAGGATATGCATGCATGTACGTTATTCTGGAAAATTGTTTCAGTTCGGTAATCTCACTAAAGCATTGAAGTGGCCCTAGTTTTCCCATCGTCATTGTCATTGGCACATCAATTTGTGGTCCTTTTTCATCCGTAAAAAGGATGCTGTTAAGGGTAGAGGGACTCGCCAGGATAGTTAAGTCATTGAAAATGGTGAGACATGGCCAATAATGGAAAAAATTGATTTTGTTGGAGACGAAAAGTATCATACCTTATGTTGGCTTAAAAAAAAGACTACTCGTGACATAAATGTCACAGCTTGTGGTGACGTGCATAAGGAGTAAAAAATCAGGTTAGATGCTATAGCAGCAGTGATCATGGGGAGCAATTAAGGACAAAAATAGTTACAACTAACAGTGGTTAAATTATTCAAAAGATAATAGTCAATATTTATCGTTTTGTTTTTTTTTGGTGCTCAGTACAGGATACAATTTAAAACAAAACAAACGAATCGCAATTGACAATTGAACAATGAAACGAAAAACAAAGGCAGCACGAATGCAAACATATGCACGTTAAAGAATAAAATTTTTGAAATTCCCTGTCCCTAGACCCATACACATACATACGTCTGTGACTCGTATGTACAGCCAAAAAATGATTGTTTGTGATTTGGAATCTATCTACGATAAGTAATATACCAATCATAATCACAATCACAATCGCAACTGCGATTTGGATAAGTATCTACCACCGAACATTCACAACTATGCTCTTCTCAGTGTGATAAACGGAGTGTGTGGGCGATCGGTGAGAGTGATGACTAAAAGTGATCACAATCACAGTCTCACATTTTCCATATGGATCTAAAGTCAGTGCATTTTTAGATAGTAAGCCGTTTGCCCTCTTGATCCAAAAGCCAGTTTCTTTTTCTGCAGAAAAGTAAAGGGACTTTAATCAAAGAGACAACTATGTACATATATGTAATACTGCTACAGAAACTCCGATTTTTTAAGGAAATAGTCCGGAAGAGAAAAATACGGCTCAGAGTGGCAATAGATTGCTTGTGACTTAATGTGCGTTGCTTCGAGCCCCAACGGAAAATGGCACAGCAATCAACAAAAAGCACAGATATAAAAAAAAGATAATACAATCAAAGTTTTTCGAACCAGAACACCAAAGATGGTTTTTGACTAGAATAAAATCGTACCATCAAATCTATGCTTTCTAAGATATTATTATTTTTAATTTTTACTTTTTTTTTTCAAAAGGTTAAAGGTCTTTCTACACTTAAGGTCTCTATGAGGCATTAAATGAATTGGGAAACTATACCTATGTAAGGAATTATGTACAATATAGTAATAGCTATTTTAGACTTAAGGACCTTGATCTACGGTTCTGCAAGTCTATTCATAAGTTTTTTCTAAATGATAAAACTCGATGGATCAAACATAACGTTCATTACGAATTCATTATGTTGTATAAACTTATCTTACACCTTAAAGACATTTTCTTCTTTAGTCTATAGTTTGCTTTTGTTTCCATCGAAACAAAAGGACGTGCTCTGCCTTCTGTCCTTCTAGAAGGACAATTCTATTGTTCATGATAAACTATTTCTATTACCTGTGTCCTAGATTCCCACATAATATGCAACACGGGGGCTACCTGACTGTCTGATGATCACTCTCAGCCCGTTGAATGTCAGTGCAGACGGATTGAGTAAATATGTTTTTATTTTTATTTGTAGAAATGTATATATTGTACTTGTGATAAAGAAAAAACAACTACAATGGTATTTCATTTATGAACGTGTTGGCAATTTACCAAATATAGTTAGACAAAAAGAAGAAGAAACAATGTGTGAACAACACAGCCGAGTACGTGGTCCCCATTTATTATATTGAAATGCCTTGTTGGCCCGATTCATGACGATGGAAACAACTATGGAAAGTATTTTCTTTCGACTAAGGGCATTAAGCTGTTTCAAATGTTGCCAAATATTTGGATAATTGACCAAACGATATACTCGTACATATGTATTAGGTACATTGTCTGTAAACATTTTTTTTTGAAGTTAGGCTTTGTTAGGCAATGCCATTTTCGCGCCAAAGGGCTCACCAACAACTTTTGCGTATATGTAGTATCTCAACTGTTCATATCAATGTTGGCGAATGATGATTGAATAAAGTTGGGTTCTATTGCTATGAATTTGGCATCCTAAAGAATAAGTCTAAAAGAATGTGTGGGATGAGTGACGAGTGTATTCTCTTTAAGGCCAGGCGACATACATGTTAATGGGGCAACAATTGAAAGAAAGTTGGAAATTGTCTTAATTACAAAATTTGTAAACAACCTATCAAGCTTCCAACTTCCTGAGTAGTTGGCGTTGGGTGCCATTTTGGAAAAAAAGAAACCCAAATGAGGTTTTTGTCAATATTTCCCCTTAGTGCCAACTTTACTGAAAACCTTAAGATGATTTAATTGTCTAGTATACAAATTTCTTTGGGATATAAGTACATTGCTGCTAGAAGTCCATAATTTTCTATAAATAAACTTATCGTCTTACATTAGATATTTCATTTTAGGCAAACCTTAGGGGTTTATGATACATAAAAGCTCTTAAAGAAGTAAACAGCTTATTGATTTAGCAAGCTCTAGAGGCACAAAAAGACTTGCAATTTTTTTCATATAAAGTACACTGAGAACTTTCTCATTATACTATATTTATGCTTTACTTTAAGCACCGACAACAAGACATTAGAAGCCCTGTACTCGAAAACCTAGAACATTGCATGACAACAGAAAATACCTCAAACAAGTCAACCTGATGGTTTTCAAAATACAGGATACACTACCGAGTATTTTGCTAATTCCCTGAATTCAATTTTCAAACGACGTTGTGTAGTTTTTTGCTCCCTTTAGACATGCGTGCTTTAAGAGGCCATTTCACTGCAAAAGAAGTTCTGATTTGGAATCATAGTGATTGAAGCAGCAAGAAAAAAATCCTTCAAGTTATTAAATTTATTCCGAAAAACGAGAAATGAAGAGGCTAAGCTTAGCTACTTGGGAGCGCAACATAAATACAAAGCAGTCCTTATGCCACCAAAAATTAGACTTCAAGATCAACAAACATGTCCCCAGATAAATGCTTCTGAATTACGAGCGTATTATAGCACACTTTTCTATTCGGTTTAGGCAATAAATCACATACTATATGCACCCAACCTAAGTTTGGAAGTCGAAGATCGGAGCTTGAATAAGTCATTCTCTGTTGATGAAATATGCTCAGAAATGTAAAATTAAACATAGCATCAGGAGAGGATAGGATAACCTACGAGTTCCCAATCTTTTCTTCTTCCAATTTCGGCGAGGCTACGATGCGAAAACAAGAGCTCATAACCCTCTCACTTCACTGCAATTCTACTGATATGTCTGTGGGGCTCGCTCGTTTGACCTAAAAAAATATCGACAGTCCTCCCGATTTTGGATCACTGGGTTACTGAGGCCAATCAAATGCTGGTGTCTTTGCATTTGTGTGATTCAGGCGTTTATAGGCCTGCCTCCCCTGCATCGCAATGTCTTTGGAACCTACGAGTTTCTAATAAATGTGACAAATGAAGAAGAACTTACAACAGCATATAGCAGAATTCTACACGGATGCAGAGTTGAAGAAGCTTTCACTAAAACTATAATATTTCCAATATTCAAGAAAGGGAATATCAACCAGCCAAGCAACTACAGAGGCATCTCTTTTAAGAATTGCATAGCGAAGATAATGATGGGAATATTAATTGAGAGGTTATACGAGTGGGTGGAAAGAAATAAAATAATATCTTTAGAGAGTACCAGGCTGGCTTCAGAAATATATACATCTATAGTTGATAACATCTGTAGCTTGGCATCAGTCGTATAAATCAAACCAGCAGAAAAAAAGAAACTGTATGGCTTCTTCGTGGATCTAAATTCAATTCAATATAATTTTTATTCATTTCCAACTTAAAAAAAATCAAAATAACATTAATACAATAAAAGTGGCATAGTTGAATGGAACAAAATAGAGATCATTCTATAACTGTTAGCAGTTAGAGTTGAATGATCCTCGATAATTTAAATTGCAATAATAAAAGGTTCAAATGTGGGGCATAACAATACTATTATTGTAAAGCCAAATGACAATAAAAAAAAGAAGATTTTAACGTATGAGCAAGGATTTAAAAAAAAAATGCAAGATGTACATAAGTAAAGAATGTGAAATAAATGAATTTAAATTAAGATACAATTCATAGAAATAATTCAATGTGAGCACAGTCTAATGAAAATAACCAATCTTTTACTTTTTTTAAAAAATAATTTAAAACTAGGAATTGTTCTGATATAAACAGGTAATTTGTTGATCGAATTAGGTGCAGTTATGGTGTAGAAATGAGTATATTTGGAACTGTGTGCAAACGGAACATTAACTAGAAAGTCTATTGGAAGTGTTGCCAGTACGTTTATAGAATTCTCTCAGAACTTTAAAAAAATAAAGGTGTCTTAGAGGGAGAAACTTCAATTCTTGAAATAGTGGCCAACTGCTAGTGAAGCGAGTTCTACCCGAGATAATTCTTATTAAGTGTTTATGAGCTATCACTAGAGAATCAAAGCTGTTCGCGTAAGCTCCTCCTCAACTTGTAATGCCATATTGCCACTTTGCGTTAGCTAGTCCATAATAAATAATAATTATAACTTTTTTAGATCAATGCGGTTTTAAGAGATACATCTTACGTGTTAAAAGCATCATATATGACTTTAATGCATGAATGTGATCTTTCCAGTTCAAATTGAAATCAATTAAAACACCAAGATGTTTGTATTTGTTTACGTATTCAATTTTAAAGCAATTTGTTTTACATTTTATGTTACTGTTGAAATTTTTGCCGCAAATATGCAGAGGTAAATTGAATCTTTCGCAATCATGAGAATGAAAAAATAGATTGTAGTCAATTAAGACATTACTAGAAGACTTAAAAGTCATCAATTTAGTTTTTTCACTAATTATTAATTTATGAAACGTAAACCACAATCTCAATTTTTGCAAATCTTTTTCTATCTTCTTAATGAATTCAAATGAAGAATTGCTTTGGTACACGAATGCTACATCATCAGCGAAGGCAGTGGAGATGCTATTGAAATTTTGTTTAAAAAGAGAGTTGATGTATATCAGAAATAAAAGTGGACCCAGAACAGAACCCTGCGGGACTCCATTATCAAGAGTACGAAATCGGCTGAAGGATCCATATATTCGGATTCATTGCTTCCTTTCTTTAAGGTATGAGTGAAACTAATTGTACACAGTACCCCTGAAACCAGCATTATATAGCTTGCTGAGAAGCAAATCGTGGTCGACCATGTCAAATGCTTTAGTCATGTCTATGAAGAGAGCCATTGAGGAGTTGTAACAATCAATTCCTTCATATAAGTGGGAGCATACTCTAAGGATGGCATCTTCTATGGGCTTGCCAGATCTAAAGCCAAATTGGTTGACTGCAAAAAAGAGATTCTTTTCCAAAAAAGAAACAATCCGACACTTTAGCAATTTCTCAAAAAGCTTGGAGAAAGTTGAAAGTAGAGAAATGGGTCTATAATCACATACTTTTTTACGACTACCTTTTTTAAAAAGGGGAATAACTTCTGCACATTTCAGAGACTGGGGGAAGCAACCACTAAGAACACTCATGTTAAATAGATGGCTCAATACATCAACTACATAAAATACAACTTTCTTTAGAAAAACGTTGGATATACCATCGCTGGTACACGATCTTTTATTTGCCAAAGACTGTATTAGCTTAATAATCTCTCCCGGTGTAATAGAGTCAAAAACAAAACTATTAGCTTGCGTGCTGTCTTCAAGAAGATCTGCCGCCATGTTACAATGGCAAGTGTTACACGGCTTAGTGGAGGGTTTTAACTTCCAGCGATGCCAACAAAATACTCATTAAATTGATTAGCAATATCGTTTGGGTCAGAAATACAAATACCATTTATCTCTAAATTATAAGTTTCTATAGATTTGCTATCCTTTCCTAAGGTGCTGTCAACTAACCTCCACTCTTCTTTAGGTTTACCTTTGGCTCCTTGAAACTTACGCATATAGTAGTGATCCCGCGTTTCCACAACTTTGGTCTTGACTTCTTCGCATAAATCTTCGGAGTAAATCAAGGATGCTTATTGTCGCCGCTTCTTCGCACTCTACACAAACGACCTACGTGAATTTCTTGGAGGAGGTCTGAGCGTAGATTCCTTAAATATAAGATTGCTGCTGTATGCTGACGATATGATGTTTTTAGCAGAGGACTTTCAGGTTAGGCAACAAATGATAGCAAGGCTTGAAGAGTACTGCCGGACTTGGAGTTTGGATGTGAACTTAGCAAAATCAGAAATCATGGTTTTCGGAATTGTGGCAGATTATCTAGTCAAGAAAAGTTGACTTTCAAAGGAGAAGAAATAATAATCACTTCGAATGACACTTATCTGGGAGTACTCCTCACCCCAAAAATTAGCTTAAGAAAGCATGTTGAAAAAATAAACACGACAGCGAAGAGCAACATAAATGCTATTTGGCAATGCTTGCTGACCAATAGAAATATACGGCATAGTGCGAAGTGGAAACTATTTTCAGCATTCTGCAGAGCTATACCTATACATAGATATTTCCTGAAGCGAATTTTAAAATTACCGGCAAGCACACCGAACTATGCGCTATCAATAGAAAGATGGATGGATGAAGATGGACAATATTATACCATAGACCTACATATAAGGTATGTCCAAAAAACTGTTTTCGATTTGAACGAAGGAAGGTAACCACATCAATTCACTAAAATTCTTCTGAAGAAACAACTATTCTGCTCGAAAGAGATAATTAATATAGGAAATAGATTTGGTCTGCTTTGGATCAGAGAACCTTATCTGAAAGAGAATGGAGCTTAAGAATCTTAGAATTTTCGCATCGGCTGAAATCGGAAGGACGTCAAGAAAAAGTACAGAGAGCAGTTAACAGCAGGCGAATCTTCAGGCATTTATATTGCTCAAGAGGAAAAAAATATCTCCAACTGAATAGAATTATTTGTATCTTCAAGGCTAGATGTGATCTAATCTTCCTGAATAGCAGCAGATTTGGAGGAAGCGAATCTGCTTTGTGTAACTTATGCAATTTGAGAGAAGAAGAAAACATCCACCACTTCTTAGGCAGATGCCCCGTACTGAGGGAATTCAGAATTAAATTTTTCGGAAAATGTATGTTAACTGAGGACGAAATCATCGGTATACTAAACTGAGAAAACACCACCGATTGGGACAGATCGACTAAATACTTAACCGTGGCTATATCTTATAGAAAGGCACCCATCGCAAAATTTAACTATAATAATTGAAAGAAGATCATAACGACTTTTACTTTTTTACATGAATTTAAATTTAAATTTATACTGAATTATCTGACAACCGACTTCCACAGTCTGTTTGTATGTTTTTATTGTTCAAAAGAATATAAAGAATAGAAAGCATATTGTTAAAATGTTGAGAAATAAAGAACACTACTACTACTCATAGTGTTTTTTTTTTATATAATTTGCGCGCACTCAGGGGGTTGTGAATACCCTTAAAATGCTTTAACACAGTGCGGTCGTTAGAAAGGATAGACACAAAAAGTGAAAGAATAGTGTAGTGGTTCGAAACTCATTGGCGATTGGCGTTCAGATAACTGGAGAGATTTGTTTTATTATTTTGCCTTTGCTTCTATGACAACCTGTTGGCATATGCATATCAATTATCCAACAGAGCGAATCATTTTTCCAGCCATATGACCAACCTACTGCCAATATTATGACTTCGCAATAGTCTTCAAATAACCCATCGCAATTGATCGGACTGACTCTTTATTTGATGAGAAATATGATCAATGAAAATCAATGAAATTAGATGTAACAGGTGTTTTCGCAATAGTTAGTGCGAATAATATCAAATGAATTCTTATATAATGCGTGAGTAGTATTCAGGGCTGAATGAAATGTATTTAATCCGATCCATTCCGACGCTTCCGAAAAGTCGCAGAACGATCAGAACGGATCGCATCAAGTGCAACAGTGATAGGTATGAAAGCTCAACATCTAAATTTGCAGTTTAATGGTCTAATCGTGGGAAATGATTTTTTTAAATTGTGTGCAGTGCTTGCCGGATTGGAGCAGATTGGATCGCTTCCATTCTATTCGGCTTTTATATATAAAAAAACGGAAGCGAAGACGTGATAGAACTGCGAAGACTGCTTTTTATTACTATTACAATTCATATTTATTATAATTATAATTAAATATGCCCGCTTTCTTTGACATTTACACGAACACGAAAGTTATCGTACGGTATTTTAGTATTTATTTTAAAAGGAGGGGGATGAAACCTACATCATTCGAAAGGTACTGTGCCATAGATGTACAGAATAAAAAAAGCATGCGCGTATGTAACCGTTAAGTTACGTAAATTCCTCACGGTCGAATTTCGACCACATGCGATACTAGTCTTCATGAGTGGACTAACAGGCAGCACCTCCGGGCGGAGGAGATCGGAGCTCGCATTACGGTCAATAAAGATACTCGTATTTCTTTCAAAATAGATGAGATGTGGTTTCAACAGAATGGCGTCATGTTGACTACGGCGATCGAAACCATCAATTTATTCAAATCACTATTTGGTGATAAGTCGATTCCGAGAAATGGATCTGTCGATTAACCCCGATTACGTAAACTGCTTTTGCACATTTTGAAAATAATTTCAGGGCTACTATCAACAAATGGTGGGCGCCGTGGCGTAAGTGGTTAGTGTGTCGGACCACTACGCATGAGGTTCCAAGTTCGAATCCCAGAAAACACCAAAAAGTTTTTTCACGGTCCCACCTCTCGCGAGCGTCTGACAAACATCCGAGAGTATTGTTGTCACGAAAAAGCTTCTCAAATCGCTGTTCGGATTCGGCACTAAACTGTAGGTCCCTTCCATTCGTGTGAAAAATATAACGCACACAACATGAGTGGTTGCGAGAAGCTAGGCCCTGGCACTTTCAAGAGCTGTTGCGCCAAATATTTGTTATTTGTATCAACAACTGGTCGTTTGCCGAATTTCAGATTAGATTTTTACTCTCTTTATTCTTCCTTTTATCTCAGTTAAGTTCAATCATTTCTGAGCTTTTTAATAATTTAGATTTAGATTAGTTACTATTTGATACTATTTGATACTTTTTTATCTTATTTTTGTATTTAAGATAAAAGGTTTTTATTTGAATTATAGTGCACCTATATGTACATATATAACATTTATTGTAAAAGTATACATACATACATACATACATACATACATACATACATTTTCAATGGCCTGCTAATCCTTCATGAGGGTCGCGGGGGTAGGATGCTCAGGTAGACTCTCCATCCTTCTCGATCCTCCGCCATTGACTCCAATTGATCAGGAGGAATCCCTAAGCGGCTCCAGGAGAGATGTCGGACTTGGTCCAACCATCTATTTCTAGGCCTTCCGCGAAGTCGCCTACCTGATGGCACGGCAACCATGGCGCGTCTTGGAAGCCGGTCTGGGGGCATACGCACTACGTGACCAAACCATCGAAGCATAGATCGTTCCGTTCGGAGAAGTAGCTGCTCAACATTGAGCGCCTCGCGAACTCTGGTGTTGCGCACTCGATCCCTACGAGTTATTCCAACAAAACCGCGAAGGAACCTCATTTCGGCAGCTTGTATCCACGATCTTATTCTTTCGGTCACTACCCAAATTTCATGACCATAGGTGAGAGTTGGAACATACACCGAGTAAAAAGCCGATAGCTTAGCTTGAACACTAGGTTCGGCCTTCCTTATTACAGATTGGCCAAGCTCTCTAAAAATTGATCCAGCCTGAATAATTCTACAAGATAACTCGGCATTGCTCCTCCCATCACTCGTGAATAAGACCCCGAGGTACTTAAACTTATCCACCTGCATGCAGAGTGCACTGAATGGGTTTTTTGGATATGACCATTACTTCCGATTTGTTCACGTTGATCTTCATTCCAGCATCATCACAAACGGCTACAAACCTTTCGAGTGCGCGCTGAAGTTCGGTTTGAGAGGACCCAAGGATGACCAAATCATCCGCAAAGAGCAGATGACTAATTCTTAGGTCTCCCACTTTGAAACATTCCCCGCCACGGCTGCGCTGCAACATCCAATCCATATATACAATGAAGAGGAGATGTGACAAAACGCACCCTTGGCGGAGTCCAACGCCCACAGTGAAAGGTATTGATTTAACACCGTTTATCCGAACACAGCTTCTACAGTTTGTATATAACGATTGAATCGCCCTTAACAGGGAACCAGCAATCCCATATTCCTGCAGAACACTCCAGAGTTTCCCTCGAGGAACCCTATCATATGCCTTTTCCAAATCAACAAAACAAGTGTAGACAGGTTTAGCATACTCCCAGGCCTTCTCAAGAACTATTCTGAGAGTGAACAACTGGTCGGTTGTGCTTCTACCGGGACGAAAACCGCACTGCTCATCCTCCAAACTGTCCTCAACCACAGCTCTGAAACACGTTTCTAGCACCTTAGCGAAGACTTTTCCAGGGAGACTTAAAAGGGATATACCCCTATAGTTGGCGCAATCTCTTTTGTCTCCTTTTCTAAAAAGAGGAACTATCACCCCCATTTGCCAATCACCAGGTGTTTCACCGCATTCCCAGGCCACTTTAATGACACGCGAGAGCCATTGAACTCCCTCTTTACCTAAAGCCTTGAGCATTTCTGGCCGAATTTCATCCACACCAGCAGATTTACCAACTTTTAGCGCTTTGATCGCCAAAGTTACTCCCTCTACCGTAGGACTACATTCCGCCCAACTCTCGACCATAGGTCTGTCATCTTCGGTGCCCTGTTCGGGATTGAGCAATTCTGAAAAGTGCTCGCTCCATCTGCGTAAGATGTTCTCCTCATTGGAAAGAAGTGTACCGTCTTTGGATTTGACTCCTTCAACAATATTCTACTTTTTTTCCTCTGAGTCGGCGGACGGTCTGCCAGAACATCTTATTTGCAGATCTGTGGTCACGTTCCAATTTCTCGCCAAACTCCTTCCAAGACTGTTCTTTCGCTGTTTTCACAGCTAATTTGCAAGTTCTTCGCGCCTCAGTGTACCGATTTCGAGAATCGGAGTTCCCCAAGTGAATCCACACCTTAAAGGCTCTCTTCTTCTCTCTGATGGCTTCTTGAACTCCGGGCGTTTTAAACCAAGCAGTTCTTTTCTCACCACCAGCCGCCACACCAAGCCGCTTCACTCCACAAACATCTCCCGCAGAGGCAATAACCGCTGTTGAAAACAGTTGCCATTCTTCCTCTACATTTGATGGAACTGTTGGAATTCGTTTAAACCTCTCATATATTTGCCGCGCAAATGTCTCCCGTATCTCATCGTCCTGTAACCTCTCCCATCGTATGCGTGTAACCATCCTTGGTTTACGCTTTGGTAGGGGAGGCACTCTCTCGCTAAGATACAATTTGCACAGCACTAAGTGATGATCAGTTGACAATTCGGCCCCTCTCAATACGCGAACATCACAAACCATTCTCTTCAGACACGATGGTACCACAAAGAAATCGATTGTAAAAGTATTCAGTAGTAAAATAAAAGCATAATTAATTAAATCATTAAATGAAAGAACTGACTTAATTACATAAATGGTTTGTTAATTTTCGAAGAATCGGTTAAACTCGATACTGGGATGACCGTAAGTCATACGTGCTACGTGATATTGCAATCTAATATCCTTAGGATTTTTTATCTACTCGTGTATTGTCATTCCAAGTGGTTGAGATTTTCCTTTCAGAATAAACAAAAGCCACAACCAGCATACCATTGTTCAAGCAATATACGAGTAGAAGAACAGACAGGTATTGATTGTCATCACATGCCAAAGGCACATGTAGTGGTTGAAATCCACACACGACGAGAAAATCCTTTAAGGACTATTATATTTCTTTTCCAGAAAAACGTCCCCTCTGTTGTCTGCATACATCGTAATAATGTAAAAATAAGTTTTCATATCAGAAGACAGTTTGACATTATAGTAGAAAAAATAGGTACGCCTCGCTTAAACTTTCGAACTCATAAACGATACTTCTTCAGGCGGAAAAATATGTTGCAACCAGACGACACAGTATCCTGTGATGCAATAATTTTCACTTAGGATTTGAAGGATGCGGATACCTTACGACTACAATTTACATAAGTGTCACATAATGTTTGGATGCTAGGTAAACGCCCATTTGGGGTGATATGCTATTTACGTGATAGTGTCTACTTTACATACATATAAGGACAGCAGCAAATTTATTGCAAATTACTCACCTAGGACATCAGATTATGTAAAGTGACAAAGAGAAATCATACTCCCAATATCAAGAGGGTAGCTCTGATTTTTAATTGATTTCACTTGGAAGTACAATCTAAGGTACCATTGCTAGACTAGGTGGTGGGAAGCGGATCAATGCAATAGAATGAGAATTGCTATGTGACTAATTAGACGGTGCAACCTGACTTGGGGCATAATAGCTCAATCTCATTTCCCAATTAATTGACGTTTCCTGGAACTCGCACTATGTAGAACATGTACGAGTACAAGATGCCATGCAATAGCAAATTATAGTGATGTGCTGCATTTCAAATTTCATGATACACAGTTAAATGTACGTAAATGTATGTACATATATATCTACGTGGGTGGTGAAGTGGGATTTACTCTTTGAATGGTCCTGGCGGGAACCGTTTGAGAGTACTCTTGTGGGTGATAAATGAATACCAAAATGTGTGCGGATATATAGTGAAAGTTATGTGAGTGGATTCGGCAAATGAAGTTGGCCAGTTTGTTGTGAAAGAAAATTAAGGCTTTTTATTGGACTGCTGGTGTTGACTAAACTTATTGTACTTGAACTTTGCTTTTAAGTATAGCCTCGACAAGAACACTGATGTGGCAAGGTAATAACAAAGACAACCTCCGTAATCGTAAACGTAACAGTTCTAGTTTCCAATAAATTCATAACATGTACGTATCGCCTTTTGACGCCCCTTAGGCCTCGCGTCCCTTTCTTTTTATCAGTTTCTCAATCGGTTTGTCTAACGTTGAATAGCAAAGCCTAGATCTCAAGAATTAAGGGTTTAGTCGGTAGTTGAAAACTGTAGATACTTGGTTACCTCCTTTCCCAAAGATAATCCCCCTATGGTAATGCTATGGTAATGGTACACGGTACCTTCGAATATCACGTGAAGAAGATAGGTCTTTTGGCAGAAATCTGCAGACTATGCCTGAAAGGCACTAGTTGGCAGATGAAGAGGGATGTTGAGCTATCACTGGTTGAAAAACCAGACTGCCAGCCAGCGATAGCACGAGGATGTGAGGCTAAATAAATAGAAAGTATCCTCGGCCAATAGCCTAGTAGGAGAGGGAAGAAAATAAAGAATTAAAAGTACATATTTTCGCACTTAGTTACTTACTTCAGTGGCGCTACAGTTCGGGGTGAACCTGGGGCTTAACCATCAAGCCTCATTTAGCTCGGTATTTAGTTAATTGCTACTAGTTGCGTACTCCAAGTTGGTTGAGGTCCGTTTAAACTCTCTAGTGCGTCGTCCCTTTGTGTTATTATAGATTCGAAGACATATTTTCGTACAAAAGGCACGTGACTGGGATGTGCAGATGGGGTAGTTAGTGACTGGCCCCGGATATTGCCAAACCTGGTAAACAAGGGCATCCTTTGTTACCAGGCCTGAAGGGAGTTAGTATGCGAGCTTCTGGTGGCCGGTCGGTCTCGCTCGACAGCCGACCGGGTAAAACCCGAAATGGCTACGAGTTCCCTGACAATGGTCTCGTGAACCATTACGGAGTCAAGGGGTAAGCGCGCTATGCACCGATAGGGGCATAGACGGATTCTCTGATTTTCGCCAACGGCATGCACTTAGGATAGGCACATGTAATCTCTCATTGCTCACAGGGGAGGATTTTGAGCTTGTTGGTGAGGCTGTTAAAAGTCAACTAAATATAGTTGGCGTTTCTTCAACAAAGCAGAGAGGCTCTAAAGCTGTAAACCTTTCGGATGGGTGGAAGCTCTTTCTGTCCATCAATGCCTGCTCAGGCGGAAGTGGTGATACTCACAAGTCCCATGTTGAAGGACAGAGTGATGGAGTGGATACCATTGGGAGGGAGAGTTGCGATCTTAAAACTTAAGCTTTAAAGATCGACTATTGGTATTGGTGCAGATATATGCACCAAACCTTCGGTCGGAGTATCCAGCTTCCTTAGATGATTTCGTAGCTGCCTTGAAAAGGTTGCAGATATGGATTCTCTGTCCTGACGGGTGACTTCAATGCTGACGTGTGTGTAGATGTTATGATGTTGGGGAGTGTGATTGGGAGGAACGGTCATCCTCAGCAAAATGCGAACGGAGAGAAGTTGTTGGATTTTTGCTGTGAAAATAGCTTATCCATCATAAAACTATCTTTCCACACAAAGAGTCTTCAGAGGAAGTCGCTGGTAGATTTCTTTCTGGTACCATCGTGCCTGAAGAGAATGGTTTGTGATGTTCGCGTATTGAAAGGGGTCGAACTGTTAACTGATCACTTAATTCTGTGCAAATTCTATCTTAGCGATAGAGTTCTTTCCCTACCCTGCAGTCAAAGGATGGTTACACGCATACGATGGGAGATGTTACAGAACGATGAGTTACGGGAGATATTTGCGCGACAAATATCTGAAATGTTTGAACAAATTTCAACTATTCCATCAAATGTAGAGGAAGAATGGCAACAGTTCTCAACAGCGGGTATTTCCTTTGCGGGAGATGCTTGGAGTGAAGTCGCTGATGGCGAGAAAAGCTTAAAACGCCCGATGTTCAAGAAGCCATCAGAGAGAAGAGAGTCCTTAAGGTGTGGATTCACTTGGGGAACTCCAATTCGAAATCGGTACACTGAGGCGAGAAGAACTTGCAAATTAGCTGTGAAAACAGCGAAGGAACAGTCTTGGATGGAGTTAAGCGATATTGGAACGTGACCACAGTTCTGCAAATAAGATGTTCTGGCAGACCGTCCGCCGACTCAGAAGAAGAAATTTGAATATCGTGAAAGGAGTCAAATCCAAAGACGGCACACTTCTTTTCAATGAGGAGACATTTTACGCAGATGTGGCGAGTACTTTTAGAATTGCTCAATCGCGAATAGGGCACCGAAGATGACGGACCTATGGTTGAGAGTAGAGCGGAAAGTAGTCCTTCGGTAGAGGAAGTAACTTTGGCGATTAAATCTGCTGGTGTGTATGAAATCCGATCAGAAATGCTCAAGGCTGTTGGTAAAAAGGAAGTGCAATGGCTCTCGCGTATCGTTAAAGTGGCCTGAGAATGCGGTGAAACACCAATACATAATTTTGACGCAACCTAGCCTGGCCTACTCCGAACCATTGGTGTAGTGTGCGTTTTATTTTTTGCACGAACGGAACGGGCCTACAGTTTTGTGCCGTATCCGAAGGGCAATTTTTGTTTTTGTTTTTTTTAGAAACTTTCTCGTGACAAAAAATACTCTCGACATTTCTTCTGAAGCTGTCTAGGAATTTCTCCTGATGAATTGGAGTCAATGGCGGAGGAACGAGAAGGATGGCGAGTCTACCTGAGCATCCTACCCCGCGACCATCATAGAAGATTAAGATTGAAAATGTATGTACTCGTATCTATGTATGTTAGGAACTGCTTTAATTCAAAAAGCCTTCCATTGCCTGTTCTTCTCTGAGGACGCGACTATACTCGTAACTTTTACTTGCAGGATTTATTCACGTAAGTTACTTCTGAAAAACTTACATGTATAAACGGTTTATAGCTGTTTATAGTAAGCTTTTTCGACGTACCTAAGCCGCAGCAATTGTGAAAAATTTAATACTCGTATATAGTCGAGTCATTTTATGCAAATCGTTCTCTATAGAAATCGTTTAGAAAGCGTCCCAGTAGTATCCTATAATGGTGCTGATCTGTGTACTGAGAGTTTCTGATCCAACCTAAACAATTTTTTTTTAATAACACACATTTTTTTTATTTACACGAAACGATAGGCTTCCCAAGATGTTAAACATTTTAGTGTGATTCGTGCTTAAGAGAAAAATCTTAATTAATATCGGCCAGAAGTGTCAAACAGCTATTTCGAATGCATTTTCTAATAGAATTTAGAGCCGACTTTTGGAATAGTATCGTTTGGAATATATGTACGTGTCACTATCGATAGGGACTAATAGGTTTGAATTTTCTACTATCCATGGACTTTATATTCTCATCTTTGCTGTGCTTTGCCATGCAATCAGTTCCTTACTTTCTGGTTTGGATTTGTGTCAACATCGAAAGTCTTTTATGTTTTCATTTTCCGTTTTCTTTAGTGTCTGCTCTATATACATATGTACACACTTTTGTTTTTGGATCCTATGCTTGCTTGTAGTGATTTATTATCAATAAATCATCAATATGATATAAATATAAATTTTTTTCGATATAGACTACTACGTACATATTACGAGTATGTAATGGTTGTAAGTAGTTTTCGATTATTTGGATGATTTCCTTTAGCAAACTATGAAATATTCTTGGGTGGGTATCTAGAAGAGATAATAATATATAATAGAAATCGTTGGCAAAAGCTCTTGGTAGAATTTATTGAAGTAACTACTCATCCTTGTGTTGCAGTGTCCACCATGCAGGGGGCTTTAAGGCTTTTATGACTGTGAAATTAATCAATATTACACGTTTACTCCGCGTTCATGTTTTATTTTGGATTAGGTTTATCTCCATGTTCCCCAAACCTGGAGACGTGTCAAAGTGGTTTTCATCCCCAAGGCGGGCCGGCGAGGACATGAATCCGCGAAGGATCTTAGACCCATAAGCCAGGGGCCTTATTTTGTATTGCGTTTCTATAGCAAATGTATACAAACTCAATTTCCAATTAACTTAATTGACGTTTGATAGATGTTTTGACAATCTAACTGTCGGAAATATTTGATTTTGAGTTGGAAGCACGTACACCCAATCCGAGAACCATACAAAATACCAATTCATTTTAGAATTGGATTACATTTCCGAATGGCAATCCGAATCCGAAAGCAGTACAAAATAAGGCCCCTGTCCTCCTTTGTTTTGAAAACTTTAGAACGTATCCTAGACTTCCATATCCGCGATAACCTGAGTTCTCCACTGTCGAAATCCCAGCATGCGTATCTCAAAGGGCGGTCCACAGAAACTGCTCTTCATGAGGTCGTGTGTACAGTGGAAAAAACTCTTCACTACAAAGAATATACTCTCGCCACATTTCTTGATATAGAAGGAGCCTTCAACAACATTTTCACTGAATCTATTCAGGAATCTCTCACCGAGTTAGGTGTAGAAAGCTTTATTAGCCAATGGATAGTTTCTATGCTCAGTACTCGTATAATCCAAGTAACACTAGGCAATAGTAGTACAACTAAGACGGTAAACAGAGGAACTCCACAAGGCGGAGTCTTCTCCCCCTGCTCTGGTTAATGGCGATCAATAAAATCTTGGTGCGACTTGATAGGGAGGGTTTTAAGGTGGTTACGTACGCGGATGATATGGTTATACTAGTATCAGGAAAGTACCTCTCCACGATAAGTCAACTCATGGAGAGGGCGCTGGATATGGTACACTCATGGGCTACAAGCTGTGGCCTCGGAGTAAATCCGGAGAAGACTGAAATGATGCTGTTTACCACCAAAACCAAGGTACCTGCATTCTCGGCAGGTACGTGGGTATCACAGGACCAATGAGGTCTTGTCCAACAGATGCTCTCAGTGTGATCCTGCATCTGATCCCTCTCGAACTACACATCATAGACACAGCTATATGCAGCGCAGTCCGGCTCAGGGAATATGGATGCTGGACCACAAGGCCATATGGTCACGGCAAGGTCCTGGAGACGATTCCAAGTGAACTGGTTGCGCCCTCTGCCGACTACACGATACCCAAACTCAACTTCAGAAAATCGTTCTTAGCAAAATTCCCTTCCAGAGAAGAATGGAAGATCGGAAGCGTTACCTGCAACTATGATATAGGGATATACACGGACGGTTCGAAGATGGACTGCGGAGTCGGCGCAGGCATCTTCTCTGACCAGCTGAATATATCAAGGTCCTTCCGTCTCCCAGACTCTGCTAGCGTTTTCCAAGCGGAGCTTCTAGCGATTCGAGAAGCCTGCCGCCTGCTTAACAATCTCCCAGCATCTAACCACAACATCGCTATTTTTTCGGATAGCCAGGCTGCCATCAAGGCCATTGATGCAGTCTGCATCTCTTCAAAACTGGTAGAGCAATGCCGGTTTGAATTGAATCAACAAAGCACTCACTCGAGAATCACTCTCATCTGGGTCCCAGGGCACAGCAACCATGAGGGAAATGAGCGTGCTGATGAGCTGGCCAGGCGAGGGTCCGCCCTTAACGGCTCTCTAGCAGAAAGAGTCGACATTCCGCTTGGTGCCGTTAAGGGGTATATTCACCTTCACTTCCTCCAGCTAGCCAATCGCGGGTGGAACAACCTCACAAGCTGTGTCATATCTAGGAAGACGTGGCCCAGTTTCAACAAACCCAGGTCAAAAGAGTTACTAGGCAAACCAAGACCAGTTATTGCCAAAATCGTAGCTATTATCACAGGCCACTGGCCAGTTGGAGACCATGCGGCCAAGCTTGGTATCCCCCACAACACCTTTTGTAGGAGCTGCAAGGATATTAATGAGAAAGAATATCTATGTCATTTCCTTTGCAGATGTCCGGCCCTGGCGAGGATCAGACAGCAAACTCTTGGCAAACCCTTCTTCGAGGATCTGAGAGAGATAGCGGACAAGAGGATTGGAGAATGCATAACATTGAGGTGCATAACATCGGGGATTAGCTTTCGTATATTTAGTCAGACAATTCACAAAATTTATAAAAATCATCAATTTTAAGTTACAAATACAATGGGATCCATTTTCTCTAGCAGTATAAACTGTAACTGCAGTTTAGATTGGATTATATTGACAGTAAATATGTACATGCCTTCAATGCACCTAGTGTGGTGCATTCTATGAAAATATCGTTAGATACACAACGATTATCTGTTCCATCACCAAGTCGAAACCCATCGATCATCATTGGCTTTAATCTGTAATTGAGAATCTGGAAGAAACTGCAATGGATTATCCTGTAGCATTGTCTGGGACACGAATGTGGAAATAGTGCTCGTATGAAGGACGCATTTTGGTGTAAAGACTCGTACAAACGTGAATAATATGGTGAATTAAGGTTCATAACAATTGTGAAGACATTCACACTATCCAGTTCCAATCAAAACATGTAGAAGTCGGTAATGGTCCAAGCAGAGAAGCAATGTTGTATCAGGGACTCTTGATGCACTAAATAATGTTGGTATCATCGAGTCGATACATAGTATGATAGTATCAATGTTTTGTCATACCATGTACAATATTAAATAAATACAATACATTGATGTACCGACTGATTACTATGCTGCTCGCTGCAATTCTTCTTCCTTTTTCAGCAAGGTTATGATCCGAAAATAAGGGATCACAACCCTCCCACTTCACCGATTTCAACTGATTCGCCTGTGGGGTTCGCCTATTTGACCTCAGAAAATATCGATTTTGGATCACTCGGTTACTGAGGCCAGTGAAATGCCAATGTCGTCGCATTTGTGTGATCCAGGCGTTTATAGGCCTGCCTTTCTTTGGAACGTGCATTGATATTGCCTTTTTAACAGGATTCAAATGATCTCTTCTTTGAACGTGGCAATACCAGCTGATCACCTAATATGGTGCCATTCTATGAAAATATCGTTAGATACACAACGATTATCTGTTCCATCACCAAGTCGAAACCCATCGATCATCATTGGCTTTAATCTGTAATAGAGACACTGGAAGAAAGTGCAATGGATTATCCTGTAGCATTGTCTGGGACACGAATGTGGAAATATGGTAGTGCTCGTATGAAGGACGCATTTTAGTGTAAAGACTCGTATATGAGAACGTGAATAATATGGAGATTTAAGGTTCATAACAATTGTGAAGACATTCGCAGTAACCAGTAGCAACCAAAGCGTCTCGTTGCAGAGATGTAGGATCCCCACTTATGATCGCTCCATCGTCAGCAAAGAATAACTAATGTACCTTGGGGTCCATCACTTTAGTTTCAAGCAGATAATCAAGGACTGTAATAAAGGGCAAATGATCTAAAACGCTTGCCTGGTGCACCTCAATTTTGATGGGAACTCTTCGGTTACTCCAGTGGGGCATCTTACTCTTGTCTTTGCTCCTTCGTACATATCCATGATCATCTGTACATAGGTTTCTGGAACCCCTCGATGTCTAAGCGCCACCCATATCAGATCTCGTGGTTGTCTGTCGAATGCCTTTTCAAAGTCAACCAATACAATATGCAAATCCTTTAGGGAATCACGATGCTTTTCCATTATGATCCTTATACTTTGGATTGCATCTGTGGTTGATTTACCCGCGACAAACCTGCACTGATCATCAGACAGCCGTATTATTTTTCGCAGTCGGTCACCTAATACCCACTCAAAGATCTTCATGGTGTGTGACATCAGCTTGATCGAACGGTAGTTATCACAGTTTCGCGTATCACCTTTCACTTTATATACAGGGAGGTCTTACACCCTAAGTACATATTCACCCGACTATTGACGCACTACTTTAACGCTGGGACTTTCAAACGTCATGGAAAATATTGTTCCTAAGAGTACGCGGAAAATTGATTAGGTACTGACTAGAGATTTAAATACACTGCACCGTTTTGCATCTGAGTTTGAAGTAAAAACTAACCCTTAACTTACTTACTTAGGTGGCGTTACAGTTCGGGGTGAACCTGGGCCTTAACCCGCGATCTAATTCATTCATTCATGGTTTCAGGCAACAGCGATCTACGGGAGACTTGATTAATTTTCGATCTGGGGATTTTGATGAGTTTTGACATTACTATTAGAAGAATTCAAAAAGTGAGCCTCACTTGTCTGTCTGTCTCTTTTGCTTTAAAGATTACATCTGGGGTCCGTGGGGCCAAATAAAGCGGTACAAGAGCCGATTTTGGAAAGATTTAAATTTTCTTAAAAAAGCCTTTAACGATTGCTTTTAGACTTCATATTAGGTGTAGATAAGGCATATGTTACCAGATCAGGTTCCCAGATTTTTACCCATAAATTCATGTAACGATACTTATTGATTAGTTTTCAAAAAAATTTACCACTTCTCAGCTATTTGTCAGCCGATTTGATTAAATATCAATATTTAAACAAAGTATTACATGCCGAACGACAAAGCATTTAAGTTCTTGAAAGTTATAAAAAAAGTCTTTTTTTTCTATACCCTATCCCACAGGCTATATCAATTTTGATAGACAGAGTGTAACATAAAGAGATGATGGAGATCGATCTCATGACGTATGTATAGTACAAACAGCTAAATGAACTGAGCTACGTATATATGTACATATGTCTGCCCGCCCATTTGCAAGCCTTTTTAGGCCTTCAATTTTGCCTAAAAATGTAAAATTTCACATACATACATATGTATGAGCTCCTGACAGTTCAGAGCCGGATAAGTGTGAACGCGTAGTATATCCGGTCCTCATTCAATAATTTTTGTTAAGGGGAACACAGGACGGGAATACAATTTTGGTGTTATAAAATTCTTCATTGATACGAGGGCAAGGTGAAAAGTTCTCGGCCTGACGCAGAGATAGCGTTCCAATCAGCAAAAAAATTATGTTTCCTGCCTGGGTGCACTTCTCATTAGTTCGTATGACAAGTTTCAACTTGTTCTCTCAAGTAGTTTGTTTACACGAATTTTTGCAGTAGACGTCTTGCATGCTTTTCGTTAAAATGGATAAACTTGAATATCGTGCGATTATAAAATTCTTCGTTTTGGATGGGTTAACCGCTAAGGAAATTCATCCAAAGTTGACAAAAGTTTACGGGGACTATGCTTCTTCCATGTCAACCGTTAAAAAGTGGGCAGCTGAATTTAAACGTGGTCGCACGTCCTCGAAGATGACCCACGTGAAGGACGGCCAAAAACCGGAATCACACCCGAAACCATTGAAATGGTGCATGATATCGTATTGGACGATAGGCGAGTGAAGGTGAGTGAGATAGCTGAGGCTGTGTGTATATAGGAAGAGAGGGTGTGAAACATCTTGCACAAAAACTTAGGGATGCGAAAGCTCTGCGCAAGATGGGTGCCGCATTTGCTGAATGCCGATCGAAGGCAACTGCGCAAACGATTTTCGCGGCACATCGGATCCGACCGATTTTGTGCGGCGATTTGTCACCATGGATGAGACATGGGTCCACCACTACACGCCAGAAACGAAACAGCAGTCGAAGCAGTGGGTGGAAGCCGGTGGTTCAGCGCCATAGAAAGCGAAGTCGATCGCATCTGCCGGAAAGGTCATGGCCAGTGTGTGATTACCTTGAGAAATGCAGAACAATTACAAGCGAATATTACTCCAACCTTCTTGACCAGCTGGATGCCAAAATTCGCCAGAAAAGAGGCCTGGCTTGAAGAAGAAAAAAATCATCTTTCACCAGGACAATGCACCAGTACACAAGTGTGCGTTGGCGATGGGAAAACTGCGGGATTTGGGGGAACGATTTGCTCGGCCATCCCCCCTATTCACCTGATTTGGCACCCTTAGACTTCCATCTGTTCCCAAACTTGAAGAAATTTATTTCTGGGAAGCGCTTCGCATTCAATGCAGAAGTTGAGAGGGCCGTAGATGTATATTGTCACAGCCTTCCAGACTCTCACTTCCGAGAAGAACTACTGATGTTGGAGAAACCGTGGACTAAGTGTGTTGAAGTCAAGCGAGATTATTTATTTATTTATTTATTTCATCTACTAGCCTTAAGCTTAACAGATTACGAAATAATGATATGATAAAAATAAAAAAGAAAAATAAATTTATAATGACTTAAAAAGATAGAAATGAATAAAGTTAACTACAAAGAAAAAATATAAGATAGTAGGCATAAATGAAATGGGTAGCAAATAGGAACTTAATTACTAAACAAGCTCAAGACAATGTTTTTGAAGCACTCTCTTGACATATTAAAATCAACATATTTACATATTTCATTAAAAGACTTAACAGCTCTAGAAATTGGCTCATTCTGGCCATAGCTTGTACTATGCGCCATTTGTAAAAAGAAATATCGTACTCTCAACGCCCGTTCTGGAGCTTAAATTGGTAACATAGATAAAATAACAGGACTAACGAAGCGGTAACACAGAACGTCTCTTACAAACATGATATCGTGAGTATGCCTTCTAGACTTAAGGGTCGATATACCTAATAGTAGGCATCTTGCATTGTAAGATGGTTTAAAATTCCAACGCATTTTGTAGAAGACGTATTTTGTAAAGCGCCTCTGCACTCTTTCAACACGATCGGAATGAGTTTGATAAGTCGGGTTCCAAATAATATCAGCATATTCAAGTATCGACCTAACCATGGCAATGAAAAGCGATACGAGAGTATGAGGATCTGAAAAATCTTTTGAGTTCCTTTTAATAAAACCAACCAGTGAATTAGCTTTCGTTACTATGTAATCCACATGTGATACAAAAGTAAGCTTTGTGTCAATAAGGACACCGAGGTCTTTTATTTTATGAACTCTTTCTAAGAACGTATTTTCGATACAATAGTTAAACGAAAATTGCGTTCGAGTTCTTAAAAAAGAGATAACCACGCATTTTTTAGCATTTAGCTTTAAACAATTAGCGACACACCAGTTTGATAAATTGTTAAGGTCTGTTTGCATTTTTATGCAATCATCCAGGCTTTTTACCTCTGAAAATAGCTTGATATCATCTGCGTATATTAAGCAATTACAAAAGTCAAAGTGTTGAACTATATCATCAATAAAAATAACGAAAAGCAGGGGACCTAAATGGCTACCTTGGGGAACTCCAGAAGTGCAAGAGATTATTCTTGAGCAGCAATTATCGATGAGGACTTTTTGAGTCCTTCCAACCAAAAACGAAGAGATCCACCTCAACATTGCTGAGTGAATCCCAAATTGTTCAAGCTTCATTAGCATTAACTCGTGATTAACGGAGTCAAAGGCTTTGCTAAAGTTTGTATAGATGGCATCAACCTGACCTCCATCTTCGACAGCATTAATTACAAAAGATGTATAATGGGCTAAGTTAGATGATGTCGAACGACCGGGAACAAAACCATGCTGGAACTCCGATATATGTTCTTTGATGTGGAAATCTAACTTGGTCTTAATAATACTTTCGAAAAGCTTTGGTATAGCAGATAGTTTGCAAATCCCTCTATAGTTTTCAACATTGTTCTTGGAGCCAGATATGTAGATAGGCACCAAAAAGGAAATCTTCCAAACATCAAGTAAAACACCAGACAATAGCGACGTGTTAAATATTCTAAGCAATGGTTTACAAATAGAACTACCACAGCCTTTTAGGATTATTGCAGGAATACCATCAGCGCCTGGCTTAGGGTTTAAGGCAACCCACAGCACACTCAACATCGTGAATATCCAAAACTAATTGACCAATATCTATTTTGGACATCGAACATTGTTCTATGCTGGACGGTATAGTTGAAGGAGAAAAAACTGACTCAAATAATTGAGCGAATAGTTCAGCAGATGTAAGAATATCGTTGGGTACAAAGTTTTTGTAAACCATTTGCTTCGGCAACCCAATAGAGCATCTCTTATGGTTTATAAAAGACCAAAAAGATTTGGAATCATACTTAAGTTTATTTTCAACGCTAATAATATAATTATTATATAAGAATTTACTTAACACAGTAAAATCCTTTCGCAAATTCCAGAAAAGGACTTTATCGGTGTTGTTTCCCGAGTTTTTAAATCTTTTATAAGCTTTATTTTTTAAATTTTTTAAGTGAAGTAGGCGTCTATTGTACCACGGATGCTTGGATTTATTTATCTTTAATGAGTAAGGAACAAAATCGGAAAATCCGCATTTAACAAAGGCAACGAACCGATCGTACATATCGCGTAGACATAGATTTTCAAATTCTGCATCCCAATCGAAAGAGTTAAAATATGAATTTTAACCCGCAAAATTACATTTCGAAAAGTTAAAAGAACTATGTAAACTTGGTTTCACTTTCAGATAATTATAAAATTCAAATTCGATTAACAATTGTCTATGATAAATCGAGTTATTTAAGAGAGAAAAAATAAAATCATTTTTTAACTGAAAATCCCAGTCTTTCATTGTCAGGCCGAGAACTTTGCACCTTGTCCGTGCCCCAGTATGTACATATGCATATGTGTGTATACGTATATGTATGAGGATGATGTAAAATATTCGATACGGATCACAGTCTTTTTTTTTTTTGATTTGGAGGGGTAATCTTCAAAAGACGAAACTCAGTACGTCCTGAGTAACAGTGTGGGACTCTTACCCACTAAACCCCCCTCCCACGACCGCCCCATTCCCCGCGGTACTGCCGCCAAGCATTTCATCGCGGGGGGGGTTTTAGTCTGATGTATTCGACTAGTGCATGTTTGCATTATCCTGCTCAGCATTGATTGTATTTCGCCGGTCTGATTCTTTCCTTTCCCTTTCTAGGGTTCTTAGAATCTTCATTATGCGCATTGTGCTCCCAGCGACTGCGTCCCATGCCTCCTGGCTTTTGAGCATTTCGCCAACGATGTTTTCTGGCGTCAGTGGATGGCCGAGTTCACTCCTTAGTGCATTCCTTTCGTCGAGGAATCTTGGGCATTCAAAAAATATATGTTCCGCGTTTTCTACGCAGTCAGCGCAATGCGGACAGTAAGGGCTATTGTCGTGTTTATACTTATGTAAGTACGAACGAAAGCATCCATGGCCCGTTAGGAACTGCGTTAAGTAGAACTCAAGTTCTCCATGTTGTCTGTCGAACCATGGCTGGATTTGGTGTATGAGCCTATGGGTCCACCTGCCTTTCTCAGAAGCATTCCAGCGTTCTTGCCATTCTCTTAGGCTTTCTGCTCTATAGAGCCGGTTTTCGCTGGCCTCGTTTCTTTCTCTTCTTGCGCAGTACTGACGTTGCTGTTCTACTGCCAGGATATCTACTGGGAGCATTCTCGCTACCACGCAAGCTGCATCGCTAGAAGTAGTGCGAAATGCGCAGCTAGCTCTCAATGCACATATTCGATACACAGATGTGATATGTGATCTGTATGTTTTAATTGCCATGGCCCCGGCCCAAATTGGTGCGGCGTATAGGATTATAGACGTAACCACTCTAGCCAGCAGTAACCTACGGCTATGTCTTGGTCCTCCTATGTTGGGCACGATACGCGCGAGTGCGGCACTTGCTATTGCACCTTTTCGGCCTACATACTTAAGGTGATCTCTAAATGAAAGTCTCGTATCTATCATGACACCTAGGTATTTTATATGCGGTTTAGATGTGATTTCATGGCCGCCGACTATAATGGTGAGAGTTTCTACCTTCTTCCTACTACTTATCAGGACTGCTTCAGTTTTATGCTCCGCCAGTGTTAGACCAACTGAGGTGAGCCATTTTCGTATTATCCTTATTGTCGCATTGCTTATCTGTTCCACCTCCTCCAACAGTTTAGCAGTGACAATAATGGCGATATCATCAGCAAATCCCACTATTTTTGTTTCTGCGGGTATAGGAAGTCGCAGTATACCGTCATACATAATATTCCAGAGCAAAGGGCCAAGGACTGAGCCCTGTGGTACTCCGCCTGTGATCTTATATTCCTTGGGGCCGCGGTCTGTATTGTACACCAAGATTCTGCACCTGAAGTAGTCAACAATAACGTCTATGAGGTATTGTGGAACTCTCATCCTTCTGAGCGCTTGTAAGATGTGACTCCAATTTGCCGTATTGAAGGCGTTTTTTATGTCAAGCGTTATAACCAAGCAGTACTTTTTGGAACCGCCTCTCCATCTTCTTCCCTGTATAGCCTCTTGTGCCGTTTTAACTACCACATTGATTGCATCTGTTGTTGAGCGCGCTTTTCGAAAACCGTATTGGTGTTCTGAAAGACCTCCAGGTTCTTGAATTGCTGCCTCTACCCTGTTACAGATGATTCGCTCCAATATTTTGCCAGCCGTATCTAACATACAGAGCGGGCGGTATGATGATGGTTCATTTGGTGGTTTCTTACCTTTGGGAAGAAGTACTAGGTTTTGCCGTTTCCACTGATCCGGGAATACTCCTTCCTTCAGGCACGAGTTGTAAATGTTAATAAACATTTCTGGGCTTACTTTTATAGCTGTCTTGAGTGCTTTATTGGGGATACCATCTGGTCCAGGTGCTTTTTTATCTCCAATTTTATTGCAAATCTCGATTATTTCTTCTTTGGTTACCTCTCGGATTGTTGGTGCCTCTACTATTGGATCATCCGAGAATGCGTTCTCTTGTTGTTGAGGAAATAGTCCGTCCACGATGTTGTGTAAGAACTCTGGGCAGGTGGAAATCTGTGGCTGGCACCTTTTCAATTTTTTCATGACGATTTGGTAGGCTTTGCCCCAAGGATTTTCGTCAGCTTCATCACACAGCTCGGCGAAACACTTCCGTTTGCTCTTTAGTATAGCTGTTTTTAGTTCCTTTCGAGCCACCCTGTAGTCTTCTTGCAGTTCACTGGAGACGGCCCTCGCTCTAGATCGCGTATACGCCCTTCTCGATCGATGACACTTGGTACGTAGATGCGCGATTTATTCATTCCACCAGTAAACTGGGGGACGATGTTCCATAGCCTTTCTTCTCCTCATTGTGGCGTCACATGCCCGTGTAACCTCATTTATGGCCTGCATTGCTTTACTGCCCGCACGTCCCGTCAGTACTGCGTTTCTGTTGAAGATACATGTGAATGCTTCCACGTCGAAAGAGTCTGATTTCCAGCCTTTTTTCTGGGGTAGCCTGGCGAGCGGTGTTTGTCTTCTTGCTTCCGGCAGTACTTCACATATTATCGCCTGGTGGTCGCTATGAGTATAGAGGTCACTGACTTCCCACTTTGTTCTTCCTATCAAGGAGCTACTTACGTATGTGATGTCTATAATAGAAGCGCCGCTTCCTCTGCAAAACGTGGGTTTATTTCCGCTGTTTACTAGTACCACGTCTAGGGCTGTAAAAGCCTCCAGTAGGGATCTTCCGCGTCTGTTCGTTTCTTTGCATCCCCATTCAGCGGCCCATGCATTAAAGTCGCCAGCAATGATCGCCGGTTTTCGATCTAAAGCATCGTTTACGAGTTTGTCCAGCAGCTCTTCGAACTCTGCTATCGAGAGGCTTGGTGGTGCATAGCAGCTATAAATATATATTCCGTCGATTTTTGCCCATATAAAACCATCTCCTGATGTTGGCATTCTCTCTTGGAAGGCGGTTTTCCCACAGGTCCATATGGCCGCTTTTCCCGTAGTGTCCGTTATCCACGCGTTTGCATCGAATTCTTTGTAGGGCTCACTAAGGATTACGACGTCTACTTTTTGTTCGCGCACAGATTGTATGAGGAGATCGTTCGCAGCTTCGCAGTGATTGAGGTTGAGCTGTTTTATCTTCATATAAGGTGTTTTAGGTCTCTCAAGGCTTTTTGGAAGGCTGGGCATTTGCCGCTTCCTGTGACATGGTTGCTATTTGTGTCCTTTTTGTCACAACACAGCAGGCATTTTGGCTCTAGGGCACACGATTTTGCGGTGTGTCCACTCGCACCACATCTAATACACCGGTCAGAGTAATCCACCGCACTTTTGCATGCTCTGGCAGTATGTCCGAAGTCCATACATTTGTAGCATTTTGTTGGAGTGATTTTTTCCCGTATTCGGCAGACCACCCAGCCAATGCGCACTTTGCTGGCAGTCATCAGCCTCTCAGCGACTTCCGCTGGCAGGCTCACTGTCGCTATCTGTGTCCCTAAGTAAGCTTTTCGCAGAGACTTTGTGGCACTTGTTCCGACATGGTACTCTTTGGATCCCTCTAATTGCTTGGTTAGGGCTTCGCAGATCTCCTCCTTCGTTGTGATTCCGTCCAGATCTTTGACTTCTATGAGTACCTCGTGCGTTAGGGTTTTCACTTCCGCTTCTGTTCCCAAGGCCTTTTCCACGGATGCATGAAGCTTGGTCGTTTCCGTTGTTGGGAGGCTCCTTAGTTTTAAGAGTAGGTCTCCTTTGGCCGTCCTCCTGATTTGGTTGACATTTTGGCCGAGCTCTCTCAATTCAGGGTTGTCCTTTACCTTGTGCAGCATTTCTGCATAAGAGAGACCATCCTTAGCTTTAATCACTAAAGCATCTGGGCGCGCTTTCAGCCTTTTTTTGGTACTTCCTCTTGGCTTTTCCCACTATTCGGCTTTCGCGTTATGGGTTTCCACCTGGACGGGTTTTTCTTTTCCTATCGGGACCACGGTCTTTTTCTTCTTCGCGGCTGGGAGCTGCTGGCTCGTAATTTTGCGGATCACAGTCTATCGCGGTGAATATGCACCAAAGTATACCAAAACCTCCTCAGCTTTAGAAAGCAGTAGAAAGAATGGATGAGCGAACAGACGTGAAAAACAATTTAGGGAAAAAGGTAAAAAGGCAGGTAAAGTAAACGAAATTGAATCAACAACCTTGCGAAAACCACAAGGTGCTATCGCTATGTGACAGAAACTGAAGACTGCAAAGCAACGGAAAAGGAACTTACTTACTTACTTAGGTGGCGCTACAGTTCGGGGTGAACTTGGGCCTCAACCAACAAGCCTCTCCATTCCTCCAGTTGCGCACTCCTAGTTGGTCGAGGTCCCCTTGAACTTGTGCGCGCCACCTACGGCGATGATTCGAAGACTCTGTGGGCCGGAGCGTTGGTGTCCATTCGCTCTACATGTTCTAGCCATCTCAGACGTCCAATACGCAGTTTTTTGACTAGGTCGATGTCGCTGTACAGCTCGTATAGTTCGTGATTGAATCTTCTCCTCCAAAACCCGTCAACACAAACGGGACCGAAAATCTTACGAAGAATTTTTCTCTCGAAGCGACCAAGGATATCTTCATCCTCTTTTAATAAAGTCCATGTTTCAGCGCCGTAAAGCAGGACTGGGATGATCAAGGTCTTATATAGAGTCTCCTTAGTTCTTCGAGATAGGGCAAAAAAACAGCGATTGGCAAGAGTTATTCTTCGATTGATTTCTACGCTGATTTTGTTAGTAGCAAGTAGCAGAGCCAAGGTAGACAAAGTCCCTTACTACCTCGAAGTTATAGCTGCCCACGGTGACGTTTTGTCCAATTCGTCGGTGTTGGTTTTCCCTTCTAGTTGACAGCATATACTTGGTTTTACCCTCGTTTATCGCCAAACCCATTTTGGCAGCTTCCGCCTCAATGCTTGCAAAAGCACCGGTGACAGCCCGCTGAGATCTTCCGATAATGTCTATATCGTCGGCGTATGCAAGCAGTTGTACAGACTTGTAATAGATTGTGCCTCCGGTGTTGGCTTGTGAGTTCCGCACAATCCGTTGAAGTACGGAAAAGGAACGATGCACCCCATATGATCCAAGCTGAACTTGAAGCTGAAATTGCAACACTACAGATTTAATACAACCCTGAAAAAGACAAATAGCGCATTCCACTCGAAATCTTGAGATCCTGTCGCGAACATACGGCCAAATTAGTGGACCTGCTTTTTGATGTCAGCTGGACAAAAGCGCAATACAATGGATCTATAGGTAGATGCAATCGTGCATATTTTTTAGGGTCATGGCTACGCTCAATTGGCGTAAGGGCACTTCGAGCAAATAGATCTCTTGTCCCACAGGTACCTTTCAAGAAACATGACCACAAATTCAGAAGTAAGTCAAGGTTATTTGATGTCGCCAATACTGTTTTCTATCCTAATCGACCAAATTCTACACAGCTCAATCAATGGAAAGAGATGATGCATTCACTGGAACTTCAATGAACATCTTGAAGACTTCGATTACGCAGACGAATTTAGATTTCTTTTAGTATAATACTCAGATATGCAATCCAAACTTGAGAACCTCTAAAAAAAAAAGAAAACAGTGGGTAACAAAAGTAATAAGAACAAACGCAAATAATAACTTTTGCTTCATGATAGACGATGATGAGATGAGATGAGCAAGTCCACTCCTTCACATACCTAAGCAGTGTTATGTCGACAAGAGACATCGAAAAATAGAACACCTCACACAGAATTAGCAAAGCTAAAGAACACTGCTCACAGCTAAGCAGCATATTCGAAATCGAAAATTTAAATCTTTAAGTCAAATGTTATCTTTGTTCTCTGTTATCCACAGGCACTGGGGCGGGGCTGTACGGGCCCAGAACCAGATACTCAGAATTACTGGGAATATTTCCCAGTATATTTCAATCTAGACATGAGATCAGATCCAAACGAGATCAGATCCAAACTGTTATGGAAATACCTTACCAGGATCAACAAACTGGGAGAGGTAAATAAAGTAACTCTCTATTGGATACCAGGTCACGTAGGAGTAGAGGGTAACGAAGCAGCTGATGAACTAGCAAGAAACGGATCAGACACGCCGTTCCTTGGACCAAAGCCCTTTTGTTTGAAGACTTAAGGAAAGAGGAAGAGAGGGCCAAGGATTGGGACGATATCTCCCAACTAAGAAATGGGGAAATATAACCAGAAAAGAAGTAAAATCTGCCTAAAAGTCAGCAAGAACTCACTTCGCATCTTGACGGGCATGTTAACGGGCCACTGTAGACTCAAGAAGCACTTCAGGAAACTGGGAATAGAGAGAGACGGACACTGCAGATTCTGCAGGGACTTCGCAGAAACACCAGCGCACCTTCTCCACCAAAGAAGAAATCACTTAGGTGCATACCTCTTATCAGAATTGGATCTACCTTCACTGGATCCACTCAAGATACTCCGGTTCATAGCAGCTGGTGTACTGGAGGAAGTGCTCCAGACCGAGCATATCATCGACTAGAGCCTCCGTTTGAGGGGCACAATAGATCTGCTAAAGCTCGCAGTGCATTTGCACCTCACAATAATTATATATCTATCTATCATCTATCTCTGTTCTTCTGTATGGCTGTGAGACCTAGCTGGCCACAGAACAACTGATAAATAGGATTCAAAGCTTCATATTAAAGATATGGTGGCTAAAAGTTATAATAGCGAACTATACAAAAAGTGTCATTTGCAATCAACAGCTGAGCACATCAAGCTCCGCAAATAGAAATAGATTGGTCACATGCGTTGAAAATGTCCTGATAAATTATGCGCCAAGCCTTTGACTGGAACCCTTAAGGAAACCGAAAAAGAGGTCGTGCGAATATAACATGGAAAAGAACTATACGTAAAGAAAGAGATACAACAGGTGTTTCGTCAAACCGATGTCATTTTGCTAATTAAGTATATACATACTCGAATTTGAATTCTAACTGAAATTAATGTAGGTATTTGAATTTGGCGCCTCTCGGCCATCTTTTGAACAAAAATGTAAATTTGAATTTAGCGCCTCTCGGCCATCTTTTTTTTGTAAAATGAATTGTCAAAAGAAAGTTGAATAAAAATCTCTCTCTTGTACCAACCTTCGAAGCAATCGCGCCCTTTTTTTTTTAAGTCGTCCCGAAATATTTTTTATTTTTGGTTGTTAATTTTTCTTATTGTAAGCTCAAGTAAGAGCTACATATTTGCAAAAAACCTTGTGAATTTTCATGGCGCCCGAGCAGGGACATCTTAACTAGTTTAAATGAGTTGTTAACACGAAGCGAAAAATTGTTCCAATTTGGTGGAAGTGTCCCCAAAATCGCCCAATCTTAGGACCAAGAAGCCCCTCAAGACATCCAGAGCGTTCCTGTTTAAAAGGATCACCAGTCAGCGATCGCAGCAACACATCTTCTGAAGCCTTAGCGCTCCAGTCATCATAAATGCACACAAACTGCAACTGCATGCAGTGCAAGAGGGAGGTAGCTTCAAGGGAAGTGTCTTCAAACAAAAAAGAGGTAACTGTGGCAAAAATCGAAAGTGCATCCGTCTAAAATATTAGCGAATTTGCTAAAGTCATTTTTGGTGCTCCATTCAATTGGTTTGTTAAAGTAAAAACACTTTCAATTCTTGTCGTTGCATTTATTTTATTGTGACATTCCTTAACATATGTATTGGTAACACAAACAAAGTGCGCGATTTTGAACAAATTAAGTGAAATTTATTGATTTTCTTGTACAAGAGTGCTATAAAAGTTAAGTTAGCGACAAATAACTGCACTACCATTTGCACGCCAGAAGGTTTCGATTATTAATTATTAAAAAAAAAAAATATATTAATTATTGCTTCGTGAATAATAAAGGTTTGGAAATAAACTAATTTTTCAAAAAGTTCACGATATTTCAATTGCTAACCGGGGCAAATACTCGGAAAGCTAGTTTGTGGATAAACTAAATCCATTTTAAAGAGCGCACATTTTTTTTTTTGTTGCAAATCACTTTCCTTAAATAAAATGGCGCCAAAATGACAGGCTTCTCCAAACGAGAATGAAAATCTTGAGCAATTAAAGCATCAACGGTCGCTAATTAAGGCTAATATTCTTCGGACTAAAACGGCCATCGAACAAAAAACAATTTCGCTAAACTCGGCCGAATTAGAATGTCGATTAGATATATTAAATTCATATATCGATCAGGTCATGATCTGTCAGTCGGACATAGAATCGACTGATCGAAACGATACTTTTCGCGGGGAGTTAGAAGACATTTGTGTTGGTGCGAAGTCTTTACTTGTGGCAATGTTGAATAAGAAGCGTAAATCTAGTGCAGTTGAATGCTCATTTAGTGCCTCTCATCACTCACGACTTCCGAAAATGTCTCTTCCCAAATTCAGCGGAAAATATGCTGATTATAAAAATTTTATCAGCCTTTTCGAAAATTTAGTGGACAACGATCCTACGCTTCCAGATATTGAAAAATTTAATCATCTGATTTCATGCCTGTCCGGTGAAGCTTTAGGAACGGTTAAAGCCTTTCAAATCACCGAGCAAAATTATCCGAAAGCTGTGGCTAGTCTGAAAAAAGTGTATGACAATAATTGCTTAATCTTTTTTGACAATGTTTCAACACTTTTTGATTTACCAGAAATCACTAAGCCATCGGTGTCTGCATTACGCAGCATGATCGAAACAGTGTCTGCAGTCTATGATTCGCTACTATCTTTGGGTGATGAAAAGAATATTACAAATGCGATCATCATTCATTTGGTTATGTCGAAGGTTGATCCAGTCACGAGGGCTAAGTGGGAGGAGCAGTTAGATTATAAAACGCTTCCCTTATGGAGCAACTGTGAAGCATCTCTTAATAAAAGATGTCAGCATGTTTCTGCTGAAGAAGCGTCAACATCTCAGTCCAAACAAAATGATAGGCAATCCAAACCGAAACATGAGTTTGGTCGTCAAAAGAATCAACGGTCTTCGTTTTCGTGTGCAAGCACAGAACAACAGCAACAAAATAAATCCAAATGCTTGTTCTGCAAATCAAGTGAACATTTTATAACCAAATGTCAGTCGTTCAATGCACTCCCTATTTCCCAAAGGTTTGAGTTCGCAAAAAGGGTTCCGGTTTGCATTAACTACCTCCGAAAAGGCCATACAGTATCGAAATGCAAATTAAGTCGGTGTAGTATTTGTAATCGCTCGCATCATACGTTGTTACATCAATATTCAACAACATTTAACAGTGAGCCACAACCTTCGACCTCCCAATCCATGCACGCGTCTGCATCTACTGACCAAGTTATCCTCGCTACTGCAGTTGTACAAATTAAAGGCAACTCGGGCGAGTATTCCTTAGCTCGAGCCTTACTTGATTCTGGCTCGCAAATAAACTTTATAACTGAAGAACTTGCACAGAGATTGAATCTTCGGAAAGAAGAAAAATCATTAAGCTTGCTTGGCATTGGGAAAGCAAACACTACAGTCATAAAAAATTGCATGCAGTAGTAAAATCAAGGTTGAATAATCATTCCTTCTTGGCAGATTACTGGGTCATGAGCTCAATATCAGCATATCAACCTGATCATGCTATAAATACAGCGAATTGGAAGATTCTACGCAATATTGAACTGGCCGACCCTTGTTTCTACAAGCCACAAAAAATTGATTTGTTGTTGGGAGCAGAAACATTTTTCGAATTGTTGTCCGTAGGCCAAATAAAGCAAGGTCCTAAATACCCAACCATTCAAAAGACGTTGCTTGGTTGGATAGTATCAGGAAAATATTCCAAATGTTTGAATTCACATACAGGAATTTGTAACATGATATGCCAATCCGATGAACTGCCGTCTCTGGATAAAATTGTTCAGAAATTCTGGTCGTTGGAGGAGATTTCCGGAGAATCGAATAAATTTCTCACACCAGAACAACAAATGTGTGAAAATCATTTTGTTGAAAATACGCAACTTTTGCCGAAAGGTTGTTTTGAGGTCAAATTGCCATTTAAAGCGCCTCCTTGCTCGCTCGGATCATCGTTTGAAACTGCCAAACGTCGGTTACTGGCACTCGAGCGAAAACTATTAAAAAACGACGAGTTGAGAGCTATGTACATGGAGTTCATGAACGAGTATCTCACTTTGGGACATATGTCACCGATAAAAAATGAAATCCCGACTAGCCCGCACTACTTCAATCCGCATCAGTGTGTCTTACGACCGCAAAGCACAAGCACCAAACTGCGAGTTGTTTTTGATGCTTCGATTCGTACATCGACTCAAAAATCGTTAAATGACATCTTGGTGGCCGGGCCAACCATTCAAGAGGAGCTGTTCTCGACTTTGCTCCGTTTTCGTACGCATAAATACGCCATAACGGCGGATATTACGAAGATGTACCAACAAGTCCTTATTGCTGAAGAGCATTCGATTTACCAGCTCGTAGTGTGGAGGCAGCATCCGTCTCAACCACTTCAACATTTTCGACTAAACACGGTTACATATGGCACTGCGTCAGCGCCATTTCTAGCAATACGGTGTCTGAAAATGTTAGGCGATGCACACGAAAACTCTCACCCGGAAGGGTCAAGGGTAATTCGAAGAGATTTCTACGTCGATGATCTTCTAACTGGTGCCGACAAACTCGAATCCCTTAAAACCATACAAAGGGAGGTACAACAAATCTTACAAAAAGGTGGGTTTCAGTTGGCGAAATGGTATTCGAACTATCCAGAGTTGTACAACACAGAAAGTGCTGAAAGGGAGATTAAATTTAACGACTCCGATTTCACAAAAACTCTAGGAATCCAGTGGCTACCGAAAGAAGACGAATTCCGCTTCAATTTAGACGATAATTTCCATGATTTACGAGCAACGAAGAGAAACATTTTGTTAGTTTCAGCTCGCCTGTTTGATCCTCTTGGATTATTGTGCCCCAAAGTTACCAAATCAAAAATCTTTCCTGAAGAAATTCATAAACTAAAATGAAACGTCGCACTTTCATCCAACATACAGAAGCTCAATCCATTTATGTATGAATTTAAAGAAGATGATTGTTCATTCTACCTACTTCGAGTGGGAGGACGTCTTTTACATGCACCAAATGAATACGATGCAAAGTTTCCGCTACTATTGACTAAAAATACGCATTTTATAAAAACATATTTGCGGTATCTGCATATAAAAAACCACCATGCTGGGCCCAAAGCATTGGTCGGGCTGCTTCGGGAAAAGTTGTGGCTAGTAAATGCTCAAGAGCTGTGCTGGAAAACTGTACAAAAATGCGTTCATTGCTTCAAGTATAAGCCAAAGTTGCTGAATCAAATCATGGGAAATCTGCCAGCAGACCGACTCAGAGCACTACGGCCCTTTCTTATATGTGGCGTAGATTTTTGTGGTCCTGTATATACCTCTTCAAAAATTCGTGGCCGACCACCATACAAAAAGTATATAGCTGTCTTTGTTTGTTTTACCTCCAAAGCTGTACATTTTGAATTAGCAACTGATCTTTCTTCTGACTGCTTTATTCTCGCCCTCAAAAGGTTCATAGGTCGCCGAGGGATTCCGAAGACGATGTACTGCGACAACGGGACGAACTTCGTGGGAGCTCAGAGGAAGCTGCAGGAGATTCGCGAGCAGTTCGAAAGAGGGAAAGGAGCAGTTCTCCAATACGCAGCAGAGGAAGGGTTCAACTTCGCCTTCATACCACCAAGGGCTCCACATTTCGGTGGCCTGTGGGAGGCCGCAGTGAAGTCCGCCAAAACGCTGCTACATCGCACAGTGGGGAACGCTCTTCTAACAGCAGAGGAGTTGTTAACCGTGCTGGTCGAGGTCGAAGCCATCCTCAACTCAAGGCCGATCGCACCCCTAAGCGCAGACCCCAACGATGGCGAAGCGTTAACACTAGCCCACCTTCTAATAGGCGGCCCATTGCGAGCCATGCCGCCGGAACCCGTGCCAGAACATCAAATGCGTTGCTTGAGAAGATGGCAACTTGTCTGCTATCTCAAGCAGCAGTTTTGGCAGAAGTGGTCAAGGGACTATCTGCTGGGCCTTCAGGTTCGCAGCAAGTGGGTGTTGGAGCAACCCAATCTCGTCGTCGGAGAGGTCGTCGTAATCCACGAAGAAAACGTACCTCCGCAGCAGTGGACAATAGGAAGAGTCGTGGCGGTCATCGCTGGGCAGGACGGAAAGGTCAGGGTGGCCGACGTCAAAACTCGAGGCGGGATCGTGAGACGACCAATTATTAAGCTGGCGGTTCTACCCAAAGAAAATTGAAGCCATTAGCCCTTCAACGCGGCCGGTGTTTCGTCAAACCGATGTCATTTTGTTAATTAAGTATATACATACTCGTATTTGAATTCTAACTGAAATTAATGTAGGTATTTGAATTTGGCGCCTCTCGGCCATCTTTTGAACAAAAATGTAAATTTGAATTTAGCGCCTCTCGGCCATCTTTTTTTTGTAAAATGAATTGTCAAAAGAAAGTTGAATAAAAATCTTTCTCTTGTACCAACCTTCGAAGCGATCGCGCCCTTTTCTTTTAAGTCGTCCCGAAATATTTTTTATTTTTGGTTGTTAATTTTTCTTATTGTAAGCTCAAGTAAGAGCTACATATTTGCAAAAAACCTTGTGAATTTTCAACAGGAAAGATATGAACTCAAAAAAACTCCTACCATCAAACTGATTCAGATGAAGAACATTATGCTTCACGAGGAGAAACAGAAACCTTGTAACCGTTTGGAACTAGGCAACTGGTGTTATAGGCATAGATGACAATTTTGTAGATTCTTTATTGTCAACAGTTTACCTGAAATTAATAACAAAAGCCATCCGAAGGGCGATATTTCCCCGACTAACTTCACTTTTGTCACCTTTTAGGCCGCTTTTGACATATGTTAATGACGTGCGTATATAGCTCATTTATTTCCGATACAATGCCCGACATACAAGTAAAAGCTTCAACGCAATCGGATGAGCAGTTTTTGAGTGAAAAATTAACAAACAAACAAATACACAAACTATCTCCCTTTATAATGGTAATACTCGTACAAGATGAAAGATGCAACCAAATTTAACAAATATATTTCTGATATGGAAAGCCGTCTAAAGTTGACATTTTTCCTTAAAAGATGAAGAAATTCTTTTTACTTTGTTGGGTTGCCCTCTAAAAACATAAACCAAACCATAAACCATAGCCTTCAATCAATCATTCTTGTTGAAGCAAGAATTCCATTCGTTTTTAAATTTGTGTCACTAAGTCCATTTGTATCCATGTCTCCATATGACATCATAATTCCTCGATATTCTTCATCATCTCTCCAACATTCCTCAAATTTCACACAAAAATATTTACATCGTCCTTCTAATAATGGAAGTAAGTGTAAGTAAACAACTCTACTCCATCCAAACTATTTCTCAAAACTCATAAATCGTGCAGAGTTGAGTAAGCAATTCGAATAAATGACCTAGAACTCCCAGTCGATTTGTCAACTTTTGTAAAACATCTCATTCCGTCATCGAACTTGAGGAAAAAATTCTTCAATAATTGATCACCTAAGTTCAAAGAAATTCAGCTCAAAGAGTAATAATGACCACTTTTCGCACTGCCACTTGCGGGGAATTCCTACTTCGCTTCGATGAAATTTCGATTGAATAATTAAATAGCAATTAAATTGTTTCATTTTTCGAATTAAGTCCTTTACCACGCCTACCGTCATGAAAACGTTTCAAATTCATTTCGCAATATCAAAGGAGAACCATAACCATAAGTGAATCGTAGCAGCCTGTGGGTGTTTCTCAACCTAGTTTTACTTTATTGTTTCATAGTTGATGGCTTGAATGATGGGACTTCGTTTTGTTTATTTTTGGAATTTCCCATTTTTTTATGCCAAGGACCGACATTTGAAGTCCTTTCGTTCGGTTAGGAGTTCCAACACAATTTGAAAGTGGTTTTCCGAAATTCATTACCACCTCTTTCGTGTTTGCACCCGGGAAAAAGGGTTTCCATTGCTGGTCGTAGAATGTTTATTTTCATACCTTTTACTTGTTTTTTTTGTCCACTTTCAAGATTGCATTCAAATAGTTTGGAATCCTCATCATGAATTATCGATTTCAACTTTCAACATTGGAGGAGGGTAGTGCTGGTTTTTCTCTCCCAATATATAAATTGAAATCAAGGCACAACCACTGAAAAAGGCGAAGTAAAAAATGAAGTAAATACATAGCTGCTTGAAAATTAAATTCCATTCGCACGAGTAGGTAATTGATTTAAATGTTTTCACGAAAATTATAATTTATTTTTGTTAGGAAACTGTAAAGTTTGTGGTAGATGTAGAGTATTCGAGCCAGTGTGGCTGCATTTTCACCGCGAAGTTGCCATTGTTTCAATTTACTAATTGACTTTTCACCCTGACTCCTAGTTAAAGGACGTCGCCTCATTCTGCTATGGGGTTTGCTACAAATTTTACAAAAATTAAAATAAAGAAGAAAAACAAAAACCGCAGAGCGATGTTTTCTTTTGGCCACTGTTCTCCAAAGTTTTGGTAAATCCTAGTGGAACCAAGTGACGTTGAATTTTTTTAAGTTGAACATTTTTATTATTCGTATACACTTTCGTTATACATTTCCACTTCATCCGTTGCTAAAGAAATTTAACTTTATCATCATTAACAAAATTATAGAACGAAAATATGAATTTCGTGAAGGGTGTGGAAAAGCACGTGCCCGAGCTGTTCGCCAATTGCTCGCGGCAAACTTTTAGCTTGCAAGGCAGAACTGTTTTTAAATGGCTCGTGAGCGCCATTGACATGCTCGCACTCGAACTTGCGAGGAATTTAAATACGACTCTGGCTCGCGAGCCATTGGCGAGCAGGTCGCGAACTTTATGCAAACGCTCGTGACCGGTTTTTTGTTTTTAAGTAGGGAGTGCTCTGGGACCCATCGAAGTACTTCGACCTTCATAGTGATCGTTTGTACTAACCCCTTAAGGAAGGCATGTTGCACTAGTTTCCAAGCTGAATCAAAGTTTTCTAATGCAACTTAGGATAGTTTTGGCTGAGGAAGGGATTATGTCAAGTGGGGTGATGAACCCTTTATGAACATTGTTTATTCTGCAGCGAGCGATGGCGGGACATTCACACATTCAATGTGCTCAGCTGTTTCAGTGTTCTCAAGTCTGCAAGTGTTAGATTGACTAATACCAATTTGAGAGAGCAATGACCAACCAGCAAGGAAATCTGTTAAAAACTTTGAATTATGTTTGTTCATTGCTAGAATTTCTTTCGATCTTTTACTGGAGAGATCAATTAATCTCTTTGCGTGTCGTAGACCTATTTATGAGTCCCAGTATGAGCGCTATCCGTGTTGCTCCCAACGATCTAGGTCAGCTTTGATTTGGCTTATAGGCAGGCCGCGAAAAGGTTCCGGACCAATGAATTTGAATTGGGAGCCAGATCTGGCTAGTTCATTAGCAGTCGCATTGCCGGCGCTGCCCTTGTGGCCGGGGACCCATGTAAGTGAGAGGGTGTTGTGTGCAGCAACCTGCTTGAGGGTAATGAGACTATTACAAGCTAATTTAGACTCAAAGCTGACAGATTTGAGATCTTTTAGAGCTGCTTGGCTATCTGATAAGCAGATTTAAAATAGGCACTACACATTCTGGCACCCACAACATTTGCCATTTTTGAGCCCTCGGTGTACCAGTTGATTTGTCGATCGATCTGGGGGAGGTGGGGGTTATTCCAGTCGGCTCAATTTGGGAAGTTGATTTTGATTTGGGCATGAAGTGCGATACATATACTGCTGGTGAGGTTAGCAGCGGGATTTTGTTTAGAATCTTCATATGCCCCGTTAAATCAGAGTCCTTCACATAACAAAGGATATGAAGCTTCAGAGCGATGGCGGCAGCAGTCTTCTTATTTTTCATGTATAAGGGTGGGAGGTCTTATAGGGCTTCCAGTGCCTCTGCCGTGCATGCGCGCGTTGCACCCGTGATACCTACACAGGTGAGTCTTTGTATCTTCCGAGCATGGAATTCTTCAATTTTTCCCACTATATTAGTGAGGCATAGGTAATTATGGGAATGAAATGATGATGATAGGTAGGTCCAGTGAATCATTTTGGGCTTGAGATCCGATTTTTTCAAAAGAGTCTAGAACAGGCCCAGAAGGCCTTAGCCACATTTGATGTAATTTTATCTAGATGTGGCCTCCAGGTGAGCTTCTGGTCTAAAGTTACTCCTAGATATTTGGCTTCACTTGGAAAATTAAGTTGGACACCACCATTTGGTGTTAGTGTCTGGAGATTTCAATTTTTTCTCTTGGCGAATGGAATGATGACAGTTTTTGATGGATTAACTTTTAATCCTTCTGTCTGACACCAAACGCTTATTTTCGATAGGGCATTTTGCATTCTTTCAGTAATAATGGATTCTTGCTTATCTCTTTTATTATGTGTAGGTCGTCATCTGCATAACCTTGAGTTAAAAACCAACATTATTTAGGTCATTTATGAGTTGGTCAACTATAATACAATTAACCAAAGAAGAGGAGATGGAATGCTTCTTTGAGGACAACCTTTAGTACTTTTGATCCATAGTGAGAATTGATCAAGCCTGGCAGAAATAGTTCTGCTACTTAGCATGGAGCAAATCCATTTGGTAGTGTGTTGGTCGAGGCCTTTGGCATTGGCTGCGTCAGTGGTCTGATAGTTTGGAAAGTGAGCCTGTAGGAGTAGACTTAGCATTTCAGTGCTGTTTTCAGTGTAACTGCCATCAGGTTCTTGTAGAAGACTAATGCCTTTACTATGGCTTTTAGAGAGGGCCTTTGGAAGAGCTTTTTGATCCGCTTTAAACTTTCAATCTCATTAGGAACATCACGGTTAGATGGATTAGCATTAGCTTGACAGCTGGTTTCGCTGGCGGATATGATTTGAGAGATTAAAATTGCGGCTACTTCCTCAAGAGTTTTATGGGAGTCAATATTTAATCAGGGATAATTATAGTCACATCTGAGGGTTTCCATGTAGAGGACCCAGTTGGTGCGTTTAGGGTTTCTGTTAATAGTGGTTGGAATCGGCAAGAGAAGAACTAGATATGGTAAGATTTAGTACCTCCCTTCTGATTGAATTTATAAATGTCGGCTCATTGCCATTATTTAAAATTTCTTGGTAAGGAGAGTTTTAGAAGAGAATCACATCTTTTGCTTATATTGCTAATCTCCCAGAATGTGTGACGGGCGTTTCTCGTGACCGGTTAATATTATTATTTTTTAAATACTAACGTAGGTCTAGGGAGCAATACCTTGAATGCAATTATATGATTGCACATTGCACGACGTAAGTTGGAAAGGATAGAGAGAGAGAGAAAGTTATTATTAAAAATTAAATCAAGCAGCATATCGGGAACGGTTAGTATTTAGGAGGCGGGCCACTTGGGAACACCGCGTTGTTGTTGGCATTTTAGTCGTTTTATAAGTTGATGTACTCTACATAGATTTTATTAAAGCTTTTGATAGAGTTATTTAGACTTTAATTTAAGCTAAGATTAAATCATTGGGTTTTCCTTCTTCAGCTAAGGTAGCTTCTCGATTATTGAAGTGATAGAAGGCAACTGCTAAATGTCGATAGTATTACATCTCGTTTAATAAGAGTAACTTCAGGCTTCCCACAAGGTAGTCATCTGTGCCATCATCGGAAAGTGAAAGGCCAGAGCTAGCGCGTAAGTTCGAATGTGTGTGTGAGAGAGTGATGAGTAGATGTAAGTATAAAGGAAAGATGGATGAGTAGGCCATGTCCATTGGTCAGCTGCTAGTTTAGGTCGATGTCGATTACTACGGATTGGGTCAAGATTCAATTCGGTTTAAGTATGATATAAAAGCAGATCGGATTAAAATAGGGTTGATTCGATTCGATCACAAAATTTTCTGAGATCGAGTTAAGATTTGCATATAAATGCTGATCGAATGATCGAGTTTTACAGATAGAGAAAGAAGAGAGAACGAGGATAGAAAAGGAACTTCACGCAAATGCGAAGAAATGTGAAACTCATTCCGCTTTTTCTTCGTTTTAACTCGTTTCCTCAATTTCTTCCAGCCTGTCATTTATATTGTTTTAGGGTACTAAAAGCTCAGGAAACCTTAATTGTAGATTACACTAGATTAGAATCCTTTTTCTCTAACTTTATCAAATTACAAAGGTTTTCCTCTTTGATACTTATTTTTTATTTATCTATTTTTTTTGAACTCGAATAATTTTATTTTGTTTTTTTTTTATGCTTCATCTTTTAATAATGTAAATTCCATTCCAAGGGTCACCCCACCTTTCATTAATAAAATTATAGTAAAACCCATCGAAGTAGCAATTTAAATACTTTTAGTATTATATAATAAATACAAATTGTCACTTATATTATTTTTTGTACCTACTTCAAAACCAATGTTTAAAAATAATAAATTTATAATGTATTTGTATTTATATGAAATATAACTTGTTATGTATCTATCTAAGTATCTATTTATTATAGTTACAACAGAAAAGTAAATCGAAACTCAATCCTCTGTTAATTCGATCTCTCAATCCGGTCATGTAAACGCAGAAGATGCATCATCTGTTGTGTACTCCGTGTGGATGTACGGTTTATGCGCTTAAATAATACGTTTTATTGAAGAGAAGTTTCACTTCCACCATGTGCTTATATGGGTGAGAAACATACTAATTTGTTTTATGTACGTTACATAATAGCTTATTCCAGCTTTTTCCCTATTTTCATTGTAATCTTGTCGGTGGTGAAATACATAGCAAATGACTCGCGAGCACTTACTAGCTGTGAAAATGGCCCGACTTGTAATCGCGAGCATTAATAAAATTAATAAAATCCAAAAAGTACCTGGGTTTTAAAGCCAGAAGAGAAGTTTATAGGGACGAAAATGGTATTATAATAGTGAAATCGTACAAGTGTAAACCCACTTAAGCGAGGTTTATAAAACAAAAGTTAAGAAGCAATCCAAAAATGCTTAAAAAACAAACAAATAATCGTAGTTTCAAATCGTAAATTGATATGGAAAGACCACTTCTGCAAACTGTTAAATGGCGAAGATGACTAATATTCCGCTATCAGGTGACGATGACAGTGGAGATTCCCACCAACCCGATCAGAATGAAGAAAGTGATGTCCAAACCTTTACACAAAAAAGCCGACTACCTTGCCGTCGAACTTTTTGAAGGAGGAGGAGGAGATGAGTTGATAAAGAGCATGCACCAGCTTGTCCTTAAAATTTGACGAAAGTATGCTCGATGAATGGAACCTCAGTATCGTTTGCCCGATCCTGAAGGAAGGAGACGCTCTGAACTGCGCTAAATATAGATAAATAAGTCTCGTCATCATCGCATATAAGATCTTGTTCATATAATACGGGATCTTGTAACACAAGTTGAAAAATTTCGAATAGCACGAATCTATCATCGGCTGCCCAGTCAAATGAAAATATCCCCGCTCCGTTTGCGGAAGTGCACATCTTTCAGTTCTTTTGCGACGTAAGAACCTTACCAAGACGGCGTTACGTGCCGCGCAGAGCACGTAATAATTTCCGAGCTGACATAATTTTAGAAATGATGAGGCCATTTGGTCGATTTGGAGTTTGTTTCATTTTAAGATCAATCGCGGTTAAATGAAAACCCCTTACATATATACGAGTACTATGTATGTAAGGGGAGTACAGACCCACTCAACGCTTCAAGGATTTTCGTAATCATGATTTTATCTTCTCACAGCTAAACATCAATGTCTTCCGATAGCATAACATTTAAATGAAAGTACAATGAAAATAGATTTCCTACAGTATCATCAGATATACCGAAAAAGTATCGGTAAATAGCCGTTTATATAACTTACTTAGTCACAAATGTGTTTCTTCTTATCCCCCCACTGTCGATTAAGCCATTAACCCCTTTTTTGTATCAAATACCCATACCTTGATATAATCAAGATTTACCAATGAATTCATGTTTAACGGACCGTAAGTCCTGCAGAAACCCTTTTTGTATAGTTGATTGCGACCCGAATTGTAACTAAATGCGAATTCTTTGGGAATTATTTACAGAAAAGGACACTTCTTAACCATTTACATTGACATTAAGACATTTGATCAACAAAAAAAAAGGTCGTATAATAGATTGGTTGATTTAAGAAGTGGTAATGTGACTCTTCTCTTTTGTTGCGAAAAAGGCGTTGATTTGCGAATATCCGAAATATTTTCCAGATTCAGAAGTCCGTCCTAATTATTATCTCATTAATACACTGAGAGTTTTACAAGAACAGTAATGTTTTCATTGAATTGGCATAACGGTCGATAAAAGGAAAATACAAACTGTTGGAATATTCTTTCTCATTTCTGATGGAGTGGGTTTTTTTTTTTTTTTTTTTGCTAAGATACAACTTAAGATAGAGATAACTGTCAGACTGAGCTGTCAGTCCGAACACCCTTTTTGACATTTGTTTCAGTATAGTCTGGCAAGTCGCATGAATAGACTCACGCAAAATGCTGGTAAATTATACAAATTACATTAAAAATCTTATAAACTACTTCGTGGACTTTATGGCAAGCCATCCGTCTAACTGTGGATGGATTTCGTACGACATACGTATACGTAGACGATGTCTCGAGGTATTTGCCCTTACGAGATGTTTACCCTTTGCGCTCGTTCTTGGTTCTCTCTGCTTCGTAGGAAGTATGTAGGCATAGTTAATCATTCGAATGTTTCAGACGATGTCTCGAGATATCTCGAGATATTGGAAGAATCGATTATAATCGATTACATCATTCGACCACAGCGGTAACAGTTTCTTACACGTACATTAGGTTGACGCGCTGTTGGCTTTACGTCATATACATAGAGTGCATGTGGTACAAAGTGTATCCACAACACGAGGAATACCGAGCTCTGTTGATCGATTATGAAGACCAACAAAATCACGCAATCTTTTTTATGTTTCGCGAACTGAAGGTCGATTTTCAAAATAAGTTTGAATGATATGGAAACGTTCTTCGGGTGTAAGTCTATTCATAATGATTAATCAAACAATACAATTTGGAAGCTTTTCGAATTGAAAGATCTATCAGTTTTAAAAAAACATCCTTTACTTTACGGGGACTGCCTTCATTACTACTTTGTGTTGCACATTGTGTGTCAATCTTAGTGTAGGGTAAAAAGTATTTGCTATATAATTTCATTTACATAAAACTAGAATTTTTAATTACAATCTCATGAGTAGGTAAGGAATGAAGGTAATCCATAGGCCGGCATTTTTTCGCAAAGCACACCTTTTATACTATTTTAATTCTCTAATCTTAACGTTCGTAATATGGTAACTTTTAACCTGGAGTTTGGATCCCGGAGATACTGGTTAACCTCGGTGTACCTGGTCCACAAATATTAGGGGTCATTCCTTTCATACAGACTAGGGAGAACGGTAGCCGACGTATTTTCGGCGTATTCTGGGATTTTATTCCAACGCAAATCATTTAATTTGAGGCAGTATCAATATTAACGAAAGATGAGAGAAACTTTTTGATTACATCCTAAGTACTAGCCTCGTCCTATGTAACATCGGCGTGAACCTATCTGTACCCAATTTGGTCTATCTAACCTCCCTCCAAACCAAGCGATCTTTAGGAATCACAGCAAGGATGACTGGTCAGTTTGGAAGAATCTGTAACATCCAAATCTCGTGACCGCCTGTATAACACCCATCAACTTTGATGCTTTAGTAAAGAATCTAATAGGCCTAGATGATGCCTAGCCCAATTAGCGAACCAGGAGTCAGACCTAGACCAACGTGGTACAATCAGAAGATTAGATCCCTTCGCAGAGATGCAGACTGCTTTTTAATAAAGCTAAGCAATCTCCGATTGATCAAGATTAGACTTCGTATAAACAGGATCTTAAAGATATCATGAATCTAAACGAATAAGAATCAATTAATATCTTGGAGATCATTTTCTGAGAAATTCGCAGAGATTTGTGAGGCATCCAGGTTCAGGAACTTCTAAGCCGTCAACCCATTCATACCCATATGAAGAAAACTGATCGCTCATTGACCTCCTCCAGTGTTCAATCCCTTGACCTATTAATGGATACTAATTTCCCCAACTGTTGTACCCTGTAAGATTAACGGCAAAAATTATTAAGAGCAAAATTCTTTGGCCAATACGTGGCTTCAAACCATTTAAGTCAGAGTGATCTGATCGAAATTTAGCAAACTGTGGATCTGGTCCTCTTCAGAGGCTGCTTGGATTTAGTCCACATTTCCAAGCTGCGGGCAGAAGTTAATCCCAAAGATTTCAGATCATTAAGTCCATCTTCATTTCTTTTTAAATTTCTTTTAATTAACTAGTGTGAATCATTGCAAATCGTCTTCACAATAAGGGAACTTTCTTCAATATCCAATTGAAGGCAATTGCCCGTGCACTGTCGAACTTTGGAATTACGTCGCTGATTAGCGCATTAATAACCCAGTTACTTACAAACAGGATTAAGAACTGAAAGCTGGGGACGTCACTGTTCGGAAGTTCGTCGGTAGGGGCATACCACGAGGTGATATCCTCTTTCCTCTTCATTGGAACCCAGTGGTAAATGAATTACTTTGGTAGAAAAAAGATGAAAAGACCTCACTTCATTCAGAGATCTTAGCAGAATGCTTCCCCTAAGCTCCCTAAATAGGCCCATGGAATTACTTACTTACTTAGGGGGCACTACAGTACGGGGTGGACCTGGGCCTCAACCAACAAACCTCTCCAGCCAGCACGGTTACGAGCCAGCTGCTCCCAGTTGCGCACGCCAAGTTGGTTGAGGTCCCCCTCCACTTGTTTGCGCCACCTACCACGAGGTCGTCCTCTACTGCGCCGTCCATCCGGGGTGGATTCGAAGACTTTGTTAGCGGGAACGTTGTCCATCCGCTCTACATGACTCAGCCATCTTAGTCGCTGTATGTGAACTCATCTGGCTAAGTCGATGCCCTTGTAAAGACCGTATAGTTCGGCATTGTACCTTCTCCTCCACTCACCGTCTATGCAGACGGGACCAAAAGATCGCTCGAAGAACTTTTCTCTTAAAATAACCAAGGGCATCCTCATCCGATTTTGTCAAAGCCCATGCCTCTGCGCCATACAACAGGACTGGGATGATTAGTGTCTTATAAAGAGTTACCTTATTAGTTCGAGATAGGGCTTTGCTACTCAATTGCCGTCTTTGCCCATAAAAACAACGATTGGCAAGAATAATTCTTCGTGTGATCTCCCTACTGAGGTCATTTGCGGAGCTCAGCATATAGCCTAGGTAGACAAAATCCTTTATTACCTCAAAATTATATCCATCTATTGTGGCGTTCTGTCCAAGACGCCGATGTTGGGTGTCCTTTTTGTAGACAGCATATATTTTGTTTTGCTTTTTCGACCGCTAAACCCATCTTTGCTGCCTCGACCTCAATACTCGTAAATGCCCCATTGACGGCACGCTGAGTTCTTCCGATTATGTCAATGTCATCGGCGTAAGTGAGTAGTTGTACAGACTTGTAAAGGATTGTACCTCCGGTGTTGGCTTGAGAGTTTCGTACAATTCTCTCAAGTACTATGTTAAAGAGATCACATGATAGCGCGTCACCTTGTCTAAGACCTTTCCTGACATCGAACGGTTTGGTTATGTTCTTACCGACTTTGATGGAGCAGCGAGAATTCTCCATCGTCATTCTGCACAAATTGACGAATTTGGTAGGCATGGCCCTGTATAACTCATCTCTATACACGCTATGATAGGCAACTTTGAAATCGATGAAGAGCTGATGCGTATCGATTTTGTATTCATGGGTTTTTTCCAGGATCTGCCGTAGAGTGAATATTTGGTCAATGGTGGACTTTCCCGGCCTAAAACCGCACTGATAACGACCTATCAGGTTGTTGACGATCGGTTTTAGGCGTCCACATAATACAGCAGACAGGATCTTATATGCGATGTTGAGGAGACTTATACCTCTGTAGTTGACGCAGTTCAGAGGGTCTCCTTGCATGCTCCTTACCAGCTCATCTCCTCCTGCCTTGAAAAGTTCAGCGGCAAGGCTGTCGGCTCCATCAGCTTCATTGAATTTGAGTTTAGATATCGCTATCCTCACTTCATTCTGATCGGGTTGACGGGAATCTTGACTAGCATCGTCACTGTTGAATGGCTCATTCTGCCTGACAGCGGAATATTGGTCATCATCGCCGCTTAACAGTCTGTAGAAGTGTTCCTTCCATATTCTCAGCACCAACTGCGATTCTACTACTGTGCTACCATTTTCGTCCCTGCAGGCTTTTGTTCTGGCTTTGAAACCCTGGCATGTTCTTTTTACCTTTTGATAAACCTTTCGAACATCATTTCTGCAATAAAGTCTCTGAATCTCCTCGATCGAGCGCTTCTCATGCTCCTTTTTCTTCTTTCTGAAAGTCGATGTTCCTCTTTTCTTCTGCTCACGTAGAGCAGCTCTGGTCCTTCTATGCAGCCCCGCTTTGTACGCCTCTTGTTTAGCTGTATGAGCTTGCCGGCATTCCTCATCAAACCAGGGGTTTCGTTGTGGTGGCCGAGAGAAACCCAGTACATCAGAGGCGGCATTTTTGATCAATGGAGAGCCATGTTCCTTTGTGAATATCGAGATGTGGGAACCGCGTTCTATCTACGACAAAGTTTCGCCCCGCCGCAAAGTCGATCAGCCTGAGTCCGTTGTCCGAAGTGATGTCGTGCAGGCTGTGCTTTCCCACCACGCTACTTAAGATGTCCTCTCTTCCTAGTTTTGCGTTAAAATCACCTAGGACAATTTTAATGCCGTGGCTAAGGCATTGCTCATACGTCTTGTCCAAGGGCTGGTAGAAGTCATCCTTTGTCGCGCCGTCCTTCTAATGTTGGCTAATGTTGGCAAATTTAGCCTTGGTACGGATAGTCATGAGGCGCTCGTTCACATGCCGGAAACTCAAAACTTCTTGCCTAAGTCTGCCTCCAATGACAAAGCCGCACCCGAATAGACGCTGTCCTTGTTGTCTATAGCAATCGCCGTAGTAGATGTCGCAGTTTTTCATTCTCGTTTTACCCGGCGCATCCCATCGCACTTCTTGGATGGCGGTAATGTAATGTTGTTCGGCTGCGCGTGGTTTGTAGAGGGACCTAACATTCCACTTGCAGACACGAAGATCGTTGTCCTTTTTACGTATGCTTGGGTCGTCAACAGTAAAATCATCCGTATCCGAGGCTGTTGGTTGCTTCGTAACCGAAGGCTTTTTACGTGGTAGGGAAGTTAACCCGACGGCACAACCCCCAACCTGGAGGACCAGATCCTTTTCTTACAACTCCTAGGACGAGGGGCCGGATACAACGATGACAGTAACCCACTTCGGGGATATGAGCGCTGCCATTTGGCCCATTAAGGGTTCATCCGCCACCATCTCTTTTTCAATACCCTGACGTAGTATTGAAAATCCTTACAGATCTCAGCTCCAAGTATGTCGAAGTAGCTCCGGTAAGGTATCCGCTGGTCTGTAGACGTCACCGTTGATTCCATCCATGGAATTAGTGCTAAAAAAAAAAACTGATCTAGTTCTCTTCGCCAAGAAATACATAATTATTCCCTTTGACCCTTCGAAACTGTGTAGTAGATTGGCTCTATGCATCCATTATCAGGCCAGAAGTGACGTATAACGTGATCGTCTAGTGAATGGCCTTGGATAAAGCCGTTTGCGCTGGTATCTTAGCCGAGTACAAATGCGGCCTGTATATGCATTAGTGGTGCTCTCAGAACCACGCTTTCAGAGGACACATGCATTAAAATCATATCCCAGTGGTCCAGTGTACGTAGCGAGCACACCACTATTCCCAAACTCTTAGAATGCCTCCCGCAAAACACCGACTACATACGAGTACATCTTATCACAACTGCTATTCGGCTAAAACCGTAAAACTTCCATCGCCTCCAGACTTGATAAGGAGAATGATCTTAGGTTGCAAAAGGAATCCCTATGCCTTTCCACATTTCATTTCATTTATTATCATTGTAATGCCTATACACTTTAAGATATACGAGCAGTATCTTATAAATTACTGATAAGCTTAGACTGCAGATAAAGCTACAATATTTAATAGAATATACATGAATTAGACAAGAAGGAATTAAGTTCAAATGGATTACAATATTGTTTAACTATGTATTTTGGGATAGATAAATAATTAATTCATTTTTAAACATTGCGTTTTCAATACGTCTAATAGAACGCGGCAAAGAATTCATAAGCGGATAGCATAAATAAAAACTGACGCTCGGAGGTACGGTAAGAGTATCGAGGATGAATTAAGTGGCCAGATCTGTTTGAGGAAGCCATTATTAGCTTTTCACAGAGGTACAGCGGTTGTCGTGATTGCAGGATGTGTGAGAGCAAAGTTACGGTGCGAAACTGTAGACGGCTATCAAATGTCATGTCAAAAATGCGTCTGGAAAAGCTTGACACATGGTCGTACCTTCGTAGTCCGAAAACGTACCTAATAGCATTGTTAAAGGTGACACACAGTGTTCTTCTACTGACAGAGCTACACTTTCCGAAAATGTCGCACCCATAGATTAGTGTTGGTATGACCAAAGTTTTTGCCAGCATAATGCAGGTCTTAACAGGAGTAAAGGATTGAGTTGCCCACAATGTTCTAATTACACCATGAGTCTTTCCGATCGCGGCGTTGATATGGTTATCACAGGTTGCGGTTTAGAATCATTCCAAGGTTTTTAGCCCTCTCAACATATTTAATAGGAGCGTTGTTTAGGACTATAGGACGAAAGTAAGAAAGGTGCAATGGATACCTTAAAACAACTAAGCACTTGGATTTTATAGTGTTTAACAAAAGACCATTTGCCTGTGACCAACGCATAATACTCTCGAGGTCCTCATTGACGCAGGCGGCGCCATGCTCTATAAGGCCAAGTGGGCAGCTCATGTACATTTGTACATCATCAGCATACATATGTAATGCGCAGTGTTTAGCAATGGGTGGAAGCTCACTTATGTACAGAGAAAAGAGTAGCGGTCCTAAGATAGATCCCTGGGGAACACCATTTAGAGTTTCTAGAAAATCCGACTGAACGCTGTCTAATCGGATAGCTTGCATCCTATCCGATAAGTAGGAATGAATCAATTTGACTGCACTAGTGGAAAATTTAAAAAGCCTAAACAACTTATCACACAAATGAGAATGGACAACAGTGTCAAATGCCTTGGAAAAATCCAACAGAACTAAAAAGGTCACCTTCTCTTCCTCGATAGCTGGCCGTATATCCTCAGTAACACTTATTAAAGCCGTGGTACGTACAACTGTGGTTTTTCCGAAAACAGGATTGATATGTCGTCAAGAAATTGCCATTGTTGAGGTGTAAACTCATTTGATTTTGTAATATTCTTTCAAAAACTTTTGATAAATATGGATGAATTGAGATAAGTCTAAACTCGTCACCTTTAGAATCTTTGGGAATAAGAACGATTTTTGCCAATTTCCATTGTAGAGGATATTCCCCAGTTGTCAAAATTGAATTAAATATATATGTGATATATGGGAGTATGATTGGCAATATGATCTTCAAAAATAGAGGATTAATCTCGTCCAGTCCTACAGCTGAAGACTTGATTGAGAGGAGACTTTCAACCACACAGTCTGAAGCTGAAACGAAGTGACTCTGTTGGAGGCGATACAAATGGCCCTAAAACAGAATCTGAAGTGGGTGGAGGTGTCTATTCCTAACACCTTAACAAAAATTTCTCCTTTCGCCTCCTTAGCCATTGTGGCGCTTTCCTGGCACCTATAATGACTATCAAAGAACCCCTATCGTGGCTGAAGTACAAAGGTAAGTTTTCAGTACAATAGCAAGTGGCATCACAAGACACTGCTTTATTGGCAGTCACGCCAATTTCTACAGAAGCTGCATGGACGAGGAGAGGAGCACGTGTACGGCCATCTCTAATCGAAGAAAAACACAACTCTGAGCCAACTTCTTCAATAACCTCAGTTGCCACTCGAACCTAACCTAGGTAACTTTTAAGTTGTCCAGGGGAGACGTTTCGAAGCTTTTCCTCGTGTTATGCGTAAACCAATGTTGAATACATTACCGTATATATGTATGTGTGTATGCTCCTTTGCGTCGTGATAACTTAACTTCTTGCTAAGTAATTAAATTTATTAACTATGAAGAAATGCGCGAAAGTTTTGAATAACTAAATTACTTAATTAGATTGGAAAACGACTGCTGTTTCTGAAGAGATTCTCTTTATGTTCCGATAGTCTTAGAATAAACATTAAAAATTCAGAGATATCATTGAATCCAGAGATATCATGCAGGACCTAGGGAGTACCTTATAATTTGCGTGGTCAACAAACTCTGTGTATTTTGGAAATTCATTAACCAGCACGTTCCTATTATTAATCACTGTGCTGTAAGAAGGAATAGCAGATATAACAATTTTTCTCCTGTCTGTGCACTCAGGGAGTAGGAAACGTACGTGAATGAAATTCGAATAATAACAGCAGGTCAAATAATGGTAGAATCCATGTACCTGAAGTGGGTTGAAGATACCATTTAGCTTACATTAAGTAAAACTTGTTTTCTATTTGTGTGCTGCTTTAATTTTGCGCTGTTTAGATATTGTATAATAATATAATGGGTGATTAAAAGTATACATATATTCGTATATAAATAATTTAGAAAGATACTCATGGAAAAGTGTAAAAATCGATTTTGTAATTATGGATTTAATTTAATCTGCCTTGACACATTTACTACATGCAATCTAATATTTTTAGCGAATAGCTTAAAATGATAAGGGTCCATGTATTGTACGTCCCCTTGGACGTTCAAGCGATATAGTCTTTACCCGTGCAATTATTAGACACGCGAGCTTAATGGTTCATTTTTAACAATGTTATTCAGACATAACTTATCATGATGTTCAACTTTAAAACACGTTAGGAACAGTTATGAACAAGGAGCAACAATTTTATCATTACATTGCTAATGGTCGACATAATCATATGTACAAAATTAATTACAGAGCCGTCCAATCTCACTTCTAAATGTTTTAGACTTAATCTCATTCTACAAAAATAAAAAAAAAAACAAAACTTTGTTAGATTGGTTAGAAAAACATTCACGAATTCAATATTTAACGTCGAGTTTTTTAAAATACTTTGTCTACCGAGGAGTCCCACAAATTCGGGCAATGACACCTTCGCGCATATGAAACGAAGAATGAATTGAGTAGTAAAGCCCTCTCTCGAACAACTAAGGTAACCCTTTACAAGTCTCTGATCATCCCAGTCTTCCTTTACGACGCAGAGGCATGAGCTTATTAATAGTGGATAAAGATGCCCTTAGCTACCTCAAAAAAGGCAGCTTTAAAATCGATAAAAAGGTGGAGGGCAAGGATTTTATTTCGTTTCTAAGACGAGTGAATCGCGTACTTTTTACTAAAGTCGATTAGTTTAAATCCATTGCCTGATGTCTCGCTGCGTAGGCTATGGTTTTCGACTAAATAACCAAAGATGCCTTCGTTTCTCAGCTTTACTTTAATTTCCTTTTAATGTTATGGTTAGAGTCATCTTAGCGCTCTTCTCTGTGGGAGCATAGGTGCATATTAGATAAGTATTGGCGAAGTTAGCCTTGATGTGTATTGTCATTTGATGCTGCCGGAAACTCAAGACATGTTGTATAAATCTGCTTCTAATGACAAATCCGCATTCATATAAGCAAAACCACGGTTTTTTGCAGCAATTGCCGTAGTAAATTAAGCCTGTCCTGAAATGAAATCTTCGTAGAATATTTTACGTGCGCAATATTAGGCTTGTCGTTGATAGACTAAAAAAGTTTGTAAAAAAGAGACATGGAGACAAGTGTCTTACTATATTCTGTTTTATTGTTTTACCACCTTCGGGTTGGTCTCGTATGGTGGATATTTCAGCCAATTTACAAGCGGCTCCATCTTTTATGTATGTACATAAGTATCTTTGGAGTGAAATTTGACACTAAATCCATATATGTAACCAGCATGTTTCTATCATCTATGCGCATATATAGTCTTCAAAATACGGAGCTTTTATAGAAGTTGTACATAAGCCATAGGCGGAATTCTTAGACATTTTGGAGAAAAGTTTTCCTTACAGATGCAGTATTTAATTCTTCTGCAGAAACGCGTTCAAAGATACGACACATACGAAATATGTTTGACAGCGGTTTCGGGTAAATTTATTGGGATTTTCTAATCATAACATAGCTCTGATGACCAGATTTGCGCTATGGAATGCTCGAACGTATAAGGAACGCAGGAGAGTTGAAGTATCTCCGCAAATAAGAGTAAGCTGGTTAAAGTCGAGAGAAGCTGTGCTTAAGCTCTTGCAATAGAACAAAGCACTCAACTAACTAAAATATGGAATTTCGTTCTAAAACTCATGTACGAGTAGAATACATCAGTTGTTTCCTTGAAAGATCCCAGTTCCACATGCTGTGCAAATTAATTTCGAGAAACGCTTTTTTAAACGTAATTATAATTGCATCTATGATTTTTGCGCTGTTTTTCTTTTTTTTTTGAGTATTGGTAAGAATAAATTGTGACAAATATTTCTTTTGGTGGTTCTGAAAGTAGTTAGCAATTTTTGTGGATTTTATAAAAGGTTTGTTGTTATTAAGGAAATTATGTTATTAGATTTGTCCAGACCGCGTCATTGGAATCCAGATATACATAGATATCTCTGTGGAAAAGAGAGCATAAATCGTTGTTTTACAACAGCACACTCTAGCATAAGGGATATTTCGGTTGATGTTACAGTTGGAAAGTCAAGTGCCTCAAATATTATTGCATTGCACAAGGCTGCAGGTCCGATTGCAATGAGTTGAGGACTGATGCTGTTAAAAACGCAAAACCACCTCTCATGATGACAAAATGTTAGTCCGAAACACAGTAATAAATCCTGGGAAGACAAGTGGCGATCTTCAAAGAGACTTGGCGTCGGCTGGTGTACAGGTGGATTCATCTACTGTTCGACGGCGTCTTCTGGAAGTGGGCCACAAGGCAAGGAAAGGCAACCTCCAATTGACCTCATGACTATAATGGGCGAAGAAACATAGATACTGGACTTCAGAGGATTGGAACAAAGTAATTTTTGCAGACGACGGTCATTTCGGGGTCCAAAGATACCGGGTAAGTGTCGTGAGAAGTAGTGATAATGAAAAGTTCCGACCCGGTCCTATTTTCTAAGCCCCTAAACAAAGTTATGTTTTTGGGTTGTTTGCATAATAAATAGCACTAAATATGCTGACGTTTTCACTTAGATGCTCCTGCCTACCATTCGAAGGAAGCTTCCACCCAAAAATAGTATTTTCCAAGAAGATCTTGCTCCATGCCACACAAAAAAAAAATGAAGTAATTCTTCGTGGAGGATAACACTAATGTGCTGGAATGGCGTGGCAACTCGATTGACCTTAATCCTATTCAGGATCTCCAGGCCATTATTAAAACAAGGCTCAGAAAAAAATAAATCGCATGACTAAAAAACAAGCTGATTTCAGTTATTATTGAGATATGGCTCCATTACAAAGAAGCTAAAAATATGTGCGGAGCCTTAATAGCTAAAGAAGGTAAAAGAACTCATTGATGCAAAGGTGGGCATATTAAGCACTAATTCAAAATATTTATAAACATATTTGAAAATTGAATAATAAATGCCAAAAAAACCTGCTTGCCCCAATTAATTTGCAGAACACTGTAACAGTCTGCCCGATTGACACTTTCGTTTACTTCTACTTATGAATGTTATTCTAAGAATAAGCTTCATGTTTCTTTCCAAATTTTCCATAAAATACGTATTAAGCCAAAAATGTTCTGCTTGCTATAGCGTGAAATAAAGCGCCAGGCACCATTCTAATGACATAATACTGCCTTGTCAAAGTAATCGAATAACTTTATGATACTTTATTAAAGGACGAAAGACATGTGCTTAGTCAATAATTTGTGGAATTCCTTTATTTTCCCGGAAAACAATTTGAAAAATTGTTGACAGAAGAGATTTTCTATCTATTGGTATGCGTAATTTATTTACATTCAAAACAAGGTTAAAAATAGAAGGGATTGCTTGTATGAACATCCCCCATAATAGTCAAATTGAAGGAATCAAAGAAAACGATAATATACTCGTGTGTAATACCACTTATATATGGTTAGGACCTGGTACCATTCTCAGGATAATTTCACTTCTGTCGTACTATGAGTCAAAAATGTTTCGAAGAAGAAAATTAAAGGCAAATGCTTCAACTTTCATATTTAATTTTTTGTGTTATCATATCCTAGCGTTTTAGAATGATGCTTGACAAGGCCTAGGAGTTTGTCAATTCTGTGCTGAGTAATTTTGTCGATTTTGAAAAGGCATATGATCGGGTTACTCAAAGCAAACTTTGAAGTGTTCTGCGGGAGTATGGGAGTGATGATTCCCTGTTAAGGGACATTCGATATTTATACACGAACTGCAAAACCTGTGCTGCGTGTAAACGGCTTTAAATTAATAACTTTGTCTGTGAGCATTGGACTCCACAAAAGAAACATTTTTGCACCTCTTCTCTGCATTATATATATGTATGGACTAGATGTTACAGTGCAGCTATGGCAGAGAATGAATTAAATTGGTTAAACTAAGAATCAATCATCTGTTCAGATAAGAAGCAGCGAATCGCACTAAACAAAAAACTTAACGTTCGGTGCCTTACCACGCCTAAAGTAGCCACGGCCTACAAAGAGAGCCTAGCTGAGAAAATCTCTGCAGAGCATTCAATCACAAACGCCAACAACCAGCGAAATCAATATCGCACCATCATCAAACAGGCAGCCGAGACCACTTTGGGTTACCAGCCACAATCGAGAAATCACCCGTGGTATGATTATGAGTGCCCCCAATTGAAGACCATAACAGAATATGCACACAAACGCTGCAGCGCGAAAAAAGAGCAGCAAGAGAGGATTGTCGAAGCAGAAAATTGGAAGAGAAGAAATTCGCGCGCAATAAGAAAAAGGGGCCACACATCCTCTCAGCTCAAGGAAATTGAACAGTCTCGCAGACGCAACAACATCTGGAACGTCTATCGAAAAGCCAAGCAACTGGCAGTTGACTTTAAATCCGAAACGTACGCTCTTCGAATCAACGAGGGTAACTTCTTCTTTCTTTAATCAGCAAGGTTATGATCCGAAAATAAGGGATCACAACCCTCACACTTCACTGCATTTCTACTGATCCGCCTGTGGGGTCCGCCTATTTGACTTCAGAAAATATCGGCAGGCGCGCCGATTTTGGATCACTCGGTTACTGAGGCCAATAAGATGCCGATGTCGTCGCATTTGTGTGATCCAGGCGTTTATAGGCCTGCCTTTCCTACATCGCGATGTCTTTGGAACGTGCATTGATATTGCATTTTTAACAGGGTTCAAATGATCTCTTCTTTGAACGTGGCAATACCAGCTGAGCCAGAGGCGCTCTATTTTTTGTACGATGGTTTCCTTGATGTGAATCAACGAGAGTAACTTGGTCACCAAATCGTAGGGAATTGTAACTGTGTTTAAGCAGCATTTCAAGCAGGTGCTTAACGGGCATCAAATAGAGGGAAATGAGCCCACGTCCAGTCAATGAAGAAGTAGTACCTCCATTCAGAGAGGGACGGTAACGTTATAATGACAAACCAATTTGTTTTAACTCATTAACTGAGATCCCAAGTGTAAATATTCACAACTGCCAGACGAAAATGTCGAGTCCATTATCCTGCCAGACGCAAGCGGAGATTGAATGTCGTTACCAAAATAATCCCCAAATTAGAATCGTATCCTAAAAAGCCAAAAGTTGTGCAACTTTTGCAATCTGTTCATGATTGCTTGCGCTTTATATTACCAACAAACTCTATGTCAATGGAGCAATTAGATCTTGCTTGCTTGCTTTCATTTTCAAAATACTAAACACTCCTATGTGGATAGTTCTCAACAGTAAGATCTTGAAAGACGATTCCAAAATAAAAAACGTTTCATATCTAACTCTTCTGGAAACTATGATTCAAAGTCAAAAAATAGCAAAATAAGCAAAGCCATATGCAAATAATTTACGATACGGCCATTGCAAAGGTCGCTATTCAAATCCAACCATCTGAACAACCAAAATTCAATGACCTTTTTATTCATCTTCGCAGTTTCCACATCATGATGGTTTATTTCACCCATGGGAAGGTTTGTAGATCATTCTCGATTAGTTTATGTAATGGTAGATAGTGAACTTTTGACAAATGGTTCATTAGCTGGAAACAATATCAACAGGTGCAATAGACTGCATCTTTTAATCACATTGGCCTTTCAGATTTTAGAAAGCAGAAATTAGGGATAATACAATCAGTTATCTCAATAACATTCCGCGCACGCAGACATCAACTATCACTATTGACGATTCTGACATTTTACAATTGTTGGGAAAATATGGAAAATACCAAGAAGCAACGATTATTGAGAAATTTGGCGAAACCTCTCAATTCTACATGATTTATATAAACATTGTCAGTTATTATTTAGCTTTGACACATATTTCGAATTATTTAAATACGTATTGCCCTAACGGTGGTGTCATAATGGCAAGGCTATTTTTTTTAAATTCATTAACTGAGATGCCAGTGTTCCCAGATTTTCTAAATGAATTTCCCCTTTTTTTTGTCGCATTTTGGCTTTTTCTCCCCGTTTTTCCTGTCTATTTTCCTCGCAATATTTCCCTTTTTTTAAACAAAGCAAAAAACACGTATTATTGAAAATAAACACGAATTTGTCCTTTTAAAAAAACCTTGCTTTAATAATAATATTTTATTCAAGGAAAAAACAAGAAAGGAAAACTTCCTTCAAAACTTAAAATAATATACGAAACTAACTAAAAACTAATAACAAATGACAAAACAAAAATAACTTAAGGCTTAATAAAACAAATTAGCACATATGTCAATAAGACCACAGCTATTCATTAAACGTTTGTAAACAAAAAAAAACATATAGAACATGACATAATATAATATAATAGATACATATTCAGCCTTATCGAGGTATCCGTTCGGAAAAAATTCTGAAACGTTCAAAATATCCGATCGAAACGCGTATTACCTCCCTAGTATCCGTTTTCGAACAGAAATTATCAACTTGCATTAACGCATGGACTTGACATAAAGCATGAATTTAGGTAGATGAAATTCAAAATGCACAATTCGAAAAACATTTACTTCACCCTTTATATCTAACAACTTTTCCGCAATTCCGTTGCGATCAGATACCTCAATAAGTACTTTAAGAGGTACATCTTGGAATTGTGAAGCTTAAAACATTCCTTCTCAACTTTAAATTCAAAACAATTACCATAGATTTCTTTTTTGCAAGGTCTTTGTTTATAGAATTCCGCAGAGTATAGAATCAAGAAGTTTGTGTCTTAAGAGTTTTATTTAAATTAACAGCAGAGAAAACACGTTCAGCTCCTGCTCCACTGTGCGAAAAACAGAAAATAAATTCTACAAGTTCTCTAAGTTTTGCAACATATCCTTTACATCAGTTATATTTGTTGATAAAACAACCTTCCAAAAGTCTTGGAAATTTACGGAAATAATGTTAGGTATGTTGAAATTTCGAAGAGACCTGTATTCGAGATCAGCTCATTCAATTCACTGTCAGAAAACGTATTTGGAAAACATTTGCATAAAGGTGCAAGAGAAGAAAAAGTATTATATTTGACCATGTTTGGACTTAAAATTCGAAGCCAAGAACGCAAAAAAAAAAAACTCACATTGTTACATGAGCTTTTGGATAGGTTCAGTACGCAATTATAATATATTTTCCAACGCTATTCGGTAAATCAAATCATTCATTGCCAACGAAGGATTATGAATGTTGGTGACTTATCATTATAAGATTTTGTGATTTCGAAAATAAGGTTTCAAATACGCGTTTTCCCCTTTTTTTGGCACAGTTTCCCCATTTCCCCTTTTCCGCTCAAATAGCGCCAAAAGTGGCACTTTTCCCCGCAATCTGGGAACACTTCTGAGATCTCTCTGAGTAAATATTTAAAACTGTCAGACGAAAATATCGCGTCTAACGTTCGCCAGACGCAACCGGAAATTAAATGTCGCTACTAAAACCAGGTGCATAGTCATTTTCCATAAAGCTATTAAATAAACTGAACACATTTTAAATGACTTTTGGAAAAATTTAAAGAAAAAAATATTTGCACAAAATTTGCATAGGTCAATCAGAATAGAAGATATTTTAAAACCATTCGATAGCCGTGATACCAAACCATTTTATTCTTATGCAGATATCATTTTCCTAAAAATATTCATCCTATTTCTTCTTCTTCTCTCGGCTATTTTGCACGCTTCAAATAATTTTCCTTTTTAAAATTTGCACGAACTCAAGGGATTATGATGAATACCCTTAACAGGTTTTTACACAATGCGGGCGTTGGAAAGGATAGATATAGAGAGAAAAAGATTTAGTGTAGTGGTTTGATGCTCATTTGTTTATGCTTCAGAGAGAAACTCTGGATAACCGGGGGGGTTTTTTGCCTTTGCTTCTGATTCCAAGTATTTCTACAGGTTTATTTTGTTAAATTTTGTTAAACACTATTGAACTATATAACGAAAGTGCTGCTATAAGAAAACTTCCTGTACTATCATACACATGTTAAGCTTGTACATCATCGTCTTCTTCGCCATCAGGTTCAGATTCATCATCGCTTAAATATAAGAACTGAATAGTTTTTGTTTAGTTTACGTGAAATATTGATTTGTAAGAACTACAAACACATTGTTTTGTATAGAAGGTACCATTACTTACTTACTTAGGTGGCTCTACAGTCCACGTGGACCTGGGCCTCAACCAACAAACCTCTCCAGTCAGCCCGGTTACAAGGCAGCTTCCTCCAGTTTCACACGCGAAGTTGGTTGAGGTCCCCCTCCACGCGAGGTCGTTCTCTGTGCACGTCCGTCCGGGGTGGATTCGAAGATTGTCGGGGCAGGAATGTTGGGCTCTGTCCGCTCTAAATGACCCAGCCATCTTAGTCGCTGTATGTAAACTCTTCTAGTTAAGTTGATGCCCAGGTATAGGTCGTATAGTTTGGCATTGTACCTTCTCTTCCACTCGCCGTCTATGCAGATGGAATCAAAGATCATTCGAAGAACTTTTCTCAGAGTAGCCAAGGGCATCCTCATCCGATTTTGACAAAGTCCATGCCTCTGCGCCATACAACAGGACTGGGATGATAGGTGTCTTGTGCAGAGTTACCGAAGTAGTTCGAGATAGGGCTTTGTTACTCAATTGCCTTCTTAGCCTTCAGAAACAGCGATTGGCAAGTGTAATTCTTCGTTTGGCCTTCCCACTGGTGTCCCCCCCCACGACATCTTGGTTACTGGAAAGAGCATCGACGATCACTAGAGAAACATGACACGTCTGTTCGAGAGCATCCAATGTTTTGGATTCACCATCAAGGCTGAAAAGTGCATTGTAAAGCATTGCAATGGGCGTACTGAAATATTTGGGACATATCATTGATCGCAATGGTATCCGCCCAAATCCAGAAAAATCGTTCGCTGTTGCGAAGGGCAACATCTTTCTACATGTTTTTAATGGTTTCCAGTCAGACGCGAACAAAATTACTGGAGCTTAGGTGGAAGTCATCATAGCCATATTCACCGGGCTTAGTTCCCTCAAATTATAGCTTATTCCATTTGTTACAAGATCTCTTTATGGCTAGAACTTCAGTTCTTTAGAACATCTCAACAACTACGTAGATCACTTCTTCAAAAAAATTGAAGACTTCTAAGGACGAGGAAGTAGCAATTCATGGCATAAATATTTGAAAATGCTTTTCGGGCGTATGGCTACGGGGGCTGTTTCTAACGCAGAGTATTCCATCCGTCCAATTTTGGAGCACTTTTTCGAGCAATGATGCCCATATGTCACTAACAACTTTAACAATATAGGCGTTCAAGCCGTCAATTGCCGCTGGTTTACCAGCATAAACCATTGACTTCTCATTGGTACCATTGCATCATTTAGGGAGTATGTTATACGAAATCTATTAACAGTTCCACGGAAGGCTTACTCCGATGCATGATGACGTAAGCTATAATAATATTAAATGAAATAATAATATAAATGAAGGGGCGCCGTGCACAGTGGTGCAGTGGTTAGTGTGTCGGACCACTGCGCGCGAGATTCCATGTTCGAATCCCAGAAAACGCCAAAAAAGTTTTTTCACGGTCCCACCTCTCGGGAACGTCTGGCAAACATCCGAGAGTATCTGCTGTCAAGAGAAAGCTTTTAAAAACAAAATATGCCCTTCGGATACGGCACAAAACTGTAGGTCCCTTCCATTTGTGGGAAAAAAATAAGGCACACAACACGAGTGGTTACGAGAGGCTAAGCCTAAGTACATAATAAGCTGTTGTGTCAAATATATACATATATATATTATATATATGTATATACATATATAATAATATATATTAATATAATTATAATTAATATATAATAATATAATCAAGAAGTCGTCTGTCTATGAGCTTCGCGGATCGACGACCGATTTTCAAAGAAAATTTATATAATTTGGTAGCATATTGTTCAAACCTGAGTCTATTCATAATGATTTGCCAGACTACAGTGAACAAAAATGTCAAAACTAATTGGCAGAATGATAGCTCGAATTGACAGTTATTAATCAAAATTATTTTTAACTAAACAAATTTGAATTTACAAATATATCACCCTATATTCGAAATTACACTTTTATGCAATACACTTTTGAGTCACTGTCCCGTGAATAATACCAGTCGTCTCGTATCATGCTCGCTGAGAGGTGAGTTTTAAGATTAAACGAATTTCAAATCCACAGGGCCCCTTATTTATAAAAAAAAGAGGTTATGTTTGTGTACAAGTCTCCTCTCAACTTCCTATTTCACATAAAACACTGCAGGTTTAAAAAAAACGTATACGAGTATGTATATACATGTATATTTATTTATTTGGGCAGTTAAGTGTGGTTTCGACATATTCAATTAAGAAACAATATTTCGTCTGAGATATGACATAAAAACTATGTCACGTACGAACGTATTAACAATTTGGCGTTGACCATTGTGAGCCTAAGCGGGCTTTTTATTGGATAACTAGTTCTTGGTTAGGGCTCCCCACAGAGAAGGCACCCATCTAATCGAATAAAAATTAAAGACCTACATTTGCACGTTCTGCACATGATTTTATTGACATTAGGGAAATACAATGTATGCATGTGTGGGGATTGATAGTATTCAGCTTTTCTTTTTCTTATGTCCTTGGGCCGCATCACACTTTGGTGGACATGTATGTACTGTCCAAAGTTTGCAACCTTTTGCGCTCAACATGTGTGTGAAAAGGACACAGGCGTTAGGATGTTGTACATTTATTTTCGACTTGGGACGGAACACATGAAGACCAAAATAATAATTCGTGATCCGCATAGGCTCTAACATCTGGATAATTGAACTTAATGTCGGATTAAAGTTCTTTTCTTTCGTTCTTTCCGTAAAAGTTATTTTTTGTTGTTACTTCATTTAGCAAACGCGCTGGTGTAATGTTGCATGAATGACGTTTAAAGTTTGGACTTGGTTAGGAAAGAATAAGGAAGCAGATGCTTTAAATGTTGCAATGGCTGTATGCCTTAAAGATTAAGATTTTATGGATTGCGTCAAATTTCTGGTAAAACAATAAAACTCATGTATAATATATTTAAAGTGCTATGGCATTTTCTGGAAATCAACTTCCCTAAAGGCAGAAACAGACGCTACCACACAATGATAATCGGATTAAAGGGCGCCAGACTTTTCTGTGGATGTCGGAGGCGATGCGAATAGTTAAGTGGTGATGGTGAAATATCACAGAAAATATTCGCAAATTGAAATGGAAATGTCATCAAAATAGCACGTATTCGCCACTGGGCCACCAGCAGCTAGACAGTTCATGTCCTATTCATATAACAGAACAGACTCTCAGGCTTGAATTATGGATATTTATAAACAAACGTTCGTAGGCGTTTCAATGAATATTAATGATATTTGGAAACTGTCTTTTTAATATGTACACCTTGAATCTTTAAGTATCATAGATATAGATGTATATACATATTGTATATTATTTCGAAAATTGTGTGTGAGTGGAAAAAAAACCTTCTTTACGATTACCGGTCTAATTAAAATAAATTAGACACCATGGTTACAATTCATATCAAGTGGATCTTACCAGGCCCTATTAAAGTGGGCGTGGATTTGTGGAACAAAAAGATTCGACTCAGATGTACTTACTTACTTACTAACTTAGGTGGCGCTACAGTCCGGGGTGGACCTGGGCCTCTACCAACAAACCTCTCCAGCCAGCTCGGTTACGATCCAGATGCCTCCAGTTGAGCACGCCAAGTTGGTTGAGGTCCCCCTCCACTTTTTTACGCCACCTACCACGAGGTCGTCCTCTACTGCGCCGTCAATCCGGGGTGGATTCGAAAACTTTCTTGGAGGGAACGTTGGTCTCCATTCGCTCTATATGGCTCAGCCATCTTAGTCGCTGTGTGTGAACTCTTCTGGCTAAGTCGATGTCCTTATATAGGCCATATAGTTCGGTATTATACCTTCTCCTCCACTCACCGTCTATGCAGACGGGACCAAAGATCGCTCGAAGAACTTTTCTCTTGAAATAACCAAGGGCATCCTCATCCGGTTTTGTCAAAGCTCATGCCTCTGCGCCACACAGCAGGACTGGGATGATTAGTGTCTTATAAAGAGTTACCTTAGTAGTTCGAGATATGGCTTTGCTACTCAATTGCCTTCTTAGCTCATAAAAACAACGATTGGCGAGAGTAATTCTTCGTTTGATCTCCCTACTGATGTCATTTGCGGAGCTCACCATAGAGCCTAGGTAGACAAAATCCTTTACCACCTCAAAATTCTATCTGTCTATTGTGGCGTTCTGTCCAAGACGCCGATGTTGGGTGCCCTTTTTTGAAGACAACATATATTTTGTTTTGCTTTCATTGACCGCTAAACCCATCTTTGCTGCCTCGATCTCAATACTCGTAAATGCCTCATTTACGGCCCGCTGAGTTCTTCCGATTATGTCAATGTCATTGGCATAAGCGAGTAGTTGTACAGACTTGTAGAAGATTGTACCTTCGGTGCTGGCTTGTGAGTTTCGTACAATTTTCTCAAGTAGTATGCTAAAGAGATCGTATGATAGCGCGTCACCTTGTCTAAGACCTTTCCTAACATCGAACAGTTCGGTGATGTTCTTAACGACTTTGATGGAGCAGCGAGAGTTCTCCATCGTCATTCTGCACAAACTGACGTGCTTGGCAGGAATGTCAAGACTAGACATGGTTCTGTATAACTCGCCTCTATACACACTATCATAGACAACTTTGAAATCGATGAAGAGCTGATGCGTTTTCGATTTTATATTCATCGGTTTTTTCCAGGATCTGCCGCAGTGTGAATATTTGGTCAATGGTGGACTTTCCCGGCCTGAAACCGCACTGATAAGGACCTATTAGGTTGTTGACGATCGGTTTTAGGTGTTCACATTATACGGCAGACAGGATTTTATATGCGATGTTGAGGAGACTTATACCTCTGTAGTTGACGCAGTTCAGAGAGTCCCCTGCCTTCAGATGTGCTTTCTCTGACTTTTCAGATATTTCATCAAAATTGTTAAAAGGAAAACAAAAAAACCCATTCAAAAAGTGCACGAGGTTATTGATTTATACAAACGGATTGTAGAGACCATCGGTTCCAACATATATCCTTAACACACATTTTAACAATCGCCAGCAAAGATATGTTAAAATAGATAATTTTTTTTTTTTTTTTGTGTTTGTAGGCGTATGATAAATATTGGAACAGGTGCATTCATGCTCGTTGCGCCGTTTTCACCGCCCATCTATTAGCTTTTGATGCCGACGAAGCCGTTCACGCCATAGAAGCTGCCGCTTTCACCGCTAATGTCGCCGTTAGAATAATAGCTTCTGATGCCTGAAGTGGGGACTCTTCATGACCTGCTTGGCAGAAATATGCATCTCAGAAGTCTAGGAAGATACCCTTAGAAAGAAGACGTGTGACGAATGAATTCTTTCGATTGAATCAATTGTGGCGAATACAGACCAGTGTATAGCTTACTTGAACAATACTGGATCAGGGTGTTGAAAAGGAGATGGTGGCGGATGAAACCTTAACGGGCTAAAGGCAGTGTTTATATCACCGAATTGGGTTACTGGCATCGGTGTATCTGGCTCCTCGTCGAAAAAAATAGACGTAGTCCTCCAAGTTGGGGGTTGCGCTTTCGGGACATTTGACTGCTGATCCTGGCAAATGGAGAAAGAACAACGATCTTCGAGTATGCACGTGGAATGCATGGTCTCTCCACAAGCTGCTTGGAACCGAACAACTTGCGGAAGCCCTAGACTGCTACAAAGCAGATATCGCTGCCATTCAAGAAGTGCGATAGGATTGGACGGACAAAAGAAGTATAAAACACAGCGATAAGTCTTAAGTTTCCGGCATGTACAGGGTGGGCCATCTCTTATGTCGGTATGTGAATATTGAATAACTTTAAACAAAAAACACCGATTTCCAGATATGAGGTATTTTTATTTTATTTGGTCCTTTACAATTTACTTGGACTAGTTCTTGAATACAACATCAATCAAGTGGCTACCTATTTTGACCAAAGCAAATTGTGCCATTTTTGCTACGTTTTCCATCACTTTTATGAGCATCTCGGGCGGTACAGCGATGATTTCAGCACAAATGTTTGCCTTGAGTTCGTCAATTGTCTAAGGCTTGTTGGCGTATACTTTGTTTTTCAAATAACCCCACAAAAAGAAGTCCGGAAGGGTCAAATCTGGAGATCTGGGTAGCCAGTCAATGGCCATTTTTTGACAGCACACGTCCAGGAAATTTTCGTTGTAGAAACCGCATTGTTTGATTTGCAGTGTAGCATAGAGTACCGTCTTGTTGAAACCAGTAACTGTCCACACCTTTTTCACACATTTGGCGGCAGGCATAATGAGCCAACATCCACCGATATCGATTCCCACTGACAGTTTCGCCTTCTCTGAAGCAAAATGGCCCAATGATGGTTTTGGCGCAAAATCCACTTTTTGGTCATGCAATGATGTTTCATGGATCTCGTGTGGATTCTCCGTTCCCCAAATGTGGCAATTTTGCTTGTAAACGGTGCCAGAGAGTGTGAAATGGGCCTTGTCGGTTTTCAAAATCTTCTTCCAAAAATCAGGTTCAGTGTCAACCATTCGAGCGACTGTTTGGCCGTATTCCAAGCGACATGGACGGCCTGTTGGCAGTATTCTTTGAGTCAATTGCACTTTGTACGGAAACAAGTGCAAATCATCCTTCAAAATGCGTCGCAAGGTGGTTCCACTGACGACAAAATGCTGAGCGCGGTGACGATACGACACATGTTGGTTCTTGGCAACACTCTCTCTTACCGCATCAAACAGTTCATTGGAACGTCTTGGGCGTTGATAAACGGCATGTCGACGATCTCCCAAAAAACGATCTAAAAAAAAAAAGATGTCAACAAAATTCGACACCAAACGACGAATAGTGTTGTCAGACGGTGCTTGTTGGCCACGATATTTTGACGATATGCACGTTGTGTTAACACAACTGAACGAATATTTTCAAAGTACAGCGTCACTATTTCGACGCATTGTTTTGGTGTTAAGCGATTTATGCTTAAAATTGCACTGAATCGACGTTTCAAAAACATGTCTACTCAAGTCAATCGGTTGATAAATGTCAAAGTTATTCAATATTTACATACCGACATAAAAGATGGCGCACCTGTTACGTAAACGAACGCCTCATTGCAATCCGCATCAAGACTAAATTCGCCCACGTTTAAAATAAAAACGTTTCCAACGTCTAAGAATCCACAAGGAAGATCTCTAATCATAATGAGAATGAAGCGAAGACCTAGCTGCCGAGCTCCTCAAAGTAGTGGGAGATGATTTGGCAGGGAGCAAACATTAACTGATCTGTAAGATATGGATCGAAAGTATATCTGATGAGTGAACCTTAAATCGTTTGTCCGATCCTCAAAAAAGGGACCCCTAAACTGCGCCAATTATACCAATTACAGTCTGCTAAACATCGCTTACAAGATCTTAAATGTCGGCTTGTGTGAACGTCTGAATCCATTTGTTAACAACATCTGAGTTTCAAACGACTAACCAATCTTTCTCTCTCTCTATCTATCCCTTCCAACGGCCGCATTATGTAAAAACATTTCAAGGGTATTCATAACCACTCGTCTGCATAAACGAAGAGTGAAGAAGAAGGTATAATGAAGAATTCTATGTGGTGTACAGAGATATCGGAGAGTATGTGTACAACGACTGAGATGGCTAGGACATGTACAGCCGATGGACATCAACGTTCCGGCCTGAATAGTCTTCAAATCCATTCCCGAGGGACAACGCAGTACAGGAAGGCCTCACCTTAGGATTGGAAAGAGGCATCAACTGGAAACTAAAAGGGCTGTCGTACGAACATGATCCGTTCCAGATTGATTGTAACGTATCTGCGTACTTCCATTTACATTTTTGAGTAATGGAAAACCACGAACAACTAAATCTGTTTGATGTATTATAAGTATGTAATAATCATTGTTATCAAATACATATGAGTTTGTGGTATTTTTCACTTTTGGATATTTCAAATGAAAGTAATATATTACTAAGGAAAGAGAAAAGTTTTTCAATAAATGAAAATAAAGCTTCATCCAGTGCATTTTGGAAATGCTTGCGGCTTTTTCATAAAGTTCACTTTACATCAATAGCTCTAATTGGCGCTTCTAATATGAGTATTCATATATGAATGAACAATATTCATAAAATAAAAGTTAGCTAACTTCAGGTACTTACAAACAATTTTCCAATTTGGAACAGTCTTACTAACTTAGGTGGCGCTACAGTTCGGGGTGAACCAACCTGGGCCTCAACCAACAAGCCTCTCTGTTCAGTTCGGTCTTCAGCTTATTGTCTCCAGTTGCGCACTCCAAATTGATCGAGGTCGCCTTGAACATCTGCGCGCCACCTACAGTGAGGAGGTCCCCTACTGCGTCGTCCCTTCGGACTAGATTCGAAGACTCTTGCGGGCCGGAGCGTTAGAGTCCATTCGCTCTACATGTCCTATCCATCTCAGACGTCCAATACGAAGTTTTTTGACTAGGTCGATGTCGCTGTAACGCTCGTATAGTTCGTCACTGAACATTCTTCTCCAAAACCCGAATGAATATTCTTCTCCACCGGTGACAGCCCGTTGTGTTCTTTGAATTATGTCCACATCGTCGGCGTATGCAAGCAGGGATGTCAAAAATAGACTTGGCTCTATATAGCTCTTCTCTATAGATGCTGCCATAGGTGGCATCGAAATCGATGGAGATGATGATGATGGATCTACCGAGGTGTGAAGATTTGACCGATGGTGGACCTTCCTGGCCTGAAACCGCCCTGATAGGGGCCAATCAGACTGTTGATAAAAGGTTTCAGGCGTTCACACAATATTGGAGGAAAGATCTTGTATGGAATGCTAAGGAGACTGATGCCTCTATAATTGGCGGAGATGACGGGGCCTCCTTTCTTGTGGATTGGGAAAATGATGCTGAGATTCCATTCATCAGGCATGTACTCATCTGACCAAATCTTAGAGATGAGTTGGCAAATGCCTTGAAAACTTCGGTCGGTAAGCCGTTAGCTCTAGAAGCATTGTTGGATTTCAGCTTGGATATTGTTGTCCTCAGTTTGCTTTGGTCAGATGGACGGATATATGTCTTTGGAGACTTTCTTTTTATCTGATTAAGGTTTTTTGGATTACGCCGTACAGGTATAAAGAGCATTTGTGGCCATAATCTTATGGCAGGTTTTGTGATCAAATAAAGATTTTTAGGTTTCAAATTACGGACAGCGCTTAGCTCACTATAGAAGCAGTTCTTTTCTTTTTCCGTTCCACGCTGGATTCACGATCGCTGCCAGCAGGTTTTTCAAAAAGAGTAGTGCTATCGTTAGATTTTTTTTTGCTTGAATTCTTGTTTTTTGGTACTTTTTCAATGAAATGCTTATAATTTTGCAAATGCTGTACTTTTTTGCAGAAAAACATTTCGGTATAACGAAATTTTCGTTATAACCTGGATCTTATATTTTTCGGTTTACAGGATCTTATAAATATAATTATTAATTAATACTAATTAATAATTAAGTTTTTTTGTGAAATGCTTCTGGTACTACTGTTCTGGACATACATATTTGCGTATTATTTAATTGTTGCCTATTATAAACCAATGTCGCACAATCAGTTATTCACAACTAAAGCTCTCATTTTTGCTTTGGTACACCAGTATAGCATAAGGGAGTACCTATTGTACTATATAGTATACTCGCATTTATAAATTTATAAAAATATCCTTTAATGGGATTCCTTTTAAAGGAGAGAATGTCAACTCATCACAAAAAAAGAAAGAAAAGAAATTGCGAACTCAACCTAAATTGACACATTTTTATATTTCCAATCGGAAATTATCGCAATTTCCCCCGCCGCCCCAACCTGCCTTTCACATCAAAAAAAGAATTTCACTTCTCAAATACAGCATCAATTCTAAGATGGAACAAATTCGAACCAAAATAAAAAATAGAAATTGATTTTGACAAGAACACATGCAATTGATTCAAACCTACACACAACGAATATTGCAAGATATTGAATCAAAGAGTTTCTTCAAAATCGAAAGCAAATTTCCACCATAAATCCACCAGATAACCAAAGATGTACTCGTTTGTATTTGTACTTCATGTAAGTAAACAAAAACACTCAGCAATTTACTTTGTTCTAGGACAATCCTGATTGATGTGGAGGGAAGGATTATTCGCGCGTTATAAATTGCAATCTTTGCATTCTTATGGTTCAAATAAAAGTTATGTAGCCCAAGGGTTTCAGCTGTTTTTGTATCTATAAACTGTATCTACACATGTGTGTACTCATGATTACACAATATTAGCTTTTATCCTACATTTTGATTGTCGTCAACTTGATACTTTTCGTTTTCTCATTTGCCTTGACGGGATACCGTAAAACTAAAGTGTGGAAAAAACGCAAGGACACTATGTGAGAAATATCTACGTCATCGGTTTTTTTTTCTGGAGCTCAATCGATAATGGAACTGCACTGTGTGGCGGAACCAGAAGACAAAGTTTTGCGCTTGATTTGACATAAATTACACGAGAAGAAGAAAATTCGGTGCGGCATGTTTAAAGCGATTTAATGTAGATTAAATGGAAGAATAATGATCTCTTTCCGTAAGTAGTTTTCTATCGTATCTGCCTTAATCCTGTCAGGGCAATTCGTATGTAAATAGAATGAACAGTTTGATTTTTTTTTTTTGGCAAGTGACTAATTTTGAAAAATTGCCTCGTATATCTAAGGACTTTCGAAGAATTTCAGCTTTCGCTTAAAAATTCTATAGCTAAAAAGGGATTTACGGAAAATTGCTGAGACTCGTTATCGCCTAATTCATTTATTTGCCTGATAAAGCAAACTTTTTCTCAGAGATTTGAAGTACCTATAGAAGCAAACTTTGGAGAATTTATGAGATTCTGGTAAGTAACTGGTTTGGAAATTTATTGTCTACGGGATCTGAGAATTAGATCCCAGATTCCAAGTAAGGGATGCTTAATTGTCAGAAAGTTTTCAATGGTCACGTAAGTCAACCGACCAATCAGAAGAAAATTACTTCGTAAGGGCTAGTTACGAACATGAAATCCGAACGCACTCAAAAACTTAAATAAACTCCCGGCAGTGAAAGTGACCCAATTACAATGAATTAAAAAAAAAAAAAATCGTTGAAATAAGATTCAGTAAAAAACCGAATGAAACTGAATGGCTACTGGAATACCTAGTGTTTTTGTAATAGGTTTTAGAAATATGAGATCGGTACGTACGTTCATCGATTTCAAAGTTGCCTATGATAGCGTTTATGGAGATAAGTTATACATCGCCATGTCCAGTCTCAGCATCTCTGCCAAGCACCTCCGTCTGTGCGGCATGACGATGGAGAATTCTCGCTGCTCCGTCGAAGTTGTTAAGAACACCATCGAACCGTTTGATGCCAAAAAAGGTCTCAGACAAGATGACGCGTTATCATGTGATCTCTTTAACATTATACTTGTACTTGCAGGAATTGTACGAAATTTACAAGCCAACACCTGAGGTACAACCTTTTACAAGCCTGTACAACTACTCGCTTAGGTCGATGACATTGACATAGTCGGAAGAGCCCAGCGAGCCGTCAGTACAGCGTTTGCGAGTGTTGAGACATAGGCAGCAAAGATGGGTTTAGTGGTCAATGAAAGCAAAACAAAATATATGTTGTCTAAAAAATGGAAAAATTGGTTACGCTGATAAAAAAGTTCTTCGAGTGATCGACCTATACGGTGTACACAATGACATAGCATGAAAAGAGTTCACGCAGCGGAACGAGACTTCAACAAACTTAGCGTAAGCAACTGGAGGCAACTTGCTTCTAATCTGGCAGGCTGGAGAGGGTTATTATTATTATTGACTGTACGGCTACCTAAGTGAGAATTTTAACAATTTGAGTAGGTCAATGCGACGATGTGTGTGATATCTTCTGCGGCGCATAAACCACAGGGTATTCTTAACTGTGACCTGTGTAGTTTGAGAAGCTCCCTAGTTTTCTTTCTATTAAATGTCAGCCATAGAATTTTAGGTACCCTATGGTTTCCTATTTTCGACAATTTTGGGTTACCCAGCTTGCTTATATTGTGCAAGACGACTGTCTTAGTCATACACGAAGATGGTTTGATGATAGCAGCGTTGTAAAGAAATTCACTTGCGTCTCTTGACAGTTTATCGCCAAGTTCATTTCTTTGTATACCGCAATATTGAGGCACCCAGCGCTGCGACACGGTTTTGCGTTCGTAATGCCTAAAGCATTGCGCGGCAATTCTCGACTAGTGATCTTTTTGAAGAAGGCCGATTTTAGCTCCGGTAGTTCTGCACCTTTAAGTACAGCTAATAGCTCTGCTTGGAACACGCTGCATGCATCCGGGAGTCTCACAGACATTTTTAGTTCTAGCTTTGCCCAGTAGACACTAGAACTCGTTCTATCTATGATTTTTGAACTATCCGTGTACACAGCAGGATCCCGCACTGCTATTATTAAAAAAAACCTAAGTTATTGAGCTTTACCAAACTGATTCCTTCATGATGACAACGCTGGCTGTTCTCAGTACTGCCACTAGTTTTCCCTGTGTAGTTATTCTGGTTGTAGCTTTCCGCCAAACAAAAGCGTCATACGTAATTATGGGTTTGGCTATAATAACCAGTGTTTCTATGAATGAATTCTTCTCGGAAATTTTTCTCCACACACAAATGAGGTTTCTTCAAAAAAGAGGAAATAATTCCCCGAAATGAAATGAATGACAATTCAATTGAATTTTCAAGGCCATATCTATTTTTTCCTCGATGAATTTTTTCCTTTTTTTAATGTATCTAATTTTTGTTTGGATGAAAAACTCCTCATGATAACCCTGAATGTGTAACCCGTGTACTATTGCTGGCTTCGGCCTCTACGTTTTCACTACTGCTCTACTGCATATAAAAGTGCCTTCCATGCCATGAGAGGGTCACTCTTGCATGTTTAAGTTCCGATTCAATTTTCTATCCAAAATTATTCCAAGGTATCTGGCATTATTCGAAATGACATCGTCGGGATAACTGAATATAATAAGTTGCAAAGCCTCCTTAAAGGAACGTTAACATCGAAATATAAGGTTACATCTTTGAGGGAAAATGCGTGGAAAATTCACGTCGATGACTACAACGACTACCGAGAAGTGTCCCAAAACCTAAATACCGAAAAGATTCAGTGGTATACTTTCGAAATCAGGTCAGAAAGGCCACATCATGTTGTTGCAAGGGGACTCCACCCTCATGCACCAAAAATATCATCAAGAAGGAGAAGGAACAAACGGAAACTTCCGCTTTTAATGCTTACCTTCGATAAGTCTGATAATATTGACGATATCTACCGAATTAGAGCTTTACTAAATATCGTGGTCAAAATCGAGCCCTGCGTAGAAATTTAAGAATGATTCCGCAGTGCAAACGTTGCCAAGGATTTCATCATACGCGCCGCAAATCACTCAATCCCAAGTTTGTGGAGTAAACAAACAAACCTCTGCCACCTGTGCTAATTGTAAGGAAAAGTACCTGACAAATTATAGAGGCTGTAAAGTAGCTAAAGAGTTGCAAAAACGGAGAGATGCGCTCCTTAAGCCCCTAAATGCAAAGTCAAAACTGCAAACTAAGCCATAGCGTAAGATCGCACAGGAAAAATTAGGCAAACTAAAACTACCGTGTTCAGAGCGCAAAAAGGTGAGGGAAAGAGTGACAACAGAAAAGTCCTCGACCTTCTTCTTCTTCTTCCTTTTATCAGCGAGGCTATGATCCGAAAACAAGGGATCACAACCCTCCCACTTCACCGCATTTCTACTGATCCGCCTGTGGGGTTCGCCTATTTGACCTCAGAAAATATCGGCAGGCCTGCCGATTTTAGATCACTCGGTTACTGAGGCCAATGAAATGCCGATGTCGTCGCATTTGTCTGATCCAGGCGTTTATAGGCCTGCCTTTCCTACATCGCGATGTCTTTGGAACGTGCATTGATATTCCCTTTTTAACAGGGTTCAAATGATCTCTTCTTTGAACGTGGCAATACCAACTGAGCCGGTCACGCTCTATTTTTTGTACGATGGTTTTCTTGATGTGAAAGCTTCCACGGATCTTCGAACTTCTTATTCGATCAAGCTTTGTCACTCCTGCTGTCATGCGAAGCATCTTCATCTCAGCTGCCGTTAATTTACTCTCATACTTTTTTGTACATCGTCCAACATTGTGAACCGTATGTGAGCGCTGGACGTACAACTGCGGTGTAGAGCCTTCCTTTCAACTTAGGGGGCATTTTTCTGTCACAAAAGATAGCGGAATTTTCTCGCCACTTCATCCACCCTACGCAAAGAAAAGTCCTCGACCTCTGGTCTTAAAAGAAATGGTACTGTAAAGTTACTATTGGAAAAGCAACCGGGTAATGACAGCAGGAGTGCAGACTTACTCTCAGGCCGCGGCATTCGATGGACCAAAAAACGTTGAAATTTCGACGGTCCTTGTCTCTCATGTTTTCTCAGTTATTCTCGCGAAATTTGAAGAACAAAGTAAAATAAATAAAATTATTCTCGATAGGTTGGTTAAGCTTGAAAATAATTCACGCAAAACGCGTACTTCAACTAGAATATGAATGAAAAACGAATGTTAAAATATGTACTTGGAATGCATACGGAAAAAGATATTGATATTTGCTTGATTTCTGAGATCCACGTAAAAAACGAATCGCATTTAAAAATAAATGACAGGAATATTAACCAATCACATCAAAGTTAAAGAGAGCTTTGATCTGGCGTCTGATCATTCCCCAGTTATTTTGACATTGAGCCAGAAATTTTTAGCTATAACTATAACCTAGTGCCAGCGACATTAACTTGTAGAACAACTAACTGTAACTGACTGTAGGAATGAAATTGAAGATAATGTTGAACTGAGCGACCCACAACTTATGAACTTGAGGTTGAAGTTGATCGCTTCATTGAGATCGCACAGTTCGCCTTTTGGAATAATACTCTCAATCCAAGGCAACCGCCGGACAGATACTTTTACGATATCCTCCGGAAATAAAAGAATTGGTCAAGGAAAAAAGAAAAGCTCGTAAAAAATGGCAACAGAGTCGTGCTCCGCAGCATAAAGCACGCTTGAATCGTCTGTGCAATTTGTTGAAGAAGACTATTAAGGGTTTGAAGAATCGTGCAATATGCTCTTACCTTGAAAATTTAACAGCGAAAAAGATTCCAATAATTCACTTTGGAAAGCTGTAAAAGGCACCGAAAGGCCAAAAACCCCGCGCCGCCAATTAAATTAAATCAAAATAATTGGGCAAAGGAAGATACAGAAAAAGCGGACGTCTTTGCTGCCCACCTGGAAGAAATCCTTAAGCCGTATGATGGTCAAGTGGTTTACGACAACATCAATAGGCTGGTATCCAGCGATTTAACGATTTAACATTCACAAGTGCAACGCTAAGGGAACTTAAACACGAGATCGAGAATCTAAAACCTAAGAAAGCTGGTTATGATTTGATTACCGGAGAAAAGTTTTACCTATAAAAGCAAAAGCTACTCCATATTGTTAATGCTGCGCTCAGATTAAAACACGTGCCGAGCCAATGGAAAGTTGTGGAAGTCATAATGTTTTTAAAACCATCAAAACCACCAAATGATGTAAAATCGTATAGACCAATTTCGCTTCTTCCAGTCATATTTAAAATTTTCGAGAGGATATTACTAAGGCGTCTCCAACCGGTTATAGAAGAAAATAAATAATCTTATCCCTGGCCACCAGTTTGTGTTTAGAAGTAAGCATTCGACGATTGACCAGGTGCATAGATTTACTGAAGTAATCGAGAAAGCACTTGAAGAAAAAAAGATTTGCTCAAGCGTATTTACGTCTCGCAGGCCTTTGATAAGGTGTGGCATGATGGCTTGAAATGCAAACTACGACATGTTCTCCCTTTATGCCTATACGATATTCTAGAATCATATCTCAGAAATAGACTCTTTCGTGTTGGACATGGAATCGAATACTCCGAGCTCGAAGAAATTTCGGTCGGCGTACCGCAAGGAAGAGTTCTTGGGCTGTTTCTCTATTAATTATATACACGTGATACACCGAAAGCAGATGGCACTATCCTTGCTACATTTGCCGATGACACCGCTATCCTAGCAGTAGGTAAAAAAAACCGAAGAAACGACTCCAAAACGCACTAAATAATGTAAATGAATGGACGTGGGACTGGCGGATCGTCATCAACGAATTTAAATCTGATCACGTGAATCTCTTTTATAGGAAAACTAATGACTTGCCAATTTTTCTAAACCCGGCCCGAATACCCTTTGCATACGAGGCCAAATACCTGGAAATGACACTTGACGCAAGGCTGAAATGGAATTCGCACCTGAAAATGAAACGTAAAGAACTTGAAATCAAATATAGAGAAATTTACTGGTTACAAACTGCTTTTATACAATCGAGTGCCAAAGCCGGTGTGGACCTGCGGTATACAACTTTGGGGTTGTACCAAGAAAACAAATGCAAATATTTTACAAACTTTTCAAAATAAAGTGCTAAGAGAAATTGTCCAAGCACCGTGGTATAGTAGAAACGACGATATCCACCGGGATCTCGGAATTCCGACAATCGAAGCTGAAACTAGAAGCTTCGCGAAAAAGCATAGAAACCGACTAATCGGACACGTCAACAACACAGTCCTACGAATATTGGATGAGAGCAATTTATTGCGCCGACTACAAAGGACGAAACCTTTCGACTTGGCGAGATAATGATAAACCGCTTCTAGATTGCGGAATATGCAGGATCTTTCAGTGGAAAAAAACCTGCCAAACGTTTTTATTTCATGATAGAAAAATTGCTTGATAAGTTAATACTTAGTTGCGATAACTAACAAATTTATATCGAAGGGTGGTGTTTCTTTAGTCAGTAAGAATCTGACATTACTATGAGCACGCGCTTACTATTCTCATAGTGTCTATGGAAGATTTTTCACCTACCCTCGAAAAAAAAAAAAAAAAAATTATTCGAAAGGGACAACTCCATCTCTTCTGAATTGGAAAGTTGGAACGGTGGTACTTTGTGTTTTCTGGTAACGAGTAGGATATCCGTTTCTGCTGGGTTGACTTTAATCATGCAGCTATTCGCCCGTTTACTAAGATTTTTTTTTTTTTGCCTAAGGGGTGTTGGAAAACGCTACTGCTCACGAGAAACAAACCCGTTCTGTTTCAAGTAGTGTGGTATTTTCTACTCACTAAAAAACCACCTTTAACTCTTTTTCAACTTGACACCATCCACTCTGGGACTGCTTTTCGCATTACCTCAGAGTGGTGTCGTTTTCGTTCCCCTTCACGGGGCCGCCTTTTTCATATCTGTCTTCTGTTTCGGGTTTATTTTTCTTGCTGGTGAAGCTTTCATCAGGCTTACATATATCTCATGAGGAAAGTAATTTGATCTTCCTCTCTCTTTTTTGTTTTGACTGCCTTTTCTATGAAGGAGCATACTCGATTCCAGTTCTGTGCACTTTTCATTTATCCTTTTTTTTGTTTTTTTTTTTAATGATTCATGTTACTTTTGTTAATCAAATTTATTAAACTTGTTTATTTATGTATTCCTGTATTAATGCTTTTTTGTATTTATTTATTAATTAGTTTATTTATTTATTTATTAAATCAAATTATTTATTGATTTATTTATTAATTTTTGTGACACATTAATTTATTTATTTACCTATTTATTTATTTATACGTTTGTTATTTATTTATTAGTTTATATACATATTTACTTTTTTTATTTAAATGCTATTTATTTATTAATTTATTTATATATGTACTTCGTTATTTACTTATTTAGTTATTATTTAGTCATTAGTTTTTATTTACACTTATTTCATTTTTACTTATTTGTTTTATTATTATTATCTATTTTTTTTTTTCCTATTTCAATTGAAGGTTGTTGCTTGTATTTTTCCTTCAGCATCATTATTTTTCTTTTCACTCTTTCATCGTCATATCATATCTCTGTATTGTAAAATGTGAGGTAACAAAACTTTATTGTAAATTTATGTACGAAATAAAAATCTATCTATCTATCTATGTTGTCGGGGGTGATGACGCCGATCATCGATTACAGCGCACTTATTTCGGCTTCCCATCTGCTGCAGCCGGAGAACGTGTGGCTTGCGTCATCCACTTGTGAGTCGCTGTACTGGCAAGCCGTGCTCATTGTTTACCACATATAAAAATGTACTTCGCCGCTTTTCCGTCCCTTCCATTCGACAATATTTTTGATCAGCCTCGCGGTCCATCGTCATCTGTTTTCTAAGCTCCTTCTCTCCTGCCAGTGCTATTGTAAGCTTCTTCGCCTCCTCGGTTGCCGCTTCCACTTCAATTCCCGCCTTCCGCCGTAGACGTAGTTTCTCTCTGCCGAGAGGAGATCGATAGGGGTCACTCCCGCGACTACGAGGACGGCTGGTTCCGACACTTTTTGGTGAGAACTTGCAACACGTAGTGCTGCGTGCCTCTGTACTGCGGCCATTTGCTTCCTGTATTTTTCTTGTCGAAGTGCGTTGGCCCATATCTCGCATCCATACAGGAGAATGGCGTGGGTGACTGTCATCAGAAGCTTTCGTTTGCTGGCCATAGGACCACCTACGTTTGACATTAGGCTCCTCAGCGACGTTGTGCCCTTCGCGGCTCGTTCAGATGCAGATCTTATCTGTTGCCAGAAAGTGAGCTTCGTGTTAAGAGCCACCCTTAGGTACTTCACCGCTTCCTTGCTGGTTATCACCTCAGAACCAACATCAAAATCGACAATAGTCGGAATCCTCTCTTGGTCAGAAGGACTATCTCCGTTCTTTCTGTAGGCAAACCTAGACCATGTTCTCCTTTCCAAAAATGCACACGTCTCATCACCTGGTTGAGATTTCTTTGGGCGTTGGCGGTGTCTCCTGCCGTAATCACCCCGGCAATATCATCTGCATACCCCACCAGGAAGGTGTCTTCAGGCATCTCCATACGAAAGACGCCATCGTGTGATATGTTCCAGAGATCAGGCTCTAAGATTGAGCCTTGCGCTGCTCCAGCAGTAATCTTTTTACTTCGAGGTCCTTCTGTGGTGTTGTATAGCAACTTCCTGTCCTTAAGGTAGTCCTTCACCATCCGCTAGAGATACTTATTTGGGAATATCAAAGGTATTTTCGAGGGCATTCAGCATGTCGCACCACCTGGCTAAACTGAAGGCATTTCGCACGTCCAAAGTTGCTAGCAATACGATCTTGCTTGAATAGTGGTTGCTTTACTGAACCATTTGGGCGGTTCTTACCACTTCTTTAATTGCTCTGATCGTAGAGTAGCGCTCCCTGAAACCGTGCTGTCTTGCGGACAAGTCTACTGCTCTCTGCATCGCTGCTGTAAGCCCTGGTTTCAGCATCTTCTTCAAAAGTTTCCCTGCGGTATCCAGCATACACAAAGGCCTGTACACTGATGGGAAATCCAGGTCTCCTTTTCCTTTGCTGATTAGCACCAAGCGTTATAAATTCCAGCTCCTGGGAAAAACTCCTTCCTGGAGGCAGCTATTATAGACGTGCAGCAGCAGCTGAGGACATGTCTGGGTAATCGTCTTGAGCACTTCTGCTGGTATTCCGTCAGACCCAGGGGCTTTTCTGTTCTGCAGGGTTTTCGCTGCAAGGATCATCTCGTCTTTGGTGAACAGTGGATTTCTCGTCGTCGAGCCGGAGTGGTGTCGAGCGGCCTGTTAGGATGAGTCGGGAATAAGTTGTCCACTATGAGTTCCATCCTTTCATCGCTGAGGGCAGGACTTGCTGTTTGTGCTCCCAGCCTTCACATAACGACCTTGAAGCATAGTTCCCAGAGGTCGCTGTTGATATCCTGGTCTTGCAGCCATGTCGAGTATTTGCCTTCCTCGTAAGTCTGTCGTCGGCATTGCCACTCCTGTGCTCTCTTCCAGTCTATCCAGCTTTTCTCGGAAATCGCTTATACTTTCGTTCGGCGTGAAGTAGCAGCTGAATTACTAAGAGTGGTTAGAGATCTTTTTATGATATCACTTAAGGGAATCTAAAAATGTCGTCTAAGCTATTACAATAACGTAATCTACGGTAGCAAAGACGCTTACTCCCAGAGAAAACAGTTTTATGGGAATATTATTTTCCTTCTGAACATTTCCTTATAGTTGTAGTAATAAACTTAATTTACTAAATTTTGTATGTATTTAGTAAAGTGTTCAGCATTTGTGGTTCAAACAAAAACGTCCTTTAAAGTATACGTACTTTTAATTAGCATTACTATTAGAGTTGTGGTAAAGAGTGATTTTAATAAGCAGCGATCACAGAGAACAGTTACGGAAACAAATAATTAATACTAACAGTGATTTAATCACTCATAAGGTGGCAGTTAGAATTACTTGCTTTTATCTCTTTGGTAAACAGTACACGACACATTTTATGTCATTTGCGGTGTGCGAAATAGTAAATCTCACTGTGCTGAGCAGCTATATCACAGAGCAATCGCAGTTGTTTCAATTAAGGACAAGCACACACAACAAAATAGCCGCATTAAGAGCGCTCAAACGATACACGGCATTTTCACCGTCAAAGATTTCACGGCCATTTTGGCAGACTCTGTATTCACTTATGAAAATAACGTAGGGGTCCCATAGAAAATTAACATGAAGTGTGAGAACTTGCGTGCTTCCCGCTAATGGTAACATTTACAGTCAAAATAACTCTTGTTAACTATATCACCACATCACAGGTCATTATCGAATAATGCGTCGAGTATAGGTCTCCGCTGTGGGTGCCGTGGCGTAGTGGTTAATGTGTCGGATCACACGAGGTTCCATGTTCGCATCCCAGAAAATACCAAAAAGTTTTATCGCGGTCCCACCTCTCGCGAATATCTGACAAACATCCGAGAGTATTTGATGTCACGAGAAAGCTCTAAAAAAAAAAATAAATAAAAATGCCGAAGAGGCAAGGCAATTGGAAGAAAGTTGGATATATCGCCAATCGAACACGAAGGGGATACAGAACCTACCAGCAGAGAGTTTAAATATTAACATTCAAAAAAAAAAAAAAAAATTAAAAATATTTCTATTATAGCTCGTTCGCCCAAGTAAGCACTGCTGAACAGAGTAGATAGATTCTTCTATCTAAGAAATATTGTGCCGACTAATTGAGAAAACATTCAGATTGCTGACCACGCAATGCTACTACAATACGGTACTGAAGCCTTAAACGTGCCCTATTTTGCAGGCCCAATGGTTAACTAAGAGAGTTCTAAGTTTTATATTCCATTTAGTCCAGCATTAAATGGAGTAATCAAAGAGTAACTTTGCGGTCCCTGAACACTCACAAACAATATGTTCTGCCATCTCTTCTTTCTCTTTGCAAAGTGAATATCAGTATCTGGTAATTTCATTTTACGCAGCTGCTACCCGAGTGGTCAGTGTCCAGTTCGGTCCCATTAATGTCCTTAAGTTTTCATAGCTGAAGTCTGATCAACTTTTATGCTTGTCTCAACCTATTAAAATTGGTCTAGTGGTTAGCGAGCCCGTCGACTTCTTATTGAGTGGGCACTGTTAGGTGGAACCCCAAAAAAGTTACCTTGTTTGTAAATGCATGATCAGAACCGTATAAGCCCTTCATTCTTACATTGGAGTCGGTCACGTATAACAGGCTCGAACTTTCTGGAGAACCTATATCGATTGAGTATGATATCTGGGATTTTGAGAATTGGGTGGATCAGAATGTCTTCCACGATCTTTGAATGGCCTGTAAAGTCTTCGGCTTTAAGGTTCAGAATCTGAGGTACCCTAAGAGTAATCGGCATCCTTTCTTTTTGCACTGTAAAATGAACGTAAGCTAGATGTTGCGTTTTAACTTGCAGGGGTTTTGGCCACCATATTAGCGACACATTTGTGATCACTGCTTTGGTAGTGGCGCTATACGATAAGTCGTCTTGGGTTTCAGTCCGCAAGTTTTGTCGTAAAGGCCTCGGTCCAAAAACATTGCCCTAGTCGCCTTGTTGATAACCTTTTTCCACGTAAACGTTTTGTCGAAGATTACTCTAAGGTGCTTCACTTCTCTGGATAGATAAATGCTTATATTTCCAGGGAAGTTATTTTGAAGTCGTCTTTTCTTTTCCTAGAAAAGGGTGTAGGGACATTTTTCGGGGATTAACGGCTAGATCCTCAGTTCTGCACCAATTTGGAGTTAAGTTAAGGACACCTTGCGTCATTTCCCTTTACTGTAATAACGGCATAATCTTTACACTCTGTAACCAGATTTGGTTAGTAGTTCTAAGGTTTCGTCTTTGGCCAAGGTTCACATCAATGAGAAAGCGCATCAATATGCTAAGCCATCCTTTGCACTCTAGTTTCATTATCCTGTTTTGCAGCATGGTAAGGATACATTTTATGATAAGGGGTGCGATTCCTTTCCTGATCATAGCCATTTTGAAAAGAGGGGAAGATGACAACTTTATCTGGTGATTTGAATGGGCGAAAGAGGGTCGGCCTTAAACATTCTGCTAGATAGGCACTCTCTTGTAGAAAAATTGAGAACACGGTTTCGAAAAGCATTATTAGAAGCTTGGGATATGAGTGTCAATTATTATATGTATTAGTTGACAAGTTTCACCAGGACGCCATTTTATTTCCTTAAAAAACAGAGTTATTTGCAGTGACTCTGGGGGCGATTCGCTGCTGGAAAGCTCCTAATTCTTTCACAGTGGTTTCTGCAAGCTTCACGTTTAGATTTTCTAAGTTCTTTCTTGAATGTGGTTAAACCTACCTTATATAGATCTTATGGTACGAATCGCCTTTGCTTTTAGCTCTGTCATATAACATTCATGTCTAAGTTTGCTCCACCAGGTCGAATTTTTTTCTTCAATTGGACCAAATGTCCCCTTAAGACCGAAAATTGTGTTTGAAAGGTGTTCTGCCTCAAACTCCAATTCTAGAATAATATGGTTCGTGGATAACTCGCTGTGCGAATGGCTACTACGACTGGTTAGTTCCAATATGGATTGCATTCTGTTAGGTGGGTGAAGTACTTGAAAAGTGACTACTACAATAAAGTGGCAATAGTTTGTGAATCGTAAACCTTCGAATGATGTTTTTTCCAAACGTAATAAGAGTTAGCACGTAGGCGCGGTATCGGTCCTCTAATCTACAAGGAGAAGGAGGTAAGTAATAAGCTTCATAGATCTATCCGAACTAATTGTTGGCTGACATAAAAGCCTTCAAGCACAAGGAAATTTGTTAAATTTATGCCAATCTACTGCAACCAACAGCGTACATAAGTTCTAATTTATTTTATGTATCAAGGTTTATTTGCATAAAACAAAAACTGTACACAAGTACATAGTATCATACTTAAAATTTAACATAAAAAAAGTTCAATCGTATGTTTTAAACTAAATAAGTTTTATTTTCATGAATGTTAACTTAAAAGAAACGAATCCCTTAAACGAATTTATAATGAACGCGACCTCCAGCATGCTGCATCTCATGTAATGGGCATAAATTAAAGCAAGCTCTTTAGCCCACATACTTATGTATGCATAATATCGGCTTACAGAGTAGGTGCATTTTTGATTTATTTTTTGTTTCAGTTGCGGAACCTCTTTAGAAAACCACGTACACAGAAAATTGTAAATCATGGCAGAAGTAGGTACGAGTACGTACATATATGTGGTTACACTTGACCTTGTTCTACTATCATCTTGTTTGTATATGGGCTTGGAATTTTACAAATAATGTTACATTATGTTTACTTATGGCATTTACGTGCAGATGGCAATCAAGCCATATTCAACCCTGTTAATGCCAATGCTACCACAATATCCATGAAGACTGCGGAGGTTCACACTGTAATACTTCTCTTGTTGTCATTCTAGAAGGGACTTACGTATACAGTTTTGTGCCGTATTCGAAGTACGGCGCACATCCCACGAACGCCAACTATTGCGGAACAATTAGACGTCCACTATTCAAGAGTTACTCGCCGTTTGAGAGCAATTGGTAAAGTGAAAAAGCTGCATAAATGGGTTCCACACGAATTGGCAAAACGGAACACGACACGCCGATTGGAAATTTGCTCTTCTCTGCTCTGGTCTGCAGCAGGTGTTATTCACAATACTCGCACTTTCCTAAGACCTGGTGAAACAATAGATACAGATAAAAAAGTACTGCTTCGAACTGCAACATATGCATGAGAAATTGATGGCTAAACAGCTTGCGTTGGTTAACAGACTGCTCCATGATAACGCGAGGCCACACGTATCATATACAACCGTGCAAAAGTGGCATCAACAGCAATACGGAAGCCTACCTCACCCAGTTTATTTATCGGACCTTTCCCCAACCGATTATCATTTGTGTATATGGATCACTTTGTTGCGGGGAAAACGTATAGAAATGAAGCAGCTTTTGAAAATGCCTTCGAAGACGTGTCATCAGTTTGGTCTCAGAACAAACATTCTACAATTAACCAAGTACTAAGATGATTGGGTTGGGTTAGGTTAGGTTGAGTAGGGTTATGAGGGTATCATACAATATTAGGCACCATGGTGGGCCCATCGCGATCGCTGGAGAACCTTCACGACAGAAAACCTAAATCAATCCTCCCATGGACCTGATTTCCCTACAGAATTTAAATAAACCATTATTATGGTTCAAAGACTAATCTCTTTTAAGGTATTAAAGAAGTATCTACCAAGATGTTTTAGTCTACTTTGGGCAATGCTTTGGCATTCACAGAGTATATATGTTATATCTTCGGAGACGCGTAGGTCACTGGTCAACTGGTATAATTTAGAAAATTCTCGAATTAAATGAAGATCTGCTCAAGCGTATTTCTAAAAATGTTGACAAAGTGTGTCATGAAGGCTTGAAGTGTAAACTGCAACAGGTTCTACCTAAATGCGTTTATAACAATTCGAAATCATGCCTCATAGAATAGACACGGAAACGTATATTCGGAATTTAAAAAAATAACGGCTGGCTTACCGCAAAAAAAAAAACGTTCTTGGTCCGCGTTTGTATCTATTATATACTCTTGATATTAGCTAAAAATGCCAGCGCCATCGCCATCTTGGCAATACGTAATGCGATCAAAGAGACTACGGAATAGTTGCAAGAAGCTAAGGATAGAGTAAATAAATCGACGACAAAGATGTGGTGAATCGCGCTAATCAAAAACTTACGATTATTGTTTTAGTTCTCTCTTGATTCGCATGAAATTGAACTTACCTGAAACAAAAAGAAAACGTAAATGTTAATATTCATCTTTAGAACTTATGTTATGTAGATATATGATATATGAAGAGCAACTAAAATAAATTGTATAATAAGTATAATAGATACAATAGTTTTGATAACGAATTAAACCAAGGAATTCGAGTTATATTTGCTGAGGCGGCTTTAGAGTAAGGTTTCGTTAATCCGTGCTAAGACTCGCGTGTAGACTAGATTCTAATGCATTTGGGACAAGCTCAAATGTCAATCGGCTACTCCTATAATAAGAAAACCTTGTCATCATGAATACCACCCGATCTTAGACTTCGGTCTGAAAGAAGTCTGCCCTGATACAACCTCCATAACAAAACCGAAGAAAGGACGGAAGCAGTAAACAGGGTGCCTTTACATTCTAGCCAACATACGGATAGAGCAGGCGGATTTTCATAGAAGTCGCTCTTTATGAGCTCACAAATACCATTTATTTCAAGAAATTACCACCTGTGCTTTTCTTGATATAGCAGGAGTCTTTGAGAACAGACACCTTGACGCGGTGCGGGAGTTTCGCTGTCGGATGAGCTGACTGAGAAGTAACGAACCAAGATCTGCCACCCCTAATCCAGGGTGTTAAGCAAGACCGTGCCTATTGGATGGTTTGTAGCCAGGGGGTATACCGACTGTATTCGAACGAACCCTTCCCGATACCAGGTCTCCTCAGGGAGTATCCATGGCCCAACCACACCATGCGGGGCTCTAGTGTGCTCGATCAATATTTCCCTAGCTATTCGTGGGAACATGAATAAAGAAAAAATAAGAAATAAAATAAAATACATGGGGGATATCACCGCCAGAGAAATGGCGATAGGGGATATCATCACCCCCCTCCCCGACATAAACTACCAGCAGCGTCAGCTCGGCGGGTCCAAACACCGTCTTAACGGAGAGAAGACGCAGAGTAGAGCCAGGCACTAGCTATGCAGTCGTATTTAGAAACCTGCGAGTGGGTGTCCTCCCAAAGGATAACCTGGTGGTTACGCTAAGCACCGGCGAGCAAACGGCGCTTTAGGACGCTTTTATTGAAGAGGTGGCCCTATGCTGGAAAATCAAACTTAAGTTTGAAGGTATACACTTCGGACTAGGCTTACTACTTGTGGACTGCTACAACGAAGAAACGGCTCAATGGCTACTACAAGCAGCAACACGACTAAGTGCGTGGAAGGGAGTAAAATTGATGGCATGTTTAGGGGACGATATCCTCAAAACTCACACCATCACCGACTTCCTCCCGAGGAGCTCTGGGCACGGCCAGAAGAAGTCGCTAGATATCACAGAAGCACAGAGGGAGGGGCTGAACACTTACCTGTGGAGAGCAACCAGCAGTCGAGAAGAAGGTAAGGGAAGAGTGGTAACCTTCCTAATAGACGATCAATTGGCAAAGACGATTATCAAGCAAGACCACGTGGTCCGGATCAATGTCGGCGGACTGAGGAAACAGGCAGCCGAGTCAGCCAGAACCCAAGTGGGGGAGGACGGAGCACCCGCAACCAACCCGACATCAGTGGCAAAAGCACTTGGAGCTGCAAACCCAGCTGACACCATCACAGCAGCAATAGTATCAGCAAATGCCTCCCTCTAAGTGAGAAAGACACCGAAAGTGTCGACATCCTCCATGTTGAGATCTAGGATCAATTCCTCTAACTGAAGCGGTAGAAGAGATGGAGGTGGGCACATGCCTTTTTTCGACGTTCCCCTAAAATGGAGCAAACTGCTCTCACTCTTATCGCACAAGTCAACCTACACCCCGCGAAGGCAGCTTCGGCCGCCATCGCACGAACATTCGCTAAACAACACCTTGAATTTGTGCTGATACAGGAACCCTATCACTTTAAGGGAAAGGTAAGAGGTCTTTCAAGCAAAAATGCACAGGTAAACTTGGATAATAGACAGGACTAGGACCTGCACACTAATCAGTAAAAACATAAAAATCGTATGTCTTTCAGAGTACATGATGCAGGATTTAACAGCTATCCAGGGCCTCATTAACGTAGAAGGCACCAATTACGCCATTGCAATTGCTTCGGCCTACTTCGACGGAGGCGGGGAGGCACCACCAAAAAGGTTCAAAGGCTAGTGAGACACCGCGGAAGGAATAAACTGCCACTTCTGCAAGGATGCGATGCCCATTGTCTGGAATGGGGCAGTAGCGACAACAACGCTAGAGGTGAGTAGCTTCTCGAATTCATTATTAACGAAAACCTAGATATTTTGAATGTGAGAAATACACCAACTTTTATAACTAGGGTAAGGAAGAATGTTCTAGATATCACACTTGGCAGCCTGAGTATTAGTAACTGTATTACAGGTTGGAACGTTTCTGACGAGCCGTCCATGTCGGACCACATGATTATCATTTTCAACATAGAATGTCTCAGGAAGGAGGTTACTCCGAACAGGAACCCCCGAAAAACAAACTGAGACAGGTTACCTATACCTCGAGTGAAACCTAATAAATGTGAAAGGAAAGAAAACGACGAGCCACTTCTTAGAACTGGAAAACAACGTGGAAGTGGTCAACAGGGCTATTATAGATGCATATGCAAGCAGTTTTCCTACAAGCCGTAACTAAGTTGGGCTCTAAACACCTTTCAGCCGTTTAAAACACCGGGAGCGGAATGAATATTCCCTGCCCTATTACAAAAAAGTCCAGGAAATCATCATGCCACACCTCCTAGGACTATTGAGAAAGAAGCATCATAGCCCTTGGGCACATACCGAGAATCTGGAGAAGGGCAAGTGTTATAATCATTTCGAAAGTGGAAAAAAGAGACACCACTTCACCAAAATCCTTTAAACAATCAGTCATGCTAGAAAGGTCATAGATAAACACCTAAGGATGACTGTGCTGGAAGGAATACCTCTCCACCACAATCAACATGCCTACAGAACGGGAAGATCCCCCGAAACCGGCTGAGGGTTCAAGATACGCTGGAGAGCAAGGAAACAACAGTATCCGCATTTCTAGACATCGAAGGAGCCTTCGACAACACCTCCTATGAAACAATTAGGAGGGGTCTCAAAATAAAAGGAGTAATTCACACCACAAAAAATTGGATGTATGAGATGCTGTAAGCTAGGACTTCTGAAACAGAGGTGGGACAAAAAACCATCAAAACAAGCACCACTAGAGGCTGCCTACAAGAAGGGGTATTGTGACCATTGATGTGAAGCATAGTAACAGATGAACTACCGCACAAAATGACAGATGCTGGCATTACATGCCATTTGAAGAAATGCTGTGTGAAATCATTCTAAGGAGTCTAAGAATCACACAGAAGTGGTGCAAAACGGTAGGACTTAGAGTGAACCCTACCAAAACCACTGTGATACCCTTTACCAAAAAAAGACAGCTAAAGCGTATGCAACGTATCCTATTGCAGGGATCAGGGTCAACCCACAGAAGCAGGTCAAGTATCTAGCTTTAACGCTAGACAGCAAACTCATTTGGAAAAAAACATGTAGACGCTGTGGTAACCAGCGAGAGTGAGAATTAGCAAAGAGGGCCTCCGAAAAGGAACATGCATCGCAAACAAAGAGCGAGTAACCCTATCCAAATCCGTACCGCTTCTGGACTGGCCCAGAGATGATATGGTCAAGAAATATTGCTTTAAAACGAAATTTGACTCAAAGATGCGCAGCAAAAGAGATTAGAGTAGTGAATCCGATAAGTACCAATTCAAACAACACACAATTAAATGGTACACAGACGGGTCGAAAACATCTACTGGCACTGGGGCAGGAGTGTACGGGCCCAGGATTAGACACTCAGAATCACTGAGAATATTCCCCAGTATATTTCAAGCAGAAGTTCACGCGATCGAAAGATGCACGCAATTCAACCTAGACAGGAAATATCACGAGCACGACATCGCAATATTGTCAGACAGCCAAGTCGCCATTAAAGCACTGACCTCGCACGAGATCAGATCTAAACTGGTGTAGAAATGCCCCACCAGGATCAATAAACCGGAAGAAACAAACAAAGTAACTCTCTACTGGGTACCAGGACATGTAGGAGTGGAGGAGAACGAAGCAGCTGATGAAATAGCAAGAAACGGATCAGACATGCCGTTCCTTGGATCAAAACCCTTTTGTGGGATAGGACCCCACAAAATATTGGAAGACTTAAGGAAAGAGGAAGAGAACAAATGGGTCAAGTGTTGGGACGATATCCCCCAACTAACACAGGCAAACGAACTTCTGGGGAAATACAACAAGAAAAGAAGCAGAACCTACCCAAAAGTTAGCAAGAATCGACTTCGCATCTTGACGGCCATGTTAACGGGTCACTGCAGACTCAAGGAGCGGGAAACTGGGAATAGAGGGAGACGGACACTTCTGATTCTGCAGGCAGTTCGCAGAAATACCAGCGCACTGGTGCGAAGCACTGATCCACAAAAGAAGAAATCACCTATCAGAAATGGATCTACCTTCGCTGGATCCACTCCAGATACTCCCGTTCATAGGTAGGTAGGTAGGTAGGAGTGGTTGTGTCAGCAAACCATGCCGACACTTAATTAGCGCAGAAGCGCCGTTTTATTACCACAACTCAAGTGACCTGACGGATGTTAATTACTAGGGGAAAGAAGAAGAAAAAGGGGGAAGGATTATTCAAATCCACCCCGTTGCATTGAGGAAGCTGATAATATCCCCAATGCTAATCTCCGCTAGCTCTATAAGGTTGTCGAAAAAGAATTTACCTAAGGTGCGCTGTCTGGCCTTGCCTAAAGCCGGACATTTTCATTCATTTTTAATGCATTTTATTCCTTTAATTCATTATATCTTACATGCTAACAAAAACGCTTAAAACTAGCTTAATTAACTTATGTAACTATCTTATTCTAACTTACTGGCCCCTTGCGGGCGCTCTAAGCTAAACTTAACTCTTAACCTATGTTTTTCGACGTAACCTAACTTAATGAATTTATTACATCTTAACTAATGATTAAATACTAAGAAAAATGGTTTTTGTATAAAAAAAAAAAACTTAGTAAATGGACTTTTTTGTTATTAGATAAAACTTATAACTACCTTAAAAAAATAAACTTTTGCTAACTTAACTACGAAGGGTAATTAAATACACTCTTTTTTTTTTTTTTAGCCAAGTGCTGTGCTTGATTTTTTTTTTTTTTTTTTTTAGCCAAGTGCGGTGCTATTTTTTGGTTTTTAATTTTTTTTTTTTTTTTTTTTTTTATATTATACAAACTTAAGACTACATTAAAACTATGTAAGCCGGCCATGGCTATGAATAGACGACCCGCTCTGCCTGCGTTACAGGCTAACCCGGATTAGGGGGAAACGACGATGGTGTTCCCTCTTCTTCTCTAAGCCACCAAAATTGGTCATGCTGCCTACTAACATCTTCAATGTCGCGGTTAGAAACCGCCATACTGTACCGGAGATGCTCTACACTACTCTGTGCGACGTCTCGGTCGTAGTTGAGTCGCCTATCCACAGCTGTTCTGGCGACGTGGAAGATTAGCGGCACCGCTAACTTATCCTGGATCAGACCTCGTTGATCGAGATATAAGAACGCTTCGGGCGGGATAAAGCCGTTAAGGCGCACACTCTCGTGGTAGAGATTGTTGGGGTAATAAGCCCCAAAGATCAGGCTATTCATTGAAGTCATTGCTCTTGCAATGTGCCTTCGAATCATCTTGATCAAGAAATTATCCACTCTGATCAGATTCGCCCTGTTGTACAGGACCTCATTACGATAAAATTTAATGTACTCAGACTCTGGTGTTCTATACAAACGAAGGCAAGCCCTAAGGCAAGCCCTCTCAAACACCCGCATCTTTTCCAACAAGCTTGGCCCCACGTTGAACCACACGGGACATCCATATGCGAGCATAGGCCGAATGAGGGCCATGTAGCAGATTACCTTCACCCTTGCATCGAGTTGGCTGCTATAAAACAGTCTCTTTGTAAGGGCGAAAGCAACTTTGGCTCTGGCCAGAGCAGCATCTATATGTTTGTTAAAATATAGATATTGATCTAGCCAGACCCCAAGGTATCTGACTACACTTCGACTCGCAAGTGGCTGTCCTTGCTGTCCCACAATAGAGAACTTTCGCCAATTCTTTCTGGTGTCCCTAGAGGCCCCAGACAACGGCGTTCTGAACAGTATGGTCTCCGACTTCTGAAAGTTAATTTTTAACTTCCAGTCGTCGCAGTATCTCTTGATCTTATCGAAGTCACGCTGCAAGAGTATTGCAATAACCTCAATCTTAGGCCCTGATCTGTACGCGACCAAATCGTCTGCGTACGCTATGGCATGGTGAAGAGAACCTATGAGATCGCTCGTGTAAATATTGAAAAGGATCGGCGAATTAACCGCGCCCTGTTGCAGACCATTTTTTACTTCAAAAGTTCCAGCAGACGTCACATTGCCATTCTTCACAATGAACTTCTTACCGGTGAGCATGTCATAAAGTATGTATAGCAGTGGTTTACTTATGCCCAGCCTGCTCAACTTGTAGAAGAGTCCCTCTAACCATACGGTATCGAAGGCCTTCTCCAAGTCAACCAGACAGGCACCCGTGCATTGTTTCTTGCTTTTGTTCCATTGGATATCCGATACCAGTTTAGACGCGGCATGTATGGTATCATGCCCTGCCTTGAAGCCGAATTGATTATCCGGAATTATGTGCATGTCTTCAACCCACTTAGTCAGGGCTCTATGGATCACTTTTTCGAATACCTTGCTGATGTTTGGAAGTAGACTTATCGACCGGAGATTCCCTGGATTGGAAGTATCTTTATCCCTTTTGGGGATGGGCTGCACCACCGCTGTTTTCCAATGCGCTGGATAATGCGCATTATTCATTGCATTATTAAACAGGATGGTGTAAATGTTCACCGCTTCTGGAGGAAGATGTCTAAGTACAATGTTGGGTATACCATCGATTCCCACGGATTTCTTTTTCCTCAGTGATTCGAGGATCGCTTGGAGCTCTGCCTTCGAAATGAACGGGGGATGTACCATTTCATCGGCGACGGCATTGTTTGCCATATATCTCTCATTGAACACGGTGAAACCAGTGTTCTCAGATCGCCAGTGCTCCATGTCATTTCGAAGGCAGAAGTTGTGCACAAGGACCCGATTTTCCAGGTCGTGGTTCGGGCAAACACTATTATTCACCTTATACACGTCCTGGAAAGTCGCTCCTATAGCCTCTACCTTCTCCTGCGGATCTTCGATCACAAAGAAATTGTCATCCTCAGCTGCGTTATCTGGATCTATACCTGCTGTCACTAGTATTTGTACATTGTTCGTAGTTCGGGGGATTTTAAGACGCGGAAGATCGTTTTGATTATTCCTCCGAAAGATCTTGTTTATTTTCGGGAACATACTCGGGTTGTTGGATTTTACAGCCCGAATTTTCCTGTCCCAGTGCAAATTTACAGAAAGTCTGTAATTTTCTTTAATTAATTGCGAGAGGTTTTTAATCAACGACTTCAGCGTCCTAACCTCCTCCGAGTTCTGTCTGTCAGTAAACTGTCTGTACAATGTTTTTAATCTCGACAGCAGTCTACTTTTATGTACGTGCAGTGCGTCAATCGTTGCATTGCGGTATATGTCCACGTTTTCAGTGTGTTGATACCGAGGTATCGTACTGTCCATCGTTCGTTTTATAGTCTCGTCCATTTGTTTTAGATATCTATCAATCTCCTCGTTTGACAGATTCCTATTAGATGGTAGGTTGAGCAAGTTCGAGGAGAGTGCTCTCGTTAACTGTCTGGAGAAGCGAGTCCAACGCGTTCTACTGTAATTGTAGGCGTGCAATTGGACGAACTCCTCCAACTCCGCAATTTCGTTGGGAATCGTTATTTCGGCACTGAGTCCGCTATGGTCACTGTCATACACAAAAGTGTGTAAGCAGTTTATCGTTTGTCGGTCCATGTCGGTCAGTTGTAACCGTACGTCGAACAGCATTAGATCCAGATAAGATCCGCTTCTAGGATACGACGGGCTATCCGTCGCTTTTAAATCTAGTCGATACTCAACACTGCGCAGACCCCACCAATTGAACAGTAGGTTCCCTCTAGAATTTGGTGTGTTATTTCCCCAATCTCTATGTTTGGCGTTTAAATCACCGGCTAAAATGTAAAAGTTCTCTTCCGACTCCAGCCTAAGTATTCGAAAAAGTGTCTCGAGCTCTGCAATAAAACAAGTGGATTGAGTAGCTTCGGGAGCATAGACCGCGACCATATACATCCTCTTTCCACTATGGAGGGGGATATACACGATGCATGCTTCCAGCTCCCGGAATCTACGCACTTCACCGCAGTACACTACTTTATGACGTAACTCTTTTCTAATGAAGATTGCGACACCTCCTCCTTGCACAGAGTTGGGTCGGTCTCTTCTTATAATATTATAACTACTGTGCCTCAAGTTGTGTTTCTGGGATAGCTTAGTTTCGCTAACCAAAAGCACATCGGGAGAATGGTCTTCAAGCAACTTGAAAAGTACGGCTCTACGTTCGATCCTAATCAGTGAATTCACATTCACCGCAAAGATCTTTAAGGGTTGCTCCGCCATGTTCGTACCCATTACGATTGGTGGTGCGTTAGGCCCGGCAGAAGCGCGTAGATCTGGTCCACCCGCGTCGCCTGCTCCTGAATTTGTCGCTGAAGTTGGCCCATCTGCCCCTGGATAGAGAGCAAGATAGCCAACAAATCAGGTTCAGCGTCCGGTGCTCTCGGCTTTGGGGCCTGCGAAACAACCTTCGGCTGCGACTGTACCGTATTCCCCTTGCCTGACGCCATTTGGGCGTAGGTCACTTGGGGAGTGACGGATTGTGCAGGAGCACTTGGAACGGGCGGACGCTTCACTTCCACCTTCTGCTGACGAGCCAGATTTACTTTTTTAATATACTGGAACTTAGGGCAACCCCGATAGTTTGCGGTGTGCCCCGTGTTCCTACATAATGCGCATGTGAGCAGACTTTTTTCAGTCGCGCCGTCCCTACCTAGCGCACATTCCTCTGCTTTGTGGTCTTTTCCACATTTCACACATCGAGGCTGCATATCGCAGTTCGACGCGGCGTGCCCAAACCTTTGGCAGCGAACGCATTGTAACATGCCTTCGCTCCTCTTTACTTTTTCCCATGTGACAACCTGGTAGTCTAGGAATTTAATGCTCCTTAGACCATCCAGTTTGCTGTTGGGTGAGAGCTGAACCAGGAAGAACGGTAATTTCCGCTTCTCCCTTTTGGCCTTAGCTGTGGTGAATGGCTTGACCCCTACGAAACTGAGATCATTGCACTCTTTCCCTTTTAGTAGCTTTAAGAGCTCCTCCGGCTCGGTGGACGGTTCCATCCCCTTCAGCAGCATTGTTTGCAGCTTTTCCCCCTTCGGGGTGAAGGAAAAGAACTCCGTCGTCGAGTCCCTCAATAATTTTTTAATTTTATTGTGCTGGTCCACTGTATTGCAGTGAATAGCATGCCTATCTGCGCTAAGCCGCTTGATGTAAAAGTTATTGCCTATGGCCGACTTACATAGTTCTATTGTGTCCCTAAGCTCCATCTTAAAGGTGTTGATAGGTGGCACCCTTTGCTTCTCCTTCTGCTGAGGCTGTTGTTGCTGCTGCTGTTGTTGCTGCTGCTGTTGTTGCTGCTGCTGCTGCTGATGCTGCTGCTGCTGTTGTGGTTTCTGCTGCTGTTGCTGCTGCTGTTGTTGCTGCAATGTCTGCAGCTGTTGTGACTGCTGTACTTTTTGCAGCTGTTGCGGTAACTGCGTTTTCTGGTGCTGTTGTTGTTGCGGCTGTTTTTGCAGCTGTTGTTTCTGCTGCTTCTGCTTTAGTTTAGCCTGCCGTTGAGGCCTTGGCTGTGGCTGTGGCTGTTGTTTTTGCTGCTGCTGTGGTTTTGGCTGCTTTTCGTCTTGCAGCGGATTTTTTGCTGGCTGATGTCGCTGTTGCTGTTGCTGCATACTCTGGAGTTCCGGCTGTCGCTCCTTCTCCCTTCTAGCCATTTGTTTGGCTTTGATGGCATTAACCCTCTCGAGGAGCTGTCTAATGTTGTTGTTCAAGGTGTCCATCTCTTCTTCCTCATCCTCTGATTCGGAAGTAGCCAATTGACCAAAGCTATTGCCTTCCCTCAGGTAGTGGCCTTCCCTACCGTCGGAGAAGTACTTTAGCTCTTCTTTTTTCTTCTGAGCTTTCTTCTCTACTGCTGGTGCTGCTTTCGTTGGTTTCGTTGGCGCCCCTCCCTTCATTCCTACCGGCAGCTTTTCGGTTGAAGCTGATAGAAAGGGGCGCTTTACTAAGCCGGGAGTCGGCCTTAACCTCCTCCTGCGTTTCGAATTACCATCAGCCGACCCTGTGGCCAGATGGTCTGATGACTCAATTTCGTCATCGGCAGATGTTGTATGGTCCGTTGGTCCCGTAACTGGGAGAGCGGACCGCTCATCAGACTCCATCGCCTGACCCCAACACTCACTTTCACTGGTAATTGTTTATTTTATTTAGTAATTAATTGAAAAAAAAAAAAAGAAAAATGTTCCGCCCTGGCCAGGACTTTAACCAGCGTCCCTGGCTTAACTGGGCGATACGACTTCCACTAGGCTAACTCAGGCCTTACGAAAACACTTTCTAATATTCTTCTTAAACAGTCACTACTAATTTAAGAGAAGCCGAAACACGTGCGTACTTAATGAAAGTCTGTGAACGACTGGCTAAAGCCGGACACTTGCAGAGGAAGTGTAAGATTGTTTCCATTTCATCAGCAGTATTGCAGCTGCGACAGTGTGCATTAAATGCAATGCCTATTCTGGCCGCATGCACCCCGATGGGCCAGTGGCCAGTACTAACTGCCAGAGTTCTTGCGATATCTGTTATACTATGAACTCCGGTTCATAGTAGCACTTGTTATTTTTCATATTTCATATTTCATATTTATATTTATTTCATAATGATTTCCTTTAACATTGGTATTTACCTGCGAAGCCGCATGGCTTATCTGCAGGAGATTGTATTAATAAACGATTTAGTAAATGTTATCAAAATGAACGTTTGCGTTAAAAGACAATGTGTGAACAAATGATTCTATACAAACCTGAAAAATTATAGCTTAGAATAATCGTTTTAAAGTTAGTTTTAAATTAAGTTAGGAGTTAAAACGAATATTAGGTTATTCGTTCTAAATAATGTTCTTTCAGTTTTTTTTTTTTTTTTTATTATGTTGACTGGAGGAAGTGCTCACTGTAATTGAATATCTACCTATCTATCTAATGTGGAGCTATGAAGCTATGGAATAAACTGTTTAGGATATGCTAATGTCATTGTGGCTAGAGGCAAGTTCGAAGACACACCCTTTGATATAATAGAGAGTACAAAACTTTTGGGGATATATTCCCAATATATTGCGTTGAATGTACACTTTGAACACGAGACCAATCGGCATTTAAAAAGCGATGAATTTTATCATTTAAAAATATGACCTGCATCGGCTTACAGGCTTACATATTTTTTTATTTTTATATTTGGCACAACAGCTCTTTAAGTGCCAGGGCCTAGCTTCTCGCAATCACTCATGTTGTGTGCGTTATATTTTTTACTCGAATGGAAGGGACCTACAGTTTAGTGCCGTATCCGAAGGCATACAATACTCTCGAATGTTTGTCAGACGCACGCGAGAGGTGGGGCCGTGGAAAAACTTTTTGGTATTTTCTGGGATTTGAACTCGGCTTTCAAGGCAGCTGGGGATGAATTGGTAGAGTGCATACACCAACTCATTTCTAAGATTTGGTCAGACGAGTGTATGCCTGATGAATGGAATCTCAGCATCGTTTGCCCGATCCACAAGAAAGAAGACCCCCTCAACTGCGCCAATTATAGAGGCATCAGTCTTCTCAACATCGCATACAAGATCTTTTCTGTGATGTTGTGTGAACGCCTGAAACCTTTTATCAACAGCCTGATTGGACCCTATCAGTGCGGTTTCAGGCCAGGAAAGTCCACCATCGATCAAATCTTCACACTTCGGCAGATCCTGGAGAAAACCCAAGAATTCAAAATCGGTACTCACCACCACTTTATCGATTTCAAGGCCGCCTATGACAGCATCTATAGAGAAGAGCTTTATAGAGCCATGTCTAGTTTTGACATCCCTGCCAAACTTGTCCGTCTGTGCAGGCTGACGATGGAGAATGCTCGCTGATCCATCAAGGTCGGTAATGAACTCACCGAGACCTTTGATGTCAAAAAAGGCTTTAGACAAGATGATGCGCTGTCATGTGACTTCTTCAATATTGTACTTGAACGGATTGTGCGGAACTCACAAGCCAACACCGGAGGCACAATCTATTACAAGTCCATGCAACTGCTTGCATATGTCGACGATATCGACATTATCGGAAGAACTCAGCGGGCTGTCACCGGTGCGTTTGCAAGCATTGAGGCGGAAGCGGTCAAAATGGGTTTAGCAATAAACGAGGGCAAAACCAAGTATATGCTGTCAACAAGAAGGGAAAGCCAACACCGACGAATTGGACAAAACGTCACCGTGGGCAGCTATAACTTCGAGGTAGCAAGGGACTTTGTCTACCTTGGCTCTGCTATAAATTCTACAAACAATATCAGCGCAGAAATCAAGCGAAGAATAACTCTTGCCAATCGCTGTTTTTTTGGGCTTATAAGACAATTCAACAGTAAAGCCCTATCTCGAACAACTAAGGAGACTCTATATAAGACCTTGATCATCCCAGTCCTGCTTTACGGCGCTGAAACATGGACTTTATTAAAAGAGGATGAAGATATCCTTGGTCGCTTCGAGAGAAAATTTCTTCGTAAGATTTTCGGTCCCGTTTGCGTTGACGGGTTTTGGAGGAGAAGATTCAATCACGAACTATACGAGCTGTACAGCGACATCGACCTAGTCAAAAAACTGCGTATTGGACGTCTGAGATGGCTAGGACATGTAGAGCGAATGGACACCAACGCTCCGGCCCGCAGAGTCTTCGAATCTAACTCCGAGGGACGACGCAGTAGAGGGAATCATCGCCGTAGGTGGCGCGCACAAGTTCAAGGGGACCTCGACCAACTTGGAGTGCGCAACTGGAGGCAATTAGCTAAAGACCGAACTAAATGGAGAGGCTTGTTGGTTGAGGCCCAGGTTCACCCCGAACTGAAGCCCCACCTAAGTAAGTAAGTAAGAACTCGGCTTATATACGTGACATTATAATCTCCGTAAGCACCTTAGCAAGTGAGGCTTAGAGCGCAATGGGATATACAGATTATGCTATGAAATAAAAAAACTCTGGATTACATTTTAAGCCATTGTAGAGCAGAGTAAGTCGTCTGAGACTAAACCAGGCTGACTTCACGAATGGGCAGTACGCCTAACCCCAAATTAATTGGTTTATATAACACAACTGTTACAAGCTTGCAAACGGTTATTAGGACTAATTATGGTGTAGATTCGAGGCCCAACAACGACAAGTGCGTATATAGTCTAAGACTGTGGTATAATGCACCTTCAATAATTTACCCTGATCCAATCTCGTAATAAGGATACTAATTATTTAAAATCTGGGAGTGTTAATGCACCTGCAATTTGCTTCCTTTGTAGTTAAAGGGTGTGCAGTACAGTCGCAGTCGCTGCCGAGAATGTGAAAAAAAAAAAAAAACGTTTCTGAAGACTGTTAAATTGCGGTGGTAATCAACAGCCATATGTCAAGCAGAACGAACCATTCTGACGATGATAGCAGAGTATGTCATCAAACCGCTCACAACGAAGTAAGGATAGCAATATCCAAGCTTGAATCCATCAAAACTACTGGAGTTGACGGCCTAGGCTCTGAACTATTCACAGTAAGGGGTGATGACTGAGCACGGAGCATATACAAATTCATCCGATGAATGGAACCTCAGTTTGTCCGATCCTGTAAAGGATACCCACTGAACTGCACCAGCTATAGAGGCATCAACCTCCATAAAATCGCGTGCAAGATCCTATCCTCAACATTGTGATAATGGCTGAAACCGTTCGTCCGAAAAATGATGAGCACTTAAAGGATTACTCGTATACAAAGCTCTCAGGAAAGTATCCAAAATCCGTGCAACTTCATGCATATTCTAATGACGAACCCATTTGTTTAAACAGAGAGTCGAGGAAAAGATTTCACGACGAACTATAGGGGTTGTACACGGGTATCGACATAGTTAGAAGAGTTTACATGCATTGTCTTAGGTGGCTAAGATACGCTACGAGTATCGACAACCCGAAGAGTCCCCGAATCCAACGCAGTAGAGAAAGACTTCGCGCTAAGTTAGAAAGGGACATCAAACAACTTGCTGTGGAAACTGGACCTAGCCTTTGTTCGTCCAATCCTAAGTTGTGGAAGTCTAGTAAGGTGAAGCATAAGTCCGTTCCATATGGAAAAGCTTCGGTTATTCGAGAGAAAATGGCTCCGAGCATGCATGGTCATATATAGAAGCGAACATTCAGAATTAAGTCTCTCTCGGCATTACGTCTCTAATAAGGGACTTTTTGGATGCAATGTCGTTCCGGATCTTGTAAGGAATCATTTCGCGCGCTCAGTAACTACGGAGAACGAACTTGTTCGAGTTCAACGATCGTCCCAATTACGTATCATCTTGTTCGAAGGGCGGCAAATAAACGTATGCTATATGTATAGGTCTATTGACTCGGATGATGACATATTGCGTAAGTATACATGAATGGGGTATAACTACTGTCGAGCAGCTAACGTCTAGGTTAAGTAGTTCTGGGTCCTATCATGTGATTTTTAGCCTGCCGATGAAAGGATGGACGACAGATTTATCATTTACTAGGTTTAAGTATCGCCGTACTATGGATCACATACGAAAAAAATAAATATTTGGCGCATCAGTTCTTTAAGTGCCAGGGCCTAGCTTCTCGCAACCACTCATGATGTGTGCGTTACATTTTTCAGACGAATGGAAGGGACCTACAGTTTAGTGCCGTATCCGAAGGGCAATTTGTTTTAAGAAGCTGTCCCGAGACAACAATACTCTCGGATGTTTGTCAGACGTTTGCGAGAGATGGGACCGTGAAAAATCTTTTTGGTGTTTTCTGGGATTCGAACTTGGAACCTCACGCGTAGTGGTGCAACACACTAACCACTTACGCCATGGCACCCACAATCACATATCAGCGCACTTTATTTATTCTCTAGTTTAATTTTAAGGAAAAAAATGGGCATTTATATAGGGTTTTCAACTTTTTTTCCTTAAAACAAACCATAGATCAAAGTATAAATACAGAGAAAGTAACATGCCAAGTTATATGATGTGCAGCATGTGATTGAAAAGAGAAATGTTGGAATTAATTTTGCCAGATAGCTAGACAATGTCGGCTATTTAATACAACATCGTAAATGCTGATGATTTAGCAAACCAAGGGGAATATGATCTATTTCCCTCATCGCCATATCAACTAACAAAGATTTCTAATTAACTGCTTTTGCTCAAGATGGAACTTATTGGTAGAGCTTAACTTCATCCTTTTTCTTTGTCAGATTAATATCTTCGGTACGTGATGACAACCCAAAGCCCCTACTACATATGACGCAAAACCAAAGTTAAGTGTTGCATTCTAACAGAATTTAAAAAAAAATCTATATTCAAATAGCGTTAGAATTGGTACGATTCGATTTGAATTGTTAATGGCGATGTTATCGCAGATTGGCCGGATGAACACCCTTTATCCATTTAGCATACTTTTATGAATTTTTTTTTTCGTACCTGTAAGTCAGTGTCTCTGGCTTCTGTAGCAATAAACGTGCGGCATGTTGTTAGTCACAATTTTTCTGTCGAAAAACGAATGGTTGTGAGTTAAAATTCATGTCATATGTGTTGGGGGACGTTATTTTATTCTTTGGTGATAGGTACGAGTACATATATCTTTCTTGTGGGCTGTGAGTTTTTTGGGCGAATTGAATTCAAGTACATTTTAATGGTTGACATTAAATATCAGAATTTATGATTATGGGTATTTTTCGTACGGGATTGTACGACCCATTTCGTTGTAATTTTTATTTTGAAGTAAGTACGCGATGTGCCAATGGCATGCAAAATTTCTGATTGAGATAAGTGATTGCTTAATCTTTGCCTGATGACTTCTTGTTATTGTGTTTACACGTGTAACAAAAACTAAATTAATAAATGATAACATGAAAATTGATGAATGACTCTTTTAGCTTGTCTGAGGCCCTGGGTGTTTTCGCAGTAGGATAGGCTGTGAACACGAAGTCTTGGATTGAGACTTGAGTTTTTTTCTATCGCTGTAGTGTCATTTACACCTTCGACATAGTTGATCACGAGTTGCTACTAAACATTTTGTACATACAAAACTGGTTTCAGAGCAGTAGCACTCGTATATATGTCACACATGATTGGTTTAAATCGTATCTTACCCCTAGTTTCCACTGGCAATAATTCATTGCAAGAAATATGTCAAGCAATTGAAATTTCCAACGGAGACCGAAAATTTCTTAAAATAAGTCATTTCATGAAATTAATTTCTGCTTTTATTTCTTGCAATTTCTGTGGACATAAACCCTGAAATAAATTTGACAGGGACTGCTAATTTGAGCTTTACTATGAAGCACACATGGCTGATTGGTGCCTGACATTAAGTCTGAAATAAATAAATCTCGATCCTCCGCCATTGACTCCAACTCATCAGAAGGAATACCTGACGGCTGCATGAGAGATGTCGAAATTGATCTAACCATTTATTTCTAGAGCTAGGTAGGTCGCTTACCTGATTGCAGGGCAATTATGAACGTCTTGGAAGCCGGTTTGAGGGCATACGCACTATGCGAACAAACCATCGAATCATAGATCATTCTGTTCGGAGAAGTAGCTGCTCAACATTCAGTGTCTCCGTACTCTGGTGATGTGCACTCGATACCTACGAGTTATTCCAGCCACACCGCGAAGGAACTTCATTTTGGCAGCTTGTATCCGCGATCTTCTTCTTTCGGTCATTACGAACATTTCATGCCCATAGGTGAGAGTTGGAATACATATATACCGAGTTAAATTTAGGTTGAACATTAAGTCTGGCCTTCCTTATAACAGATTGACCAAGCTCTCTCAAAATTGATCCAGCCTGACCAATTCTACAGAATAACTTGAGACTGCTCATCCACTCGTGAATAAGACCCCGAGATACTTAAGCTTATCTATGTACCTGCTTCAGTGGAACTCCACTAACATGCAAAGTGCACTGAATGGACGTTCTGGAAACGACAATTACTTCCGATTTGTTCACGTTTACCTTCATTCCAACATCATCAAAAAAGGTTACAAACCTTTTGAGTGCGCGCTGAAGTCCGGTTTGAGAGGACCCAGTGATGACCAATCTCCCACTATGAAATATTCTCCGCCAGGGCTGCTCTGCAACATCCAGTTCAACTATACCTTGAAGAGAAGAGGCGACAAAACGCACCCTTGACGGAGTCCAATGCCCACAGTGAAAGATATTGATGGGTAACACGATTGAGATGTGCAAATGGAGTAACTTAAATAGTTAATCCCATCCATACAATCCAGTCACAGATAACAAAGTGCACACCCCAAGATGACAAAAAGACGAAGAGTGGCCTCGGATATTGCCAAATTTGGTAAACCAGGGCATCCTTTCGAGCCAGGTCTGAAGGGTGTCAGTATCCATGCGTCTACTGGTCGGCCTGTCTCGCTCGGCAGCCGACCAGTACACCCCGAAATGACTACGAGCTTCCGTCAATGGTCTCGCGAACGATTATGGAAGTAAAGGGTTGAGAGCGCTATGTACCGATAGGGACACAGATCGATTCTCTGATTCTAAAATGTTTTTTTTTACTTGTTTTCCATTTTTACATAATATTATTAGTTATGTATATATATTTTTAATTTTATTTTTCATTCATGAGCTGTAAAGCTAATTTTCACTTGAAAATTTAATATTAAAACATATTGTATGGCTAAGAAATTGTATAGTAAGTGTATGGTATAGATTAGTTATTTAACAAATGCTTCTAACTTTTAAGATTACTACCAAAATTAATATTACTTATGCTTTGACTCCTATCAAATTGGCTTCTATCATTGATGGCAGCGAAATCCTAAGGTTTTGGATAGCCTTTAGGGATTTTGGAACGATGACATGGAACAGGATCATCTTGGAGAATTTATTTTGAGGCGTGGGACAAGTACTCTTCAATAAAAGGCATGAGACTTTCTCGAATGACATCGCAATACTTTTTGGCATTCATGCTTCTGTTGACCATGACCAAATTACCGAACAAATAGTACGAGAAGCATTCCCATATCCATTGTCCCTTAGGATGCTTAATAGTTCTCGTTGGACCCAATGACATGTCTCCAATTCTCTGCCGTCCAAGACTTGTACTTTTCTGCCCACTGCAACATTTTTTTTTATATTCGGCATGCACATGAGGGTGTTGTAGTTCCTTTGACTGCAACTGTATTTACATACTGTTCAGAGTTAAGTCTCTTCAACATTAAATTAAGAAAATAAAAATATAAGCCTACCGAAAAAATTACTTAGATGAAAATTATATTCGAATGAAAACTGGTCTCAATGCGGTGGAGAACACAATGAATTTCTCTTTATTCTTGTATTACTGATTTTATATACCATATGTATGTACAAAGATTTTAATCAGCGATTAGTCGGAGTAGAGACACCCATTTATTTGATTTTCGAATAAAGTCGACTGAAACTATTATGTCTTACTGCCACAGAAATATTATCAAAAATCGAAAAATCCGGTATAACTAAACTTGCCATCTTTTCTTGGTCGAAAAAAAGGAAAAATCCACTAAATTCGGCAATTTGGCGGGATATCGAAATGAAGAAAAAAAGGATAATAAAACGATATCAAATATAAAAAAAATGTCTGCCGCAAATTCATATTTTATTCGTCAAAAATACTCGTATACCAACCAATCAACATTGTTACAACTTCATTGTCATCGTCTTCAACGTCAACAGCACTCACATTGGTATCACTTTTGGTGGAGTATTTCTCCTTTTTAGCAATTTGGAGGAGTAAATATGGCTTTGTTTTCAAAAAGTCGACTCTCGGGAACTTTTGCGTTGAAGATGCATTTTCCTTTCGGCTTCGACATTCTTTTTTCTTTAGATTAACGAGACACTGATGCGAAAAAGTTCACTAAAACTGACGTTCTCAAATTCAAAAAAAGTGACGCGCACATGAATGATAGTAGTTATGTGTATGGTTGGTTTAAGGCTGAACTAGAAGAAGATGGGTTTCGTACGACCACTTCCGATACAGTGCGAATACAAAGGATTTATATTGTGCGATCATAATAGGTTTTTGCTTCGATTCATTAAGGTTCGTTCACTTTTGATCACTTACGAAAGACCGACTCCATTCGCTCTTTCATATGAAAATTTGACAGTTGCATAGCTGTGAATGGCTGTGAACCACACAATTGCTTCCGAACATATACGCCTATTATGGGCTACTTTTGCTTTTGACAGTACTGAAGCAAACTTAACGCAGAATTATAAAATTAGCATCCGATTGCTTCCGACTATTATATTATAATACAATTATATTATAATACTTTACTCGTTCGCTGTAAATATGTACAATATTCTCCTACTGTTATCGTTCAGTCTAACAGTCTAATGTTCGCCACATATCAAATTCAAATTCAAACTATTATAGGTACCTCTTAAAGGATTATACTGCTTAACTGGGACACCCTGTATACTTCTTTTTAAATATAGGTAATTAGTTATGAATGGTTTTGATGCTCAAACGAAAATTTCAATTGAATTTTGACTCCACATAATAATGTTTGAAGCAAATCCAGCTATTATACGTAATAAGGTGAAGTTGGACGTACAGGCCGATAGTAAGCGACAAACAGGCAGAATTGAGACACCTACTTTGTCTTGAGCTTCTGTATGACAGAAATGCCTAACTCTGAAAGCTTCGTATCCACGTCGGAGTATATCATTCCACGCAACGACTTTAACGCTGATATTCCTATTCTATTTCCAAACCGAGAGGACTGCGAGTCAAATAGTGTTATCAAAGATCATGGGATCACGATCTACACTGACGATGGCCCAAAAATGGATATACATACATATATAGTTACATGAGTCACATTCTACTCCGAAGCACTACAAAACCAGGAATCCTCAGATTACCAAAAGCATGTAGTGTCGTCCAAGCTTAAATCCCCGTAATAGAAAAGGCTAAGGATGCATAAAAGGGGGTGTCCTCTCTTTGTCGGATTTAACAATCCTCGTTGGCAGTCAAGCAGCATTAAAATCGATAAAATCCAATACAATCAAATCAAAAGCAGTCAGGAAATATCGAGATTCACAGATCACCATCAGGCACTAGACAGCCGAAATTTGCAGAGTTCCTGGTTATAGCAATATACATAGAAGGAAGCGAGAAGGCAAAGGAATAGAAAAGGTTGAGGTTAGCTATGAACATTAGTGAAACGGACACATTCCGTACTGCCACTGAAAGGAGGCATAACAGAGAAAGAGGCTAACACTTTCTGGTTATCCAGTAAGGACTTCGCTACTTCTCGTCTGTTATGGCCAAAAACAAACAAAATGAAAACAAAGAGCTTTCTGGCGCTAGACCTATTCCCTATCCACATACTAACGGGAATAATCAGAGGACATTGCGCCATTGGAGCTACATACTCGTATGATCTGTAGATGGAAAGAAGAGTACATCATTCATTCATTCATTTAAACATCTGCTGTGTCACAGTTCCGCTTTACAAGAATGCCGCCTACGCACACTAGGATCTAGCTTCCTCACAAGCAACGTTCCGCAAAAGCATGGAGAGAAACTAATGTCATTGTCATTCCTAAGTCGGGAAAACCCACCTTTTCCCTCTTGTACAACCCATGCCCGCGTGGCAACGACACTGCGACCTGAAAGATCTATTGTATCGGAGGGTTGGAGTTAACCTAACAGACGTACTACCTCCCTTATGAATGTGAGTATGTCTCTAGTAGTGGAGCATTTCAGTTCCACTGAAGTGAGTATCTCCTTGTGGAAAATACGTTTCCTTAACCAGTGTAGTGCCGGGCATTCACAAAGAATGTGTTCGGATGTTTCATCCTCCTCTAGGCATCGCCGACAGTCCTTCTCTTGGCACAGGTTCAACTTGTTAAGGTGGTATCTTAGGCCGCAATGGCCAGGTAGAAAGCTCACTAGCATCCTAATGCTTTCCCTATCTAAGTTAAGGATTTCCTTATAGGAATAAGGCTTGATTAAACGTTTGGATTGTCTGTCTTAAACCGGGCCCATTAGTCCAGTGATCTAGACGAAGTTTATTCTCCCATTCGTTAATCAACGCTGTAGCTGTTGTCCAATTGACGCTACAATAAGGTTCGGGACCTATAAGCGCAGATTCTGAGCCGGCCCTAGCAAGCTCATCTGCAGATTCGTTGCCCACAATTCCCTGGTGTCCAGGGACCCAACCGAGCATTACTCTGTTGTGTTTGGCAAGATCTTGTAAAGCATCGTAGCAGCATTTTACAGTTACGGAGTCCATTTGGATGGACGATAATGCCCTAAGTGATATGTGAATCCTAGCGCCCTTGATTCCCTTACGGAGATTGTGCCTGGCGCAAATCTCAATGGCATGGATTTCAGCCTGAAACACAGTGGGAGTCGTACCCATAGGTACCGAAATTTTTGTGTTGGGTCCAAAGACCCCGGCTCCAACTCCAGAATCCATTTTCGATCCGTCGGTGAACCAGATGAGACTTTTGGGGTCCAGTGTTGGAACACCATTGGACCAATTTCCGCGGTCCAATATTTCTACCTCGAATAACCTTCCGAAGCAATGTTGCCTGACCATAATATCCGGTATAGTACAAAACATGTCTCTTTTAGGGATCGAGTTGAGTATCTTTAGATACTGGTTTATACTCATAATCTAGCTGCAGCAATGAAGATTGGTAAGGGTGTTAGCCCGACAATAGCTTCAAGAGCTGTCGTGGGGCAGGTGCGCATCGCACCTGTAATACCGAGACAGGCAGTTCTTTGCAACTTCTGCAACTTGTTTGCCGTTGTCTGCTGGAGGGCTTTTGGCCACCAGACGATAGCCGCATATGTGATAATGGGTCTTACCATCATTATGTACAACCAATGTATCATTTTAGGAGAGAGACCCCAAGTTCTGCCGTATAGGCGTTTACTAGCCCAAAGTGCTCTCGTAGCACGTTCTGTGGCGGACTTGATATGTGAATTCCAGTTAAATCGTTTGTCAAGAATTACACCAAGGTATTTGACCTCGCTGGAATAAACTATTGTGGTGCCTTTAATTGTGATGACCAGAACGGTTTTACTAGGATTGATGGATAGTCCTTCTTTGTTACACCATTCTACAACTTGTAAAAGTGCACTTTGCATGACGTTAGAGATTGTCGTGCCGTGTTTGCCACTAATACAAACCGCCAAGTCATCAGCATAACCGACGGTGGTGTAGCCTGATCTGTGAAGATCTACTAACAGGTTGTCGATGACTATTGACCATAACAGAGGGGAGAGAACTCCTCCTTGAGGACAGCCTTTCGCTGCCGTTACAGACACCGACACTCCCCCGGAGGAGGAGGTAATGAATCGGCTTACCAGCATGGCCCTAATCCATTGGTTGGTCGATACCTCTGCTACTAATCGCCCTTGTGCCTTTTCTGTATGCGTACTGATTCGAGTGCAGAGGGTTAGACACGTCTAACCTGTCTCTGATGTGAATATCAATAAGTCTCTCCATTGTCTTGAGGACAAATGAAGTTAGACTTATAGGTCTATAGCAGCTCACTAGGCCTATTGCCTGGTTTGGGAATGAATACCACATTAACCTGTCTCCAGGTGGGTGGTATGTATCCCCAATTGTAGCTAGCTCTAAATAAAGCTGTCAAACCCGGCAGGATGAGGTCGATTGACTTTTGTAGAAGTGCTGGAAAGAGACCATCACCGCCGGGAGCCTTAAAAGGTTTGAAGGTGCCCACTGCCCATTCAACTTTATCTGGACATTTTGAATATCATCATCTATGCTGAATGGTTCTTTCTGCCTGACAGCAGGATGTTTTTTTTTTTTTTTTTTTTTTTTGTCGGGATAGGAAACACTCGACTGGAGCACTCAGACACAACTGGTCCTGCCAGAGAGCAAACCTTGATTTACCGATTTTATTGGAATTTCCTTGACTTTCTAAGAAAGCCAAGCAAGCACTTCAGTGATGAGGAGCTTACAGTACCAGCGCTCACCACATCCGCACCGAAGATCTGCCACCTGATACGAGCAAAGGCCGGACACTCACAGAGATAATGTTCCGCGGTGTCGTCGCTCTCTCCACAAGCGTCGCAGATTGTAGTGTCACTTAAGCCTAACACGTTAAGGTGCTTGGCAAAAGCGAAGTGGCCTGTCAAGACGCCGATAAGGTCTACAGTCTTTTCTGCTGAGAGACAGCAAGAATGCCGCTGATTTCTTACAGACGTCCGGGAGCATGCGTTTAGTCAACCTGCAACCTGGAGAGTCATGCCACACACAATTGTGCTCGTGAGAGACCCAATCGTCAATGGAAGCCCTAACCGAAGACGCTGGAAGACCCAACGTGGGTTCGGGACCTGAGAAAGCCTCCTCTGAGCCTTGTCTAGCAATCTCATCGGATTCTCGTTCCCCAAGATCCCAGTGTGACCTGGGACCCAGATAAGAGACAGAGAATTCAGCCTTGCGACCGAGTTCAAAGAGTTTTTGGTTTCACGAACTATTTTGGAAGTGGTTAAAGGGTTAAGCAAGACCTTAAGCGCAGCCTGACTGTCACTACAGACACAAATGCTACGTCCCTTCCACCTGTTCTTCACAACATAGTTCATGGCCATTAGGATTGCATAAGTTTCCGCTTGGAAAACAGACGCATATTTGCCTAACGAGAAGTGAAGTCTAATGTTGTCGACTTCCACGAAGACCCCAGCGCCAGACCCTTGACTGGTTTTGGAACCATCCGTGAAAATACGACTACATTCCATTCCTGGCTCAGACTCTGACCGAAGCCAGTCCTGGACACAAGGAAAGTCGACTCTGTATTTGCGCATCAGCTGGAGTTCTGGTGTCATTGCATCAGACGGCATATCTATAAGACAGGAGTCGTAAGATAAGTGTCGCGCAAGTTCATCAAAGTTTCAGTGCGGAGTATACCAAAAACCGCCCCGCCTAAGACGATGGATGGCTTTGATAGTGCAACCCATGATATAAGTATCAAGGGGAGGTAAGTTCAGCAAAGCGTCTAGAGCAGAGCCAGGCGTACTCGGGAAAGCTCCCGAGCAGCCGAGAGCAGGAGGATGTTGGTCTTCGTCGCCGTTATACAGTCTGCAGTAGTAGTTTTTCTTTCTTAGCACCGACTGTGATTCTACTACGAGGTTTCCATTTTTATCTCTACAGGTTTCCGTATAGATTTTGCTTCTTTGACACGTTCTCTTTACCTTTTGGTAAAACTTTCGTACATTGTTTCTGGAGTATAAGCTCTCAATATTCTCGATCGCGAGTTTCTCATGCTTTTTCTTCTTCTTTTAAAGAAGCCGATGTTCTTCCCATCTCTTTTGCTCGTAGAACTCACGAGCAGCTTTCGTCTTCCTTTGCATCGCCGCCTTATATGCATTTTGTTTTGCTGCATGCGCTCGCCGACATTCTCTGAGCAACCAGTGGTTTCGCGGTGGTGGGCAAGCGAGACCCAGCACATTAGTCGCGGCGTTTCTGACTGCATGTTGACATATTGGCAGCGTTGCCACTGGTCTTCGACACTTGATGCTGGCGGTATAGAGGTGATTGAAAGATTTCGGGATACACGTTTAACGAAGACTCTGGCGGTCTCTTGCGATTGTAGCTTTTCGACATTAAATTTTTCACAGTGATTCTTTCTTGTTGCTTAATTTGGGATATGCGCCTTCGTACCTTGGCCACAACAAGGTAATGATCCGCGTCTATGGTGTCCGCTCGGAAGGTCCGGACATCCAGAATACTGGAGATATGTCTTGCTTCGATCGAAATATGATCAACTTGGTTGATGATCATTGGACCGCCATGTCTGCTTATGAATATCGAGATGATGAAACCATGTGCTTGCTATGGTGACGTTTCGCTCCACAGCGAAATCAATTAGCCTTAGTCCATTATCAGACGTGGTGTCGTGTAGGCTATGCTTACCGACTGCCCTATCAAAGACGTCCTCCTTTCCTATTTTGGCTCTAAAATTACCCAATACGATTTTAACGTCGTATTTAGGACATTGATCATATGTTTTGTCGAGGGCCTCGTAGAAACAATCTTTGGCGGCAGGGTCTGCCGCATATAACAAATCTGCATTCGAATAAGTGCTGCCTGTTGCCTCTATAGCAATCACCGTAGATGTCACAGTTTTTCATTCTCTTTTTGCCGGGCCCATCCCTTCGCACTTCCTCGATGACGGTTATATCTTCATTATAGCAGTCTAGGGCCTCTGCTAATTGTTCGGCTGCACGTGCTCTGTAAAGTGACAGAACATTCCAAGTACAGATCCGAAGGTCGTTGTCTTTATATGAAGGAAAACTTCTGCAGATTGTTAAACGGCGATAATGACCAATATTCCGCTGTCAGGCAGAATGATCCATTCAGCAGTGACGATGCTAGTCAAGATTCTCGTCAACCCGATTAGAATAAAGTGGGGATAGCGATATCTAAACTTAAATCCGAAAAAGCTGCTGGAGCCGACGGCCTTGCCGTCCAACTTTTCAAGCCAGGAGGATATGAGTTGGTAAGGAGCATGTAGCAGCTCATCTGTAAAATCCGGTCGCATGAAAGTATGCCTGATGAATGGAATCATTAGCAGAACTTCTTCTTTTACAAGGAAATATAAAGTTCCACTCAAAGACCCTCCTATGATTAATGCCACCATTCTCACCTTCACTGTTAATGCAAGATACCTGGGTCTTATTCTGGACAGAAAACTGAACTGGAAAGCCAATCTACTTGAACGCGTAAGAAAAGCCAATGTAGCTCTCTATTCCTGTAAAAAGGCTATAGGCAGGAGCTGGGGTATGAAACCTGAAAGAACTCACTGGCTTTACGTGTCCGTTGTCAGGCCTATACTACTCTATGGCGTGATCGATTGATGGCCTGCTCTTGACAGGGCTGTCCACCTCTCTCAGGTAGCTAAAGTGCAAAGATATGCTTGCAAGTGCATCAGTGGTGCACTAAAAACTACCCCCTCTGCGGCATTGAACATTTTGTTCAACCTGCTTCCCCTAGGTATGTTTGGCAGGCAGACTTCTGCCAGTGCGGCTATTCGTCTTAAGGCCTCCTCTCAGTGGTCTAGTTATCACATTGGCCACTCCTCGATCCTTGATCTTCTCAACTTCACACATGAAAACACGGACTACATCCCACCGAAACTTCCGTACGAGTATCCCTGAACGGGATGAGTGGGATGGCTTTCACCCTGCTGTTGGAAATTCGGTGCACTTCTACACAGAGGGCTCTAAGACCGAAGGTGGGGTGGGCTGTGGTGTTTTCTCCAAAAAGCTCAACCTGAGCATCTCGTTCCGCCTTCCTGATCATTGTAGCGTTTTTCAGATGGAAATCATGGCGATTAAGGAAGCCCTGTTGTGGCTAAAATGTAATGTATTATCTGTCAGGAATATTAGCAATTTCACTGACAGTCAAGCGGCTATCAAGTCCCTGGAATCGTGCTCTTTCACTTCAAAGGCCGTCTTAGACTGCCGTTTGTCTCTTACGGAGACGACAGAGCAGTTCAACATTCACCTATGTTGGGTGCCAGGCCACAGAGACATTGCAGGAAACTGTAGGGCGGACGAGCTCGCCAGACAGGGTACTAGTCTAAGGATTATGCCAGATAGGCAAGCCCTTGGTGTGCCCCTCGCTACATGTAAGCATCTACTGAAGCTGAACGCTATTAGTAAGATTAACCTCATACTGGCTCAACGTGTCACATTTCGAGGCCTAAGCTGGACCAGAAACGTAGTGCCGAGTTGGTTAAACTAAAGCGAGTACAGATCAGCTGCGTTATCGGTGTCATCACCGGACACTGTCTAATTGGCCAACATACCAAAAGACTTGGCCTATTTTCCAACGACTTCTGCAGGAGCTGTAGGGACGAGGAGGAGGAGGAAACCATCCTTCACTTCCTATGCACATGTAATGCTTTATCACGTAAAAGAATGCTCCATCTATGAGCTCCCTTCCTTTACGACTACAGCGATTTAGCTTCCTTAGACGTCATGAGCATCCATCGCTTCATCAAATGCTCCGGTTTGTTTTGTTAGTCCCTGAGTAGTCTGATGGTAAATCATTGGCATCACAAAGGACCTTTACTGGTCTAAGTAAGTCTGCATCGTCGTGCAGACAGCCAATCTAACCTAACCTGCTTTAAAACTTATATTGGACTCGGGATTTTCAGGAAGACGGGATAAATTTAAATAAGGACTGACTGCTTTGTTTTTTTTCTCTATCCTTTTTTCCTTTAGTTTCAGGACGGACATCCGACAAAGCGAAACACAATGGATCCATGGAGATTCGAGTTAATACACGAATCATATAGCCGTCTCTATAATCTACAAGCGTCACGGAGTTGACAGGATCACAAACAACTGTACTTTGATTCATAAAAAGCTCCAACTGGTTAAAAAATCAGCCAATAGTAAGATAGGTTTACCTGTTCTTCTGGAAATTGTTATTCTTGTTACCACAACACAAAAAGAGTATTCACGATTAACATTTAGGTCTCCGAGTGAACGTGATAAGTCCTTATCCATTACACACTCTCCATAACCTAACCTAACCGCTGAATGCCTAAATTGATAATCTTAGCATCTCGAGATCGGAATTTTTCACGATCCTAATACGTGCCCTGTAGTGCTGTAGGTGCAAGTAAAACTCTGAAATACAAACATGGATACAAAAGTAAACTACTTCTAGTGCTCTGCACTGCACCTGTTGGCAGAACCAACTAAAAAAGAATCAGTTCCACCGAATCACCTTGGAATACCGAAATGATATTGGACTTTGATTTTTCTCTTGTCTTGTCAATGCAAGGACAGAGCAGGCCATTATTGTAGTATTTATTGATTCCAAGAATATACGACTTAGGACACAATGTACAACAAGACCAGAGATGACGCACCATATGGGTGCCTACACGAATTGTGGAAATATTTCGCTCAAGTCGAATGTTGAGGAGGAGGTTTGCACAAATACATATCTATGGCTGCAACTAATTGCAAGTATGTTTGTACGAGTATATGTGCGTTGAAAACAACTAGTGTATTTTTTTCGAACGGCTATGCAAGCCTAAGATAACCTTGTTTACACACAAAATGAATTTCTTTATGAAAGTCAATGCAGAAATTCCACCCAAGGCCGGAAAATGACCGAAGTAAAATATTTACTTTATTGTCCGGAAGATGGTATGTTGACAATGTGACCCAAGAGTATGTGCGTGTAATGTATGATACAACTGTTGATGTTGTACGAGATGTAAACGATTTTGTTGCTTTAATATCCTTAAATACCATCATTGACATCGTTTTGGTAAAGGATTTCATGGCAATGAGTTGTTAGCGGTGAATTCCGGCAGTAAGTGGATATGGGGTTAGGGAATGTCAGAGGGGTTAGCAGCTTATGCGACTTCCTTAGATATTTAACTTCTTTTATGTCCCTTAAATCCTTTAATGCTTTTAAGGAGGAAACCAAAAACACAGTGAGATTTTAAATTAAGTGAGTTATGACAACAGACAAAAATTCCTACAGCCCATATCAAAGGATGGGTATTACTTCCACTGCTTTAAGTCAAAATACATTTTTAAAGACTTAAGTTCCATTTGACTAGGTTTATCTTGATTTTGGTTTACTTTAAGAAGAGATGAAACAAAAGCGGTAAAATATGTAACAGAATTTATGATTGCAAGTGAAGAATCTAAGTGGATTGGTCGCGAAGTTAGTATTGATGGACATGAACCAGGCACTAATGGTCGATTGAAAGTAACCGTCCGATGAATTGAACCTTAATTTCAGCTAATCCTGAGTTAAGGAGCCAGAAAAATATTTATGTCAACACCGACAGAAAACGCTGCCATTTTCAAAATTAACGTACCAGAGAAAAGAGCTCCATTGGAAGGGAGCGTCAGCACACCATGACGAGCCGTCTGCGTCTATTACTATTATAAATTCATTTTTGGTGTAAAATTTCCTCCACTGTTTCTTCGATTTCTCTTTTTGATAATTCTGTTGTCCAGTGAGTCCAGCGGGGAATTTTACTCTTGTCTTTGCTTTCTCGTACATGTGAACGCTTCTGGAACCCTTCATTATCTTAGCGCCTCCCATATCAGATCTCGTGGTTTCCTGTCAAGTGGTTTTTCAAGATTAAGCAATACAATACGCAAATCCTATAAGGTGTTAACGAGGTTTTTCCATTATGATCCTTATATTATACTTTAGATTGCCTCTGTAGTTGATTTAACCGCGACAAACTCATACATATCATCAGATAGTCGTATTATTTACCACAGTCTGCCACCTAAACCCCGCTCATTATCTTCATGATGATTGACATCAGATTTATCGAACGGTAAATAACATTTCACAGTTTCGCGTATTACCCTTCCCTTTGTGCACAGGGAGAAGGTAACTTTCTCTCCATTGATTTGGGATTGGATGGCCTCCCATAAGTTCGGAGATGAGAATTCTGAGCCGTCTAAGCCCGATGCCTCCCATATTTTTTCAGACCTCAGAGGGCATCTCGGCTGGCCCAACCTCTTTTCGTTTTTTGAGTATTTGACTGCCTCAATAACTTCTTCGATTGTAATGTCGGTTATTTCTTTGCAGTTAATGTTGAATGAACCATTCAACATGGACGACGATAGTCAAAATTTGCGCCCACCTAACCAAAGCAAGTGAGGATAGCAATAGCCTGACGGCTTGCCGGCCGAACTTATCAAGGCAGCTGGTGATGAGTTGATAGAGAGCATACACCAACTCATCTCTAAGATTTGGTCAGACGAGTGTATGTCTGATGAATGGAATCTTAATATCGTTTGCCCAATCCATAAGAAAGGAGATCCCCTCAACTGCGCTAATTATAGAGGCATCAGTCTCCTCAACATTGTATATTTCTGCGATGTTGTGTGAACGCCTGAAACCTTTAATCAACAGCCTGAGTGGGCCCTGTCAGTGCGGTTTTAGGCTAGGAAAGCCCACCATCGGTCAAACAGTAACACTTCGGCAGATCCTGGAGAAAACCCAAGAAGTCCAAATCGATACTCACCATCTCTTTATCGATTTGAAGGCCGCCTATGACAGCATCTATAGAGAAGAGCTTTATAGAGCTATGTCTAGTTTTGACATCCCTGCCAAACCTGCTCGTCTGTGCAGGATGATGGAAGGAGAACGCTCGCTGCTCCATCAAGGTCGGTAATGACCTCATCGAGACCTTTGATGTCAAAAAAGGATTTAGACAAGGTGACGCGCTGTCATGTGACTTCTTAAATAATGTACTTGAACGGATTGTGCGGAACTCACAAGCCAACACTGGAGGCACAATCTATCAAAAGTCCGAACCACTCCTTTCATACGCCGATGATACTGACATAATTGGAAGAACTCAATGGGCATTGACGCAGATGCGGCCAAAATGGGTTTAACAATAAACGGGGCAAAACCAAGTATATGCTGTCAACAAGAAGGGAAAGCCAACACCGATGAATTGGACAGAACGTCACAGTGGGCAGCTACAACTTTGAGGTAGTAAGGAACTTTGTTTACCTTGGCTTTGCTATTAATTCTGATAATGAAACTAGCTCAGAAATCAAGTTTACAATAGCTCTTGCCAATCGCTGTTTTTTAAGGCTAATAAGGCAATTTAAAAGCAAAGAACTTGATCATCCCATTTGTGCTTTACGGGGCTGAAACATGGACTTTATTGAAAGCGGATAAAGATACACTTGGTCGTTTCGAGAGAAAAATTCTTCGTAAGATATTCAGTCCCATTTGCGTTGACGGGTTTTGGAGGAGACGATTCAATCACGAACTATGCGAACTGTACAGCGACATCGGCATAGTCAAAAGACTGCGTATTGGACGTCTGAGATGGCTAGGACATGTAGAGCGAATGAAAACCAACTCTCCGGCCCGCAGAGTCTTCGAATCTAACCCGAAGGGACGACGCAGTAGAAGACCTATTCGCCGTAGGTGGCGCGCATAAGTTCAAGGGGACCTCGACCAACTTGGAGTGCGCAACTGGAAGCAATTAGCTAAAGACCGAGCTAAATGCAGAGGCTTGTTGGGTGAGACCCAGGTTCAACCCGAACTATAGCGCCACCTAAGTAAGTAAGTTCTAGCATTACTTTGCTAGCCCCCGGAATCTGTATAGTTCTGAGCGGAACATTTCTGCTCGGTCCAGGTTCAGTACCATGCGCAGCAGTGGCAGTGCCTGGTACGGAAATTTTTTCCCTTTAAGCATGTATATCCATAATCTTGCAGTTTTTTTAAGTATGTTTGCGATGGTCTTTGACACGCCCATGCTTCTTGTTCATTGTTGATAGATCTTTCTTTTTTGACACCTATGATTTCCAGTCGTGTCAACCCATGGACTCGCATGCATACTTGTGGGAGAGCTTTTAGGTATTGTATGTGTCAATGGGCTCACTTGGATGTTAAATTTCCTAGATCTGATTTGTCGCCTTAGTTGCCTTTTACGACAAGCACTGTACCGATATTAATAACCTGTTCGTGCACGGGGAAGGATGTAACAAAGAGTATTCTGCTATTTCGTTCAATTCAATTTTTTACTTCATTGATATTTCTAAAAGAGAATATGCATATGTATATAATTTTAATGAAGAGACTGTGCTGATATATATCAATTCCCTTGCTAACTAAGCCAAAGCGTAAGAATGCACAAGAGAAACTAGCCAAACAAAAACTACCGGGTTCAGAGCGTAAAAAGGTGAGGGAAAGGATGACAACAGAAAAGTCATCGAGCTCTGTTCTTAAAAGAAACGGTACTGAAAAGATAACATCGAAAAAGCCGCCGGGTAATGACCCTCGGACAGCAGGAGTGCAGACTTACGCTCAGGTCGCGGCATCCGAAAAACCAAAAAACGTCGAAATTTCGACGGACCCTGTGTCTCATGTTTTGTCGGTTATTCTCGAGAAATTTCAAGAACAAAGCAAAATAAATAAAATTATTCTCGATAGGCTGGTTAAGCTTGAAAATAATTGACGAAAAACGCGTATTTCATCTAGAATATGAATGAAAAACGAATGTTAAAAATATGTACTTGGAATGCAAACGGACTTTTGCAAAACTCGACGAATTGGAAATATTCATGCGTGAAAAAGGTATTGATATTTGCTTGATTTCTGAAACCCACGTAAAAAAGGAATCGGATTTAAAAATAAAAGGCTATAATGATTACCACGCTTATCACCCTTCGGGAAAAGCGAGAGGCGGATCATCCTTGTTTATTAAAGACTGCATCGAACAATCCGAAGACCTAAAGATAGAACTTGAAACTTTGCAAATGTGCACGATTCAAGTTAAAAATAGTCAGCGTACTCTTAAATCTCATCTATCTACTGTCCACCGCGTTTCGCGCTTGAAAAATCAGATTTTACTAACTTGTTTAAATCGCTGAAACCTAATTTTATCATCGGCGGCGACTTTAATGCGAAATATACGTTCTGGGGCTCAAGATACAGCTCGAAAAAAGGTAGAATGCTTTATGGGGCAGGTATGGAGTACAGTTGTGATTTCCATTCGACGGGTAAACCAACTTACTGGCCGACTGATACTTCGAAAATACCTGACCTGATCGATTTTTTCGTTGTGAAAGGAATATCTACCAACCACATAAAAGTCGAAGACAGCTTTGATCTGTCGTCTGATCATTCCCCGGTTATTTTAACAATCAGCGAAAAACTAGTCTATATCTAGAGCCAGCGAGATTAACTGGTCGAACAACTAACTGGGAATGCTTTAGGAACGAAATTGAAGATAATGTTGAACTAAGCGTTCCACTTACGACACCCTATGAACTTGAGGTTGAAGTTGATCGCTTCGTTGAGATCGTACAGCTCGCCTCTTGGAACAATACGTCCAATCCAAGGAAAACGCCGGACAGATACGGTTTGCGATATCCTCCGGAAATAGCTCGTAAAAAATGGCAACAGACTCGTGCTCCGCAGCATAAAACACACTTGAATCGTCTGTGAAATTTGTTGAAGAAGACTATTAATGATTTTAAGAATCGTGGAATAGGCTCTTACCTTGAAAGTTTAACAGCGAAAAAAGATTCCAATTATTCACTTTGGAAAGCTGTAAAAGGCACCAAAAGGCCCAAAGTCCCCGCGCCGCCAATCAAATTAAATCAAAATGAATGGGCGAGGGAAGATAAAGAAAAAGCGGACGTCTTTGCGGCCCACCTGGAAGAAACCTTTCAACCGTACGATGGTCAAGTGGTTTACGACAACCGCAATAGGCTGAATTTCCCATCTGACGATTTGACGCTCACAAGTGCAACGCTAAGGGAACTGAAACATGAGATCGAGAATCTAAGACCTAAGAAATCTCCTGGTTATGATTACCGGAGAAATTCTCAAAGTTTTACCTAGAAAAGCATTGATTAAGCTTCTCCATATTGTAAATGCTGCACTTAGATTAAAACACGCGCAGAGCCAATGGAAAGTTGCGGAAGTCATAATGGTTTTAAAACCAAGAAAACCGCCAAATGAGGTAAAATCGTATAGACCAATTTCGCTTCTTCCAATCATATCGAAAATTTTCGAGAGGATATTATTAAGGCGTCTCCAACCGGATATAGAAGAAAATGATCTTAACCCTGACCACCAGTTTGGGTTCAGAAGCAAGCATTCGATGATTGACCAGGTGCATAGAATTACTGAAGTAATCGAGAAGGCACTTGAAGAAAAAAAGATTTGCTCAAGCGTATTTCTTGACGTCTCGCAAGCCTTTGATAAGGTGTGGCATGATGGCTTGAAATGCAAACTACGATAAGTTCTCCCTGTATGCTTATACGATATTCTAGAATCATATCTCGGGAATAGACTCTTTCGTGTTAGACATGGAGTCGAATACTCCGAGCTCAAAGAAATTTCGTCCGGCGTACCGCAAGGAAGCGTTCTTGGGCCGCTTCTCTATACTCGTGATATACCGAACGAAGATGGCACTATCCTTGCTACGTTTGCCGATGACACCGCTATCCTAGCAGTAGGTAAAACAATCGAAGAAACGACTGCAAAACTGCAAAACGCACTAAATAATGTACATGAATGGACGAGGGACTAGCGGATCGCCCTCAACGAATCAAAATCTGTTTACGCGAATTTCACTTACAAGAAAATTAATGACTTGCCAATTTTCCTAAACTCGTCCCGAATACCTTTTGCAAACGAGGCCAAATACCCGGGAATGACACTCGACGCAAGACTGAAGTGGAATTCGCAACTGAAAATGAAACGAAAAGAACTCGAAATCAAATATAGAGAAATGTACTGGTTACTCGGAAAACATTCCCAGCTCAGTACTGGGAACAAACTGCTTTTATACAAGCAAGTGTTAAAGCCGGTGTGGACCTACGGTATACAACTTTGGGTTGTACCAAGAAAACAAATGCAAATATTTTACAAACTTTTCAAAATAAAGTGCTAAGAGAAATTGTGCAAGCACCGTGGTATATTAGAAACGGCGATATCCACAGGGATCTCGGAATTCCGACAATCGAAGCTGAAACTAGAAGCTTCGCGAGAAAACATAGAAAACGACTAATCGGACATGTCAACAATACAGTCCTAGAAATTTTGGATGAAAGCAATTTATTGCGCCGACTACAAAGGACGAAACCTTTCGACTTGGCAAGATAATGATTAACCACGTCTAGATTGCGAAATATGCAGGATCTTTCAGTGGAAAGAAACCTGCCAAACGTTTTTATTTCATGACAGAAAAATTGCTTGATAAGTTAATACTTAGTTGCGATATCTAACAAATGCACGCGTTTGCTATTCTCATAGTGTCTATGGAAGATTTTTGACGTACCCTCAAAAAAATAAAATAAAAATAACACTCATGTTTGCTTAAAATTAACTTCAACATCGGAGGTACTCTTTTACACTTTTACAAGTCTGTATAATTACTTGGTTACACTGATGACATTGACGTTGTCGGAAGAACTCAGCCGTCAGGGGGGCTTTTGCTAGTATTGAGACAGAAGCAGCAAAGATGGGTTTAACGGCCAATAAAAGCAAAAGAAAATATAGAAAGGACACAAATTGAGAAAGGACCCTCAACGGCATTTATTTATTTCTCATGAAATATATAAAGTCAGTCTGGTCAATTGCGAAAGGTTGTATACACTACTGCGAAGACATAACATTGGCTGTAGCTTGGTCATGAGTTTTTCTGAAACATAAACAACTGAGTTTCAACCACTACACCAAATCCTTCTATCTCTCTGTCTATCCTTTCCAATGCCCGCACTGTGTATAAACATGTTAAGGGTATTCACAACCCCTTGAGTGGGCACAAATTATAACAAAAAAAAAAAAAAAAAAATCAGCGTCTTGGAGACAGAAAGCCACAATAGATAGATATAATTTTGAGGTAGTAAGGGGCTTTGTTGACTTAGGCTCTGTGGTGAACTCCCCAAATGACACCAGTGGGGAGATAGCTTTAAGTGGCTGCCAGCTGAGAATCGCCAACGCACTTAAACCTAGTGAGAAAAAAAAGTAAGGAGATACGAAGAATTAATCTTGCCAATCGCGGTTTTTGAAGCCTACGAAAGCAATTGAGTAACAAAGCCCTATATCGACCTACTAAGGTAACTCTGTGTAAGACAATTATCATCCCAGTCCTGCTGCATGGCGCAGATGCATGGAATTTGTCAAAATCGGATGAGGATGCCGTTGGTTACTTTGAGAGACAAGTCCAGTTTGAATAGACGGCGAGTGGAGAAGAAGAGACAATGCCGAACTACCTACATATATACGACCTATACAAAGACATCGACTTAGCCAGAAGAGTTCATATACAGCGACAGAGATGATTGGGTCATCTAGAGCGGATAGAGCCCAACGTTCCAGCCCGAAAATGACTCGACTTACTCGTATATCTTATTAAAAAATTACATACGAGTACATACATACTTGACGCAACAGCCCATGAAGGGCCTAGGCCTAGCAATGGTGTAGTGGTAACATCGTCAATTGCCACGCTAAGGGTTCATGGTTCAAATCCTGATGTCAGCAAGCATTTATTTATTTCTCATGAAATATACAAAGTCAGTCCGATCATTTGCGAAAGCTTGTGTGAACACTTCTGCGAAGGCATAACACTGGCAGTAGCTTGGGCATGTGGCTGGAAAAATTGTTCGCTCTGTTGATGATGATTTGCCCTTGACATCGATTATTGGGAAAAAAGTACTGTGAATCAGAAGCAATGACAATAGTAACAAAAATCTCCCCAGTTATCTAGACGCCACCCCCGGAGAATAGCTGAAGCATAAACAACTGAGCTTCAAGAATCACTACACCAAAAAAAATCTTTCTCTCTCTCTCTCTATCCATCCTTTCCAACGCCCGCACTGTGTGTAAACATGTTAAAGGTATTCATAGCCCTTTGAGTGCGCGCAAATTATAAAAAAAAAAAAAAAAAAAAAACAACTCGTTTTGTGCGCTTTATATTTTTTTGTATTGTATCCGAAGAGCAATTCTTATTTTTATTTTTAACCCTTTCGTGCCCGAATTAATTGGGGCGTGGCTAATACTTTTTTAAGGATATGGAGTTGTTAGTCTAGACGTAAATATGAAGTGATATCATTTTCAAAGTCCTATGTACCCTAGTTTAGAAGTTATGAGATGTTGCCAAAAAAGTTTAAAAAAATTACTGACCATAAACTAAAATTTGTTTTCCATTTTTTTTTTGTTTTTCCTAATTTTCTTACATATGTTCAATTATTTTAAACACTTGGTTTCATACACTTAAATTTCTTTATATATTTTTTTAAATACTTTGTAAACTCATATTTTGCATGAACAAAAATTTACATGTGCACTCAACGAAGATCAGCTACAAAGTGATCACTAGCAATACTTTTAATAAAATATTCGAAAACAAAATTGTACAACAAACTTGCACAACATATCAAGCTATTCTAAAAAAAAGTTGTTAGAGAATAAATTAAAATTACGCGACTTAGAAGCTAAAACATACAATGTAACATTGGGCATGAAAGGGTAAATAGTTTTGTCATGACAATGATACTCTCGGATGCTTGTTAAACGTTCGCGAGAGGTCGGGTGGCGTTTTCTGGAAGTCCAACATTGAACCTCATGCACAGTGGACCGTCATACTAACCACTGTGCCACAAAAAAGTACCTCTGAATGAAATCGACTGACAACTGTAGGCCATATTTCAATTTTCCTGATATTATGACCAAATTACGACATAAGCCGACACCAATCTCCTCTCAATTAATTCATGAAGATTAATGACAAATGCTAAAACACAACTATTACTGGCAGTGATTTCACAGAGCACTCATTTACAGCGGATAAAATTCAATTTCGTTAATTACAACTTCAATGAGCTATGAAGAAAGGATCATGAAAGCAACTCCGTGACATGCTCATCAAGGATATTAATTAAATATGTGTATGTACTGTACATGCTTTTATGCACATCATATCATCCACATCCATCGGTGAAATGAGTAACGATGTAGACGTTCATTTAACATGTTTTGATGGTGTGAAATTTCACTCATACCAAAGAAAAAGCATCCTTCCGATGGTAGAAGTTTTCGTACTGTATGCAAATTATCCTTCTTGAATTAGCTAACACATCATTAGATACTTCTATGAAGGTTATTTCAAATTCATCAAGTGTTGTGAAATTTTGCTCGCCCCTTAGGAAGGAAGTAGTTTCATCAAATTTGATTTATGGGAAAATGGAAACGGTTTATTACATTTCATACAAAGTGCCAACTATGAATATATCCATATAAATTTAGCTCCAAATAAAAATGTCAATATGTGAGATTTCAAAGGCAAATTGATTTTTGATTGAGTGACGGAAGTGGTGTGTGATTGATAGAGTATAGTTGTAGTTTGAGGTTTAGTTTAGTTCTCTTATAACTTTTGAATTACTGGATTCATTTTGGTGACATTGTTTTCGTGAGCTGAATTTGCTGTTACCCATTTTGCACGTGATATACAAGATGGTGGTAAAAACAAAAAAAAATTGTTTCGTTGCCCTGATGTCATATTCCAAACTGGTGGAACAGTGCAAAGAGGAACGCGCCTCGCTGGGTCATAGGTTCAGGATCACTCTCCTCTGGGCAATGATGCCGTTTGCCATTTTTTAGTGAAGTGTTTTCAGGAAAAATTAGAAGTGTTTTGCTGAAAAGTGAAGTGTCATTATAAAAATTGAGTTTCTTACATTAAACGACTATTTATGGGGAGACATTTTTTTTTTTTTAAATTTGGGAGCTTTAACCTAAGCTTTGCGGTATCTTAATACAACATCTTTTGGCGATACCTAGTTCTTGAAACCGTTTTCAGAAACAATTCCCTTCACAAGCATCAGTGAATTAACAGTGCTAACCTTTAAGTTTTCTCGGCCTAAACTCTTAATCAATTTAGTTTAGGAAACCACCCTATCAGTAGTTGCACTACTATGAGGAAGACACAACAAGGCTTCTATAAACTCTTTTAAATGAGTGTACATAATCTGCCCCAAAGCATTTTTGAGGCAGAAGACAGAATGCCAAAAGACTTAAAGATTTTCTTCTTTCGGTAGAATTGTAGACTTGTAGTTATCGAATGGATGTGTTCGCGTATATGATTTTTGGCTACTTTATGGGAGAGCTCATTAATGAATATAAAATGCAATTTCCCAATTAAGAGGGAAAATATAAAGTCTACAAAAAGTGAAGTGTTTTTGCAAAAGAGGAAGTGTGGAAGTGTTGTCTATGAAAACGAAGTAAAATACAATACTTCGACTGAAGTATAAACGGCAACGCTGCCTCTGGGTACCGACACGCAGCAACATAGATGAAAATGAGCGAGCTTATGAACTTGCAAGGTGGGGATCGGTCCTTGACAGCCCATTGGTCTATTGAGATCCACTCGGCCAAAATAGGCATTGCACTATATGTATAATACATTGACACAACTGCAATATTGCAAAATAGTCAGCTTTCTTAATGCCACAGGGTGGATTTAAAGACGTTTACTCCAATTTCTCTTGCCTTCAACTTTCGATAAGGTCACAAGTGTTGTGGTATTTAAATCACGCTAAAGGGCCTATTAAGTTTCAACCTAGTTTGTTGTTCCAGCCATCTCTACCACACTATACCATGTATCGTTGCAGTGAAGATCTATTTAAGCGGCGAAGGATGTTTCTAAATATAGTTCTTCCACAGTGAAAGTCGAAGGTGGTTTGCATGCGGTTAGGCCTAAAAAGGATTCTGGATATTGGTTCGTGATGTCAATAATTGGTGCTTTGAGGAATAAGGCGGAATAGGGGTACAGATGTAAGATTATATCGGTTAGTATTGAAGGAGATCATTTGCAGTAACGTGGGATAATCATAGTTAACAGCTAATAGTTGATGAATAAAGAATACAGCAGCAACTTCACGACGTTTTTATAGAGACTGACTGTCTAAAAGATTTTTATGACACCTCACTGAAAACCCGTTTAAGTCATTTTGCAGTGGGCGAGGATCAACAGAAGATGTTTTGTGTCTGAAGAGTTATTATGACACAATCAATGAGAATTTCTCCTACATGCTCTGCTTGGTTTGCAGTTTTGGTGTCCTGAGATTTGAGTAATGATGATTGGCCGGGGAGTGTCTGCGATAATGTAGATGATACATTACCATGAATAGATTTGTGGACTGGCGAGGCGAGGGAGGGGTTGTCGTTGTCGTTTTCTTATTCGTGATATTTTGGAGTCTGGCATTTATGGGATCCTCCGCCATTGACTCCAACTCATCATGAGGAATCCCTAGACGGCTCCAGTAGAGATGTCGGACTTGATCGAACCATCTATTTCTAGGTCTATCGAGGGGTCGCCTACCTGATGGTATGGCAATCATGGCACGTCTTGGAAGCCGGTTTGGGGGCATACCCACTATGTGACCAAACCATCGAAGCATAGACGTTCGGAGAAGTAGCTGCTCAACATTGAGTGCATGGCCGACTCTGGCGTTGCGTACTCGTTATTCCAGCAACACCACGAAGGAACCTTATTTCGGCAGCTTGTATGCGCGATCTTATTCTTTCGGTCACTACCCAAATTTCATTACCATAAGTAAGAGTGTTAACATACACCAAGTTAAAATCCGATAATTTATCTAATTCGGATTTTAAGATTGACAGAGCTCTCTCAGATTTGATCCAGCCTGACCAATTCTACTGGATAACTCCGCATTACTCTTCCCATTACTCGTGAAGAAGACCCCGAGGTATTTAAACTTATCCACCTGTGGGACTCCACTAACATGCAGAGTGCACTGAAAGGGTGTTCTGGAAACGATCACTACTTTCCGATATTTAGGAGATGTGCCCTGCAGACATAAGGTTTGTTAAAAAAGAGAAAGAAATAATTTTGTAACTATCTCATATAAACATGTCTACCGAATATCCGGCAATAATAAATGAGGTGTAATGCAATAACAAATGCTAACGGCCAGCATGTCAAGGCAGAACTAGTGTTAAAAGAACCAGCCCAACCGCAGCTTGTCACGATAAGACATGCAGAGTAATCAAATCAAAATTGGTGAAACGCTGCCGTTATGAATTGAAAACACCAACTGCGACCACAATATACCACTCTGGTGGGTCCCAGGGCTTAGAGGCATTTATTGTAACGAAATGGCCGGTGAACTTGCAATAAACCGCTCAGAATTGGACTAATCAATGGTAGATGTCTCATTTCTGTCTCCCTTACTTACTTACTTACTTAGATGGCGCTACAGTCCGGGGTGGACCTGGGCCTCAACCAACAAACCTCTCCAGCCAGCGCGGTTATGAGCCAGCTGCCTCCAGTTGCGCACGCCAAGTTGGTTGAGGTCCCCCTCCACTTGTTTGCGCCACCTACCACGAGGTCGTCTACTACTGCGCCGTCCATCCGGGGTGGATTCGAAGACTTTCTTGGCGGGAACGTTGGGCCCCATCCGTTCTAAATGACCCAGTAATCTTAGTCACTGTATGTGAGCTCTTCTGGCTAAGTCGATGTCCTTGTACAGGCCGTATAGCTCGGCATTGTACCTCTATGCAGACGGGACCATGTCTCTGCGCCATACAGCAGGACTGGGATGATTAGTGTCTTATAGAGAGTTACCTTAGTAGTTCGAGATGGGGCTTTGCTACTTAATTGCCGTCTTAGCCCATAGAAACAGCGCATGGCAAGAGTAATTCTTCGTGTGATCTCCCTACTGATGTCATTTGCGGAGTTCACCATAGAGCTTAGGTAAACAAAATCCTTTACTACCTCAAAATTATATCTGTCTATTGTGGCGTTCTGTCCAATATGCCGATGTTGGGTGTCCTTTTTTGTAGACAGCAAATATTTTGTTTTGCTTTCATTGACTGCTAGACCCATCTTTGCTGCCTCGATCTCAATACTCGTAAATGCCCCATTGACTGCCCGCTGAGTTCTTCCAACTATGTCAATGTCATCGGCATAAGCAAGTAGTTGTACAGACTTGTACCTCCTGTGTTGGCTTGTGAGTTTCGTACAATTCTCTCAAGTACTATGTTAAAGAGATTGCATGATAGCGCGTCACCTTGTCTAAGACCTTTCCTGACATCGAATGGTTCGGTGATGATCTTACCGACTTTGATGGAGCAGCGAGAGTTCTCCACCGTCATTCTGCACAAACGGACGAGCTTGGCAGGGATGCCAAGACTAGACATGGCTCTGTATAACTCGTCTCTATACACGCTATCATAGGCAACTTTGAAATCGATGAAGAGGTGATGCGTATCGATTTTCCAAGATCTACCGTAATGTGAATATTTGGTCAATGGTGGACTTTCCCGGCCTGAAACCGCACTGATAAGGTCCTATCAGGTTGTAGACGATCGGTTTTAGGCGTTCACATAATACGGCAGACAGGATCTTATATGCGATGTTGAGGAGACTTATACCTCTGTAATTGGCGCAGTTTAGAGGGTCTCCTTTCCTCAGGATCGGGCAAACGATGCTGAGGTTCCATTCATCGGGCATACTTTCGTCCGACCAGATTTTACAGATGAGCTGGTGCATGCTCCTTACCAACTCATCTCCTCCTGCCTTGAAAAGTTCAGCGGTAAGGCCGTCGGCTCCAGCAGCTTTGTTGGATTTGGGTTTAGATATCGCTATCCTCAATTCATTCTGATTGGGTTGACGGGAATCTTGGCTGCCATCGTCACTATTGAATGGCTTATTCTGCCTGACAGCGGAATATTGGTCATCATCGCCGTTTAACAGTCTGCAGAAGTGTTCCTTCCATATCCTCAGCACCGACTGCGATTCTACTACTATGTTGCCATTTTCGTCCGTGCAGGCTTCTGTTCTGGTCTTGAAACCCTGGCATGTTCTTTTTACCTTTTGGTAAAATTTTCGAACATCATTCCTGCAATAAAGTCTCTCAATCTCCTCGATCGAGCGCTTCTCATGCTGTTTTTTCTTCATTCTGAAAAGTCGATGTTCCTCTTTTCTCCTGCACACGTAGAGCTCGTAAGCAGCTCTAGTCCTTCTATGCAGCGCCGCTTTGTACGCCTCTTGTTTAGCTGCATGTGCTTGCCGACATTCCTCATCAAACCAGGGGTTTCGTTGTGGTGCCCGAGAGAAACCCAGTACATCAGAGGCGGCATCTCTGATGGCTTGTTGGCAACGCTGCCACTGGTCTTCCGCATTTGCTGCTGGCGGCATAGGACTTAGATTGAGATAAGAAGAAACACGATCGGCAAAGGCTCTAGCGGTCTCTTGCAATTGTAGCTGCCCGACGTCAAATTTCCTCACAGTATTTCGTTGATTTCGCTCCGTTCGTGCCTTGGTACTACCACTAGGTAGTGATCCGAGTCCACGTTGGCTCCTCGGAAAGTCCGGACACCCAGAATACTGGAAGAGTGCCTTGCGTCGATCGCAATGTGATCGATTCGGTTGACAGTTTTTCGTTCAAAGGAGAGCCATGTTCCTTTGTGAATGTCGAGACATGGGAACCGCGTACTAACTACGATAAAGTTTCGCCCCGCCGCAAAGTCGATTAGCCTAAGTCCGTTGTCGGATGTGATGTCGTGCAGGCTGTGCTTTCCGACAACGCTACTAAAGACGTCTTCTCTTCCTAGCTTTGCGTTAAAATTACCTAGGATAATTTTAACGTCGTTTGCTTGGGTCGTCAACAGTAAAATCATCCGCATCCGAGGCTGTTGGTTGCTTCGTAACCGAAGGTTTTTTACGTGGTAGGGAAGTTAACCCGACGGCACAACCCCCAACCTGGAGGACCAGATCGTTTTTTTTGCAACCCCTAGAACGAGGGGCCGGGTGCACCGAGCGCTGCCATTGGCCCATTAAGGGTTCATCCGCCACCATCTCTTTTTCAATACCCTGACGTAGTATTGAAAATCCTTACAGACCTCAGCTCCAAATATAGCTCCGGTAAGGTATCCGCTGGTCTGTAGACGTCACCGTTGATTCCATCGAGATTATTCATCCGTCGCACGTCCTCCTTCTGTGGAGCTCTGGCTAGACTTCTGAGACGCATATTTCAGCCAATCAGGTCAACAAGAGATGCCTCGTCCGGTTAAACATATGCGCGCTGAAGTTCACCCAGATGTGCTTAGGTAGGTCTGAGTGTTCAGCTACACATATATCGTCAGACTCAGCATATGCTCATCGTTAGTTCACTATCAGATAGCTATCTAGCGGGCACCACGGGGAGGTGATGATGTGATTTTGCCACGCCTGTCTCCCTTGGCATTTCTAAAATCCAATATAGCATATGATTTCCAAAAGCTGGTTGTCAAAAGATGGAGCGCCTACTAGCGATGTACCTATGAAGAATGCGTTTAAGTAAAACTGAACTATGATGAACCAGCGGCGGCGGTGTAAGCGCATTGACAAGGCGAAGTCTCAATAAAGCCACCAAAGTCCATTCTTAAGCTCATATTGCCCCGGGGATGGTTAAGAGATGCAGGGTGTGCACCTTTAATAATTTGTTGGTGCAGTCGTTTGAAACGCAGTCGGTGTAATGTTCGTTACTCCATCTGTGGTATCGGAACTATTAGGGGGAGACGCGTTGCGACTTTTCATATTATATTTTATTGTTAGTCTAGGTATTCGAAATAGTTGAATGGTTATGGCTATGACTAAGATCAACATCCTTCCACTCAACAGCCGAACTACGACACAATCACGAAAGGTAAGAACAAACTTTGAGTAAGATTGTTATCCCTTAATCAATGATCCAAGTACATGCGATTGTATTGGACTGCGGAGCATCATCGCTAAAATAAGCATGTTCCAGTTTAAGTAATCATTTTATGTCCTGCATTACGGCACCTACATGAATTCTGATCTACGTGCAATTGAATACAAAACTATCAACTTGTTCTGTACATGTACTGCGAAAAGGTTACATAACCGCATGTAGAATTATGAATGAATCATACATGGCACCATGCACCCTTCTTTGACCCACATCAAACAAAGGACGTAAGCCGTACCACCTTTTAATAATCTACACCCAAAGTCCAATTAATTCTCTTTGTTTTCCATAAATTCTTTTAAAATGCTTACTAATCCATGTGTACCTGTTTGCACATCAATATTCAAATACCTTTCTAAAGCGGTACTCACAAATGAACACACACTACCAGTGACACACTACGTGCGATGAGGTTTTATAAAACCCTTCCCTTCATCCTTCTCATATGACAACATTGCGACCAACTACTACATATGTAATTCTAGTCTTTATTCTACCTAGTCATTGAATTAATTATAATTTCTGAACGTTCGATGAATGAAGAATGCGATTTTGTTTCTGTCTGCCGTGCATCTATAAATTCCCATCTACCTGTCTGTGGGTAAAAAACATCCAGAAGAGGCAAAAATGTACAAAAAGTCTTCAGCTGTGTAATTTAATTTCTAAATGAAAAATAGAAATAAAAGCTTATTCCAGGGTGTGGACGTGGTAAAAAAAGAACTTCAATACACCTGAGCACCCAACATATGCATTTATAGTTTCCTCGTTGGGATCTACAGAAAAGCAGAACACATACCGTAACGCTAGACTGAAGGCAACTTTGTTGGTACTTTCTACAACTTTAGGGTGTCTTTTGGAGGTAAACATCTTCCCAAAGATATCAACAAATCCAGAAATCCACGACTATATCCTCACTCACGACGTATTATTAGAGACGAGTGTTCTGATGATTTGCCGATGGTTGTCAAAGTATCAACTTCTTCCGTCGCCTGTAGTTTCACAGGAAAGTTTTGAACACTCAAATCTTACCTGCAGCATTTCAATGAAACGATTCATATTATACAGGGTGATTCAGTTTAAGCCGATCAAACTTTAGAATGCTATAGGGATTGATGCCATAGAAGTCCCAATTTTTTCGTAAGTTTTCTCGAAATTGTTCATACTGAATCAATTATAAGATCCCATTCAGATTTCTGTTGGCATTCTCTTATCAAAATTGTCTGTATGCACCTACAAATGTACTTCTATGTACAACCGATGCCCCTTTTCTTGTTGTACCATCCTATGTCTCTCAATCTCCAAATGTTTGGTCGTTTGAAACTGAATCACCCTGTATACACTTCACAAGCCAAAACCATATGGTAGACGTTTTGGTTGAGATACGGATACAGTCGATATTATTTGCAGAATTTAAAGTGGAAAGAAAACACAAGTATCGATCGATTCTTGAAAGCCAAATTTTTAACCTGTATTTTGAATTCGGAAACATACTCGTATATTCATATCTCTTTTGTTGGCGTCGCGTCGTGGCGCAGTGGTTAGTGTGTCGGACCACTGCGCCTGAGGTTCCATGTTCGGTCTAACCTCTCAGGAACGTCTGATAACATCCCAGAGTATTGTTGTCACGAGAAAGCTTCTCAGAAACAAAATGCCCTTCGCATACGGCACAAAACTGTAGGTCCCTTTTATTCGTGCGAAAAAATATAACACACACAACACGAGTGGTTGCGAGAAGCTAGGCCTAAGCAAGCATCATATATAAATGTATACCTATACGAAAGGGAAGCCAATCTACTAGAGCGCGTCAAGAAAGCTAATGTAGCTCTCTATTCCTGTAAAAAGGCTATAGGGGGAATGCTCCATCTAGGGTCCCCCTTCCTTGACGACCTCTGCGATCTGGCGCCCCTGGACGTCATGAGCATCCATCGCTTTGTCAAAAGCTCCGGTTGGATTTGTTAGTCCCTGAGTGGCCTAATGGGTTGATCCATGGTATCACAAGGGACCTTCACTGGTCTAAGTGTGTCTGCACTCTCGTGTGGACAGCCAACCTAACCTCACGTAACCTAACCTATACCTATACATATGAGCACGATAATAATCCCACCCAATCTTAGACGCTCTGCAGGCAATAAATGGATAAATTATCAGCTGAAGGAATGCTTAAAGTTGTCCGAAATTTGGGAAGCATTGATGAGGCTGCAATTTACTAATAATCTTATTACCTAAATTTTACACTAAATTTTATAAAGAAAATGTTCAGGTTTTTTTTTTTCCGCGATTGTTAATTTTTAGAATTTGGGTGGTTATTCGCAAAGCCGATTTTCACATGGTGCATGACAGAACATTGGCATTCAGATATAGCTGGTGAAAATATTCAAATGACCGTTAATTTCAAGGTGAGTCCAGTATGAGTAGTTTTGTCGCACAGCCCAATACTGATGTAGTTAAGAGTGATTTTTTACGCTCGATAGAATTTTGTATTAAAAAAAAAAACTAGAACAATTATAGTTAGTTAGTTATTTAGACTATTTATTTCATTAAAGAAAATACAAATAGATACAAATTCATTGTACTAACTTCCTTGCGAAACGATGCGTGGAAAATCAAGGTTAATGACGCTGAGGGCTATCGGGCTGTATCTCAAAGGCTAAATAAGGAAAAAATTCAATGGCATACTTACGAAGACAAGTCTGAGAGACCCTTGAGGGTCGTAGCTAGAGGGCTTCATCCATCATGCGCTAAAGAAGACGTTATAGATGATTTACGCGTTAGAGGTTATAACATTCTGGACGCCGTGAACCTTTTAAAAAAAGAGAGAAAACGACCAGACCGTGGTGAAGAAACTACATTGAAACGTAAGCTTCCGCTTTTTGTGCTATCATTCCATAAAACGGAAAGCCAGCAAAAGATATTCAATATTCGTACAATCATGAGTATGGTCGTTAAAATTGAGCCGCTACGTGTCAACACGAAGACAATCCCTCAATGCAAGCGATGCCAAGAGTTTAATCATACACAAGCGTACTGTCGGAAAGAGCAGTGCTGCGTTAAGTGCGCTGGGAAACACTCTTCCGAAAATTGCAATTTGAGCACAAATGAAAAAGCTACTTGCGTTAACTGCAAAGGAAGGCACCCAGCAAATTATCGCGGTTGCGAAGTCGCTAAGGAATTACAGATGCGACGGAAAAAATCGACAACGCCGATTGTACGGGCAACGAAATCAGCCGATCGGGCTTCTACGTCGGAAGAACGTATTGCTAAGCAGACTGAGCGGTCTCGTAAGCCAGTTGTACAGATTCCTAAGCCGACTGAAAGGACGCTCGAATCAGCAGTGCAGACTCTTGAAACAGTCAATCAGCCTTCTAAGCCGGGTAAACGTACGTCAAAGTCGTCCACTAAAAAGGCTGAACGAAAAATAACCTCTGACAAGCCAGCGAACCCCGTACGTCTGACGTATTCTCAGGCTGCAGTCAAAGCAACCAAACGAAACGTCGGATCACCCTTTGATCCGTTGAATGAAATTCTAAACTGCATCTACGCTAAGTTCGAGGAACAATGTGAAATTAACAAACGGATTCTCGAACGTCTCAGTAACGTCGAAAGCTTTTGTATGGCTAACCATTAATCTAAATCTAAGTAAATATGAACTCTTTGCTTAAAATAGTAACATGGAATGCAAACGGACTCTTACAAAAATCTAACGAATTAGAAATGTTTCTAATAAGAGAAAATATCGACATATGTTTGATCTCCGAAACCCATCTAATAAGGGAATCGCAGATAAAGATAAGAGGCTACGCTGGTTATCACACCTATCATCCTTCTGATAGAGCGCGGGGCGGTTCGTCCTTATTCATTAAAACTAACATCGAACATTCGGTCGACATAAGCATAGAGCTGGAAAAACTACAGTTGTGCGCAGTAAGGGTTAAAAATAAGCACCTGAGTTACAATATAGCGTCTGTTTACTGTCCGCCGCGATGCAAACTAGAAAAAGACGACTACTTTCGTTTCTTCAATGTTCTTGGTTCAAATTTTCTTATTGGTGGAGATTTCAACGCGCGGCACACCTTCTGGGGTTCAAGATGTACATCTTCTAAAGGAAAAATTCTCTACGAAGTGGCAAATGAACTCGGTTGTTGTTTTTATTCGACAGGAAAACCGACCTATTGGCCAACTGACTCACAAAAAATTCCCGATCTTATCGATTTTTTTGTTACAAAAGGCATTTACGAGAAGTTTGTTACAGTCAAAGAAAGTTTTGATCTCCCTTCTGACCACTCGCCGGTAATTTTATTACTTGGAGAAGCGCTGATCAAGAAAAAAGGACCTCCAAGACTCACTAGCAATAGAACAAACTGGGAGGGCTTTAGAAATGATTGCGAAACAAATATCGCCTTAAATGTATCACTTAGAACACCTTGTGAACTAGAGGACGAAATTGATCGTTTCGTGGGAGCAATTCAAAGAGCGGCATGGAGAAACACTCCTTCTAGAAGCTATAAGATCAACCGCAACGAAAAGTATCCCAGAAAAATCATTGAACTGGTGAGGGAGAAACGAAAAGCACGAAAGAAGTGGCAAATCACTCGTGCACCGCAGCATAAAACGGTCCTTAACCGACTATGCAATCGGCTTAGAGATAGTATTCGCGAATTTCAAAGCAATAAGATAGCGACCTACCTTGAAAATCTCTCCGGTGAAAGAGAATCAAATTATTCGCTTTGGAAAGCGCTAAAAGGCATCCGGAAACCTCAAATGCAAGCACCACCAATTCGGAAAATCGATGGAAACTGGGCCAAGAGCGACAAAGAAAAGGCAGAACTTTTTGCTTTGCACTTAGAAGAAACGTTTAAGCCATTCGACGGCCCTCCGTTAACGCCCGACTCCCCAGTCACGACATCTGACAACTTTAAAGTAAAAAAAGTTGCATTGATTGAACTGAGGGAAGTGATTAAAAATTTAAAGACAAAAAAAGCTCCGGGTTACGACTTGATAACGGCGCAGGTAGTCAAGGAATTGCCGAATATAGCTATTATCAAACTGCTCTATTTGATCAACGCTTCGTTCAGATTGCTTTATGTTCCGAGGCAATGGAAAGTCGCCGAGATTATAATGGTCCCGAAACCAGGCAAACCGCTAAATGAGAAGAAATCATATCGGCCTATTTCCCTATTGCCGGTTATCTCAAAAATATTCGAAAAACTTCTTTCCAAACGTCTACAGCTCGTAATCGACGAAAGACGTCTCATTCCTGACCATCAGTTTGGATTTAGAATTAAACATTCTACAATTGACCAAGTCCACAAAATAACTGACGTGATTGAGAAAGCTCTGGAAGAAAAAAAGATTTGTTGTGGTGTATTTCTTGACGTCTCACAAGCTTTCGATAAGGTTTGGCACGAAGGCTTGCAATATAAATTGCAACGACTACTACCACGGCAACTCTTTTTAATCTTACGATCGTACCTCACCGAGAGACTCTTTCGTGTTAAGCACGGAAAAGATTACTCTGACTTCAAGGAGATTGCAGCCGGAGTCCCGCAAGGAAGTGTCATTGGCCCACTTCTATATGTACTCTACACGCGTGACATCCCGCAAGAAAGAAACTGTATCGTCGCCACGTTTGCGGACGATACGGCGATATTGACAACGTGAGATACCATTGAAGCAGCAACCGGAAAGCTTCAACATGCTATTAATAAAGTCCACGCTTGGACGAATTCTTGGCGTATTGTGCTGAACGAAAGCAAATCTACTCACGTCAACTTTACGTACAAAAAGTGGATAGATTGCCTGTATATCTAAACTCGGCTCAAATACCGTACGCAAACGAAGCAAAATATCTAGGAATGACTCTAGATGTCAAGCTCAAATGGAAATCGCACGTGAAAAAGAAATGCGACGAACTTCAAAATAAATACCGACAAATGTACTGGCTACTCGGAAAACATTCGAAGTTGAGCCTACATAACAAACTGCTTATCTATAAGCAAGTGCTAAAGCCAGTGTGGACGTATGGTATACAACTATGGGGTTGTACCAAGAAAAGCAATAGAAACATCATACAAACTTTCGAAAATAAAGTTCTTAGAACGATCGTTAACGCACCGTGGTATGTACGTAACGAAGATATTCATCGGGATCTGGGAATCCCCAGTGTCGTCGAAGAGATAACAAAATTTGCGCGTAAACACAAAGATCGTGTTCACGGCCATTGTAACAGTACTATCACTCAACTACTTGACGCGAACAATTCAATTCGTCGTCTTCAAAGGACAAAACCTTTTGACCTCGCATCATAGCATATGAAGGTCGTGAAAAAGGCAGGAACTTTCATTGGAATTTAACCTGTCTAAAGTGCTACATTTATTTTTAATCACATACGATCATCTTTTTCTAGAATAACGATTCTCGTAAGCGAAAATAAAACTACTGGATAAGCACTGGCTTAGTTGTAGTATAAATTTTGAGGAGAGGTGTTTTTTTAGTGAGTAAAAGTCTCACACTACCATCAGCACGCGCGGTCGGGCCTTATGGTGTCTTTGGAAGATTTTTCACCTGCTCTCGGCAAAAAAAAAAAAAAAAATTGTACTAGTAGATATAATCTCTTAGTCTTTTATGGTTTGGCTGAAGGCCGTCTACCAGACTGACATTTAGAATTTTATAAAAAAAAAAAAAATTAAATATTTATACCTATTGTTCGTGAATCGAAAGTTTATTTTTAAAAATGTTCCTCAATTATGCAATTCTTGTAGCGTAGGGCATTCGTTGTGTAAATATAGAGTGAATCCCAGCCTTTGTCGTCGTTGAGTATGCTTATCGCCTCCTCCAACTCAAGTGTACGTACTCCAAAGATATTTACGCGGAATTCTTGAAGAATGGGACATACTGCTAGGAAGTGGTTTACATCCTCTCGCTCTTTCCGGTTGCATATATCACACAGTATAGGAAGTTCTGGGCGGTGTGGGATATAATTAAGTGGTAGAAGTTCCCCTCTTATTTTAAAGATGGTGCTCATCGTGTCGGTGGATTTACCAGCTAGAAAATATGTTCTATCTCGCAAATGGAGGTTAAGACTGCTATAATATAGTCTTTGTTGCGACGCTTGGGCTTCTCTTAAGAATCTATAATAGAATCTATGACCTGTTTTCTCCAGCAGAGCTTTAAACTTTTCCTTCAAAGTTGCTAACTGCTCATTGGGGTTAACTGTTAGATTGAAATCACAATCGGAGGCTAATTTTTCCCACTCTTTTACACAGATTTCCCTGGTTGATAGCATATGGTATGGGATAGAACTATCTTTGGTAGTCTGTTCTTGTTCATTGACATAACTTGTAACACATAGTCTATGTGGAGCTTAAGAGAATCCAATAACATGGGAGCTATACCAGTCTCTAAGTGGATCATGTAGATGAATAGAACAATTATTTTACAATTCTCACTCATTCATTTTCGAACCATGAAATTAATATATATATGTATGTACATAACCTACCACACATAGGTAGTCGATTTATCGAAGCTTATTCTTCAAGACTTCGGGATTTTTATGGCACACCTAATCGTCCATCTGAACAAGCATGTGTCAATTTGTGGATAGACTTTGTACTACATACTCTTTAAATGATGTAATAACACCAACACGTCAAAGAAATGTGTCTACTAAAGAGAGTAAGCTGTAGACGAAAGTGTGCAAGAAGATCCAAGTTTATTGATTCGTCGTGAAAAATGTTGCGCAAAGATTTTTGTCTAGCTAGTGCTAGAATTGCGTCGTTCTTTCACTTATTGGTTGACCCGTTGTTTTATCGCAAGATTTTGTTCATTATTGGCTTAATGGGTTCGTTAATAAACAGACTCTATTATACTCTAAAAAATGTACCGTTTGGTGTGATTTTCACCCTGGTGGCATGAATTAAAAAACTATTTTATCGAACAAATGCATTGTTTCGTTTGCAGAATTTATATCACGGTGATTCTCGGCTGCACGGGAACTTTTCCGAGCTCTGTTGTAGATGCCTTGCTGAACTTACCTCCTCTGGATGCTTATATCATGGGCTGCAAAGCCATCCATCGTCTTAAGTGGGGCGGTTTTTGGTATACTGAATACCGGAATTTTAATTAACTTGCGCGTCACTTATCTTATGACTCCGCTCTCATGGATATGTCGTCTGATGCAATGACACCAGAACTTCAGCTGATGCGCAAATTCGGAGTCGACTTTCCTTGTGTTCAGGACTGGTTTCGGTCGGAATCTGAGCCAGGAATTGAATGTCGTATTTTCATGGACGGCTCCAAAACCAGTCAAGGGTGTGTCGTTGGTGTCTTCGTGACGACAGACGACAACATTAGACTTCTTTTCTCAGTGACAGTCAGGCTGCGCTTAAGGCCTTGCTTAACCCTTTAACTATTTTCAAAATATGGTAGTTCGTGAAACCAAAAACTCGTTGAACTCGGTCGCAAGACTGAATTCTTCGTCTCTTGTCTGCGTCCCAGGTTGCACTGGGATCCTGGGGAACGAGATCTCTGATGAGATTGCTAGGCAAGGCTCAGAGGAGGCTTATTCAAGTCCCAAACCCGCATTGGGTCTCCCTGCGTACTCGATTAGGATTTCCATTGACGATTGGGTCTTCCATGAACACAATTGCGTGTGGCGTGACTTTTCAGGATGTAGGTTGACTAAACTAACATATACTCCGCTTTCGCCAAGCCTTTCGCCTTCGTGCTGGGCTTAAGTGAAACTGCAATCTGCGACGCTTTTGGAAAGAGCGACGAAAGAAACTGTGGAACACTATCTCTGCGAGTGTCCGGCCTTTGCTCGTATCAGGTGGCAGATCCTCGGTGCTGATGTGGTGAGTCTGGTACTGTAAGCTCCTTATCACTGAAGTGCTTGCTTGGCTTTCTAAGAAAGATAAGGAAATTCCAATAAAATGGGTAAGCCTCTGGTAGTACAAATGACCAGTTGCATCTAAGCGTTTCCTATCCGGACAAAAAAGAAATTGATTCACAATTATTGGAGTATCGTTAGCATATTGAAGGTTGATTTTAGTTTTTAATACTGATGTCATAATGTTCAGATAAAAAACAAAAAATAATGGTCCTAGAATGAAACCTTGGGTACTCCGTACGAGGCCATTTGGAGTTGACTTAATCTGTTCGATATTTTTTTCTTAAAACCACTGTTACAAAGATACGCGCGGAACCATTTCAACATTTTACCTCGTATTCAGAATTTTTCAAAAATTTAGTTCAGTGTCTCAAAGGCAAATCAATGAAGATTTCTAATGAGTGATGATTTTTATTCAAGTTAATATTTATATTTGAAAATTGTATTATTCCCATTTTTGCAGATACATAATTTTTGTTCGGGGGAAACATTTCGAGGGAAAATTTATTCACGATAACCTTGAATGAATGAGAACAAAACCTGCAATGGGTATATTTGTTTTTATTAGATTGTAACTTGTATAAGTCAGACCTAGAGAGTAGCCAAATTTTGAGATTTTTAAGAAACCGGTAACCCTGTGCAATTTGACTAGATAGTTCCGACGGCAGTTTGTTGAAAATATAAGGTGCAATGGAACTGTGGGCGCCGTGGTGTAAATGGTTAGTGTGTCGGATCACTACGCATGAGGATCCAAGTTCGAATCCCAGAAAATACCAAAAAGTTTTTCACGGTCCCACCTCTCGCGAGCGTCTGACAAACATCCGAGAGTATTGTTGTCATGAAAAAGCTTCTCAAATCGCCGTTCGGATTCGGCACTAAAACTGTAGGTCCCTTCCATTCGTGTGAAAAATATAACGCACACAACATGAGTGATTGCGAGAAGCTAGGCCCTGGCACTTAAAGAGCTGTTGCGCCAAATATATATATATATACATGGAACTGAGGAAATGCCTACTGTGCTCTTTATTGACTGTTGGGATGACCACGTCTTCCTATTTTTAGCAAGTACACCTCATTTCTTCTGCAATTAGTATTACCACTTTTGATGAAGAAGACTTTTAGTGATTTGTATATACATATAAAGATATCGAAGAGGAAGTACTTTCGCTGATTGAAATAAGGACAGTGAGCGCTCTAATTTATTTTTATTGAATATTAATCTAATGATTTTCTTTTGTGTTGTGACAATGGGCATTAAGTTCGTTATGTACGCACTACCCCAACATGCAAGACTATACTCTAGACGTGAGCGAACCAGCGTTTTGTAAATTGTTAATAGCAGACCCTGTGGTACAAGCTTACGTAGATAATACATTTTGTTCATGGTGATGTAGAGCAACTTCTTTACTGACATAATATAAGACTTCCAGCACAATTTGTTGTCGATGAAAATTCCGAAATACCTAAACTCTTTAACATATTCTAGAACAAAACATTTATTTAAACAGCATTATCATATCTGGGGTGGTGAAACCGGATGTCCTCAATCATCAAGCTAGAGTTTGACAACGATAAACACATAGTCAAATCTAAGGAGACTTTGTTCTTGGTACCATTTGGGGGTAAAAGAGCCAAATTCAATTTGTTCAAAGGCCATGTTAATGAATTGAGCTATGGTAGGTGCTAGAGTAATTCTTTAAATCCTTTCCTCTTATTTTACCAATTCCTGTCGTGTATTTTTTTTAAGAATCGTATATTTATTTAGATTTCCTTTTCGGATATATAGTATTTCTTAAAATCATTGACTGCTCTGCGCTTGATTCTATACCTTGATATGTTTTGGGATTGTATTTATGAATAATAATTTATATAATATATCTTCTCTAGACTGGACCGCATCTATCAGCAATGTTTTGTGCATTTGGGAACGATGTGAAATTCCACATAATTATTTCATTTATGTTATTTGTTGTTTTGCCAATAATGTTATTTATTAATATGCATGTATTTTTTGGAACATTTCTGTATTCAGCCAATTGATACTTATATTATTCTGATTTACCCGTTTTGAATTACTTAATTGGCATAGTTCAGGAAAGACTTATATTCATTTTCGTACCTTGAGCATTTTCTATTGTTTTTCCATTTGCTTTATAGTTTATCTCTTTCTTTGCATATCTTCACAATTTCAGCTGTTATCCATAGGTAGCACATTTCTCGTCTTTTTGCTTTTACTTCCACAGAAGACTTTGAATAGACCTCATTGAGCAGTTGCATCAATTTATTATAAAACTCGTGATTTCGAGAAATGGACTCGTCCATTGGCCTGCAAGGTCATGTGATTTGACACATCTCGATTACTCTTAAGGGGTTACGTGAAGTCACTGGTTTATGTAGATAAACTGGCAACCAGGTGATGGGCGCCGTGGCGTAAGTGGTTAGTGTGTCGGATCACTACGCATGTGGTTCCAAGTTCGAATCCCAGAAAATACCAAAAAAGTTTTTTCACGGTCCCACCTCTCGCGAGCGTCTGACAAACATCCGAGAGTATTGTTGTCATGAAAAAGTTTCTCAAATCGCCGTTCGGATTCGGCATTAAACTGTAGGTCCCTTCCATTCGTGTGAAAAATATAACGCACACAACATGAGTGGTTGCGAGAAGCTAGGCCCTGGCACTAAAGAGCTGTTGCGCCAAATATTTGTATTTTTTTTGTAGGTGATGGGCACATGTGGCCTACTAGTAGGATGTCCAACTGTCGTATATCTATGCATTATTCCACTGAGCTCATCGAAACACCTTCCAATGCAGTATCTGTAGTACAGGCATAAGTCGGTTACCAGTCTTCGATGGGCTTACAATTAAAGGTTGACTCTTAGTGCCGTATTTTCTATAAATCGGCACTCGTTTCTGGATTGTTTCAAATATATGGTATGTAAATGATAATGTTTGGGCTAAAAGTCGAAACGTGAGAGCAGTATTCTAGCTCCGGTCTCAATTGCAATTTGTGCAGTAGAAGGCACTGCGTCGATGTGTACTAAGTACCTGTACCTGTACCGTTTTCTTTAAAAAGTTGACTTAACTTCATGGACACTAACTTGGTTGGTTGGATAGAATCGGCCCTCGATGAAGATGCACTTAGACTAGATATAGGTCCATTGTACTGCCGATGTGTAAGGTGGGTGGGTGACCATCTTATTCTAGGAACCATTTACTTCGTTGTATGAAGGAGTTGATTTTAGCCAAGCGAAGCCTGCATATAGGATTTATAGGTCTCGACAAGGCATTCGATTGCCGAGAGAATTTCTATATCATACACTTAGATTAAAGAAACAGCCAGAACAGTACATCGGATACATTCGGGACATGTACCTTGACACAACCATGCAAATCAGAAGCCCAGTAGGAATTGCGGGGAAAATTCCAGTGAAAGTTGGTGTGTATCAGGGATCAGCAATAAGCCCTCTCCTTTTCAACATTGTTATGGGCTGCCTAACATCAGCCATACGAAAACCGATTCGCTGGAATATACTTTATGCCGATGAAATAGTATTGATCGAAGATGATACACAGGAGCTAAAACGTTAATTAAGTGAAGTGAATGGCACCTGGCTCTGAAGAATGGCCTAAGAATTATTGCACACAAAAGGAGATACCTGTATCTCCACTCTTGGGACTCGGTCTGCGGGTAAAAAAAACACAGTTTACATTGGGGCAGAACCAGTAGCGATGTCCACTCAGTTCAAATACTTAGGTTCAACCTAACCAATAAGTTCTGACAGTAAAATCGATGCTGATGTTGTAAATAGAAAAAAACGCTGGCTGGCTGAAGCGGAGAAGCCTTACCGGAATGTTCTGTGATAAGAAAATGCCCCTAAAACTGAAAGGCAAAGTGTACAAGACGGCTGTGAGACCGAGCAAGGGTCCGAGTGTTTGTCAGCACAAAAACTACACGTGGCCGAAATGCGCATGCTTAGGTGGTCAACGGGAGTAACACAACTTGATCGAATAAGAAATACATGTGTAAGAGAAAGCATGAAAATAACGCCAATAACAGAAAAAACTACCAGAGAATACACTTCGCTCGTGTGGTCACATAAGGCGCCGAGACGAAAACCACTTCGTTCAAAAATCTATGGGTATGCAGGAGCCCACAAGAGAAAGGGGGCGACCACTCGCCACATGGCTGGGGACAGTAAGGAAACACAGGAGGAGAAAGAACCCGGTATAGAAGACCCTGGCTCCTACGTGCAAGAAGGGCTGACCCCGGATAGGGACAGAGGTAAATAAGAGAAGAAGAAGAAAGTACTTCCAAGTTAATTATGGTTCGAGGCAGTTTAGGATGTACGAAAGTTCACTTTGGATCAAGATGCGGTCAAATTTATGATTCGGAAATTCAATTATAATTTTAAGATGATCACAAGGAAAACGGCGCTGCATAGAAGGACTAGAGCTGCTTACGAGCTCTACGTGCGCAGGAGAAAAGAGGAACATCGACTTCTCAGAAAGAAGAAAAAGGAGCATGAGAAGCGCTCGATCGAGGAGATTGAGAGAATTTATTGCAGGAATAATGTTGGAAAATTTTACCAAAAGGTAAAAAGAACATGCCAGGGTTTCAAAGCCAGAACAGAAGCCTGAAGGGACGAAAATGGGAACATAGTAGTAGAATCGCAGTCGGTGCTGAGGATATGAAAGGAACACTTCTGCAGACTGTTAAACGGCGATGATGATCAATATTCCGCTGTCAGGCAGAATGAGCCATTCAACAGTGACGATGGCAGTCAAAATTCCCGTCAACCCGATCATAATGAAGTGAGGATAGCGATATCTAAACTCAAATCCAACAAAGCTGCTGGAGCCGACGGCCTTGCCGCTGAACTTTACAAGGCAGGAGGAGATGAGTTGGTAAGGAGCATGTACCAGCTAATCTGTAAAATCTGGTCGGACGAAAGTATGCCCGATGAATGGAACCTCAGCATCGTTTGCCCGATCCTGAGGAAAGGAGACCCTAACTAAATATATAAATATATAAATATATCAATAGACCATTGACTAAATATTCACACTACGGCAGATCTTGGAAAAACCCATGAACATAAAATCGATACGCACCACCTCTTCATCGTTTTCAAAGTTGCCTATGATAGCGTGTATAGAGACGAGTTATACAGAGCCATGTCTAGTCTTGGCATCCCTGCCAAGCTCGTCTGTTTGTGCAGAATGACGATAGAGAACTCTCGCTGCTCCATCAAAGTCGGTAAGAACATCACCGAACCATTCAATGTCAGGAAAGGTCTTAGATAAGTTGACGCGCTATCTTGTGATCTCTTTCACATAGTACTTGAGAGAATTGTACGAAACTCACAAGCCAACACCGGAGGTACAATCTTTTACAAGTCTGTACAACTACTCGCTTATGCCGATGACATTGACATAATCGGAAGAACTCAGCGGGCCGTCAATGGGGCATTTACGAGTATTGAGATCGAGGCAGCAAAGATGGATCTAACGGTCAATGAAAGCAAAACAAAATATATGCTGTCTACAAAAAAGGACACCCAACATCGGCGTCTTGGACAGAACGCCACAATAGACAGATATAATTTTGAGGTAGTAAAGGATTTCGTCTACCTAGGCTCTATGGTGAACTCCGCAAATGACATCAGTAGGGAGACCAGACGAAGAATTAATCTTGCCAATCGTTGTTTCTATGGGCTAAAACGGCAATTGAGTAGCAAAGCCCTATCTCGAAATACTAAGGTAACTCTTTATAAGACTCTAATCATCCCAGTCCTGCTATATGGCGCAGAGGCAAGGGCTTTGACAAAACCGGATGAGGATGCCCTTGGTTGTTTCGAGAGAAAAGTTCTTCTCCACCCCGCATGGACGACGCGGTAGAGGCTAGAAGAGTTCACATACAGCGACTAAGATGGCTGAGTCATTTAGAGCGGATGGAACCCAACCTTCCCGCTAAGAAAGTTTTGGAATCCACCCCGGATGGACGACGCAGCGGAGGACGTCCTCGCGGTAGGTGGCGCAAACAAGTGGAGGGGGACCTCAACCAACTTGGCGTGCGCAACTGGAGGCAGCTGGCTCGTAATCGTGCTAGCTGGAGAGGTTTGTTGGTTGAGGCCCCGGTCCACCCCGGACTTTAGCGCCATCTAAGTAAGTAAGTAAGTAAGTAAGATGATCACAAGGTCGACGTTTCTGTTTTTTAGTACACCGCATCGCTTAAAGCCCTTAAGTGATACTGCAAAATATGTTCTGAATTTTTTTTTTTTTTAGTTAAGTAAATGGAGCAAGAAAATGATAATTTTCATTGGATCAAATGATTGGTATATGCTTTTGCTTCCAGAATCATATCCGACAGAGCAATGCGTTAATAAAATTCGAATTACCTAATGATTACAGAACACAAACTATGCAATTTAAATTATGCAACACTACAGGCTAATACCACAACGCCACAATGTTTGTGTTGAAACAATTTATTAGTTCACAGTTAACAGTTCTTAGTGTTTCGAGATTGAAACTGAAACCACTACACCCTAGGGGTATTTCAAAAACTCGAAACAATTCACACGACTTCGCTTGCCTTGTGATGTCTGCTGATGTGTCTCGGCGATGACTTATGACGTTGAAAGCAACGTTTTTTTGCTTCTATTCTGCTTCTGGCCATTAGCATTTTAATCAACCCATTTGATCTCAAGTGCGCGTAAAAAAACTAAACAAACAAAAAAAAAGTCTCTGAATTGATTAAAATTAACAATTAGTGATTTTGACTCGAAGCACTGAGAATGGACAGCCGATGAAAGACTATAGGAAAGTGAGTCTATGGGGAGGATGTAAACTGGTTCAGAATATTTATTATGCGATCCAAAAGAGGTTCCGCGTCTCCCATCGACCAAGTCAAGCTGGCCGTCAGGTTTTCTTTACCTATTGCCTCCATCCTCCAGCTCGACGTCCTACTGGTGCATACAATTCATACAGTCCACACAGAATAGGTATGGATATACATTATACAGTGCCGGGTGAAGGCGAATGGATGGGGAATAATACAAGCATAGCGGTATGTGAAGTAGGTATTCTGAGGTTGGTGTGTGACCGGATTAACAATAGCCAATTACTTTGGTAAACCGAAGGAATTAATCATATATTTGCAGGACCAATTAAAAAGGCATACATTACTATGTACAGTGAACTCTCGATAATTCGAATTTCATCGGACCAGGGAGAAACTTCGAATTGCAGAGGTTTCAGAGAAAAAGACTTTTTCAAAACGAAATTTTTATTTCACGTACATACATGAGTGTGAACCGTACATGTTTACATTTATGTAATACTCCCCAAGGTAAAGACATTACAATCGAACTCGGTCCAGGGTGTTTTAGATAGTCGTTAAAGTTGAAAACGCTTGTCGTCGACGTGTATGTCCTCGTTAAAAACTGATAGTCCAATTTGATTGCATCGTTTAGAATGGAAACTGTTAACCATGTGCACACCATTACGCTAATGAATACACAGGGCACAGCCTTTCATCACATATGAATTTCAACGATAATTTGAGTAGAAAAAAAATAGTCTTAACTTCGAATTATAGAGGTAAAAACAACGCCATCAAGTTCGAATTAAAGAGGTTTTAGGTTATGTTTGGACAAGAGTATATTCGAATTAACGAAGGGGACCAATTGCATAGGTTTTCTTCGATTAATAGAGGTTTTCTCATGGGACTGACGCAGTACTTCTATTTTTAGAGGTTTTCGAATTATGGAGGTTCGAATTATCGAGAGTTCACTGTATATAGGTAGCAGTTAGGTTTGTGGTTTTCAAATGTACGTTCCATTGAGAGAACATTTTCCGTTTACATTAATATTGGAATACTCAGCAGTTATATAATAAGCTAATTAGAGAGGGCACCAGAGGAGTGGTGCCATGACTTGTATATGTTGGTTTGGTTAAATATTGCTGTTAAAAATGGTATACCAAACTACGTCAACAGATTTAACTCCTACAATGCAATTACTCGACATAATTCGGAGATAATAATGAGTTATTTTAGTGTGGTGATTTGAATTTCAGTTGGCATTGGGTTTCAGTATATGCTTACTCCATGAGTGGTGGCTGAACTAGTCGGGGAGAATTTTCTGTGATTTTTGTTTTCGGTTTTGATTTTTAGTATTGGTTTCAAGTTGTTGGGTTACTTGAGATGTTGAGTGACCTCATCATTTAATCATATTAAATGGTGCCTGAACCTACCTACTAGTCAATGAAAAAACCATGCCCCCCAGGTGGTTTAGTTGATTAATAATTAAGAAAAAAAATGTATAGTCGTAGTATTCCAACATCCTGCGCTTGCAACATTTATAAAATGTCCTATTCTTAATAAATCAGAACCTGCTTATATAAAAGGCAGCCAAGTATGTAACATAAATTTACTGGCCCTACGAGCAGAATAGAAGGGATCGGTTATCATCAGCGATGATATTTGAATGTTTTACCGGCGGCTTAACTTTAAAAGAATTTGCCAATGCTGCAGTCTGAATAGAAGTCTGCAGCCATAAAGAAGATACGTATGTAGGTTAACAGGCTGGTTGTATGTTTAAAGTATCTTGTATCTTTATAGATCCATTGTGTTCCCCAGTTATGTAGTGTTAAAGAAAATCTAAGAAGAAGAGGAGAATTTTCTGGGATTAGTCCGTTCATTATACCACTACCATGAATCACGCTGACTTAAGCATGCATTGTAGAATGGCTTTTAGAAAGTTCGTTCAAACCATAAAAAACGGCCGTTGTTCTGGACCCCTTATCCGCGTATACTTCGCCATAGCCTATGCATAGGTCTTCGTTGCTTAAACGCATTCAACTTAGGTGAACCGCCAGCAAGTTGTGATCTGTGATGATCTTCTTCCTTTGGATCACTTCGTTATTGAGCCAAACCAAATGCTGGTGTTGCTGCACGTCTTCTATTTCGGCGAGGTTCTGATCCGAAAACAAGGGATCACAACCGTCCCACTTCAGCGCATTTCTACTGATCCGCCTGTCTTTGGATGTGATGTCTTTGGAACGCTCATTGATATTGTTTTTTTTTAACATGGTTCAAATGATCTCTTCTTTAAACATGGCAAACCAGCTGAGCCCGTCGGCTCTATTTTTCGTGAGATGGCTTCTTTAACGTGAAGGCTTCCATGGATCTTCGAACTTCTTATTCATCAAACTTTGTCACTCCTGCTGTCATGCGAAGCACCTTCATTTTAGCTGCCGTTAATTTACTCTCATACTTTCGGTACATTGTCCAAAATTGTGAACCGTATGTGAGCGATGGACGCACAACTGCGGTGTAAAGCCTTCTTTTCAATTTAGGGGGTACTATGTATTAGGTCACAGAAGATAACCGAGTCTTCTGCCCACTCAACACTGCACTAAGGTGATGACTGATGTCGTCATTACAGGTTGCTTCGCTTTTGATCATCGATGACAGATATTTGAACTTTTCGCACTTGGGAAGCATTGTTTCATTCAAACAAATGTCGGGAATAGGCCTGAGTGGATCAGAGAACGGGCAGCACAAGTACTCGATCCGTTTTGGATTAATGCGATACCCACTTCCCTCCAAAACGTCCACGCATACGTCAAGTGCCTGTCGCAGGTATGTAGGCATCTCATTTATTATGGCTCCATCGTCAGGAAAGAATAATTGATGCATTTTGGGGTCCGTAACCTTACCTTCAAGGAGATAGTAAAGGACTGCAGTAAAGAGAAAGGGACTTAAGACGCTTCCCTGGTATACCTCGACCAGGGGGTTGAAGAATTCACATTCCTCTGGAAATGATGGTATTTCCAATTTTATTTTAAAAAAATATTGCGTATAGCCTCACCGATGTTCTAACACATATTCTCAATTTGAGCGTTAATTGACGTTTTTTTTCTGAAGAACTAAAATGCGCATATGTTATACATCTATTTAAGAAAGGAAACAAAAGAGATAAGTCGAATTTCCGGCCAATATCGTTGATGTCCCCCATTTGAAAAATATTTGAAAAAGTCGTTAAAAGTAGAATCGTAAATTACTTCTAGAGAATGATTTCTGTACCCTTATACAAAAAGGTTTAGATAAAAAAAAGCAAAGCAAAACAGTGCTGCACTCTTCGTTAACATAACGAAAGCTTTTGATATGGTAAACGATAGTATTCTTTGGCAAAAGCTGTATAATGTTGGTTTGAGTGGCTTCTTTTACAGTTGGCTTGAGTCTTATTTGAAAAACAGAACTCAAAAAATTAAGATTAATACTATTTTAAGCAACTCGAAGGTTATTGGTTTTGAGAAGGTTTCTTGTGACAACAATACGCTCGGATGTTTGTCAGACATTCGAGAGAGGTGGGACCGTGAAAAACTGTTTTCTGGGATTCGAACATGGAACTGCGCCACGGCGGCGCCCACATAAATGCACCTATGTGTATTTCGGGTCCCTGCAGAGTAAGACGTTATGGCTTGTGACTTAGTACGGCGTCGTTTAACTAACTTCGAGCTCACTTCTGTGGTTGAGATGTATTTAATTGTTGCTTGATTATCTAGCTAAAGTTAATATATTTCCCGAGCCGCGTCGGTGATGGCCAAAACTTGGAACACACTACTGTGATTTCGATGTCTTATTGTTCGGGAATGTCGGGTTCTATTGGTAATATACCGAAACTCCCAACTCCCCACCCATCTGCCTAAATAGGAAGGTTTTTGATTTAGTGGATTTTCCAAACATTCTTCTCTCGACGAAGTTGCTATGTGAAAGTTTAGGTCAAAGCCCAAGAAGGGGATATATAATCAGTATCCGTGTCCGTTTTTGCCCACCTGGCAATGATACGGTAGTCCGCATGACCCGCTTTCCAGAAATTGGTATGTTGAAAACGCAGGGCGCTATTTCCTATATGTGAAGGACAAGTGGCATTACAGCAAGTTTGATTTCAAGCGCCACAGTCGGAGTGGTTCTTATAACGGCCAATGCAAGCGAGTCGCTGAATTTTGCTGAAGTCTTTTAGGTTTGATACCTTCTGTATAGGTGGCTACCAGAGTAAATACCCTTAAGAATGGGTCTGACAATGTATACATCCAGTGAATGGAATGGGGTAAGGAAGGATATATAGTACAGTAGGGTTACAGTGACATGAGGAGATGCATTGCACATTGCTTAATGATTATTATAACCAAAAATCCTGGTGAGAGACGAAATGAACGTGTCATGATTGGGATGCTATCAGGGAAGCAACCGCTCGGTAGGACTAGGAATATATTTTTGGATCTTTCGAATTTTGGATTTTGGTCCAACATCTATCCTAGACCCGACTGGGGATTGGTTCTGATGAGTTGGAGTCGTTGATGGAGAATCATGAAGGATGAAGAGCTCACTTGAGCGACGACTTTTAGTATTTTTCTATCGCATCTGGACAAAGATTGTTATAATCTAAGGACTTAAGGAAATCAAATATTTGATGTGGTTGAGTTGAGTTTCAAACACGTAAAACTGCTTTACTCTATTACGAATTCCTTTCTAATATAAAATACGTACACACACGCAAATGCTCTCCAATAAATTTTGTTTGAATGAAAATAAAATAAATATATATGTACACATATCGCTCATTTACTTGAAGACTATCATAACTCAAAAAAAGCGGTTTTGCACAAAACGCGTTTAAAGTTTCCCATCGACAACTACCTTACAGGAAAAAAGAAGACATCTTATAATTCTAACGCGGAGAGTATACAAGATATTAATATGAAATGTTTGCACAATATGAAGTATGCTAAAATAAATAATTCTGCATCATTAACTCAAATATACAGTTTTTGAGTTATGACAGTCTTCAAGTAAATGAGCGATATGTATACCCATGTATATTTTGGCGACAGTTTTGCGAATAAATGAATTTTTTGCATCAATTTCCACAATAAATACAAATATGATTGCTATATGATTGAATAAACCATTACTGTAGCCCCAAAAAAATATTGATCGATCCAAGCATATATTATTTCCCCAAACAAATTTATTTACAAGTTTAGGCAATAAAATATTCACGAAACTGTTTCCAATCGTATAATCTCCAGACACATCCAAAAAATGTTTTCCTTGCCTACGTACATCAGAGAAAAAATGCTTGTTGCAATATTGCGCATATGTATTGTATTTCGATAAGTTTATCCATTGAAATCAAGTCAGACTGATTGACATAAATCCTCGGTGAGCGAGTACCCAGCACTAGGAATTTTAAACTTTCTCAATTACTTATTGTATAATACTGAACTCCTGGTGAACATGGGTCACAAAAACACCTTCATTAGTGCCACAGAAAAGGCACTTTCTGGCCTGTTACAGAATCTTTGTCAAAAAGGTGGAGATTAAAGTCATAAATAATTCACTCGACTTACCTTACTACCTTCACTACAATCTTTGATTGGATGTATGACGTTCCTTAACAAGATTTCTTTGAATCTAATCCCGAGGGACGACGCAGTAGAGGGAATCATCGCCGTAGATGGCGCGCACAAGTTCAAGGGGACCTCGACCAACTTGGAGTGCGCAACTGGAGGCAATTAGCTAAAGACCGAGCTAAATGGAGAGGATTGTTGGTTGAGGCCCAGGTTCACCCCGAACTGTAGCGCCACCTAAGTAAGTAAGTTAACAAGATTTCGCTTCTATCCATACCAGCAGTATGCATAACTGACTTCAAACAAACCATTCGATTTCCCCCTTCAAAGTTATCATCCCGGATAATCCTTAAATCCTTCAACTAATGCAACTTAAGTGGTACGTTGACAGTTGAAAAATATTTTCAATGGGGTACCGGAATTTTCGGCCCCAACTCTGCCGTGGTATCAGAAAAAATATCCGAAGATCAGACGCAAACATACTGCCAGATAGCTAAGAAGCTCTAAAGATTCTCAAGTGCTCTAACTTTGAGTCCTTACAGCTCGCTACCCACAATACTCACACTGGCCTGGGTAGTCACAAAGGCATTACTGGCAACGAAATTGCTGAGGAACTGGCCAAATCAGACATCATTGGCCCTGCCCCTTCTAAGGCTTACTTACTAGCCAACTAAAGTTAGAGCTAAAACACTGGAAACAGCATTCCTCTCACAGTGACTTACAAACAAGCCTAAAGCATGCCATGGTATTTATTAACTGCTCTAGCAAAAGTACAAAAGAGATTCTATTATTTAATATATCTAATGTCAAGATTATAACTTATTTCTTAAATGTTCATTGTTATCTAAAATAACGTCTCAAGAAAATTGGTCAAAGTCAATCTGACAGCTGTAGATTATGTTTTAAAGAAATTGAAACTGAGAACCATATTATGAACGCCCCACTATTGCTTCAGTCGGAATTAATCACTTTCATAATGGTTTTAGCACCCCCTCTAAAGTTATCTCCTCATACGCTTAAAAAATAGTAAATTTCCTTCAAGAACTTGGTTTAAGGTAGGTTGTAAACTCTTGCACGGAAGATCTCTGTCTAGGTCGTAGTACTCTGAGAGACCTTCATGGCCTTATCGCAACAACTTACCTTAAAAAAAAGTGAGACTCAAGATCAATCAGAGAACTGAATCACTCTTAAAAAGATGCATGCATCTGCAGTTACAGCAGTTTTTCGAGAGCAGGCTGTGCTGTACAATTGCCTTCTTAATTCAAAGAAACAGCGATTGAAAAGCTTGCTTCTTCGCTTGAACTTAGCGCTGGTATCATTTGTCTATTTCCTTAAATACCGTACATACTTCGTTTTACTCTACATTACCTTTAAGCCACGATTAGACTGATTGACCCCCTGCCAAACTTTTGGCATACAAAAATTGTGATCGAAAAAGCTAAAATTCCGGACGATTTTGTTTCCTACTTATTACTACTGTCTGTCGTTAAGGAGTTTACCGAAATATCCTTGGGAAAGGTTGTTTCAAATCCTAGACTTTACGATTTCCAAATATTTTGAAGTGTTTTGCGTTTTAATTTCTGAGTACCAACAACCAGCATAAATTAGCCGCACAAAGAGTGTACCCCATTCCTGTCTTTATAAAAGCAGATAGCAAACAAAAAAAAGATTAACTTAAAAAAAAGGAACCTTTTCCCAAAAAAACAATTATCGCATAAATTATAAGAGTAAACATAAAACCCACAGCTTACACCTTATTGTTCCGCTCCAGTTGTGCACTCGAGTGGGAGCGTAATATTCTACACTTGTAAAATTCAAATTAGCACTCTCGAGGACCATATTTAAATTCAGCTCTTTCCACGTATTTATATGAGCTTACAACGGTAAATAATAAGATGTACGAGTATAAAGGAATATAAGGATTCTTATAAGACAAATCGCACATGTTAATTTCCCTTTGGGATAGGGATACCCAGCCCGTAAGAATTTTGGCACATATACAAATGAATATCCAGGTAGAAAGGCAAGAAGGTGAGAATACCTACATAACAAGGATATCGAGTATCACGATTACATCACGTGCGTCAATTTCCAAATTCATCCCTGCTGTTGTGAAATACAAAGGCGACGAAGACAGAAAAGGATGTTATCATCATATAGAATTTTGTTTTTTATTTGGAAGGACAATAATGCGGGTTATTTTACGGTTTACTTAGCGGTTTATTCACTTTTTTTTTTTTCGTTGGGATTCTTCCTGTATTTTATTTTGTGTCGAAACAGGATATTGTTTCTTCCTTTTCTGAAGTGGTAGGGTTATGGACTTGTGTTAAGGTTTGCCTGTGGTTGTGCACATCGACATTATAAGAGGACTAGGACGGATAATAAAAGGGATATTGTAAAAATTTCGTACTAACTTCAGATAGGGTAGAGGCACCAGTATCCGGACAGTGCTAGTATCCGGACACTACGTCGTTTATTTAAAAGAAATAAGCAAATTATACAGTTAAAGTCTTAAACAATTACCAAATATCAATCCTTTATGTATTATACAACCAGATGCAAAGTTTTAAGTAAATGTAAGGTCTGCTGTAAGAGTTACACGTAAATTTGTGTCTGAGGTCTAAGAGGACAATAGTCCACCTCGTGTTTTATCTAAAAAAAATAGTGCGACAGTTTACATAATATAAGTACATTAAGTATTATTCATAAATTTATTCTAATCGAAAATGGTTTGTTTTCATAGAAATATATATTACTTGTATGTATAAAATATAAAAGTAAAGCATAACATATTATTTTTGGTAAAATAATTGGTGTCCGGATACTAAAACCGAAATTATAATTCTTTTCAGTTTCCGGACAGGCTGTCCGCCTACTGAAAATGTGAGAAAATTGTATTTTCTTCTCAGATTTTCAGTATCCGGACAGGGTTTACTGAATGAGAAACCGTCTGTCCGGCTAATGAAAAACAAGGTTCAGTATCCGTACAACGTTATTTTGTATGTAATTAACGTACCTAGACTATTGAATAAGGTTTTCTACTATTAATATTTTTTTTAAGAATAGACACAGATAACTTAACGAAGGCTTTGGAAGAAATAAGGACAAACAAATTAAGCGTAATGAAAGCAGCTCTTAAATATAGCTTGTGTAAATCAATGTTGCATGATCGATTGAAGGGCAAGCGACTTATTGGTGAGAAATCAACAAAAAAAGCGTCCAGATCCTTACTTAACCGTCGAAGAAGAAGTACAGATTGCCCGGTGGTGTGCCGACTTATGTAAATGTGGTTTTCTATTAAACAACATACGGTAAAGATTATTTAAAGACACGAAGAGAAAAAACCGTTCAAAAATGACCGGCCAGGGAAAACATAGATGCGATCATTTATGAAAATAAATCCTTCATTAGCAATAAGAGAAGGTGAAAATATTAGCTAGGGTAGAGCAATAGTCATCCAGGAAGTCATATTGAAATAATTCAGTGATTTTAAAGATTATTTAAAAAGTGTTAACCAGGAATACATTATGGATAACCCGTCAAGAAACTTAAATGGAGACGAAAGCAGCTTTTGCCTCTGCCCGAAAAGTCACAGTCCACAAAGGATACAAAAACGTGTACCAAATCTCTTCTGGAAATGGAAAAGAAACGCTAACGGTTCTGATTGTTTTTTGAGTCGATGGTAAATTGTTTGAGCCAATGGTGGTATTTCCATACCTACGTCCACCGAAAGATATTGTAGAGACTTAGAGAGTATGCCGAAATCCTGGTTCTTAGGAAGAAGTGAAAGCGGAGATCGATGCGAAGCGAATCGTTTTTCAAGTACGTCGCTAACGGTGTATATCAACGCTTATTGGCAGATAAAGTGTAACGGTCAGTTATTTTCCTTGTGGACGGGCACAAATAACACTTAACTTTAGAGCTTAGTGAGTTTTGTAGCATGCGGTAAATAATTTTATATGCACTACCACCAAACACTGCCCATATCATGCAGCTAGAGGACGTTAGAGCGTTTAAGCCACTGCAATCCAATTGGAGGCAGACTGTACGCGAATGGTAATCGAAAAATCTGGGAAAAACAAACTTCTGCCCACTTTTTAATGAGACAATCATTAAATATAAAGATATGGTGAACCACCATACAAAATGGTTTTCGCAAATGTGGGTTATATCCACTTAATCCAACAGCTGTTGATTTCTCGAAATGCGTTCAGAATACTGCTGAAAACTTAATAATTGCACAAGCTCCACAATCACCCAGTTCAGCTCAATCCATGGAATTGACTTGATTTAGAATTGCTGCGGAAGATATACTCGTAGAGTCATTATCAGAGCAGCTAAGAAATGTTGGAGTTGATGTTGAAAACGTCTGTAATCATTTCGTTTCTGATCATTTATATTTCCAACACAAAAAAGAGTTTCAATTTCACCAAAACTTCTGTGTCCGGATACTAAAATAAAAGTGTCCGGACACTAAATTTTACTGTCCGGATACCAGCGCAAATCGTACTTTTTTGAAAAACATAATTATATATTATACGTAGTCATTTCATTGCTTTTAGTCCTATACAATATTATCAAAAAATATCTACACTTTTAGAAACAATATAAATATTTACTGTTGTGTTCGTAGTAAGAAAATAAAGTTAAGTTAAAGTTGTGAAATGTGTTAACTGTCCGGCTACTAGTGCCTTTACCCTACCTGTTCTGTTGATAGTTTTAGAAATTTAACTGCAAAGTGGACCTAAGTTACAAATCATGTGTAAAGTCTTTTGTTTTATTGGAATTGCGATGTTTCAAAATAACCTTGAAAATGCTGTTATATTAGTAGTAAGTGCTTGTCTTTGTATCTGAATATCCATTGTGAAGGTAGTTCTGATATAGAGTTATTCTTCACTGAATTGAGCGTTGTGCTAAAGTACGGATGTATTGTACATATGTAGTAGAGAGAAACAGATTGCGAAGACGAAGAGGAACCTTTTGAGTTTTATATGACTACGAGTATGTACGGCGGAGACTGCATGCTCAGCATGAACTATACACTATGTGACCAGAGTGCAATAAGGTGAAACATTATACACACACGGAAAAAAATATTGGCACAGACACAATTTCTTGAAACAAATGCCTCCGGCTCAGAAATAAATAAAAAAAAATATCCAAATTTACTTGCAACAATGTTTATTTATTAATTGTTTGACAAATTGGTATCCAGATTTATAATCTAACAATAAAAAATAATTAACTAATAAGACCTCAGTTTTTCTAAGGAAAAAAGTATTGGCATGGCATTGATTTTTTACTACTAGAGCAGTTAATTAACTCATAACGCGTGTTTTTGTTCTTGGAACAAGAAAGTACCGTTGCTTGTTTCTCCTGAATGCTTTCTGAATTACTTTGAGCTAAATTTTACAACCATACTGTGTGAAAGAAAAACAATTTTAGACCTTCACTTCAAAAGCAAAACATTAGATGAAATTGGTAAAATTGTGAAGAGAAATCCACCTACAGTTCGCATTATAAACCGGTTTAAGTGTTCGAAAACATTAGAAAATCGCTCCAGGAATGGTCGCCCCAAAAAGCTTTCTGAAAAAGAAGAAAGAGCCGTTGTGAAAATTATAAAGAAAACCCCAAAAACAACTTCTTCAGAAATAGCAGCACAGTTAGTTCAGAATTTTGATAAAACTGTTACATCTAGAACGGTTCGAAATATCATCCACAAAGCCGGTTAGAGCGGCATAATACCCATAAAAAATCCTTTCATAAACAAAGTTAACCAAGGTAAGCACATTGACTTTGCAAGGTCATATGTTAACCGTGATGTGGACTTCTGGAGTAAAGTCATCTTCTCCGATGAAAGCAAATTGAATATTTTTCGCAACGACGGTCGCGTGCTAGTATGGCGAAGAGCAAATACTGCCTTAGAAAAAGAAAACATACTACCAACTGTAAAACATGGAGGTGGTGGAGTGATGGTCTGGGGGTGTATGGCGGCATCGGGAGTTGGGGAGCATCATGGACAAAATGGGTTATATGAATATCTTGAACGAAAATCTCAAAATAGTGCGGAAAAGCTTGGTTTTGCTGGTAATTTCTATTTCCAGCAAGATAACGATCCCAAACATACCACCCACATAGTTCGTGAATGGATACTATATAATACTCCGCACACTTTAAAAACGCCACCACAATCTCCAGACATGAATCCAATAGATTATTTGTGGGATGTGTTGGAAAAACGGATTCGGAAACATAATATTACCAGCAAATCCCAATTGAAGAATATACTCGCTGATGAATGGAGCAAAATCGAACCTGATGTCAACAAGAAGCTAGCCTGGTCCGAGCAAAATAGATTAAAAGAAGTCATTAAGAAGAATGGTATGGCAACTCATTACTGTCTAGGATGTTACAGAGTACACTCTTAAGGTTTCCCTACAGTTACATCATCGATGATCGATGATAAGATACACCTTGCGGAACACCAGTTTCTTTGCGAAAGTATCTGCAATGAGCTTCTAATCTTCTTATTCTTCTTCCTACTTTGGCGAGGTTATGATCTGAATTCAAGGGATCATAACCCTCCCATTTCACTAAATTTTTACTTATCCGCCTGTTGGGTTCGCCTCACTGAAATAAACTCCTCGTATGCTTTTAAACTTTTAAAAATGTTGATGAACTAACTTTTGCTGCTAGTTTAAATAGGAATAATCTATTATTATCAAAGGCGGCTTTAAGGTCTACAAAAGGTCTACAAAAATACTTCTTCTTTTTAAGGAAGTGCTTTGCGATAGTTGTTAAGGTAAATATCTGATCCACTGTCGACAGGGGAGCTTGAAAAATAGCCTAGAAAAAGACTTAGAATGCTATTGTGTTCAACCCAACTCACAAGCCTATGTGAAAGAATTTGACTAAAAAGTTTTTAAATGTAGATTAATAAGTTGATTAGTCCATAATTTTTTATTAAGGATCACCGTTATTAAATAACGACAAGATGTTGGCCATTGAAAAGCTTTCCAAAAATACCCCTTTACTAAATATTTTGTACAGCTGATCTAAAATGTACTTGATAAAAGTTGGATAGATGTTTGTAGAACCTAGTTTTTACCACAGATAAGACTGCAGATCCGAAGGGCCTTTTTAGCACTGTTTATATTACGATCGGTGACGTCTACAGACTAGCGGATACCTTACCGGAGCTACTTCGACATATTTGGAGCTGAGGTCTGTAAGGATTTTCAATACTACGTCAGGGTAATGAAAAAGAGATTGTGGCGGATGAACCCTTAATGGGCCAAATGGCAGCGCTCATATCCCCGAAGTGGGTTACTGACATCGGTGCATCCGCCCCCTCGTCCTAGGGGTTGTAAAAAAAGGGTCTAGTCCTCTAGGTTGGGGGTTGTGCCGTCGGGTTAACTTCCCTATCACGTAAAAAACCTTCGGTTACGAAGCAACCAAGAGCCTCGGATACGGATGATTTTACTGTTGACGACCCAAGCAAACGTAAAAAGGACAACGATCTTCGTGTCTACACTTGGAATGATAGGTCCCTCTACAAACCACGTGCAGCCGAACAACTTGCGGAGACCCTAGAGTGTCTAGAAGCAGACATTACCGCCATCCAAAAAGTACGATGGGATGGGCCGGGTAAAAGGAGGATGAAAAACTGCGACATCTACTACGGCGATTGCTACAGACAAAATTGACAGCATCTTTTCGGGTGCGGATTTGTCATTGGAGGCAGACTTAGGCAGGAAGTCTTGAGTTTCCGGCATGTGAACGAGCGCCTCATGACTATCCGTATCAAGGTTAAATTTGCCAACATTAGCCTTATATGCGTTCACGCCCCTCATGAGAAGGACGACGCGATAAAGGATGACTTCTACCAGCTCTTGGACAAGACGTATGAGCAATGCCCTAGCCGCGACGATAAAATTATCCTAGGTGATTTTAACGCAAAGCCAGGAAGAGAGGACGTCTTTAGTAGCGTGGTCGGAAAGCGCAGCCTGCACGATATCACATCCGACAACGGACTCAGGCTAATCTACTTTGCGGCGGGGCGAAACTTTGTCGTAGCTAGTACGCGGTTCCCACGTCTCGACATTCACAAAGGAACATGACTCTCCTTTGATCGAAACACTCTTCCAGTATTCTGGGTGTCCGGACTTTTCGAGGAGCCAATGTGGACTCGGATCATTACCTAGTTGTAGCCAAGGTGCGTATGCGGATATCCGAATCAAAATCAACGAAGTACTGTGAGGAAATTTGACGTCGACGGCTACAATCGCAAGAGACCGACAGAGCCTTTGCCGGTCGAGTTTCTTCTAATGTATGCCGCCAGCAGCAAATGCGGAAGACCAGTGGCAGCGTTGCCAATAAGCCATCAGATATGCCGCCTCTGATGTACTGGGTTTCTCTCAGCCACCACAACGAAACCCCTGGTTTGATGAGGAATGCCGGCAAGCACATGCAGCTAAACAAGAGGCGTACAAACCGGCGCTGCATAGAAGGACCAGAGCTGCTTACGAGCTCTACGTAAGCAGGAGAAAAGAGGAACATCGACTTTTCAGAAGGAAGAAAAAAGAGTATGAGAAGCGCTCGATCGAGGAGATTGAGAGACTTTATTGCAGGAATAATGTTCGAAAACTTTACCAAAAGGTAAAAGGAACATGTCAGGGTTTCAAACCCAGAACAGAAGCCTGCAGGGACGAAAATGGCAACATAGTAGTAGAATCGCAGTCGGTGCTGAGGATATGGAAGGAACACTTCTGCAGACTGTTAAACGGCGATGATGACCAATATTCCGCTATCAGGCAGAATGAGTCATTCAACAGTGACGATGGCAGTCAAGATTCCCGTCAACCCGATCATAATGAATTGAGGATAGCGATATCTAAACTCAAATCCAACAAAGTTAATGGAGCCGACGGCCTTGCCGCTGAACTTTTCAAGGCAGGAGGAGATGAGTTGGTAAGGAGCATACACCAGCTCATCTGTAAAATCTGTTCGGACGAAAGTATGCCCGATGAATGGAACCTCAGCAACGTTTGCCCGATCCTGAGGAAAGGAGACCCTCTAAACTGTGCCAATTACAGAGGTATAAGTCTCCTCAACATCGCATATAAGATCCTGTCTGCCGTATTATATAGGCCTGGATAGGTCCTTATCAGTGCGGTTTCAGGCCGGGAAAGTCCACCATTGACCAAATATTCACTCTATGACAGATCTCGGAAAAAACCCATCAATATAAAATCGATACGCATCACCTCTTCATCGAAGTTGCTTATGATAGCGTGTATAGAGACGAGTTATACAGAGCTATGTCTAGTCTTCAACGAGGAACTATACGGCCTGTACAAGGACATCGACTTAGCCAGAAGAGTTCACATACAGCGACTAAGATGTCTGGGTCATTTAGAGCGGATGGAGCCCAACGTTCCCGCTAAGAAAGTCTTCGAATCCACTCCGCATGAACGACGCGGTAGAGGCTAGAAGAGTTCACATACAGCGACTAAGATGGCTGGGTCATTTAGAGCGGATGGAGCCCAACGTTCCCGCTAAGAAAGTTTTCGAATCCACCCCGGACGGACCACGCAGTAGAGAACGACCTCGTAGTGGGTGGCGCAAACATGTGGAGGGGGACCACTTCCAGTGCTGCTATCGGACATTTGCGCATCGCTCCCGCGAGGCGTGAGTAATTATGGGAATGATGATGGTAAGAAAAATCCAGTGAATCAGTTAGGGCTTACGGTTTAATTTTTTATTTTTTTTTTTTTGCAAAAAATCTAGAGCATACTCAGATGACTATGGTCGCCTTTGATCTAATTCTGTCTAGATGTGGTCTGTAGATTTAAGATTATTCTCCTGGTGAATGGAATAATGACAGTTTTCGACGGATTGACTTTCAGCCCTTCTGTCTATCACCAAACGTTTATTTTTGATAGAGCCCTTTCCCTTCTTTCAGTAATATCGGATTCTTGCTTACATCTTATTATTAAGACTAGGTCATCTGTATAACCTTGAGTTGGGGGGCATAGATACTTTGAAAATGGTATACCAATTCCAACTTAGCCTCCGCACCCACGAAACTACAGCACAATCGGCAATTTGTGGCAAACCGAAAGGTTTGGAGTTCTCCTTTTCGTCTCCTTTACCTAGCGTAGTAATTAGAGAATGTAAGACTTTGTCTGTTTCTCTTAATACCTCAGAAGTGGTAGTTTGCGCAGAACCAGTAGGTAAGTTCACGTGATAGGTAGAAAAGTTTATGGCCACAAAAATCAAGACACTTTCCACATCGTTTCTTCAATGTTTCGATTTCTTTAAAAAATAAAGACACGTTGAATCTTTGCCATCAAAGTACTCAGAAACAGCAGCATGGACCTTTCTATTGGACGAAAACCAATTGCTATGGAGTTCTCTTTTTAGGTTTGGGACTAGGTCTGGAGCATACGGTGCGTGGATGAGCACTTGTGAGCCATAATCCTTCAGTGCGCCCAGTGCCAATTCAACGTGTGAAACAGTGAATTGTCGTGCAAGACAAGGACGCTGAATAGCAATTTTTAAATTAGACGGGCATCGTTGTAATTCATTCAGCAAATAATCGCTCAGTAATATTCCCTTTATACCTCACAAAAAAGAGAAGACAAAGATCTTGCCGGCAGGTTTCAACGTCGTTACCACTACTGCGTCAGTCTATGCTTTATTTAGCTGTCTCATGGTCGTAGTGGTGCATCCAAGTCGCATCACACGTCACGGTTTTCGACCGTCAGCACTGTAGACACTTAGGGGCAACGATGTTTATGATTCATTTTTGAATCAAGGTCAATTCATTACCTATATATACATATATTCAGTATCACATACTATGAGATCTTCAACTTTCACCAGTCGCCCAGACTGAATTTCACAGCGTGCACTCATTGGTGGGTGCTGTGGCGTAAGTGGTTAGTGTGTCGGACCACTGCGCGTGAGGTTAAAAGTTGGAATCCCAGAAAACACCAAAAAGTTTTTTCACGGTCCCATCTCTCGCGAACGTCTGACAAACGTCCTAGAGTATTTGTTGTCTCGAAAAAGCTTCTCAAACCAAATTGCCCTTCGGATAGGGCAATAAACTGTAGGTCCCTTCCGTTCGTGTGAAGAATATAACGCACCCAACATGAGTGGTTGCGAAAAGCTAGGCCCTGGTACTTAAAGAGCTGTTGCGCCAAATATTTATTTATTTTACTTATTGGTTACATTCGGGGTTCAATACTCCAATTTATCGATTAAAATAACAAAACATATAACTAGCTTATTTTAATTGATTGCAACTTGTTTGATTTGACAGATAGATATGTTTTTTTTTTGCATTTCACCCAAAATGTTTTCCTATTTGAACAGCACAACACCTTGCCGATTGTAGTGTCCCGTTTACTTTCTACCTCCCTACGTACCTTCTAATTTCTTCAGCAATTTAGTGATTACAGCATTGTTGCATTTCAACCCTTGAGGGACATAGGGCGTCAACAACACCTATGCGCCATCTAGTTCGGAATTCTGCAACGCGTTTGGGCTGCCTCCAACTCACTCCCAAAGAGCTTGATTTCTCCTGGACGGCCCTGCGCGAGTTTGCCTAGGGCGTCCCGGTGTTCCGCCTGCCTGGGTAAGCGGATTCCACTGCATGGGGTATTTCGCAATGGAGATGTTGTCGGGCCGTAGGGTGTGTCCAATCCGCTGCTACTCCCACCTTCGCACAGTAATGTCTTTGTGTTCTTGATCCGTTCTCAGATACGTTGGAGATACGATTGGGCCAAAAGATCCTCAAGATGATTCTTAGGCATTTGTTTACGTAGGTTTGCAGCTTGCGTGTGGTAGTGGTATCCACCTCACAAGTACTGCACCTATACAGCAGTACTGATTCTATGGTGGAGGGCAACAGTCGCAGCTTGGTTCTTAAGCGGAGAATATTGCTTCTCCAGACTTTCGATAGCATTCCAAATGCAGCTTTTACCTTCCCAATTCTGCTGCACACATCCGGTTTGGTGCCACAGCTGTCAGCCGAGACCACAGTATAGAAGGTTGTTTACTTTCTCAACTACCTGCCCGGCAATGTTGAGTTGAACACGGCTGTTAGAAGTGCTTATGGCTTTTGTTTTAGCTGCGTTTATCTTAAGCCCCAATTTGTTCTAGATTCTAGCCATCAGATGAAGGTCTATTATCCGATGTGAAAGAAGGCAAACATCGTCAGTATAGTCGAGGTGTTTAAGGTAAGTTGTCATAGTCCATCGAATTCAATTGCTACCTTCCGTCAATGCTGAATGGAGTACATCACTGATGACCACAAAGAACGACAGCGGTGACAGTATGGGCCCCTGACATACTTCCCCTTGGATTTCAAAATCTTCCAACACCTTACCATTGTGTAAGACGTGAGACTTACTACCCTCACAAGTAGCCTTGATAATAGCTTTGAGTTTTTCTCGGATGCCTCTTCTGCGCTAGGCAAACCAGATAGCATCTCGATTTAAGCTGACGAAAGCGTTCTCGAAGTCGATAAACAGTAGATGTAGCGGAGACCTGTACTAGACATATTGGTCTATCAGGATCCGCAAGGTGTTTATGTGGTCGGTGCAGGAGTATCCAGCTCGAAAGCTTGCCTGTTAGACGTTGAGAGTTGAATCCAAATGTTCCCTAATGCGTGCTAATATGATTTTAGCTCTCATCATGGCTACGGCCGGTAGAGCGCATATACTTCTCCAGTTTCTACAATCCATCAGATTTCCCTTTTTCGGAAGCTTAATGATCATCCATCGTTTCCATTTCTGGGCAAATTGTACGTTTCCCACGCCCTCAATTTGAGAGGGTGTAATAGCTTTGCCGATTTTCGGCGCCGCTTGAAATAGTTTGGCAGGGATGCCATCTATATCCACCGCTTGTTATTTCGATTTTATTTGTAGGTCCGGTGGGAATTCGGGAATTTGTTGCTTCGGAAGACTCATCAGGGTTCATGATCATATCATCATCGTCTAAGTGGTTAAGGACTGTAGCAAAATTATCTCTCCATCTAGTGAGCTGATCCTCATCCGAAATTAGAAGGTTACCATCTAAACTCTTCACTGGATGTTGTTTGGAGTTCCAACCACCAATCATCTCCTTGGTGATATTATAGACAGTCCTACTGTCACGCCTGCTTGCTGCTTCTTCAGCGCTTGAGGCAAGGGAGTCGATGTACTGACGTTTGTTACGTGTTACACTACACTGCACTTCCTTCTTTATCACGCAATAGTGGGCTTATAGCTCGCTACTATATAATGCTGCCTCAGCACTGCAATCCGAGCCTTGACTGCTGTACGCTAATCGATGGGCGGTGATTATTCTGCCTTTTACCGCAGCTGTTCTAGTTGTTGAGCCAGGGCTGTGTAATCACCTGTTACTTAATGACGGAGAATTTGGTTTTAATTCCCTTTTGCCACTTAGAGCTCGAAGGCTCAGCTCCTAAAGATAGATCATATTTTAATACACATAAGCATCCCCAATAAATGCAGATCATAACAGTGAAAACCGGATCCAAATCCGTTTAGTAGTTCTCGAGATTAGCGCAGTCATACAAGCAGTTTATATTATATGTAATTATTATATGTAAGTATTATATGTAAGTATTAAGTGCGAGGAAATATCCAATATTTGGTTCCTAAAACGTATCAATTTTTATGTTTCCCCTTTCAACTGTCACAAAATATTACTGTAAATCATTTCATTTGTTCCTGGGTGCAATACAAAAATTATGTTATTGTTTGCTGTATCTACAATCTTTCTCTGTTCTTATTTTGCGCATAATTGGATGAGAATTCGTACTACTTCCCTGATCAAATTAGTTATTAATTTAAACGCAATTTCATGAACAAGTCCCCTTATCTTTATTTCATTCCCAGACGTCTATCCTTTATTCTTAATTCAAATCCCAGGCCAGAAACCTGTGTTTACCTGTTTACAAATGCTTTTGTGAGTCCATTTAACAAAAATACTATCCTTTTGGGGTTTTTTTCGCAAAAAAAAGGACCACCGATGGTCATTGTCCAGTTATAAATTTGATTCAAAGCCATAAAAAAAAAATCCATAGGTACTTTGTGCGTGGGAATATAATAAAAAGGATTCTGGTGGATAAGCGCCTTTTTCATTCACCTTACCCCAATTGACACGACCGGGAATTTGCAAAAGATAGTAGGTATGGGAATATCATATAACATGACTTACCAATACATTTGCTTTTCCAGTACGATCATCGACCCAGAGAAGTACCAAATCCGAGACAGACATTCGTACGGATTTACGTGAAAAACCCAATCCAATAAATCCTTGAGTATTCACGGTCGCACGGAAATATATCTCTTTGCCCTTAATCCACCATTCCAGGAGGTATAATCCATTTGAATCCATTGTTTCAATTCGACGCCAATCATCATGGCGTAGTGGGGATGAGCTAGAGTGACGGTGGTGACCTTCATGTGTCACTGTAGGTGAGGATGAAGTTGGGGGGATAATTATTATTAACACCAGGATCAATGAAAGGATACTGAACACTATGGGATGATTCATGATTTTCCCTTTTTTTTGCTGAATATGCACTTTTTTTTCTTATGGCGCACTTAAGCCTGACTTTTGGCTACAATTCGCACTTCTAATTTGATAAAGGCACAGATGTGTAAGCCTAAGGCTATTTTTAACTTCACAGATATGAGCGGTCGCGGAATTTAAAGGAAAATCGTAAAGAACAAATGTATACACGTTTTTATTTATTTCTACTGCATCCGCATCTGCTTTTTTTTCTGGTGCACAGTAGAGGCAGAGGGTGATGAAAGAAAAACAAAACGGCAGCTGGTTTTAATCGAGCGTGCAGAGGGTTTGGACCTCTGCCAATCAAGCGACGCGTTTTACCGCCAGATGTTCGATCTATTTACGTTTTATCACTACTATCTACAATTCGTATCCAACAAGATTCCCGAAGTTTGTCTATTGATAAGATGGAGAATTTTTGTATCTATAACCGATATTATTTAAATAAAAAAAACAACGAACGATCTACAGTACAGCGGCACAAACGATCTAAACTGCGCGCGCATCCCTTTGCGAATACGGGGCACGCTACCAGCTGGAACTTGTTAGACCTGAATACCTCCTCGGGAGGTATAGGGAATTCTTTCTTTTTTTGCCGGTATATTTTGAATGTGAGATAGTGTGAGTGTTATGGCTACCGAGCGGCTACGAGTGGGTTTCTTAGTATTGTATCTGTGTATTCATACGATATGACTAAGTGCTCTTAAACCATTGGGTTTGGTTTGAAAAACTACGTAACGTATTGTATTGGGAATTCGATTCATGCTCTTTGGGTTTTGGTTCGCGTTCTTCCGATGAATGTGTTGCTTTTTCTTTCGTTTTCGTTTTGTATTACCTAGCTGGCTCCCTACCTATAAATATGCTTGGGTATTCGATACAATTTTTTTGTATGGTACATATTGCTCGTACAACTTCACTTCAACTTCAAGAAGAATGAGGGACATGAAAATGTGTGTGTATCTTCTTAAATAATGGATTGGAAGGTCTTCTATGGACGGATATACTACATGTGCTACTGTTTGATACAGCACTTTTTCAAAAAGTGTGCTGTAATGCATTCGAGTTGCATTTTGTGAGTAATTAATCGGATTAGTCCTACAAAAACCGTTGCCATACCCAACCTGACAGAGTATAATAAATTAAAAAAAAAAAAGATTGTTAAATGTAACCGCAGCCCGAAATAATTGAAGATAAAGAGATGGTTTCGAAAACCACACTTAAGCCAATGGTCAACGTGTTTGTTTTTGAAAGAAAAACGGTTTCGTGAGCGGTAGAAGAAGAGACGTGCATTGCTCCCAAAACGAAATTAGTCACAGACGAATTTTCTCTATTGCGCCTTTGCATTTTAGTACTGCGAAATTTACGCCCGGATTTTAAAACTTTCTGACAAAAGTTTCACATTTAGAAACACGATTTTAAACGATTTTTTTTTAACGGTTTGTCATGTTAAACTTCTAACAAATATCACTATTTAGTTAAATAGCAGAAATAAACATTTTAATAATAGAAAGAACAAAATGTACATGCAATTTCAAAAAGAGAATAATGCACAAACAATAACGAACTCTTCAGAGACAATTCCAAGTCTTGAACAAATGTCTTTACAAATAATCTTTTTCCGTTGAATCTAATTTAAAAGCCAATAGCAAATATTTTTGGAGCTTCATCAATCGTAAAAATCAATCGAATGGCATTCCTGCATGCGTTATAAAGACCTAACTTCTTAGCATCTGCTAACTATTTGCAAATTGTTTGGTAAAGACTTTCAGTCCGTTTATACGAATATGGATTTAGCTACATCTACGAGTACTATTATTACGGAAATTTATTCTTCATTATATATTTCTGTCAACATTGATTCTATGAACTTTCAATCCTCGAGGTTGAATCAGCGCTGTCTAATTTGAAACTAAATAAATGGTGTGGGGTAGATGGTATCCTTCCTATTATTTAAAAAAATGTGTGATAGCTAATTTGCCATACCACTCTACTGTTCTCTTAACCATTCCCTTGATAAATGCAACTTTCTCACTGCATGGTAAAGATCTTTTATATTACCTATCTATAAATCTGGCTCAAGGCAAGAGGTATCAAACTACTGTCCGATCTGCAAAATTTCAACCATTTCAAAGATGCTCGAAAACATTTAAATTAAAAATTCACACATGTTTTCAATAGAGTTATTTTTCTTGTCAGGTTTTGTTACTAGAAGATCTACTAACACGAATTTGGAACCTTTTTTTTTGGAATTTTGTGTTGAATGGCCTGGGGAACGGTTCACCATACGTTGTCATATACACAGATTTTTCTAAAGCACTCGACTGAGTGAATCATTACATTATATTTTTTAAACTACATATTAAGATTGAGCATACACTCCAACTCTTAAAGTGGATCAACTCCTATTTAATGGAACGTATTCAGTATGTTCGGACCAACAACAAACTTTCGACGTATACGTTACTTCCGAAGTTGCTTAGGATAGTCACCTTCGCCCTTTACTATTTTTCCTTCTTATAAATAATATTCCTGATATAATCTTGAATTCAGTATGTCTGAAGTATGCCGACGACTTAAAAATATTTCGATGAATTAAATCCGAAAAGGATTGTATTCCTCTCTAAGAAGAGATTAGCAGTTTGATGTAGCAAGAATCTTAAATACATACTACAAAAGCAAAGACGATTTTCCTTGTGATGGTTTCTCCAAAACTACTAGATGTAGGTATTTGAAATTTAGCACAGTTATTATTTATTTTGCCTACATATATGCGAGATAAAAATTTTCGAAATTCAAGGTGTAAGTGGCATAAAGGGGGTTGAGATCGAATTTTTGTTCCGTCACTAAAAGCTGATTACACGGCCAATGCTCAGCAACGGCTCATCAGATTTAAGAAATAAATACAGCTGAATTAATTAAATTTATTGCTGATTCATTTAGGTCGATTGGAGCAACATTTAAGACAGGGAACACAAGCATCCAGGAAGTCTGAAGTAAAAGGATTAAGTGCTATTTTGTCTCCTGCTTCCTGAAGTTCAAGAATTTTGATAATTCTATATTTCACTCAGTTTGTCAGAGTCGGGACTTATTGAAAGATTAAGGCCAGTCAATGGAAGAAGTCTCTGTTTCTGATTTACGTCATCATTTTGGGATTATGCTTTTTTTCTTTTGCAAAGTGTTGCATCCGCTACGACTCGAATAGGAACAAAGAGAGTAGGACAGAAATAGTTCGAACGAATATATACCAAAAAAAATAAAAAAATAGTTGAGCTCTTAGTATCAGATGAAACACCTGCCAACAACAACTACTTCAAAGAAACCTCATATTAAATCGGCGATCTATTTCGGAAAACCAGTGGCTTCTCAAATTTGATAATATAGCCCAGCTACTTCAAAAATGCAAACTTATACTCCACTATATCACACAAAAAAGCAATCGAGGCAATAGACAGAACCAGCAGACAGAACGTTTAAGGATTTACGAATGCGATATGATTTTTAAGATGAATTTAAGGGGTAGTGCCACTCTAGCGGTTTAAAAAATTATCGATTTTTTTTTTAAATTGATTTACAAGAAACTGATAAGTTTTCTAAAAAAATGATCGTAGAGGCATTCATTTGCTACAAAATGTTCCTTAAAACATTTTTTTTTTTAAATCTTTAATCTCTTAGTTGGACTTTAAGGAAAATAAATTGTAGAGATCTAATGAAAAATTAGTGGTACGTACGATTAAAATACTTTATAAATATAAGTGTACATATTTATCTAAAAATTTGCAACTAAAATAGTTCATGGCCACAAGTGAATTGGGTGGGTCAGCCAGCTGTTTGCGCGCGATCGAGAACATAGAGAGCTTATACTGTACGGAAGTTTTACCAAAAGGTAAAAAAAGACCCGTACAGAAACAGAATATGAGTCAGTGCTGAGAATATGGAAAAACTACTTCTGCAGACTACACAGTGGCAATGAAGAATAAAAACCGGCTGTCCAATCAACATAGACAGTCCAAATTTCGGTCCACCTGACCAAAACGAAGTGAGGATAACAATATCCAAGCTGAAATTCAACAAGGCTGCTGGACTTGACGGCTTACCGGCCGAAGTTCTCAAGGCAGCTGGCGATAAATTTGTAGAGTGCATATACAAACTCATCTTTAAGATTTGGTCAGACGAGTGTATGCCTGATGAATGGAATCTCAGCATCGTTCGCCCGATCCACAAGAAAGGATGCCCCTCAACTGCGCCAGTTATAGAGGCATTAGTCTCCTCAACATCGCATATAAGATCTTTTCTGCGATCTTGTGTGAACGCCTGAAACCTTTTATCAACAGCCTGATTGGACCCTATCAGTGCGGTTTCAGGCCAGGAAAGCCACCATCGATCAAATCTTCACACTTCGGCGGATCTTGGAGAAAACCGAAGAAGTCCAAATCGATACTCACCATCTATATCGATTTCAAGGCCGCCTATGACAGCATCTATAGAGAAGAGCTTAATAGTGCCATGTCTAGTTTTGGCATCCCTGCCAAACCTGCTCGTCTGTGCAGGATGACGATGGAGAACGCTGGCTGCTCCATCAAGGTCGATAATTAGCTCACCGAGACCTTTGATGTCAGAAAAGGTTTTAGACAAGTTGACACGCTGTCATGTGACTTCTTTAATATTGTACTTGAACGGATTGTGCGGAACTCACAAGCCAACACCAAATGTTCGTAGAACTGCTTGCATACGCCGATGATATAGACATTATTGGAAGAACTCAGCGGGCTGTCACCGGTGCGTTTGCAAGTATTGAGGTAGAAGCCGCCAAATTGAGTTTAACGATAAACGAGACCAAGCACTCGTATATGCTGTCAACAAGAAGGGACAGCCAACACCGACGAATTGGACAGAACGTCACCGTGGGCAGCTATAACTTCGAGCTAGTAATGGACTTTATCTACCGTGGCTCTGCTATAAACTCTAAAAACAAGATCAGCGCAGAAATCAAGCGAAGAATAACTCTTGCCAATCGCTGTTTTTTTTGGCTTATAAGGCAATTCAACAGTAAAGCCCTATCTCCAACAAGTAAGGAGACTCTGTATAAGACTTTGATCATCACAGTCCTACTTTACGGTGCTGAAACATGGACTTTATTAAAAGAGGATGAAGATATCCTTGGTTGCTTCGAGAGAAAAATTCTTCGTAAGACATTCGGTCCCATTTGCGTTGACGGGCTTTGGAGGAGAAGATTCAATAACGAACTATAAAACGACATCGACCTAGTCAAAAAACTGGGTATTGGACGTCTGAGATGGCTAGGATATATAGAGCGAATGGACACCAACGTTCCGGCTAGTAGAATCTTCGAATCTAACCCGGAAGGACGACGCAGTAGAGGACATCCTCGCCGTAGGTGGCGTATGTACGCATAACGTCCATCGTAACGTTCACCATCAGGATCATCATAATCATCTTATTTCAACTAACATTAACTTATATGTTTACTTAACCTTATAAATATAAAACAACAATCTTTCTCACCATTATACTTTCCTATATATATGTACACAAATGCATTTACCATTTCTTGCCTTATATTCCCTTTAACTAACGTAAAATACTAAACTAATATAATGTAATCCATATTTAATTACTCATGAGAAAACTACTGTGGCAATAAGAAACCTGTCGAATTTTTCTACATGACGCTAAGCAACATGAACTTATTATTTGATCATAGTAGTCAGTTAGTTTTTGGTAATCAGAATGAACACGTTAAAAAATATACTATATTGAAAATTGAATAAATATAAATTGTAATAGTTTCACAGGTTCAAGAGGACCTTGACCAACTTGGAGTGCGCAACTGGAGGCAATTAGCTAAAGACCGAGCTAAATGGAGATGCTTGTTGGTTGAGGCCCAGGTTCACCCCGAACTGTAGCGCCACCCAAGTAAGTAAGTAAGTTAGATGTATTACAAATGGCTTCTAAATATACGCACACACATAAGCCTCCTGCAATATATTCTGTATAAATAAACTAGCAAATAAAAAATGTTTGCAGTAAAAGTATTTTTCCTTAAATGTTAGCAAACTGTACTGCTTTTCCAAAACGGCTCTAGCGTATAGAGGCAGAATTATGAGCCGAAGCTTCTAGAATATTTGTTTTTTTTTCCGTTTTTCCCTCAATTTTCTATAATATTAAACCACAGAAATAATTTTAATTGAATTCTGATTGTCTATCTAGCAGACGTCAAAATACCAAGCTAACTTGTTTTTGGAAAACGGGTTGCAAATACGGTTGCAAATACAAAAAATTGACACTCAGAAGTAAGGGATCTTAATTTTTCGTAGAGATAGGGCGGTTCATGTGATAACAAAATATCGCAAGGAGAGTTAATGTTCGGAACTGAAGGAGAGTGTCAAACGTCATATCAAACAAACTCCGAGAAAAGTTTGACACCCGGTCAAACCTACGTAATCCGAAATTACGAGTAAATAAACTAAACTAAAATAAAAGTATTTTTTTTTAACATAAACTATTTCTGCAGCTAGGTTAGGTTAGGTTAGGTATGTGGGTTGGCAGGGAGGGACGCTCTCTGCCACACTCAGGTCAGCGTTGACCCATTGTGGTACCCATGGGGGATAAAGTAATCCCTTACCCAATGAAACTAACAACTATTAACTCAGTCACTAACTTAATTTCTGCATACAAACCACCCTGATGATTTGATGACGTTCAGCATCTTTCCTGTCGAAACGCCGGAGAGCTCCTCGAGATCCTGGAACAAAAATTTACCCTTTTTCTGAAGCTAAAATAGATATTTATTGATTTAAACATATTTTATTTCCTTCAAAAAAGTTCTCTAGAATTCTGAGAATTAGTGTATTTATGTGAATTAACTTTTATTTATAATATCAAATATCGGACGTTAATACATTTCCGATCCGGAACTAACGGCACATTTTTCTTAAGATTCTAAATCTATTACAAATCCCACAGTATGTGTGGTCATTTAAGAAATTTAGTAAGATATATGGTAGATACCGATTTTCGCTTCAACTTCCCATATTAATTCAACTTATAATGATATACTAGGTCACGATAAACGGTAGCAATTTATAAACACAAATTAATGCAGAATATTGTTAATGTAAATTTATTAATTTGTAAAAGTATATAGCAGACATCGTTCTACATTTATCTTCTTCACGAGTCTAATTCTTATTTGACTGCTGTGTATATATTATCCAGTTGGATCAAGAGACCGAACACACATGTTGCGTCAATGAACAACACAACTTCTTAAGATAATAATCAGATTCACCTGCTACATGGCCACACCGTCCTTTCCCGTCACAGCAAACAACAACATAAGAGTTTCCCACGTATTTCTGCACGTGTGCAGTGTACGCTTCATGTAGGTATGTACAAACGAACTTAAAAGAGCGCCAATTATTTTCCTTATCCTGACAAAGTCTCAGAAATCTGGTTTAAAAAAATGTATTTGCAAGAAACCGAACTCCGCGAACATTCGTACACAGGTTTAGATCTTTTGCTTGAACAGGGTGTTCTGTGAAATGGTAAGTTTCTTGAGTATAATTCTTGTACAACATCCCATAGGATACATTATGTTTGACATAAAGTTTGTAACATATTGTGGAAAATTAATGAAGATACAGAGTTTGTGCATATTTAAATGATTGGTATTATCATCCGTCCATGCCACCAGTTTTAGGGGCTTTAAATTTGGAGCTAGATTGTTGAAATTTCTTATATGGGCTTCTGAAAGCACGAAGCAGTAAATGGTTTTCCAATAGGGACGGGTAGATGTTTAAATTGAATAAAACGAGTTGTGTGTGAGATATCAACGAATTTTTTATTTTATTTGAAAGGCCTATCAATGATATTATGTGTGAAATATGACATTGTTCATATGGCCACCGCGGCTTCGCTGGGTGGCGCGCATCCGAAAGATCCAATTTTCGATGACTCTGGCGCATAGATTAGGCTGAATTTGAGCGATGGCACAGATTATGTTGACTTTGAGGGCCCCGGTCGTTTGCGACTCATTGGCATAGACCTGCGATTTAAGGAAATCGCACAAGGAAAGTTTAACGGGGTCAAATCGCACGATCTCGGTGGCCAGTTCACGCCGCGAATAGTCAACTGGGAAAATGGGCGCAACGCCCATAATAATAATAAAGTTCTATCATTTGCACGTGTTGCTCGATCCTGTAACTTGCTATGGTGACTTGTCTTTAGTGTCTGAAAAATAAAAAAACAGGAAAACAGCATGGCCGCCATGAACGATCGTCTCGTCCCTATTGGAGATCCCTTACATGTGTAGATATACATACATATATGTTTAAAATTTGCCTACGAACTCTTCCAATTTTGAAATAAGAAATGAAAAAAATGATGAATGGTTCAAAAAGCCATGTGCGTTATAGAGAATTCGTCGGTCGTTCCGGTTGGGGTTTGTACTTGAGTCGTACTTAAGATCCTCATATCTCTTACCAACTTTATGTAGTATTCCGGCACATCACGAGCTCGAAGTACAGTGTACATAAGCTTTCTGGGTACCCTATCGAATGGCTTTTCCAAGTCTATGAAAGCCATTTGCAGATTTTGCGTTTTAGCTTTTTACTTCTCTACTATAATTCGCACAGCCTGTATTGATTGCGTTTGTTGTAGAGCTACCCTGCATGAATGCGCATTGGCTTGGTGTTACCTTTGCTATGACACTATGCTCAAAGTTAATATCTCTTTAGTTGGAACAAGATTGGATATCATCTTTAGCTTCATAGATGGGTATTAGGTATCTTTCTCTTCATAATTGGGAATGTCGCCAGATTTCATTATTTTGTTGAAGAGCGATGTTAGCGACGTGATATCTTCTTCCACAGAGAGCTTTCATATTTCAGTGGGCATTTCATCAGGTCCTGTTGCCTTTTTATTTTTCATTTTCTGAATGGCCGTTTCAACTTCAGTTGCGGTAATAGTATGAAGAGGTCCTTCTACCACGGTTTCAAACCTTCTTGCCGTGCCGTGGAAACTATTCAAACTTCTTCAGTGAAATAGTCAGCCCCGCTTTTTCTTATTTGTTCATCCTTTGTGATAGTGATACCATTTTTGTCTTTTATGAATTTAACTTATCTAATATCTTTGCTACTGTTTGCTTGTGTAGGTATTTCAGTACACTTCTTAGATATTCAGTGTTATTTTTCATTTTTTCTTATTTAATATTGGACGTTATTTCCATTTTACTTCGTCTAGTCTGATTTGGAATTCTTATATCGTTAACCAAGATCCTGTGTTGACTAGTGAGGGTTTCACCTGGGATGGCTTTCCAGTCCGTGTACAATTTTAGGTTGTTGCGTTTATACCTATATATTATACCAAAATTCGCAGCTTGTCAAGGAGCGGGAATAAAAATCTACAAATTTACAAAAAAAAAAAGTTGTGAATATGTATATGAATAAAAATAAATAAATAAATATTTGGCGCAACAGCTCTTTAAGTGCCAGGGCCTAGCTTCTCGCAACCATTCATGTTGTGTGCGTTATATTTTTCACACGAATGGAAGGGACCTACAGTTTAGTGCCGTATCCGAACGGCGATTTGAGAAGCTTTTTCGAGACAACAATACTCTCGGATGTTTGTCAGACGCTCGCGAGAGATGGGACCGTGAAAAAACTTTTTGGTGTTTTGTAGGATTCGAACTTGGAACCTCATGCGTAGTGATCCGACACACTAACCACTTACGCCACGGCGCCCACATATATATGAATGAATAAGTTAAATAAAGAAGATTTAAAAGTTTTCTATACCGTGGAATGTATTAGGGGAACATTATATGAATAATTTAGCGGCATTTCATGATTGTTTCCATTTTTTTGCAAACGAACAAAAACACATAACCACACAATTCCATGTTTTACAGATCTCATAAAGCTGCCCAAACGAATTTCGTGGGCTGAAATTCTCAGCACGGGGAAATTTCTTATACTCTCAGGAGCTCTCTCTTCTACGAAAAACTGCGAAATTTTGGAGTACGGGAACAGGATTTAACCATTTCTATTTGCGATGCTGTATTTCCATTTTTAAATTTTATTAGGTATTTTTCTTTCGGAAGTATGTCTTTAACATCGCTAGATTGTGCGCAGAGGCGAACTCCAGGATATCTGCTGTCTTGATTCGTAGTTTCTATATAACCATAATATCAGTTGTGATAAAAACCTCGAGTTTAAATTTCTGCATAATGACATTAATTGCAATTATGCAAGTATTGTGTTGACCATAAATTAAAAGCGGTTTCGGTTCACGATTCCCGTTACTTTTACGTCCTGCTGCTGAACACAGGTCTGAAATTTGGTTGCATTAGGATGGAGCCATTGGTTATACTGCCCTAGCCATTATGTCATTTTTAAGGTAAAACTTGAAGATGTAAAACAAATTGGAAATTAATTCGACAGACTTAACGGCAGCCGACATTTTCTAAAATTATCAGATAACTAGTGTATACGTACGAGGGCAAGGTGAAAGTTCTCGACCTGACAATGAAAAACTGCGATTTTCAGTTAAAAAATGATTTTATTTCTCTACATAATCTCCCTTGACTGTAACACACTTAGTCCAGCGTTTCTCAAACATCAGTATTCCTTCTCGGAAGTGAGAGTCTGGAATGCTGTGAAAATATTCATCTACGGCCCTCTCAACTTCTGCATTGGATGCGAAGCGCTTCCCAGAAACAAATTTCTTCAAGTTTGGGAACAGACGGTAGTCTGAGGGTGACAAATCAGGTGAATAGGGGGGATGGCCAAGCAAATCGTACCCCAAATCCCACAGTTTTCCCATCGCCAACGCACACTTGTCTACAGGTGCATTGTCCTGGTGAAAGATGATTTTTTTCTTCTTCAAGCCAGGCCTCTTCTCGCGATTTCTGGCATCCAGCTGGTCAAGAAGGTTGGAGTAATATTCGTCTGTAATTGTTCTGCCTTTCTCAAGGTAATCAATTAACAGGATCCCTTTCGCATCCCAAAACACACTGGCCATGACCTTTCCGGCAGATGCGATGCGATTTCTTTGGCACTGAACCACCGGCTTCCACCGACTGCTGTTTCGTTTCTGGCGTGTAGTGTTGGACCCATGTCTTATCCATGGTGATAAATCGCCGCACAAAATCGGTCAGATCTCTATTGAATCGGTCCAAAGATTGCAGCGAAAATCGTTTGCGCTTTTTTTTTTTTAATAATTTGCGCGCACTCAAAGGGTGACGACGTTACTACTTCACCATTGCCGCCCCTAAATTTGCTTTTGATCGGCATTCAGCAAATGCGGCACCCATCTTGCTCAGAGCTTTCGCATCCCTAAGTTTCTGTGCAAGATGTTTCGCACCCTCTCTTCCGATATACACACAGCCTCAGCTATCTCACTCACCTTCACTCGCCTATGGTCCAACACGATATCATGCACTTTTTCGATGGTTTCGGGTGTGGTTCCGGTTTTTGGCCACGTGGGTCATCTTCGAGGGACGTGCGACCACGTTTAAATTCAGCTGCCCAATTTTTAACGGTTGACATGAAAGGAGCAGAGTCCCCGTAAAATGTTGTTAACTTTAAATGAATTTCCTTAGGGGTTAACCCACCCAAAATGAAGAATTTTATCACCGCACGATATTCAAGTTTATCCATTTTAACGAAAAACACGCAAGACGTCTACTGCAAAAATTCGTGTAAACAACCTACTTGAGAGAATAAGATGAAACTTCTCATACGAACTAATGAGAAGTGCACCCATGCAGGAAACATACATTTTTGCTCATTGGAACGCTATAACTGCGTCAGGCCGAGAACTTTTTACCGTGCCCTCGTATGTGACCAAGTTCGGGAAAATTCCCGAGCTCAAAGCCAATATTGGCGCATAAATTTGAGCGCTTCAGCCAGAAGCTTTGAAAAATGTTATGGAAAATGCTTTAAATCATGTCCACCACTGCGAAGCTGGTCATTTAAAAAAAATCCATGTTGTATGTTATAAAATAAAAATGTTAAGTTAAATAACTATTCATAGAAACAAAAAACTTTATTAAGTTGTTAAGCCCCATGGTGACTTATGGCTCACTCTGAATTAGAAAAGCGGTTTTACGCTAAAAATACCAAACACTCTTGATGAATTACCCTGTACATCCAGTTTGAAACGACAAAGATGGCAAACTACATTTTTCACGAAGGAAAATCATTTGTGTGTTTTAATTGAAGCGATTCGATTGAAGGTGACGGGTTCGATTGCAAGTCAAGGTGGTGATGCTAAAAAGCTGATAAATCATAAATATTTTGCGATTAGATGTGGTCGTTTCTATTGACAGACTTTATATGGGAATGTGGATGCATGATGGTGTAAAAGATAGTTGTTTGTGGAAATGAATGCCATGGAAATACCTGCACTGCATGATATTTCATCCTGAAGGTATTAGTATGGAATTCATAATAGTTACGATATAAGATTCTAAGAACTTAATTATGTATCGGCTCCGTTTGAATATCTAAGTGCAATTCGGTGAGTGGACAAACATAAATATTCCCCAACGACGACTATCCACCTTAACGTGGTACTGGGCCCACATATGCCACATAGTTAAATCGTACGTCGGCGGGAGTGGTCACACATTTCCGATTTGCAGGGTCTACTATGCCGAACAGGTCCTTGACGAGGTTCCAAAAGCTAAAAGGTTTTCATCCTTATTCCAGCGATGGTTATCATTGACGAGTTCCCATAGTTCTGTCGCAGTCTGTGGAGCTAAATACCTTGCACCGTTGGCGGCGCTGTCAGGGTGTACCAAGTTTTCTAACCCTACTAGTGGGATTTAGACAAACAAACAAGAACAATTACTCGAACGCATACGCATTACCTGTTGGCACTAGGCCTACGTCTAAGGCACGGGCGGCCGAAACCAATACCAACCACATGGACGATTCCGCTAAGGTAGGTCCTAGTGGAAAGCAGGGATCCAGGAAGTAGAGGGACAAGGCGACCATCAATGTTGATGCCGCTAAGGTAGGTTATAGTGGTGTGCAACCGGTAATAACAAGGGGAGTCGTTGAAGGGGCATTCGAGGTTGTCGAGGCCAAGAGAGTGGATTTTGCATCTAAAAGGGTTAGATCCTCGGAGGAGGCAAAGAATCTCCCAAAAATGTACAAGGCGGAACCTGGGAAGCAGTACAGCGAGGCGATCCGCAGTTCATTGCAGCTTGCTCTGGTGGACTTCGGGAAGGCAAGCGGCTAGTATTCCCTCGTGCGCGGTCAACTTATTGAAAAGGCACTGGCCGGAGTAGACATTGACCGTATTCGGAGTAATGCCGGCTCAGCTGTACCTACTTTCGGCAGAGCAGAGTGTTATCGTGCAGTCATAGTGCTGAAAGCTTTTATATGACATAGCTGGGAGGTAGTCGTTGAGGAAGACATTAAGAATTGCACCAAAGGGTAAATCATTTTAATGGATTATCTGCCGTGATTATTAGAGGATAACCAGGTAAAACTGTGTTTTGGGACCGGAAATGTTACTCTCAAGATCTTAAAACAAACAGCCTGCGGAAGCCCAAGAGTCGCCTCTTTAGCAATTAATGATTAATGATGGAATTGCGACAACCAAAGAAGGTAGCGCAAATCAACCTACATTATAGCACAGTCGCAGACAACCTGAAGCTGAAGAGTCGCCCTTATCCAGGAACCGTAGATTCATAGCAATCGCGTTATGGGATTAGGGTCAAACAAGGATAAAATCTTTTATAAAATCGACGGTGGTAAAGCTAAGACTTGTATCGTAGCTAAGAAAAGTCTTCATGTACTAATGCCGTCTCATTTCAGCTGTGGCGATTTGCGGTAGTGGAGGTTCGAGGGTAGAAAGCTGTGCCAAATATTCCTTCGGAAGCATTAAAATCATTCATATCAACGACTTAACAAGGTAAGAAAGATTTAGACTTGGAATGTGATACCAACGTCCACTATACTTTGTTGAGTAGCACCGACATCAGTGACATGGGCGAAGTTTTCTTTGATTTTGTCTTGCATCTTCAATCTTCTGATATGTAATACCCCGTCTTTATAACGGCTTTGATGTTACGTTAATATCTGCTAGTTATACCTATACTACTGAGTTGTTAACTGGAGGGTTTTTGACAAGAAGTCCTTATCAGACAGTTGTTGGATACAGCTTAATATATGTATTAGGTAAAGAGGTATTCAGAAATCCACATAGAGAAAACTGGTCCAGATTCCGACTGAAGTAAAGAAGTCAGTTGGATACTATCCTACTTAAAATCTTAGCAATACAACAGCAGTTGACGATGCAGTCAAAGCTCTTACCAATGCTCTTACCACATCTCTTAACAAGTCATGCCCGACTAGCAGTCATACTAGTAGAATTAGTTCACCTTGGTGGAATGCAAAAATTGCTGAATTCCAAAGTCGTAAATCAAGAGCAAATTGAAACTTCGTTAAAGAAAAGGTTATCGTGTAAAGAAAGCGTAAGAGTCCACTTGTAAAGAAACCGTAAGAGTGGTTACGAACAAAATCAGGTCCTCAAAGAAGACCTCCTGGACGAATCTTTGTGGGTCTATCAAATCAACAAATGAGATGTCCCGTTGTAGGAAAGTCTTAGCCATAGTCAAATCGCTAGAGAGAGTCGACATTAGCAAACGCTGGATAATTTAATAACCTAGTGTGTCCCCTGGCTGCACTGTTATTCCTGGAGATATGTTAACTATTCCTGTAACGTTGACAGGACTTGATGTGGATGAAAATGACGAGATAGTCAATGATGGTAAGAGAGCATGGGCAATTTGATCTTCTGCTGCATACAATACGCCAGGAACAAATAACATTTGCCTTCTGTCTTTGTGTTACAAGAGTCAGTTGAAACTATCATTCCGTGGCTCAAAAGAAATGGAGGGACACGCGTGTCATTTTCATTCTCAAAGCAGGGAAGGCTAGCCAAATAACCCCAAAAGATTGTAAACCAATCAGCTTATCGTCTTTTTACTTATAACTTTGGAAAGACTTGTGGCGATTCATTTATTCTTACAGTGTACTACATACTTTGTACTAACTACTAAGTATTAACCACTATTGTATTAGGCATTTACTTGCATTATCACATCTCTATTACATATATAATTACTGTACAACTTACTACTGTACGATATGTCAGTTACTATTAAGTTTAATGTATCAGAGTACGTCTAACATCCAAATCGATCGGTCGCCTCCTCCCCCGTTTCATTCGAATACCTATTTTGTTAGTTTTAAGTAATAAACGTGAATTATTGGAAAAGATCTTTTCATTAGCCATCCAACCTGATCTCCACAATTGGTGACCCCGACGTGATATTGCGTAATTGGTATATTTTTGTCGAAGAGTGTGAGAGAGTGTTGACTTCCGTCGGTTAACAAATTCACGTTTCGCTTTCGAAAAGCCTCAAGAGACAGAAGTAATTTTATTTAAACTAAATTTCTTTTCGCAATAATGGGTAAAAGCGACGAAACGCATGATGACCCAAGCGGTAGCGGTAGCGGTCATGATACAGCGGGTAACGGGAGGACACTAACGGGTAGCCAAGACGTCGATTCTGTCGAAACTGTTTCCAGAATTGCTGTAAAAATACCTCCGTTTTGGCATGAGAAACCAGAAATTTGGTTCGCGCAAATCGAGGCGCAATTCGAGATAGCACGAATTTATCGCGATTCTTCCAAGTTTAATACTGTCGTCAGTGCTATCGAATCAAAGGTGCTTACGCAAATATCGGATGCAGTGCTTTCACCGCCCACGACTGACAAGTACGGAAACTTGAAAAAAGTGATTATTGAGCAGTTCGGTGACTCTGACCAGCGAAAGATCAAGAAGCTCCTCTCGGAAGTGGACTTGGGCGATAAACGACCTTCGCAGCTGCTTAATGAGCTTCGAAGCTTGGCTGCAACACAAATTAATGCTGACTTCCTGAAATCATTGTGGCTGCAAAGACTACCAGCATAAGTGCGCGCAATTTTGCAAGCATCTAGTCAAGAGCTTACAGCCCTTGCCAAACGGGCCGACAAAGTGATGGAAGTTGGAGACTTTAAAAGCATTATGGCTGTCAACTCTCCACAGCAAAGACACCAACCACCACCTACAATGGCTGCTGAGATGTCACTGCAAGATCAGATTCACCAAATCTCTTGTCAATTAAATGAATTGATGAGGCAAACGAAGAGTAAACAAACTTACCGAAGTCGCAGTCACAGCCGCAGGAGTGTTTCCAAATCACATCGTCGTCGTTCTCAAACAAACGGGGATTATTGTTGGTTTCATCAGCAGTTTGGAGTGAAAGCAAGAAATTGTCGCGAACCCTGCAGCTTTAAATGCTCCACATCAAAAAACTAAATCGCGGCGCATTGGTCGGCGACAATAAAAGTGAACAACACGTCGGCCAATGTATTTGCAGGTTAGTTGTTCACGACAGATCATCGAAGCAGACTTTTTTAATCGACAGTGGAGCAGATGTTTCTGTGCTTCCTCCAACTTACAACGACCGCTTTTCATCTTTCAAATCAACACTGTTTGCAGCGAACGGCAGCGCGATAAAAACATTCGGTAACAGGCGTTTGACAATAGACTTGGGACTTCGGCGTGCTTACACTTGGACGTTCGTGATAGCAGATGTATCCAGGACAATCATCGGGGCAGACTTTATCAGACATTTCGGACTCTTGATCGACTTGAAAAAGAATCATTTAATTGACAGCAGCACGCATGTTGGAGCGCAAGCAGCGGCTGTCACTGGGAACGATGTAAGAATTAGTACGTTTAACATTAATAACCCATTTGCTGCCATTTTTACAGAGTACAAACACCTTACACAGTTCAATGCCAAAAAGTTAGTTTCCGGTACTATGACGACTCATCACATAGACACGACTGGTCCACCTGTATTCGCCCGGCCACGAAGATGGGATGCTGCTAAACTCAAGGCAGCTCAAGATGAGTTCCGCTATTTGATGGAGCAGGGGATTTGCCGACCCTCGAAAAGCAATTGGGCGAGTCCTCTGCATCTGGTTCGAAAATCAAATGGAGATTGGAGACCATGTGGGGACTACAGGGCTCTTAATTCCATGACGAAGCCCGATCGTTACCCCATCCCTTTTATCCAAGACGTTTCAAATATCCTGCATGGACGGAAAATCTTTTCGACGATCGACCTCCAGAGGGCGTACCACCAGATCCCCATCGAGCCTTCCGATATTCCGAAGACGGCCATCACTACGCCGTTCGGCTTCTACGAATTTCAATATATGACATTCGGATTGCGTAACGCTGCGCAAACATTCCAGCGTCATATGCACGAGGTACTTCGAGGCCTAGAAGATTTCGCATTTCCCTACCTGGACGATATTTGTGTGGCATCACGCGACAACAGCGAACACGAGGCTCATCTTCGATTGGTGTTGCAAAGGTTGAGTTGTCATGGCCTTACAATCAATGCTTCGAAGTGCATACTAGGGAAGACCGAAATACGATTCCTGGGCCACAAAATCAGCAGTGAGGGAATCGAGCCACTGGAGGAAAAGGTGAAGGTTATTCAAGACTTTGAAAAGCCGACGAAAGCCAAAGAACTGAAGAGGTTTTTGGCCATGGCCAACTTTTACCGACGCTTCTTACCCGACACACTCAGCAACCAGGCAGTGCTCCAAAACCTCGTTCAAGGAAACAAGAAAAACGATTTAACTCCCGTCGTATGGACCGATGAAGCAGAAAGTGCATTCGAACGATGCAAAGCAGATCTGGCCAACGCTACGCTTTTAGCGCACCCAGCGATCAATGCGCCCCTTTCGCTTAGTTCTGATGCCTCAGATGTTGCAGTTGGTGCCGTGCTTTACCAGATCGTTGATGGAGTCGCACAACCACTGGGTTTTTTCACAAAAAAACTAACTGAAACGCAAAAGCGGTACAGCACATACGACCGCGAGCTTCTAGCGATTTATTTGGGCATAAAGCACTTTCGACATTTGATTGAGGGCAGACAATTCAGCATAAAAACGGACCATAAACCGCTCGTCTTTGCTTTTAAACAAAAACACGAGAAGTCTTCGCCACGCCAAGTCCGTCAACTTGATTTCATCGCTCAGTTTAGCACCGACATTCGTTTCATCAAAGGTGCGGACAACAACGTAGCTGATTCCCTGTCACGAGTGGAAGAACTCAGCACACAAGCTATTGACTTGGATGCTATCGCTTCTGAGCAAATTAGAGACAAGCAGCTTCAAGAAGAAGTCAACGCAGGTAAATTTGTTTCGAATTCACTAACCGTTAAGCTACTTAGTCTTCCAGAATCTAAATCACCTGTTTATTGCGATGTGTCAACGAGCAGAATTCGGCCAATTGTTCCGAAAACCTTGCGTCATGCGGTCATGCAGTCTATGCACAGCTTATCACACCCACACCCGTTACGTTTGGCCAAGCATGCGGAAGGATATCGCCACCTTCGTACGCTCCTGTCTATGCTGTCAAAAAAATAAAATTCAGAGGCACAACCGTGCACCACTGGCAGTATATACCCAGCCTGAAGGTCGATTTGAGCACATAAACGTGGACCTCGTTGGTCCACTACCATCATCACAAGGTAACCGCTATCTCCTTACATGCATCGACAGGTTTTCTCGCTGGCCGGAGGCTTTTCCCTTGCCAGATATCACAGCCGAAACCGTGTCAAGGGCATTGGTATCTGGATGGATTTCGCGTTTTGGAGTTCCATTGCGAATTACGACAGACTTGGGTAGACAGTTTGAAAGTACCATCTTTAAGGAGCTAACACGACTTCTCGGAATCAAGCATCTGAAGACAACTCCCTATCATCCCCAGGCTAATGGAATGATAGAGAGGTGGCATCGTACGCTTAAAACTGCCATCCGATGTTACCAAACGCAAGACTGGTGCGAAGTTTTGCCATCGGTACTTCTTGGTCTGCGGTCGACGTACAAGGAAGACCTCAAGGCAACTCCAGCCGAAATGCTTTACGGCACTTCCTTAAGGCTTCCTGGTGAGATTTTTGGTTCCCAGCAGACAACATACATCGAGTCAGAGTTTGTAAAAGGCTTGCGACGTTCCATGGCAAAAGTAGCTTCTACAACAGCGCCTCCTCATGACGACATCAAGGTTTTGTTACAGCCAGATATTAAAACGGCGACACATGTTTACATTCGTAATGATGCTGTCAAATCGCCGCTCCAACAGCCTTATGAGGGTCCATATGAGGTTCTCGAAAGAAGCGAAAAGTATTTCAAAATTAAGTTGCACAATCGAACAGCAAAAATTTCAATTGATCGTTTGAAGACAGCCTTCGTGCACAAGGACGATTCAACAAAATCAACACCAGTAACCTCACCATGTACAAACCAGCCACAACAATATCTACCACCTTCGTCTACGAAGACGGCTACCACCAGTAAACAACAATCTAGTTGCACAACTCGATCTGGAAGAAGAGTTCGAATCCCGAATAGGTATCAAATTAGCACCGCATATTTATAATTTTAATTTTCTTTTATTCGTTAACTCGTTAACTAGGAGGGGAGTATTGTGGCGATTCATTTATTCTTACAGTGTACTACATACTTTGTACTAACTACTAAGTATTAACCACTATTGTATTAGGCATTTACTTGCATTATCACATCTCTATTACATATATAATTACTGTACAACTTACTACTGTACGATATGTCAGTTACTATTAAGTTTAATGTATCAGAGTACGTCTAACATCCAAATCGATCGGTCGCCTCCTCCCCCGTTTCATTCGAATACCTATTTTGTTAGTTTTAAGTAATAAACGTGAATTATTGGAAAAGATCTTTTCATTAGCCATCCAACCTGATCTCCACAATTGGTGACCCCGACGTGATATTGCGTAATTGGTATATTTTTGTCGAAGAGTGTGAGAGAGTGTTGACTTCCGTCGGTTAACAAATTCACGTTTCGCTTTCGAAAAGCCTCAAGAGACAGAAGTAATTTTATTTAAACTAAATTTCTTTTCGCAATAATGGGTAAAAGCGACGAAACGCATGATGACCCAAGCGGTAGCGGTAGCGGTCATGATACAGCGGGTAACGGGAGGACACTAACGGGTAGCCAAGACGTCGATTCTGTCGAAACTGTTTCCAGAATTGCTGTAAAAATACCTCCGTTTTGGCATGAGAAACCAGAAATTTGGTTCGCGCAAATCGAGGCGCAATTCGAGATAGCACGAATTTATCGCGATTCTTCCAAGTTTAATACTGTCGTCAGTGCTATCGAATCAAAGGTGCTTACGCAAATATCGGATGCAGTGCTTTCACCGCCCACGACTGACAAGTACGGAAACTTGAAAAAAGTGATTATTGAGCAGTTCGGTGACTCTGACCAGCGAAAGATCAAGAAGCTCCTCTCGGAAGTGGACTTGGGCGATAAACGACCTTCGCAGCTGCTTAATGAGCTTCGAAGCTTGGCTGCAACACAAATTAATGCTGACTTCCTGAAATCATTGTGGCTGCAAAGACTACCAGCATAAGTGCGCGCAATTTTGCAAGCATCTAGTCAAGAGCTTACAGCCCTTGCCAAACGGGCCGACAAAGTGATGGAAGTTGGAGACTTTAAAAGCATTATGGCTGTCAACTCTCCACAGCAAAGACACCAACCACCACCTACAATGGCTGCTGAGATGTCACTGCAAGATCAGATTCACCAAATCTCTTGTCAATTAAATGAATTGATGAGGCAAACGAAGAGTAAACAAACTTACCGAAGTCGCAGTCACAGCCGCAGGAGTGTTTCCAAATCACATCGTCGTCGTTCTCAAACAAACGGGGATTATTGTTGGTTTCATCAGCAGTTTGGAGTGAAAGCAAGAAATTGTCGCGAACCCTGCAGCTTTAAATGCTCCACATCAAAAAACTAAATCGCGGCGCATTGGTCGGCGACAATAAAAGTGAACAACACGTCGGCCAATGTATTTGCAGGTTAGTTGTTCACGACAGATCATCGAAGCAGACTTTTTTAATCGACAGTGGAGCAGATGTTTCTGTGCTTCCTCCAACTTACAATGACCGCTTTTTATCTTCCAAATCAACACTGTTTGCAGCGAACGGCAGCGCGATAAAAACATTCGGTAACAGGCGTTTGACAATAGACTTGGGACTTCGGCGTGCTTACACTTGGACGTTCGTGATAGCAGATGTATCCAGGCCAATCATCGGGGCAGACTTTATCAGACATTTCGGACTTTTGATCGACTTGAAAAAGAACCAGTTAATTGACAGCAGCACGCATGTTGGAGCGCAAGCAGCGGCTGTCACTGGGAACGATGTAAGAATTAGTACGTTTAACATTAATAACCCATTTGCTGCCATTTTTACAGAGTACAAACACCTTACACAGTTCAATGCCAAAAAGTTAGTTTCCGGTACTATGACGACTCATCACATAGACACGACTGGTCCACCTGTATTCGCCCGGCCACGAAGATGGGATGCTGCTAAACTCAAGGCAGCTCAAGATGAGTTCCGCTATTTGATGGAGCAGGGGATTTGCCGACCCTCGAAAAGCAATTGGGCGAGTCCTCTGCATCTGGTTCGAAAATCAAATGGAGATTGGAGACCATGTGGGGACTACAGGGCTCTTAATTCCATGACGAAGCCCGATCGTTACCCCATCCCTTTTATCCAAGACGTTTCAAATATCCTGCATGGACGGAAAATCTTTTCGACGATCGACCTCCAGAGGGCGTACCACCAGATCCCCATCGAGCCTTCCGATATTCCGAAGACGGCCATCACTACGCCGTTCGGCTTCTACGAATTTCAATATATGACATTCGGATTGCGTAACGCTGCGCAAACATTCCAGCGTCATATGCACGAGGTACTTCGAGGCCTAGAAGATTTCGCATTTCCCTACCTGGACGATATTTGTGTGGCATCACGCGACAACAGCGAACACGAGGCTCATCTTCGATTGGTGTTGCAAAGGTTGAGTTGTCATGGCCTTACAATCAATGCTTCGAAGTGCATACTAGGGAAGACCGAAATACGATTCCTGGGCCACAAAATCAGCAGTGAGGGAATCGAGCCACTGGAGGAAAAGGTGAAGGTTATTCAAGACTTTGAAAAGCCGACGAAAGCCAAAGAACTGAAGAGGTTTTTGGCCATGGCCAACTTTTACCGACGCTTCTTACCCGACACACTCAGCAACCAGGCAGTGCTCCAAAACCTCGTTCAAGGAAACAAGAAAAACGATTTAACTCCCGTCGTATGGACCGATGAAGCAGAAAGTGCATTCGAACGATGCAAAGCAGATCTGGCCAACGCTACGCTTTTAGCGCACCCAGCGATCAATGCGCCCCTTTCGCTTAGTTCTGATGCCTCAGATGTTGCAGTTGGTGCCGTGCTTTACCAGATCGTTGATGGAGTCGCACAACCACTGGGTTTTTTCACAAAAAAACTAACTGAAACGCAAAAGCGGTACAGCACATACGACCGCGAGCTTCTAGCGATATATTTGGGCATAAAGCACTTTCGACATTTGATTGAGGGCAGACAATTCAGCATAAAAACGGACCATAAACCGCTCGTCTTTGCTTTTAAACAAAAACACGAGAAGTCTTCGCCACGCCAAGTCCGTCAACTTGATTTCATCGCTCAGTTTAGCACCGACATTCGTTTCATCAAAGGTGCGGACAACAACGTAGCTGATTCCCTGTCACGAGTGGAAGAACTCAGCACACAAGCTATTGACTTGGATGCTATCGCTTCTGAGCAAATTAGAGACAAGCAGCTTCAAGAAGAAGTCAACGCAGGTAAATTTGTTTCGAATTCACTAACCGTTAAGCTACTTAGTCTTCCAGAATCTAAATCACCTGTTTATTGCGATGTGTCAACGAGCAGAATTCGGCCAATTGTTCCGAAAACCTTGCGTCATGCGGTCATGCAGTCTATGCACAGCTTATCACACCCACACCCGTTACGTTTGGCCAAGCATGCGGAAGGATATCGCCACCTTCGTACGCTCCTGTCTATGCTGTCAAAAAAATAAAATTCAGAGGCACAACCGTGCACCACTGGCAGTATATACCCAGCCTGAAGGTCGATTTGAGCACATAAACGTGGACCTCGTTGGTCCACTACCATCATCACAAGGTAACCGCTATCTCCTTACATGCATCGACAGGTTTTCTCGCTGGCCGGAGGCTTTTCCCTTGCCAGATATCACAGCCGAAACCGTGTCAAGGGCATTGGTATCTGGATGGATTTCGCGTTTTGGAGTTCCATTGCGAATTACGACAGACTTGGGTAGACAGTTTGAAAGTACCATCTTTAAGGAGCTAACACGACTTCTCGGAATCAAGCATCTGAAGACAACTCCCTATCATCCCCAGGCTAATGGAATGATAGAGAGGTGGCATCGTACGCTTAAAACTGCCATCCGATGTTACCAAACGCAAGACTGGTGCGAAGTTTTGCCATCGGTACTTCTTGGTCTGCGGTCGACGTACAAGGAAGACCTCAAGGCAACTCCAGCCGAAATGCTTTACGGCACTTCCTTAAGGCTTCCTGGTGAGATTTTTGGTTCCCAGCAGACAACATACATCGAGTCAGAGTTTGTAAAAGGCTTGCGACGTTCCATGGCAAAAGTAGCTTCTACAACAGCGCCTCCTCATGACGACATCAAGGTTTTGTTACAGCCAGATATTAAAACGGCGACACATGTTTACATTCGTAATGATGCTGTCAAATCGCCGCTCCAACAGCCTTATGAGGGTCCATATGAGGTTCTCGAAAGAAGCGAAAAGTATTTCAAAATTAAGTTGCACAATCGAACAGCAAAAATTTCAATTGATCGTTTGAAGACAGCCTTCGTGCACAAGGACGATTCAACAAAATCAACACCAGTAACCTCACCATGTACAAACCAGCCACAACAACATCTACCACCTTCGTCTACGAAGACGGCTACCACCAGTAAACAACAATCTAGTTGCACAACTCGATCTGGAAGAAGAGTTCGAATCCCGAATAGGTATCAAATTAGCACCGCATATTTATAATTTTAATTTTCTTTTATTCGTTAACTCGTTAACTAGGAGGGGAGTATTGTGGCGATTCATTTATTCTTACAGTGTACTACATACTTTGTACTAACTACTAAGTATTAACCACTATTGTATTAGGCATTTACTTGCATTATCACATCTCTATTACATATATAATTACTGTACAACTTACTACTGTACGATATGTCAGTTACTATTAAGTTTAATGTATCAGAGTACGTCTAACATCCAAATCGATCGGTCGCCTCCTCCCCCGTTTCATTCGAATACCTATTTTGTTAGTTTTAAGTAATAAACGTGAATTATTGGAAAAGATCCTTTCATTAGCCATCCAACCTGATCTCCACAGACTAATGGACACATATATCAGAGGTGTGAATGGCGATAGATAGATCACCCAGATCTACCTAGATCACAACATGCATATACCATATGAAAGATAGATCGGTAGATACGCTCTCCATAGAGTAATCTCCCCATCACAAGGAATATACGCTGGGGACGTTCCTCAATATAAAGGAAGCCTTCAGCAATGTAAGCGCCAATGGGATATTTCTTAAACAGTTTACGTAGAGCTCGATTGTCTACCGCCAATTGTTGAAGGTAATAAATTCAACGTTAGGATGTATTAGCAGTAGAAGGCAACTCTGCAGATGGACACCTCAAGGTGGCGTACTACGACCATTTATTTGCGTCTTTGTGGTGAATGAGATTTTGGAAATACTCGAAGAGAATGGCGAATGGCGAATGGCACGTTAAAAGTGCCACGATAAACTTAATTGAGTACTACTAGTTAATAACTGAACCAACAGCCGAAGTTTGACAGTGAACTTCGCTAAGACAGAGATTGTCCTCTTCGTAACAAAACAGCATCGTTAGTAAATCAATTACTGTGTACAACCAGCTAGCTGTTAAGAATCTAGAATCCACTGTGAATAAATCAAAGCTCCTAAGATTTTTTAAACGGCATCTTAATGAGGTGTGACAAGCCAACAAGGTAACCCTATACTGCATTGGCTATCAGGGCATTTGGGCATACTGGGTAATGGAAGAGCAGAAGAATTCACTTGGATGAATACGGTCGGCGTTGCACATCTTGCAGGCCCTTCCCTGCGTGAAGGTTCCTATTAGCTCTATAAATAAAGTCGTTGGAGATGAAGGCACTAGCGAAGTCAACAGACGATGGATTCATCTGGATATGTGTGTCACTGCCAGAAAGCTGTGGCCGGCTTAAGATATAAGGAGATCATGCTCTGTGGTTAAGCGTATTCGTAACAGTGCGCGGATTAGATCTGGCATAAACCCGCGACACTGTGCCATTCGGATTCATGCAGAGCGTATCGGCATACCTCACAAGGACGAGGTGACCTGTAGAGACGAGGAAGAAATTGAATATGCCTAACATCTGCTGTTCGAATGTCTTGCACTCGCTGACAGAAGAATGAGGATTCTCGGTAGCTACTTCTTCACTGAGTTGGAGCACATACGTCACATTGAGCTGAAATACCTCCTTAGATTCATATCCTTATCTATGTGATTCTGAACTAGCGGTTACCCTTTCCAAGCAGACAGATCCTTTGAGATTCATATCCTTATCTAGCTGGGTGTAAATTCAGTAGTTTTTCTTTCCGTGCTTCCAGGTCAAAACAAAATGGGCACAATGGACCCTTGTTATGCCTAGTGAGGATTACGTCACGAGACACCCATCTACCTAACCTAACATGCAGTACACCCCAAAGAAAAGGAAAGGCGGGTTAAAGAGTACTGCGCAATCATCGCGCTGGCTGAATGTAAAGAACGCCTTCAACACCCCAGACTGAAGAAATGTCCTGCGAGCATTTACCACAAAGAGAGTACCAGACTACCTGCAGAAGATAATGACGGACTATTTTAGAAATAATGGCAATCGTTGTAGTGACCAAATTCCTTGAGGAATTGGAGCATGACTGCAATGAAGCTATCGGGATGGTTCAGAACTGGCTAGTACACATGCGCCTACAATTTGCAGAAGAGAAGACAGAAGTAGTGCTCATTTGCAGCAGCCGAGTCATGGAGGCTATAAGAGTAACCGTGAGCGATCGCGTGGTAGTTTCAAAACCAGAGCTGAAGTACCTTGGCATTACCATATACCTATATATATGGTATATATATATATTTTTTTGTTTCTCAAATATTTATACCATACATCTGTCTTAAGCGACACTAAGTACATATATTTTAAGGAGATAGTCAGGTATATACATATATCTGATTTGTGACCAGTGCCAACAAAATCATTCGATTAACTACTAAGTTTAGTAATATTCAATAAATATAATACACGCAGGATACAATTCATATATGCATATATGCAAGGGTAACTTTTAAATATCTACAGCTGAGAAGGCAGCAAAGGCAACGGCTGCCCTGACAAGATCATGCCAAATATCGGCGGACCAAAGCACAAGAGCAGACTGCTCTTAGCAAGAGTTGCGGCATCGAGAATGCTCTACGGCTCCCAAATATGGACTTGTGCCATGAAGATGAAGTAGTGCAGAAGGAAGTAGGAGACAGCTTACAAAATCAACGCTTTGAGAGTATGCAGCGCCTTCCGAACAACCTCTTACGAAGCAGTATGCGAAGTGGTTAGCATGGTACCAACAGACATTCTGGCTAAAGAAGCCCAATGGAAATACCGTGCCAGCAGAACTGCGACGTGTCCAAGTGTTACTGAGGCACCACCAAGGACAAGCCTGGATGAATGGCAGGAGAGGTGGGATCACTCTGATAAAGACAGGTGGACGCAGAGATTGATCCCCAATATAAATGCTTGGAGCAATAGGAAGCATGTGGAGCTGAATTTCTACCTGATCCAGATGATTATCGGCCATGGTAGCTTCAGAGCATACATCCACTGATTTGGACTCGACGACAATCCATATTGCCCAACGTGCACTTAAGCAGTGGAAGATGGACCAGGGGTAGAAGAGGAGGTGGGTTTAGTGGGTGGAAATCCCACAGTGTCATTGAGTACGGATTCAGTTTCATCTTTAAAAGATTCCCACCGACGCAAAAACAAAAGGAAAAAGTACACCCCAAAGAAAGAAATTTCCTTGTAACATAGACAAACTGTCCTTTCGCTCATTTTCTACTCGTATGTCTAACATCCTAAGGTGGCAGGCAATGTACTGGAGCATATCATTTGCAATAGGTTGGAAGCAGTCATTGAAAATTCAAGTAGATTGGTTGACAGAATACCAATACGAATTTCGAAGGTCACGATCAACGATGGTTGCAATGATGGAATGATGGATTGATTAAGACTCCTGATGTACATATATATAATACAAATGATGGAGTACACTGTTACTGGCGGGGTACCACAGGGTTCAGTCTTGGACCCACTACTAAGTAATGTCATGTATGATAAGATACTAGTAGACGCTAAGAATGTGTACTTCCGTGGACGATATATTGATAATTGTGGTTGCCAGACTATTAGAAGAAGGTAGTTAGTTAAATAAGCAATGACTTTAGATACCTGGGGACCTCTAGTTTTATATCAAATCCTCTTTCCTGTATACAGGGGGTGAGTACAGGATGACCCTTCTTCCCCCATACTCGTTGGTCAAACAAAATTAATGATTTTAATAAAAACAAAACATTATAGAATCGGGCACCCAGAACCTTAAAAAAAATCGATTCTCAAATAAAACAATGACGGAGAAGGAGGAGTCGGGTGCTATCACGTCGATGAGACTACTCTTATTCAAGACCGGCCCTTGCGCGTCGGAGCAGATGATGGTCACATTGCATCGTGAAGAGGAGAGAGTAAGTACGGCAATACCTGTACCAACTGGGTCTCCAACTATTCCCGTCAAGCATAGCATCGTGTCCTCTACCCGTACATGCAGGACCAGGAAGTGGTGGTGACGCAGCAGATGGAGGCGGTGGTAACAGTGAATACCACAGAAACCATCGCTACCAGGTGAAGGTAACGCCGAGGCTGTAAAACCGGAGGACGAAAACTTAACTATAGGCAGCTGTTGCACGGTCGTCCTTCAACCTAGGGAGCTGAAGCGTTGCCATAGCTTGGATTTATCCGATGTTCATCAAACGATGATGTCAAACCCTTACCATTACCAAATCCCCTAAAACAGCGTGTAAATGCCAAACGGCTAATCAGCCATTTTAACAAGCGCGATCATGGAACCATGACGGTAAAGGATGGGCAAGATTTAGACAGGGCAAAGTAGGTGATTAAATCGACGACTAGGAATACAAAGACTAGGACTAGGAGGAAAACTTATTATTGCTTCCATTTATATGCCAAATGACTTGTTGCACAATCCAAGCAAAAGAACTGATATCTACTGATGGGCTGTGACTCCAACACTCACCTTGCTCAGTGGGGCAGCACGGACACCAATATGCGAGGTAAGTGTCTGTTCCAATTCGTTCTTGAAATCAATCTGCAAGTTGCAAATAGGGGTTGTAAGCCCACCTTTATAACCCGTAGTAGACTAGAGGTACTAGTCATTACTTACTTGGCGCTACAGTTCGGGGTGAACCTGGGCCTCAACGAACAAGCCTCACCATTTAGCTCGGTCTTTAGCTATTTGCCTCGCAACTGGAACTAATTGCTAGCACTCCAATTTGGTCGAGATCCCATTGAACTTATGCGCGCCACCTACGGCGAGGAGGTCCACTACTGCGTCCGTCCCTCGGGGTTGGACTCGAAGACTCTGCGGGCCGGAGCGTTAGTGTCCATTTGCTCTACATGTCCTAGCCATCTCAGACGTCCAATACGCAGTTTTTTGACTAGGTCGATGTCGCTGTACAGCTCGTATAGTTCGTGATTGAATCTTCTCCTCCAAAACCCATCAACGCAAATGGGACCGAAAAACTTGCGAAGAATTTTTCTCTCGAAGCAATCGAGGGTATCTTCATCCTCTTTTAATAAAGTCCATGTTTCAGCGCCGTAAAGCAGGACTGGGATGATCAGGGTCTTATACAGAGTCTCCTTACTTGTTCGAGATAGGGCTTTACTGTTGAATTGTCTTATAAGCCCAAAAAAACAGTGATTGGCAAGAGTTATTCTTCGCTTGATTTCTGCGATGATGTTGTTTTTCGAGTTTATAGCAGAGCCAAGGTAGACGAAGTCCCTTACTAGCTCGAAGTTATAGCTGCCCACTGTGACGTTCTATCCAATTTTTTGGCCGCTTCCGCCTTAATACTTGCAAACGCACCGGTGACAGCCCGCTGGTTTCTTCCGATAATATCTATATCGTCGACGTATGCAAGAAGCTGCACAGACTTGCGATAGATTCTGCCTTCGGTGTTGGCTTGTGAGTTCCGCACAATCCGTTCAATTACAATATTAAAGAAGTCACATGACAGCGCGCCACCTTGTCTAAAACCTTTTTTGACATCAAAGGTCTCGGTGAGATCATTATCGACCTTGATGGAGCAGCGAGCGTTTTCCATCGTCATCCTGCACAGACGGACAAGTTTGGCAGGGATGTCGAAACTAGACATGGCTCTATAAAACTTTTCTTTAAAGATGCTGTCATAGGTGGCCTTGAAATCGACAAAGAGGTGGTGAGTATCGATTTGGAATTCTTGGGTTTTCTCCAAGAAGTGTGAAGATTTGATCGATGGTGGACTTTCCTGGTATGAAACCGCACTGATAGGGTCCAATCAGGCTGTTGATAAAATGTTTCAGGCGTTCACACAATATCGCAGAAAAGATCTTATATGCGATGTTGAGGAGACTAATGCCTCTGTAATTGGCGCAGTTGAGGGGGTCTCCTTTCTTGTGGATAGGGCAAACGATGCTGAGATTTCATTCATCAGGCATACACTCATCTGACCAAATCTTAGAGATGAGTTGGTGTATGCACTCTACCAATTCATCACCAGCTGCCTTGAAAAGTTCAGCCGGTAAGTCGTCTGGTCCAGCAGCCTTGTTGGATTTTAGCTTGGATATTGCTATCCTCACTTCGTGTTGGTCAGGTGAAAGGAAATTTTGACTGTCATCGTCTATAATGGTTCATTCTGCCTGACAGCGGGATGTTGGTCTTCGTCGCCGTTATACAGTCTGCAGAAGTAGTTTTTCCATATTCTCAGCACCGACTGTGATTTTACTATGAGGTTTCCATTTTCATCTCTACAGGTTTCTGTACGGGTATTGCTTCTCTGACACGTTCTTTTTACCTTTTGGTAAAACTTCCGTACATTGTTCCTGGAGCATAAACTCTCGATATTCTCAAACGCGCGCTTCTCATGCTCTTTCTTCTTCGTTTAGAGAAGCCGATGTTCTTCCCGTTTTTTTTGCTCGTAGAATTCACGAGTAGCTCTCATCTTCCTTTGCAGCGCCGCTTTGTATGCCTCTTGTTTTGCTGCATGCACTCGCCGGCCGGCATTCTTCGTCAAACCAGGGGTTTCGCAGTGGTGGTCTAGCGAGACCCAGCACATCAGTCGCGGCATTTCTGATGGCATGTTGGCAGCGTTGCCACTGGTCTTCGGCACTTGATGCTGGTGGCATAGGTGTGATTGAGAGGTTTCGGGATACGCGTTCAGCGAAGAGTCTGGCGGTCTCTTGCGATTGTAGCTTTTCGACGTTAAATTTTCTCACAGTGATTCTTCTTTGTTGTTCAGTTTTGGATATCTGCATTCGTACCTTGGCTAAACAAGGTAATGATCCGAGTTTATGTTGGCCGTTCGGAAGGTCCGGTCCTCCAGAATACTGGAGGCATGCTTTGGGTCGATCGCAATATGATCAATTTGCTTATGAATATCGAGATGAGGAAACCATGTGCTTGCTATGGTGACATTTCGCTCCACAGCGAAATCAATTAGCCTTAGTCCGTTATCAGACGTGGTATCGTGTAGGCTGTGTTTACCGACTGCCCTAACAAAGACGTCCTCCTTTCTTATTTTGGCGTTAAAATCGCCCAATACGATTTTAACGTCGTATTTAGGACATTGCTCGTATGTTTTGTTGAGGAGCTCGTAGAAACACTCTTTGGTGGCAGGGTCCTTTTCTTCCGTGGGGACATGAACACATTTTAGGCTTATGTTAGCGAATTTAGCCTTGATCCGAATAGTCATAAGACGCTCGCTCACGTGTCGGAAGCTTAAGACTTCTTGCCTAAGTCTGCCGCGTATGACAAATCCGCATCCGAATAAGCGTTGCCGTTGCCTTTTGGTTGTTTCGGAACCATACATTTTTTACGTGGTAGGGAAGTTACACCGACGGCGCAACCCACAACCTGGAGGGCCAGTTCCTTAATTATTCCCCTAAGAAGAGGGGCCGGGTACACCGGTGCCAGTAGTCCACTACGGGAGTATGAGCGCTGCCGTTGGCCCTATTCCAATGTCCTGACCAACATTGAAAATTCCTTACCAACCTGTGATCCGAATACGTAGAAGCAGCTCGCGCAAGGTACTCACTAAGTTCAACCAAACTGGAACTATAGTCACCTCCGTTGACTCCGTCTAGGGATTTCGTCCGCTGCCACTAGTGCATTATTGCATTTACTGCAGAAGTAGGGACCAGCGTTGCCGCTGTGAAAATTTAAAAGGTGTCCAAAAAGGCGTCCCGGAGTTATAAAAGTGTCCGCATTATATAGAATAAGATATATTCCTTTATTGGAAACAAAAAAATAGAAACGCTTCTTCAAAATGCATAAAAATACAATACATAAAATTAAAATCATATGTTATTTTTTAATTATATATATTTTTATAAGTCTTTTATTTGGAACCCATGTTGCAAGTCCAGATTTGTGTTCTATTACATTCAATGCAGATAGCATGGAATTTACATGTTTGCACATTAAGTCTATTCGTTGTTTTATTTTTTATTAAACTTAGTTTGGAAAAAATTCTTTCCGCAGATGCACTGCTATGCGGCAGAGCAAACATTTTAATAGCAAAATTATGCAAATTTTCAAAAAAGTTTTCATTTAACCCTTAAATGCATGATTCTTTGTTTTGAATTTTAAAAAAACCGTTTTTTATAGGCATTTATTTTGAAAAAAATAAATACTCAATATATTTTGGCAACAATATGCGTTTATTACTAAAATTATTGTAGACGTAAACAAATGGTTATGTGTAACTGGAATGTAGACCATTGGCAACAATAAGCATTTAAGGCTTAAATGCATTTTTATTTTCCCAATTTCGTTTCGAAATTCTTCCACATTTCGAATATCAAAATATTTTTCAAAAGCTTTGTCTTCTGATTTGAATTCAAGCAATTTGTATTGCTCTACTACTTTTTCTCGATCTAATAAAAGTTTGGAAAATTTCGAGAATTGTGTACACATTGTACCTATCTTAACCCTGGTCTGCACTGGCAATAATTCATTGCAAGAAATATATCAAGCAATTGAAATTTCCAGTGGAGACCGCAAAATTCTTAAAATAATACATTTCATGGAATCGATTTCTGGTTTTATTTCTTGCCATCTCTGTGGACATAAACCGTGAAATAAATTTGACAGGGACTCTCAATTTGAGCTTTACTACAAAGAATACATGACTGATTGGTATCAGACATTAAGTCTGAAATAAATGTCTCTTGGAGACTCGGTGTCAAGGCGAGAATTGCTCGTTGCTACTCTTACGCGATATGGTTGAAAATGAAATGTCTTCACAAAATTTGCCCACCAGAAAAAAAAAAAAATATTTCTGACATGAAGTCTGACATAAAGTCTGAAATAAATTTGTCTCGTGGAGACTCAGTGTACGATGTACATACATATATGTATACAATGCAATGGTAATGCCTATGTACTTACGTTTAACGTACGGTTACGTTACATTTCTGCCATTTCTTGTTGACAGTGTCTTCGATAACTTAATGGCACCATTCAGTGGTTGTAAAGAGATTAAAATACCGATTAAAAATATTTTTACTACACAGAACTAAAAAAGAAATTTGATGATTTTGAGTCAAAAGCGTCCAAAAGTGTCCACGATTTTCAAAAAGTGTCCATTTTAGCTAATTTTCAAAGAAAAAGTCCTGATCGCAAAGAGGTGTCCAAATGGACGCTTAAGTGTCTCAACGGCAACGCTGGTAGGGACTAAGGAAAAGTTTCTGAAAGAATGTACAATTCGCTTTCCTGAAGAAATTGACGAAAACGCGGCAAACCTATGCAAAATTTTGAATAAAGCATACGTTAAAGGAACATAAAGAACAATATGTCACCACCGTGGTGAAACAAAGAACTTTTCAATATTCGCAAAGAAATTAGAAAGCTGCTCAATGCTGCAAAGGCAACCATCGCCACTGGGACTGGGACTCATACAGAAACAGTCAGTGAAAATTGAAAAGCTCTGTAAGTAGTGCTAAATGCACTTCTTCGCGTGTATTCTATAACGGCATTCAGAATACTACAGAATCGGCCAGGCTTAGAAAAATCCTCTCCAAGGAACCAGCTTTTCCCGGATATGTCAAGCATTAGAATGGGAACTGGACCCAAACCTCTGCCGAAACACTGCGCCTAATGCTAGATACTCATTTTCCTGGCTGCATACCAGCTCAAAATAGCAGTATTAGCGCAGCTGATAGGATACAGACTATGACAGAAGTGATTCTTCCGGAGGACATCGTCACCGAAAATATGATCAAATGGGCTCCTTCTAGCCCTTCACATCACCCGGTAACGACGAAATTCTCCCAATTATGTTGCAAAAAACGAAACATAAAATATAATAACACATAATATTCCTTGTAACCTCAGAGGAATAGTAGAGCAACAAATTCTAAAGGCAGGAAAAAAAAAGGTGCTAGTTCCCACCTGTGAAATATCTCGTTGACTATAGCCAAATTACGATAAGACCAGAACCAATAAACTGCTGGAAAATAACCACCCTTATGGTAGATAGGAAGACACAAGGTTACATCGAAACACGCTACCAAGTACTTGCGTATAATGATTGGTACAAGGGTAACGTTCAAAGATCATATCTATAGGTAGTCTACATGTCAGTGACAAAGTTTCAAGAGTGGGGACCAAGAAATAGTCGAAGGCGTCTTGTGGACAAAGTGATCACTTTTGTAGTGCTCTACATATCACCAAAATGGACTAGATCTATTCAGTTTCAGTCTTATAGAAGCAAAATTGAAATGGCGTACATACGAATTTTTAATTTCAGAACTTCACGCCGCGGCCTCAGCATTCGCCTCAAAAACTTTCCGAAAAAACAACTGAAAACTTTCCTAAAAGCAGTTTTCGATTTGATTACTTGTCCACTTCAATGTAATTTTGAAACTTTCTATCACTAGCTTAGAAAGTGACGATGATTACTCATCAGATGAATCCAACTTTTAGTTATATTTCAAAAATGCTCATTGCTATCAACAAATTGACAAAATGTATTATACCTTTTTTTATTTTAACAGTAGTATGAAAGTTTAAGGCAATATCTATGCGCGTTCCAAAGACATTGCGATGTAGGAAAGGCAGGCCTATAAACGCCTGGATCAGACAAATGCGACGACATCGGCATTTCATTGGCCTCAGTAACCGAGTGATCCAAAATCGGCAGGCATGCCGATATTTTCTAAGGTCAAATAGGCGAACCCCACAGGCGGATCAGTAGAAATGCGGTGAAGTGGGAGGGTTGTGATCCCTTGTTTTCGGATCATAACCTCGCAGATAAAAGGAAGAAGAAGAAGTAGTATGAAAGTTTAAAAAAGTATAAAAAAAAGTATATGAAAAAATGTATTTAATTTTTGTTAGAAAGCTAATAAAACATGATTTAAAAATAAACTTCAAAAGAAAATAACGTGTTTTTTTATTTGTAAATAACCGGTTTTTACACAAAGAAAAAAAAACTATTTCAGCACACTTATTCGTACGAGTAGTCCACCACATGAATTGATTCCATCCATTTACTAAGTTTTTTATACAGTAATCATTTTTCTTAGTTCTTAATTTGTTAATTAGTTAAGTTATAATAAATAAATTTAGTTAGGTTACGTCGAAAGACATAGATTAAGTGTTAGGATTAGCTTAGAGCGTTCGCATGGGGACAGTGAGTTAGAATAAGATAGTTAAGTTAATTAAGCTAGTTTTAAGCGCTTTTGTTAACATGTAAGATATAATGAATTGAACCAATAAAATGCATTAAAAATGAAATGAAATTAATTGATTCCAGTTTTCAGCCTATCTTGCCTTACTGTGCGCCGGTTTAATGGGACGTGGTTAGATCCTGAGGGTACTATATGATCCGTTTCGGGCGTATTTTAAGGACCATTTCACACTTAGCCGGCTACTGGTTACCCGGCCCGGTTAGCCGGTTTTCTCAAAAAATAAGTATGTTTTCACGCACATCCGGCAGCCGGCAGACAGCAAGTTATGAAATGTGAATTTTGTTCCATTCGTGGCGATCGACAGTATGTTTTCAGTTTTCAGTTTTGGTCGGTAGTGATGGAGAGAAATCAACGTCTGGCATTGTTGTTGGTTTTAAGGCGGTTAAAAATAAGAAGGCCAAATAGAATTCATTGGGTTCATCCGTTAATCAAAAGCGGAAGGAATGTGGAGTTTTTTATGTTTTATTTAATCAACTGCGTGAAGATCCTAAAAAGTTTTTTAACTCCTTTAGGATGAGTTTGTCGAGTTTTAATGAACTTTTTGATAAAATTAAGGATACTCTCCAATCACAGGATACATTCATGAGGGAATATCAGCCAACAACTTAAGGAAAATTATGACCGATTATTTTTTAACCCCTGTGGGATCAGTTAAATGGCAGTTATCTAAAATTTAATGATTTTGATCAATTTTGTATTTCATAAGATATTATTAAACCGAAACTATAAATAAATAGTTGTGTTGCTTTAAATTCTACTTCTAAAACTACTACATAGGTACATACAACCAAAAGAATATATAATATGATTTTATCCATAAAAATGAATGAAATAAAATAAATAACTATTAAACAAAATAAAGCTTACCATATTAATTTTTCTGTTTTTCATCCATCACTTCAAAGTCATTATTTAATTTTTTAAAGATTTCTTCCCACGCATTTTTTTGTGGCATTTCGGTCTTTATACACTTATTTATTTATTCATTTCATCTAACAGAGCATAATAATTTCTTACAGCCTAAATAGCAAAATTAAGAACTATTTTGGATACAAAACAAACATTCATAAAATACAATTCATTAACTATTTTTTTAATAAATAGGAAAGGAAACTTCAACAATCAAACATTATCAGATAAGATTAATAGTAGATTATTTTTAAATTTAAGTCTGGAACAATTCTCAAAAAATATCCATTGACGCTAATACAGAATTAACTTCAGTGATGCAACGAGCAATTGGCTCATTTTGACCGTAATTAGTTCGGTGTATAATTTCACGAAAGTGGAACTGTGCGCGTAGCAATCGAGAAGGAGAATAAAAATCAAGCATAGACAGCAAGGTAGGACACTGAATTTGACAATGAATTAAGTCTCAGACCAACATAACGCAAAAATATTTACGACGACATTCTAAAGTATTTAAGTTAAATAACAATAATCTGGTTTTATAGGAAGGCGTTTCGATTCGCCAATTTAGTTTGAAAAATAAAAATCTGGTAAAACTTCTCTGTACTCTTTCAATTCGATAGGAGTGCAAATTGTAAGAAGGATTCCAAATAATACTGCAATACTCCAAGTGGGGTCTAACTAAAGAAATGAAAAGAGTTTTAAGTTTCTGATATTTAGCGGACCGTGAGTGTTTTTCCGAATAGCGGACCACAGCTGATTGTCGTTTGGCATAACACCGGCGATAGTTTGTTGTGGAAAGTTATACTTAGGATCTACACTTCACGGCCCTGCTTAGTATCGTCAGAGTTGTGTCTTATTGTGTTTTTATGTTGTAATGATGACTCAATTAAGGGTTGATTTTACCAACATTCGTGGGCTTAGAAAAAATTTCTTTGACTTATACGCCCACGCTCATTCCCATAAACCAGCTGTTTTGGCACTTGGTGAAACACAGGTAGTTGAAGAATCATCCGATCTAAAGCTGCCTGGATATAACTTAGTGCCATTATTCTTTCCCCATCGCGGCCTCGCCATTTACGTCCGTAGTGATATAGCTTACCAAGTTCCACCACAGTATGGCCACTGTTCCAATCCGGAATTTAATTACAAATGGCTAAAATTCACTGTCCGTAAGCAAATAATTCACTACTGTTTTATTTACAGAAGCCCTAGTGCGGATAGCAACTCAACTTTTGACGAGTTTGATGCGTTGTCCGATTCCATCACACGAATTGTCTCCCTGTATCCTCATACTGAAATCGTCATTGCGGTCTATTTAAATATACACAATTCGGATTGGCTTCGACATTCTGGCCAGACAACACCCGAAGGAAGGTATGTTGAACTTTTCGCTGAGATAAACAATTTGACTCAGCTTGTTAATGAGCCTACACGCATACCGGACATTGCAAGTCATTCTGCCAACACTCTGGACTTGTTTCTTACCTCACACACTGATAAATACATCATTAATGTGTCAGCGCCTCTAGGCCGGTCTGACCACAACATCATATCGGCTAAATTCTCGTACTCTGACCACTCAGTTAAAGAAAAAACTCCCAAAAGAAAAGTATGGCGTTACGAGAAAGCCAATTGGGACGGCCTTAATAGTTTCTTTAGGAGTTTTAACTGGTCGCTATGCTTCCTCGATAGCGACGTAGATGCCGCCGCCGATATGATTACTGACACCATTAGCTTAGGTATGGATGCCTTTATTCCTAACAAAATAAGAAGTATCAAACCTAAGGCAAACTCGTGGTTTGACCAGAGCTGTAAAGAGGCTATCAGGTTGAAAGAGGTAAGTTTTCGGTCTTATAAAGCCAACAAATCTGAGGAAAACCGAAAGAAGTTTAAACAATGCAGAAATGACTGCAATGCCCACATTCGACCTGTAAAATTCTTACATGACCAGAAACTGAGACAAAAAATTCCCAAAGGTAGTAAACATTTTTGGTCATTCGTCAAAAATATCAAAAATTCTGTCTCGTCTTCCATCCCAACGCTCATTTACAATGACATTCCAGCTGTCAGCTCCTAACACAAAGCTAATTTGCTTGCTGCTCACTTTGCAGCGAACTCCACCATGCCAGATAGTGCTTTGTCTCCGCCTGTACTTGAGAGCGTCGAATTTTCTATGGGACAAGTCCACTTTCGCACTCGTACAGTTGCAGGAGTACTCAAAGGTCTTAACATACACAAATCCGCTGGTCCAGATGGTATCTCCCGCATAGTTCTGAAGAGGTGTTCTTCCACGCTGGCAAAACCGCTGCGTAAGCTTTTCTGTCAGTCCTACTCTTCTGGGCTCTTTCCGAGAAGATGGAAAACAGCATTTGTCCAGCCCGTCCCTAAAAAAGGCGAATCTTCCTCCCCGTCCAATTACCGACCCATTGCACTTATGTCTCTTATTTCCAAGGTCATGGAAACGCTGATAAATCGTCAGCTTATGAAATATCTTGATTCACGAAAACTCCTCAATGACCGGCAGTATGGTTTTCGTAGCAACAGGTCCACTGGTGATTTGATGGCATATCTCACCGAGAAGTGGAACCAATTTCTCCATCATTTCGGCGAAACAAAGATGGTTGCGCTCGATATTTCTAAGGCATTTGACAGAGTTTGGCATCAGGCTCTTTTGTCGAAAATGCGTGCATATGGCATCGATGAGTCTCTTCTTCAATGGATTAGAAATTACCTTTCGGGCCGTTCAATACAGGTTGTCTTGGACGGCTTCAAGTCTGCAATTCGCCATATAAATGCTGGTGTTCCCCAGGGCTCCGTTTTGTCTCCGACTCTCTTCCTCATTTTTATAAATGACCTCTTGTCTGCAACTTCTAATCCAATCCATTCCTTCGCTGATGACAGTACCCTCAGTTTTTCATATTCGTTCCCTAACTCACGTCACTGCTCTTCGGCCGTAGAAGAGGAACGACAACGTATGTTAAACACATTAAATTCCGACCTGGACAGCATAACCAAATGGGGTTCAATCAATAGAGTGGAATATAATGCATCCAAAACTCAATGCTGTCTTCTGTCTCTCAAGCGAAACCAAGACCCTTAACCATTATCCATGAATGGTACTTGCATCGCTGAACCCGAAAGACTTGCCATTCTCGGTATGTGTATCAATAACCGTCTTCGATGGAACGATCACATATTCGAAGTCGCCAAAAATGCTGCAAAATGTCTAGGATTCCTTAAGTGGTGCAAAAAATATTTTACCCCGTTTGATCTGGCCTCCATATATAAGGCATTCGTCCGCCCAAAGCTGGAATATAACGCCCACATCTGGTTTGGTGCACCCAAGACCGTTCTGCACATTTTAGATAGGGTACAGAATCGCGCGTTAAAATTGATTGGTGATATAGACATCGTGAGCTCCATAGTCTCACTTGAACATCGTAGAAATGTCTCGTGTCTTTCTCATTTTTATCGCTTTTTTTATAAAAAATGCTCCAGCGAAATAGCCAGCTGCATTCCTCCCCTTCTAAACTTCACCCGCGATACGCGTCACGCTTCGAATGCACATCAGTTCACCCTCAAGCCCATCTTCGGACGGACTGTCAATATAGGGATTCGTTTATAAGCCGAACAACACGTTTGTGGAACGAATTACCAGCCTCTGTATTTCCTAATCATTATAACCTTCTAACATTTTAAGCCAACGCAAACCGGCATCTCCTCTGTCTTCTCCCCCCCTCTTCCTATCCGCCCGTGCCCTGAGAACCAGTATAAGGGTATTAATAGTCCCTTTGGCACGCGCAAATTGTAAATAAAAAAAAAAAAAGTGTGTAGGGGTCAGTAAAATCTCTTGAGTTTCGTTTAAGGAAATCTAGCAGAGAATTAGCCTTACAAACAATATAGTCTATGTGTTCATTGAAAGTTAGGCGAGGATCAAGCAAAATACCCAGGTCCTTTTTTGAGGACACTCTATCAAGTGGACTGTTTTTAATATCATAAGAATGCAAAATAGAAGTAAAAGACCTAGAGAGCGTGAAGCATTGACATTTTTAAGTATTTAAGGGCAAATTGTTAAGAACACACCATTCGTCAACTGCATTAATGTCTTCCTGCAAAAGATTACAATCGTTTTTTGTTTTAATTGCACGAAATATCTTTAGATCATCAGCAAACAAAAGACATTCAGAATGCTTGATGACATCCGGAAGATCATTAATAAAAAGTAGGAATAACAACGGACCAAGGTGGGACGCCCGAAGTTGCATTAATAGGTTTAGACAGAGTATCATTAATTTTCATAAAGTGGATCCGATTACTCAAATAAGACTCAATCCAATCAAGTAAATTTGAGTGGAAACCCAAGCAGGAAAGTTTCCTTATTAATGTTTTGTGGCTAACGCAATCGAATGCTTTTGCAAAATCAGTGAAAACCACATTAGTTTGCAGACCGATCTCGAAGTTTTGTATAACAAAATTGCAGAAAATCGACAAGTTTGTACATGTAGATCTGCCCTGAATAAACCCATGCTGTTGAACAGAAATAAAATTCTTAGCTAAGGATGAAATGTTGTTAGTAATATAATAATAACTTTTCAAACAGTTTCGGAATGGAAAGGATTTTGCAAATAGGACGGTAATTGCTAACGTTTTGTTTAGGACCGGATTTATGGATCGGAACAATGTGAGATGAGAAACTTCCAGACGCGATAGATTTGGATAGGATAAGATGAAGTGGGAAAGATAAAGAAGTTGCACAGTACTTAAGCAAGATAGGAGAAATGCTATCAGGGCCATCACTTTTTATACCCTTAAGGTCAGTAAGAGCTTTTTCAATATCTAGTCTATCAAAATCCAAATCACCAAGGTTTATCATAGATTCCAAATTCGAAAAAGAGTCAACTCTATCATTATTGCTATAAACTGAACTAAAATAGTCAGCAAAGTAATCACAAATCGCCTTAGGATCATTGGATGAAGAGTCAGAAGTTCCAAAAAAATTTGTTATTCGAATTTAATTTATCTTCGCACGACAATATGTAACCTCTGTGCAAAAATTTGCTTAGAACATCAAATTCATTTTGGCATAGCAAGTACCAAGATTTTAGTTCTATATTAGATTTGTCATTCCTTAAACGCTTGTAGGCCTTATTCTTTTTATTTTTAAGATTCAAAAGCCTCCTATTAAACCAGACTGAGTGTCCATGCAAAATGCTTTTTTTGACTGGAACAAAGCGACTAATAATAGAATTTAAAATATAAAGGAAAGTGTCATATGTACATAGATTCCAAATCAAGTGATGATAATATATTATTCCATGAAACCGAATCCAAGTAATTGTTCATTGCATCAAAATCAGCTTTCTTATAATTCTTACGAAATTATTGACCATTTGAAATTTTCTGATAATGAAAGATTGAGAAATCCACTATAAATGCAATATGGAAAACAGAGTTATTGAGAATGGGAGAATCAGCTAATTTAATATTAACAACAAATTCTTTATCAACAAACATAAGATCAAGAACATGATTATAACAGTTTTTATTTGGATTAACCTGAATTAGGTAATACTGACAAAAGAAGTCTATAAGTTCAATCTCTTTTTCACTAGTAACATTAAAGGGTATAAGATGACTATCAAATTTATTAAACTCCCATACAATATCCGCCAAGTTGAAATCACCGGTGAACACTACATGTTGAGATGGTCCTAAATTATCAAGAATATTACGACAATTATTGAAGTGTAATTTAAAAAGCTCTAAAGGGCTACCATGAGGTAAGTAGCTGGCAATCAAAAAAAGATCAAAGTCTGATGAAAAGGAAATTTTCAAAATTAATTGATCAACATCAAAATTGGTAGAAGGTGTTAGGTTATTTGAAGGCAGCTCGAGCTGTCTGCAAGAAAAGCAACTACGAACTGCAATCAGTATTCCACCACCTCTGAGCAAACCTGTAGTGTTCACGCAGCGATTTTTACGAAAAACATTAAAAGAGCAGCCACTCATAAATTCAGCCGTAAAATTATTGTCTAAAAGCAAAGTTTCTATAAAAATAATAATATCGACATCAAACGATGAAGATGAAAGGTTCAATTTTTTAAATCTAGTTCTCATACCGCCTACGTTTTGATAATATAAAGTATAGTTATGTTTAGAATTAATACCTAAAGATTTGGCGATACTTAATCGTTTTTTGAATGCGATGATACGGCTGCAGGTGTGGGTGTCTTCATTGATGAGGCAGGTGTAGCTCGAGGAACATATTCATGTACCAATGTCCCATCAGGTCAGAAGTCAGCAGAAAGAAGCAGATTGAAATAAACATCAGGAGTGAATAGCTTGAATGATGTTATTTCACGAGGTTCATTAAAATTGAACTTGAAGCAATTAATGGATGAAACTGGTATAACACTTTTGTTGCTTATGTAGCTCACGATGTCATTGGCTGTGGTTGTAGAAGAAAGCCTCGATATAAAAATCATCTTACGAGGAGGCCTCTTAACTACCACGAGGTTGACAGATGATGAATTTTGCAGTTCCGATGTACCAGGTGATGAGTTCATACCAGGCAGAAAAGGTGAAGTAGGGACAGGAATACTAAGCTTGTAAGCTTTTGCCCCAAATCACGGGCCTTGTTTCAACCAAGCTGATCAATTGTTCGATGTCAATATCCATTTAAAGAAAGTATGTATTACCAAATTCACACAAAGAAAACAATTTACACCAAAAAAAACAAACCCCTATCTTGTCCACAGCAGATGGAAAACCGAAAACCGACTACGGCAACCGGGCATGTGTGAAGGCGCAATTTGATTTTATATATCCACTACTGACTTGAAAACTGTTTACCCGGTTAGGGCAGCTGGCTGTGGCAGTGAGCAAAGCCGGCAACATTCCGGCAACAGCCGGCTACCGGTAAACCGGGGACGGTTTCGGTTTGCAGATGTGAACGCGCCCATAAGAATGTATTCCCAACGACCGGGTAGCCGGCTGCCGTGTATGTGTGAAATAGCTCTAACTGTTCTGTATGTTTGTACTGTTTTTTTTAATTAAAAGTATTTGAATCCTTTTAAATGCGTCGAATAGTAAAATATGCGTTTGTAAATTAATTTACAAATATTCAGATGAATTCGACGAATACGTTCCAGTCTACGATATTAATTACGACTACAACAAAAGATACAAAAGATACATATGCAAATACGCCACATTTCCATGGAAAATATTTAATATGGCAATCAACTATATCAGCGCCGCGCCATTCATACGTTGAATTATAAGCCTATTGTCAGCCGCAATAAAAGTAACCGATTTGCGGTAATGAAATGTTCTTTAACATTTTTATTTCCTGTTGTATATACTCCATGAAACGATAAAGATGTCCTGTAATATTGCAGTAAAAAGTAGTTCCGTTAAATTATGCACATTATGATTTTATTGTCAGGTCGATACTTATATGGGGGTTAAGTCGTTTTCTTTCGGAGAATAATGAGTGCTATCAAAATAGAGCGATAAGAATATTTATTGCAGACATGGATACTCTGTGATTAAACAGGAAGCTCTACGTTAAAACTAAGTCGAATAAAAGCAACCATCCCTTCTCCGAATCGGTTTACCCGAACTCGTAACGAAATCATGATAAAATGTATGTGTAATGAGCTCCAATACAAAATAATGGGGTTGGTAGAATATGTATGCAAATGCATATATGGATGCCTACGTATATATTTTTACATTTAACATCTCTGACAGCAAACACATATAAAATGAACGATGCATGTATTGTACATAGATTGATAGATTGTGCAATGCGATGTTGATGTGGAGATACATTATGCTGCTGTTCTATTAGATAAGAAACTGGAACCAGATTTATCGCTGAAAATTTACAAAAATGTCTCATTTATTAAAAGGTTGCAATATAAAAAATGTATGTAATTACAATGTATTTAAAACATTATAAATGTATTAAATTTCATGATGTTTGGTTGGTGTAAGTGCATTTGTTCTACGTATTTCGAATCCACAAATTCAAGATTTATTTGATGTGCCCTGAAATGATACATTTGCTAGCTGCGGTACTCGGCTTTGTGGATATCCGGAGATTTGAAATCTTTTGATTTGCGGTTGAGAGAGCCTCTTTGTAGACAACATTTGAAAGGCTGGTGACAGGAGCGCGGAGATAGAGAAGCTGGCCGGGCGCCCCAAAACTTGCCATGAGCGAAACTACCACCGCGTAGGTCCACCCTACCGGCCTTAGGTTTCGACCTAGCTAGCCTGGATGGCCAAGTAACGTTTATGGAAACGAACTTGCTGACGAACTGGCTAGGCAAGGCTCAGCCCTCCACAGCTCTTTTGCGGAATCAGTTCAGATTCCGCTGGACGCAGGCAAAGTAGAAATATCGTCGAAATTCCTTGCTAAGGCGAACCTCAGATGGACTAGGCTAACAAACTGTGCCATATCTAGAAAGATGTGGCCAAACTATAACAAAGCAAAAACAACGAACTTCCTTAACAAAACGCACAGGGACATCGCCAGGTTAATAGTGATTACCACGGGTCACTGGCCTATAGGAGACCGTGAAGTCAAACAAGGCATCCCACACAACACATACTGTCAAAAACTGATCGTGTCAGTGGAAGGAGTCTGAAAATGTATTGCTCGTGCGTCTCAGAAGCCGATATGTGAAACTTTATCCTCTTAGCTCGAAGACGTAGGGTCCAAAAGATGTGACATACGGTCGGAAATGGCTTCATCGACTCGGCTGTTAGTACTGATCATGTATACACGTATGTATCTATGTACCTACTTTATGGTGTCTACTTCCATTATTTTCTTACGCTAAAGATTATATACCAAAATCAATATATAATAGGGCATAATGAATATGCAAGCAGGTACATGTACAATAGATAGATCGATGGGTTCTGTATTGCGATATTCATATGTATATTGATATGTACATTGTTCGATGACACAATGTGTGACGGAAATATATACAGGAAATCATAGGCACAACCATACATTCTTACTTACTTGCTTAAGTGGCGCTACAGTTCGGGTGAACTCTCAACCATCAACCCTTAACATTTAGCTCGGTCTTTAGCTAATTGCCTCCGGTTGCACACTCCAAGTCCTCTTGAACTTGTGAGCAGCACCTACTGTGACGACGTCCTCCATTGGGCTTATCGGTTCAAAGAAAGATATCATTGTAATGGATGATATGAACCGCGACCTCCGCAAAACTAAATTGAAATTATGTTAAAGATTACCTAACCTAGAAATGCTGGCGTTCGATGGCATGATAAATAAAATTGTAAAAAACGCACTCTTAGCAGAGGTATCACAACGCTAACAGACCGCATTCTGGTTAACATAACAGAAAAGGAAAACTATATATTTGAGGCTATTATTGAGTGTGAAATCTCAGACCATTATGCCACTTCATATGGGACAAATGTCGCAATTGAAAAAGAGGTAGCAGAATACAATTGGTCGTATCTTTTTCTTCCTTTTTCAGCGAGATCCTGATCCGAAAACAAGGGATCATAGCCTTCCCACTTTACTGCATTTCTACTGATCCGCCTGTGGGGTTCGCCTATTTTACCTCAGAAAATATCGGGAGGCCTGTCGATTTTGGATCACTCGGTTACTGAGGTATACATATATGTAAAAATATGATGGATGGTCTCATACATACAACGGATTGGGACGAACTGCTATTAGAAACAAATGATGACGTTTTACATCAAAAATAATAGTCTAAACCAGACATACGAATAAGAATAGAATTGCTACCGGAATAAAGTTAATAAGGAAATAAACCTACAAAAAGCTACATTTTACAAATATAAATTTACACACGCGAGCCAGGATCCTAGAAAAACATGGGAGCTGATAAATTAAATTATGTGTCGAAAAAAACATAGCCTGGATTAGGTCATAATGAAAAATTTCCCGATAGATAAATGTTAAACATCTCTGTCAAATGAGTATGCTAAATATTTTTGTGACCAAACTTTAGACCTCTTCCACGATTGCGACGTAATTGTTTCCAGCAATAGGAATACTTTTGTTGTGAATTCCTCTTCGTAGAAGGAAGCAGTGCGCCCGAAGTACTAAATATTCTTAGCATGATGAACTTCAATAATTCACCGGGAGCTAACGGGATTAGAACGATTAGATGACACATGCTCTCGTATTTGCCCCCGTTATTCCAACTATTATAAACCCCCCCCCCAGCGCTTTTTGGAGTTCCATACCTCAAGGACTATTCAGCGTCACAGATTCTAAGACATGTATACTACGCCCTAGTTGAAGCTAAACTAATGTATGGTATACTTGCTAATGTATCTAATACCCATCTAGACAAATTGCAAATACTCGTACCACGACGAAATGTACCTGGTGAAAGAACGTTCAAAGTACTTGGCATCCGATAACTTTTCAAGATGACTACAACGCTGGAGTAGTAGAAGACAACAGATTCTAGAGGACAATAGTTCATCGATTCAACACGAGAAGGCGTACCAGAGGGATGTTTCAAACACCAAGGTTTTACAATGTTTATGGCAGGAGAGAATTAAAGTAAGACGTATCCACGATACTGAATGAACTTCCTCAACCACTTAAGACTATTATTAATCATACAACTAGAAAACTAAAGCTGAACGAATGCCAAAGTTACTACAAAAGTTTTCCGTAGGCATAAAAATTACTTATGATCTTAATCTAAAATCATTAACCTAACTTTGAGTGCTATTGTTAATCTGTTATGTCTTATTAAGCTCGCATTAGAGTTACCCAGAAAATAAGCCGTTTGCAGATAAGCCCTTTTGGCTTTGCCGAAAGCCTAATGTATAATATAAACTTAAATTTGATAAATAAATGAAAAACTTAAATGAAACTGAATGAAAAAACCCGTCAACGCAAAGCGACTAAGGATGTCTTCATCCGTAAAGTAGGACTGAGAAACTCAGGGTTTTACATAGAGCCTCCTTAGTTGTTCAAGGGCTTTACTGTTGAATTGCCTCAAAAAACAACGATTGACAAGGGTTTCCCTTCGCTTGACTGTTTTGCTGATATCATTGTCAGAATTAACAGCAGGTCCAAGGTAGACAAAGTCCCTCACTACCTTGAAGTTGTAGCTGCTCACTATGATGTTTTATCTAATTCGTCGATGTTAATTGTTCCTTCTTGTTGGCAGCATATGCTTGGTTTTGCCCTCGTTTACCGCTAAACCCATAGACGCATACGCTGGTAGTAAATAGAATGGATATATAGACACACTGGTTGGTAGACTTACTTTAACTCACAGGTTCCAAATCGATGACAGTTTGAAATATATGATACTGGTAGTTGTCTTGAAAAGCGATTCCGGCCACACCAATACAATTCAATAGAACTGGGTTCATTTATCTCGTTATTTATCGTTAATTCTGGCGTTCTAATTAGTTTAGAAATATATTTATTTATTTATATCCTGTCACCCATTGGAGGGCATAGGGCATCAACAACATTTGCTCGTTATCTTATACGAGGTGCTGCGCGTCGGTTCTCTCTCGCGCAATTCCAAAGCAATGAGGATTTCAGGCCGATTGGAATATTTCCGTTTTTCGTAATATTTCAGTTTGAAAATAATAAGCTAAAATTTACATTTCACTGTGGGAGTTGGACTCTGACAAGGTGCGTTTTGTCACCTCTCCTTTTCATTGTATACCTATATATGGACTGGATGTTGCAGCACAGATGTGGCGGAGAATGTTTCAAAGTGGGAGACTTAATGATTAGTCATTTGCTCTTTGCGGATGATGTGGTCATCGTTGGGTCCACTCAAACCGAACTTCAGTGCGCACTCGAAATGTTTGTAGCCGTGTGTGATGTTGCTGGGATGAAGATCAACGTGAACAAATCGGCAGTAATGGTCGTTTCCAAAACACACATTGAGTGCACTTTGCATGTTAGTGGAGTCCCACTGAAGCAGGTGGATACGTTTAAGTATGTACCTCGGGGTTTTATTCACGAGTTATGGAAAGAGCATTGCCGAGTTATCCTATAGAATTGGTCAGGCTGGATCAATTTTGAGAGAGCTCGGTCAATCTGTTGTAAAGAAGGCCGAGCTTAGTGGTTAAGCTAAAGGTTTTTAACTCGGTGTATGTTTGAACTCTCACATATGGTCATAAAATTTGCGTAATGACCGAAAGAATAAAATCCCGAGTACAAGCTGCCGAAATGAGGTTCCTTCGCGGTGTTGCTGAATTAACTCGTAGGGATCGAGTCCGCAATACCAGAGTACCCGAGGCGCTCAATGTTGAGCAGCTACTTCTACGAACGGAACGATCTATACTTCGGTGGTTTGGTCACGTAGTGCGTATGCCCCCAGACCGGCTTCCAAGACGTGCCATCATTGCCGTGTCAACAGGTAGGCGAGTCCGCGGTAGGCCTAGAAATAGATGGTTGGATCAAGTCCGACATCTCTCATGGAGCCGTCTGGGGATTCCTCCTGATGAGTTGGAGTCAGTGGCGGAGGATCGAGAAGGCTGGAGGGCCCACTTGAGCATCCTACCCCCGCGACCCTCGTGTAGGATTAGCGGGTCATTGAAAATGTATGTTTGTTTGTATTTACATGCTAATAAAATGAAGCCTGACTTTGGTACGTGATACAGACGAATACATTTTAGTACTGTACCGGCAATTTCCGTGCATGTGGTCACCCTAGTCATACTGGTCACAATGGTTAACTGAATCAAAAATCTGTTGTAAGAAAAATAGGTAAAGTGGGCTAGCATTTTATGTTAGTGAATAAAAAAATAGCTCGCCCGAAACATCCATCATGCCTCAGATGAGGACTGATGACATGTCAATGATATTTGGGTATCGTATTTTGACAACGATCGGTTTTTGGAACATATCAACCCTTCTTGACTCAAGCAAGGAAGGTTCTCAAAACCTGCAGCTTGAGGATGAGTTTATTGGGCTTAAACTGGACTTCCAGAAACCAAAAGAAATACGGTGACACGACGCAGGTAAGTTCAAATTACCATCGTATAAGACTATTCTGGTCTATTCCGGAAAACCATAGAGAAATCACCAAACGAACTTCATATTCTGGAAACCCCTTAGCGACGACCAACTTTAGGATGAGAATTAGAAGAAGGATGCACATCTCAAAAGGTTCCCATCGTGTTTCTCATATACCCCTAGTCTTATGGACTACTGCAATAGTTCTACGCTTGGTTGAAAATCTTTCTTCAGTATAGATTAATTCAAGCTCGATGGTATATCTTCCGACATGTTTAATGTAAGCACTGGAATACGTCTATACTTTCACCAATTCTTTTCCTGCTCCATATTAATGACCTGCTAGAGTAAAAAAATAACGGGATATTCAACTTTGCCTATGATAGCACCCTAATAGGGTTTTATTCCAACAACATCGCCGTGAACACCGAGATGTAACCAAATTCAAATAGCCGACACAATAATCCACCTCTAACCAACACGTTAAGGTGCTTGGCAAAAGCAAAGTGGCCTCTCAAGACGCCAACAAGTTGTTTACAGTCTTTTCTGCTGAGATCCAGCAAGAATGCCGCTGATTTTTTAAGGTGCGTCCAGACCAAAGAAACATTTCAGAAACATTTCAGAAACAGAGAAACATTTCTGAAATGTTTCTGAAATGTTTCCGAAATGTTTCTGAAATGTTTCTTTGGTGTGGACCTCGATGAAACATTTCTGAAATGTTTCTGAAATGTTTCTCAGTTTCCCATTCGCGACGGAAAACTATTTTTGTTTCTCAAGCTCCACGTGCAGAAAGTGAGTGTTTTTTTGTGAAAATAAAAATAAAAAAAATGTTAAGAAAGGCGTGGAGTAATGAGGATACAATTTCTTTAATTAAATTGTATGAAACTAAAAGAGTTTTATGGGATCCCCAAAACGAAAATTACAAAAATAGAATTTTCTCTATTTTTAAAAAAATATTTTTGCCACTGTTTTTTTTTCTTCTTCTTATCGTTTTCTATTTTTTTCATGATGATGAAGCACGACGCTATTAATACTACCTCTTTTGAGCCCATCATCTTCAAGAGCAAAAATGGATAAAAAGAAACATTTCAGAAACATTTCAGAAATGTTTCATTTGGCGTCCACACCAAAAGAAACATTTTAGAAACATTTCTGAAATGTTTCTGAAATGTTTCTGAAGCAAATGGGAAACAATCGCGAAACATTTCAGAAACATTTCAGAAACATTTCAGAAATGTTTCTAAAATGTTGTGCTCGTGAGAGACCCAATCGTCAATGGAAGCCCTAACCGAGGATGCAGGTAGACTCAACGCGGGTTCGGGACCTGAGAAAGCCTCCTCTGAGCCTTGTCTGGCAGTCTCACCGGATATCTCGTTCCTCAAGCTCCAAGTGTGACCTGGAACCCAGATAAGAGACGGAGAATTCAGCCTTGTGACCGAGTTCAAAGAGTATTTGGAAGCGGTTAAAGGGTTAAGCAAGGCCCTAAGCGCAGCCTGACTGTCACTACAGACACAAATGCTACGTCCCTTCCACCTGTTCTTCACAACATAGTTCATGGCCATTAAGATTGCATAAGTTTCCGCTAGGAAAACAGACGCATATTTGCCTAATGAGAAAAGAAGTCTAATGTTCTCGACTTCCACGAAGACACCAGCGCCAGACCTTTGACTGGTTTTGGAACCATCCGTAAGAATACGACTACATTCCATTCCCGACTCAGACTCTGGCCGAAGCCAATCCTGAACATTAGGAAAGTCGACTCTGAATTTGCGCATCAGCTGAAGTTCGGGTGTCATTGCATCAGACGGCATATCCATTAGACAGGAGTCGTAAGATAAGTGTCGCGCAAGTTCATCAAAGTTCCAGTGTGGAGTATACCAAAAACCTCCCCGCCTAAGACGATGGATGGCTTTGATAATGCATCCCATGATATAAGTATCGAGGGGAGGTAAGTTCAGCAAAGCGTCTAGAGCAGAGCCAGGCTTACTCGGAAAAGCTCCCGAGCAGCCGAGACAGGCCGTTCTTTGCAGTTTCATGCAAAAAGCAACCACATATTTACGCGAGAGCCCCTTCCACCAAACAACCGACACATATGCGAGGAATGGTCTTATAATAGCCGTGTAGATCCAGAGAACCTTATTCGATGACAAGCCCCATGTCTTGCCAAAAGCACCCTTACACTGCCAGAAGACTGAGAGCGCATTGGATGTTTTCGCCTCTAGGTGTTAAGACCAATGAAGTTTTTATTTAAAATCACTCCCAGATATTTGGCTTCATTGGAAATGCGAATGGTGACGACTTTTAGCACTGGCTGAGTCAGACCGGTCAAAATCCTCCTTCTCGTAAAAAGAACAACCTCAGTTTTAAGAGGATTCACCAAAAGCCTACTCCTAGTACACCATTCATCGATCATGTGCAGCGCCGCCTGAGCGTTAGCACAGGCCGTCGCCAGGCATGGGCCGACAGAAAGTACGGCGACATCATCCGCATATGCCTGAGCGTAGATGTTGCAACTATTTAGAGTGTTCAACATAGAGTTGACCACCATACACCATAACAATGGAGACAGAACACCACCTTGCGGACAGCCCCTGTTTACCCCTGTCATAACATATCGGCCACAATCCGCATCCACTACCAAAGTTCTATTCATTAGCATTGCTTTAATCCACAACACTAATGTTTCATCTACCCCGTGTTGTCTGGCAGAGCCGCACATGCAGTCAAAAGTCGCATTGTCAAAAGCACCCTCAATTTCGATGAAGATACCCATCGCGTATTCTTTCCTATCAAGCGCGCATTCAATTCTGGCCACTAAATTTTGAAGTGCGGTCTCTTAGGATTTCCCACGCTGATAGGCATGCTGCATCTCCGATAGTGGATGCAGTTTCAAAGCAACTTTGCGCACGTGAAATTCTACCAGTATCTCCATACTTTTCAGTACGAAGGAGGTCAAACTTATAGGTCTGAAACTCTTGGGGAACGAATAATCTTCCTTACCAATTTTCGGTATGAAAGCTACTCTGTCCGCCAAGGTGTAGGAATATATGCCAGCGGTGAAAATTGTTTTCAGAGTTGGCAATAGATGATATATACCCTGTTGCAGCATAGCTGGATATATTCCATCAGTGCCAGGCGATTTGAAACCGTCAAAAGATGCCACAGCATATTTGATGGCCTCAACTGTTACCACGGCTGATGCAGTATACCAACTGCACCGACTTTTCTGACTTAGATCAAGCTCAGCCTGGGTAAGCGGGAGAAGCTGCGACCTAGTGGTTATCTGATTGCCAGGAAAGTGAATCTCCAGCAGAAGACTAAAAGTTTCCGCTTTAGTCTCAGTAAACTTGCCATCAGACTTTCTCAGTGACTCCGGTTTGGTTGGCTTACCCCTTTTGAGGAAATTAACCAACTTGCTGGTTTCAACGAGTGTCTCGATCTCAAAAAATCTCTATAAGAAGCACTTTTCGACAACCGAATTCATTTCTTATAGCTTTTTTGCTCCGATCTAAAAAGATCGAAGTCCCCCTCTAAAATTTGTCTTGAGAGAGTTCAGCAGTTCAGAAGTTTTCTGGATTCTTTCCTAAGTCGCTCCAGTTCTGGGCTCCACCAGGGAACCGGAGTTCTGCAGGGGGTTTTTGTCAATAGGCACGTCAGTTCAAAACAGCTGGTAAGGACGCTAGTCAGGTTTTGAACAGCATCCTCAACCTTTCGTTTAGTTCTGAGATTAGTTGGAGTTTTGACAGATCTGTCTAGCTCTTCCCTAAACCACATTCAGTTGGTTTTCCTCGGATTCCTCCTCTCCTGCAAAGTTATGGCCTCGCATTCGATTTGGAAAGCGATGTATCTATGGTCTGACAAGGACACCTCCGGCAGTACCCTCCAGGTAGTAATTGCCTTGAAATACCTATTAGATAAAGTCAAATCAATTACCTCCTGGCTTCTTGCTGTTACAAAAGTTGGCTAGGAGCCAACATTGTTAATTACCATGCCAGACGATAGTATAAAGTCTAGGAGATGGTTTCCTCGTATGTTACATTTGCTCCTGCCCCAGACTGTATTCTGTGAGCATTCGCGTCGGAACACATAACTAGTCCCATCTCCCGAGTGTCACATTACTTTATGAGTTCAGCAACCGCCTTCGGTGGTGGAAGCATTACCGAATCATAAGCGAAGTAAGCCGACGCAGCAACGAAGGTTTTCCAACTTCCGGTTGTTTCGTAGCTTACAGCTGCAGTAACCAGGTCCTGTCCACAGAATTGTCCAAGCTCGTCACATAGCACCGTTACTCCACGAACACCTCCAAAACCACATATGCGCTTGTTCCGCACGTATGGCTCCTGGATAGATGTTATGTGGGGTTTTGTACGCACCACGGAAAATCTGCTACTTAAGAGACTGGTAGCAGCATTTGAGTGATGGAGGTTTATCTGCGAAAATATCAAAGATATAGTCGGTGTTTTATTAGTAGAAGAGCGCTCATCAGATGAGTTAACGCTTTCGCCGAGACGAGCGCCCCTACCCGTACCTTTCTTTCGCTAGTGCTGGGACCTTTAGGGGTAACAGCACCAGCATCCACGCGATTTTGTGCGCAGACAACGCCACCGGTAAGCATGTGCCCAGCAGAAGAGCGCGCATCAGATGCACACACGCTTCCACCAAGGAAAACTGGCGAAACTTTCTTCGTCAGATTGGAACTGTTCGAACCGACCGCAAAGGAGCCAGCGTTGGGTCTGAGGGATTGATCGGCTCCAGTTGGAGTACTTTCTGCTGACCTAGGACTCATTTCTCTTGCTACTGAAGGGTGACTGCTCTCGGCGCTTGCGCCTTCAGCTGACTCTGCAGCCTCTTTGCATCGCGCCACCGCCGCCTTCCTTCTTCTCCTTTTCAGTTGACTCTTAGTCAGGAGCTTATCGGAGTGCGCCGCTTCAGGAGCTCGTTCAGCCTTATTGGTTTCCCGAGTCAAACCGTCACCGACACAACTTCGATCAGCTACCCGTCTATTGAGACAGAGATTAGACGTTCCAGCCGAAGCCTTTCCGCCACTTTCTTTGTCATTCCAGCCCAGTCTACCAAACGAGTCGGAGACAGAGCTGCAGAAGTCTTCTGAAGCAAGCATCGCTACTACTTCCGATTCAACGCCAGAGGCGGGGGGTAAAAGTATGGTGGTTGGGACCTCCAGAATCCTCGTCCCGGCCGTAGTCGAAAAGACCACGGGTGTATTATCGTTTTCACGATACCACCTGGAGTGTACATCTCATTTGTTTTCTCCATCATACTGTATAACAAGTTTTACGTCACAGTCAAGATGTCTTCAACCTTTAGTTCGATGTCTCACATGGGATCCTTTCAGATCCTTAGGGTCATTGACTCTTAAGCCGTTTCGCCACGTCAAGGCAGCTGAAGAATGGAAACTCTAGCATAATATGGCACAAACATATATATGATCCAACATCGAAAAATTAGCACCTATGAAAGTGAGCTATTTATTTAGAGCAAAGAGATACTTCACATTGGCACACCTTTTGCTCTTATACAAATTACAAGTTAGATCAGGAGTTGAATATTGTCACCACGTCTGGAGCTCGGCTTTAACTCGACAGCATCCAGAGACGAGCAGTTCGCATAATTGAAGACTCGCGCTAAATCTCCAGCCGTTAGGTCATCGAAGGCGAGTAACATACCTATGCCTATAATACAGATACTACCATCGAAGATGCTCAGGAGAATTTTAAAGAATAAAGTACGAAATACACGATACAATCGTTGTGTCGACTTGGGTTGTGCCGATATCGGCCCAACTGTTGCATGTGGCACACACATTTTACAATCTGCGTACGATTTACGTACAACCAAACATTTTATTTAGTTATTTTACACGTGCTTACCATACAAATTCCATACAATCTGTGCACGCGACAGCGGTTATACACTCAAGAGTATGCGACCAAACAATATCGGTACATGGTCGATTGTGTGGAAAAATACAATACAGTTGTTGTATACAACACCAAATCTGTCCAGCCGTTGGTACAACGATTTTGTCGTTTCTTTTGTACTTAATATCTGAAAACACAACATTTAGACGTCCTACTAGATAGGCTGAAAGGGCACACCATTTTCATGTTTACCGGGAAATCGCGGGATCATATCTCCAGCAAAATTGCTTTTGTTACAGAACGAGCAAACTATGGAATACACTCAAAGAAAACATTTTCCCCAAGATTACAATTTCCAGCTATTCAAGAGCAGAATCAACATGCATCTGCAGACATCTCGGGGCGGTGTTTCCTAAGAGATTAATTACATACATATAATATATATATATAAAAAGATGGAAGCACTTTGAAGATATAAACCATTAAATTTTTTATTTTTTATGTATTTTTTAAGTATTAAAAATAATTACTTAAGCAATTTAAAGAATTGCACTTATTGAAAAACACGATAGACATATTTTGTAAAAGTTTTTTTTTTTTTTTAATACGTGTGGGAAGTATAGGAATATTCTGAAAAGTATAAAAAAAAAAACTGAAGTATGGCAAAATCCAACATTGATCAATACCTACATATAATTTAAAAATTATTGTAGTTTTTTGAGTTATGGAAAAACCGTTCTTAATTTTAAAATAGAGACACGGCGCTGTATTGGTTAACTAATGTATGACATACTTTCTTGTAAGACATAGCCAGCAGTGTGACCAGACCCATCTTCTTTCACTACAGGATAATTACAGAAAATGGTTACTTTAATTATATTGATTTTCATCGTATTTCTTGCAGTTCATACTTGAAAGCTTCATTCGCATTTAAGCTCTGGAAACTCAGACGTCATCTAACTTTTACGATGATTTTTTCTTTAGAAACAATCTCATAAATGTCCTTGTTATACCACACAAATTTAATTATACAATCGTCAACAGTAAAAAAAATGTCATATTCCCACAGAGACATAACTCAAGTGCTTGCGATAGCAAGACGGTTCCTTCATATTGCGAAATGAGTTTTAGCTACATACTCATAGGTATCCATCCGATAGATGGGTAATTGTCTGCTCCGTGTAATCTCGTTATCAAGACTTTTTGTTACCGCTCGTTGAAGTTTCTTTAATTGAGTTTCAGCGATTTGTCTCGATATGATTTTATATCCGTCAGCTAAATTGTCGGAAAGCTATGTAGTATACCATATGCACTCTCATAAAATGTTTCCATTCTTCGAAGTGATGAACGCAAGAAAATTGGAAATGTCGACAAGTAGTCTACCGACTGTCCTTGGTAAATGCCGAGGGTAGACATTATTTCGATATCAATCATCGTTTTTAATTACATTTACCTTGTTGCCTTATTACTCATATATTCAGGAACTTAGAGGTTGCAATTAGCAGCATTATTCTGAGTTTTTCTCAAGAGCTCTGCCATGGTCTATGGATAGCTACTTTAATCTAATGTGTTCAGCGAATTATGAAATTATTTAATTATCATTCAAGCAGATAATCCACATTTCTTTTGCGGATGCTGATTTCTGTATAAGGGAATTATTTAGTGAAAATCTGGCTCAGAGACCAGAAAGCCGTGACTTTTGACATACTTGTACATGTACATACTAAGGTTAGGTTAGGTGTCTATCCTCCGTAATCGTAGTCGTTAGGGTTCACTTAGTCCAAATGAACTCCACTGTGTTATCACATGATTGGGTTATTTTCGTTACTCTTGGAACCTTTTTGATTTTTGGCTTATTTTCCGGATGCTGATAATATTCGAATCGGCAATGTCTGTTCTTTAAAGAAGAAGAGTTTGCTTTCTTGCGGAGGATAGTGCTGGGCAGCCGCATAACAGAGTAATTGTGATTCCTCTTCCTCTTCATCTATACAGTTTTGTTTTTTTTTCGAGGGTAGGTAAAAATCGTCAAAAGAAGCTATGAGTTCCGTCAGCGCGTGCTCATAGTAGTGTGAGATTATTATTATTATTATTTCTTTATTATTAAGTAATGAAAGCAAAACAAAATATATGCTGTCTACAAAAAAGGACACCCAACATCGGCGTCTTGGACAGAACGCCACAATAGACAGATACAATCTTGAGGTAGTAAAGGATTTTGTCTACCTAGGCTCTATGGTCAGCTCCGCAAATGACATCAGTAGGGAGATCACACGGAGAATTACTCTTGCCAATCGTTGTTTCTATGGGCTAAAACGGCAATTGAGTAGCAAAGCCCTACCTCGAACTACTAAGATAACTCTTTATAAGACATTAATCATCCCAGTCCTGCTGTATGGCGCAGAGGCATGGGCTTTGACAAAACCGGATGAGGATGCCCTTGGTTATTTCGAGAGAAAAGTTCTTCGAGCGATCTTTGGTCCCGTCTGCATAGATGGCGAGTGGAGGAGAAGGTGCAATGCCGATCTTTACAGCCTGTACAAATACATCGACTTAGCCAAAAGAGTTCACATACAGCGACTAAGATGGCTGGGTCATTTAGGGCGGATGGAGCCCAACCTTCCCGCTAAGAAAGTCTTCGAATCCACCGCGGGCGGACGGTGCAGTAGAGGACGACCTCGCGGTAGGTGGCGCAAACATGTGGAGGGGGACCTCAACCAACTTGGCGTGCGCAACTGGAGGCAGCTGGCTCGTAGCCGTGCTGGCTGGAGAGGTTTATTGGTTGAGGCCCAGGTCCACCCCGGACTGTAGCGCCATCAAAGTAAGTAACTATTATTAAGTAATTAAATTACAATAATAATATAAAGTTATATAGCACTAGCTACCAGGGCTATCGGCTAGGTAGTGTGAGATTTTATTGGTACTCACTAAAAAAAAAACTCCCTCGAACAATTTTTTTATTTTTTTACTTACTGCAACTAAGTCTTGAGCTTATCAAGTAGTTTTTCCTATCGCGAAATTAATTTGTTTAGCTGGTACCTTTCCACTGAAAGTTCCTGCTTGCTCCGCAATGTGAACACGGTGAGTTGTTATTGCTCTAGGTTAAAAGGTATAGATCTTTGTAGGTGGCGCAGTAAATTTCTCTCATCAAGGATTTGAAGGACTGCATTGTTGACGTGTCCTTGTAATCAATTCTAATGCTTACGCGCGAAGTTTTTAATTTCGTCTTCGACTGTTGCAATTCCAGGATACCCTGGATGTCGTTGTTTTTGATATACCACGGTGCAGTTTGTAAATTCTTAAAATTGCTTTTTTTGGTAAAACTCCGGAGTTGTATACCATACCGTCCTGCTTGTATCAAAGCAGTTCGTTCTCTATGTTAAGCTTGGAGTGTGTTCCAAATAACCAATACCTACATTTCTCTATATTTATTGTTTTTTCTTTCACGTGCGACTTCCATTTCAACTTCACATCAAGTGCCATCACGAGGTATTTAGCCTCGTTTGCAAACTGAATTCGGACCCAGTTTATGAAGGCGGGTAGATTTACATTTCTGTAAGTAAAAACTATATGAACAGATTTGGTTTTACTGAGCGCGATACGACAATTCTTTCTCCATTCATTTACCCTATCCAATGTTTTTGCAATTTTTCAGTAATTTCTTTGATCGGTTTACCTGTTGCCAAGATGCGGTGCTTTTTTCTTGAAGTACATCACAATGAAATAACGGCTGGGATACCGCAAGGAACCGTGTTTGGTCCGCTCTGCTGTATCCCAGCCGTTAATTCCTTAAATGGTAAATATTGTTTTCCGCGTTGGACTCCAAAGAGTCTTTTCGTGAGGCATGTCTTCAGAATGTCATTCAAATGTTCGGAGAGAGCTTATTGTACTTCAGACCTTCATACCACACCTTGTCAAAATGGGCAGAGATAAGATGTTTTTCTTCTGCAGCCGGCAGTAAGCGCCTAAGTTGTATCCTCTCAAAAACTTTCAACATAATCGGAATAAGAGAAATAGGTCTGTACGACTTTTTTTCACTCGGGGGTTTTCTTGATTTCAGAAACGTTATATCATCCGCAACTTTCTATTGACTCGGGACATACTCTAATCTAAGCCACGCGTTTATAATCTATATATACAGTCATCCACAAAAGTCTGCGTACAGCGACGAAACTTTGGAAAACAGAGGCGTTGTGGCCAAATAGTAAATAATATATCTTTCAAATTGCAATATTTCAGTAAAAGAGCATTAAACCCATTCATTTTGAACAATATTTTCATATTTTTTTTTATTTTCTTAAGAAAAAATTAACAAAAACAAAAAAAAGTCATTAAATACATTCCACAAAAGTTTGCGTACAGCACTGAAATAAAATGGAAAACATTAGTTCAATTGAATAAAAAGTAATTATTTCTTTTTACTTTTATGGTTAATATTTTGTCGGATATCCCTTCTTCTTAATTACCTCCTTCAAACGGTTTTGCATAGAAGAAACTAGTTTTTCTGTACACGAACTAGTAATATTTCTCCATTCTGCTAGTAAGGCTTCCTTAAGTTGCATTTTATTCCGAATCTCACGCGTTCGGATCCTGCGTTCTAATTCATCCCACAGGTGCTCAACGGCTTGAGGTCTGGACTCTGCGGGGGCGTTCGCAGCATGTGGGGAACGTTGAACAAAAGCCACAATCGCACATTATGGGCCGTATGTTTTGGGTCATTATCTTGCTGGAAGTAAAATTCATCCGAGACTCCCAGTATTTCAGCACTGTCTCTTAAATTTCTTTTGAGGATATCAATGTAGTTGAACTGGTCCATGATTCCTTCGATTATTTCCAACTTTCCGACCCCCGATGCAGACATACAGCCCCATACCATCAAACCTCCACCTCCATGTTTCACTGTCTTGACGGTATACTTGGGATTTAGTGCATTGTTTTGACGTCGCCAGACTCTCAAGCGGCCATCCGAACCAAAAATGTTATATTTTGACTGGTCCGAAAATATAACCTTGCGCCAGAAGTCTGCAGATTTGTTCACGTATTCCCTTGCGAACATGAGACTTTTCTGACGGTTAATTTTATTCACCAAAAGTTTTTTTTTTATGGTGTGCACGACTTAAATCCCATATCGACGATGACCATTCGTACTGTTTCTGGATGCACTGTGGTGTTATTGTAAATTTCGAGATGCGAACTTATCTTTTGAGCGCTAATGAAGGGCTCCTGCTCCACAATCCGCTTGATCGCCCGCTTATCCCTCAGAGTTAGCTTCGGTGGTCTCCCAGATCTTGGCTTTGACTCAATGTCACCTTCATCCCTAAAGCGACTTATTGTTCTCTGGATCGTTGACCGGGGTCTTGAAGTTATATCAGATATTTGAGAGTACGACTTTTGCTCCTGTATGTATAAATTCAAAATCAACTGCCTTTCAGACACACTTAATTCTTTTTTTCCCATTTTCTGAATTAATTTTAACCGAATTTCAAAGAAAACTATTCTCTCTACAAGTACTACAAGCAGACAACCACGCAACTTATTCATATCCTGCAAAAAGAAATGTCCCGTTACTTAAACGGAATTCTGGAAAGGAAAATCTGTAGCTGTACGCAAACTTTTGTGGAATGAATTTAATGACTTTTTTTGTTTTTCTTAACTTTTTCTTAAGAAAGTAAAAAAAATATATAAATATTGTTCAAAATGAATGGGTTTAATGCTCTTTTACTGAAATATTGCAATTTGAACGATACATTATTTACTATTTGGACACAACGCCTCTGTTTTCCAAAGTTTCATCGCTGTACGCAGACTTTTGTGGATAACTGTACATACATATTTGGAGCAAGAACTCATGAAGCTCCTAGTCCTAGCTTCTCGCAATCACTCGTATTGTGTGCGCCATATGTTTCGCACGTTTATAATGTGGAGAAGCTTAATTAAAGTTTATCTAGGTAACGCTTTACGGATCTCTCCCGTGATAAAATCGTATCCAGGAGCTTACTTAAGTTTCAGTTACTTTATCTCTTGCTTGAGTTCGGTTAGCAATTCACTCCTTAAGGTGTAATTGTCAAATGCTATAATATATGCGACGCCTTGATAATTGCAATTGTCTGTCAAATGGCCTAAAGGTTTCTTCCAGGTGATTGGCAAGGACTTCCGGTTTCTCTTTATTATCCCTGACCCATTCGCCGTTATTTTTATTCATCCGCTTGAATTATCGGCTTTTTAATGCCTTTGTAGTTTTCCAAAGCGAATAATTGGAATATTTTTCCGCTTCTTAATCATTGTTTTCAGCAAATTATGAGTACAATTCTTACGCGCTAACCTCTCCTCTTCCTTCTATCCATTTTTTTTATTTCCGGCGGGTATTTTTGGCTATAATTGCCCTCCATTTTACTTTGATAGACAATATTACTCCACGCGGCACTCTGTTGGATTTCAATGCAACGATCAACTTCGACTTCGAGTTCATACGGCATCTTGCGTGACACACTCAATGCGATATCTTCATCGATATTTCTCTTCGAGCCTCGCAATTTGTTTTTCTGGTAGTTAGTCTAGCTGGTCCTACTTCTTTGATTAGGACTTCGTTTGTCATCAGAATGACTGGAAAATAATCGGAGGAGAGATCAAAACTTTCTTAATTCATTTCTCTGATATACCTTTGACAACAAAGAAATCAATCAGGTCGGTTATTTTATTTCTATCATTCGTATGTTGGCTTACCCGTTGAGTGAAAGTCGCAACCGTATTCCATGCCCGCATTGCAAAACGCTCAACCTTTTTATAGAGATACATCTTGAACCCCCGAAGCGGTGTTTCGCATTAAAATTGGGTCTAGGGTCTAAAGACATTTGTGTTATAACTTTCATCAAGCTTGTTTCGCAGTGGACAATAAATACACGAAATATTGAAGGAATAATGTTTACTAGTATCGCGTGTGGTCGAAATTCGACCGAGGGGAAATAAAAAAAGAGCGAGAAAGGCAAAGGAATCTAACCTCATAAACACAACCATGAACGTGATCAAAATGATTTTATTTAATTGGTTAAAGCGTTTTGTGTGGGGAAATCACGTGTGTATGTTTACTTCATTTTACCTGACTTAACGGTAACATATGCACATAACTTTTTTTCTGCACATCTATGGCACAGTACCTTTCGAATGATATAAGTTTCATCTTCCTCCTTTTATAATATTGTTGCGTATTCGCGGATTTTAGGGTGCTCAACGAAAAGATGGCAAAAGAAAATGAAAGATTAAGAAATCGATCACGAGGCTTTGAGTATGACTTTATTGGCTGATGGCAAAATAGAGAATGACACTCGTGATGACGTCTGTGTAAGGTAGTTATCTTGTGTCAAACTTCAGCTGGACTTCCGGAGTGCGTTCACCCGTGCGTAACACTTCCCCCTTCTTGAACTGTGGCCTCTTCGGCCAAAAGCTTTTTCTCGGAAGGCCAGGAGTTAAAGCTGTTGCCTCGGTGGCTGGTGACCCGATCAATGTGCACAATCTTAAACCTCGATCGCGGCGTCTTCTGGATCTTGATGGTTACATCGCTTATGATTTCCATGACCCGGTATGGTCCATCCCAATCCGATTGAAGTTTTGGGCAGACTCGAACTCTCCTTTTGGGGTTGTGGAACCGCACAAAGCTTCCAACCTGGAATTTAGGGAAGTTAGCTTTTAAATCATACCTACTCTTCATTTTTTTGGGCCGAGCGCCGTAGTTCAACTTTTGCTCGGTCATGAATCTCTCGAAGCTGGTCCTGGAGCTGCTGGGCAAATCCCCGGTACGTCTTGGGATCCAAATCTGGCGGAGTGCCGAAGAGTAAATCCTGAGGTAGTCGCATATCGCGACCACACATCATTGCAAAAGGTGTTTCTTTGGTTGACTCATGAGTCGTATAACGGTAAGCCATTGCAAAGAGGGGAATACGGTCATCCCAGTCATCCTGCTTATCGTTGACGAATTTCGCGAGATAGTGGAGTATCGTCCGATTCATCCGCTCCACAAGACCATCGGACTGAGGGTGAAGCGGCGTTGTTCGAGTCTTGCGTATGCCCATAATTTCCATGACATTTTGGAAAACTTCGGACTCAAAGTTCCGCCCCTGATCCGAATGCAGTTCTGTTGGAACGCCATAACGGCAAAAGACTTCATGGACTATGGTTTTGGTCACAGAATCTGTCGTTTGGTCAACGAAGGGAAATACCTCAAGCCATTTAGAAAAGTAGTCCATCATCACCAACACATATTTATTTCCTCGCTTTGTTGGGGGTAAAGGTCCCAGAATGTCGATGGCTACCCGTTGAAATGGTTCACCTGTCAAATAAATTTGCAGTTTTCCTTGCGTTCTTTTCTGAGGGCCACGCTTTGCCGCGCAAATATCGCATGCTGTGCAATAACGTTCTACATCTTTTCTTGCTCCAACCCAATAGAACCGGCATCTTAACTTTTCCAACGTCTTGTTGGATCCGAAATGTCCTCTAGCTACGGTATCGTGGTACAACTTAATAATTTCTTTAAACAGTGAACTAGGAATAATCGGAAGCAAACGCTCGGGCTGTTGTCTTTTTGTTGGTATCCACTTCTTTGACAAAATGCCGTTCTGTAGTTTAAGACTGGCGAACTGTGCCCAATACACTTTAAGCACATGACACTCGCTTGAGATATCATTCCATATAGGACGATTTCCAGCTTTTACCCAGTTTATTACCTGAGCGAGGATTGAGTCCATTTCTTGTGCGCGCTGAAGCTTCTCGGAATCGAAGTCACTGTCAACCAATCGAATAGCGTGAATTGAAAGGTTATCCGTTGACTTTAGTCGTTTTTCCTTCACGTCACAGTGATGGCAAAGTCTATCCGCACATGGTCGCCGTGAGAGCGCATCGGCATTAAGGTGTTTTTTTCCCGCTCAATGTTGAACTTGAAAGTTGTATTGCTGGAGGCGCTCCACCCACAGGGCAAGTTGGCCTTCCAGGTTCTTAAACGACAACAACCAATTTAATGCGGCATGATCCGTTCGGGCTAAAAATTCTCGACGGTACAGATAAACATGAAAGTGTTCTATAGCTTTGACCAGTGCCAGCAGTTCCTTCCGGGTCATGCAATAATTACGCTCTGACTTGTTCAAAGCCCGACTGAAATAAGCAATAACTCTCTCTGTTCCATCCTGCTGTTGAGACAGCACAGCTCCTAAGCCGTATTCACATGCATCAGTATCAAGTACAAGTTCTCCTTCGGCCTGGAAATGTCCCAGCACGGGAAACGAAGTGAATGCCTCCTTTAGATCATTAAACGCACTCGTACACTGATCGGTCCATTTAAAGGCCACGTTTTTCTCGGTAATCTGATGGAGGGGTCGAGCAATTGCGGAGAATCGGGGTACAAATAGGCGGTACTATGTGCAAAGCTACGTAGATCTGTCAAATTCGCCGGGGTTGGCCAGCCACGAACCGCTTCAATTTTAGCAAGGTCTGGAGAGACGCCTTTACTGCTCAACAGATGACCCAAGAACTTGACTTCATCGCGGAATAGATTGCATTTCGACGCATTTAATTTTAAGCCAGAGTCCCTTAAACGACTGAAAACAGAACGCAAGTTAATTAGCATTTGTTCGAAAGTCTTACCATGAACGAGGATGTCGTCCAAATAAGGAAGGCAAACTTCTAATGGTAGTCCCCTTAGCACGTTAGACATCAGGCGCTCGAAGGTGGTGGGCGCATTCGTCAAACCAAAGCTCATCACTACAAACTGCCACAATCCGCCCCTAGTTACAAAGGCAGTCTTCTCCCGGTCATCAGGATGAACTTGTAAGTAAAAACTATATGAACAGATTTGGTTTTACTGAGCGCGATACGACAATTCTTTCTCCATTCATTTACCCTATCCAATGTTTTTGCAATTTTTCAGTAATTTCTTTGATCGGTTTACCTGTTGCCAAGATGCGGTGCTTTTTTCTTGAAGTACATCACAATGAAATAACGGCTGGGATACCGCAAGGAACCGTGTTTGGTCCGCTCTGCTGTATCCCAGCCGTTAATTCCTTAAATGGTAAATATTGTTTTCCGCGTTGGACTCCAAAGAGTCTTTTCGTGAGGCATGTCTTCAGAATGTCATTCAAATGTTCGGAGAGAGCTTATTGTACTTCAGACCTTCATACCACACCTTGTCAAAATGGGCAGAGATAAGATGTTTTTCTTCTGCAGCCGGCAGTAAGCGCCTAAGTTGTATCCTCTCAAAAACTTTCAACATAATCGGAATAAGAGAAATAGGTCTGTACGACTTTTTTTCACTCGGGGGTTTTCTTGATTTCAGAAACGTTATATCATCCGCAACTTTCTATTGACTCGGGACATACTCTAATCTAAGCCACGCGTTTATAATCTATATATACAGTCATCCACAAAAGTCTGCGTACAGCGACGAAACTTTGGAAAACAGAGGCGTTGTGGCCAAATAGTAAATAATATATCTTTCAAATTGCAATATTTCAGTAAAAGAGCATTAAACCCATTCATTTTGAACAATATTTTCATATTTTTTTTTATTTTCTTAAGAAAAAATTAACAAAAACAAAAAAAAGTCATTAAATACATTCCACAAAAGTTTGCGTACAGCACTGAAATAAAATGGAAAACATTAGTTCAATTGAATAAAAAGTAATTATTTCTTTTTACTTTTATGGTTAATATTTTGTCGGATATCCCTTCTTCTTAATTACCTCCTTCAAACGGTTTTGCATAGAAGAAACTAGTTTTTCTGTACACGAACTAGTAATATTTCTCCATTCTGCTAGTAAGGCTTCCTTAAGTTGCATTTTATTCCGAATCTCACGCGTTCGGATCCTGCGTTCTAATTCATCCCACAGGTGCTCAACGGCTTGAGGTCTGGACTCTGCGGGGGCGTTCGCAGCATGTGGGGAACGTTGAACAAAAGCCACAATCGCACATTATGGGCCGTATGTTTTGGGTCATTATCTTGCTGGAAGTAAAATTCATCCGAGACTCCCAGTATTTCAGCACTGTCTCTTAAATTTCTTTTGAGGATATCAATGTAGTTGAACTGGTCCATGATTCCTTCGATTATTTCCAACTTTCCGACCCCCGATGCAGACATACAGCCCCATACCATCAAACCTCCACCTCCATGTTTCACTGTCTTGACGGTATACTTGGGATTTAGTGCATTGTTTTGACGTCGCCAGACTCTCAAGCGGCCATCCGAACCAAAAATGTTATATTTTGACTGGTCCGAAAATATAACCTTGCGCCAGAAGTCTGCAGATTTGTTCACGTATTCCCTTGCGAACATGAGACTTTTCTGACGGTTAATTTTATTCACCAAAAGTTTTTTTTTTATGGTGTGCACGACTTAAATCCCATATCGACGATGACCATTCGTACTGTTTCTGGATGCACTGTGGTGTTATTGTAAATTTCGAGATGCGAACTTATCTTTTGAGCGCTAATGAAGGGCTCCTGCTCCACAATCCGCTTGATCGCCCGCTTATCCCTCAGAGTTAGCTTCGGTGGTCTCCCAGATCTTGGCTTTGACTCAATGTCACCTTCATCCCTAAAGCGACTTATTGTTCTCTGGATCGTTGACCGGGGTCTTGAAGTTATATCAGATATTTGAGAGTACGACTTTTGCTCCTGTATGTATAAATTCAAAATCAACTGCCTTTCAGACACACTTAATTCTTTTTTTCCCATTTTCTGAATTAATTTTAACCGAATTTCAAAGAAAACTATTCTCTCTACAAGTACTACAAGCAGACAACCACGCAACTTATTCATATCCTGCAAAAAGAAATGTCCCGTTACTTAAACGGAATTCTGGAAAGGAAAATCTGTAGCTGTACGCAAACTTTTGTGGAATGAATTTAATGACTTTTTTTGTTTTTCTTAACTTTTTCTTAAGAAAGTAAAAAAAATATATAAATATTGTTCAAAATGAATGGGTTTAATGCTCTTTTACTGAAATATTGCAATTTGAACGATACATTATTTACTATTTGGACACAACGCCTCTGTTTTCCAAAGTTTCATCGCTGTACGCAGACTTTTGTGGATAACTGTACATACATATTTGGAGCAAGAACTCATGAAGCTCCTAGTCCTAGCTTCTCGCAATCACTCGTATTGTGTGCGCCATATGTTTCGCACGTTTATAATGTGGAGAAGCTTAATTAAAGTTTATCTAGGTAACGCTTTACGGATCTCTCCCGTGATAAAATCGTATCCAGGAGCTTACTTAAGTTTCAGTTACTTTATCTCTTGCTTGAGTTCGGTTAGCAATTCACTCCTTAAGGTGTAATTGTCAAATGCTATAATATATGCGACGCCTTGATAATTGCAATTGTCTGTCAAATGGCCTAAAGGTTTCTTCCAGGTGATTGGCAAGGACTTCCGGTTTCTCTTTATTATCCCTGACCCATTCGCCGTTATTTTTATTCATCCGCTTGAATTATCGGCTTTTTAATGCCTTTGTAGTTTTCCAAAGCGAATAATTGGAATATTTTTCCGCTTCTTAATCATTGTTTTCAGCAAATTATGAGTACAATTCTTACGCGCTAACCTCTCCTCTTCCTTCTATCCATTTTTTTTATTTCCGGCGGGTATTTTTGGCTATAATTGCCCTCCATTTTACTTTGATAGACAATATTACTCCACGCGGCACTCTGTTGGATTTCAATGCAACGATCAACTTCGACTTCGAGTTCATACGGCATCTTGCGTGACACACTCAATGCGATATCTTCATCGATATTTCTCTTCGAGCCTCGCAATTTGTTTTTCTGGTAGTTAGTCTAGCTGGTCCTACTTCTTTGATTAGGACTTCGTTTGTCATCAGAATGACTGGAAAATAATCGGAGGAGAGATCAAAACTTTCTTAATTCATTTCTCTGATATACCTTTGACAACAAAGAAATCAATCAGGTCGGTTATTTTATTTCTATCATTCGTATGTTGGCTTACCCGTTGAGTGAAAGTCGCAACCGTATTCCATGCCCGCATTGCAAAACGCTCAACCTTTTTATAGAGATACATCTTGAACCCCCGAAGCGGTGTTTCGCATTAAAATTGGGTCTAGGGTCTAAAGACATTTGTGTTATAACTTTCATCAAGCTTGTTTCGCAGTGGACAATAAATACACGAAATATTGAAGGAATAATGTTTACTAGTATCGCGTGTGGTCGAAATTCGACCGAGGGGAAATAAAAAAAGAGCGAGAAAGGCAAAGGAATCTAACCTCATAAACACAACCATGAACGTGATCAAAATGATTTTATTTAATTGGTTAAAGCGTTTTGTGTGGGGAAATCACGTGTGTATGTTTACTTCATTTTACCTGACTTAACGGTAACATATGCACATAACTTTTTTTCTGCACATCTATGGCACAGTACCTTTCGAATGATATAAGTTTCATCTTCCTCCTTTTATAATATTGTTGCGTATTCGCGGATTTTAGGGTGCTCAACGAAAAGATGGCAAAAGAAAATGAAAGATTAAGAAATCGATCACGAGGCTTTGAGTATGACTTTATTGGCTGATGGCAAAATAGAGAATGACACTCGTGATGACGTCTGTGTAAGGTAGTTATCTTGTGTCAAACTTCAGCTGGACTTCCGGAGTGCGTTCACCCGTGCGTAACACTTCCCCCTTCTTGAACTGTGGCCTCTTCGGCCAAAAGCTTTTTCTCGGAAGGCCAGGAGTTAAAGCTGTTGCCTCGGTGGCTGGTGACCCGATCAATGTGCACAATCTTAAACCTCGATCGCGGCGTCTTCTGGATCTTGATGGTTACATCGCTTATGATTTCCATGACCCGGTATGGTCCATCCCAATCCGATTGAAGTTTTGGGCAGACTCGAACTCTCCTTTTGGGGTTGTGGAACCGCACAAAGCTTCCAACCTGGAATTTAGGGAAGTTAGCTTTTAAATCATACCTACTCTTCATTTTTTTGGGCCGAGCGCCGTAGTTCAACTTTTGCTCGGTCATGAATCTCTCGAAGCTGGTCCTGGAGCTGCTGGGCAAATCCCCGGTACGTCTTGGGATCCAAATCTGGCGGAGTGCCGAAGAGTAAATCCTGAGGTAGTCGCATATCGCGACCACACATCATTGCAAAAGGTGTTTCTTTGGTTGACTCATGAGTCGTATAACGGTAAGCCATTGCAAAGAGGGGAATACGGTCATCCCAGTCATCCTGCTTATCGTTGACGAATTTCGCGAGATAGTGGAGTATCGTCCGATTCATCCGCTCCACAAGACCATCGGACTGAGGGTGAAGCGGCGTTGTTCGAGTCTTGCGTATGCCCATAATTTCCATGACATTTTGGAAAACTTCGGACTCAAAGTTCCGCCCCTGATCCGAATGCAGTTCTGTTGGAACGCCATAACGGCAAAAGACTTCATGGACTATGGTTTTGGTCACAGAATCTGTCGTTTGGTCAACGAAGGGAAATACCTCAAGCCATTTAGAAAAGTAGTCCATCATCACCAACACATATTTATTTCCTCGCTTTGTTGGGGGTAAAGGTCCCAGAATGTCGATGGCTACCCGTTGAAATGGTTCACCTGTCAAATAAATTTGCAGTTTTCCTTGCGTTCTTTTCTGAGGGCCACGCTTTGCCGCGCAAATATCGCATGCTGTGCAATAACGTTCTACATCTTTTCTTGCTCCAACCCAATAGAACCGGCATCTTAACTTTTCCAACGTCTTGTTGGATCCGAAATGTCCTCTAGCTACGGTATCGTGGTACAACTTAATAATTTCTTTAAACAGTGAACTAGGAATAATCGGAAGCAAACGCTCGGGCTGTTGTCTTTTTGTTGGTATCCACTTCTTTGACAAAATGCCGTTCTGTAGTTTAAGACTGGCGAACTGTGCCCAATACACTTTAAGCACATGACACTCGCTTGAGATATCATTCCATATAGGACGATTTCCAGCTTTTACCCAGTTTATTACCTGAGCGAGGATTGAGTCCATTTCTTGTGCGCGCTGAAGCTTCTCGGAATCGAAGTCACTGTCAACCAATCGAATAGCGTGAATTGAAAGGTTATCCGTTGACTTTAGTCGTTTTTCCTTCACGTCACAGTGATGGCAAAGTCTATCCGCACATGGTCGCCGTGAGAGCGCATCGGCATTAAGGTGTTTTTTTCCCGCTCAATGTTGAACTTGAAAGTTGTATTGCTGGAGGCGCTCCACCCACAGGGCAAGTTGGCCTTCCAGGTTCTTAAACGACAACAACCAATTTAATGCGGCATGATCCGTTCGGGCTAAAAATTCTCGACGGTACAGATAAACATGAAAGTGTTCTATAGCTTTGACCAGTGCCAGCAGTTCCTTCCGGGTCATGCAATAATTACGCTCTGACTTGTTCAAAGCCCGACTGAAATAAGCAATAACTCTCTCTGTTCCATCCTGCTGTTGAGACAGCACAGCTCCTAAGCCGTATTCACATGCATCAGTATCAAGTACAAGTTCTCCTTCGGCCTGGAAATGTCCCAGCACGGGAAACGAAGTGAATGCCTCCTTTAGATCATTAAACGCACTCGTACACTGATCGGTCCATTTAAAGGCCACGTTTTTCTCGGTAATCTGATGGAGGGGTCGAGCAATTGCGGAGAATCGGGGTACAAATAGGCGGTACTATGTGCAAAGCTACGTAGATCTGTCAAATTCGCCGGGGTTGGCCAGCCACGAACCGCTTCAATTTTAGCAAGGTCTGGAGAGACGCCTTTACTGCTCAACAGATGACCCAAGAACTTGACTTCATCGCGGAATAGATTGCATTTCGACGCATTTAATTTTAAGCCAGAGTCCCTTAAACGACTGAAAACAGAACGCAAGTTAATTAGCATTTGTTCGAAAGTCTTACCATGAACGAGGATGTCGTCCAAATAAGGAAGGCAAACTTCTAATGGTAGTCCCCTTAGCACGTTAGACATCAGGCGCTCGAAGGTGGTGGGCGCATTCGTCAAACCAAAGCTCATCACTACAAACTGCCACAATCCGCCCCTAGTTACAAAGGCAGTCTTCTCCCGGTCATCAGGATGAACTTCTACCTGCCAGTATCCGGATTGGCAATCAAGGGTGCTGAACCACACTGAGCTTGATACCGAGTCTAGAGTGTCGTCTATTCTGGGCAAAGGAAATGAGTCTTTGATCGTAGTTGAGTTCAGATGGCGATAGTCAACACAGAACCTCGTTGACCCATCCTTCTTTTTGACCATCACGATGGGAGATGCCCAGGGGCTGGAACTTTCCTCGATGATACCTCGTCGCAGCATGTCATCAATTATTTTTCTGGATTCCTCCTGTTTAGCGAAGGGAAGTCGACGCGGCGGTTGCTTGATTGGTTTAGCTGACCCTACTTCGATTCGGTGTTGAACGACTTTGGTTCGTCCCAAATCATCTGGGCCCATTGAAAAGATGTCTCTGAATTCCCACAAAAGGTTTTTAACTGCTACCTGTTGCATTGGCTCGAGATGTTCTAACGACCGTGCAAGGAGTTCTGACAGATATTCCGGCAAAGCTGTCTCGCTAGACGAGACCAAATTTAAACACTCAGCTTCTTCAAATAGTGCCACGGGGGTATCGCTCGGTGAAACCACAGAATGATCCGCTACATTTGCGACTCGGACGAACACAACTCCATCGCAGTTTTTGCTAAGGGATTTACCAATCAGCAGCCCTTTTGGAAGCTGATGTCCTATTGGAGAGACGACGCCTTCTGGGAGGTTATCGATGGAAAGAGCGGTAGAAATCATCGCTTCTGTTTGGGGAGGAATAACACGGTCACCAACAACCCGCAAGCACGTCGTTCGCGCCGTTTCTTCCGGTGGTGCTTCACCAGCAAGATCCCTTGCGTCGTCATCAGTCTCACAGGTCAACGAAATTCGGTGTCCGCCGACTACCAGTTTATACGAGGAAAAGTCCGTGGCAGCCAGTGGGAAGAGAGAAATCAACCACTAGCAATTTAACACGACGTTTAAATCGACCAAGTGTAATTTGTGTACGCCAACAATGAGAACTTTGAACTGAGTTGCCGCATAAGGTCTGCAGGTTCACGTTGCCGGAGAGGAGACGGGTATTGGGAGGGATGACAGATCGACTCACCAAGGTCACCGATGATCCGGTATCCACCAGCATTCGACAAGACACGTTGCCGACTACCATTGGAACAGTAAAATCACTGTGAAGTTTCTGCGAATAAATGTTGAAAATTTGGGGTCGGATAGATGGAATCAGCGTTGACCCCCGGTCGCTGACTGCTGGTCGTTTCCCGACATGTCTACTGTTTCATCGTGACCGCGCCTTCTTTTGGTGGGTTGCCTACGATTTTGTCTGGCTTGCGGGATATACTCGTTGCTTACTTCAATTGATCGAGCCTGATAGATTGTCTGTGTTGCAAGGCGAGCAGCTTCTACAGTGATGGCCCTTGACACTGCTTCGACAAATGTTTTTGGATCTGAAAGCCTCACATTTTCCTGAATACTACGATCGTAGATTCCGTAGATAAATTGCATAATGGCAATGCGCTCTTGCGCGCTTGAAGGGCAATCACCAAAAACAATCCGTGTAAGTCGCTGTATATCGCTTGCGAACGCAGCAAGATCTTCATTTAACTGCTGCCGCCTAGAACGAAAGGTTGCATGAGAAACATGTTTCTCTTGGCTGACAAACCTGAGGTGTAGGGCTGAAATCAGTTTATTTTAATCAATACGATCAGCAGAATCCACGTTTGCAAGTACCGCTACGTTTTCTCCACGGAGTAGCGTAGCTAGTGTCCGAGCTTTTTGTTGAGAGGTCCATCCATTGGCTTCGGCGATGATTTCAAATTGTAATTGATAATCTCCCCAACGTCTTGTGCTGGTATCAAATGGTGGTGGAAAGAGATCACACACGTTTGGAGATAAACTGCGGCTACAATTTTGCTGGCAATCTTGTGGTGGATTCTCTTTTTGAATTTTTGTTTGGTCTGTTGAGACGCCATTTTCGGGAGTGGAGCAATCAAAGACTTTATTTGCGAAAGCTGTTCCAGTCATTGTTTTTAGCTCCTCTGACTGTCGTTGCTGCTCTTGTGCTAGCTGCGTTATAGCAGCACTCTGCTGCTCTATGTCAACATACAAGAGGTTAAGTTTCGCGAACACCTTTTCTAAATTTTCAGATATTTGCTCTGCCATATCGAGTTGGGCATCTCACTTCTGACACCAGTGTTGCGTATTCGCGGATTTTAGGGTGCTCAACGAAAGATGGCAAAAGAAATGAAAGATTAAGAAATTGAATACGAGGCTTAACTTTGGGTATGACTTTATTGACTGGTGACAAAGTAGAGAATGACACCCGTCACGACATTTGTGTAAGTGTAAGCTAGTTATCTTCTGTCAAACTTCAGCTGGACTTCCGGAGTGCGTTCACCCGTGCGTAACAATATGTACTAAAAAAAGTACGATAAATTTCGTGTTCACGTATTAATGTATTTGCGGAGGGACACCCAATATGTAGGTCAAGGTTCTTTTACAAGCGTATAGTGCTATAGCCTTCACATTCATTCATTTTTCAATTTACTATTCCAATAGGTCTGAGGATTTGGCATCTTCAGAGAATCTAAGCTGCATTCCCTTCATTTTTGGGGATGTGATCTTCGGATTTATGTGCCTATTTGTCAACAGCACCAGCTTAGTTTTCACCGGGTTGACGTTAAGTCCACTTGATCCATGAGAACAAGTAAAGTTGTGGGACGTTTACCACTGCAATAGTCATGTCGTCTGCATGAGCTCTAACTTTGCATCCTTCCTTTTCCAAAGTGATAAGAATTTCATTCACGGCACAAAACCATAATTGTGAAGATAACATTCTTGTTTGTGGTGTTCCACGTTGAACTGATGTTCTTGTTTTGCAGTTCTGAATTGATCAGCCTGCTAAATATAATAGTATTTGAATTCTTTTAGGGTGGTATGTGAGATTTTTCTACTACTACTCCGACCTCTCTCCATAGTTCAGGGATGTAACCATTATCTATGCAGGATCGGATTAGTTTAATCAGCCAGGCGAGAGGGCCATATGTGTGTTGGATCTTCGCTGAAGTAACTCAATCTGGTCCTGCCGATTTGTGAGAAAGAGAACTGTTCATCGCCCACGAGTGCTTCCGTGATCGAAATCGTCAGCTGTTGTGCGTCTGCGAAAATGAATGCCGAGAAGCAGGCTTAATGATTCTCATCGGGGTTGTTACAGATTTCTTTTCGGATTGCTGGTGTAGCGGGGTATTATAAGAGACTTGGAAAGGATCTACCCAACCCTTCTTAACTCATCCAGCTCCACTTGTGCTTTCAATGTTTGGAAAAAAGAGCTGCGAGAAACTTACTTGTTCTTTCTTAATTTGCCTTTTGTATTCATTAAGGCTCTTCTTATAACTGTCCCAGTCTCGAGTTTAATAGTTGCTTTGCTCTATTAAAGAATCTCCAGCTAGTCTCTCTCTCTATGTTAAGGTTAGAAGTCCACCAAGACGGTCTTTTACTTTTCGTGCATCTCCTTATAGAAGAAAGACTTAGAAACAAATTTGTACATGGCATAAGTTACTTTTGCCGTTAGAACACCGATTTCGACTACCGGGCTAAGCGTACTGGTGTTCATGTGTTCCAGAGCTCTACTGACATGCTTATTATATTCGTCCCACTTCGTCTTTTAAGGGTTTCGATACGGTGCCGTAATTGAAATGGGAACGTTTGAATGCAAATACATACATAATAACTTGTTTACATGTGATTTACTGGATGAAGGTGTTCTGGACTATCTGGAACATCTGGAACTATAAATTTCAGAAAGGGAGTTTTCCGAAACATCCCCTATACAATTTTCTCCTCCTACTCTGTTGAGGTAGAACACAAAAATGTCAAAATCAGCTCTTTGATATGTTGCATTTTTCGTTTGATTTGACATTATCTTATCAACTTAATTTGGGTTAGAGCGTGGCTATATTGTTCATCATTTTAAGAGTTGTAATCTGCATCTACAACTCACGTTCATATATGTTGATTTGAGTGATGATGATTTTGCCTTTGGACAGGTGGGAAATATGATTTGGATATACTTTTTGTTATTGAACATAAGGGTGTACTTTTCTGTTCCAAATTGTTATAATAATTTTCACTAATCTGTGTGATTTGTTTCCGATTCTATGCGATTCTTTCTACACTGAACAAACTTGTAGAAAAACAATGAAGCTTCTCGATTTAATACCTTCAGATATGAATTATGTACATAACGTACATTAGGGTGAATCAAATTATATACCTGTTGGGTAAGGAATATGTTCGTTTAAAACAACTTTAATAGTTTCCTCAATGCTAGACAGTCTTCGTTGCTGTTGTTGATGTGCCTCGAGACGTTCCGTTCACATAACCGGAAGCACAGCAAGTTATCAAGAATGCGGCTTCCGCAATTCCCCCAATGCGCAACTTACATATATGTAGGGTCACCCTGTCTTTCCAAGATCCACAGCATATCTTAACAGAGGAGATCTTCGAAGAAGGAGAGACTAGGAGCTCAATCAAGAGCGACGGTCACGCGGAGTACTAAGCGGCGAAAAATTTTTCTTTCTACCTTTACGAGTATATCATACATTACTAGTTTTTATTAAAAGTTATATCAATTTTCAAATGAAGATTGTGCGGGTTTTTTTATTTCAAATAAAGTCCTTGCCCCTCATCTTACATACATACATACGAGTATATATATAAAGGCAGTTTGGCACATTGCTAGAGATGATAGACCCTATTTTGTATGATAAATACGAAAACATGCTCGGCTATCTTAGCGTAGGTAGAATGTATTTTTCTTATATGAAAACAACCTTTAAGACAGAACATACAAGCAAGCAGTATTTTCAAAATGAGGTGTGAATTAGTCAGTCTGAATTATCTACATAGCCGGACCGGGTTTTCTTATTCTTAGGAAATTGCATCTCATACGAGTATGTAGGTACAGTGCATAGGGAGAAAGTCATTGAAATACTAAATGGGAATAAGGGTTGGGACATGTTGTACAACTACGCCGATATATTGAGGGAAATTAATGCGAAAACATTTTTTCTTTTTAATGTTATTTTATTTTCAAGAGTGATGCATTATTACATGCTTAATTACTTACTTAGTTGGCGCTACAGTTCGGGGTGAACCTGGGCCTCAACCAACAAGCATCTCCATTTAGCTCGGTCTTTAGCTAATTGCCTCCAGTTGCACACTCCAAGTCAGTCGAGGTCCCCTCGAACTTGTGCGCGCCACCTACGGCGATGATTCCCTCTGCTGCGTCGTCCCTCAGGGTTAGATTCGAAGACTCTGCGGGCCGGAGCGTTGGTGTCCATTCGCTCTACATGTCTAAGCCATCTCAGACGTCCAATACGCAGTTTTTTGACTAGGTCGATGTCGCTGTACAACTCGTATAGTTCGTGCTTGAATCCTCTCCTCCAAAACTCGTCAACGCAAATGGGACCGAAAATCTTACAAAGAATTTTTCGCTCGAAACGAACAAGGATATCTTCATCCTCTTTTAATAAAGTCCATGTTTCAGCGCCATAAAGCAGGACTGGGATGCTCAAGGTTTATATAGAGTCTCCTTAGTTGTTCGAGATAGGGCTTTACTGTTGAATTGCCTTATAAGCCCACAAAAACAGCGAATGGAAAGAGTTATTATAAGCTCGATTTCTGCGCTGATGTTGTTCTCAGAGTTTATAGCAGAGCCAAGGTCCCTTACTACCTCGAAGTTATAGCTACCGCCTGTGAAGTTTTGTCCGATTCGTCGGTGTTGGCTTTCCCTTCTTGTTGACAGCATATACTTGGTTTTGCCCTCGTTTATCGCTAAACCCATTTTGGCCGCTTCCACCTCAATGTTTGCAAACGCACCGTTGACAGCCCGCTGAGTTCTTCCGATAATATCAATATCGTCGGCGTATGCAAGCAGTTGTACAGACTTGTAATAGATTCTGCCTCCGGTGTTGGCTTGTGAGTTCCGCACAATCCGTTCAAGTACAATATTAAAGAAGTCACATGACAGTGCGTCACCTTGTCTAAAACGTTTTTTGACATCAAAGCTCTCGGTGAGGTCATTACCGACCTTGATGGAGCAGCGAGCGTTCTCCATCGTCATCCTGCACAGACGGACAAGTTTGGCAGGGATGTCAAAACTAGACATGGCTCTATAAAGCTCTTCTCTATAGATGCTCTCATAGGCGGCCTTGAAATCGATAAAGAGACGGTGAGTATCGATTTGGAATTCTTGGGTTTGCTCCAGGATCTGCCGAAGTGTGAAGATTTGATCGATGGTGGACGTTCCTGGCCTGAAACCGCTCTGATACGGTCCAATCAGGCTGTTAAAAAGGTTTCAGGAGTTCACACAATATCGCAGAAAAGATCTTGTATGCGATGTTGAGGAGACTGATGCCTCTATAATTGGCGCAGTTGAAGGGATCTCCTTTCTTGTGGATCGGGCAAACGATGCTGAGATTCCATTCATCAGGCATACACTCGTCTGACCAAATCTTAGAGATGAGTTGATGTATGCACTCTACCAATTCATCCCCAGCTGCCTTGAAAAGTTCGGGTGGTAAGCCGTCAGGTCCAGCAGCCTTGTTCGATTTTAGTTTGGATATTGTTATCCTCACTTCGTTTTGGTCAGGTGGACGGACATTTTGACTACCATCGTCTATGTTGATGGGTTTATTCTGCCTGACAGCGGGATGTTGATCTTCGTCGCCGTTATACAGTCTGCAGAAGTAGTTTTTCCATATTCTCAGTACCGACTGTGATTCTACTACGAAGTTTCCATTTTCATCTCTACAGGTTTCTATACGGGTATTACTCCTCTGACACGTTCTTTTCACCTTTTGGTAAAACTTCCGTACAATGTTCCTGGGATATAAACTCTCGATATATTCAAACGCGCACTTCTCATGCTCCTTCTTCTTCTTTTGGAGAAGCCGATGTTCTTCCCGTCTCCTTTGCTCGTACAGCTCGCGAGCAGCTTTCGTCTTCCTTTGCAGCGCCGCTTTGTATGCCTCTTGTTTTGGTGCATGCACTCTTCGTCAAACCAGGGGTTTCGCGGTGGTGGGCGACCGAGACCCAGCACATCAGTCGCGGCGTTTCTGATGGCATGTTGGCAGCGTTGCCACTGGTCTTCGGTACTTGATGCTGGCGGCAAAGGGGTGATTGAGAGATTTCGGGATACGCGTTCAGCGAAGTGTCTTGCGGTCTCTTGCGATTGTAGCTTTTCGACGTTAAGTTTTCTCACAGTAATTCTTCTTTGTTGCTCAGATTGGGATATCCGCATTCGTACCTTGGCTACAACAAGGTAATGATCCGCCGGTAAAAAGGCGAATGGCATCTGTCATCCTAAGCCTTTGTATAGTCGGACTGGAGATAACATATCAGGGTCCAGTTCTGTCGTAGGGTAAGTCAGGTTAAGTTAGATTAAGTTAGTTTTACTTGTTTTACCATCTAGTTTAGTTCTAATCAAAATAATAATAGATTATTTGTGCAAGGTTTTTCCACATTTTTCCTTAAACCAAAAAAAAAAAAATTTATGTAGTAACTAACTATAAAAAAGATATATATATATCGATACCTTCCCGGGAGAATGTATTAAACGACATTTTCAAAATTTTACAGGAAACAAATAAAACTTCCTGTGCAGGTAATTATTTGCGTATTTTGTAGTAATAAGCATAATTCGATTGAGATTTGCACCCCAATTTTTTTAAAATTATTATTATGAAAGAAAATTCAATTAGATGAAAAGTTGTTGTTGCTTAGAACATTTGTATGGTCTAAAGATTGTCGCTTGATACAAAGGTTTTTGTCGCTTAGAATACTTTTGTGGTCTAAAGATTGTCGCTTGATACAGAGTTAAATGGCGCTTAAATCATTGACATGGTAGGATTTAATACAAGATGCCAAAAAATTGTCCTTTAACTCATTTTTATTTATTCAGTTCTTACTATCAACAAAGTTAAAATAGTTATTTAACAAAAAAGTATTTGAGTAAATTTTACAAAGAACACGCATAGTTTAATTAGGTAATAGTTTAATTATGAAATAAATAAAAAAACTTTTAAGATAACACAATTGACGAATCACTAATTCAATTGGTTTTCCGATAAGTTATTTTCCTCATCAGTCTCTAGTAAAACATCTTCCTTCTCGCCAACAATGTCAATGATTTCTCGGTAATGTTGGATATACCGTTCGGGAATAAACTTTTTCTTGAGAAGAGTTTTTAAATCCTTTCTTTTTGGCTCCGACATTGGCAGTTTTGAAGTGTATAAAGTATCAGGCTTATCAAATTCCGCAAGACATTTAACTTGATTACGAGTTCGGCACAAATCCAACGTGTATAAAGGTGGTTCCGTGGTTCCAGACTTAAATATGGAATACTTTATATCAGAGGATGACTTATAGAACAAATAAACGTTGGATTCAAATATTTTAAAATGAATTTGTTCCCTAGTTTTAACTCCCTGCGTTGGAAAATAGTTTAAAGCTTCTTTTTTCCAGTTACGAAAATTATCTTTTGTCAATTTTATAACCTCGTAAGGCTTTGGATTTATCCTTGAATTGGCGATCATGGTTATCCATTCTGACGGCGTCCAAATTGTCCGTTTTTTAACAAATGGCTTTATGGTGGTATGGACTGAGTCAACAGGCTTAAGTCTAGACAAAAATGTTTCAAGCGACAGCAAATGGACCAACTTTTCGGTGGCATTATGTTCTAAGTGACAATTGCCGTTTTTTTTTAAACCTAGCCAGCCAGTCGTTCATTTAAACGATTTGCCAGCCAGCCAAAGCCAGCCGATTTTATACGAACATATCTCTAGGAACCAAGCAACCTCGCTGTGACAGCAACAACAAATAACTAAAAAACATTTGTTTTTGCGGCGCCTGAAATTAGGCAACACGAAATTCCCAGCCAGTAACTCTTTGCTGGGGATAGAATAAAGAGTAGTAGCCAGCCGGTTGTTGTATTTGTTTTATGTGTACAATTTTACTTTACTAGCAACAACTGGCTGGCTAGGTTTAAAAAAAACACGGCTAATATCACTTAAACTAAGCGCCATGTGCAAAATGTTTTTCTCGTAGGATGTGTTGCATAGTACAATTCTTTTTTATATAATGCTGCTTAGCATAAAAGTGTTGGTGGTTACAACAAATACGAGCCCAAACGCAAAACAGTTGGTCTACCAAGCAATTGATACTTACACGTCCTCGTCCTTTGCAGTTTTGAAGCAAATAACACACTAATAAAATAAGCAACAAATAAGGAAGTAACCTAAATAAATTCGCGATAAGGAGTGATCTTATGGAAAAAAAAAACATGTTTGCAGTACTTTTTTGAACGCAAAATAGTTGGTCTATGAGCCAAAATTGTAATTTTACCACTCTGTTACGTCACATTTTTTCTTAATTACTGCTGCTATTCTTCGTGGCATAGTATCAACTAGTTTTTCACATTCTTCAGCAATAAATGATTGCCAAATATTAGTAATTGTATTTTTTAAGTCCTGAAGAGTTCTAGTCAGTTTTTGCTTCATCTTGTGCCAAACCGTTTCGATTGGTGAAAGGTCAGGGCTGCTGGAAGGCCATTCCATTAAAGGAATACCTGCAGCAGATAACCATCGCGTTGTGGACCTAGCCGTATGACAAGAAGCGCCATCTTGCTGAAATATGTAACTTCCGTCACTTGATTGAAGCCGTGGTATTGATGGAAGAAGTTGCCCTTGCAGATAATGTTCGTACTTCACAGCATTAACCAATCCGTCAACAAAGTATAAATTCCCAACACCACGCCCAGACATGCATCCCCATACCATGAGAGATGCTGGAAACTTGACGGTTCGTTTTAAACAATCCTTGTGAACGGGTTCTTTGGAGGTTCGAATCACACGTTTGCGTTCGTCGCCAAAGCAAACCTCAAACCTGGATTCATCGCTCCAAATAACGGTCCGCCATTGACTTAATGTCCAGTTTTTACGTTGCTTCGCCCACTCAATCCGTCTTTTCTTATATGGTTTTTAGGCGTCAAAAATGGATTTTCTTTCGCCTGAGTTTTGCATGAATGAAGTTATTTTAAAATTAACGATATTAAATTATTTTAAAACAAACCTTATCAAAACGGTAACCCGTTTTTTTCATTGTTCTTTTGCAAGTATCGACGGAAATGTTTTTCTTAATGCGACTTTTCCATTCTACAGTTAAAGCAGCGGCAGTTTGGCGTCGGTTTTCGTTGATAATTTTTTTCAACACGACAATCACGAGGGTTTGCTATCGTTGGACGTCCTGTTTTTTTTTTACAATACATATTTCCACATTTCCGGAATTTTTGTATTTTGTAATTATGTTTTGCACTGATAATCGGAGCAAACTACAATTTTTAGCTATTTTATAGCTGGATAATCCCGTTTGGAATGCCTTCATTATCGACTTCCTAAGATCTCGAGATAGTGCAACGCCACGTGCCATGTTTGACCAAAAACTGATACTAACTTTGCATTAACAAAATGGTCATGCAACAACAAAAATCATTTCTCTCAATTTGTTTGTAACGGTTTAACAAATCACTATTAAAATAATACTAGACCAACTATTATGCATTGAAAAGAGAGCAGACTAACTATTATGCAAAAAAAATAGTAAAACTAACATTGTCACCGTATGCTTCATTTATTTTGTTTCTCCTGCTCTAATTTTATTAAGAATAATTACTTTATTACTATTTTCATATACTCTTTTTATAAATGCCTGCTACCAACCAATTAATTTAAGCATAGGAAAGAATTTTTGTGTTAAAAATCTAAGTAGACAAACTATTTTTCGTAACAGGGCATAACAAATATCTACCCAGCAAATATGTCCGATAGTACAATTTTTATTTCTCTCTAGTGTCGTTTGTATCTATGGTAGAGCAAAGGGTACGCAGTTGTTGGAATTTTGTGATTCGTTTGGACTACGAGTGCTGAATGGTACAAGTCTGAGTGACAAACAGGGAGAGTTCACATTTGTGGGAGGACCAGGGACATCCGTCAACGATTATTGTTTAGCAGGAGGTAAATGGGGCACCCTTATAACAGACTTCGAAGTGATGCAAGTTCCATATTCAGATCATTTCCCTATTGTTGTGACCTTTGAGCTGATAGTAACGGGTGACTTGGGTGCAAGGAATATGAATCTTCGCCCGAAGCTAATATGGAACAAGGCTAAAGTATCGGCATATAGAAGGCAATTGGAGGAGCAGCTACAATCCCGGGATTATGTGGACTTCGACAGAATTGAACATATTATAAAGGAATTGTTCCCAATCAACAACCAACAAAATTACAAAAAACAACGATACAAAGAACCTTGGTTTGATAATGAGTGCAGTAAGGCGAGGCGACTGTCGTTCAGATGGCTGAAATTATTCCGAATTTTTAATGAATCTGCAATGAAAAATTCATACATTAAGGCTAATATAGAGTTTAAAGGGCTTTGCGCAGCAAAAAGGAGAATGCATTATGAATCAGAGGCTCGAAGGCTAGTGCAGTGTAATAATCCCTCAGAATTCTGGAAACTGGCTAAAAAACTAAATGGTGGAAATTATGTCATAGACAGGGCACTAAACCTAACCGTCCTTCAAGCTCAATTTGAGAGGCTTCTGAACCCATCCGGCAGTACGCTTAAAATGCAGTATGCCATGCCTGGCTTCCAGAGCAAAATGCTGGATAGGCCAATTGTATTGCAGGACGTTGTTGAGGCACTTAGTAGTCTTAAGGATGGTAAAGCTGCAGGATCGGACGGGATACCAGCCGAATTCTACAAATATGGTACTAACGAACTGAACACGAATCTCACCTACTTGTTCAACAACATTTTGGAAAATGGGATAATACCACAGCGCTTCAAGGAAGCCCTGATCTTTCCGATTCATAAAAAAGGTTGTATGACGGACCCAGGGAACTACAGAGGCATTTCATTCTTAAATGCGTCATATGAAATTTTTACATCGATATTGCAAAGTCGACTAATAGTCGGAGAGCTGGTGAACGTTTTTGAAACGTCATTTTAGCACAGGAAATAAATATATTTTTTTGTTAAACTTGAGCTAATGATCACAAATATCAACGTCTGGCAGCTGTCTGTTGGTGCGTTTGGGGGGGGCTGGGCCCCAAAGACGTCGAAAAGAGGGATGCGGTCACGTCATTTCAGCAAAGCTGAATTTTTGTATATGAGTAGTTTACTTGTTTATGCAACATATTTTACCACTGCCAGACATTTTGGCCGGGTCTAACATCCTGCCAGACGCAAGCGAAGTTTGAATGTCGCTACTAAAGCGATGTGCGACAAATGTATCTAATAGCCGATTTTCATCGAAACTATTGAAGCATTTGAAAACTTACTAAGTGTGTCTTATAGGAAATTGAATTCTAAATAAAATAGTGCATACACAAAATTTTCATATATCCAGTAGAACAGAAGATATTTTAAAAAGAGTCAGTAGCCGCGATACGAAACCATTTGTTTCGTATTAAGATATCATTTTCCTACAAAATGCATCATATGTCTTCTCCCTTCGGCTGTTCTACCTGGGAAAAACAAAACAATCATGCTTTCAATAATTTTCGGTTTTTTTATTGGGTTATATAAATGATTTGGACGAATATAATTTCCTGTATTACGGTATTTTAATCTTGTATATCATGGTCTTCTTCGTCGTCAGGTTCAGATCCATCATCACATAAATTAAAGAATTTAACAATTTTTTTTAGTTTGCATGGAATAATCAATATGCAATAGTATTGCAATAAAAATAATGCATTATAATATTCATAATGTATGTACCTGAACTCTCGTTTTCATCATAAATATCAGGAGGTTGGATTACAACGTCTTTCACTAAAGCAGGTAATTGATCACCGTCGAACCAAAGGAACTCATATACACCATTAGATTCCAACCATCCATTTTCAATTGGGGATAAATTAGTTGAATTTTTTAAATGTGCATTTCTCCAAATATTTGAAATATAATGAGCCCGTAAGAAATGTTGACGCAGCTCTGATTTACACGGTGCCAAATTTCCAGCGTCAACATTTTTAAATTTTTTATGGAAATCGTCATTCATGTTCATTGCATTACATGTTTTTGTAAATATCTCATATCTGGATTTATTGACGTAATTTATATTACGGATATTATACAAATGACATACAAACTCCTCTAAGACTTCAAAAACTTGTTCCCTTGAGCCTTATACATGTACATCCAAAGTACCAAGCAAGATCAGTAAATGCTTTTTGATATTTGTGGGATTCATTCAATTGTATAAAAGGTCTTCGTTTTCCTTTTCTGTAAAATGTAGCATAATAATCGCAACCAGTTGCTGCATGAAATCCTGGTAAAGAATTACACAAAAACTCTCCTAGAGCATTAAAAAATTTGGATAAATCTACAAATCGTCGTGAATTTCCAACGCCAACCTCCTTCCAAATGTTCAGAGAGCTCTTTAAATGTTCCATGTTACCTAACATAATCACAATAACGTCTGTACCTGAGAATTTTATTAAAACATTTGCATCTTGATCGATGTTGCAAACATGGTAGACGATTTTGGTGTCAGCTTCTTCATGTTTTTCACAAGTTAAATTGTCTTCCACATTTTTTTTCACTTTTCCATTGTCAGTTTTAAGACAGTAACAAAAGTCATAATTTGTTGAGGTTGTCCAAGCTATCTCTCAGAAGATGTTCGCTATCTTCGATAGATGGTGAAAAATAACGATCAAAATGATATCGATTCTGGATGCAGAATACCTAGTAGCCACTTGCAATATTTTTTTTGAGATGTTGCCGAATGTTTTTGGAACTTCCTTTAAGAGATGCAGCATGAAAAAGCCATCGATAATTACAATATCAATATTGCGTACTGCCTGACTATCAACTTTTGCCTCCAACAATTTCATGAAAACAGATTTATCAGTTTTACAAACTGTTCCATCTTAATGGCACATTGATAAAGGAACAGGCATGAAAGGATACGATAAAACTTATATATTGTTCCAGGGTATTGCTATAGGGTTTGGTGCTGCTCGTCCTGTTGCAATGTTTTATAAGAAATCGTTACTCAGTTCTGGTGCAAAAGGATTTATATTTTGTTTAATGTAATGTATAAAATTCTGAAGCTGCACGCAACTTTTTTCCATTCTACTTCTATCCAAGTCTGCTGTAATATCTTGAGTTTTATGCAATCCACATTCCTCAAATACGTGCGATATTATCGTTGATCTTATGCTGTGACTTTTAGACCAGCGTTGACGAGCAGATATCGAATTGGTGAAATATATAACTCCTGTCAATCTTTTTGCAGCATCTGCATTTATTGTCTGTTCCAACGTCAAATCTATTGGCTGTCTAGAGAATGCTTTTTCGGTTCTTTTCACAACGAAGGACCTGTTCTCAAAAAGTTCTCTTAGTCCTGGGTGAGGTTCGTCGATTTTTAATAAATTATCGTGGTACTTGACCAACCACCGTGCTTGCGATTTTGGGCAATATGTATTTAAATAATTCGAAATCTGCAGTACGAATGCTTCGTGTCAAAATTAAATAATAATTAACATCATCTACATAAATCATGTAGAACTACGGTGTTTTGCCAAATTGTCCATTAATCGTTGCTTCTTGATATGCATTATATTTTCTAAACAATTGTATAAGGTAAGGATGGTCAATAGTGGGACTTGATGTCTGTGTAGATTGAAAGTCATTAAGATAACTGATTATATCATCGCCAATTTCTATTTGTTCTTTCTTCATAAAACTTTCAAAACGTAGGATCTGAAAGCCCAAAGTCATTAAAGGATGCAGTCTCTTGCACGTGTTAAAATGCTTTACAGCTATAAATCCAGCTACTGAACCATTTGATAAAAGTTCACTATCCACCATTACATAAGCCAATCCAGAATCATCTATAAACTTTCCGATGGCTTTGAAATAAGCCATCATAATGTGGAAGCTGCCTAGATGAATAAAAACGCCATTGAATCTTGGCTTTTTCAGTTGCTTGAATTTGAATAGCGGCTACTGACTCTTTTTAAAATATCTTCTGTTCTACTGGATATATGAAAATTTTGTGTATGCACTATTTTATTTAGAATTCAATTTCCTATAAGACACACTTAGTAAGTTTTCAAATGCTTCAATAGTTTCGATGAAAATCGGCTATTAGATACATTTGTCGCACATCGCTTTAGTAGCGACATTCAAACTTGGCTTGCGTCTGGCAGGATGTTAGACCCGCCCAAAATGTCTGGTAGTGGTAAAATATGTTATATAAACAAGTAAACTACTCATAGGATGGCAAACGACTAACAAATGCCTCGTAGGGGCAGCATCTCCCGATAGGTGTTGGTCCGCTAAGTAACGAGAAAGAGCCACTGCAGCCGAAAACCTAGCAGCTCTGTTAGTAAGCCCTACTCCCACCTCCTCGTGGTGCCATCTGGGGATTTCTTCGGAAATTGCTAACGGGAGAGGACGAATGGCGAGCTTCCTGCGCCAAAAAACAGGATAAGTGTCGGTTGGTCTGTGGCCCAGCGAGCCGCAACCGTAAAAACTTTTACTGCTCCGAAACGAAAACCAACGCCTCGGATACGGACGGATAATTTGATGACGACCTTTGGCTATCGCACACGGACAGCGATCGGATTCTGGAACGTTAAGACCCTCCTGGACTCACTCAAGGAAGGGCCTTATAACGCCAGATTCCTCCAATTAGAACGCGAATTCGCAAGGTATAAAATAGACATCTTAGGGCTGAGCGAGATAAGATGGTTCGATGCTGGGAAATTCATCTCCCCAACCAAAAACACTGTCATGCTCTACTCTGGGAAACCAGCTGGAAGTGCACGGAGTTCCGGAGTAGGACTCATGCTAACTCCAGCAGCACGTAGTAGCCTCATATCCTGGAAACCCCATAATGACCGGATATTGACGGCTAGGTTCCAGAGTAGAGTTAGAAAAATTACCATCATACAGTGTTATGCTCCGACTCTAGACGCGACTGAGGACGAAAAGGATGATTTTTATAGCCACTTAGGCGCCGCCTACAACCAAACGCCTAATGGGGACATCATAATGGTGATGGGAGATTTCAATGCCAAGGTGGGTAGCGACAACACCATGCTTAAGCACGTGATGGGAGTTCACGGCGTGGGAGACCGTAATGATAACGGTGAGCGGTTTGTGGACTTCTGCAATACCAACCGCCTAGTCATCGGAGGTACGCTGTTTAAGCATAACACCTGCCACAAAATCAGTTGGGTCTCTACTGATAGGCAACGAACATCCACCCAGATCGACCACATTGCGATCAGTCGCCGCTTTAGAAATTGTTTCCTGGACGTCCGAAACAGACGTGGAGCTGACGTCGGACTAGAACGAGATCACCATCTTATGGTAGCTCATTTACGCCTTCGTACTGCATCCGTTAACAGCAACCGCTCAAACCTACTTAACATCACCAGGTTTAATATCGACAGGCTCAAGGTTCCCCAAGTGCGCCAACAGTTCAGGGACCATCTTGCCTTAGAAGCAGAAGCAATCAGCAGCATAGAGAACATGGATGACCACTGGAGTGCTGTGAAAAATGCTTTTGCGACTGGGGTACGCACGTATGTCGGTAAAAAGCAGAAACACCACCGCATATGGCTTTCTACAGACACCTGGAGACGGATCGATGAGCGTACAGCAATCAAGGCTCGGATCGCAGCGGCCTTAGCAGTAGAGAGAACCGAACTTGAAGCCCAATACCGTGCGAAGAAGAAAGAAGTGCAGCGTAGTGTGAGACGTGACAAACGTCAATATATCAACTCACTGGCCTCAAGGGCTGAAGAAGCAGCGAGTAGGTGCGGCAGTAGGACTGTTTATAGCATCACTAAGGAGCTCATCGGTGGTCGAAACTCCAAACAACATCCAGTGAAGAGTCTAGACGGTAACCTTCTGATTTCGGATGAGGATCAGCTCACTAGATGAAGAGAACATTTTGCTACAGTGCTAAATCACATATACGATGGCGGTATGATCTCGAATTCGAATGAGCAGTTCGAAGCAACAAATTCTCGAATTCGCACCGCACCTCCCAGTAAAACCGAGATAATAACAGCAATCAAGTCCCTCAAGAAGAACAAGGCGGTGGGTATTGATGGCATCCCTGCCGAGCTATTTCAAGCGGCGCCAAATACATCGGCAGATTTGCTGCATCCCCTAATACGGAGAGCTTGGGATAGTGAACAATTTCCACAGGAGTGGAAAAGGGGGATGATCATTAAACTTCCAAAGAAGGGAAACTTGATGGATTGCGGTAACTGGAGAGGTATATGCGTTCTTCCAGCCGTGGCTAAAATAATAGCTAAAATAATTCTAGAACGAATTAAAGAACATTTAGATTCAACTCTCGATGTCGAACAGGCAGGCTTTCGCGCTGGATCCTCCTGCATTGACCACATAAACACCTTACGGATCATTATCGAGCAATGCGTTGAGTATAGGTCTCCGCTACATTTAATGTTTATCGACTTCGAGAAAGCCTTCGACAGATTGAATCGAGATGCTATCTGGTTGGCCTTGCGCAGGAGAGGCATCCCAGAAAAACTTATAGCTATTATCAAGGCTACATACGAGGGCGGTAAGTGTCACGTCGTGCACAATGGTAAGGTGTCGGAGGATTTTGAAGTCCAAAGTGGAGTACGTCAAGGGTGCATACTGTCACCACTATTGCTTTTGGTGGTTATCAGCGATGTACTCCGTGCAGCATTGACGGAAGCTAATTATGGAATTCGTTGGACTATGACATCTTACCTTAAACACCTAGATTACGCTGACGATGTTTGTGTACTTTCACATCGGATAATGGATCTTCATCTGATGGCCCAAAATCTAGAAGCTGAGGCAAACAAAGTGGGGCTAAAAATAAACACAGCCAAAACAAAAGCCCTGAGCACTTCTTCTAACAACCACGCTCAACTTAACATTGCCGGACAGGAAGTCGAGAAAGTTGATAACTTTCTTTATTTAGGAAGTGTGGTCTCGGCTAATCGCGGTGGCACCGAACTGGATGTGTGCAGCAGAATCGGGAAGGCTAAAGCTGCGTTCGGAATGCTATCTAAAATCTGGAGAAGCAATGTTATCAGCTTAAGAACCAAGCTGCGACTGTTCCGCTCCAACGTAGAATCAGTGCTGCTTTATGGGTGCAGTACTTGGAAGGTGGACACCATTAACACACGGAAGCTGCAAGTCTTTGTGGACAAATGCTTAAGAATCATCTTGAGGATTTTTTGGCCGAACCGCATCTCTAACGAACAGCTTTATCTGAGAACGGGCCAAGAACCTATAAGCATTACTATACGAAGAAGAAAGTGGCAATGGATTGGACACACCCTACGGCGCGAAGACAACTCCATTGCGAAATACGCCATGAAGTGGAATCCGCTCACCCAGGCAGGCAGAATAGCGGGACGCCCTAGGCAAACGTGGCGCAGAACAGTTGAGGAGGAATCGAGCTCTTTAGGAATGAGTTGGAGGCAGCTCAAACGCGTTGCAGAACTTCGAACACGATGGCGCGCAGGCGTGGTTGACGCCCTATGCCCCCCGAGTGGTTAAAGGATCTAAACAAACTACTCATATACAAAAATTCAGCTTTGCTGAAATGACGTGACCGCATCCCTTTTTTCGACGTCTTTGGGGCCCAGCCCCCCCCCAAACGCACCAACAGACAGCTGCCAGACGTTGATATTTGTGATCATTAGCTCAAGTTTAACAAAAAAATATATTTATTTCCTGTGCTAAAATGACGTTTCAAAAACGTTCACCAGCTCTTAGACTATAACTGCATGGATAGATACCAATAATCTGCTCAAAGAATATCAAGCGGGTTTCCGACCAGGATATTCCACTGTTGATCACGTGTTTGTTTTAAATAGTATTGTGGACTCATTTCTCCTGAGGAATAGGAAACTATATGCATTCTTCGTGGACTTCAAGGCAGCTTTTGACTCAGTGGACCGAAATACTTTATTCTACAAACTCTTTGGCATGGGCATGTCGCTGAAGTTCGGACGTGTGATTAAAAATCTGTACGAGGATACCAAAGCAGCTGTATGGAATGGTGAGGGCTTATCAGAATGGTTTCGTTCGGGATCAGGGGTAAGGCAAGGTTGTGCTCTCAGTCCAAGTTTATTTGCACTCTTCATTGAGGATATAGTGGATTTTTTACATGGAGGGGTTGAATATGGAGGTGTATTGATTAAAGCCCTTCTCTTTGCAGACGACGTAGTGCTTTTGTCGTACTCACCCGAATCTCTACAGCTTACAATAAACCGACTCTCCGAATACTGCAAAATGTGGAATCTGGTGGTAAATTTGAGTAAGTCTCAAATAATAATTTTTAAAAGAGGTGGAGGCAGAAACTGCGCGAATGCAAAATGGCACTTTAATGGGGAAACTATCCAAGTGGTGAAGGAGTATAAGTACCTCGGAGTGTATTTTACGAGGAATCTCAATATGGAAAGGCACCTCAAAGAGAAATTGTCGAAATCGAAAATAGCCATCAACATTGCTTGGAGAAAATGTTTCACCAACAAATATATAGCTCATAGCAGCAAATATAAAGTTTTTGAATCAGTTTCGCGATCCATTCTCTTCTACGCTGCTCAAGTATGGGGAGGAAAACAATTTGAAACGGTGGAAAAACTCCTTAGGTTCTATATAAAGAGAGCATTTCATCTCCCACCGAACACGCCAAATTACATGCTCATGTTGGAGACAGGCCTATCACCACTCTTTGTAAGAACCCTAAAGCTACAAGTGGATTACGTGCTTAAATTACTAAACATGCCAGACTATAGACTTCCGAAGAAAGCAGCTCTACAATCTATAAGAAATCAAACTGGATGGTACAAAGAGTGGCTGGAATTAGCTAGTGGATGTGGAATGGAGCTTAGTGTGCAAGATGCGAGGAGTTGGAAGCCTAAACTTTACCAATTAATCACGCGTGTGGATGAGCAGATCAGGGAAAGTTTTCTAGAGGAGGCATCAGGGTCACTCCATAGAGGAGTCTACAGCCGGTTATGCCACAACTTGCAGCACAATAATTACTTCCGGGATGAGTACAGCATAGAAGAAATAGCAACGGTCCTAAAACTGCGTGGAGAGCTCCTGAAACTGAATTATGTACCCCATAGGGATGAGCTACCGATAGTCTGTGGCATCTGCAATTTATCTGAGAGGAAGGATACTTTTCACTTTGTTGGCAGGTGCCCAATTTTGCGAGAAACAAGGAAATCTGTGTTTGGAACCGATGTCTTATCGGAGAACCAAGTCTTGCAAATCCTTAATAAAAATAACGTCACAACACTAACCAGGTACTGCAAAATTGCTTTACAATACAGAGAAAGAGTTTTGAATGAAAACTTCTGAAGAAAAAGAAAAAGGAGAAAAATAAAGAATTAATTAATTTCTGTGCTATTAGGCTATAATTAATAATTTATTAATAATTGTCAACTTTTTGTCAACCAGGCAGACGGCAATTCCAAGCTAACCGATTTTTGTTTATAAACTGTTTTCTTAAATTTTTTTTTAGTATAAAAATAAAAATCTATCTAATCTAATCTAATCTATCTATGGTAGAGACGTCAAACCAAGATCAAAACGTGGCGCTTGGTACAATTTGTAAGAGCATGCCAAAAGGTAATTTGCTGAAAAATTGTCGCTTAATACATTCTTCCGGGAAGGTATCGATATAACGATAACATACCAAGTGTGTAAAAATCATAGTGTAAGTATTGAGAACCATTCAGGTCAGATACTTTAAACAATAAAATTCTTTAAATTCTTTAAACAATAAAATATGTAATAGTGTAAAAATGGATAAATAAACAAACGGAAAAAAAAAAAATAAAAAATCATCGGAGGAGCGATATTTTTCCTGATCATAGCCTTTTTAATAGCCTGATAGAAAGTGTTGTTGAATACTCCCAGTATATCTGTAAAGGCACATACCATATGTCAATTGATTTGTCAACCAATGGGGTGGCAATGGTGTAGTAGTAACGTCGTCAATTGCTACCCTAATGGGTAATGGTTCAAATCCTGATGTTAGCAAGCATTTATTTATTTCTCATGAAATATATAAAGTCAGTCCGATCAATTGCAAAAAAGCGTCTGTGAACACTTCTGCGAAGGCAGAACACTGGTAGTAGCTTGGTCATGTGGCTGGAAAAATTGTTCGCTCTGTTGATGATGATTTGCCCTTGACATCGGTTATCGGGGAAAAAGTACCGTGAATCAGAAGCAAAGGCAATAATAACAAAAATATTCCCAGTTATCTGGACGCCACCCGCGGAGAATAGCTGAAGCATAAACAACTGAGCTTCAAGAACCACTACACCAAAATCTTTCTCTCTCTCTATCTCTATCCATCCTTCCCAACGCCCGCACTGTGTGCAAAAATGTTAAAGGTATTCATAACCCTTTGAGTATGCGCAAATTATGAAAAAAAAAAAAATATAAAAAATCAATAACATTAAGCTGTGAGTGGATGTTCCCGTAGACTTCCAAGGTTGATAGGCAAATTGGTTTGCATGCAGTGGATCATGTAGAAAGGAACTGAGGCTAATGGGTCGAAAGAAATAAGGCGATTGCTCCGCCTGCTTTGCCGCCTTTGGATTGAAGGCCACCTTAACCTCCTTCCAACGTTTTGGTATGTAGCCTAGTGTAAGGCTGGATCTGAAAATCCTTATAAGGGTCGGAATTAACAGGTCCTTGTTGTAGAAGGCAGGGAAATATGCCATCTTCTCCTGGTGATTTAAATGGGCTATAGGCAGATAGAGCCCATCTTATGTGGTTGGCAGTAAAGATTTTGCCAGATAGGCTATAGTCTCGTGTAGAAACAATGAAAACGTCGTTCTTCAGGTGTTCTGAAGAGGCAGCACAATGCGGACATACAGCCTGGAAAGTGTCAAGTAAAGCTTGACAGGTTTCTTAAGGACTGCTGGTGAATTCCCCATTTTGTTTCTTAAGGGAGCCAAGGTGCTTGGAATGACTTTGGGCTAGGGCCATTGAAGGCGAGCCACTGCGGAGAAGCTTTCAATTCGTTCGTAGTGAGTTCTCCAAGATTCGCGTTTAGATTTTCTAAGTTTTTTGTTATAACTTCTTAGAGTTTCTTTGTAAAGGCATCAATTTCGCCATTGATTTCAGCTCTATTGAATAACTTTCTAGTTCCACACCTAAGTGACTCAAGACGCTTATTCCACCAGGGGCATCGCGGTTTGTATTTTTCTGTGTTTCGGCACAACTGCCTTCGTAAGCGGCGAAAATGGTTTTTCGAAGGTGTTCTGACTCTGGAATGATATGCATAGGATGAACTGCCTCAAGGATGAACTGATAGGAATCCCAATTAGTGTGCCTAGAGTTCCTGTAATTTAACATGTCATTCATGTAGATCCTTATATCGAATCTAATGTGGTTATGGTCCGACATGGAGACTTCAGACACGTGTCAGTTTGTGATGAAATTGCATATAAATGGCTTTGCCAAAGTGAGATCTAGTACCTCTCGGCGGATAATGTTAGTAAATAAATTAGTATATAAATTAAAAAAGCGATTCACCTCTTTTGTTGATGTCTGAACTGCCCGAGGCGGTGTGATGGGCGTTAGCGTAACAGCTGATGATCCATGGTAATTTTTGCAACGGCAGTAAGCCATCAAGTACCCTATCTCGCTCGTTGGTGCCTCAGCTATGTCCGCGGGAAAGTAAGCGGAGGCAAAGACAACCTTCGTGGTTCCACTTGTAAGCGGCACTTCTGCCACTATCGCCACCAAGTCCCTAGTAATTCTGTAATGGGAAATATATTATGAGGATTTTTAATTAAAATTGCTGCCTTAGAATTGCTCCACGAGTACTTACAGTTTTTCGTTGGGAGTCCTTTAATGGCTCTTGCATCAGTGCCAAGTCAACATCTTCTTTGATGAAACGTCTATTCAGCAAGCTGCTGCCCTAGCATTGTGCCAGTTGATTTGAAGGCACTTGAACTGCCTTCTGATGAGTGATGGCGGACTCATTTATCGTTTACGCCCCCTGTCCTGGTGGGCCGTATTTCTGGCCCTGCCGCTATTCAGCAGCGCTTTCTCGGGGTTTCACCGTCAGGATTTTCCTTTTCTACCGTGCCTGTCTGGTTTGTGGCGGGTCTTGGGTGTTCTTTGTGTTTTTGGCGAAGTTGTACGGATCCCTAGCCGTAATGGATTTTGAAGAGGTGTAAGGCTGATGCCGGATCTAGAGCTACGGTAATCTCCACGACAGCTGCTCGCTCGACTCTATTGAGCACTCTCCAGTCGTCCACTCTTAGCCCTGCGTTTTGGCCTTTGATTAGATCCAACAAGTGCTCATTCGAGTCTTTGCCAGGAAAATACCCGACAAAAATGTCTGGACGCGGACCTTCTCCCTCGTCCACAGCTTTTAGCTGAGCATCTTTCCTTGGGTATTCTTGTCTTGAGCCAGTCCGTTGTTGCTCTATTCTTACAGCTGAAAAAAGCCAGCCGGGCTTAAAAGTGCAGCCGAGGAACTGAGGTTTTGTTGAACTCTCACTCTGCTGCAGGATGATGTCCAGTACCTTGTCCTGTACCCGTCTAAGCTAGTCTGATGGTGCCTGGAAAGTCGGGTGGTAAGACACCAATCCTAGCACTTTCAACGGCATCTCTGTAAGTTTTACAGGGGTTGATGGTCCGAGTCTAACTCTTGATGTGGTGGCCATCCTCTTCGCTGCGTTGCCTGGTGGTGTAGCGCTGTCTCCTTTGGGCGTTTTGAGGGGACTTCTTGCCTGTCCAGTGGAGTCTATGCTAGCTCTCGAGCTTTCTTCAGGCTGTGGCCTTTCGTCAGAAACTCTCTCAGTCGTTTGCGTCCAGCTCCAGATAGCTTGATCCTTTCTGAAAAAAGACTTTTGACGCCTTCAATATGAGCGTCAATCGCCGTTGTAGGAGAGCCAGGTGATGCTAGGGCCGGTCAAACGGTAGTGCATGCGATCATATGAAAACACAAGCGTTTTCACTCAGCTGAGGCCTACCAACTCCTACTCTCAACCTCCACGCGGTGACAGCCGGGTGCCTAGTATCTTAATCCAAGAAATGGGTAACCAACCCCGTTTGGCGGATTCTTGGTGGCAGCAGATGAGAGAGGGGGGGAAGAGTGCTTTTCCCACTAGAGCACTTCTTCTTGTTCCAGGCGGCAGCGGACGAATTCCCTAGACGGAGTCAACGGTGGCGTCTATAGTTCCAGTTAGGTTGAACTTAGTGAATACCTTGCGCGAGCTGCTTCGACGTATTCGGATCACAGGTCGGTAAGGAATTTCCAATGTTGGTAAGGACATTGGAATAGAGATGGTGGCGGAGTAGCCCTTAATGGGCCAACGGCGGCGCTCATACTCCCGTAGTGCACTACTGGCACCGACGTACCCGGCCCCTCGTCCTAGGGGAATAATTAAAGAACTGGCCCTCCAGGTTGGGGGTTGTGCCCTCGGGGTAACGTAAAAAAAACTCATGGTTCCGAAGCAACCAAAAGCCTCGGATAAGGATGACTCAACTAATGACGACCCCAGCAAACGAAATAAGGGCAACGACCTTCGGAATGTTCTGTCCCTTTACAGACCACGTGCAGCCGAACAACTAGCAGAGGCCCTAGACTGCTATAAAGCAGATATTACCGCCATCCAGGAAGTGCGATGGGATGGGCCGGGCAAAAAGAGGATGAAAAACTGTGACATCTACTACGGTGATTGCTGCAGAAGCAAGAGGCAACGCTTATTCGGATGCGGATTTGTCATACGCGGCAGACTTAGGCAAGAAGTCTTAAGCTTCCGACACGTAAGCGAGCGTATAATGACTATCCGGATCAAGGCTAAATTCGCTAACATAAGCCTAATATGTGTTCATGCCCCCACGGAAGAAAAGGACCCTGCTACCAAAGACTGTTTCTACGAGCTCCTCGACAAAACATACGAGCAATGTCCTAAATACGACGTTAAAATCGTATTGGGCGATTTTAACGCCTAAATAGGAAAGGAGGACGTCTTTGGTGAGGCAGTCGGTAAGCATAGCCTACACGACACCACGTCTGATAACGGAATAAAGCTAATTGATTTCGCTGTGGAGCGAAAAGTCACCATAGCAAGCACATGGTTTCCTCATCTCGATATTCATAAGCAGACATGGCGGTCCAATGATCATGTAACAATCAACCAAATTGATCATATTGTGATCGACGCAAGGCATGCCTCCAGTATTCTGGATGTCCGGACCTTCCGAGCGGCCAACATAGACTCGGATCATTACCTTGTTGTAGCCAAGGTACGAATGCGGATATCCCAATCTGAGCAACAAAGAAGAATTACTGTGAGAAAACTTAACGTGGAAAAGCTACAATCGCAAGAGACCGCAAGACACTTCGCTGAACGCGTATCCCGAAATCTCTCAATCACCCCTTTGCCGCCAGCATCAAGTACCGAAGACCAGTGGCAACTCTGCCAACATGCCATCAGAAACGCCGCGACTGATGTGCTGGGTCTCGCTCGCCCACCATCGCGAAACCCCTGGTTTGACGAAGAATGCCGGCGAGTGCATGCAGCAAAACAAGAGGCATATGAAGCGGCGCTGCAAAGGAAGACGAGAGCTGCTCGTGAGCTCTACGAGCAAAAGAGACGGGAAGAACATCCGTTTCTCCAAAAGAAGAAGAAAGAGCATGAGAAGCGCGCGTTTGAGAATATCGAGAGTTTATACTCCAGGAACAATGTACGGAAGTTTTACCAAAAGGTAAAAAGAACGTGTCAGAGAAGTAATACCCGTACAGAAACCTGTAGAGATGAAAATGGAAACCTCGTAGTAGAATCACAGTCGGTGCTGAGAATATGGAAAAACTACTTCTGCAGATTGTATAACGGCGACGAAGACCAACATCCCGCTGTCAGGCAGAATGAACCATTCAACATAGACGACGATAGTCAAAATTTCCGTCCACCTGACGAACGAAGTGAAGATAGCAATATCCAAGCTAAAATCCAACAAGGCTGCTGGACCTGACGGCTTACCGGCCGAACTATTCAAGGCAGCTGGTGATGAATTGGTAGAGTGCATACACCAACTCACCTCTAAGATTTAGTCAGACGAATGTGTGCCTAATGAATGGAACCTCAGCATCGTTTGCCCGATCCACAAGAAAGGAGACCCCCTCAACTGCGCCAATTATAGAGGAATCAGTCTCCTCAACATCGCATACAAGATCTTTTCTTCGATATTGTGTGAACGCCTGAAACCTTTTATCAACAGCCTGATTGGACCCTATCAGTGCGGTTTCATACCAGGAAAGTCCACCATCGATCAAATCTTCACACTTCGGCAGATCCTGGAGAAAACCCAAGAATTCCAAATCGATACTCACCACCTCTTTATCGATTTCAAGGCCGTCTATGACAGCATCTATAGAGAAGAGCTAGTCTAGTTTTGACATCCCTGCCAAACTTGTCCGTCTGTGCAGGATGACGATGGAGAACGCTCGCTGCTCCATCAAGGTCGGTAATAACCTCACCGAGACCTTTGATGTCCAAAAACGTTTTAGACAAGGTGACGCACTGTCATGTGACTTCTTTAATATTGTACTTGAACGGACTGTGCGGAACTCACAAGCCAAGACCGGAGGCACAATCTATTACAAGTCTGTACAACTGCTTGCATACGCCGATGATATAGACATTATCGGAAGAACTCAGCGGGCTGTCACCGTTGCGTTTGCAAACATTGGGGCGGAAGCGGCCAAAATCGGTTTAGCGATAAACGAGGGCAAAGCCAAGTACATGCTGTCAACAAGAAGGGAAAACCAACACCGACGAATTGGACAAAACGTCACAGTGGGCAGCAATAACTTCGAGGTAGTAAGGGACTTTGTCTACCTTGGCTCCGCTATAAACTCTGAGAACAATATCAGCGCAGAAATCAAGCGAAGAATAACTCTTGCCAATCGCTGTTTTTTGGGGCTTATAAGGCCATTCAACAGTAAAGCCCTATCTCGAACAACTAAGGAGACTCTATATAAACCTTGAGCATCCCAGTCCTGCTTTATGGCTCTGAAACATGGACTTTAAGAAGAGGATGAAGATATCCTTGGTCGCTTCGAGAGAAAAATTCTTCGTAAGATTTTCGGTCCCGTTTGGGTTGACGGGTTTTGGAGTAGAAGATTCAATCACGAACTATACGAGCTGTACAGCGACATCGACCTAGTCAAAAAACTGCGTATTGGACGTCTGAGATGGCTAGGACATGTAGAGCGAATGGACACCAACGCTCCGGCCCGCAGAGTCTTCGAATCTAATCCCGAGGGACGACGCAGTAGAGGAAATCATCGCCGTAGGTGGCGCGCACAAGTTCAAGGGGACCTCGACCAACTTGGAGTGCGCAACTGGAGGCAAATAGCTAAAGACCGAGCTAAATGGAGAGGCTTGTTGGTTGAGGCCCAGGTTCACACCGAACTGTAGCGCCACCCAAGTAAGTAAGTAGGTGATGCTAGAAGAGCCTATTCATCCTCTGTATTTATGGTATCGGTTCTGTCGAGGGTACCTGAAGCCTCGTCTTCGTATATCGTATCGATTGATGTATTGCAGTTCGCGCAAATGATTTTCTACGCTTGATTTCGATATATCAAATGTTTCTGCTAAACGCCTGGTTGTGTAGCGTGCATTATTTTCGATTAGAGCTTTAATTTGGTCCACATCAATCTCAACCCCAGCATGTAAAATCATTCACATTTTAGACTTCAAACCTGAAATCTTAAGCACTAACCGAAAATTTTGGAGAAAATATTGGAGTAAGTACCACCGGAAATGTTATTAATCTTTTGAATTAAAGTTCGTTACCGCTTTGTCTTTGCACATATATAATTTCGCAAGATAAAACTCCACACACCTTATGATTTGGTCTGGGATTATTGAATAAAATATTTCGGAGGCAAACTCTTCTCCCATTTCCGGGGGGATTACCTCAGGGACTGCAATATGCAGTATTTGATATACAATAAACACGAAAACTTAGGCACGGACAGATTGTGGATACAAATATTAACGCGCTCATAGCGGAATTCTGTAACATTCAAGGCTTAGGATTTAATAACATGAACGTGAGTTGCGTCCATCAGCGCTTACAGGAAAAAAAAACCGCACCCGCTAGTCTTAATCGAGACACAAATTAACTCTGCAACATACAGCTATACCTCCGTTGCCCCGGTTACGAATTGCATTCTCGGTTTAGGTTTAAAGGTGGTCTCTGTATGGTTGCTCGGTCAGACTTGACTTGTCAGAGGGGGGAATCAATGGAGCCTGATGCTCTCGATGTAATATGGGCAAAACTTGCCACACCCGGTTGCACCAAGTTTGTGTGCGGCTTTTACCGGTCTCCAAACGACGACCTACTGGCCAGATAAATCTGAAAAATCGACTGAATACAAACTCACCACCTAACGGCTGAAATCATGATTCTGGCAGGCTTTAAAGTCCACAACTCAAACTGACTGGAATATTCAAATCGAACCGATGACACCGGAAGACAAACCGAAGCTTTTGCTATCAGGTATATATTCCTCATTATACTAAAACATGAGCTTTTAGTAAATCTTGGTTCAACATAGGCCGTGAGCAAGCTGTCGCACAGTGTGCAATTTCGCAAATCTAGCGGAACTTCATTCAAAATCTCAAAGTCGTCCAAATGAAAATATTTTGGCACGAAACGGCAGCCGGAATCCCAGACAGTAACATTTTAGCAAAAAAAAAAAATTCATGAAAATAGTAATTAATGTTGAGTGGCATCACAAACAGCCGATAATTTTTACAAAAAAAAATATTAAACGTCAGTTGCATAACGTGAGTCAATTTGATCGTGTGTTTTTAAAGTAATAAGCAACGGTTACCTACTAAATATCTGTGGCAATACGACATAATAGCTTATGTCGATTTGTACGATTTTTCAGGAGAAGGGTTTAAAGTTGTGGTTTACGCGAAAATCGTATGAAATTTTTGAATTGCACCTCTAGTCTTACAGCCATAAAATACTTTATGTAATTGGGAACATATTGCTATAATTAACTCAATTTTGACTTAAGTCGACTTAAGCTATTATGTCGTATTGCCACAGATATTATTTAATTTATCTTCTGTCATCTACTCATTTGTTAGGTAAGGTTTTATCTTTCTTTAATTTTAGTAATTGGAAGAAATTGTCGTTTTATTTGAAGACCTTGGTTGGTCTGTTTTTTTTTTTTTTTTACTTTCTGACTTTGTTAAGGTTTTTAAAAAATGTATCATGTATTCCTGGCGAAATATTGCTTAATACCTTCTCCTGTATTTTATCTATCGATATCCGTTTTCAAATTTTGCTCTTGCCCCATACATTTTTTTAAAATTTTTTTTTTGTTAAGCCTATAGTAAAATGAAGTTTCAGGCAATTTTTTGTGTATGGAAAAGCACAAAGAAAGACCACCGAAATAGATGAATTTCAGCTCACATAATAGAAAGTTTTGGCCTTGTGGATATAGATAAAGTCCCCAGAGTGCTGCAAACATAAGTATGTGAGCTCTATGAGCAAAATCCATGCAAGGTGGGAGCGAAGTATGCTCATCCTTGTCGGATGAGGAAATTAAATTGCCGGTCGAGTTTTATGATCCAGTCCCAACAGTCCCAACAGCAACAGCATTACTTCGAGTTCTAGATGTTTTCGGGACGAAATGGGACATACCAAAGTAAATAGCAGGGAATTCAAATGATGGTAACACAGAGCGCCAATTTCTTAGAAACGCGCAGAAATAAAAGGCCTCAACATTGATCTGATCCACCATTTTCGAATTTTACTCGAAGCAATACCGAGTGAATATGAAATTGATGCAGACAAAGGATATTATACAAGCTTGCATACTGCCACTTGGGCAGTTATCCGAAGAAGCACAAGAAGCAAGCAATAACTTTCTTACTTATGTCCTGTATCCCCTTGTGGGTCCTAGGGCCTCTACTACGCCTACGCGCCATCGTGTACGGTTGCTAGCAATGTGTCTGAGTTCTCCCCAATTTTTCCCTAACTGCCGTGCCTCCTTCTCGACTGTTCTGCGCCATGTTCTCCTCGGATCGCCAGGTCTTCTGCCATCCTGAGTTAGAGGGTTCCATTGCATAGCATGGTTCGCTATGGAGCTGTCACCTTTCGGAACGTGTGACCAATCCACTGCCACTTCCGTCGTTGGATGGTTGTGCCTATTGGTTCCTGACCCGTTCTCTCGTAAAGGTGTTCGTTAGAGATACGATTGGGTCAGAAAATCCGTAAGATATTGCCCAGGCACCTACTAACAAACGTTTGCAGCTTTCTGGTGATAGTAGTGGTCACTCTCCACGTGCTGCAACCATATAGCAGCACGGATTCAACGTTGGAGCGGAACAGTCTTATTTTAGTGCTCAAACTGATTTACCCATTCGGGTAGGGGTTAGAATATACCCGAGGTAGGCATGCCTGTGGTAAGAGGCGACTAAAATCCACCCTCCGTATACCGAGCGTAGTGCATACACAAAATGCAATGAACAAAACAAAACGATTAATTACCTCAGGTGGCAGCCCGGGTTCACTGGAAAATCCTCCCTCTTCGGCGGTCGGCTCTACGGATTCTGGTGAGAGCCAGTTATTGCAACTAATAAATCCCTTCTTAAAAAGTACAAGGGTATGTCGATCTCCTCCACCAAGATCGAATAGCTCCGGGAAAAGAAGTCCACCGGGAGCGCCAGCGCGCGAAATTCAGGGCTCAGCGAAATACAAAAGTCTTGAGGAAGAAAATAAAACACTCCGAATCAAGCTTAACGAAATGGATCTACTCTATCAAGATCTTAAGAAAGAGATAGACTTATTAAAAGAAGAAAATAAGGTCCTAAAGAACACGCATATCCAGAGAGAACGCGAATGTACTCCAGCACGCTTAGCTAGTCTGGAATATAACACAAACGAAGAAGAGCTAGCACGCGAAACATATCGGGTCCCAAAGAAAAGACCTAGTAAAAAACGGAGAGCCGGTTCATCGCCCGAAGTCGAGCCCGTGAAAGAAGAAAATCACAAAGAACCGCAAGTAAAGCAACTTCGAGCGCAGACGCGAACGCACGGGGGGGTTTTGGGAGTTCAAACCCATTACATTACATGTTTAGGGTATGATGGGGCCCGGTCAATGACCGGAAAATTCAACGGCTGTGCTGCCAAAGTTAGAGCATTGTATCCAGAAGCTATTTATGTCCACTGTGCTAATCATAATTTGAATTTGGCCATTACACGCGCTTGTAACATACCGTCTATACGAAATTATATAGGAACCATTAAAGAGGTTGTTAATTTATTCCGATTATCTAATAACATAAAGCAGCTCTAGTTTTAAAAGACAAAATTCAGGTGTCTTGCCCAAAAGCAAAACAAACGCGTCTTTTAAAATGTTGCGAAACGCATTGGGTTGTGCACTTGAATTCACCTCAATTTGTTCTATGGTGTCTATGAATGTATATGTTTCTCATTAGAGTGTCTGGATGTACGAAATATGAAAACCGGAGTCAAACCTCATGTTCTACTTGCTGCTATACAAACTTCCCAATTTATAATATCCTTAACAGTGATTAAGCCAATTTTCAGCCTAATGAAAAAAGAATGTGATCTCAGCTGCTGTATGGAATATGCAAACCATTTACATGAGGAAGTAAATGAAATGCGTCAAAACTCCGAAGTTAGATTCAGTCACACATTTGCTGGAGCTAAAGAAATGGCAGACAAAATGGATATTCAATTAGTAGTCCCGTGGCAAGTTGTAAAACAAAAGAACCGTGACAACTATGAAGGAGGTCCTGAAGAATATTTCCGTCGGCCCATCTTTGTTCCTTTTTTGGACCGACGATGTAACTAAGGACCAGATTTCTTACTTACTTGCTTTACTTATATCCTTTAACCACTCGGGGGGCATAGGGCGTCAACCACGCCTGGCGCCATCGTGTTCGGAGTTCTGCAACGCGTTTGAGCTGCCTCCAACTCATTCCTAAAGAGCTCGATTCCTCCTCAACTGTTCTGCGCCACGTTTGCATAGGGCGTCCCTGCTATTCTGCCTGCCTGGTTGAGTGGATTTCACTGCATGGCGTATTTCGCAATGGAGTTGTCTTCGCGCCGTAGGGTGTGCCCAATCCATTGCAACTTTCTTCTTCGTACAGTAATGCTTATAGGTTCTTGGCCCGTTCTCAGATAAAGTTGTTCGTTGGAGATGCGGTTCGGCAAAAAAATCCTCAAGATGATTCTTAAACATTTGTTTACGAAGACTTGCAGCTTGCGTGTGTTAATGGTGTCCACCTTCCAAATACTGCACCCATAAAGCAGCACTGATTCTACGTTGGAGCGGAACAGTCGTAGCTTGGTTCTTAAGCTGATAACATTGCTTCTCCAGATTTTGGACAGTATTCCGAATGCAGCTTTAGCCTTTCCGATTCTGTTGCACACATCCAGTTCGGTGCCACCGCGATTAGCCGAGACCACACTTCCTAAATATAGGAAGTTATCAACTTTATAGACTTCCTGTCCGGCAATGTAAAGTTGAGCGCGGTTGTTAGAAGAAGTGCTCAGGGCTTTTGTTTTGGCTGTGTTTATTTTAAGCCCCACTTTATTTGCCTCAGCTTCTAGATTTTGCGCCATCAAATGAAGATCCATTATCCGATGTGAAAGTACACAAACATCATTAGCGTAATCTAGGTGTTTAAGATAAGATGTCATCGTCCAACGAATTCCATAATTAAAAACGAAGAACAGTAGTGGTGACAGTATGCACCCTTGACGTACACCACTTTGGACTTCAAAATCCTCCGACACCTTACCATTGTGCACGATGTGACACTTACCGCCCTCGTATGTAGCCTTGATAATAGCTATACGTTTTTTGGGATGCTTCTGTGCAAGGCCAACCAGATAGCATCTCGATTCAAGCTGTCGAAAGTTTTCTCGAAGTCGATAAACAGTAAATGTAGCGGAGACGCATTGTTCGATTATGATCCGTAAGGTATTTATGTGGTCGATGCAGGACGATCCAGCGCGAAAACCTGCCTGTTCGACATCGAGAGTTGAATCTAAATGTTCTTTAATTCGTTTTAGAATTATTTTAGCTATTATTTTGGCCACGGCTGCTAGAACGCATATACGTCTCCAGTTACCGCAATCCATCAAGTTTCCGTTCTTTGGAAGCTTAATGACCATCCCCCTTTTCCACTCCTGTGGAAATTGTTCACTATCCCAAGCTCTCCGTATTAGCGGATGCAGCAAATCTGCCGATGTATTTGGCGCCGCTTGAAATAGCTCGGCAGGGATGCCATCAATACCCACCGCTTTGTTCTTCTTGAGGGACTTGATTGCTGTTATTATTTCAGTTTTAATGGGAGGTACGGTGCGAATTCGGAAATTTATTGCTTCGAACTGCTCATTCGAATTCAAGATCATACCGCCATCGTCTAAGTGATTTAGCACTGTAGCAAAATGTTCTCTCCATCTAGTGAGCTGATCCGCATCCGAAATCAGAAGGTTACCGTCTAGACTCTTCACTGGATGTTGTTTGGAGTTTCGACCACCAATGAGCTCCTTAGTGATGCTATAAACAGTCCTACTGTCGCACCTACTCGCTGCTTCTTCAGCCCTTGAGGCTAGCAAGTTGACATATTGACGTTTGTCACGTCTCATACTACGTTGCACTTCTTTCTTCTTCGCACGGTATTGGGTTTCAAGCTCGGTTCTCTCTACTGCTGAGGCCGCTGCAATCCGAGCCTTGATTGCTGTACGCTCATCGATCCGTCTCCAGGTGTCTGTAGAAAGCCATGTGTGGTGGTGGTTCTGCTTTTTACCGACATATGTGCGTGCCCCAGTCACAAAAGCATTTTTCACAGCACTCCAGTGGTCATCCATATTCTCTTCCAGTATGCTGCTGATTGCTTCTGCTTCTAAGGCAACATGATCCCTGAACTGTTGGCGCACTTGGGGAACATTGAGCCTGTCGATATTAAACCTGGTGATGTTAAGTAGGTTTTTAGCGGTTGCTGTTGACGGATGCAGAACGAAGGCGTAAATGAGCTACCATAAGATGGTGATCTCGTTCTAGTCCGACGTCAGCTCCACGTCTGTTTCGGATTTCTTGGCCATCGAGAACTCCTTTCTAAAATTCAAAACATTCTACCGGAAAAGTGTTCTAAGCTGGAAACAGAAGAAATACGTAGCACTATCAACGTAATTTCAAAAGAATGGCCAAATGACATCAAAAGATGTACTGATGATATTCGAGGCGAAATGACGATGTGGCGCAGGTAAAAATGTCTTTCTTTCATTTTCTTGATATCTGTTTGGATGTTAAATTAACTATGGTTGCTATTAACTATGATGGCTAAAGTACCAAGACGTATGGATATAATTTTGTAAAATATTCCAACTATAAATTATATTATATTATTATATATATTATATATATTATATTAATTATAATATATTATCTAATAATAAAATAAGACATTATTTATGAAAAAATAATACTTGTTTTTCAAAACCCCCCCGACATTTTTTTCTGCTCCAAAAAATAGTAAGAACTCACTTTCTTGCATCCAGTCACAGCCGTTACGAGCACCTGCGGATCCAACAAGTCCATCTCGGATATGGTGGACTTGGTACCGTTTGAGAGGAATCAGGCTAAATTGAGGCGCATGCCCCCCTTGAACATTAATCTTCCATATTTGGCAGATGTAAGAGCCCCAACTTGCCTTGTACTCCTTTTAGCAACAATTGTGTCCGGCTTTTGAACAGTGGTTATGCCTGCTTCATCTATCTTATCTTCTTAAATACTATAAAAGCAAAATCGATTTTCCTTTTCTCGAAAACTGCTAGATGTAGGTACTTGACATTTGCACAGTTATTCCTTATTTTGCCTAGATGCGAGATAAAAAGGGATTTTCCGAAATTCAAGGTGTAAGTGGCATAAAGACGGTGGAGATCGAATTTTCCATCTGTAAATATTGATTCCACAGCCGTAGCTCAGTACTGGCTATCCGGATTAAAAAAATCAAAAATAAATGAATTTAGTAAATTCACCGCTGATTCATTTAAGATATAAAGCATCCTTCTGCGTTGTTCTGAAGCTGAGCAGTGCTAAAAACAATTAATCAAATCATCGCCCACAATTTTCCTTCAGTGGAGACCACGACCAGCAGTCATGCAGCAGTGGCTATCGTTGCAATAGTATGTGCGTGTGAGTATATGGGCGCACTTCTTCTTCTTCCTTTTATCAGCGAGGTTATGATCTGAAAATAAGGGATCACAGCCCTCCCACTTCACCGCATTTGTACTGATCCGCCTGTGGGGTTCGCCTATTCGACCTCAGAAAATATCGACAGGCCTGCCGATTTTGGATCACTCGGTTACTGAGGCCAATGAAATGCCGATGTCGTCGCATTTGTCTGATCCAGGCGTTTATACCCCTGCCTTTCCTACATCGCGATGTCTTTGGAACGTGCATTGATATTGCCTTTTTAACAGGGCTCAAACGATCTCTTCTTTGAACGTGGCTATACCAGCTGAGCCGGTTGCGCTCTATCTTTGGTACGATGGTTTCCTTGATGTGAAAGCCACGGATCTTCGAACTTCTTATTCGATCAAGCTTTGTCACTCCTGCTGTCATGCCAAGCATCTTCATCTCAGCTGCCGTTAATTTACTCTCATACGTTTTGTACATCGTCCAACCTTGTGAACCGTTTGTGAGCGCTGGACGCACAACTGCGGCGTAGAGCTTTCCCTTCAACTTAGGTGGCATTTCTCTCTCACAGAAGATAGCGGCATTTTCTCGCCACTTCATCCACCCTACGCTTACGCGATGATTGATGTCGTTGCACACAAGTTGCTTTGCTATTGATCATAGATCCCAGATATTTGAACTTTTCGTACTTGGGAAGCACTGTTCCATTCAAATAAATGTCTGGAATAGGCCTGAGTGGATCAGAGAACGGGCAGCACAAGTACTCTGTCTTTTTTGAACTAATGCGATACCCACTTCCCTCCAAAACGTCCTCCCACACATCAAGTCCTCGTTGCAGGGACGTAGGTTCCTTACTTATGATGGCTCCATCGCCAGCAAAGAATAACTGACGTACCTTGGGGTCCGTCACTTTACCTTCAAGCAGATAATGAGCAAAGGACTTTCACTTTACCTTCAAGAACTGCAATAATGAGCAAAGGACTTAACACGCTGTCAATTTGACTCACTTCCACGTACTAAGTCGTGCTGCTGCTTGCCATTGAGCTGTGTCATCGTTGTAGCAGTCAACAAGTAGTAACCCCAGTCTGAAGTGTATACCTTCAAACTGAAGCTTGCTCTTCCAGCATAGGGCTACTTCTTCGATAATGGCGTCCTCAAGCTCCGTTTGCTCCTCGGTGCTTAGCGTTGCCACCGCGTACTCCTTTGGGAGCACAGCCACTCGCAGGTTCCTGACTATGCCTGCATACGAGTAGCTGGTGCCGGGCTCTACTCTGCGTCTCCTTTCCGGTGAGACGGTGATTGGGCCCGCCAAGCTGACGTTACTGGTAGCCTTGCGTTGTTATCCCTGTGCTTCTGGAGTGTCAGTTACCTCCTTTTTGATTTCCACGGTTAGCTTTCCGGTCTCTTCAGGTTCGAAACCTTGGGCTAGGAAGCGCAGGTACCACTTTGCACCCGCTCCACAGAGGGCTTTTCTCAGTGGGTCGTCCAGACTACCGGGCTTACTCCTGTCTGGTAGCGTGGGAGGATTATGCAGCCGCTCTCTGGGTCTGCAGCTCTCTGTTCTTCTCAGGTCCCGGGAAGTTTATACCTTCCTGACCGGCGATCTTGGCCTTTTCGTGCCAGTAGGCCAATGTCCTCTTGGAGCTTCAGCGTCTCTGCGCCTGTGGTGCTGAGTGCTCACCCTGTGCCTAGGGCTGACTCCGCGCGCTGGAGGTGTTCTTCTACGACTCGTGCTAGGCCTGTCGTAGAAGGTCTTCTTCCAGATGACTTGCAGCCGCACCGCAGCGGCACCGCAACTGCACCGCAAGTACACAGTAGCGGCACCGCAACTACATCGCAGTCGCACCGCAGGGACACCGCAGCCACACCGTAGGGACACCGCAGCCACACCGTAGGGACACCGCAATGGCACCGCAGCGGCACCGCAGCCGCACCGCAAAGACACCGCAACGGCACCGCAGCTGTACCGCAGAGACACCGCAGCTGTACCGCAGAGACACCGCATCCGCAGGAACTCCTCAGCCGAACCGCAGGGAGACCGCAGCCGCACCGCAGGGACACCGCAACGGCACCGCAGCCGCACCGCAGTTACATCGCATCCGCACCGTAGGGACACCGCAGCCGCACTGCAGCCGCACCGCAGTGACACCGCACACGCACCGCAGGGGCACCGCAGGGACACCGCAGGGACACCCCAGCCGCACCGCAGAGACACCGCAGATGCACCGCAGACGCACCGCAGCCGCACCGCAGAAGCACCGCAAGGACACTGCAGCCGCACCGCAGAGACATCGCAGCTGCACCGCAGCCCCACGGCAGGGACACCGCAGCCGCACCGCAGCCGCACCGCAGCTGCACCGCAGCCGCACCGCAGGGGAACCGCAGGGACACCGCCGCTGCATCACAGCCGCACCGCAGGGACACCGCAACCGCACAGCAGCCGAACCGCAGCCGCACCGCGGGGACACCGCAACCGCACCGCAGCCGCACCGCAGGAACACCGCAGCTGCACTGCAGGGACACTGCAGTCACACCGCAGCCGCACAACAGCCACACAGCAGCCGCACCGCAGTCACACCGCAGGGACACCGCAGCTGCACTGCAGCCGCACCGCAGGGACATCGCAACCGCACAGCAGCCGCACCGCAGGGACACCGCAGCCGCACCGCAGGAACACCGCAGCTGCACCGCAGGGACACTGCAGCCGCTCCGCAGGGACACCGCAGTCACACCGCAGCCGCACAACAGCAACACAGCAGCCGCACCGCAGCCACACCGCAGGGACACTGCAGCCGCACCGCATGGACACCGCAGCCACACCGCAGCCGCAACGCAGGGACACCGCAATCGTACCGCAGCCGCACCGCAGTCGCACCGCACCCGCACCGCAGAGACACCACAGCTGCACCGCAGCCACACCGCAGGGACACCGCAACCGCACCGCAGCCGCACCGCAGGAACACCGCAACCGCACTGCAGGGAAACTGCAGCCGCTCCACAGGGACACCGCAGCTGTACCGCAGTGATACCGCAGCCGCACCGCAGCCGCACAACAGCCACACAGCAGCCGCACCGCAGCCACACCGCAGCCGCACCGCAGCCACACCGCAGGAACACCTCAGCTGCACCGCAGGGACACCTCAGGGGCACCGCAGCCGCACCGCAGCCGCATCGCAGGGACACATCAGCTGCACCGCAGCTGCACCGCAGCTGCACCGCAGCCGCACAGCAGGCGCACCGCAGGGACAGCGCAACCGCACCGCAGCCGCACCGCAGGGACACCGCAGCCAGACCGCAGCGGAACCGCAGGAACACCTCAGCCGCACCGCACTGACACCGCAGCCGCACCGCACGGACACCGTAGCCGCACCGCAGCCTCACCGTAGGGGAACCGCAGGGACACTGCAGCTGCACCGCAGCCGCACCGCAGAGACACCGCAGCTGCACCGCAGCCGCACCGCAGGGACACCGCAACTGCACCGCAGCTGCACCGCAGAGACACCGCAGCTGCACCACAGCCGCACCGCAGGGACACCGCAACCGCACCGCAGCTGCACCGCAGAGACACCGCAGTTGCACCGCAGGGACACCGCAACCGCACCGCAGCCGCACCGCAGGGACACCGCAACCGCACCGCAGCTGCACCGCAGCCGCACCGCAGAGACACCGCAGCTGCACCGCAGGGACACCGCAACCGCACCGCAGCCGCACCGCAGGGGAACCGCATCCGCACCGCAGCCGCACCGCAGGGGCACCGCAGGGACACTGCGGCTGAACCGCAGCCGCACCGCAGGGGCACCGCAGCCACACCGCAGGGACACCGCAGCCGCACCGCAGCCGCACCGCACGGGCACCGCAGGGACACCGCAGCTGCACCGCAGCCGAACCGCACGGACACCGCAACTGCAGCGCAACCGCACCGCAGCCGCACCGCAGGGGCACCGCATCCGCACCGCAGCCGCACCGCAGGGGCACCGCAGGGACACCGTAGCTGCATCGCAGCCGCACCGCAGGGGCACCGCAGGACACCGCAGGGGCATCGCATCCGCACCGCAGCCGCACCGCAGAGACACCGCAGCCGCACCGCAGGGACACCGCAACCGCTGCACCGCAGGGACACCGCAGCCGCACCGCACGGGCACCGCAGGGACACCGCAGCTGCACCGCAGCCAAACCGCACGGACACCGCAACTGCAGCGCAACCGCACCGCAGCCGCACCGCAGGGGCACCGCATCCGCACCGCAGCCGCACCGCAGGGGCACCGCAGGGACACCGCAGCTGCACCGCAGTCGCACCGCAGGGGCACCGCAGGGGCACCGCAGGACACCGCAGGGGCACCGCATCCGCACCGCAGCCGCACCGCAGAGACACCGCAGCCGCACCGCAGAGACACCGCAGCCGCACAGCAGGAACACCTCAGCCGCACCGCAGACACACCGCAGCTGCACCGCAGGGACACCGCAACCGCACCGCAGGCACACCGCAGCTGAACCGCAGCCGCACCGCAGAGACACCGCAGCTGCACTGCAGCCGCACCGCAACCGCAACGCAGCCGCACCGCAGGGACACCGCATGCACACCGCAGCTGCACTGCAGCCGCACCGCAGGGGCACCGCAGGGACACCGCAGGGGCACCGCAACTGCACCGCAGGGGCACCGCATCCGCACCGCAGCCGCACCGCAGGGGCACTGCATGGACACCGCAGCTGCACCGTAGCCGCACCGCAGCCGCACCGCAGGGACACCGCAGGGGCACCGCAGGGGCACGGCATCCGCACCGTAGCCGCACCGCAGCCGCACCGCAGGGACACTGCAGGGGCACCGCAGGGACACCGCAACGGCACTGCAGCTGCACCGCAGCCGAACCGCAGGGACACCGCAAACGCACCGCAGCCGCACCGCAGGGACACCGCAGCCGCACCGCAGCCGCACCGCAGGGGCACCGCAGCTGCACCGCAGCCGCACCGCAGGGGCACCGCAGGGACACCGCAGCTGCACCGCAGGGACACCGCAAACGCACCGCAGCCGCACCGCAGGGACACCGCAACCGCACCGCCGCCGCACCGCCGCCGCACCGCAGCCGCACCGCAGGGACACCGCAGCCGCACCGCAGGGACACCGCAGCCGCACCGCAGGGGCACCGCAGGGAAACCGCATGGACACCGCAGCTGCACCGCAGCCGCACCGCAGGGACACCGCAGGGGCACCGCAGGGACACTGCAGGGGCACCGCAGGGACACCGCAGGGGCACTGCAACCACACCGCAACCGCAATGCAGCCGCACCGCAGGGGCAGCGCAGGGGCACCGCAGGGACACCGCAGCCACACCGCAGGGGCACCGCAGCTGCACCGCAGCCACACCGCAGGGACACCGCAACCGCACAGCCGCCGCACCGCAGCCGCACTGCAGCCGCACCGCAGGGACACCGCAACCGCACCGCAGCCGTTCCGCAGGGGCACCGCAGGGACACCGCATGGACACCGCAGCTGCACCGCAGCCGCACCGCAGGGGCACAGCAAGGACACCGCAGCTGCACCGCAGGGACACCGCAAACGCACCGCAGGGACACCGCAACCGCACCGCAGGGGCAGCGCAGGGACACCGCAGCTGCACCGCAGCCGCACCGCAGGGGCACCGCAGGGACACTGCAGGGGCACCGCAGGGGCACCGCAGCCACACCGCAACCGCAATGCAGCCGCACCGCAGGGGCAGCGCAGGGGTTCCGCAGGGGCACCGCAGGGACACCGCATGGACACCGCAGCTGCACCGCAGCCGCACCGCAGGGGCACAGCAGGGACACCGCAGCTGCACCGCAGGGACACCGCAAACGCACCGCAGGGACACCGCAGCCGCACCGCAGGGGCACCGCAGCCACACCGCAGGGACACCGCAACCGCACCGCCGCCGCAGCGCAGCCGCACCGCAGCCGCACCGCAGGGACACCGCAACCGCACCGCAGTCGCACCGCAGGGGCACCGCATGGACTCCGCAGCTGCACCGCAGGGGCACCGCAGGGACACCGCAGCCGCACCGCAGGGGCACCGCGGGACACAGCAGGGGCACCGCATCCGCACCGTAGCCGCACCGCAGGGGCACCGCAGGGACACCGCAGGGGCACCGCAGGGACACCGCTGGGGCACCGCAGCCGAACCGCAGGGGCACCGCAGGGACACCGCAACGGCACTGCAGCTGCACCGCAGCCGAACCGCAGGGACACCGCAAACGCACCGCAGCCGCACCGCAGCCGCACCGCAGGGACACCGCAGCCGCACCGCAGGGGCACCGCAGGGGCACCGCAGCTGCACCGCAGCCGCACCGCAGGGGCACCGCAGGGACACCGCAGCTGCACAGCAGGGACACCGCAAACGCACCGCAGCCGCACTGCAGGGACACCGCAACCGCACCGCCGCCGCACCGCCGCCGCACCGCAGCCGCACCGCAGGGACACCGCAACCGCACCGCAGCCGCACCGCAGGGGCACCGCAGCTGCACCGCAGCCGCACCGCAGGGGCACCGCAGCCGCATCGCAGGGGCACCGCAGGGACACTGCAGGGGCGCCGCAGGGACACCGCAGGGGCACCGCAGCCACACCGCAACCGCACCGCAGCCGCACCGCAGGGGCACCGCAGGGACACCGCAGCCACACCGCAGGGGCACCGCAGCTGCACCGCAGCCACACCGCAGGGACACCGCAACCGCACAGCCGCCGCACCGCAGATGCACCGCAGCCGCACCGCAGGGACACCGCAACCGCACCGCAGCCGTACCGCAGGGGCACCGCAGGGACACCGCATGGACACCGCAGCTGCACCGCAGCCGCACCGCAGGGGCACCGCAGGGACACCGCAGGGACAATGCAAACGCACCGCAGCCGTACCGCAGGGGCACCGCAGCTGCACCGCAGGGGCACCGCGTCTGCACCGCAGCCACACCGCAGGGACAGCGCAACTGCACCGCCGCCGCACCGCAGCCGCACCGCAGCCGCACAGCAGCCGCACCGCAGGGACACCGCAACCGCACCGCAGCCGCACCGCAGGGTCACCGCAGGGACACCGCATGGACACCGCAGCTGCACCGCAGGGGTACTGCATGGACACCGCAGCTGCACCGCAGCCGCACCGCAGGGGCACCGCAGGGACACCGCAGGGGCACCGCAGCCGCATCGCAGGGGCACCGCAGGGACACTGCAGGGGGACCGCAGGGGCACCGCAGGGACACCGCAAACGCACCGCAGCCGTACCGCAGGGGCACCGCAGCCGCACCGCAGCCGCACCGCAGGGACACCGCAACCGCACCGCAGCCGCACCGTAGGGGCACCGCAGGGGCACCGCAGGGGCACCGCAGGGACACCGCAGCCACACCGCAGGGGCACCGCAGCTGCACCGCAGCCACACCGCAGGGACACCGCAACCGCACAGCCGCCGCACCGCAGCCGCACCGCAGCCGCACCGCAGGGACACCGCAACCGCACCGCAGCCGTACCGCAGGGGCACCGCAGGGACACCGCATGGACACCGCAACGGCACCGCAGCCGCACCGCAGCCGCACCGCAGGGGCACCGCAGGGGCACCGCAGGGGCACCGCAGGGACACCGCAGCCACACCGCAAGGGCACCGCAGCTGCACCGCGGCCACACCGCAGGGACACCGCAACCGCACCGCAGCCGCACCGCAGCCGCACCGCAGCCGCACCGCAGCCGCACCGCAGTTACACGGCAACCGCACCGCAGGGGCACCGCAGGGACACCGCAGGGGCACCGCAGGGGCACCGCAGGGGCACCGCAGATGCACCGCAGCCGCACCGCAGGGGCACCGCAGGGACACCACAGGGGCACCGCAGGGACACCGCAGGGGCACCGCAGCCACACCGCAACCGCAATGCAGCCGCACCGCAGGGGCACCGCAGGGGCATCGCAGGGACACCGCAGCCACACCGCAGGGGCACCGCAGCTGCACCGCAGCCACACCGCAGGGACACCGCAACCGCACAGCCGCCGCACCGCAGCCGCACCGCAGGGACACCGCAACCGCACCGCAGCCGTTCCGCAGGGGCACCGCAGGGACACCGCATGGACACCGCAGCTGCACCGCAGCCGCACCGCACGGACACCTGCGGTGTGGCTGCGGTGTCCCTGCGGTGCCCCTGCGCTGCCCCTGCGGTGCGGCTGCATTGCGGTTGCGGTGTGGCTGCGGTGCCCCTACGGTGTCCCTGCGGTGCCCCTGCAGTGTCCCTGCGGTGCCCCTGCGGTGCGGCTGCGGTGCAGCTGCGGTGTCCATGCGGTGTCCCTGCGGTGCCCCTGCGGTGCGGTTGCGGTGTCCCTGCGGTGCGGCTGCGGTGCGGCGGCGGTGCGGCGGCGGTGCGGTTGCGGTGTCCCTGCAGTGCGGCTGCGGTGCGTTTGCGGTGTCCCTGCGGTGCAGCTGCGGTGTCCCTGCTGTGCCCCTGCGGTGCGGCTGCGGTGCAGCTGCGGTGTCCATGCGGTGTCCCTGCGGTGCCCCTGCGGAACGGCTGCGGTGCGGTTGCGGTGTCCCTGCGGTGCGGCTGCGGTGCGGCGGCTGTGCGGTTGCGGTGTCCCTGCGGTGTGGCTGCGGTGCAGCTGCGGTGCCCCTGCGGTGTGGCTGCGGTGTCCCTGCGATGCCCCTGCGGTGCCCCTGCGGTGCGGCTGCATTGCGGTTGCGGTGTGGCTGCGGTGCCCCTGCGGTGTCTGTGCGGTGCCCCTGCGGTGCGGCTGCGGTGCATCTGCGGTGCCCCTGCGGTGCCCCTGCGGTGCCCCTGCGGTGTCCCTGCGGTGCCCCTGCGGTGCGGTTGCCGTGTAACTGCGGTGCGGCTGCGGTGCGGCTGCGGTGCGGCTGCGGTGCGGCTGCGGTGCGGTTGCGGTGTCCCTGCGGTGTGGCCGCGGTGCAGCTGCGGTGCCCTTGCGGTGTGGCTGCGGTGTCCCTGCGGTGCCCCTGCGGTGCCCCTGCGGTGCCCCTGCGGTGCGGCTGCGGTGCGGCTGCGGTGCCGTTGCGGTGTCCATGCGGTGTCCCTGCGGTGCCCCTGCGGTACGGCTGCGGTGCGGTTGCGGTGTCCCTGCGGTGCGGCTGCGGTGCGGCTGCGGTGCGGCGGCTGTGCGGTTGCGGTGTCCCTGCGGTGTGGCTGCGGTGCAGCTGCGGTGCCCCTGCGGTGTGGCTGCGGTGTCCCTGCGGTGCCCCTGCGGTGCCCCTGCGGTGCCCCTACGGTGCGGCTGCGGTGCGGTTGCGGTGTCCCTGCGGTGCGGCTGCGGTGCGGCTGCGGTGCCCCTGCGGTACGGCTGCGGTGCGTTTGCGGTGTCCCTGCGGTGCCCCTGCGGTGTCCCTGCGGTCCCCCTGCAGTGTCCCTGCGGTGCCCCTGCGATGCGGCTGCGGTGCCCCTGCGGTGTCCCTGCGGTGCCCCTGCGGTGCGGCTGCGGTGCAGCTGCGGTGTCCATGCAGTACCCCTGCGGTGCAGCTGCGGTGTCCATGCGGTGTCCCTGCGGTGACCCTGCGGTGCGGCTGCGGTGCGGTTGCGGTGTCCCTGCGGTGCGGCTGCTGTGCGGCTGCGGTGCGGCTGCGGTGCGGCGGCGGTGCAGTTGCGCTGTCCCTGCGGTGTGGCTGCGGTGCAGACGCGGTGCCCCTGCGGTGCAGCTGCGGTGCCCCTGCGGTACGGCTGCGGTGCGTTTGCATTGTCCCTGCGGTGCAGCTGCGGTGTCCCTGCGGTGCCCCTGCGGTGCGGCTGCGGTGCAGCTGCGGTGTCCATGCGGTGTCCCTGCGGTGCCCCTGCGGTACGGCTGCGGTGCGGTTGCGGTGTCCCTGCGGTGCGGCTGCGGTGCATCTGCGGTGCGGCGGCTGTGCGGTTGCGGTGTCCCTGCGGTGTGGCTGCGGTGCAGCTGCGGTGCCCCTGCGGTGTGGCTGCGGTGTCCCTGCGGTGCCCCTGCGGTGCCCCTGCGGTGCGGCTGCGGTGCGGTTGCGGTGTGGCTGCGGTGCCCCTGCGGTGTCCCTGCGGCGCCCCTGCAGTGTCCCTGCGGTGCCCCTGCGATGCGGCTGCGGTGCCCCTGCGGTGCGGCTGCGGTGCAGCTGCGGTGCCCCTGCGGTGCGGCTGCGGTGCGGTTGCGGTGTCCCTGCGGTGCGGCTGCGGTGCGGCGGCGGTGCGGCGGCGGTGCGGTTGCGGTGTCCCTGCAGTGCGGCTGCGGTGCGTTTGCGGTGTCCCTGCTGTGCAGCTGCGGTGTCCCTGCGGTGCCCCTGCGGTGCGGCTGCGGTGCAGCTGCGGTGCCCCTGCGGTGCCCCTGCGGTGCCCCTGCGGTGCGGCTGCGGTGTCCCTGCGGTGCGGCTGCGGTGCGGCTGCGGTGCGGCTGCGGTGCGGCTGCGGTGCGTTTGCGGTGTCCCTGCGGTTCGGCTGCGGTGCAGCTGCAGTGCCGTTGCGGTGTCCCTGCGGTGCCCCTGCGGTTCGGCTGCGGTGCCCCAGCGGTGTCCCTGCGGTGCCCCTGCGGTGTCCCTGCGGTGCCCCTGCGGTGCGGCTACGGTGCGGATGCGGTGCCCCTGCTGTGTCCCGCGGTGCCCCTGCGGTGCGGCTGCGGTGTCCCTGCGGTGCCCCTGCGGTGCAGCTGCGGAGTCCATGCGGTGCCCCTGCGGTGCGACTGCGGTGCGGTTGCGGTGTCCCTGCGGTGCGGCTGCGGTGCGGCTGCGGTGCGGCTGCGCTGCGGCGGCGGTGCGGTTGCGGTGTCCCTGCGGTGTGGCTGCGGTGCCCCTGCGGTGCGGCTGCGGTGTCCCTGCGGTGCGTTTGCGGTGTCCCTGCGGTGCAGCTGCGGTGTCCCTGCTGTGCCCCTGCGGTGCGGCTGCGGTGCAGCTGCGGTGTCCATGCGGTGTCCCTGCGGTGCCCCTGCGGAACCCCTGCGCTGCCCCTGCGGTGCGGCTGCATTGCGGTTGCGGTGTGGCTGCGGTGCCCCTGCGGTGTCCCTGCGGTGCCCCTGCAGTGTCCCTGCAGTGTCCCTGCGGCTGCGGTGCAGCTGCGGTGTCCCTGCGCTGCCCCTGCGGTGCGGTTGCGGTGTCCCTGCGGTGCGTTTGCGGTGTCCCTGCGGTGCAGCTGCGGTGTCCTTGCTGTGCCCCTGCGGTGCGGCTGCGGTGCAGCTGCGGTGTCCATGCGGTGTCCCTGCGGTGCCCCTGCGGAACGGCTGCGGTGCGGTTGCGGTGTCCCTGCGGTGCGGCTGCAGTGCGGCTGCAGTGCGGCTGCGGTGGTTGCGGTGTCCCTGCGGTGTGGCTGCGGTGCAGCTGCGGTGCCCCTGCGGTGTGGCTGCGGTGTCCCTGCGGTGCCCCTGCGCTGCCCCTGCGGTGCGGCTGCATTGCGGTTGCGGTGTGGTTGCAGTGCCCCTGCGGTGTCCCTGCGGTGCCCCTGCAGTGTCCCTGCGGTGCCCCTGCGGTGTCCCTGCGGTGCGGCTGCGGTGCAGCTGCGGTGTCCATGCGGTTTCCCTGCGGTGCCCCTGCGGTGCGGCTGCGGTGTCCCTGCGGTGCGGCTGCGGTGTCCCTGCGGTGCGGCTGCGGTGCGGCGGCGGTGCGGCGGCGGTGCGGTTGCGGTGTCCCTGCGGTGCGGCTGCGGTGCGTTTGCGGTGTCCCTGCGGTGCAGCTGCGGTGTCCCTGCGGTGCCCCTGCGGTGCGGCTGCGGTGCAGCTGCGGTGCCCCTGCGGTGCGGCTGCGGTGCGGCTGCGGTGTCCCTGCGGTGCGGCTGCGGTGCGTTTGCGGTGTCCCTGCGGTTCGGCTGCGGTGCAGCTGCAGTGCCGTTGCGGTGTCCCTGCGGTGCCCCTGCAGTGTCCCTGCGGTGCGGCTGCGGTGTGGCTGCGGTGTCCCTGCGGTGCGGCACCGTTGCGGTGCGGCTGCGGTGCCCCTGCGGTGCGGCTGCGGTGCGGTTGCGCTGCAGTTGCGGTGTCCGTGCGGTGTGGTTGCGGTGTCCCTGCGGTGTGGCTGTGGTGTCCCTGCGGTGCGGCTACGGTGCGGCTGCGGTGCGGCTGCGGTGCAGCCGCGGTATCCCTGCGGTGCCGTTGCGGTGCGGCTGCGGTGCGGATGCGGTGCCCTTGCGGTGCGGCTGCGGTGCGGTTGCGCTGCAGTTGCGGTGTCCGTGCGGTGTGGCTGCGGTGTCCCTGCGGTGCGGCTGCGGTGCGGCTGCGGTGCGGCTGCGGTGCCCCTGCGGTGCGGCTGCGGTGCGGTTGCGCTGCAGTTGCGGTGTCCGTGCGGTGTGGCTGCGGTGTCCCTGCGGTGCGGCTGCGGTGTCCCTGCGGTGTGGCTGTGGTGTCCCTGCGGTGCGGCTACGGTGCGGCTGCGGTGCGGCTGCGGTGCAGCCGCGGTGTCAATGCGGTGCCGTTGCGGTGCGGCTGCGGTGCGGATGCGGTGCCCCTGCGGTGCGGTTGCGCTGCAGTTGCGGTGTCCGTGCGGTGTGGCTGCGGTGTCCCTGCGGTGCGGCTGCGGTGCGGCTGCGGTGCGGTTGCGGTGTTCCTGCGGTGTGGCCGCGGTGCAGCTGCGGTGCCCCTGCGGTGTGGCTGCGGTGTCCCTGCGGTGCCCCTGCGGTGCGGCTGCGGTGCGGTTGCGGTGTCCCTGCGGTGCGGCTGCGGTGCGTTTGCGGTGTCCCTGCGGTGCCCCTGCGGTGCCCCTGCGGTGCCCCTGCGGTGCGGCTGCGGTGCAGCTGCGGTGCCCCTGCGGTGCGGCTGCGGTGCGGTTGCGGTGTCCCTGCGGTGCGGCTGCGGTGCGGCGGCGGTGCGGCGGCGGTGCGGCGGCGGTGCGGTTGCGGTGTCCCTGCAGTGCGGCTGCGGTGCGTTTGCGGTGTCCCTGCTGTGCAGCTGCGGTGTCCCTGCGGTGCCCCTGCGGTGCGGCTGCGGTGCAGCTGCGGTGCCCCTGCGGTGCCCCTGCGGTGCGGCTGCATTGCGGTTGCGGTGTGGTTGCAGTGCCCCTGCGGTGTCCCTGCGGTGCCCCTGCAGTGTCCCTGCGGTGCCCCTGCGGTGTCCCTGCGGTGCGGCTGCGGTGCAGCTGCGGTGCGGCTGCGGTGCAGCTGCGGTGTCCATGCGGTTTCCCTGCGGTGCCCCTGCGGTGCGGTTGCGGTGTCCCTGCGGTGCAGCTGCGGTGTGGCTGCGGTGCGGCTGCGGTGCGGCTGCGGTGCGGCTGCGGTGTCCCTGCGGTGTGGCTGCGGTGTCCCTGCGGTGTGGCTGCGGTGTCCCTGCGGTGCCGCTGCGGTGCGGCTGCGGTGCGGATGCGGTGCGGCTGCGGTGCGGTTGCGCTGCAGTTGCGGTGTCCGTGCGGTGTGGCTGCGGTGTCCCTGCGGTGCGGCTGCGGTGCGGCTGCGGTGCGGCTGCGGTGCGGCTGCGGTGCGGCTGCGGTGCGGCTGCGGTGTCCCTGCGGTGTGGCTGCGGTGTCCCTGCGGTGTGGCTGCGGTGCCGCTGCGGTGCGGCTGCGGTGCGGATGCGGTGCCCCTGCGGTGCCCCTGCGGTGTGGCTGCGGTGTCCCTGCGGTGCTCCGCATGAGCATTACTTTGTCGAGTACAGGCCATAGCTTCCTTGTGGTGATACAAGTATCTAGAGAGGTCCATATGTCCGGTTTCGAGTTTAAGTTGTGCAAGACGGGATGTACACTAAGGGTCGGAATGATCTGAGTTTAGTGTCGAGCCTCCCCTTGTCAGTTTGTCGGCTTTGTTGTTTCCTGGTATGACCTCATGTCCAGGGACCCAGTAGAGTTTAACCTTGTGCTGTGTTCCAAGCACCTTGAGCTCTTCTCTTTCTGTAGCAGATGCTTGATGTATGATGATGATGTATATTGTTGAGAGGTGCAAGTGCACTGCGACCTATAAAAGATCTATTGTGCCCCCCTTACTAAAGTTCTAGCCGATGACATACTCGGTCTAGAGCACTTCAGTCCAGCTGCTACAGCAAACCGGAGTATCTTCAGTGGATCCAGCGAAGGTAAATCCGTTTCTGATAGGAGGTAGGCACCAAGGTGATTCCTTAGCAGATGCTTGCTTTTTTTGCTTCCTGGCTGTGGATGAAAAGGGTGATATCCTCCTCTGGTATTGCCTCCATCGCAGTCTGCTATTGTCGCTGCTAGGACCTCTGCTGTAGTTTGGAAGCCAAACTGACATGGAAATTCCTAGCGGTTTAGAGAAATGCCTGCGCCAACGGTGGATGCTCTATCGCTTTTCCATTCTTCCCTGCTCGGGTAGGTGCTTAGAAATGGTCGCGTGAAGTTGCCTGGATATCTCTGCAGCTATCTGTCTGGCTTGATCTTTGGCCACTAACAGCTACCGATGCTTAAACAAAGATGTCTAGCGGAAGCAGGTTGAGAATGGCCTTGAGTCCTGCGTTTGGTGTTGTTCTCATTGCTCTGATGGTACCAATGCACGCTAGTCTTTGTAATTTTGTGATGGTTGGTAGCTTACCACCATGCAATGCTACCATCAGTCAGTATAGGCCTTGCTATAGCCGTCTACATCTATGGGATGGTTTTGGGATTCAATCCCATTCTTCTCACAGAACTGCTCAAGCATCTGCGATGTGAAGGCGGTTCCTCGGTCAGTGACGATCCTTCGGGTCAATCCAAAATAGCTGGCCACTTCGTTCGGCACACTAAGAACCCCTTTACTGTTGGTGGTTTTTACGACTCATAGTGTGGTGTACTTGGTGAAGTTGTCGACCAGGGCCAGAACGTATCTGGTTCCGCCTTTCCCCTTTGTAAATGGTCCAAGGTGATCCAAGTGATCTTCTTCTTCTTCCTTTTATGAGCGAGGCTATGATCCGCAAACAAGGGATCACAACCCTCCCACTTCACCGCATTTCTACTGATCCGCCGGTGGGGTTCGCCAAGGTGATCCAAGCTACCGTGTCGAAGGGGAGAGGAACGCGTTATATGCTGTGGAGTTTGCACTCAGACTTGCCCCCTCTCCTCTTTCCGTAAGCGCACTCAACCCACGACTTGATGTGGCTCCTTCATCTTTGGGAACCAAAACGTCTGCCTTATCCTCTCCAGTGTCTTCTCGTCACCAAGGTGTCCCGCGTTGTCGTGGCATATTTTCAAAATTCGCCTTAAGGACCACTCTCGGCATTGCCCACATTTCGGAACAGGCGATGCGCTATAACAAGATAGTCCTTCTGTAGCTGCGTTCTTTTCCAAAGTCATCTCAGTTGCCTTCAGCGTGGAAATTACGTCGTATAGCATCCGGTTACGCCACTGCATGGTACCCACCCAATCCTCTGCGGAGATATTGACATTCAGGATCAGCGCAGATACCTCCTCCACTGCTCGCCTTCCATAGGTTGTCGGCTTAAGGCGTCAACATGGCTGATGAACTGTTTCGTAGTCGAACTCTTGGAGTTTGAGTCACCATCGACCCATCCAGGGAATCAATTGCTGGTCGCAACTATGGCCTCAAAGTCCGTGTATCATATCATACCCTATTCTATACTCACCACATGTATTCTAATTTACCATATTATCTATTCGCCTTGGTTATTTACTTCTTTACATGTACATAAGCATCTAACCTATTGTTCTTAAAGAGCTTCAAGCTCGCCAATATAATGAAATAAAGGGAGTTGAATTATAACAAGCGACGAGTAAGGTCGTCTTGCGTGATCATTGTCACAGTTGGGTCTTTTCTTTCCCTTCGCGACTACATGTTTTAATCCACATTTTCTGGTCTTTCGAGCCGGATAGAACAATGTACTAACCTTCCATTCGGGAAATTCTAAAACAATTTAATTGGACTTATTAAATAACGTGGATTTTTCACAAACTTTGGTGTAAAGTCCATTTCGTGCAATATACATTAATGCATGTACACCCGTACATACAATATATTATTGGATTTCTATGAGCGAAATCACGCAATACCTATATACTGAACTTAAGCTTGTGTTAGTGGACAGTGCTTTCACTAGAGTCTTCTTATATTAGCGGTTTACTTTGCGGTGCTATCATACCCTCGCATCGTCTGCAGTCTAATTACGGGTTACAAAAATCAGCTAATTTTGCCATGGAAGAGTTATGGAAAAAACAAAACAGCGCAATGAGTTTAATTAATAATTTTCGGGTTAACTTCAATAAAGTCGGCAAAGCAACTCGTACAACAGGGTATATCAAAACGCGAATTGATCCCCTTAAAGGATACTGGCTTAAATTCCAACAAATACACGATGACTTGCTAATAAAAGGTGACCAGAATGAAGATTATTTCGTAAAAGATAAGTATACAGAAATAGAAAATGTCTTTTGTGAAACTTTGGGATACTTAACAGATCAGCTTGATGAGAAGGTGGTAGCATAGACTTCACCGAGCAACGACTCTACAAAACCTCAGCAAGTCATGTCCTTTCAGCTACCAAAAATCAACCTTCCTGTGTTTTCGGGGGATTATTTGTCGTCGATGTCATTTCGTGACTTGTTCACGAGCATTGTTCATACGGCACCAATTTCAAAGGTGGACAAGTTGTCCCATCTAAAGGGGCATCTCACGGATGAGGCGGCACTTCTATTAAAGAACATTGCCCTTGAAGAAGCCAACTATGACGTCGCGTGGATATTGTTGAAGAGTCGCTACGAGAACGAGCGAATCATCGTCATGACTTACTTAAGAAAGTTCACCACGCTCCCAGTATCGAAAGGAGAAACCATCGGCGAAGTCAGACGTTTATTAGATACAACACAAGACATGCTCGACGCTTTAAAGAATCTAAGGATGCCAGTTGATCAGTGGGACGATTGGAACATTTTCTATCTTAATTCCAAACTCGATCCTACAAACCGCAAGGATTACTTTACTTACTTACTTAGATCCTTTAACATCTCGGGGGGCATAGGGCGTCAAGCACGCCTGCGCGCCATCTTGTTCGAAGTTATGTTGGTAACCGTAAGGTATTTATGTGGTCGATGCAGGACGATCCAGCGCGAAAACCTGCCTGTTCGACATCGAGAGTTGAATCTAAATGTTCTTTAATTCGTTTTAGAATTATTTTAGCTATTATTTTGGCCACGGCTGGAAGAACGCATATGTCTCTCAGGTACCGCAATCCATCAAGTTTCCGTTCTTTGGAAGCTTAATGATCATCCCCCTTTTCCACTCCTGTGGAAATTGTTCACTATCCTAAGCTCCCCGTATTAGCGGATGCAGCAAATCTGCCGATGTATTTGGCGCCGCTTGAAATAGGTCGGCAGGGATGCCATCAATACCCACCGCTTTGTTCTTCCTGAGGGACTTGATTGCTGTTATTATTTCGGTTTTAATGGGAGGTACGGTGCGAATTCGGAAATTTATTGCTTCGAACTGCTCATTCGAATTCAAGATCATACCGCCATCGTCTAAGTGATTTAGCACTGTAGCAAAATGTTCTGTCCATCTAGTGAGCTGATCCGCATCCGAAATCAGAAGGTTACCGTCTAGACTCTTCACTGGATGTTGTTTGGAGTTTCGACCACCAATGAGCTCCTTAGTGATGCTATTAACAGTCCTACTGTCGCACCTACTCGCTGCTTCTTCAGCCCTTGAGGCTAGTAAGTTGACATATTGACATTTGACACGTCTCACACTACGTTGCACTTCTTTCTTCTTCGCACGGTATTGGGTCTCAAGCTCGTTTCTCTCTACTGCTGAGGCCGTTGCAATCCGAGCCTTGATTGCTGTACGCTCATCGATCCGTCTCCAGGTGTCTGTAGAAAGCCATGTGTGGTGGTGTTTCTGCTTTTTACCGACATACGTGCGTGCCCCAGTCACAAAAGCATTTTTCACAGCACTCCAGTGGTCATCCATGTTCTCTTCCAGTATGCTGCTGATTGCTTCTGCTTCTAAGGCAACATGGTCCCTGAACTGTTGGCGCACTTGGGGAACATTGAGCCTGTCGATATTAAACCTGGTGATGTTAAGTAGGTTTGAGCGGTTGCTGTTGACGGATGCAGAACGAAGGCGTAAATGAGCTACCAATAGATGGTGATCTCGTTCTAGTCCGACGTCAGTTCCAGGTCTGTTTCGGATTTCTTGGCCATCGAAAACTCCTTTCTAAAATTCAAAACATTCTACCGGAAAAGTGTTCTAAGCTGGAAACAGAAGAAATACGTAGCACTATCAACGTAATTTCAAAAGAATGGCCAAATGACATCAAAAGATGTACTGATGATATTCGAGGCGAAATGACGATGTGGCGCAGGTAAAAAATTCTTTCTTTCATTTTCTTGATATCTGTTTGGATGTTAAATTAACTATGGTTGCAGACATTGCTTAAATATTTCGATTGATAAACGGCCAACAAATTTTATAGACGCTCTCAATTGTTGCGATTCAACGTTGCACCAAACAATACATCGCTTGATGCAGATCGGTGCAGCACTTCCCGTATCTGTGGCATCAAGTAAACGGTCTTTTTCTTGTCTTCGCAGATTGAAAACTTATCTGCGTAGCAAGACTAGAGAGGAGCGGTTAAATGGCTTGATGTTGCTTAACATATATAGAGATATTGACATGAAATACGAAGAGGTTATAGATATGATGGCTAAAGTACCAAGACGTATGGATATAATTTTGTAAAATATTCCAACTATAAATTATATTATATTATTATATACATATATTATATATATTATATTAATTCTATTATATTGTCTATTAATAAAATAAGGCATTATTTATGAAAAAATAATACTTGTTTTTCAAAACCCCCCCCGAAATTTTTCTCTGCGTTCGCGCCTGTTCGAGCGCAATTTCGTCCACCAATAAACATTTTTTTTTTTTTTTTATAATTTACTCGCTCTAAAGGGGTTATGACTACCCTTTTTATGCATTATACATAGCGTGAGCGTTAAGGAAGAGGGGTTAGGAGGAAACGAGGCACCGATGCACATTGGTCTTAAATATCTGTAGGTTATAATGGAGAGGAAAAGCAGACTCGGGGAGAACATTCCACAGACGTGTTGTGCGGCTCATAAAAGAATTTCTATATTTCACGGTACGTCCGAAGATAGGCTTAAGGGTAAACTGATGAGCATTCGAGGCATGGCGAGTATTGCGGTTAAAACGAAGAAGGGGAGGAATGCTATTGGCTATTTCAACTGAGCATTTTCTGTGGAAATATCGATAAAACAGGGATAGGCAGGAGACATTACGACGGTGTTCGAGCGAAGCAAAATTGCTTGTAATATTTGTGTCTCCGATGAGTCTTATCGCGCGTTTTTGAATCCTATCTAGCAAGTGCAATATGGTTTTTGGCGCACCAGACCAGATGTGAGTGTTATACTCTAACTTAGGGCGAATGTACGCCTTATCAATTGTAGCCAAATCAGAAGGGGTGAAATATTTCTTACACCGCTTCAGGAAACCTAAACATTTCGCTGCATTCTTGGCGATTTCGAATACATGGTCGTTCCAACAGAGTTTGTTGTTGACACACATACCGAGCATGGAAAGTTTTTCGGTTTCTACAATGCAAGTGCCATTCATGGATAATGGCTGATGAGTAGGGTTTCGCTTTAATGACAGAAGACAGCATTGAGTTTTGGATACATTAAATTCCACTCTATTGATTGAACCCCATTTGGTTATGCTGTCCAGGTCGGAATTTAATGTGTTTAACATACGATGTCGTTCCTCTTCTACGGCCGAAGAGCAGGGACGTGAGCTAGGGAACGAATATGAAAAACTGAGGGTACTGTCATCAGCGAAGGAATGGATTGGATTAGAAGTTGCAGACAAGAGGTCATTTATAAAAATGAGAAATAGAGTCGGAGACAAAACGGAGCCCTGGGGAACACCAGCATTTATATGGTGAATTGCTGACTTGAAGCCGTCCAAAACAACTTGAATTGAACGGCCCGAAAGGTAGTTTCTAATCCAAAGAAGAAGAGTATCATCGATCCCAAATGCACGCATTTTCGACAAAAAAGCTTGATGCCAAACTCTGTCAAATGCTTTTGAAATATCAAGCGCAATAATCTTACTTTCACCGGAGTGGTGCAGAGATTCGTTCCACTTATTGGTGAGATATGACATCAAATCACCAGTGGACCTGTTGCCACGAAAGCCATACTGTCGGTCATTGAGGAGCTTTCGTGATTCAAGATATTTCATTAGCTGACGGTTTATCAGCGTTTCATGACCTTGGAGAGAAGGGACGTTAGTGCAATGGGACATCGTCGGGATAACGGAATACAATAAGTGGCAAAGCCTCCTTAAAGGAATAATAACATCCAAGTATAAAGTTACGTCTTTGAGGAATAATGCGTTGAGGGAAGTCAACGTCGATGACTACAATGACTTCCGAGCTGTGTCCCAAAAGCTAAATACCGAAAAAATTCAGTGGTATACTTTCGAAATTAAGTCAGAAAGGCCACATCGTGTCGTTGCAAGGAGACTCCACCCCTCATGCACCAAAGAAGAGGTTATGACTGACCTTCAAGCCAAAGGCTTTAAAATTCTTGATGCCGTTAATATCATCAAGAAGGAGAAGCAACAAACGGAAATAGATAAAGACGTCTTGGTAAGGCGTGGACTTCCGCTTTTTATGCTTACCTTCGATAAATCGGATAATATCGACGATATCTCCGGAATTAGAGCCATACTAAATATCGTGGTCAAAATCGAGCCCATGCGTAGAAATTTAAGGATGATTCCGCAGTGCAAACGATGCCAAGGATTTAACCATACGCAAATGTACTGCAAAAAAGAACCGCGATGTGTGAAATGCGCCGGAAATCACCTCTCCCAAGTCTGTGGAGTAAATAAATAAACATCTGCAACATGTGCTAACTGTAAAGGAAAGCACCCGGCAAATTTTAGAGGCTGTGAAGTAGCTAAGGAGTTGCAAAAACGGAGAGATATGCTCCTTAAGCCCCTTGCAAAATCTAAACTGTAAACTAAGCCAAAGCGTAAGAATGCACAGGAGAAAGTAGGCAAACTAAAACTACCAGGTTCAGAGCGCAAAAAGGTGAGGGAAAGAGTGACAACAGAAAAGTCCTCGACCTCTGTTCTTAAAAGAAACGGTACTGAAAAGTTAACGTCGAAAAAACCACCGTGTAATGACCCTCGGACAGCAGGAGTGCAGACCTACGCTCAGGCCGCGGCATCCGAAAAACCAAAAAACCTTAAAATTTCGACGGACTTTCTCTCTCATGTTTTGTCGGTTATTCTCGAGAAATTTGAAGTACAAGGCAAAATAAATAAAATTATTCTCGATAGGCTGGTTAAGCTTGAAAATAATTCTCAGAAAACGCGTACTTCAACTAGAATATGAATGACAAACGAATGTTAAAAATATGTACTTGGAATGCAAACGGACTTTTGCGAAAACTCGGCGAATTGGAAATATTCATGCGTGAAAAGATATTGATATTTGCTTGATTTCTGAAACCCACGTAAAAAAGGAATCGCATTTCAAAATAAAAAGCTATAATGATTACCACGTTTGTCACCCTTCGGGAAAAGCGAGAGGCGGATCATCGTTATTTATTAAAGACTGCATCGAACAATCCGAAGACCTAAAGATAGAACTTGAAGCTTTGTAACTGTGCACGATTCGAGTTAAAAATAGTCAGCGTAATCTTAAAATTTCATCTATCTACTGTCCACCGCGTTCTGCGCTTGAAAAATCTGATTTTACTAACTTGTTTGAATCGCTGAAACCTAATTTTGTCATCGGCGGCGACTTTAATGCGAAACATACGTTCTGGGGCTCAAGATACAGCTCGAAAAAAGGTAGAATGCTCTATGGGGCAGGTATGGAGTACAGTTGTGATTTCCATTCGACGGGTAAACCAACATACTGGCCAACTGATACTTCGAAAATACCTGACCTGATAAATTCTTTCGTTGTGAAAGGAATATCTACCAACCACATAAAAGTCGAAGACAGCTTTGATCTGTCGTCTGATCATTCCCCGGTTATTTTAACAATCAGCGAAAACTAGTCTATAACCTAGAGCCAGCGAGATTAACTGGTCGAACAACTAACTGGGAAGGCTTTAGGAACGAAATTGAAGATAATGTTAAACTAAGCGTTCCACTTACGACACCCTATGAACTTGAGGTTGAAGTTGATCGCTTCGTTGAGATCGTACAGCTAGCCTCTTGGAATAATACGCCCAATCCAAGGAAAACGCCGGACAGATACGGTTTGCGATATCCTCGGGAAATAAAAGAATTGGTCAAGGAAAAAAGAAAAGCGCGTAAAAAATGGCAACAGAGTCGTGCTCCGCAACATAAAGCACACTTGAATCGTCTGTGCAATTTGTTGAAGAAGACTATTAACGATTTTAAGAATCGTGCAATAGCCTCTTACCTTGAAAGTTTAACAGCAAAAAAAGATTCCAATTATTCACTTTGTAAAGCTGTAAAAGGCACCTAAAGGTCAAAAGTCTCCGCGCCGCCAATCAAATTAAATCAAAATGAATGGGCGAGGGAAGATAAAGAAAAAGCGGACGTCTTTGTGGCCCACCTGGAAGAAACATTTAAACCGTACGATGGTCAAGTGGTTTACGACAACCGCAATAGGCTGGATTTACCATCTGACGATTTGACGCTCACAAGTGCAACGCTAAGGGAACCTAAAACCTAAGAAATCTTCTGGTTATGATTTGATTACCGGAGAAATTCTCAAAGTTTTACCTAGAAAAGCATTAATTAAGCTTCTCCATATTGTAAATGCTACATTAAGATTAAAACACGTGCCGAGCCAATGGAAAGTTGCGGAAGTCATAATGGTTTTAAAACCAGGAAAACCGCCAAATGAGGTAAAATCGTATAGGCCAATTTCGCTTCTTCCAATCACATCGACAATTTTCGAGAGGATTTTATTGAGGCGCCTCCAACCGGTTATAGAAGAAAATAATCTTATCCCCGACCACCAGTTTTGTTTCAGAAGCAAGCATTCAACGATTGACCAGGTGCATAGAATTACTGACGTAATCGAGAAAGCATTTGAAGAGAAAAATATTTGCTCAAGCGTATTTCTTGACGTCTCGCAAGCCTTTGATAAGGTGTGGCATGATGGCTTGAAATTCAAACTACGACAAGTTCTCCCTGTATGCTTATTCGATATTCCAGAATCATATCTCAGGAATAGAATCTTTCGTGTTAGACATGGAGTCGAATACTCCGAGCTTAAAGAAATTTCGGCCAGCGTACCGCAAGGAAGCGTTCTTGGGCCGCTTCTCTATTTGCTATATACTCGTGATATACCGAAAGAAGATGGCACTATCCTTGCTACATTTGCCGATGACACCGCTATCCTAGCAGTAGGTAGAACAATCGAACAAAACGACTGCAAAACGCACTGAATAATATAAATGAATGAACGAGGGACTGGCGGATCACCCTCAACGAATCTAAATCTGTTCACGTGAATTTCACTTACAAAAAAACTAATGACTTGCCAACTTTCCTAAACTCGGCCCGAATACCATTTGCAAACGAGGCCAAATACCTGGGAATGACCCTCGACGCAAGACTGAAATGGAATTCGCACGTGAAAATGAAACGTAAAGAACTCGAAATCAAATACTGAGAACAAACTGCTTTTATACAAGCAAGTGCTAAAGCCGGTGTGGACCTACGGTATACAACTTTGGGGTTGTACCAAGAAAACAAATGCAAATATTTTACAAACTTTTCAAAATAAAGTGCTAAGAGAAATTGTCCAAGCATCGTGGTATAGTAGAAACGACGATATCCACCGGGATCTCGGAATTTCGACAATCGAAGCTGAAACTAGAAGCTTCGCGAAAAAGCATAGAAACCGACTAATCGGACACGTCAACAATACAGTCCTACAAACTTTGGATGAGAGCAATTTATTCCGCGACTACAAAAAACGAAACCTTTCGACTTGGCGAGATCTTTCAATGGAAAGTAACCTGCCAAACGTTTTTATTTCATGATAGAAAAATTGCTTGATAAGTTAATTCTTAGTTGCGATATCTAACAAATTTATATCGAAGGGTGGTGTTTTTTTAGTCAGTAAGAATCTGACACTACTATGAGCACGCGCTTGCTATTCTTATAGTGTCTATGGAAGATTTTTCACCTACCCTCAAAAAAAAAAAAAAAAATAACACTTATGTTTGCTTAAAATTAACTTCAACATCGGAGGTACTCTTTTACACTTTTACAAGTCTGTACAATTACTTGGTAATACTGATGACATTGACACTGTCAGAAGAACTCAGCCGTCAGGGGGGCTTTTGCTAGTATTGAGACAGAAGCAGCAAAGATGGGTTTAACGGTCAATGAAAGCAAAAGAAGATATAGAAAGGACAAAAATTGAGAAAGGACGCTCAACGGCACATATTTATTTCTCATGAAATATATAAAGTCAGTCTGGTCAATTGCGAAAGGTTGTATACACTACTGCGAAGATATAACATTGGCTGTAGCTTGGTCATGAGCTTTTCTGAAACATAAACAACTGAGTTTCAACCACTACACCAAATCCTTCTCTCTCTCTGTCTATCCTTTCCAATGCCCGCACTGTGTATAAACATGTTAAGGGTATTCACAACCCCTTGAGTGCGCACAAATTATAACAAAAAAAAAAAAAAAGAATCAGCGTCTTGGAGACAGAAAGCCACAATAGACAGATATAATTTTGAGGTAGTAAGGGGCTTTGTTGACTTAGGCTCTGTGATGAACTCTCCAAATGACACCAGTGGGGAGATAGCTTGAAGTGGCTGCCAGCTGAGAATCGCCAACGCACTTAAACCTAGTGAGAAAAAAAAGTAAGGAGATACGAAGAATTAATCTTGCCAATCGCGGTTTTTGAAGCCTACGAAAGCAATTGAGTAACAAAGCCCTATATCGACCTACTAATGTAACTCAGTGTAAGACAATTATCATCCCAGTCCTGCTGAATGGCGCAGATGCATGGAATTTGCCAAAATCGGATGAGGATGCCCTCGGTTACTTTGAGAGACAAGTCCAGTTTGAATAGACGGCGAGTGAAGAAGAAGAGACAATGCCGAACTACTTACATATATACGACCTATACAAACGTTTTTATTTCATGATAGAAAAATTGCTTGATATATAGTTGCGATATCTAACAAATTTATATCGAAGGGTGGTGTTTTTTTAGTCAATAAGAATCTGACACTACTATGAGCACGCGCTTGCTATTCTCATAGTGTCTATGGAAGATTTTTCACCTACCCTCGGAAAAAAAAAACGGATTGCATTACTTCGCCATATTTTGGACAACATCCCGAACGCGGACTTTGCTTTGGCGATCCTGTTGGTTATATCCAGTTCGGTTCCACCATCGGTCGAGACAATACTCCCAAGATACTGGAAATCCTCTACTCTCTCTACCGGTTGTCCAGCAATGCATAAGTGAGCCGATGAGTTTGTTTGTTTGTTTCAGCCCGACGACACCTGCCTCCCTCTCCACATCTGCTGTCATTTGGTGGAGGTCCATAATTCTGTGGGAGAGTAAGCATACATCGTCTGAGTAGTCAAGATGTTTCAGTTGAGATGTAAGAGTCCATCGAATTCCTCCGTTTCCCGTCGACAAAGCTGCATGAAGCACATCGCTAATCACCAATAGGAATAATATTGGTGAAAGGATACAGCCTTGTCTTACACCACTTTGGATTTCAAATCCTTCAGACAACCTTCCCCTGTGTAGAACGTGACATTTGGAGCCTTCATATGTAGCTTTGATAATAGCAATTAGTTTATCGGGAATGCCTCTCCTGCTTAAGGCACACCAAATAAACTCCCTGTTGACACTATCGAACGCCTTCTCAAAATCACTGAACTGCAGGTGCAGTGGCGATCCAGAGGAGGATCCAGAGCGGAAACCTGCTTGTTCGGCATCGAGTGTGTCTTCGAGATGTTGTTTGATTCGCTCAAGGATGATTTTAGCTATTATATTAGCTACAGTAGGCAGCACGCAGATACCCCTCCAGTTTCCGCACTCCATTAAATTTCCTTTCTTAGGAAGCTTGACGATCATTCCCTTTTTCCACTCGTTAGGAAAGCTTTCAGCTTCCCAAGCTCTTTCTATAAGTGGAAGCAGAAGCTCAGCCGATGTTGTGGGCGCTGCTCGTAAGAGCTCTGCTGGAATACCGTCAAGTCCTACCGCCTTGTTGGTTTTGAGTGCCTTGATCGCGGTAATGATCTCATCTTTACTGGGAGTCGTGGTGCGTATTCGAGAGCTTCTCACTTCGGGCATCTCAGTCTGATTTGGGAGCATATTGCTAGCGAATACACGGTTCAAAACCGTAGCAAAATGCTCTGTCCATCTCTTGAGCTGGTCCTCATCCGAAATGAGCAAGGAGCCGTCTAGGCTTTTCACTATGTGTTGGCTGGAGCTGCGACCACCTGTCAGCTCTTTCGTGATTCTGTAGACGGTCCTGCTGTCGCACCTCCGTGCAGCTTCTTCTGCTTCTATAGCCAGCGCGTTGATGTAGTTTCGCTTGTCACGTCGTACGCTACGCTGAACTTCTCTCATCTTCATGCGATATAGGGACTCTAGCTCGTTTCCCCTGCTGCTGGAGTAGCTGCAACGCGAGCTTTCAGCTGTTTTCGTTCGTCAATCCATCTCCAGGTATCCTTGGAAAGCCACGCCCTATGTCTTCCCTGCGATCGACCGACAATTCTTTCAGCACCAGATGTAAAAACATTTTTCACAGCACACCAATGGCCTTGGATGGTTGCGGGCATTGAACTGCTGATTGCTTCCACACCTTGCAAAAAGTGCTACCTTAATTGTTGACGCACTGAGAGATCACTAAGTCTATCGATGTTGAACCTGTGCATTCTTGTGTTGCCGTGGGATCTTCGAACTGCAGCAGTGCGTAGTTGGAGAGTAGCTATCATAAGATGGTGATCACGTACTATCCCCACATCTGCCCTCGCCTGTTTCGGACGTCCAGGAGACTACAGTGAAGTCTGGGTAGCGTGAACCCCTGATGCCGTGAATTATTCGCTAGCGTGAACACCCCCTTTTTTTATATAGAGTACTCTGTAGCGTGAACAGCAAAAACACGATAACGTGAAGAAAAAAATTAGAGCATATGAGTTAAACACACACAATACAATTTTATGTTGTACCTGTAATTTTCTTTTACTGTTAATATTTTATCTCTCAGTGCAGTTGTATTTATGGTTTCGCGCAAAATGTCTACTGAAAATTCGAAGTTCCTATCTTTAAAGAAAAAGTTGATTGAGAAATTAGAAAAAGGTACAACAAATTTGTCCAGACAATATTATGATGTGGCTAAATCTACAATTTCGGTCATAAAAAAAAAGATCAGAATCTTCTGTGGTGACCACTAGCCAAATCGATTCCTTGAAAAGAAAAACCCTAAAATAGGGTGAGTATCCTCATATGGAACGAGCGCTATATGTTGCACCATTCAAATCTATCATGGAAAACAAATTTCATACAGTTGTCTAAAAACCAACTCTATAATGCTGATGAGTCGGGTTTGTTTTAGATGAAGAAACAGACTAGTATTAAGGATTTTTTTTTTTGCAAAGTAATAGAAGTGGAAAACAATTAATATAAAAATAATAAAAACAAAAGTATTGCCACTTGCATTTACTTAACAATTAAAAAATGATTGGATAACGTGAACAATTTGGTTAGCGTGAACAGCCTGTGCAATAATTAGTTCGCGCCATCCAGACACTACTGGACTTCTAAAGCGGCGGCTGATAGCAAAATTGTCAATTTGGTTGGAGGTTGCTTGCCTGTCATTGGAAACCCAGCTGACTTTGTGGCAGGTCTTGTGCTCAAACATGGTGCCACCTATCACAAGGCGGTTGGCATTGCAGAAATCCACAAACCTTTCGCCGTTGTCATTGCGGTTGCCTAGTCCATGCTTCCCGATTACATGTTTGAGCCTTTCGTTCTCATTGCCTACCTTGGCATTCAAATCCCCCATCACTATGACAATGTCTCCATTTGGTGTTGTGTTGAAGACGGCACTTAAGAGATTGTAGAAGCTCTCCTTTTCGTTCACAGACGAACTATTCGTTGGGGCGTAACACTGTATGATGGTGACGCGTCGCGCTCTAGTCCGGAATCTGGCCGTCAAAATCCTATCACCATGAGGCTGCCAGGAAATTAAGCCCTTGCGTGCTGTTGTTGTTAGCAGTAGTCCGACTCCATATTCCTGCGGACTTCCGGATGGTCTTCCAGAATAGAGTAGTACAGTGTTACGCGTTGGAGACTGGTACTCGCCCGCTTCTAACCATCTTACTTCACTTACACCCAAAATGTCCAGTTTATATCGCATGAATTCATTTTCCAATTGGAGGAATCTTGCCGAGTCGAGGAGCGTCTTTACATTCCAGAAACCTATCTTTGTCCGGGTACAATAGCCAAAAGTCGTCAACATGTGATCATTCCTTATCCGAGGCATAGTGTCGGTTTCTGTAGCGGGCAATATTCGATAACGCAGGTTGCTGGCCCACGTACCTAGCCTAGAATCAAGGCCCTAGACAATCCGGACTTACAATTTTGGCCTATACGTATAAGGGTTTATACGTATAGTTGCCCGGGGACCACCACTAAGAGGTGAAGTAAGCACTTCATCACGAACTTGATTGTTGCGCTACTGGCCCAAGCCAAGTTTTGAGCAGTCAGTAGTTTCCCGATCAATCGCAATGCAGGTCCCCAGCAAGCAATAAGGAATACAGACGACTCTGAGAGCATTTTAGCAGAAAGTCTTCTAGAAAACTAACGAGCAGGGATGTCTTAAACAGATTTTTACTTTCTTCAGGGCCATATCTATCTAGTCGTACTACTGTACTTCATAGAAAAAAAACCCACTTCCTCAGGAAAGTATTGCCCTTTTAAAAGCTCCCAAAGAAGTCGCAGCTAGTAGCAGCTCCGCTGAAGAAGCTGATGAGAGTGATTAATTTGAAATTGCAAAAAATGAATTAAATTAGCAAATAAATAAAATTACGTTCATAAATAATTGAAATTACATTTCTTTTACTTATTTTTTACTAAAAAATTATAAAGAGAATGAAGAACGTAGAATGTGTTAGTTTCACTAAAATGTCTTGGGATGTTCTTATGCAAATAGGTTGGAGAAAATAGGGATAAATGTTTCAACGATTTGTATAAACCCTTTGGTGAAGTTTTGAACAAAATCGGTCAATTTGTCTTTGAGTTAAAGCCATTTAGATACATGAAGTCAATGGAGAACGAATGAAGGTGGGGTATAGGTCCTCTATCACTGAACACATATGCGTATAGATTTTAAAAACTTCATAGAATTACATATTTTATATCATGGAATCCGTACAAAAATATATTCAAGCGCAATAGGAATAAAGTTCCGCTGGAATTGCGAAATTGCACACTGTGCGTCGCATCCAAAAACCAAGCCTATAGGCCATGGCGAGCCAACCCGATAAAACAGTGGAGAGTTAATATCGTGAGTTTGCGGAAGAAATGCAATCTAACGACTGAGACAGTAAAGGGAAACCATAATGAGACAGTTACCATCAAACTTTTCCAATGTCCCTGTGGTCAATGCTATTGAACAACGTGGCGAATCAGGAGCGGTTGCACTATACATCTCAAAAGCGTTTGATCGAATCTGGCATAGTTCTTTACTAAGCAAACTAGCTTCCTTTGGACTATCAAAACAACTCTGGGGATGGAAGGAAAATTTTCTTCAAAAGCAGATCAATTGCTTCAAGGCAGATCAGCAATTGACATATTTGTTATTAATGCTGGTGTACCTCAAGGATCTATTCTATCTCCAATATTATTTTTAGTCCATATTAATGATCTACGAGTACTAGGATCAACAAATAAGATTTTTAGCTTCACCGACGATAGCACTTAAATATCATCTTGCACAAACAACATGCCCGTAAGTCCTATACCTCATATATTCAGAGATGCGAACAAATCCCCACCATTAACGAAGATCTACGGGAAGTCTTACAATGGGGAGACCATGTATTTACCGGGTCCCATAGTAAACTCTGGAGTAACATGGCATGACAACATATCCAACAACGCAAAATCAGCTTCCATGAACTTGAGTTATCTTTTCAGAACAAGGAAATAATTTAAACCACCGCAACTTCTTCTTTTATACAAAGCACAAGTAAGACCGGTGCTTAAGTACTGTTCTTATGTTTGGAGCTCGGCCTCAGGTATGCCCCTAGCGCACACAACTTCACCTGGCAACCACAAGAACATCATTCTATCAAAATTCATTTTGTTACAGGTCAAGTAAAATTTGAAACTCACTTTCAGGCGATATACATATTTACAGAAAACTATAATCTGCAATAATTTAGACCCAGAATCAACAAACACCTGCAAGTATCTCGGGCGCTGGCTCAGTGTTATAGGTCCGCATTTGCGGAGAGAAGTTTATAAAAACAAAAAAAAAGGTCACTTAAATTGTCGAAGAGAATAGCTTCTAGGTAGAGCTTCCTCGTTTTTGTAGCTTTAACAGAAGTCATTAGAAAAGATGCCAAGATTTTCTGCGCACCTATAATGACACCTATTATTGTATTTATGTGATATCCATTCAGAGTAGACAGTTGGAATGTTTTTGATCCAGCTTAGACCATACTCGTCTCGTGACATGAGACTTGATGCCATTCCTACCTAAGGTCTGTCTGTTGACTCATTCAGCTTGAGTAATTGGTTACTTTAGCGGCAGGCATGTTAAGGTTCCTTTTCCAATAGAATCTTTACGATTTTACCATACTTGGTAAGATCACCGTGGGCGCCGTGGCGTAAGTGGTTAGTGTGTCGGACGCATGAGGTTCCAAGTTCGAATCCCAGAAAACACCAAAAAGTTTTTCCACGGTCCCACCTCTCGCGAGCGTCTGACAAACATCCGAGAGTATTGTTGTCACGAAAAAGCTTCTCAAATCGCCGTTCGGAGTCGGCATTAAACTGTAGGTCCCTTCCATTCGTGTGAAAAATATAACGCACATAACATGAGTGGTTGCGAGAAGCTAGGCCCTGGCACTTTAAAGAGCTGTTGCGCCAAATATTTGTATTTGTAAGATCATCGGCCTTGCAGTTCTCTGGAATATCACTATATCTCTAGTGGCGGAGATGGTATCTCTAGTCTGATTCTAAAAAAAATTGCATGGTTTGTAGCGGATGTCTTAACAGACATCTTCAATGGTTGCGTATTCGCAGGGGTCTTTCCTGAAGCACTCAAATGCGCTGATGTTATACCATTGTTCAAAAAAGGTTCTACCGAAGAATTTTGTAACTACAGGTCCATTTCTCTCCTCCCTGTGTTAAGCAAGATTTTCGAAAAACTAATAAAAGACAGATTAGTAAGTTTTTTTAAACTTTAACAATTATTTTAGCCCTAAACAGTTTGGCTTTCGGAAGGGTAAATCTACTGAAGATGCACTACTTTATTTTTGTGCCCAAACAATGTCCAATCTTGATGATAAAAAGTGTACAGCTGGATTGTTCATTGATATTACCAAAGTCTTTGATATGGTAAACCACAATATTTTGGTGAAAATTCTGGAAAAAGCTGGATTTCGCGGTTTTATGCTTGATTGGTTTAAGGCTTACCTTCAAAATAGATCAGAAAGAGTGAAAATAGATGAGATAAGGAGCGAAATTAAAGTTTTTAACCTGGGTGTACCCCAAGGCTCCGTCTTGGGTCCAATTTTATTTCTTATCTATATTAATTCACTCTTTGCACTTAACTTTAAAGGCTCACCAACTGCTTTTGCGGATGACATAGGTTTTTCATATGGCCAAAATAGTCCTTTGGATCTCGTTGCTGACATAAATTGGGATTTGAACTCATTAAGAAACTGGTTTGCGAATCAAAAGTTGGTAATTAGCTCCAAAACAAAAATAATGTTCGCTTCTAATACACAATTTAGAAGCGAATGTTTACTTTCATGCACCTGAGTGTCAAAAATAAAAATTGTCCAATTGTAATTGTACCCATAGATCTACTTCTCGCACTTTTTGTAGTACTCTTAATTGTAGTAAAAAACTGTTTTTTAATCGAGAAAGTAGATGAATTTAAATATCTAGGACTTATCATCGACTCCAATATGAGTTTTTTCAAATCACACTGAAGCTTTGAGGAAGTATTTCCGTTCCACTCTTAGACACTTCTTTTATCTGCGTAGAGTATGTTCTACGACGCTTTTAAAGAAAATTTACTATGGTATCTTTCACTCTATGCTGCAATATGGAATTAATTGTTGGGGAGGTACTCATCTTAACAAAATACAACATCTATTAGTTTTACAAAAACATATTTTAAGAATTTCCTGTTCGTCATTTGTATTGTTTTCGTTCTATATAAAATCTGGTAATGGAAATTTTCGGTTAATTTTAAATTACAATTTACATGGAAACTTTGCGTACATGGTATCTGTTCCTTTTGCTCGTACTACTGCATACCGTCATTTTTATTCTGTTTCGTCATTTCGTCTATTTAATAAACTTCCGCAGCCGATTAGGGCAATTTCAACACCTGGAATATTCTTAAGGACAGTCAAAAGTTGACTTTTCAACTTCAATTACGCTAGTTTAGAATCATTTACTTTGGGCATTCTGGTTTAACTCTCGTTGATATTTTCTTTCTTTTCTTTGATTTTTATTTGTGAATCTATTTCATTTTTCTCTCCATTTTGTAATTTTACTTTTTTATTAATTGCATTTTTTATTTATGAATTACCATAATTTGTTTTTATTTGGCCACCCCATCTTAATCTTAAACTTAATTGAAATTCATTAACTCATTGAAGTGGCATTCAAAACTATTTTATTACTTTTGTAAGCAAAATACAGAATGTACCAACTTTTTTATATAATTTAAATTATGTACCTTAAACTTAAAATACTATTTTGTGAATTCGATTTGAATAATACTTTGTAATACTATATGAAAAATAAATAATTATCTATCTATCTATCTATCTATCTATCTATCTACCTATCCCTGCATGCAGCACCGGTGCATGTTGAATTATTCTGCCATCTCGTAAAAAGACAAGCGATAATCTAGAGTAAGGTGACCATACGTCCAGCATTTCGTGGGACAGTCCCACATTTTAACCATTCGTCCCACGCACAAAATTGTCCCACAAAATGTCCCACCAAAATGGAAAGTGTCCCACGTTGTCCCACAAAGTGATTTATTTATTTCTAATCGATTTTGTCGAAATGTCCTATGACAATTAAACCGTTTTTTGGGAATGACACTTCAGAAATATGGTTCAAGTTTATGCATAGTCAAGCTTGTATATTCCATACAACAATAAAATTTATAGAGGGAGAAACGAAAAACGTTATTGAGGTGTCTGAAACATTAAAATAATTTAAAAATAATTTAAAAAACTACATGAGAGATTTGATGTGGAGTATTTACGGCTTATTATTAGAGATGATTTGGAAAAATTAAGTTACGAGTATTCAGACAATATAGATAAGAAATGGCTCATATCTCATGTACTTAACTTCTACTATACAAGTTTTAAATATTTAGAGCTCTGGACAGAACAATTCAAAGATATTAGCCGTTTGAATTGGATACTCCTTAATTCTGAAATGACTTGGACTGATGTTCAACAAAATTTAAAATATTTAGGTCAAAATATTATGCATCATGATATTAACGAGGATGAGCTATTTCATGAGACTACATTTATTAAGAAATATGTGTCTGCAAGTAAAATTGGAGAATGGCAATACAATTCCGTAGCGGTCGATGGGTAGATATTTTTACCTACTTCAAGGCATGCAATATACTTTACAAAAATTGGGAAAAATAGTCAAATATTCTCCTTGTCTACCGGACACTAATGCGTCAACTAAACAAATTTTGTTTGGTTTCAGATAAGATATGGACTCAAGAAAAATCACAGCTATCTGTCAACACTATTAAGGCGATTCTTATTGTTCTGGGTTCATATTTTACCTGTAATCAATTTCCTAATGATATTTCAGGCAATAATGAGCTTCTTAAAAGAAGTGCATTCATCTGAAAAGTATTTAAATTAACAAGTTTTCCTAGTAATTTTCTTCACCTCAACATTATTTTTATTGGAATTTGCTAAAACGTTAACCGTCCATTTTACTTCTTTTTTACCTGTTATTTTGTTATTGTTTTGTTAACTTGCATTACTACGTTTGTTAAATTGTTTATGAAGTGTTTTTAAAGTAAATAATAGTAAAAAAAAAATTTCTTTGTCCCACATTGTGAAAATAAAATTCAGATTCCACGAGAATCTTTTGATTTTGTCCCACTTTTCAGTCGCTGGACTCTGGTCACTTTAATCTAAAGTGACCTTTAATGTGGAGAGATCGAACCCAGATATTTTATATCAGCTGATTATATGTAAAGATGTGTTCTTGGCGCAGATTATAGTATACAGTTCAGCCAGGAGATTGGCTCTTTGATCGCCATTAACCTCCCTTGTAGTACTATGGACTATTTGCGTCTGAGCGCTCCAGTCGAGCGTTTCCTATCCCGACTGAGAAAAAAAGACAAAGACCTGCTTAGAATAAACTAAGTTCGCATTAGTGTTCGTTTTTAAGATGAAAAACGTAATACTTCCCAACTACCTTTTTAAGAATTTAAGGTATAAAAGTAAAAGTCACCCATATAACCTAAGGGGTGGTCAAAATTTTAGATTAGAACTGAATCGTCCGCCCATGTTAAAATTACTTTAATGTTTGAAGGTTTAAAACTGTTTAATTGTCTCCCGAATGATATAAAGAACATAAGCAATTTGAAGACATTTAAAGAAGAAACAGTGAATATTTTTACAATCGGACAATTGAATTATATAATATAAAACACAAAACCGAAAAACTGGAAATCATAAATTCCTAAATTTATAAACCCATAACTCGCAAATGCGCGCGTAAGTGTGTCCCCTCGCGCGGTTGGGAAGGGCAGATGCCGGGGTTCGGAAGAAAAAGAACACCTTACACGGCATGTAGAAAATTCTGTTGGCAAACACGCCATGTAATGGAATCCACTTACCCATTCTAGCTGAAAAAGAGGTCGCCCTAGACATATGTGGCACAGAGTGGTTGAGAAAGAATCTAGAACTTTGGGAATGAGTTCGTGAGAGTTGAGGCGTGTTCTAGAACTCCGAGCACGACGGCGGAAAGGGATTGATAGCCCACTATGACCCCCGGTGGGTAACGGGATTTAAGTTAATAGCTTCACAAATACTAATACAGTTTGCTGGCTTAAAATTTGAGTTCAGTAAAGACATTTTGACCGCTAGTTCTCAGGATAGCAGCAACTTTAATTTTTGGCGAACATGTTTTATAAAATTTTAATAGGTGTCTGGGATGCGTACATATTCAGACTCCCTTGCATGTGTGAAATATCTTTTCTCAAGGATTTAGAATTTTTTAACTTAATATTTTACATACAAAAATATGAAAGTAAAAAATGTTAAAAAATAAATTTTATAGCAACACGTACCTCGGGCATTTCCTATGAAGATCGATTTCTCGCAATACTTTTGGCGACCACTTTACAATAATGAACATTTTTGGTTTTATGGCATCTACGTAATTAAATGGTGTCGATGAATTGCCATCGTTTTTTTTCCCCCTTAGTCCTTAATGATAAGGATATATGGAGGGGGTTTATGACGCGGAAATAGGTGCGGGATATACCTAGTTTTTGTGAAGTGCTGGCGAGGAGTTTATTAAATTTTTCTTGCATCTCGTAGGTTTTTTTTTGCTTTTTTCTTTTTGTTAAAGGGAACCCAAATTCCAGAGCACTCAGACTCTCTGGTCCATTGTACTACCAAGCAAGAACCTTTCTTTGATGCAGTGGCTGGAAAAAATTCGAAGTAATTCGTTTTCCTTTATACTCGGGGTGGCTGATGATTGCTGTTTCCCGCTGGGGCTTGAACCTGCACACATCGGTCGATGCTGCGGTCCATAGGTGCGGTCACAGCTTTGGATGTTGAAGCTTATAAAATTAAATTTGACATCTCGTAGGTATAGCTTAGGTAAAAATTGAAAAATATGCATACCCTATACATACTTACGTACACCATTCCCATATGTATGAATGTGTGTATGTAAATTATTTTGATCGACAATGCCTTTCACACCGACATGAATTTCAGGCATAGTTACCGTCTTACTACACATGCAGCAGTTTTATTGCATTTTAGAAGTATTTTAAAAGTCCGCTGCTGAGGTCAATAATCTACTACATCCTAGAACCCTCATTCCAGACCTTAAATACATATACAAATTGCTGCGAAATTAAAGTTAGTTCACGTTATTGCTTCAAGCGCTTAAGAGTATGGCTCATTCTTTTCAGCAATGATTTTAAGACGCTACAAAGGTTCAAATGTAGTATTGAAACTGTTCCAAATTACCTCGTTATACTAACATTTCATATGATTAACATGGTCCACAATGGCACTGATTTCATGCCACCCATCTTAAACTTAATACACACTTCGTAACACCCGACTATACACCAGTGTTGTGATTGACTTATTATGAAAATGCAGGAGACTTCCTTTTGCACAGGGTAAGGTAAGGTTAGGTTAGGTTGGCTGTCTTTACGAGAGTGGAGATACATTAAGATCAGCTGAAGTCCATTATGATGCCAAAGATCTTTCCATTTGGCTACCCAGCGATTAAAACCAACCGGAGCCTTTAATATGGTAAAGCGACGTATGAGTACGGCTATTCGCCGAAGTCGGCGAGCAGTTGTCTTTTGTGACAGAGCCGGACGTGTGCATAGAAGCGAAGAATGATTTCCTCTTCTTCCTCTGCAGAAGTCGTTAGAAATGACTTTTAACCTTTCAGCATGTTTGCCTATCAGACAGTGTCCAGTGAGGACTCCGATAACATAGCTAATCTGTGATCGCTTTAGCTTAACCAAACCGGCATTGCGTTTTTGATCCAGCCTGGACCAGATCTGTTTCAAAATAACACAGGTTGAGCAATTTTCCCATCTGTGGTTTGTTTTGCTAATAGATTCTACAAGTACGGAACTAATTTATTGGTGGATAAGCTCTTTCAATTATTCAACGGAATTCTAGAATTCGGGATCATACCGCAGAACTTTAAAAAGCCTTAATTTTCCTGATCCACAAAAAATGGAAGTTTAGCCAACCCGGCAAATTATCGACGCAAGTCTTTTTTGAACGCTTCCTATAAAATTTGTACGACAGTGCTTAAAAAACGATTAACGGTGTGGATAAATCAAGAGAATCTGCTCAAGGTATACCAGGCTGGCTTTAGGCCAGGATACTCAACCGTGGAAGTGTTTGTACTTAAAAGCATTGCAGAGTCATTTCAGACGCGAAGTAAAAAGCTTTACACATTTTTTTTGTAGATTTTAGGGCAGCATTTGATTCAATAGACAGAAATTCATTGTTTTACAAACTTTACGAAAAGGGAATGTCGCTAAAGTTCGGAAGGGTTCTCCATAACTTGTATATAGATACTCGAGCAGCAGTGTGGAATGGAGAAGAATTATCGGAGTGGTTCGCGACTAAGTCAGGAGTAAAACAGGTATGCGTCCTTAGCCCAGATCTTTTTGCCCTATTCCTAGATGATTTGCTGAACAGGTTACCTGGAGGTGTGGAGTACGCGGGCACTAGTATTAAAGGTCTTCTGTTTGCGGACGATATTGTTTTGCTATCCAATTCTCCGGAATCCTTACAATTAATGATAAATCGCCTGCGTGATTACTGTAAGCTTTGGAATCTTGTCGTGAATTTAGAGAAATCCAAAGTAATGGTTTGTAAGAAAGGTGGCGGGAGGCGTAGCAAAAAGGAAAAGTGGCATTACAATGGTGCAGAATTGGAAGTTGTGAGTGCATTTAAGTACCTTGGTGTGCTCTTAACAAAAAACCTTAGTATGGATTAACACCTACAGGAGAAATTGTCAAAGGCAACTTGGAAGTGATGTTTTGCCAATCGTTTTATTGCCCATAGCAGCAAATATAAGGTATTTGAAGCCGTTGGTGAATCCATTTTGTTTTATGCTGCTCAGGTATGGGGATATAAACAGTAAAAAGCGATTGAAAAACTTCTGAGATTTTATATCAAGCGTATTTTTCATCTCCCTTCTAATGCGCCAAACTACCTGTTAATGGTTGAAACTGGTCTTTCTCCCTTGTTCATCAAAATTTTAAGACTCCAGGTCGACTATATTCTTAAAGTGATGAATATGGCGGACGCACGACTTCCAAAGAAAGCAGCTCTAAAGACCGTTGCCAGTAAAACAAGCTGGTACGCGGAATGGCTGCATCTAGCGAGCCAATGTAAGATAGAATTGGATTTGAGTATTCATAACGTGGCAAACTGGAAGCCAGTCTTATATAGATTAATCGAAAGCATGGATGATCTTTACGCAGCGAAATACAGAGAGGAAGCCGAGTCGTCAATGCATAGAGCCATTTACAGCCACTTGAACCACAACTTATCAGAGAATAATTATTTCCATGATAAAAATAGTGTACAGGAAATATCCATGATAATGAAGTTGCGAGGAGAACTTTTGAGGCTGAACTACATACCACATAGGGAGGACCTGCTGTGCTTGTGTGAATTATGCAACCTATGTGAACGAGAAGACGTCTTACACTTCATTGGAAAATGCCCAGTACTTCGTGAAGCGAGAAAGCATGTGTTTGGCAAAAAAGTATCTTTTGGATGAAAAAACTATAAATGCATTAAATAAACTAGATGTTTGCAAACTGTACAGCTTTTCTAAAACTGTTCTAGCGTATAGGGAAAGAATTATGAGCGGAAACTTTTAGAATATTATTCAGTGCGTATATGTATGTATGTTTTTCTTTCTTTTTTTCTCACATGTAAACTAAAATTTGTTTCAATTATAAAAAAATCACTGAAATAATAATTATTGAATTATAATTGTCAATCTGGCAGATGGCAAAAAGCCAAGCTAATTTGTTTTTGTAAACTTTATATGAAAATATTTCCGAACAAATAAAACTAACTAACTAACTAATAGATTCTAGCTTTAGTAGATGTTCATATTTAGCGAGGGGCATGCCATTTCGGCAGAATCCGTAGAGCCGTATCCTCTCTGACGAGCTCGCCAGCCTTGCAGTTTCCCGGAATGTCTCTGTGGCTTGGTACCCAGCATAGGTGAATGTTGAACTGCTCCGTCATCTCCGTAAGAGAGACAATCGGCAGTTTAAGGTGGCTTTTGAATTAAAGGAGCAAGATTCCAGGGACTTGATTGTTGCTGTGTGGGCGCCGTGGCGTAAGTGGTTAGTGTGTCGGATCACTACGCATAAGGTTCCAAGTTCGAATCCCAGAAAACACCAAAAAAACTTTTTTTTCCACGGTCCCACCTCTCGCGAGCGTCTGACAAACATCCGAGAGTATTGTTGTCATGAAAAAGCTTCTCAAATCGCCGTTCGGATTCGGAATTAAACTGTAGGTCCCTTCCATTCGTGTGGAAAAATATAACGCACACAACATGAGTGGTTGCGAGGAGTTAGGCCCTGGCACTTTAAAGAGCTGTTGCGCCAAATATTTGTATTTTTTTTTTGATTGTCGCTTGACTTACTTACTTACTTAGATGGCGCTACAGTCCGGGGTGGACCTGGGCCTCAACCAACAAACCTCTCCAGCCAGCACGGTTACGAGCCAGCTGCCTCCAGTTGCGCACGCCAAGTTGGTTGAGGTCCCCCTCCACTTGTTTGCGCCACCTACCGCGAGGTCGTCCTCTACTGCGCCGTCCGTCCGGGTTGGATTCGAAGACTTTCTTAGCGGGAAGGTTGGGCTCCATGCGCTCTAAATGACCCAGCCATCTTAGTCGCTGTATGTGAACTCTTCTGGCTAAGTCGATGTCGTTGTACAGGCCGTATAGTTCGGCATTGTACCTTCTCCTCCACTCACCGTCTATGAAGACGGGACCAAAGATCGCTCGAAGAACTTTTCTCTCGAAATAACCAAGGGCATCCTCATCCGGTTTTTTCAAAGCCCATGCCTCTGCGCCATACAGCAGGACTGGGATGATTATTGTCTTATAAAGAGTTACCTTAGTAGTTCGAGATAGGGCTTTGCTACTCAATTGCCGTTTTAGCCCATAGAAACAACGATTGGCAAGAGTAATTCTCCGTGTGATCTCTCCACTCATGTCATTTGCGGAGCTGACCATAGAGCCTGGGTAGACAAAATCCTTTACTACCTCAAAATTGTATCTGTCTATTGTGGCGTTCTGCCCAAGACGCCGATGTTGGGTGTCCTTTTTTGTAGACAGCATATATTTTGTTTTGCTTTCATTGACCGCTAGACCCATCTTTGCTGCCTCGATCTCAATACTCGTAAATGCCCCATTGACGGCCCGCTGTGTTCTTCCGATTATGTCAATGTCATCGGCATAAGCGAGTAGTTGTACAGACTTGAAGAAGATTGTACCTCCGGGGTTAGCTTGTGAGTTTCGTACAATTCTCTCAAGTACTATGTTAAAGAGATCGCATGATAGATCTCTTGTCTAAGACCTTTCCTGACATCGAACGGTTCGGTGATGTTGTTACCGACTTTGATGGAGCAGCGAGAGTTCTCCATTGTCATTCTGCACGAACGGACGAGCTTGGCAGGGATGCCAAGACTAGACATGGCTCTGTATAACTCGTCTCTATACACGCAATCATAGGCAACTTTGAAATCGATGAAAAGGTGGTGCGTATCGATTTTATATTCATGGGTTTTTTCCAAGATCTGCCGTAGTGTGAATATTTGGTCAATGGTGGACTTTCCAGGCCTGAAACCGCACTGATAAGGACCTATCAGGTTGTTGACGATCGGTTTTAGGCGTTCACATAGTACGGCAGACAGGATCTTATATGCGATATTTAGGAGACTTATACCTCTGTAGTTGGCGCAGTTCAGAGGGTCTCCTTTCTTCAGGATTGGGCAAACGATGCTGAGGTTCCATTCATCGGGCATACTTTCGTCCGACCAGATTTTACAGATGAGCTGGTGCATGCTCCTTACCAACTCATCTCCGCCTGCCTTGAAAAGTTCAGCGGCAAGGCCGTCGGCTCCAGCAGCTTTGTTGGATTTGAGTTTAGATATCGCTATCCTCACTTCATTATGATCGGGTTGACGGGAATTTTGACTGCCATCATCACTGTTAAATGGCTCATTCTGCCTGACAGCGGAATATTGATCATCATCGCCGTTTAACAGTCTGCAGAAGTGTTCCTTCCATATCCTCAGCACCGACTGCGATTCTACTACTAAGTTGCCATTTTCGTCCCTGCAGGGTTCTGTTCTGGCTTTGAAACCCTGGCATGTTCTTTTTACCCTTTGGTAAAATTTTCGAACATTATTCCTGCAATAAAGTCTCTCAATCTCCTCGATCGAGCGCTTCTCATGCTCTTTTTTCTTCTTTCTGAGAAGTCGATGTTCCTCTGTTCTCCTGCGCACGTAGAGCTCGTAAGCAGCTCTAGTCCTTCTATGCAGCGCCGCTTTGTACGCCTCTTGTTTTGCTGCATGTGCTTGCCGGCATTCCTCATCAAACCAGGGGTTTCGTTGTGGTGGGCGGGAGAAACCCAGTACATCAGAGGCGGCATCTCTGATGGCTTTTTGGCAACGCTGCCACTGGTCTTCCGCATTTGCTGCTGGCGGCATAGGACTAAGATTGAGATTAGAAGAAACACGATCGGCAAAGGTTCTGGCGGTCTCTTGCGATTGTAGCTTTTCGACGTCAAATTTCCTCACAGCATTTCGTTGATTTCGCTCCGTTGTGGATATCCGCATCCATACCTTGGCTACAACTAGGTAGTGATCCGAGTCCACGTTGGCTCCTCGGAAAGTCCGGACACCCAGAATACTGGAAGAGTGCCTTGCATCGATCGCAATGTGATCGATTTGGTTGACGATTTTTCGATCAAAGGAGAGCCATGTTCCTTTGTGAATATCGAGACGTGGGAACCGCGTACTAGCTACAACAAAGTTTCGCCCCGCCGCAAAGTCGATTAGCCTGAGTCCGTTGCCGGAAGTGTTGTCGTGCAGGCTGTGCTTTCCGACCACGCTACTAAAGACTTCCTCTCTTCCTAGATTTGCGTTAAAGTCGCCTAGGATAATTTTAACGTCGTGGCTAGGGCATTGCTCATACGTCTTGTCCAAGAGCTGGTAGACGTCATCCTCTGTCGCGTCGTCCTTCTCCTCGTGAGGGGCGTGAACGCATATTAGGCTAATGTTGGCAAATTTAGCCTTGATACGGATAGTCATGAGGCGCTCGTTCACATGCCGGAAACTCAAGACTTTTTGCCTAAGTCTGTCTCCAATGACAAATCCGCACCCGAATAGACGCTGTCCTTTTTGTCTGTAGCAATCGCCGTAGTAGATGTCGCAGTTTTTCATACTCCTTTTGCCCGGCCCATCCCATCGCACTTCTTGGATGGCGGTAATGTCTGCTTTGAGACACTCTAGGGCCTCCGCAAGTTGTTCGGCTGCACGTGGTTTGTAGAGGGACCTAACATTCCATGTGCAGACACGAAGATCGTTGTCCTTTTTACGTTTGCATGGGTCGTCAACAGTAAATTCATCCGTATCCGAGGCTGTTGGTTGCTTCGTAACCAAAGGTTTTTTTACGTGGTAGGGAAGTTAACCCGACGGCACAACCCCCAACCTGGAGGGCCAGATCCTTTTTTTTTGTACCCCTAGGACAAGAGGCCGGATACACCGATTGTCGCTTGACTGTTAGTGAAAATGTTTATACATATCACTGACAGATATTGCATGGCTTCCTTTATCGCTAAGATTTTTGTCTGAAATACGATACAGTGATCTGGGAGGCGGAAAGAGATGCTCAGACCACAAGCCACTTCACTTTCAGTTTTGGAGCCATTTGTGTGGAAGTGAACTGAACAGTACAGTGTAAAATTCCGAAAAATTCAGTTAAATGTACTATTCGGAGGTTTGAAGATCTCGCGTTGATCTTGCAGATCTTAAGAATGATGACGAGATTTAGACCATCTTTTGTAAAAGGAGAATATTTGTGTGAACTTTTCTTATGACTTCTTACTGACGTTCTAACTTATAAAACTAAAATTTTTGGTATTGACTTGTTTCATAAAATATATTAAATATAAATTAAATTAAATATATTGCGTTTACAGCTGTCCATGAGATTATAATTTTAAATATCCTAGTGTGGCGCCATGGCGCAGTGCCTAGTGTATCGGACCACTGCGCTTTTGGTTCGATGTCCGAATTCCAGAAAACACGAAACAATTTTTTTCACACTCCCACCTCTCGAGAACGTCTGACAAGTAATATTTCTTTCTTATAAACATACAAGAAAATCGTGAGTCCAAAGTATTCATAATATTCAAACAACTTAGGCGCTTGTCAAGTTATATTCCACCAAAAGGAGAGGCAGTAAAATCGAAAAATTGCTACGGTCGCAGCAAAGTGGCAGTACTGGTTACAAGTTGACTATGTTATTGTGTTATCGCTTATCACAGGTAGTTATCCGTGCAATACTAAGCTCCAAGGATTACCTTGAAATTTCCAATAAAACGCACTTTGTGTCACATCCTACCTAATTTTGGGTGTGCAATAAAACCCTAAAGAACATTTTTTTGCTTGAAGACGGGATTACTGTTAATATGAAATATCAAAACTGGGTCTTAAATTATATAGCTCCTAAGTCCTGTTTACACCTGGACTCAAGTTTTACTACCTGTTTTGCGATGACAAATATATAATAATTTAGGGTTACGTATAATCACATTCACATGCAGAGTCGAGAAATCGAGCCCAAATTGATATACATATGTATGTATGTATTAATTGCTCGGTAACCAACCTTAAAATAAAAATAAAAACACAAACAAAATACATCTGTCAGTTTGACTACTCAATCCAGGTATCTAAGGTCAGGTAGGGATGGGAAATATGTATATATCGATATATCGATAATCATCGACCCTTCATTGTACAATATCTTATACATTTTTCTGAAGTTTTAAAAAGATATTTAGTCGCAATAGTTTTACAATGACTCATGAAATCAATATACATTTACATTTCTTCTGAATGCTTAATGTCAGAATATTATGAAGTCACTTGATCGATAAATGCACGTCATATAAATATAAATGTATTTTTTACTCACCTGTTTATGGACTTACATGTTAAAAAAATTAGTTCGAAACTAACTTGTTCGATTTGAAGTTTTGAAGTACTCAGGGGTGGAATCGGCTAAGGTGATTTGTAATAAGTGATAGTCATATTTTTAGTTTTTGCTCCATAGTTGTTTTGATAATCACATTTTAGTGATCGTTTTCTTGTGACAGCTGAAGAGTTGTCACTTTCATACATTCTCTTAGGTCCAGAGACCAACAAAATGTTTACCTTGATGGAATTATTTTTGGGTTCAAGCAGTGATCACGAGGACAAGAAAGTTATAGGAGTGTGCGTCTTCTAAGGACCCAACTAAGAAATAAATCAGATATCATTGGGCTACCAAATGCAATGAAAGTGTGAATATTTTCTAATTTGCATAAAACAACCAGCACTTCGCTGATTCTTCTCATGTTGTTTAGATTCTTAAAAAATTTTCAACTTTCAGAACGAGCATTTTGTATGTTTTGGGTGTGCTTGATTTACTGGCTGGAATAAGGTCTTTGCACATTCCACCCATTCTTCAGCTGGCCTCAACTTTACACCTTCTTGAAAGTGGTGGCCACTAACGACAATTTGGCACTGAATGAGTGGCGACAATGGGACAAAGCACCATAGCTAAAATCACGGCTAAAGTCATAAAAACAATGCAGCTAATATGATGTTCCTAGCATTTAAATATCCTACCAATCCAAACCACCAAACAGTTTTTCTGCGAAAAATACAATAAATGAAATTGAAATTGAATTTCTTCACGTTTGTTTAGACAGGACAATGAACAATGACAGCATTTTGACGTTTTGAGAAGTCAATTGCTGCCAGCTCCTCGAATTTTTTTTGGTTATCGCTATGTATACGCAGAGCAATAATTTTTTCTGATTGCTTTTAATTATCACAAATCACACTATCACCTATCACTACAGACAATAAATTATAAATTATAATTTATTGTTTGTGCTATCACCTTAGCCGATTCCACCGCATGTCAAATCTCGGTTTCTTATCGATCCTGACTCTGCACATCTCCGATATCTCATTCCCACTCCTTCTTTTTTTCATAAAATATTTCTGTCAATGTATTTGGTCAAGCACAATATGTGTATGGATACTCACACCTATATATTCGTATGTACCATATCGATATTTTTGCCTTCAATATTCCGTCCCTTTTTTATTGCTTTATTGTTTCAGCAGGTTGCAGAATATGCAAATATTAGGTTTCCATTACCATCTCAGAAGGTACCTGCCCATTTCCAGAGCATATAAATATCCTCTCCAAGGAAAGTCGGACAGTCTTAGTTAAGTTTGCACAGAAGTAAAAGTGAGTGCAGAGCTTTTCGTAATTTTCTTTGTGGCCAAAAATCGAAATTAATATTTAAAAATACCAAAGAGAAAATTATAAGTTTAGTAAAAACCCCGAGTAAAGTGTTTGTGTTAAATAAGTATTTCTTTTTTTTTTTTTTTTGAATAAATTATTTTCGTGTGAATTAAGGAACCGAGTACGAAAAAAAATGGCAGCCCTTTATGTTGGTGACTTGCATGAGGATGTCGACGAGGCTGATCTATATGAAAAGTTTTCAACGGCGGGACTTGTAACGTCGGTACATGTGTGCCGCGACTTTGCTACCCGCCGTTCATTGGGTTACGCATACATTAATTTTGTAAGACTAGCTCATGCTGAATACGCTATCGAAACGCTTAGTTTCGATATGCTAAAAAATCGCCCAATGCGTGTTATGTGGTCGAAGCGTGATTCATCCTATCGTCGCCACGGCGCCGGGCGTAGGAGGCATTTTCATTAAGAATTTTGGGAAAAATGTAGATATTTAGAACATTTACAATACATTTTCGGGTTTTGGAAAAAATCTTAGTTGTAAGATCCCTCTCGACGAGGATGGCAAATCCGAGGGATATGGCTTCGTACAGTTTGACACAGGAGACGCTGCCAGGATGTCTATCGAAAACTTCAATGGTATGTCCACTAAAAAATTGTATTTTGGCAAATTCATTCCACACAAGGAGCGTGAGAATCTGCCAACCTGTGCACAAATCTATACGTCAAGCACTTCGGGGAAGACTTAGATGATGAACATTTTAGAAAGCTATTTGAGCCTTTCGGAAAAATTTCAAGCCACAAGGTTATGAACGAGAATGATGGTAAACCCAAAGGTTTCGGTTTTGTTGCATTTGAGACAACTGAAGACGCCCAGGCAGCGATTAAGGCTCTCAATAAGAAGACAATGTCCGATGGAAGAAAGTTGTATGTAGCGTGCGCCCAAAAGAAGGCCGTGCGTGGAAAACAGCTAGTGGAAAAACACCAGGAATACGTTAATAACGTGAGTGTATTTGTCACAAATTTGGACGATACCATCGACGATAAATGATTACGCAAGGGATTTTCTTCCTTTGGCAAAGTCATCTCAGCAAATGTGGTACTTGATGAGGCTGATTGCTCAAAAGGATTCGGTTTTGTTTGCTTTGCTACGAAAAAAGAAGCCATACGTGCTATTCGCAAGCTCAATGGACGTGTTGTTGGCAACGAGCGGCTGTATGTAGCATTGGCTAATAGCAAAAGCAAGGAAGATCGTAAGGCAAGAAAACTTGCAAAGAAAGAAGAAACTCGTCTGAAGGAAAAATTGAGCCAGGCTAGTCGGAACCGAAGATTTTGCCAAGCTAGACGGAAGAGAAAATTAAAATGAAGTTTTTTTTTTCTGTCGATTTTCCTGCATGAACCCTTTCTCGCACAGAGTTGCATAAAATGACGATGAAAAAGAATAAGTTTATTTGTTTGTTATTTGTTTTGTTTGAATAAATACAAAAATGTTTTTGTTACCTATCATGTTTTTGTCTTAGAATTTATACAAAATCCATTGTTTTCTTCCTGAGAAATTTAATAATTTGCAGTCCACGATCCTATATACATATATATTTAAATAAAAAAAAATAATAAAAATATATTTAAAAAATTCTTTGATATTTATTTTCTAGTGGTAATATAGTTAATTGTTTCAGGAACTTCGTTGAATATTGTTGGTGCACTGTACTTCAGTTACCTCTTGATATCGAGTTGCCGTGTTGTCTGGCGTCGTGTGCGCACATGATCTTCCTTAAAAAAATAACAAATTAAAAAAAAACATCAACAAACCAATGGAAAAAAAAACAATACACAATTTACCTCCCCCCACACCTCCCAATAAATAATACAAAAGTTTAAAAACTAAATAAAATGATCATATCCCTAATCGCACGCACCTACTAAAACCATTATTATTATTATTTGTGTAGGGTTATTTTGCACTGCGACCTAATGGTCTATTGTGCCCCCTGCTAATACCTTGGGGAGGTTTGTTCCCTCATTAGAGTCCCTTCGCAATTGCAATTCCTGAGGAATTGTGTTTGAAGGTTATATGCTCTTACTTTGCCTTGGCGAGAATAGTTCACCTTAGAGCTCTTTCTCCAGACCAGTTTCTTTTAAGAATCTGAGAATGAGAAGTGGATCCATGGTTGGCATATCCTCTTCTGATACTTGGTATTTGCCCAAGTATTTCAATCTTTTGTGGGTCAGTGCCCCACAGGACTCCAGAAGGTGTTCCGGAGCCTCACATGACTCGTTGCAGAACCTGCAAAGGCCTTCATTTGTTATACCTAGTTTCCGTAGAAGCTCCCTGAGTTTGCAGTGCCCCGTTAGGAAGCCTGTTAGGATCCGTAGGTTATTCTTGCTAAGGCAGATGCAGGCTTCGAATCTTTTCCGGTTGTAACATCCCAGTAGTTTCTTAGCCTGCCTCAGGCCTGTGGTGTTGTTCCAGGTTCTTGCCCTGTCTTCTCTCTCCATTTTCCTGAATTTCTCGCGTATGGTGTGTTCCCCCATTCCACAAAATGGTTCTTGCCAAGGCATCCGCTGCTTCATTACCTTTCATCCCGACGTGACCGGGTATCCAGTAAAGTGTAACTTTATTGTTTCTGCCCAGCTCATTAAGTTTGCATAGGCATTCCCACACAAGTTTTGACTTAATGACATAGGAGTCAAGTGCTTTGATAGCTGCTTGGCTGTCTGACAGTATTGCTATGTCGCAGTTGCTGTATCCCTTTTCGAGATTGAGTTGGATGCATCTGTTTATAGCACATATTTCAGCTTGAAAGATGCTGGTGTACTTGCCCATAGGTTCTGAGTGCTTGGTCCTTGGCCCAAATACGCCCGCCCCTGTTCCCTCTCCAGTTCTCGAACCGTCTGTATATCACTTTATCGTGTGGCTGCCCAGTCCGTACATTGTAGATTCGTTGTTCCACTCTTTCTTGTTACTTAACTTTGTACTAAAGTTTTTCCCAAAGTTAAATTTCCTGATACTGTCGTCCTTGGGGACGGCCAGAAGGGGAAGTTTTTTGAGAAGTGCATCGTATTCTCTCATACCAACACATTTCTCCCTTCCGATACCTTCTTTTGCCATCCTTAGGATCGTTCGCTGTGCATTTTGCTCCACTACAAGATGGAGCGGTGTTAGCTCCAGGAGTACTTCCATGGCTGCAGTTGGACACGTTCGCATGGCTCCAGTGATGCAGAGGCACGCAAGTCTTTGCATTTTAGTGAGTGTCTCCCTCGTAGTGACTAGACTAGTTCGCTTTGTCCATGCTATTGCTCCATAAGTGATCATTGGTCTCACAATGGCAATGTACATCCATCTTAGAATATTTGGACTAAATCCCCAAGACTTACCCGCTAGGCTCCTGCATATCATTAGAGCACGGGTAGCTTTTTTGGATATCTCCTCTGTGTGTTTCTTCCACAAGAGTTTGCTATCTAGGTGTAATCCTAGATATTTCACTTCCTTTACCGGTGTCAGTATCGTGCCCGACAAGTTTTCTCTTCATCGTGAACGGTACTATTGTGGTTTTGGCCGGGTTTATATTAAGCCCAGCCGTGCTGCACCATTCTTGTGTTACTGTTAGGCCCCTTTGTATAATATCAAATAGGGGTTTCCTCGAATTTCCCCCTGGCAATCATTACAATGTCATCAGCGTAGGCTTGACGGTTAATTCCAAGGCTTGTTCATTTTTCAAGAAGCTCATCCACAACAAGACTCCACATTAGGGGAGATAACACTCCTCCTTGTGGGCATCCTCTTGTTGTGTTGACCCTGATAATTCCATGTGAAGTTTGAGTTTCTGCTGATCTTATTCTCAGCAATTCATACATCCACTTAGATACTGTTCTGCTAACTCCCTTTCTGTCAAGGGCTCGTTTAATAGCTTCATGTGAAGTGTTATCAAATGCCCCTTCAATGTCTAGGAAGGCGCAGATTACTATCTCTTTTGTTTCAAGACCACTTTGGATTGTTTCCGTCAGCTGATACAGAGCAGTCTCGGTGGACCTGCCCGCTCTGTGTGCATGCTGACGACAATGCAGTGGGGATGTATTAAGTACATCCTCCCTTAAATGGTTGTCCACAGCTTTCTCCATTGTTTTAAGAACAAACGATGTTAGGCTGATCGATCTGTATGACTTAGGCTGTGTTGGGTCCTTCTTCCCCATTTTTGGTATAAACACAACCCTCGCCCGTCTCCATTGGTTTGGAATATATCCCAGTGCAAGACTGCTTTTTGTTATTCTGACTAGGTGTGGTAGTAGTTTTTCTTGCCCCCTTTGCAATAGGGCTGGTATAATACCATCCGCACCCGGTGACTTGAAGGGCTGGAAGGAGCTAATTGCCCACTCGATTCTCCCTCTGGAACAGATAGCCCCTGCAATCTCCCAATCTTGCTTCCGAGGTCTGGTCGTGTTGGTCATGCTCCCGTCACAGGTGTTCTGCAAACTTCCGGGGAAGTGAGTTTCTAAGAGCAGCGATGCTCTTTGTTCTTCATCTTTAGTAAAGCTGTCGTCAGGTTTTTTAAGGGATGTTGGCATTCCCCCGGATTTTGCAAGGGCTTTATGTAACCTGGCTGCAGCAGGAGTGCTGTTTATTGTCTCACAGAACTTCCTGAAACTTTCTTTTTTCGCCCTTCTTAGCTCCTTGTTGTAGTTTGTGAGTGCCGCCCTGTAGCTTTGCCAATCCCCATTACGCTTTGCTCTGTTAAACAGCTTGCGTGTATTAGAGCGTAATTTTGTTAGGTTACTGCTCCACCATGTCACATCTTTCGTACCCTTTCTGTTGCTTATGGGGCAACTCGATTGGAACGCGTTTGTAATAGCGGTGCTAATGCCCTCTACCGCGTTTTCTAACTCTAGATAGTGTGCTGGAGCCCTCCTCAGATCAATATGCTCCAGATTACTGTCTAGGGTTTCTTCAAAAACCCCCCAATTTGTTTTTCTTGGGTTCCTGACTGGATTTCTTGTGATACATGCACTATCTAACTCAAACACAATGATTCTATGGTCAGATAATGACGGCTCATCTGATACTTTCCAGTTCCTGACTAACCTACTGATGCTCGGACTACCCAGCGTGAGGTCAAGAACTTCCTGTCTAACTCTAGTAACAAAGGTTGGGGTATTCCCTACATTATATATATCAAGGGATGAACAAAGAATGAATTCTAGCAAAGACTCACCCCTGGTATTGGTGTCGGTGCTCCCCCATATAATATTGTGAGCATTGGCGTTACATCCAATCAGCAGCGGCATTTGGAGCTTGTTACAGTGCTCCACTAAGCGCTGCAGTTCTGTTGGGACAGCTGGTTCATCCCCAGCACAGTATGCAGAGGCGATGATGATGGTGCGGTGTACTCCGTCGATGTTCAGGGAAACCTGTAATGGCACCAAGTCTCGCGTCGCAAATTCTGAAAGTAGGAGAAAGTTAATTTTGTTATTGATAAGGATACATGCCCTTGGATTGGTCACCCTTATATAGCATTTGCAAATTTATTTAATCTAACAGCAAATAAGTTTAACCCAAAAACAAATATATTTAGCCCTTTAGCAATTAACTTTAACCCAAAAGCAAATATGTTTAACCTTTTAGCAAATAGGTTTAACCTTTTAGCAAATATGTTTAACCAAAGAACAAATATTTTTAAACGAAAAGCAAATCATTTTAACCAAAACACAAATTTATTTCAACGCATCTGCAAATTTGTTATTATTTTTAACGTTATTCTAATTGCAGCAATTAGTAACCAAGGAATAATGCATTATAAGATTTTGACAAACTCCACTTGCAACTCTAACAAGTTTTGTTCATTTCTAAATGAACTTACAGAAAATCTGAAAGTACACCCCTTAATGATGGCTTTTTAATTATGGATAACGCTAGAATCTATAAGACACAAGAAGTTCGGATTTGGTTTAACTCATTCCAAAGGCAGCGAATGGACTAAATATTTTTTTTAAATATTAATTTTGTTTTAGAAGGCTTCTAAGTTTTTATACAATTATAAAGTTGAAATAAATTCGTGTTTTGGTTAAAATGATTTGTTCTTGGTTTAAATATATTTGTTCTTTGGCTAAACAAATTTGCTAAAAGGTTAAACTTATTTGCTAAACGGTCAAACCTATTTGCTAAAAGGTATACATATTTGCTTTTGGGTTAAAGTTAATTGCTAAAGGGCTAAATATATTTGTGTTTGGGTTAAACTAATTTGGTGCTAGCTTAAATAAATTTGCAAATGCTGTATCCCAAATTACCTTTGCCTCCTTGCATGACAGTCCTTTGACTAAAACCATGAGTACAGTGAAAAGAAAAGAATACAAAAAAAATTAGGAAAACAAATAGGGCCGGGTGTACATCTGTACCACCCCACTCATTATGTTGCGCTTCGCAATTACCGCACTTGTCACATAGTCCTTGCGTGATTGAGAGAGAGTAACATTTAATGTTACCATATATGACTGTCGTTTGGGATTTTTTTTTTGTTTGCCTAAGGGGTGGTGGAAAACGCTACTGCTCACGGGAAACAGGCCCGCTCTGTTTCAAGTAGTGTGGGACTTTCTACTCACTAAAAAAACACCTTAAACCCTTTTCCAACTTGACACCATCCACTCCGGAAACTCTTTTGCATTACTTCGTCGTTTGGGCATAACACTACCTATAGTTTGTTTTACACAACTTTGTATCTTCACTTTGCGGCTTCGCCTAGTAATGTCAAAGTTGTGTCTTTTTGTGTTATTACGTTTTAATTATTATTTTTTTTTTGTTGCCGCCGAGAGCAGGTGAAAAATCTTCTAAAGACACAATAAGGCCCGACCGCGCCTTTTATGGCAGTGTGAGATTTGTACTCACTACAAAAACACCTCTCTTCAAAATTAATACTACAACTAAGCCGACGCTTATCCAGCAGTTTTACTTTCACTTACGAGACTCGATAGTAAACGACTAACAAAGGCCTCGTAGAAAAGGCATCTGCCGATAGGTGTTGGTCCGCTAAGTAACGAGAAAGAGCCACTACAGCCGAAAACCTAGTAGCTCTGTTAGTAAACCCTACTCCTACCTCCTCGTGGTGCCATCTGGGAATTTCTTCGGAAATTGCTAACGGGAGAGGACGAATGGCGAGCTTCCCGCGCCAAAAAAACATGATAAGTGTCGGTTAGTCTGTGGCCCAGCGGGCCGCAACCGTAAAAAAACTAATAGTTCCGAAACGGAAACCAACGCCTCGGATACGGACGGATAATTTGATGTCGACCTTTGGCTATCGAACACGGACAACGATCGGATTCTGGAACGTTAAGACCCTCCTGGACTCACTCAAGGAAGGGCCTTATAACGCCAGATTCCTCCAATCCGATAACGAATTCGCACGGTATAGAATAGACATCTTAGGGCTGAGCGAGATAAGATGATTCGATGCTGGGGAATACATTTCCCCAACAAAAAGCACTGTCATACTCTACTCTGGTAAACCAGCTGGAAGTGCACGGAGTTCCGGAGTAGGACTCATGCTAACTCCAGCAGCACGTAGTAGTCTCATATCCTGGAAACCCCATAGTGACCGGCTATTGACATAAGTGTTGTGCCCCGACTCTAGACGCGACTGAGGATGAAAAGTATGATTTTTATAGCCACTTAGGCGCCGCCTACCACCAAACACCTAATGGGGACATCGTAATGGTGATGGGAGATCTCAATGCCAAGGTGGGTAGCAACAACACAATGCTTAAGCACGTGATGAGAGTTCACGGCGTGGGAGACCGTAATGATAACAGTGAGCGGTTTGTGGACTTCTGCAATACCAACCATATAGTCATCGGAAGTACGCTGCTGAAGCATAACACCTACCACAAGATCAGTTGGGTCTCTACTGATAGGCAACGAACATCCACCCAGATCGACCACATTGCGATCAGTCGCCGCTTTAGAAATTGTCTCCTGGACGTCCGAAACAAACGTGGAGCTGACGTCGGACTACAACGAGATCACCATCTTATTGTAGCTCATTTACGCCTTCGTACTGCATCCGTCAACAGCAACCGCTCAAACCTACTTAACATCGCCAGGTTTAATATCGACAGGCTCAAGGTTCCCCAAGTGCGCCAACAGTTCAGGGACCATCTTGCCTTAGAAGCAGAAGCAATCAGCAGCATAGAGAACATGGATGACCACTGGAGTGCTGTGAAAAATGCTTTTGCGACTGGGGCACGCACTTATGTCGGTAAAAAGCAGAAACACCACCGCACATGGCTTTCTACAGACACCTGGAGACGGATCGATGAGCGTACAGCAATCAAGGCTCGGATTGCAGCGGCTTCAGCAGTAGAGAGAACCGAGCTTGAAGCCCAATACCGTGCGAAGAAGAAAGAAGTGCAGCGTAGTGTGAGACGTGACAAATGTCAATATGTCAACTCACTGGCCTCAAGGGCTGAAGAAGCAGCGAGTAGGTGCGACAGTAGGACTGTTTACAACATCACTAAGGAGCTCATTGGTGGTCGAAACTCCAAACAACATCTAAAGAAGAGTCTAGACGGTAACCTCCTGATTTCGGATGAGGATCAGCTCACTAGATGGAGAGACCATTTTGCTACAGTGCTAAATCACTTTGACAAATTCCCGAAATTTGCAACGCACCTCCCAGTAAAACCGAAATAATAACAGCAATCAAGTCTCTCAAGAAAGAAGAGCAAGGCGGTGGGTATTGATGGCATCCCTGCCGAGCTATTTTAAGCGGCGCCAAATACATCGGCAGATTTGCTGCATCCGCTAATACGGAGAGCTTGGGATAGTGAACAATTTCCAGAGGAGTGGGAAAGTGGGAAGGGAAACTTGATAGAGTGCGGTAACTGGAGACGTATTGCCTTCTTCCAGCCGTAGTCCAAATAATAGCCCGAATAATTCTAGAACGAATTAAAGAACATTAAGATTCAACTCTTGATGTGGAACAGGCAGGCTTTCGCGCTGGATCTTCCTGCATCGACCACATAAACACCATACGGATCATAATCAAGCAATGCGTTAAGTATAGGTCACCGCTACATTTACTGTTTATCGAGTTCGAGAAGGCTTTCGACAGATTGAATCGAGATGCTATCTAGACAGCCTTGCGCAGGAGAGGCATTCCAGAAAAACTTATAGCTATTATCAAGGCTACATACGAGGGCGGTAAGTGTCACGTCGTGTAGAATGGTAAGGTGTAGGAGGATTTTGAAGTCCAAAGTGGAGTGTCCCCACTATTGTTCTTGGTGGTTATCAGCGATGTACTCCATGCAGCATTGTCGGAAGATAACTATGGAATTCGTTGCAAAATGACATCTTATCTTAAACACTTAGATTACGCTGACGATGTTTGTCTACTTCTACTTCGGATAATGGACCTTCATATGATGGCCCATAATCTAGAAGCTGATGCAAACAAAGTGGGCCTAAAAATAAACACAGCCAAAACTAGAACCCTGAGCACTTCTTCTAACATCCGCGCTCAACTTAACATTGCCGAGCAGGAGGTCGAGAAAGTTGACAACTTTATATATCTAGGAAGTGTAGTCTCGGCTGACCACGGTGGTACCGAACTGGATGTGTGCAGCAGAATCGGGAAGGCTAAAGCTGCATTCGGAATACTGTCCAAAATCTGGAGAAGCAATGTTATTAGCTTAAGAACCAAGCTACGACTGTTCCGCTCCAACGTAAAATCAGTGCTGCTTTATGTGTGCAGTACTTGGAAGGTGGACACCATTAACACACGCAAGCTGCAAGTCTTCGTAAACAAATGCTTAAGAATCATCTTGAAGATTGTTTGGTCGAACCGCATCTCTAACGAACAACTTTATCTGAGAACGGGCCAAGAACCTATAAGCATTCCTCCATCAGTTGAGGAGGAATCGAGCTCTTTAGGAATGAGCGTTTCAGAATTGCGAACAAGATGGCGCCCTATGGCCCCCGAGGGGTTAAAAGATCTGAGTAAGTAAGTAAGTTACGACTCTCGTGATTTTTGGAAAAGGATGTTCGTATGTAATTAAAAAGAAATGTAGCAATTTAGACAGGTTTAATTTCAATGAAAGTTACTGCGTTTTTCACAACCGGCATATACTACGAGTATGACGCGAGGTCAAAAGGTTTTGTCCTTTGCAGATGACGAATTGAATTGTTCGCGTCAAGTAGTTGAATGATGGTACGGTTACAATGGCCGTGAACACGATCTTTGTGTTCACGCCCAAATTACGCCCAGATCCCGATGAATATCTTCGTTACGTACATACCACGGTAACGATCGCTCTAAGAACTTTATTTTCAAAAGTTTGTATGATGTTTCTATTGCTTTTCTTGGTAGAACCCCATAGTTGTATACCATACGTCCACACTGGCTTTAGCACTTGCTTATAAATAAGCAGTTTGTTATGTAGGCTCAACTTCGAATCTCTTCTGAGTAACCAGTACATTTGTCGGTATTTGTTTTCGAACTCGTCGCGGTTCTTTTTTACGTGCGATTTCCATATAAGCTTAACATCTAGAGTCATTCCTAGATATTTTGCTTCGTTCGCTTACGATATTTGAGCCGAGTTTAGATATACAGGCAATCTACCCACTTTTTTGTAGGTAAAGTTGACGTGAGTAGGTTTGTTTTCGTTTAGCACAATACGCCAAGAATTCGTCCAAGCGTCCAAGGACTTTGTTAATAGAATAGAATAGTTGAAGCTTTCCAGTTGTTGCTTCAATGGCATCGCCCGTTGTCAATATCGCCGTATCGTCCGCAAACGTGGCGACGACACAGTTTCTTTCCTGCGGGATATCACGCGTATAGGGTACATAAAGAAGTGGGCCAAGGGCACTTCCTTGTGGGACTCCGGCCGCAATCTCCTTGAAGTCAGAGTAATCATTTTTGTGCTTAACATGAAGAGTCTCTCAGTGAGGTATGTATGATCGTAAGATTAGAAAGACTTGCCGTGGCAGTAGTAGTTGCAATTTATACTCCAAGCCTTCATGCCAAACCGAAAGCTTGTGAGACGTCAAGAAATACACCACAACAAATCTTGTTTTTTCTTCAAGAGCTTTCTCAATCACGTCAGTTATTTTGTGGACTTGGTAGATTGTAGAATGTTTGATTCTAAATCCAAACTGATGGACAGGAATGAGATGTCTTTCGTCGATGACGGGTTGTAAACCTTTTGAAAGTAGTTTTTCGAATCTTTTTGAAATAACCGGCAATACGGAAAAAGGCCGATATGATTTCTTCTCATTCAGAGGTTTGCCTGGTTTCGGGACCATTATAATCTCGGCGATTTTCCATTGTCTCGGAACGTAGAGCAATCTGAACGAAGGGTTGATCAAATAGAGTAGTTTGATAAGAACTTTTTTTGGCAATTCCTTGATCACCTGCGCCGTTATCAAGTCGTAACCCGGAGTTTTTTTCATCTTTAAATTTTTAATTACTTCTCTCAGTTCAATCAATGCAACTTTTTTACTTCAAAGTTATCAGATATCCTGACTGGGGAGTCGGGCGTTAAAAAAGGGCCGTCGATCGGCTTAAATGTTTCTTCTAAGTGCAGAGCAAAAAGTTCTGCCGTTTCTTTGTCGCTCTTGGCCCAGTTTCCATCGTTTTTCCGATTTGGTGGCGCTTGCATTTGAGGTTTCTGGATGCCTTTTAGCGCTTTCCAAAGCGAATAATTTGATTCTCTTTCACTGGAGAGATTTTCAAGGTAGGTCGGTATCTTATTGCTTTTAATTTCCCGAATACTATCTCTAAGGCGATTGCATAGTCGGTTAAGGACCGTTTTATGCTCCGGTGCACGAGTGATTGGCCATTTCTTTCGTGCTTTTCGTTTTTCCCTCACCAGTTCAATGATTTCTCTAGGATATTTTTCGATGCGGTTGATCTTATAGCTTCTAGAAGGAGTGTTTCTCCACGCCACTCTTTGAATTGCTTCCACGAAATGATAAACTGCGTCCTCTAGTTCACAAGGTGTTTTAAGTAATACTTTTAAGGCGATATTTGTTTCGCAATCATTTCTAAAGCCCTCCCAGTTTGTTCTATTGCTAGTAAGTCCTTTTCCTTTTTTCTTGGTCAGCGCTTCTCCAAGTAGTAAAATTACAGGCGAGTGGTCGGAAGAGAGATCAAAACATTCTTCGACTGTCATAAACTTCTCGAAAATGCCTTTGGTAACGAAAAAATCGATAAGATCGGGAATTTTTCCTGAGTCGGTTGGCCAATAGTTCGGTTTTCTGTCAAATAAAAACAACAACCGAATTCATTTGCCACTTCGTAGAGAATTTTTTCTTTAGAAGATATGCATCTTGAACCACAGAAGGTGTGCTTCGCGTTGAAATCTCCACCAATAAGAAAATTTGGACCAAGGGCATTGAAGACACGAAAGTAGTCGTCTTTTTCTATCGAGCATCACGGCGGACAGTAAACACATGCTATATTGTAGCTTAGGTGTTTCTTTTTAACCCTTACCGCGCACAACTGAAGGCTTTCCAGCTCTATGCTAGTATCAACTGAGTGTTCCATGTTAGTTTTAATGAATAAGGACAAACCGCCTCGCGATCAGAAAGATTATACGCGTGATAACCAAAGTAGCCTCTTATCTTTTTTTGCGATTTCCTTGTTAAATGGGTTTCGGAGATCAAACATATGTTGATATTATAAGGAACATTTCCAATTCGTTAAATTTTTGTAAGAGTCCGTTTGCATTCCATGTTACTATTTTAAGCAAAGATTCCATATCTACTTAGATTTAGATATAAGCTTAGACATACAAAAGCTTTCGACGTTACTAAGACGTTCGAGTATCCATTTGTTAATTTCACATTGTTCCTCGAACTTAGCGTAGATGCAGTTCGGCCCGTCGTTCCGGTTGGTTGTTTTGACTGCAGGCTGAGAATACATCAGATAACTAGGGTTGGCTTATTCGATATTATTTTTCGTTCAGCCTTTTTAGTGGACGACTTTGACGTACATTTCACCGGCTTAGAAAGCTGATTGACTGGTTCAAGAATCTACACTGCTGATTTGAGCGTCCTTTCAGTCGGCTCAGGAGTGTGTACAACTGATTTACGAGCTCCTTCAGTCTGCTTAGCAACACGTTCTATCGACTGATTTCGTTCCCCGTACAAACGGCGTTGTTGATTTTTTCCGTCGTATCTGTAATTTCTTTGCGACCTTAGGTTAGGTTAGGTTTCTTTGCGGTTAACGCAAGTAGCTTTCTCATTTTTGCTCAAACTGCAATTTTTCGAATTGTTTTCCAGCGCACTTAACGCAGCGCGGCTCTTTTCGAAAGTACGCCTGTGTATGATTAAACTCTTGGCAGCGCTTGCATTGAGGGATTGTCTTCGTGTTGATACATAGCGGCTCGATTTTAACGACCATACTCATGATTATACGAATATTATATATCTTTTCTTATCTTTTCGTTTTATGACATGATAGCACAAAAAGCTGAAGTTCACGTTTTACTATAGCTTCTTCTCCACGGTCGGGTCGTTTTCTCTCTTTTTTTAAAAGGTTCACGGCGTCTAAAATAAGGAGACTCTGTATAAGACCCTGATCATCCCAGTCCTGCTTTACGACGCTGAAACATGGACTTTATTAAAAGAGGATAAAGATATCCTTGGTCGCTTCGAGAGAAAAATTCTTCGTAAGATTTTCAGTCCCGTTTGCGTTGACGGGTTTTGGAGGAGAAGATTCAATCACGAAGTATACGAGCTGTACAGCGACATCGACCTAGTCAAAAAACTGCGTATTGGACGTCTGAGATGGCTAGGACATGTAGAGCGAATGGACACCAACGCTCCGGCCCGCAGAGTGTTCTAATCTAACCCCGAGGGACGACGCAGTAGTGGACCTCCTCACTGTAGGAGGCGCGCACAATTTCAATGGTACCTCCACCAACTTGGAGTGCGCAACTGGAGGCAATTAGGCAAAGACCGAGCTAAATGGAGAGGCTTGTTGGTTGATGCCCAGGTTCACCCCGAACTGTAGCGCCACCTAAGTAAAGTAAGGCGTCAAAAATCTTATAAGTCTATCGTGTTAATCACCTCTAACGTCTTCTTCAGCGCATGATGGATGAAGACCTCTAGCTACGGCCCTCAAGGGTCTATCAGACTTCTCTTCATAAGTGTGCCATTAAATTTTTTTGTTATTAAGCTTTTGAGATACAGCCCTCAGCGTCATTAACCTTGATTTTCCATGCATCGTTTCGCAAGGGAGTTACTTTAAATTCAGTAGGGATCATCGTTTTTAACATTTTTCTCAAAGAATTATAGTCTGCAACGCCTGTAATATTTAGTTATTGGTGGAGGTGCACGTTTGCTTTCAATTAGCTTTTCAGGGTTTGGCTGCGCTTTGCGATTAGGATCGTGTTGTGGAACAACCTCGGGTGATGAATCGGCCTTACGTTTCTTAAATGGTCTTCGTTTAAGTATCCAATCCGCTTCACGCGTGAATTCTTCTTTGTCCGTACTGTAGTGATGGCTACCCGGAGAAGGCTCACTATGAATAACCGCCTGCATTTTTGAAGACTCGTTTTGAAGCAAAGATACTTTATTCTCTGATTCAAGTTTCTCAACTTTGCTTTTGAGCTCCCGACATAACAGCTCCATTTCGTCGAGCCTCTTTCGGAGCACAGTGTTTTCCTTTTCGAGAGTACTCTGTTCCAAATCTAGCGTTTTCCGAATTAACACATCCGGTTTCGCGAGACTTTTATTTTGCGCTTTAGGAGAAGTCTTTCGAGGCGGAAATCTTTGTAGCCTTGAGGTTTTCCTAAATGGGTTGATTAGATTTTAATGCAATAAATAGCTCTCCCCAGAATCCGTACAGCATGCCTCTTGCGGGGGTGTATTTTCCAGTTGAACTGTACTGCTACCTGGGATATCAATACCGTTAGTTTTGTTCATTGCATTCATTTTTTGTTACCGTAAGAAAAGCGGCGGGTTGGCATTTTAGTCGCCTTTTACGACAGACATGCCTTCCGTGGGTATATTCTGTCACCTATCCCAAAGGGGGATAGGGGACAGAATGTTTTAATGATGATTGAGTTTAGGATTGATTATACCAACATTCATGGGCTCCGAAAACATTTTTTTTATGTATACGCCCACGTTAATCTCCCACAACCAGCAGTTTTGGGACTTAGTAAAATACAGGTAGTCAGAAAATCAACTAATTTGAAACTGCCTGGATATAATTTAGTGCTATTGTGGGAACCATAGTGGGCTCCGTGGTGCTGTGTTTAGTATGTCAGACCACTGTAAGTATAGTTCAATGTTTGAGTCCCAGAAACACCAAAAAGTTTTATCACAGTTCCGCTTCTCGCGAACGTTTGACAAACATCCGAGAGTAATGGTATCACGAGAAACCTTCTCAAAAATAAAATTACCCTTCCGATATGGCACAAAACTGTAGATCCCTTCCATTCGTGCGAAAAATATAACGCACACAACCCGAGTGATTGCGAGAAGCTATGCCTAGGCACTGGATGAGCTGTTCCTTCGTAAGCAAATAATTCACTGCCGTTTTGTTTACGTCGGGTTAACTTCCCTACCACGTAAAAAACCTTCGGTTACGAAGCAACCAACAGCCTCGGATATGGATGATTTTACTGTTGACGACCCAAGCAAACGTAAAAAGGACAACGATCTTCGTGCGGATTTGTCATTGGAGTCAGACTTAGGCAAGAAGTCTTGAGTTTCCAGCTTATGAATAAGCGCCTCTTGACTATCCGTATCAAGGCTAAATTCGCTAATACGCTCGCCCCCCTCACGAGAAGAAGAACGAGGCACCGAAGGATGAATTCTACCAGCTCTTGGACACGCGTATGAGCAATGGCCTAGCCACGACGTTAAAATTGTCCTAGGTGATTCTAACGCAAGGCTAGGAGGAGACGACGGCTTTAGTAACGTGGTCAGAAGGCACAGACCGCACGGCACGCCATCCGACAACGGACTCAGGCTAGTCGACTTTGTCGTAGCTATTACGCGGTTCCCACGTCTCGATATTCACAAGGGAACATGGCTCTCCTTTGATCGAAAAATTGTCAACCAAATCGATCACATTGCGATCGACGCAAGGCACTCTTCCAGTATTCTGGGTGTCCGGACTTTCCGAGGAGCCAACGTGGACTCGGATCATTACCTAGTTGTAGCCAAGGTACGGATGCGAATATCCAGAACGGGACGAAAATGGCAATATAGTAGTAGAATCGCAGTCGGTGCTGAGGATATGGAAGGAACACTTCTGCAGACTGTTAAACGGCGATGATGATCAATATTCTCCTGTCAGGCAGAATGAGCCATTCAACAGTGAAGATGACAGTCAAATTCCCCTTAACCCGATCAGAATGAAGTGAGGATAGCGATATCTAAACTTAAATCCAGCAAAGCTACAGGTGCCGACGGCCTTGCCACTGAACTTTTCAAGACAGGAGGAGATGAACTGGTAAGGAGCATGCACCAGCTCATCTGTAAAATCTGGTCGGACGAAAGTATGCCCGATGAATGGAACCTCAGCATCGTTTGCCCGACCCTGAAGAAAGGAGACTCACTGAACTGCGCCAGCTACAGAGGTATAAGTCTCTTCAACATCGCATATAATACCGTACTATGTGAACGCCGAAAGCCGATCGTCAACAACCTTATAGGTCCCTATCAATGTGGGCTCAGGCCGGGAAAGTCCACCATTGACCAAATATTCATACTACGACAGATCATGGAAAGAACCCGTGAATATAAAATCGATACGCACCACCTCTTCATCGATTTCAAAGTTGCCTATGATAGCGTGTATAGAGACGAGCTATACAGAGCCATGTCTCTTGGCATCCTTGCCAAGCTCGTCCGTTTGTGCAGAATGACGATGGAGAACTCTCGCTGCTCCATCAAAATCGATAAGAACATCACGGAACCGTTCGATGTCAGGAAAGGTCTTAGACAAGGTGACGCGCTATCATGCGATCTCTTTCACATAGTACTTGAGAGAATTGTACGAAACTTACAAGCCAACACCGGAGGGACAGTCTTTTACAAGTCTGTACAACTACCCGCTTATGCTGATGACATTGACATAATCGGAATAACTCAGCGGGCCGTCAATGGGGCATTTGTGAGTATTGAGTTCTAGGCAGCAAAGATGGGTTTATGCTGTTTTTATGCTGTCTACAAAAAAGGACACCCAACATCGGCGTCTTGGACAGAACCCCACAATAGACAGATATAATTTTGAGGTAGTGAAGGATTTTGTCTACCTAGGCTCTATGGTGAGCTCCGCAAATGACACCAGTAGGGAGATCACACGGAGAATTACTCTTGCCAATCGTTGTTTCTATGGGCTAAGATGGCAATTGAGTAACAGAGCCCTATCTCGAACTACTAAGGTAACTCGTTATAAGACACTAATCATCCCAGTACTGCTGTATGGCGCAAAGGCATGGGCTTTGACAAAACCGGATGAAGTTGCCCTTGGTTATTTTGAGTAAAAAGTTCTTCGAGCGATCTTTGGTCCCGTCTGCATAAACGGTGAGTGGAGGAGAAGGTATAATGCCGAACCATACGGCCTGTATAAGGACATCTACTTGGCCAAAAAAGTTCACATACAGCGACTAAGATGGCTGGGTAATTTAGAGCGGATGGAGCCCAACGTGCCCGCCAAGAAAGTTTTCGAGTTCGCCCCAGATGGACGGCGGAGTAGAAGATGATCTCGCGTAGGTGGCGCAAACAAGTGGAGGGGGACCTCAACCAACTTGGCGTGCGCAACTAGAGGCAGCTGGATCGTAACCGTGCTGGCTGGAGAGATTTTTTGGTTGAGGCACAGGTCCACTCCGGACTGTAGCGCCAAGTAAGTAAGTTAATTAGAAGCCCTAGTGTGAATCAACTGAATTTTTAAAGAGTTTGATGCGCTGCTTGATTAAATCACACTAATTGTGTGAAACTATCAGATTTCACATTTAAAGGAAGGTATGTTGAACTTTCCGCTGAGTAAACAATTAGAGTCAGCTAGTAACTGATCCTACCCGCATACCGGACATTGAAAGTAACTTGGAGTGTTTCCGAAACGTAAACAACTGAGTTTCAAACCACAACCGCAAATCTTTCTCTGACTCTATCTATCTCCTCCAACGCCCGCACCGTGTAAAATCATATTAAGGGAATTCATAACCCCTTGAGTGAGCGCAAATTATAAAAAAAAATCCGCCAACACTCTGGATTTGTTTCTTACTTCGCACACCGATAAACGCACAATTGATGATTTAGTGCCTCTAGGCCACTCTGACCAAAATATTGTATCAGCTTAGTTCTCGTCTTGTACTCTGGCCACACAGTTAAAGAAGAAACCCACAAAAGAAAAGTATGGAGCTACGAGAAAGCCAACTGGGATGACGTCTATGCAGACGTGACCAAAGATCACTCGAAGAAATTTTCTCTCAAAATAACCTAGGGCATTTTTTTTTTTTTTTGAGGGTAGGTGAAATTCTTCAACAAGACGCTATGAGGATCGACAGCGCGTGCTCATAGTAGTGTGGGATTCTTACCCACTGAGAAACATCCCTTCAAAACAGACTTGTTTTTATTTTTACTACAATAAAGTATTTCAAGAAATAATGGCGTTTTGGAGGTACCCTCCCATTAGAAGTTCCTGCTAGCTCCGCAGTTTAGACGCGGTAACTTTTCGCGCTAATTCTAAAGGTTTGGTTCTTTGTAGATGGCGTAGAAAATTTATTTCATCCAAAACTTGGAGGACTGTAATATGAACGTGACTTTCTAGTCGACTTTTATGCTTTCTCGCGTAGTTTTTGATTTCGTCATCGATTGTTTTAATGCCAAGATCTCTGTGGACATCGCTGTTTCTGGTATACCATGGCGCACTAACAATACCTCTTAGCACTTTGTTTTCAAAATTTTGTAAAATTTTAATATTACTTATTTTGGTACAACCCCAGAATTGTATACCATATGTCCATACAGGCTTTAGCACTTGCTTATATAAAAGCAGTTTGTTCTCTTTATTAAGCTTGGAATATTTTTCAAGTAACCAATACATTTCTCTATATTTATTATCTAGTTCTTTGCGTTTTTTCTTTACATGCGCTTTCCATTTCAGCTTCGCATCAAGTATCATTCCAAGATACATAGCCTCGTTTGCAAACGGAATTTGAACCGAGTTTGAAACTATCAATATAAGTGTATAGCGAAGTAGAAAAATTGCTAAATTTTTGAATTTGTAATTCTAGACTTAAGAGATAAAATAGTACCCCTTTTACTACAAAAGTAGCAACATGGCAACCCTGACAAAGAGCGAAATAAAAAAACAATTAATTGATAAACCGCTTACCAAGCCCTGTAAGCAAATTGGCTTAACACTAAACTTAAATGTAAAACAATAAAAATTTAGCAAATTACTGAGCAAAACAATCGAAAATCAGGCTGTAATTTCGATTTACATAGAAACACTGCATTTTATTATAAAAGTTTATGAAATGGTGGAACCAAAAATACAAAATAGAAGATAATAAATAGCAAGACGATACATGTTTAATGGTAATGAAAAGAATTTGTTTTATTTATTTATTTGTTTATTTATTTATTTATTTATTTATAGCGCGTTGGAATTATTGTATGGAAATTAAATACTTGCACTCGTATGTACTACATATTGCTTTTCAGTTATTTCATTAGAATCTGAAAAACGACCCTACATGCACCTACATTTACACCTATTGTATTGGCGAATTATAGAATTTTTGTTTTAACACCATTTTATTAATACAACTTTTTATAATTTGCTGAAAAAATATTGGAAAAGGGCTTTTGTCAAAAATGGGCGTGTCAGTAGATATTTTTATACTTGTTCGGACTATCAGAGGCTCAACATTTAGGATTGAAAAAACTGGTGACATCCAGACAGGCCACTGCTGGGTGGCTGAACGTAGTTCTTTTGTCTTGGCCTTTGCATTTGTCCTCATAGTTTGTAGAAGTTTTGCACTTTATAGGGTTTGTCTCCTCCATTTATTGGTGTTACAAACTGCGTATCAAAATACGTACATCCGTTGAGATGCGGTATTATTATATAATTTTTGGTTGAGTTTTATTTATTTATTTAATAAAAAAAATGTATACTGTTGGACGGTGAACAAACATGTCAACATGCACCTTAAACAGCAACTGCCAGACACAATACACACCTTATTTTATTTTTATTCAATTTGTACAGTAAATATATCTCCTCACGCACTCTCTTTTATTTTATAATTTCTCTTAACAATGTACGGTATTTTATAGAGCTGCTATTTCTCATTGCTTTAATGTCGGATCTATGAAAATCTAAGCTTATGCAATCAGTCGATGTTGAACCACGAACGATATCGACTAACTTTCCACCTTGCTGTGTTAAAATATCATACGAGTATATTCAACATACAGTGGGTACATAAAATAGTTTTTTGTACACATACTGTGTATAATGATTTAATTTTTTTAGATTCAGATTTAATGCTTGATACTTGTATATTTATTTTCACAGTGACTTTAAAATGAGGTTGAGGTTTATTCATTTTAAAATTTAAAACAAGTCATGAGTAAAAGAAATAAAACAAATATTTCTATGAAAGGAAAAATTCCATAGATTTAGAATTATTTCCACTTTAGAGTACAACATTTATTTTTTACATTATGGCTCATTTGAAAATGAAATTTAATTAATTTGATGTACGGACGTATATGAAACTCTATTAATATTTGTAAGTAATTTCGTCAATTTACTAGAAATCGGATCAAACTCGGTTTTTTTTTTTAAGAAAACAACCACAAAACTCGACGGAACTGCATACATACATACATTGTATGAAGAAAATCAATCCCCAAATATTTGTCCAACACAAATTGTTATGGATTCTATTTCAAATATTAAAAAAATGGGTTTTCCAAAAGTGGACGTGTCTGTCGGATTTCTACAATTTTTTAAACTAGTACTATTCTGGAAAATAAAAAGTTTATACCCTATATACACGAAATATGGGTCAAACTTAGTACCACGTACGGTAGAGGTAATTTTAAGGAAAAAATATACTGTGGGTCCTCACCCGATTTCTTCAGGAGATAAGCTGGTTTTCAAATATTTTGATGATTCTTTCTGGTAATTTTTCAAAACTGAATCAGTATTCGAATTCCTTCATTATCATTATCAAATCCCTTGATCAACAGTATATTTAAACCTTTTGCGCAAATACGAATCTTTAATTTATTTTAAGTTTTTAGAATTTGTTATACCGAAAAATTCATAATTAACTGTGAAGAAGCGTACGGCGCCAGCCTAAGACGTTTAGCGGTAGGAAGATTCCGGTTGAGATTGTGAAGCAACGGCTTATGCTGTGCCTCGACAACAGGAATTGAGAAACCGTCCACTGATAATCGTAGATAACAAGCCGAAAAACAAGGTTGAATTTCATGAGACTTGCATGTACAAGAAACGAAGTTCAGTTCTACCGATGCGATGCGAGAAACGATATCACGATGTGACGAAAGACAATTCTAATAGTTGAAAAATCTGCCGATAAAGAAATGAAACTCAGTTTGTAACACACGATATTTTCACAAAGAATTCTACAAGCTCTAATGGAAGTTAGCTGCCTGAAGAGCGGAAAAGAGCCTGCTCCTTTTAAAGAGACATAATGTACTCCGTCGGAGGGTCGAATTTTTTACTTGTCCGTAGTTTATTTACTGGATAGATTACGGCCTTGTTTTCCAAAGCCAATTACGGGGATCATTAAGCTTACTCTTGTACTGAAGTGGTGAAGCCGTGTCGTCACACCTGCCTACCTAGGAACAACCCGCAACCGGTTGAAACTCGTGTGCGGGTTAGGCGAAGGTCTGTATTGAACCTATTACCAACGCAGTTGAATACAAAGTGACACTCTGTCCTTATTAAGGATGTGATACAGTCTACCTCAGATTACCGAAGAGCACCTCAACTACGACAAGGTGATCATCAAAATGTGAAAAAAGAAAAGCATTTTTTGTTTAATATGTATGTACATGTCTAACTATTTTCAATTTCATATTATTTATTAACTGAACACCTACATCTCCACAAAATGGAATAATTCTAATACTATTAACCTAATGATTGTTTGTGCCATATCAGGTATGTTCTGAGCTTTCTCCAAATCCTCCTTATCCTCCTCGAAAGCGTTAAACCATGCGTCCGGTGGCCGAACATGGATTTACCTTCTCTCGTCTTTTACCTTTTCCATGAAATGGTTTGCTCTTATGTCTGCTGTATCGAAGTTGAATTCTTCTATCTCAAACGTTAGCAACGTCGCACTGATGCAAGACAGCATCACGAGAGAAGGGTTCGCTATTGCCACAGCCTGTTGGAGGTACTGGCACTCCCTACTCAACGCGACGCTCAAATGTTCTGCTTCTGTGTTCACGATGGCTACATTTTGCTCATCAAGCATCGTCTCAAAATTCTCAAATACTGTGCGTTCCATCGTGAAGTTGAATGCTTGTACTGCTACTGAATACTGTTACTTTCTTCGTCCTTACAGCTCCTTTTATACAAACAATTCCTGAAAGAGAAGATCTCAGAGGCATTGCAACATTGGTTGGTTGAAAACTACCTTCGATAAGGATGCACTTAGGCCAGGGGGAAGTCCATTGCATTTGTACCGCCTATGTGTAATTATTTCTTTGTATGACGTTCGTTTAAACGGTGCAGGCGTAGACGAAATCATATAGATCCCTGAAAAAGGATTCACGTAGGTAGCCTTCCAGGGTTGGCGAGAGCATGACAAGTGCATAGAAGTTAACCAATGGGTCTGCTTTTGATGATTTATGACGGTGCAAAGGTATCAGGTAGGATCATGTAGCACATCTGCTATAATTACTCCCTGACCTTTAAGCTTTGTTTGGGGATATAGTTTCTAAAGTAACTGATGATTGATTTTTCCAAGCAGCTTTTATTAAGGTCAATAATATATGAGTACATAAATGGGGCACCACTCTTTTGTCCTGATAGTTTTCAGGGATTTTCGTAGAATAATCATAATGCAACGATTTATTGAGGAACTGAAACTCTGGGCATTTCTGCAAAATACTGCACATGTGATCTCAACTTCGTAAATTTTATTTATTTTTTAGAAATTAATTATAATATGAATAATACAAATAAAAGAAGGGTGTTGAGAAATTTTTGCAAAAAACAATTTATTTTCAGTACAAAGATAGAAATTTTAAAGCGATCAAGTTGACGGGAACTGTGGGTAATTGCCAACAAACTGAAATAGGAGAAATTACGATGTTGGTACGATGTTGTTGAATGCGACATATCGAAAAAGGCAACTACTTATTTATTTACTCAGGTCGAGCTACAGGCCGGGGTGAACCTGTTCCTTAACCAACAAGCCTCTTCATTTAGCTCGGTCTTTAGCTAATTGCCTCCAGTTGGGCACTCCAAGTTATTCGGGGTTCCCTTGAACTTGTGCGCGCCACCTACACCTCTACTGCGTCATCCCTCGAGGTTAGATTCGAAAACTCTGCAGACCGGAGCGTTGGTGTCCATTCGCTCCATATGTCCTAGCCATCTCAGACGTCGTATGGTGTACTATGGTGTACTCCCTGCACTCTATAAATTTTTGAATGGCGCCTACCAGCGAGTGTGAAGCTGTTTGTACCGATTCACCTTAGCAGTCACTATATTGAGAAAAAATGATGGCAGATGTGGGTATGAAAACTATGAACCAAATGCAAATGAACCTTTAAGACAGTTACCAGCCAGAGAAGGGCGATATCCAAAGTTTCTTGAATTTCAGTAGATATTATCCTGACGTCTTGAAGGGCTTAAACACACATATTGCCCAAAGATGTTTCATCTCTGAAATGATATTTTCTGTGCGACTCGAGAGTGGTGAGGTTGTCTTGGATGATAGTTCGGAAGCAACTTTGGAAGAACCGAGGAAATGAATGACTATCCAACAATCGTTTTAGGGACCCCTCACTAAAGGAGGCCCATGAACCATTCAATCTTCTTTTATCTAGACATTGGCGAACTTGTGGAGAGGATCTTACTAAGCCTCGAAGTGTCAGAGGGCTCTTCAATTTTATAACAAAATGTGTGTTCTGATGATCTTTTCGTGCGATCTTTGAACGCTTGGCTTAATTGAGGAGCAGTCTACAGTTGGAATCTGTATATCTACCCTCCACAAAAACTGTCATTCACTCTAATTGTCGTTGACGTTTGTCGCTTTTCGACGATTGCCATTTTATTCTTCAGAGGTAGCACGAATCCATTTTCATAACTTTTTCACTGTGAAAGAGTTGTAATAGTATCCTACACGACAAAAAAATTGTTTAATGTTTAACGGGCAGCACGTCGTAGCTATGAATAAAACGACAATCGTCGAAAACCGACAAGCGCCAACGACAATCATGGTGGTTGCTTACCTCTGATCCTGGTTACAGGAAAAGATTGCATCAAAAAATTATAATGCCGTTGGTTAGGCTTTTTTAAAACTGCAGAAGATATTTCTCCACTTGCAATAAATGGTGTATAGTCTTACAGCCGAAGCTAAAATAGCGGAGTCAAAAACAAAAATGGTCAGCCACTTCCACCGCTTAAGTAAGCATTTCTGAGCAGTAAGTAGGGAAAGTTAATAACTTTCTTTGCTTAGGAAGTATTGTTTCGGTTGACGGTGGCACCGCACTCGATGCAGATAGAAGGATTGGAATAGTCAGATCAGCGTTCGAAACGCTATCGAAAATCTGGAAGAATTATTAGAATATAACTTACCCATTCTAAATGAAAAAGAAGTCGCCATAGACATAGTGGCACAGATGGGTTGAAGAAGAATCTAGAGCTTTCGGAATGAGTTGGTGAGTGTTGAGGCGTGTTGTAGAATTCCGAGCATGACGGCGCACAGGAGATTATTTAAGTTAAAAGCTTTACTTATACAGTTTATTGGTTTAAAATTTGTGTTCAATAAACATATTACGACTGCTATTTCTCAGGATAGCAACAACTTTCATTTTTGGAGAACACACTCGTACATATATACATACATTTTCAATGGGATAGGATGCTCAGGTGGACCTACCATCCTTCTCGATCCTCCGCCATTGACTCCAACTCATCAGGAGAAATCACTAGACGGCTCCAGGAGAGATGTCGGACTTGGTCCAAACATCTATTTCTAGGCCTACCGCGGGTTCGCCTACCTGATGGCACAGCCACCATGGCACGTCTTGGAAGCAGGTTTAGGGGCATACGCACTACGTGACCAGACCATCGAAGCATAGATCGTTTAGTTCGGAGAAGTAGCTGCTTAACATTGAGCGCCTCGCGTACTCTGCTGTTGCACACTTGATCCCTACGAGTTATTCCAGTAACACCGCGAAGGAACCTCATTTCGGCAGTTTGTATCCGCGATCTTATTCTTTCGGTCACTACCCAAATTTCATGACCATAGGTGAGAGTTGGAACATACACCGAGTTAAAAACCGATAGCTTAGCTTGAACACTAAGTTCGGCCTTCCTTATTACAGATTGGCCAAGCTCTCTCAAAATTGATCCAGCCTGACCAATTCTACAGGATAAGTTGACATTGCTCTTCTCATCACTCGTGAATAAAACCATGAGGTACTTGAACTTATCCACCTATTTCAGTGGGACTTTACTAACATGCAGAGTGCACTGAATGTGTTTTTGTGGAAACTACCATTACTTCTGACTTGTTCACGTTGATCTTCATTCCAGCATCATCACAAATGGCTACAAACCTTTCGAGTGCGCGCTGAAGTTTGGTTAGAGAGGACCCTAGGATGACCAAATCATCCGCAAAGAGTAGATGACTAATCGTTACGTCTCCCACTTTGAAACATTGCCCGCCACGGCTGCGCTGCAGCATCCAATCCATATATACAATGAAGAGGAGAGGTGACAAAACGCACCCTTGTCAGAGTCCAACGCCCACAGCGAAAGGTATTGATTTAACACCATTTATCCGAACGCAGCTTCTACAGTTTGTATATAAAGTCTAAATCGCCCTTTAGGGGGAACCATCAATCCCTCCTGCAGAATACTCCAGAGTTTGCCTCGAGGAACCCTATCATATGCTTTTTCCAAATTCACAAAACAAGTGTAGACAGGTTTAGCATACTGCCAGGACTTCTCAAGAACTATTCTGAGAGTGAATAACTGGTGCTTCTACCGCGACGAAAACCGCGCTGCTCATCCCCCAAACTGTCCTCAACCACAGCTCTGGAACGCGTTTCTAGACCCTTAGCGAAGACTTTTCCAGGAAGACTTAAAAGAGATATACCCCTATAGCTGGCGCAATCTCTTTTGTCCCCCTTTTTAAAAAGAGGAACTATCACCCCCCTTTGCCAATCACCAGGTGTTTCACCGCATTCCCAGGCCACTTTAATGACACGCTAGAGCCATTGCACTCCCTCTTTACCTAAAGCCCTGAGCATTTCCGGCCGAATTTCATCCACACTAGCAGATTTGCCAACTTTTAGCACTTTGATCGCCAAAGTTACTTCCTCCACCGTAACTTTCCGTACTTTCCGCCCTACTCTCGACCATATGTCTGTCATCTTCTGTGCCCTGTTCGGGATTGAGCAATTCTGAAAAGTGCTCGCTCCATCTGCGTAAGTTGTCCTCCTCATTGGAAAGAAGTGTACCGTCTTTGGATTTGACCCTTTCAACGATACTCAACTTTTTTCCTATGAGCCGGCGGACGGTCTGCCAGAACATCTTATTTGCAGATCTGTCATTCTTCCTCTATATTTGATGGAACAGTTGAAATTCGTTGAAACCTTTCAGATATTTGCCGCGCAGATGTCTCCCGTATCTCATCGTCCTGTAACCTCTCCCATCGTATGCGTGCAACCATCCTTGGTTTACGCTTTGGTAGGGGAGGCACTCTCTCGCTAAGATACAATTTACAGAGCACTAAGTGATGATCACTTGACAGTTCGGCCCCTCTCAATACGCGAACCATTCTCTTCAGACACGATGGTACCACAAAGAAATCGATCAGCGACTTCTGCTGAAGACTCTGATGGCACAATGCGTATTTGTGAATGGCTTTGTGTGAAAGGATAGTGTTCATGATGGATAAGCCATTATGAAAATGCAAGAGACTTCCTTTTGCACAGAGTAAGGTAAGTTTAGGTTAGGTTGGATGTCTTTTCGAGGTTAGGTAAGTATAGGTTGAAGTGGCTTCCAGCTTACGCCAACATAGACCAAGGAAGGTCCGTTGTGGTACCAATTAGAGCTTCTAATGAAGCGAAAGAGGCTCCTGATGTCTAAATCTATCAGATCGTCTAAATCGTTAAGATAGAAAGCTCCTAGGTGAAGCTTCCTTCTTTGGGAGAGAGCTGGACACACACAAAGAAGGTAAGGAGTGGTTTCCTCTTCTTCTATGTCCATGCAGCTTCTGCAAAAATTATTTGAATATACGCCAAGCTTCGGGGACCTGCATTGCGATTGCTCGGGAAACTACTGACTGCTCAAAACTTGGCTTGGGCCAGTACTTCACCTCTTAGTGGTGGTCCCCGGGCAACTATACGTATAAACCCTTATACGTATAGGCCAAAATTGTAAGTCCGGGTTGTCTAGGACCTTGATTCTAGGCTAGGTAACGTGGGCCAGGAACCTGCGTTACGGAATATTGCCCGCTACAGAAACCGACACTATTCCTCGGATAAGGAATTATCACATGTTGACGACTTTTGGCTATTGCACCCGAAAAAAGATAGGTTACTGGAATGTAAAGACGCTCCTCGACTCGGGAAGCGAAGGTCCTTACAATGCCAGATTCCTCCAATTGGAAAAAGAATTCATGCGATATAAACTGGACATTTTGGGGGTAAGTGAAATAAGATGGTTAGAAGAGGGCGAGTACCAGTCTCCAACGCGTAACACTGTACTACTCTATTCTGGAAGACCATCCGGAAGTCCGCGGGAATATGGAGTCGGACTACTGCTAACAACAACAGCACGCAAGGGCCTGATTTCCTGGCAGCCTCATGGTGATAGGATTTTGACGGCCAGATTCCGGACTAGAGTGCGACGCGTCACCATCATACAGTGTTACGCCCCAACGAATAGTTCGTCTGTGGACGAAAAGGAGAGCTTCTATAATCTCTTAAGTGCCGTCTTCAACACAACACCAAATGGAGACATTGTCATAGTGATGGGGGATTTGAATGCCAAGATAGGCAATGAGAACGAAAGGCTCAAACATGTAATCGGGAAGCATGGACTAGGCAACCGCAATGACAACGGCGAAAGGTTTGTGGATTTCTGCAATGCCAACCGCCTTGTGATAGGTGGCACCATGTTTGAGCACAAGACCTGCCATAAAGTCAGCTGGGTTTCCAATGACAGGCAAGCAACCTCCAACCAAATTGACCATTTTGCTATCAGCCGCCGCTTTAGAAGTAGTCTCCTGGACGTCCGAAACAGGCGAGGGGCAGATGTGGGGATAGTACGTGATCACCATCTTATGATAGCTACTATCCAACTACGCACTGCTGCAGTTCGAAGATCCCACGACAACACAAGAATGCACAGGTTCAACATCGATAGACTTAGTGATCCCTCAGTGCGCCAACAATTAAGGGAGCACTTTTCGCAAGGTGTGGAAGCAATCAGCAGCTCTATGCCCGCAACCATGCAAGAACATTGGTGTGCTGTGAAAAATGTTTTTACATCTGGTGCTGAAAGAATTGTCGGTCGATCGCAGGGAAGATATAGGACGTGGCTTTCCGATGATACCTGGAGACGGATTGACGAACGAAAACAGCTGAAAGCTCGCGTTGCAGCTACCCCAGCAGCAGGGAGAAGCGAGTTAGAGTCTCTATATCGCATGAAGATAAGAGAAGTTCAGCGCATTTACATCAACGCGCTGGCTACAGAAGCAGAATAAGCTGCACGGAGGTGCGACAGCAGGACCGTCTACAGAATCACGAAAGAGCTGACAGGTGGTCGCAGCTCCAGCCAACACCCAGTGAAAAACCTAGACGGCTCCTTGCTCATTTCGCATGAGGACCAGCTCAAGAGATGGAAAGAGCATTTTGCTACGGTTTTGAACCGTGTATTCGCCAGCGATATGCTCCCAAATTAGACTGAGATGCCCGAGGTGAGAAGTTCCCGAATACGCACCACGACTCCCAGTAAAGATTAGATCATTACCGCGATCAAGGCTCTCAAAACCAACAAGGCGGTAGGACTTGACGGTATTCCAGCAGAGCTCTTACGAGCAGCGCCCACAACATCGGCTGAGCTTCTGCTTCCACTTATAGAAAGAGCTTGGGAAGCTGAAAGCTTTCCTAACGAGTGGAAAAAGGGAATGATCGTCAAGCTTCCTAAGAAAGGAAATTTAATGGAGTACGGAAACTGGAGGGGTATCTGCGTGCTGCCTGCTGTAGCTAAGATAATAGCTAAAATCATCCCTGAGCGAATCAAACAACATCTCGAAGACGCACCCGATGCCGAACAAGCAGGTTTCCGGTTTATTTGGCGTGCCTTACGCAGGAGAGGTATTCCCGATAAACTAATTGCTATTATCAAAGCTACATATGAAGGCTCCAAGTGTCACGTTCTGCACAGGGGGAGGTTGTCTGAGGAATTTGAGATCCAAAGTGGGGTAAGACAAGGCTGTATCCTTTCACCAATATTATTCCTATTGATGATTATCGATGTGCTTCATGCAGCTTTATCGACGGGAAACGGAGGAATTCGATCGACTCTTACATCTCAACTGAAACATCTTGACTACGCTGACGATGTTTGTTTACTCTCCCACAGAATTATGGACCCCTACCAAATGACAGCAGATGTGAAGAGAGAGGCAGGCGTCGTCCGGCTGAAAATTAATACGGCAAAAACTAAAATTATCATCCTTGGAACTAACTCATCAGTCCAAATATGCATTGCTGGACAGCCGGTAGAAAGAGTAGAGGATTTCCAGTATCTTGGGAGTATTGTCTCGACCGATGGTGGAACCGAACTGGATACAGCCAAAAGGATCGTCAAAGCAAAGTCCGCGTTCAGGATGTTGTCCAAAATATGGCGAAGCAATGTAATCAGTTTGAGCACCAAAATAAGACTGTTCCGCTCCAACGTTGAATCCGTGCTGCTATATGGTTGCAGCACGTGGAGAGTGACCACTACTATCACCAGAAAGCTGAAAACGTTCGTTAATAGGTGCCTGCACAATATCTTAAGGATTTTCTGGCCCAATCGTATCTCTAACGAACACCTTTACGAGAGAACGGGTCAGGAACCAATAGGCACAACTATCCAACGGCGGAAGTGGCAGTGGATTGGTCACACGTTCCGAAGGGGTGACAGTTCCATAGCGAACCATGCTATGCAATGGAACCCTCTAACTCAGGATGGCAGAAGACCTGGCGGTCCGAAGAGAACATGGCGCAGAATAGTCGAGAAGGAGGCACGGCAGTTAGGGAAAAGTTTGGAAAGAACTCAGACACATTGCCAGAAACCGTACACGATGGCACGTAGGCGTAGTAGAGGCCCTAGGACCCACAAGGGGATACAGGACATAAATAAACAAAATAATCTTTGTTGCATGCTTGCCTATTAGGTAGTGTCCTATAATTACACGTATAATAGAGCCAATATGCAATCAATTGAGAGCGATCAATTTCTTAGAGCGTTCAGATCCAACTTGTGCCAAATCTGCTAAGTCGCTAGACATGTTGTACCACTTGTCCACCTAAGATTTGTTCTTTCGATTGCATCTAGCTTGAATTTAAATTTACAAGTAGCGATTGGTATACCTAGATTATCCTTATCTGGAAGAATGGGTACAGTTGTTCCTATTCTGGCGAGTTCGTCAGCCTTACAATTCCCCAGAATATCCCTATGCCCCGGCACCCAACAGAAGTGAATATTAAACTGGTCCGATATCTCCGCAAGAGACGAATGGCAGTCTAGGGCTAGTACTGAATTTATAGAGATAGAGTCCGAGAATTTGATTGCAGCTTGGCTATCTGAAAAGATGCGGATGTCCTTGGCGGATACCACGTTTTTCTTTAGCCAAGATACGGCCTCCTTAATCGCCATTATTTCCGCCTGGAACACGCTACAATGGTCTGGTAGACGGAAGGAGAGCTTAAGATTAAGCCTGTCAGAGAAAACACCTCCACCAACTCCGTCTTTCGTTTTTGAGCCGTTAGTATAGAAGTGGATCGAGTTATCTTCTACGAAAGCCTCTTCATTACAGAGTGATCTGGAAGGGATGGGGACAAGGAACTGGCCAAACTCTTTCCTTGACCACTGTTGCCTAGCTTCAAGGCGAACGGCTGCATTCGCTGCCATTTGCTTGCTAAATATATCGAGGGGTATGAGATGAAACATGATGTCTAATGCCGCAGAGGGAGTTGCACGTAGTGCTCCGCTTATGCCCAGATAAGCTGTACGCTGGACCTTGCTTAGATAGTCGCGATTTATAGCTTTTTCTAAGGCTGTTCACCAGACAATCACCCCTTATGTGAGTGTCGGTCTAATGACCGAGATGTATAGCCAGTGATTTTCGAGGCTCTTAGCCCCATTTATTTACAATAGCTTTTGAAAAGAGAAAAGTGCTACATTAGCTTTCTTGACTCTTTCTTGAATGTTAGGCTTCCAGCTTAGTTTCCTATCCAGGATCAGAGAAAGTTAAGCTGATACCATTAAGAGAGGGAGGATCAATGAACGGAATTTTATCTGAGTTTACACCCACATTTTAGAGTGCAGATACATTTAGACCAGTTGAGGTCCATTATGATGACAACGATCTTTCCATTTGGCTACGCAGCGATTAAAACCAACCGGAGCTTTTAATAAAATGACGCCGAGGTCGTCGAAGAAAGGAACCCCTCGATGGAGCAGTATTTTTTGTGACAGAGGTGGACGTGTGCATAGGAAGTGAAGAATAGTTTCCTGCTCTTCGTCTCTGCAGAAATCGTTAGAAATGGCTCTTAGCCTTTAAGCATGTTGGCCTACCAGACAGCGTCCAGTGAGGACACCGATAAGATAGCTGATATTAACGTATGGTTCAAACGTTAAGGTGGTGTAGGTGGGTTGTCATCAGTAAGGTCGAGTCCCAAGAAAGCGGCAGCTTCGACTGGGTGAGTCCATAAAGATCTTGATGTAAGTGTTGCGGGATGCGACGGGCAACTGAACAAATGGGCGGTGACGACCCGCAGTCTGGGCATTGATCAATGATACTGTCGCGTAAGCGGTGCATATAATTATTCAGCATGGAGCTCCAGCCGGATCGCAGTTGTGCAAGTGTTAGATCTGGTACATCTAGGGAGATGTTCTTTACTATGATGTATCGGTGTAGGACGGCCGCCTAGCACGATGTTAATCTGCCGGTTATATTGGGCAGCGTGTTGGTGGATAGAGTTTAAAGCCAGTTTGTGACATGCTGGGACAAGTGGTGTATGGGTTATAAATCTACTAACCTCTTCACGGTATAAATGGATGTCAGATCGGATATGCCTCGCAGGTATAGGGAGGCTGAGTAGATCTCTGTTCGGGTGATCGGGACGGTTGCAAGCCAGTTAGAACTGTTTCGATAGAAGTTCATTATGCGCTTTGACTTTGAGCAACTTTGATGAAGGTGATCTTCATGCGACATACGGTGACAGCCTATGATAATGCGTAGAGCAGCATTCTGCCTTGTTTGGAGTTTATTCCATTTAGAGTCACTGAGGCCTTGGGTCCAGATTGGTGCCGCATAGTTGAGAACCGATGTTCTGATTGCTTGATATGTGGTGAGGAGAGTTTCTTTGCCTTTCCCCATGTGCTACCGGCCAGGAATTTTAAGACCTTATTATATGACTCGTTCACTGTCATTTCTTGAATGACTAGAGAAAGTCAGTAGGTTGTCAAATGTGACTCCAAGAATCTTTGGATGGTTGGTTGTCGGGATCGCCCTGTCGAGTTGTAGGTTTACCTCTTTGGTCCAGGTGGTGAATAGGGTGGATAAGGATTTTTCTGGGAACAATTTGGGATTGCGACTGGCAAAAAAGTCTTCCAATTCATTAAGGTGGGCATTGATGTTACGGCAGATTGACCGGATGTCTTTTCCTGAGGAGAGAATGGTGCAGTCGTCGGCATACGATACCAGTTTGACTCCGGGTGGTAGTGTGGGGAGTTTCGCTAGGTAGTAGTTAAAAAGAATCGGAGAAAGAACTCCTCCTTGAGGTACCCCTTGCTTGACTTTCCTAAATTGCGATTTACAGTTATGGAATTTAGCAAAGGACTGTCGGCCATTTAGATAACATAGCTGATCATACTGATCGCTTTAGCTTAACCAAACCGGCATAGCGTTTCTATGCAGCCTAGGCCAGATATGTCTCAAAATAAGACAGACTGAGCCATTTTTGAATTTGTAGTTCGTTGGATTCTTGCTTTAGTAGATGTTTATTTTTAGCGATATTCACATATTCTATTTACATATTCTTTGTGAATGCCCCATGGCCGCAAGGAAAAGACTTCTCCATATCTGAAGGGTTTTATTGAGTCCCTCTGACTTCTGGAATATCGAGCCTGGAGCTTTCTTGAGGTTTATCAAGAGCCTTAACCAAGTTCTCAGCTAAACTCTGGGCTGGCGCAATAGATCTTATAGGTCGCAGTGCGTACAAGGTCCTAGTAAAGCAAAGTATATTCAGCGAAGGGCATGCCCAGGGTCTGAAAATTCGGTAGAATCTGTAGAGTCGTATCCTGTCTGACGAGCTCGCAAGCCTTGTATTTTCCCGCAATGTCTCTGTGCCCTGGTACCCAGCATAGGTGGATGTTGAACTGCTCCGTTATCTCCGTGGGAGACAAACGGCAGATTAATGCGGCTTCTGAAGTAAAGGAGTGAAATTCTAGGGACTTGATTGCTGCTTGACTATCAGTGAAAATGTTTATATCACTGACAGATATTGTATGGCTTCCTTTCTCTCTGGTTTGTCGTGGGGTGCGCATCTAATAGAAACTATCAATATTTCAAAATGAATTGTTCCGTGTGTTCTCAGAAAATTGATCGCAATAGTTGTTCTAAAATAGACTGTAGTGATTGCAAAAATTTCTTTCACTATTCGTGTGTAAATATCACAGAACAAGATGTGGATTACATAAAATCAAGTGGTAATCCATTCCGTTGCGATAAGTGTGGAGTGCTAAGACGCCGTTCTCTCCATTTGCCTGCAGTGACCGTGCCCACGCGAGACAACAACATTGCACAGGCACCAACTACTGCTAAAATTGCAAAAAAATCCACCAAAAGGCAACAAGCAACGACCAACGGACACCTCCTCATCTTCTTCTTCTCACATCGGCGAGATCGAATGTGAATATACTCTTCAGATGATCTATCTGAAGCTCACAAATTTGGAGAAAACGAATCAACAGTTCCTGCAACAACTTATTGAACTACGATCACAGAATGAGGAACTTAAATCAAAAGTTAATAAGCTGGAAAGCAAGCTGAATTGGCAACAGCAGCAGCATCTTGAAAATTTCATCGATATTGTTGGAGTTTCAAATGTCAATGACAAAAATGCACTTGACAAAACAAAGGAAATTTTCAACAAAGCTTTGTCTATTGATATCCCCGACAACAAAATCGAGAAATGTTTCATCAAAAAAGTATACATACATATACAAAAGGAGTGAACTCTTCTCAAATGACAACAAAACCTATCATTTGCGTAAAATTCTCCGACTTGTCAACGAAGCAGCAAATTATGAGCGCAAAGAGGGCTTACAAAAAAAATCTCAACACTCAATTGTCTGGAGTCAACGGCAGCGTTGCCATATGTGGGGATTTTTCCCCATTTTGGGGAATTACGTGTCAAATGGGGGCGGTGGGGAAAAACTGGCTTGAAATGGGGAAAAACTGAAATTCCATTTTTGAGTTTTTTATCAATTCTATACACTAAATATAATTCTCTGCATTTCATGCAAAAAATGAAAAGAAAAAAAAATCCACAAATACCGAAAAATAAAAAATAAAGGCGTAATATTTTGAGACCTGAAGTGAGTCATTTGTACATGCGCCACAGAAGGACGCAACTTTTTGCCTGTTTTTTGTTGACAACGAAATGTTTGTACATGAGGACTTCTTGACATTAATTGAAGTTCCCGAAGCAACTGCAGAAATAATCTTTTCTAAGTTAGTAGAATTTTTTGACAAATTCGAAATTCCATATAAACAAAATTTAATTGCATTTCCTTCGGATGGTGCAAGTGTAACTTTTCAAAGACGAAATATCAGGTCTATTTACTATGCGTTGTATTTGCCACACTTTCCACATAATTGCTAGCAAAGCTACCTGATGAAATAGAAAAGTGTTGTCGAGAAATATATTCACCTTTCAATTGCAGCGTAAGGCGTCAATATCTTTTTAAAGAGTACCAAGTATTTTTCAATATTAAGTTTCACAAAATCCTGCGTCCTTCTCAAACCAGGTGGCTTTCTCCGCATGCCGAATTATTCAGCAATTTTGGGCTTTGATACACTACACAAAAGAAATGCGAAACAATATATCACATATTAGAAAAGCCTAGTATAATGCTTTATTTGGAGTTTTTGATTTTTTTTTACCACTTTTTACAATATTGAACATAGAAATGCAGTCAGCCGACGTGAAAATTCATGTTTTGTTTGAAAAGATTGAGCTGCCTTTAAAAACGATAGCTGATTGCTTTTTAAGTAAAACATACTTGGAGACTGTCGACAATATATTTGAAATTAATTTAGAGAACGCTGCGAACTATTTACCAATAGGTTAGGAGAATGGAATTGAGATAATAGAGATCAATGTATTTAAGACGAATTTTGGAGAGTTTTTTATAACAACTTGTCGATTTGATTTTCAAGATGATGGAAAAGTATTTAAAGTATTTTAATTAAAAGGAATAATTTAAATTAAAAAGTGAAAAATAAATTAAATTTACTCTCTGCGAGCCAAATGAATTGGGAGTATTAATTTTTGTAAAAATTTGCATCATTTATACCTATTTAGATATTAAAAAAATAAAACAGTAAAAGAAATAAAGTAAATTACTTTGATTTCTTACGAATAAAGAATGGGGAAAAATTGGGGAAAATCAAAACACAAAATGGGGAAAATAAATATTTTTCCCCCAAAAATGGGGAATTTCAGCTGGATAGATCTGGCAACACTGGTCAACGGCGCGGGCGACAGCGGCAGTGGCAGCTTAAACAACAGTAGCCGCAGCAGCAGCAGCAGCAAGGGAAACAGTATTAATTTGAATGATTCTCTTACCAAGTACACCCAGGCGCTCTTTATGAAAGCAAAAGAAACAATCAAACAAAAAGGCGTTAAATATGTATGGTATAATAACAATCAAATTCTTGTGAGAAAGGTTGAGGGTGGAAAAGTAACTTCAATTAGATCTTTTGATGATCTTGCACTTATTTAAATAAGGTAAAAAATAAAAAATAAAATAAAAATGAATGATGTAGATGAACTAATTGAAGACTTTCCTGCCCTTGAATCTAGTAGTTACAACTGTGATAGTATCTTTAAATTTAGTTCCTATTGCAATAGCAAACGTTTTATTATACACCAGAATGTCAGAAGTTTAAGAGAAAACTTTACGTCTCTTGTCACACACCTTGATTCGTTCGCGTGCATTCCAGATATTGTTTTTGTGTCTGAGATTTGGATTTACAATTTTGAAAAAATTGATTACGTTATTCCCGGCTTTAATTTCTTTGCTAATACGAATGAAAACTACGCTGCGGGTGGTGTTGGGTGTTTTTTAAAGGAAGGTTACCAGATTAAAGAAGTTTTGTGTGTCGATTTTGAAAGTGCAGATGTTTTAAAAGTTTCTATTGTAGTTAATAATGAAGTGTTCGTCTTCTTATGTGTCTATAGACTGCATATGTTTAATGTTCCAATGTTTATAAAAGAATTTTCTGATCTTTTAGTTAAAGTAAAAGCAACAAATTTAATTGTTGTAGGTGATTTTAATATAAACAATTTAGAGAGTAGTGAAACTGTTTCAACTTATTTAGCCTTATTAGCTTCTCATGGCCTTGAGTCTTTTATCAATGAGCCTACTAGGATTGTGTCAGGTAGATGTTTGGATCACATTTATGGGCGATTCAAAAATGTGTCACCCAATAACTGTGAGAAATGTGTTCTCGATTTAATGATCACTGACCACTGCATGACAGGACTTCTTGTAGAAATCTCTCACAGAAAGAATAGCAGTTATTCAAAATCACTGAACAATTTTATGAAAATTAACTTTAGCAGACTCAAAAATGAGTTACTTTTTTGGGACGACGTCTATTCGTGTAGAGATGCGTCTACTTCCTACACAATATTTATTGAAGGACTTAAGAAGCACATTTCTAATTGTTCCTCTTTCTTGCCTCCGGATAAATTAAGAAAAAGACTTAAGCCTTGGATCTCTAGGGACTTACTGTATAAAGTCAATGCTAAAAATAAATTTAGAATTAAATGCTATCGATTCCCTAGTAATCTGAGATTAAAAAGTAAATACAAAAAGTTGTGCGCTGAACTGAAAAGGGATATTCCAGTATGCCGCGATACCTATTATCGTAATCGTTTTAATTCTGCCAGAGGTAGCCTTAGAAACGAATGGAAATTAGTTAACAGTTTACTTAATAAATCTTCTTCTACAAAAAACCCGTCTTCTTTGCGTATCAGAAACTGTATAGTCCCTGACAAACTCCAACTCGCTGAAGCTTTTAATGATTATTTCACAAATATAGCCAGCAGTCTACAACCTTCTCCAGTAAATTCAAATTGTGCACTTTGCCTGTGTGCTGAACCATTTCAAAGCAATAGTTTTGTTTATAAACCCATAACATCTATTGAAATGTTAAAAGCGATTCGCAGTTTAAAGAATACTAGCTCTAGTGGCGGAGATGGTATCTCTAGTCTGATTCTAAAAAAAATTTCATGGTTTGTAGCGGATGTCTTAACAGACATCTTCAATGGTTGCGTATTCGCAGGGGTCTTTCCTGAAGCACTCAAATGCGCTGATGTTATACCATTGTTCAAAAAAGGTTCTACCGAAGAATTGTGTAACTACAGGCCCATTTCCCTCCTCCCTGTGTTAAGCAAGGTTTTCGAAAAACTAATAAAGGACAGATTAGTAAGTTTTTTAAACTTTAACAATTATTTTAGCCCTAAACAGTTTGGCTTTCGGAAGGGTAAATCTATGAAGATGCTCTACTACATTTTTGTGCCCAAACAATGTCCAATCTTGATGATAAAAAGTGTACAGCTGGATTGTTCATTGATATTACCAAAGCCTTTGATATGGTAAACCACAATATTTTGGTGAAAATTCTGGAAAAAGCTGGATTTCGCGGTTTTATGCTTGATTGGTTTAAGGCTTACCTTCAAAATAGATCAGAAAGAGTGAAAATAGATGAGATAAGGAGCGAAATTAAAGTTTTTAACCTGGGTGTACCACAAGGCTCCGTCTTAGGTCCAATTTTATTTCTTATCTATATTAATTCACTCTTTGCACTTAACTTTAAAGGCTCACCAACTGCTTTCGCGGATGACATATGTTTTTCATATGGTCAAAATAGTCCTTTGGATCTCGTTGCTGACATAAATTGGGATTTGAAATCATGAAGAAACTGGTTTGCGAATCACAAGTTGGTAATTAGCTCCAAAACAAAAATAATGTTTTTCGGTTTGTCATCGATACACAATTTAGAAGCGAATGTTTACTTTCATGCACCTGAGTGTCAAAAATACAAATTGTCCAATTGTAATTGTACCCATAGATCTACTTCTCGCACTTTTTGTAGTACTCTTAATTGTAGTGAAAACTGTTTTTTAATCGTGAAAGTAGATGAATTTAAATATCTAGGACTTATTATCGACTCCAATATGAGTTTTTCAAATCACACTGAAGCTTTGAGAAAGTATTTCCGTTCCACTCTTAGACACTTCTTTTATCTGCGTAGAGTATGTTCTACGACGCTTTTAAAGCAAATTTACTATGGTATCTTTCACTCTTAGCTCCAATATGGAATTAATTGTTGGGGAGGTACTCATCTTAACAAAATACAACATCTATTAGTTTTACAAAAACATATTTTAAGAATTTTATGCCGTAAACCTGTCAGATATCCTAGTTTTTCTCTGTTATATGACCTGAAAATCCTTCCTGTTCGTCATTTGTATTGTTTTAAAGTATTGAAGTCATTCTATATGAAATCTGGTATTCGAAATTTTCGGTTAATTTCAAATTACAATTTACGTGGAAAGTTTGCGTACATGGTATCTGTTCCTTTTGCTCGTACTACTGCATACCGTCATTTTTATTCTGTTTCGTCATTTCGTCTATTTAATAAACTTCCGCTGCCGATCAGGGCAATTTCAACACCTGGAAGGTTCTTAAGGACAGTCAAAAGTTGGCTTTTCAATTTCAATTACGCTAGTTTAGAATCAATTACTTTCGGCATTCTGGTTTAATTCTCGTTGATGTTTTCTTTCTTTTCTTTGATTTTTATTTGTGAATCCATTTGATTTTTCTCTCCATTTTGTAATTTTACTTTTTTATTAATTGCATTTTTATTTATGAATAACCATAATTTGTTTTTATTTGGCCACCCCATCTTAATCTAAAATTTAATTGAATTTCATCAACTCATTCAAAACTATTTTATTACTTTTGTAAGCAAAATACAGAATGTCCCAACTTTTTCATATAATTTACATATGTACCTTAAACTTAAAATGCTATTTTGTGAATTCGATTTGAATAATACCTTGTAATACTATATGAAAAATAAATAATTATCTAATTATCTATCTATCTTTATCGCCATGATTTTCGTTTGAAATACGCTACAATGATCTGGGAGGCGGAAAGAGATGCTCAGAACACACCTCACCTTCGGTTTTGGAGCCATTTGTGTGGAAGTGAACTGATCAGTATAGTGTAAAATTCCGAGAGCTTCAGTTTAAGGTACTACTCGACGGCTTGAAGATCCCGCGCGACTCTTGCAGTTCGTAAGAATGGGGACGAGATTTAGAACATCTTTTGCAAAAGGAAAATATTTGTTTGGACTTTTCTTATGATTTTTACTGACGTTCTAACTTACAAAACTTACATTTTTGGTATTGACTTGTTTCATAAAATATATTGCGTTTACTACTGTCCATGAGATTACAATTTAAAATATCCTAGTGTGTCGCCGTGGCACAGTGGTTACGCGTGTGGTTTCATGTTAGAATTCCAGAAAACACCAACCATTTTTTCATACTCCCACCTCTCGGGAACGTCTGACAAGCATCCGAGAGTATTTGATATCACGAAAAAGCATCCCAAAAATAAAAAATGTCCTTCAGATACAGCACACAACTGTAGGTCCCTTCCATTCGTAGGAAAAATATAACACACACAACACGAGTGATTGCGAGGAGCTAGGCCTAGCCATTTAATGAGCTGTTGCGCCATATTTACATATTCAGTTACATATTCTTTTTATGGAAAATTTCTTTTAATTTTACAACAACTAGAAAATAACAAAAACATATATTTCTTTCTTATATACAAAGAAAGCGTGAGTCCAAAGTATTCATAGTATTTGTGGCTGTTCACCACACAATGGCAACACTAGTCTGGTGGACACAGTTCTTACGGCTTGCGGCTCATGTTCTTACCATCAGGGACAAGCTACGAGGAAGACTCGTTTCCTTCTATTCCTGCTTCTGGATTCAGCTGCCGACGGAGAAACGTGCTCCAAAAGATCTTCCCCCCACGAGGAACAACACGGCCTTCCCCAAAACATTGATTCGTTGTATTTTAATTAAGTTTAAATTAATAATTGGTAGTTTTATTGCTTCTTTGTGCTGAGGAAGTCAGTGCACTTGAAATAAAGTATTAGTTAATGTTCTCATGACAGAGATAACGTCTTCTCATTGCATACGACTACCAAAGTGGTGACCCCGACGACGCTACGTGTACACCTTTGTAATTCTCCTCGTCGAAAACGGAATCGAAGTACATAAAAGTCGAAGACAGTTACGTCCACATGGCGCCGGGAACGAACGAAGATCTTACTTCGACCGCTACAAGTCAATCTAACGACCGACTACAAGACTCGGAGATATCAAAAGTGACCATCAAAGTCCCTCCATTCTGGAAGGAAAAGCCAGAATTATGGTTTATACAGGTGGAGTCGCAATTTTTTATAGCGCGAATAACATCAGATGCAAGGAAGTATCATACGGTCATTGCGGCGATAGAAAGCAACGTCTTAAGTCAAGTCAGCGACATTTTACTCAATCCGCCAGCCGACAATCTATACGCTACGCTTAAAAAAAAAGTAATCGAACGATTTGCGGACTCAGACCAACAACGATTACGCAAGCTGTTACAAGAAATTGATCTAGGAGACAAGAAGCCGTCCCAATTGCTACGAGAAATGCGTCACCTTGCGGGAGCAAAAATGCATGACGATTTGCTGAAAAATCTGTGGTTGCAGCGATTACCATCGAACATGCGCTCGATCATTTCGGTAAGTACAGAAGATCTCGCTAAACTAACAGAGCTTGCCGATAAAATTGCAGAAGTCAACGAGGCACCGCAATTGTCTGGAATCAGCCGACAAGATCAGAAACAGCATTTTCAGTCGCTTCACAATTGTAACGGCAGCAACATCGAACGGAAAATTGCCGAATTGTCACGTTCCGTCGCTGAGTTAAAGACGCATCTTTCTTCCTCTCACACAAGTGCACGCAGTATATCTCGGCCTCGCACACACAGTCGCAATCGAAGTAGCAACCGCGAACAAACAAAACAAGACTGCTGGTTCCATCTCACATTTGCTGACAAGGCAAAGAAGTGTCGCCCCCCTTGCACATACCAATCGTCAAACTAGATGGCCAGTCGTTACTGGCGACAGACACTGGCCTTAACAACTGTCGCCTTTTCGTTCGCGATAAAGGAGAAGAAAAATACACATTTTTAATAGACACCGGCGCGGATATCTCTGTTGTTCCAGCAACACGTGCGCAAAAGAAGTTCAACGGTGATAATTCAGCAACTCTCTTTGCAGCGAATAATACAAGAATTTCAACATACGGATCAAAAATACTTTCAGTGGATTTAGGATTACGTCGAGCATTCAAGTGGACGTTTATCATCGCCGATGTAGCTCGTCCAATCATAGGAGCGGATTTTTTGCAGCACTTCGGAATACTAGTGGATCTAAAGAGACGCTGCTTGGTAGATCGTCAGACGTGTGTATCCAACGTAGGTTTCATCACACGTATTCCATCATCGCAGCTCACTACAATCAGCCGGGAAGTGCCCTTTCGAGAACTCTTACAGGAATTCAAGGACTTAACGAGCCCCTCAGCTGCAAGAACAATGGTTAATCACAGCGTCTCTCATCACATCGTTACCAGTGGACAACCAGTACATGCGCGCTACCGTCGATTAAATCCTGAAAAACTGAAGGCAGCCAAAGCAGAATTTCAAACAATGATGGAAAAACACATGCAACCTAAACCGAATGGAGAGTGGAGGCCCTGTGGGGATTTTGGGCGTCTTAATGCCGTCACAGCACCTGACCGCTATCCAGTTCCCCATGTACAGGACTTCACACATTTTTTAGCAGGTAAATCCGTTTTTTCCACTCTAGACCTCCAGAAAGCCTATCACCAAATACCAGTGGAACCGAAGGACGTGCCGAAGACAGCGATTATAACGCCTTTTGGCTTATATGAATTCGTCTATATGACTTTCGGTTTGAGGAATGCGAGCCAAACATTCCAACGATTCATGGATAACATGCTGAGGGAATTTGACTTCGCATTCCCATACATCGATGACATTCTCATCGCGTCGAAGGACGAGAACGAGCATCGAGAACATCTTCGGTCGATATTCGAGCGATTACGAGAGTTCGGGATGATCATCAACCTAGAGAAATGTCAATTAGGTCAGGCAGAAGTACGCTTTCTAGGACATACAGTCAACGCTCTGGGAATAAAACCACCCAAAAATAAGGTCGAAGCAATTTTGCAGTTTCCCAAGCCAACGAGGGTATGTGAACTAAAACGATTTTTAAATTCTCTAAACTTTTACAGACGTTTTCTCAAAAATGCTGTCGAGGAGCAATCCATTCTCCAACGCATGATACCGAAGGGAAACAGGAAGAAAGACACAAGAGCAATCGACTGGTCAGCTGAAGCAGAACGCAGTTTTGAGTGATGCAAGGTCGCCCTGGCGGATGCTGCATTATTAGCCCACCCTAAATCTAACGCTCGACTGGCACTGATGGTGGACGCTTCCGATGCAGCCGTAGGAGGAGCTCTTCATCAACAATCCGGAGACGCGTGGGAACCACTTGGTTTCTTTTCGAAGAAACTGACGACAGCACAAACGAAATACAGCACTTACGACCGGGAGCTGCTAAGTGCTTACATGGCAGTAAAGTATTTTCGCTATATGCTGGAAGGCCGTCAGTTCCGCATCGTCACCGATCACAAGCCGCTGACATTCGCCTTCAAACAAAATCCAGAAAAGGCATCCCCAAGGCAAGTTCGTTACCTAGACTTCATCGGACAGTTCAGTACCGATATAAAATTCATTGCTGGAGAAGAAAATGTTATCGCCGACACGCTTTCGCGGATTTCTGAAGTCTCATCTGCAAACACTATCAACTACGAAGAATTGGCCGACAACCAGGAACACGATGAGGAACTTTTGCAGTTGTTGCGGAAAGGTACGTCAAATGCTTTGATACTAAAGAAATTCCCTGTTCTTACAGATCCCAATCGCTTCATCTACTGTGATGTGTCAACGCGAAATGTTCGTCCTTTCATCACCAAACCATTTCGTCAGGCAGCTTTCGAGAGCGTGCACAACCTTGCGCATCCTGGCATTCGATCTACCGTCAAAGTGGCAACAGAGCGATTTGTATGGCCATCGATTCGAAAGGATTGCCAGCAGTGGGCAAGATGTTGCACACGTTGCCAGCGGTCGAAAGTGTGGAGGCACGTTCGCGCTCCTACTCACACGTATCCGTCGACAGATAATCGATTTGAACATCTAAATATTGACCTAGTTGGCCCCTTGCCACCATCGAGAGAGTTCCGGTATATCCTCACTTGCGTGGATCACTTTTCGAGATGGCTGGAAGCGATACCAATCCGAGACATCACTGCCGAAACCGTGGCTAGGGCTTTGTATGAGGGATGGATTTCAAGGTTTGGCGTACCTCTTCGAATAACAACTGATTAAGGACGACAGTTCGAAAGCGAACTCTTCAAACAACTAATGAAGTTATTAGGCATCAAGCATCTTAGAACGACGGCATACCATTCCGAAGCCAACGGAATGATCGAGAGATATCACCGTACACTCAAGGCGGCACTTAGGTGACACAATACCATTCAATGGACAGATATCTTACCATCAGTGCTCTTGGGGTTACGTACGATAGTCAAAGAAGATCTGGGAACAACAACAGCAGAGCAGCTCTACGGGACAACTTTAAGGGTGCCTGGTGAGTTTCTCCACTCAACAAAGGATGATACAAACGCGCATGAGTTCGTGAAACACCTCCGGAGTACCATGGCAACTTTCAAGTCAGCAGAGGTGAATCATCACGGCCGGAAAATACCTTTCGTTCCAAAGGACTTGAGGGAATGCAAATACGTTTTCCTTCGTAACGACGCTATCAAAAGGCCACTCACTCCATCCTATGACGGACCCTATCTAGTATGCAACAGGACTTCAAAATACTATCAGATCGATACCAATGGAAAAAAGGTAAATATAACAATCGACCGACTAAAGCCCGCATATATTTTCAGTGAAGAAGAGTCACTGGCGAAACCGAAACAACCGTGCGTTACTCCAGAGATAGCCAAAACACCTGTAAAGCAGTACGTAACACGATATGGTAGGAAGGTGACGTTGCGGAATCCCTAGTTTGATGTATCACTAGCGCTAGAGGGGGAGTACTGTGGCTGTTCACCACACAATGGCAACACTAGTCTGGTGGACACAGTTCTCACGGCTTGCGGCTCATGTTCTTACCATCAGGGACAAGCTACGAGGAAGACTCGTTTCCTTCTATTCCTGCTTCTGGATTCAGCTGCCGACGGAGAAACGTGCTCCAAAAGATCTTCCCCCCACGAGGAACAACACGGCCTTCCCCAAAACATTGATTCGTTGTATTTTAATTAAGTTTAAATTAATAATTGGTAGTTTTATTGCTTCTTTGTGCTGAGGAAGTCAGTGCACTTGAAATAAAGTATTTGTTAATGTTCTCATGAAAGAGATAACGTCTTCTCATTGCATACGACTACCAAACAACAACTTAGGCGCTTGTCCAGTTTATTCCACCAAAAGATAAGGCAGTAAAATCGAAAAATTGCTACGGTTGCAGCAAAGTGGCAGTACTGGTTACAAGTTGACTATGTTATTATCCCTTATCACATGTAGCTACACATGCAATACTAAGCTCCAAGGACTATTTTGGATTTTCCAGTAACACGCACTTTGTGTCACATCCTACCTAATTTTGTCCAATAAAAACCTAATGGAGGACGCCATTACCACTATTACAGGGTGAGCCAACTACAAGTTTCTTTTTAAAAATGCAATAAAATTAACAAAATGAAATTCTTTCCATGTATTATGGCTTTATTAGTAAAGGCAAACATTCCTATTAATTATGGAATACAACATCGTTCAAGTGGCTACCTCGGCTGGCCTCACAGTAGCGCATTCTATCACTCCAATCACCCTGTTGATGGTTTCGGGCTGTAGCTCACGGATTGCTTGGACGATATTGGCCTTAAGTGCTTGAATCATTTCCGGATTGTTGGCATAACATCGGTCCTTCACGGTTCCCCACAAAAAGTGCAAAGTGGTTAAATCGCAGCTCAGAGGCGGCCAATTGGCATCGCCAAGACGGCTGATTACACGATTTGGGAATTTGGTGCGCAAAAGACCGATTGTGGCATTTGCTGTGTGGCATGGCGCGCCATCCTGCATGAACCAGAGGTCGTCCAAATCCATGTCTTCAATTTCAGTAAAAAAAAAAGTCGTTAACATGGCTCTGCAACGCCCACCGTTGACCGAAACTTTGTTCCCAGCCTCATTTTCGAAGAAAAATGGTCCAATGATGCCACCACTCCACAATCCGCACCAAACTGTCACTTTCTGTGGATGCATAGGCTTTTCGACAATAACGTGCGGGTTTTCCGAGCCCCAGATGCGGCAATTTTGTTTGTTAACGTAGCCGCCGAGATGAAAATGTGCCTCGTCAGAAAAGATGATTTTTCGCCCCAAATCGTTGTCCAATTCAAGCTGCTCTAAGGCCCAAACTGCGAAGCGATAACGAAACGGATGGTCGTGCGCTTTCAATTGCTGAATCAGTTGGACCTTTTAAGCGAATAATCCCAGATCTTTGTGCAGAATTCTCCTCAGGCTAGTGCGTGAAATGTTGAGCTGTTGAGATCGATGACGAGTTGATGTTCGTGAATTGAGTCTTACACTCTCGGCTACAGCAGCCACATTCTCGGCTATGCGCACCGTACGATGACGGGGACCATGAGTGTTGTCCACTAGCATACCAGTCTCACGAACTTTTTGCACAAATTTGCGTACAGCAGGCGCGGTGGGTGCTTCATTTCGACCAAAACTTCTTTTCAAAAAACGCACTGTTTGGACTACACAGCACTCACTTTGGAAATAAGTTTTCAATATTTCCCAATGTTGTTCAAGCGTTAAGTGACTCTCGTTCCGCGGAGGTATGATACTGACTTCCTGTCAAGATTTCGAGTGGGAAACAGCTGTCAGTGTCAAAATAAGCTATGATTTAAAAAGAAATCACTAGATGGCCCACCCGTTATATAATATCAAAACTGGGCCTTAAATTATATAGCCCGTAAGTCCTGTTTACACCTGGACTCAAGTGTTACTACTTGTTTTGCAATGATAAATAAATAATAATTGAGGGTTACGTATAATCACATTCACATGCAGAGTCGAGAGATCGAGCCCAAACTGATATATTAATTGCTCGGTAACCAACCCTAAAATAAATATAAAAACACAAACAAATTACATTCACTCAATATAGGTATATAAAGACAGCTAGGGATGGAAAATATATATATATCGATATATCGATAACCATCGATCCTTCAGTGTACAATACCTTATAAATTTTTAAAAAGTTTTCGAAAGAAATTTAGTCCCAATAGTTTTACAATGACTCATGAAATAAATGTACACACATTTAAATTTATCATTATTAATATCATGAAGTCAGTTGATCGATAAATGCACGTGATATAAATATAAATCTATATTTTACTTACTTGTTTATCGACTTGCATGATGTTCCAAACTAAATTCTTCGATTTGATGTGTTGAAGTACTCATGTTAAATCTCTCTAATCGAACCCTCGATTCTGCACATCTTCGAAATCTCATTCCCACTCCTTTTTTTCATATAATATTTCTGTCAATATGTTTGGTCAAGCACAATATGCTCACACCTACATATTTCTTCGTATGGTCTCATAAAATATCGATATTCTTCAATATTCCGTCCCTTTTTTATTGCTTTACTGTTTCAGCAGAATGCAGCATTAGCAAATATTATATTTCCATTACCATCCCAGAAAGTACCCGTCCATTTCCATTTCGATTATCCTCTCCAAGGTGATTAGGTCGCACAGTCTTAGTTAAAGTTGTACAGAAGTAAGAGTGTGCGCAGAGCTTTTCATAATTTTCTTAGTGATATAAAGTTCAAAATTGATATATAAAAATACAACAGAGAAAATTATAAAACTAGTAAAAATCCCGAACAAAGTGTTTGTGTTAAAAGCGTTTTTTAATATATTGTTTTCGTGTGAATTGAAGGACCAAACTCGAATACAGAAAAAAAAAATGGCAGCCCTTTATGTTGGTGACTTACATGAAGATGTCGACGAGGCTGATCTCTATGAAAAGTTTTCATCGGCGGAAATTGTAACGTCGGTACGTGTGTGCCGCGACTTTGCTAACCGCCGTTCATTGGGTTACGCATACGTTAGTTTTATCAGACTAGCTCATGCTGAACACGCTATCGAAACGCTCAATTTCGGTCTGTAGAAAAATAACCCAATGCGTGTTACGTGGTCGAAGCGTGATCCATTCTATTGTCGCCACGGCGGGCGTAGGAGACATTTTCATTAAGAATTTTGGGAAATATGTATGTAGATACTTGGAACATTTACAATACATTTTCGGCTTTTGGATATGGCTTCGTACAATTTGACACAGAAGAGGCTGCCAGGATGTCTATCGAAAACTTCAATGGTATGTGTATGTCCACTAAAAAATTGTATGTTGGCGAATTCATTCCACACAAGGAGCGTGAGAATCTGCCAACCTGTGCACAAATCTATACGTCAAGCACTTCGGGGAAGACTTAGATGATGAACATTTTAGAAAGCTATTTGAGCCTTTCGGAAAAATTTCAAGCCCCAAGGTTATGACCGAGAATGATGGTAAACCTAAAGGTTTCGGTTTTGTTGCATTTGAGACAACTGAAGGCGCCCAGGCAGCGATTAAGGCTCTCAATAAGAAGACAATGTCCCATGGAAGAAAGTTGTATGTAGCCTGCGCCCAAAAGAATGTGTGTGGAAAACAGCTCGAGAAAAAACACCAGGAATATGTTAATACCGTGAGTGTATTTGTTACAAATTTGGACGATACCATCGATGATAAACGAATACGACAGGGATTTTCTTCCTTTGGCAAAGTCATCTCAGCAAATGTGGTGATTGATGAAGCTGATTGCTCAAAAGGATTCGGTTTTGTACGCTTTGCTACGAAAAAAGAAGCCAGACGTGCTATTCGCAAGCTCAATGGACGTGTTGTTGCCAACGAGTGGCTGTGTGAAGCATTGGGTAATAGCAATAGCAAGAAAGGCGAAAAAATTGCAAAGAAAGAACAAACTCGGCTGAAGGAAAGCTAGCCGGAACCGAAGATTTTGCCAAGCTAGACGGAAGAGAAAATTAAAATGAAGTTTTTTTTTTGTCGGTTTTTCTTTCACACACAGAGCTGCATAAAATGGCGATAAAAGAAAATGGCGCAAAATTATAGTCGCAAAAAGTACACTTTAAAAGGATTTTAGCACGTAACAAAGTCAATATTAGTGTTTTCCTATTTATAGTCGACATAAAACCAACTTTATAGTCATCACCTCGCGCTAACTTTAAAACCACCAAAAGCACCTTTTACTTTTAGAGTGGGCTTTTAACCATCTGTCATCCGCCATTCTTTTTCACTTTTTCAAATTCAAATTTCAGCCAACCAACGGCTAAAATTCATATACGACATTGTTCCCTAAAATGTGTTTTTGTTCTCAAACTTTGGATTTTTGGGTTTGGGTCGATACTAGTTGTAGGTAGGTTAACAATTGTTTATAATTCAATTCAAAGTTAAGTACCGGCTTTAAAGTTAAAGAGATGATAGTTAGTGGCTACTAACATTCTTTAAAATCAGATGACTATAATTTTGCGCCAATAAGTTTATGTTCCCTTGTTTGGGTAAATAAAAAAAAGTTCTTGTGAATTCTTCGAGAAATTTAATGATTTTAAGTCCACGATCCTATATTTATATTTAAATAAAAAATAGAAAAATATGATTTAAAAATATTATTTGATATTTATTTTTAGTTTTAATATAGCAATTGTGTTGGCGACTAAATATATTTCACCAAAGATATCACACAATAACTAACATAGAATAACAAAGAATATTTAAACAAACTAACCTAAACAATGCCCACAATAAATGTCAAAATTAATAATACTATTTCTAAACAAATCTGTGCCTGTGTTGGTAATTAAATTGAATTTGTTATATACTGAACACAAAGAAGTAATGTTAATGCTCAATAACTGAAAGTTCATACATTATAAATATTAGTCAAATTGAATAAACGAACTTACTGGTTTTATAACGTGGATACATACGGTTGTTTTTATTTAACCGGCTCCAAGTGGTATATTCTCCAAGTGGTATATTTTCCAAGCGGTATTCCCTCGAGTGGTACACTCCCCAAGTGGTATTTTTTCGATATTTAAATTTTCCAACGGATAATCACAATAGACTTGCTTTGTTCGACACTATCGTTTTCATACGAAAACATTTGGTCCTTCGAGCCGGATGCAACAGGAGTTGCACTAAAGGTGATACCGGTGAGTGGGTTAGGTATAATTTAGATTACATATATTATTTGATTGTACTGTCGGTTTATTACGAGTGTTCGGTTGTTGGTCGCGGAAGTTTACCCGTGTGTGTGTGTGTGTGCAGTGTGTACGGTTTTACGCTCGGTGCGTATGAATGAATTTGATACGGTTTGACATCAAATTCTGTGCAAAAAAATATGTGTGTGTGAATAAAGTGATTTGGAGAGTGCGTAACCGGTAGTTTATTTTGATTTTTTTTGTTTTTTATCAGTGGCGACCGATTGTGTGGATTTTTGTGGATTATGGATTCTGCTTTGTGGACTGTAAGTATTTGTAAATTTATATTACAATATATGGGTATATTATGGGTAGATTATATGGGTATATTATATGTATTGGAAATTATGATTTTAAATAAAGTGTTGATTTTTTTTTTTTGAGTGTGTATTTGTGTTGTGTTGTGATGATTGATATCAGCAATCGGAGGTGATAGAGTGGATAATAGCGGTGGTCAGTTGGTTGACAGAAGAGAGTTTGACTCACCAGCTGACTACTGCTGGATGTGTGTATGTGTATGTATGTGTTTTTTTGCGGTATGGGGTTTGCCGGCGGCATCTTGCAATTTTGATGAATTGCCGACGGCATTTTGCAATTTGGATGAATTGCCGACGGCATTGTGCCATTTTGATGAAGTGCCGGCGGCAATATTGCTGATGATATTTGATATTTGTGTTGAGTGGATTGAATGTTTATTTAGTGTTGTGTTGAACGAATTGAATGTTTTATGTAGTATTAAATAGTATTATTTATGTGTCGTTATATGATGGTGTTGTTCTCTTTTGCGTCATTTGATGGTCGATGGCATATTTTTGTGATGAGTCGTTTGGTTACTCCGTTCCTGGTCTTAAGCGTGACTACTCGCGTTAAATTATCCTTGCCTGGATGGATCTCCGTAATTCTTGCGAGCATCCATTGTGACGGAGGTAGCCGAACGTCCTTGATTAGCACCAATTCACCTACGTTGGGTACAGCCTCTGCCTTTGTCCACTTAGGACGTTGTTGGAGGCGGGACAGGTACTCCTGACTCCATTTGTGCCAAAATAGGTCGACCAAACATTGGGTTCTATTCCATCTCTGTAAATAGCTCACAGTTTCCTCCGATACGTCGCCTTGAGGGATAATTTTCAGAGATTCGCCTATAAGAAAATGTGCTGGTGTTAGGACGTTTAATTCATCCGGGTTATCGGAAAGAGGACATAACGGCCTGGAATTCAGGCATGCTTCTATTTGTATAAGAAGTGTGCAGAATTCTTCGAAGGTCAGTTTCTCGTTTCCTATGGTTCTGGTCAGATGGCGTTTTACTGACTTAACTCCTGCTTCCCAAAGTCCCCCGAAGTGAGGAGAAGCAGGAGGAATAAAACTCCACCGAGTGCCTTGACTGGCTTAAACGTCCGCAACCTCGTCCCAATCATGCTGAGCTTGCTTCAGCATTCGCTTTAATTCGGCGTTTGCTCCGACAAAGTTTGTTCCGTTGACGCTAAATATATAACATAAACCTCGACGTGCTGTAAAACGGCGGAATGCTGCTATGAACGCCTGGGTGGTTAGATCCGACACCAATTCCAAATGTATGGCTTTTGTGGCTAAACAAATAAAAATTGAAAAATAGCCTTTGAAGGTTTTGGCTCCCCTGCCCTTCCATGCCTTTATGTCTACCGGTCCTGCATAGTCGATACCGGTGTTCGAAAAAGGTCTTGCCATGCTTACTCGGGGGGCAGGTAGACTTCCCATCAATTGCTGCATTGCTTGACCTTTGTGCCGAAAGCACACATTGCAATTGTGGATGTGTTTTTTTGACACTGCGTTTAAGTTGCAGCACCCAATAAGCTGTGCGAATGTACGCGAGCATCTGTTGAATGCTGCCGTGGTGTGTCTGCTCGTGTGCGTCTGCTATTAATAGTTCGGTAAAATGGTGATTTGCCTTCAGGATAATTGGGTGTTGTTGTGTGTAAGGTTAGTTAGTATGCTGCAGTCTGCCTCCGATTCGTAGAATACCTCGTCCATCGATGAAGGCATTGAGCTATCGCAGAGTTTTAGGCATTGCGGATTTGTTCCCTAACTGCCCTAGTTCGATAGGAAACATATCCCTTTGCACGGCCTTGATAGCCGTTTGTGTCGCTGATTGGAGTTCATCAGGATCTAGGATACCTAATTTCCTATCCCTCACGTTGACTTTGCAATTTCTTACGAATCGTTGACAAAAGGCTAAAACGCGAATTACCTTTGAGAGTTTCGAAAATTTATTAATAATGCTGCTAACCGACTCATCTTGGTGGCTAGTTGTGCAGAAAGTTCTTATAGGATGTCGTTCCTCTTCTGGTTCATGTAGTGTTGGCTGTTCTGGTACAACGAAGTTCCATTCCGTCCTCAGAAATGAGGGAAGTTCGTTGAATAGTTCGGCAAAACACAGTCTATGGTTTGTTTTAGAAAACGTTGGACCTACACTTACGCTTAGTACCGTCAAAGTTGTGTCTTTTTGTGCTTTTACGTTTTAATGATAAGAGAATTTAGGATTGATTATACTAACATTCATGGGCTCCGAACAATTTTTTTTAAATATACGCCCACGTTAATTTCCCACAACTAGCTGTTTTGACATTTAGTGAAATACAGGTAGTCAGAAAATCGTGCAATTTGAAACTGCCTGCATATAATTTAGTGCTATTGTGAGAACCATAGTGGGAGCCCTGGCGCAGTGGCTAGTGTGTCAGACCACTGCAAGTGAGGTTCAGTGTTCGAATCCCAGAAAACACGAAACTGTTTTTTCACGGTCTTACCACTCGCGAACGTTTGCCAAACAGCCGAGAGTGATGGTATCGCGAAAAACCTTCTCAAAAGTAAGATTGCCCTCAGATACGGCACAAAACTGAAAGTCCCTTCCATTCACGCGAAACAGATAAACGCACACAACATGGTTGTGGTTGCGAAAAGCTAGGCCCAGACACTGGATGAGCTGTTTCACCGTATGCAAATAATTCACTGCCGTCTTATTTACAGAAGCCCTTGTGTGTATAATTCAACAACATCCTTCTGGTCAGATAGCACTTGAAGGAAGGTATGTTGAACTTTCGGCTGAGTGAACAATTAGACGCAGTAGTAGTAGTAAGTGAGACTACGCGCATACCGGATATTGAAAGTAACTCGGAGTGTTTCTGAAACGTTAACAACTGATTTTCAAACTACAACCCCAAATCTTTCTCTGTCTCTATCTATCTTCTCCAATGCCCGCGCTATGTAAAATCATTTTAAGGGAATTCATAACCCCTTGAGTGCGCGCTAATTATGAAAAAAATCTGGATTTGTTTCTTACTTCGCACTCTGATAAATACACAATTGATGTTTTAACGCCTCTAGGCCGTTCTGACCAACATATTGTATCAGCTTAGTTCTCGTACTCTTGGCTCACAGTTAAAGAAAAAACTCAAAAGAAAAGTACCAAAGAGGCTATCGGTTTAAAAGAAGTAAGTTTTCGGTCTTATAAAGATTTTGCTTGCTGCTCAATTCACAGTAAAATCCGCTTTGCCAGATAGTGCTTTTTCTTCACCTGTACCTGAGAGTGTTGAATTTTCCATAAGAAAAGTCTCATTCCGCACATTTGCAGAAATACTCAAAGGCCCTAACACAAACAAACCCGCTGGTCAAGTTAGTATCTCAACAATAGTCCTGAAGAGCTGTTCTTCCTCGTTGGAAAAACTTTCATGTAAGTATTTCTGTCTATCCTACTCTTCTGGGCTCTTTCCGAGAAGATGGCAAAAGGTGAATCGTTCCCGTCTAATTACCGACCCATTGCAGTTACGTCTCCTCTTCCAAGGTCAGGGAAACACTGATAAATGTTCAAGGCCCCAGATTCTGATAAGGTACCAGTTGAATTCTATAAGTATGGGACCAATTTATTTATAGATAAGCTCGTTCTCTTATTTAGTAACGTGTTGGAGTAAGAAATGAGCCCGCAGCAATTTAAAGAAGCTCTAATATACCCATTATACAAAAAAGGCTGCCCAGCTGACCCGGCAAACTATTGAGGTATCTCCTTTTTGAATGGCTCTTGTAAAGCATTTACTGCAGTCCTTCAAAGACGGCTGGCGGCATGGATTAACACCAACAACCTTCTAAACGAGTACCAAGCCGGATTCAGGCTTGGGTATTCTACCATCGACCATATATTCGTCATGAGAATTATAGCAGAATCGTAAATCTTGCAGGGCAAAAAACTCTATACGTTTTTCGTGGACTTCAAGGCAGGTTTTGACACCGTGGATAGAAATGCTTTATTCTACAAGCTTCATAACATTGGAATGTCGCAAAAATTTGGAAGAGTTTTCGGAAAGCTTTACGCAGATACTCGGGTAGCGATATGGGGTGGAGAAGCGAATTCCGAGTAGTTCCAAGCAAAATCAGGAGTCAGACAAGGATGTGCGCTCATCCCTTGCCTATTTGCGCTATTTATTGACAATGTTACCGATTGCTAGCTCCACGTGCTCCATTTTGTTGGCAAATGTCCAATTCTCCGAGGGATTCGAAGAAACAACCTTGGAAGCAATTTTCTGGCAGAAGAAGCAGTAATAGACTTACTGAATGAATTAACCGTTGAAAAACTTTTCCAATATTGTAAATTAGCACTTGCTTATCGAGAAAGAATATTGAATGAACATTTTTAAAGATCAGCGTCTAGAGGCATATAAAAAAAAAACTCTTTTATTTAATAATTTGTAAATCTTAATTGTCAATCAGGCAGACGGCAATGCCATGCATTTATTGATTGTATCTTAAATACACGATTGTTATTTTTACAAGCGACATAAATAAAATCAAATCTAAATCTAAAATCTAAAAATGTTCAGCTTTTGAAATAACTTGATTTACAAAAACTTGTCAATGACCGACGATACGGTTTTCGTAAAAACTTTTCCACTGATGATTTGATGGCATACATCACCGAGAAATAGAACCAATCCCTCCATTAATTTGACGAAACAAAGATAGTTACTCTCGATATTTCTAGGACATTTGTTGGCCTCGATGAGTCTCTTCTTTAATAGATTAGAAATTACCATTCGGGCCGTTCAATAAAAGTTGTCTTGGAAGGCTTCAAATTCGCAATTCCGTATTGTTCCTAAGGTTTCGTATTGTCTCCGATTCTTTTTTTAATTTTTATAACTGATTTCTTGTCTGCAACTTCCAATCCAATCCATTCCTTCGCCGATGACAGTACTCTTAGTTTTTCATATTCGTTCCTCAACTCACGTTTCTTCCTTTAGGGCATAGAAGAGGAATGCCAATTAAATACATTAAAATTTGACCTGGATAGCTTAAGCAAATGGGGTTTAACCAATGGAATGCAGTTAAGTACATCAAAAACTCAATGCTGTCTTCTGGCCCTTAAGTAAAAGCAGGACTCTCAATCATTATTCATGAATTGTACATGCATAGGTAAAACCGAAATCTCGGTACGTGCTTCAATTACCATCTTCGATGGAATGATTACAAAATCGAGCACGCCAAAAAATGCTGCAAAATGTCTGGGATTAATCAACCGGTGGACAAAATATTTCACTGCGTCTGATCTGGCCTTAGGCTATAAGACATCCAGTCTGCTTCACCTAAAACCCTTCCCATCCATTTATTTGCGCCACCTGCCATGAGGCCGGCATCCACTGCGCTGTCTATCCGGGGTGGATTCGAAGATTTTCCGGACTGGAACATTGGGCCATCTAAGTTGTTGTGTAGGCTGTATAGTTCAGCAATACACCTTCTCAAATACTCGCCGTCTATGCAGACGGGACGAAAGATCACTCGAAAAACTTTTCTCTTAAAGTAAATAATAGCTACCTCATCCGATTTTGACAACGTCCATGCGCCGTACAGCTGGACTGGATGATTACTGTCTTATACAAAGTTATCGTCGTAGTTCGAGATAGGGCTTTGATGCTCAATTGCCTTCTTAAAAACAGTTATTGGCAAGAGTAATTCTTCGTTCGATATTCCCACTGGTGTCATTTGCGGGGTTCACCATAGAGCCTAGGTAGACAAAGTCCATTACTACCACAAAATCATCTCTGCCTATTGTGGCGTTCTGTTCAAAGCGCCAATAGTTCTATGATGTTCAGGTTCAAAATGTCTCCTCTTATTTTAAATTTTGAGATATTACCCGTTTTTTATATGTCATAACATGTTCCTACAGCCAACAGAAACTGTCAATATAAGTCCACGGGCAAGTAGCAAAATTGCTAAATTTTTAAATTTAAGTACTGAAGTTGTAACTCTAGACTTAAAAAAAAAAACAGTACCACTTTTGCTACAAAAGTAGCATCATGGCAACAATGACAAAGAGGGAAAGCAAAAAAAAAAATTAATTAATAAACCGCTTATCAAGCAGATTGGCTCATTACTAAACTCAAATGAAAAGCAATGAAAATTTAGAAAAATTACTCAACAAAATAATCGGTTATCAAGTTGTAGTTTTGATTTGCATAGAAAAGCTGCATTAAAGTATAACAGTTTATGAATTGTTGGAAACAAAGAAAAAATAAAGTATACAAAATAGAATAAAAAAGCAAGACGGTACATAGTAATGAAAATAATTAGTTTTATTTATTTATTTATAGCGTATGTACTATGTACATTTTGTTTAAATTTTCGGTTATTTCATTAAAATCTGAAAAACGACCCTAAGAAGAGTGCGTGAAATATATAGCTATTGTATGAACGAATTATTGTACAAAAAGTTTGTTTTAGTACTATTTTATTAATACTACTTTTTATAATTTATTGGAACAATATTGAAAAGGGGCTTTTGTCGAAAAATGGGCACGTCAGGGTATATTTGGGATATTTTTGTACTTGATCGGACTATCGGATTAAAAACTGGTGACATGCAGACAGACCGATGGACGAATGTACATAGTCTTTGTTTTTGCTTTTGGTTTTGTCCTCATCATTTGTAGAAGTTTTTGCACTTCATGACGTTTGTCTCCTCCATTTATAGGTGTTACAAACTGCGTATCAAAATAAGTGTATCCGATGGGTTGCCGTACAAAATAGTACATACATGCCTATAATTCTTTGTTGAGTGTTTTTATTTACTTGATAAAAAAATTATACTGTTTGGTGTGCAAACATGTCAACATGCACCTTAAACAGCAATAGCCGAACACAACAATACACACCTTGTTTCATTTTAATTCAATTTGTACAGTAAACATTTCTCCTCACGCACTTTTTTTTTATTTTATAATTTGTCTTCAACGCTTTACGGTATTTTGTTGAACTGCTCTCTCTTATTGCTGTAATGTCGCATCTATAAAAATCTAAGCTTATGCAATCAGTCGATGTTGAATCACCAACGATATCGGCTAATTTTTCATCTTGCTATGTGAAAGTATTATATATTTAACACACAGTGGGTACATAAAATATTTTTTTTGTGCACATACTGCGTATAATGATTTCTTTTTTTTAGACTTAGATTTAAAGCTAGAGATTTGATATTACTAACTTACAGCTTACTACTGAAATATTAATTTTGTAATTTAAAACAAGTCGCGAGCAAAAGAAATGAAACAAATATTTCTAGGAAAAATGCGAATGGAAACATTTAGATTTATTTCCACTTAAGAGTACGATATTCATTTTTACATTATGTCTCATTTGGAATTGAAATGTAATTAATTTGATGTACGAACGTATATGAAACTCTATTAATATTTGAAAGTAACTTTGTCAATTTACTAGAAGTTAGGTACATCAAATTCGGTTTTTTTTTGTTTAAAGAAAACAACCACAAAACTCGACGGAGCTACATACATACAAACATACATTGTATGAGGGAATTGTAAAGAAAATCAATGCCTATATATTTTTCTTAGACAAATTGATATGGTTGCTATTTCAAATATTAAAAAAATTCGAAAGTGGACGTGCCTGTCGGATTTCTATAGTTTTTAAGCTTATACTATTGTTTGGGAAATAAAAAGTTTATATAGGGTATTTTCGGAATACGGGTCAAACTTAGTACCACGTGCGGTACAGGTAATTTTAAAGAAAAAATATACTGTGGGAGCTCACCAGATTTTTTCAGGGGTTTAGCTGGTTTTCAAATATTTTCCTGGGAATCAGTTCTGATGATTCCTTCTGTTCATTTTTTCAAACTGAACCAATATTCGAATTCCATAATTATCATTATCAAATCCCTTGATCGACAGTATATTTGAAAATTTAACACAAATACGGATTTTTGATTTATTTTAAGCTCTTAAAATTTGTTATACCAAACAAATTCAGAATTAACTGTGAAGAAGCGCATTTTTCGCTCGCCAAACCTAAAACCTCTACGTTTAGCGGTAGGAAGATTCCGGTTGAAATTGTGATTGTGCGTTGTGTGTTCATAACGAATTCTAAAAGCTCTAATGGAAGTTAGCTGCCTGTAGAGCGGAACAGAGCCTGCTCCTTTTAGAGAGATATGATTTACCCCGTCGTATGGTCGAATTTTTTTACTTGTCTCCAGTTTGATTACTAGAGAGATTACGGTCTTGTTTTCCAAAGCCAATTAATGCAATCAGTAAGCTTAATCTTATGCTGAAGTGGTGAAGCCGTGTCGTCGCACTTATCTACCTAGGAACAAACTGCAACCGGTTGAAACTCGTGTGCGGGTTAGGTGAGGGTGTGTATTGAACCTGTTCGCAACGTAGTTGAATACAAAGTGGCACTCCGTCCGTGTTAAGGATGTGATACAGTCTACCTCAGATTGCTGAAGAGCACCTCAACTACGACAAGGTGGGTGATCATCAAAATGTGAAAAAAGAAAAACATTTTTTGTTTAATATATTATATACATGTTTAATTATTTTCAATCCAATATTATTGATTAACTGAAAACCTTAATCTCTACAAAAAGGAATAAATCTAATATTATTAACCTAATGATTGTTTGTATCATGTCCGGTATGTCCTGAGTTTTCTCCAAATCTTCCTTATCCTCCTCGAAAGCGTCAAACCATGTGCCCGGTGGACGAATACTTTTTCCATGAAATGGTTAGCTCCTACATCTGCTGTATCGAAGTTGAATTCTTCCATCTCAAAAGATAGCAACGTCGCCCTGATGCAAGACTGCATCACGAGAGATGGGTTCCCCATCGCATAGCCTTTTGGAGGTATTGACACTCCCCACTCAACGCGGCGCTCAAATCGTCTGCTTCTATGCTCGCGATGGCTATATTTTTCCCATAAAGCATCCTCTCAAAGTTCTCAAACACTGTTCGCTCCATTATCAAGTTTAATGCTTCTACTGCTACTGAATACTCTTACTTTCTTCATCCTTACAGCTCCCTTTTTAGAAACAATTCCTGAAAGAGAAGGTCCCAGATGCATTGGTTAATCCCATGGCTGAAAACGAAATTCGATAAGTATGCTTAGGCTAGGGCGAAGTTCAATGCATTTGTACTGCCTATGTGTAATGTGGGTGGGTCATCCTCTTACTCTTAGAACTATTTATTTCTTTGTATGAAGACGTTCATTTAAACGGTGCACGCGCAGCCGGGATCATATCCCTGAAAAAGTATTCACGTAGGTAGCCTTCCAGGGTTGGCGAGAGCATGGCAAGTGCATAGAAATTAACCAATGGGTCTGTTCTTCCTTCTCATTCTTACAGATTACGCGTAAATCATTATAGGAGATACCTAGTCTCTGGGCATACCCTTCTATAGCGCAGTGTCCTGTGAGAACGTTCGTAACTTTTGAGATCGTTCCTCTCTTATACCACATTGTGACGGCATAGAGAACCATTAGACTTAGTCTTAATTGCTTTTGTGATTTGATGTAAGTTATGCAGGTATGAGTACCTCGTCACGACATTCTTTTTTTTTTTTTTATAATTTGCGCGCACTCAAAGGGTTATGAATACCTTTAACATGCTTACACACAGTGCGGGCGTTGGAAAAGATAGATAGAGAGAGAGAGAAAGATTTTGGTGCCTCATGACCAAGCTACTGCCAGTGTTATGCCTTCGGAGTAGTGTTCACACAAGCTTTCGCAAATGATCAGACTGGCTTTATATATTTCATGAAAAATAAATGAATGCTTGCTGACATCAAGATTTAAACAATGAACCATTACCGTGACAATTGACGACGTTACCACTACACCATTGCCACCCCAGACATGGGTACATAAAGAGGCCGCCATTCTTCTGTCCTGATAGTTTTCAGGCATTTTCGAAAAATAATCATAATGCAACGATTTATTGGGGAATCACAACTCTTGATATTTCTACTATACACTACACATGTTATCTGAATTCCTTAAATTTTCATTTTGTTTTTAGAAATTAATTATTTTACGAATAATACAAAACAAGGGTTTTGATAAATTTATGATAAAAACAATTTTTTCCAGCACAAAGATAGGAATTTTAAAGCGATAAAGTTGAGGGAAACTGTGGGTAAGTGCCACCCTTTTTCAGCGAGGTTATGATCCGAAAATAAGTGATCACAACCCTTCCACTTCACCGCATTTCTACTGATCCGCCTGTGGGGTTCGCCTATTTGACATCAGAAAATATCGATTTGGGATCACTCGGTTACTGAGGCCAATGAAATGCCGACGTCGTTGCATTTGTGCGATCCAGGCGTTTATAGGCCTGCCTTTCCTACATCGCGATGTGTTTAGAAAGTGCATTGATATTGCGTTTTTAACGAGATTCAAATGATTTCTTCTTTGAACGTGGCTATACGAGCCGGTCGTGGTCTATTTTTTGTACGATGGTTTCCTTAATGTGAAAGCTTCCACGGATCTTCTAACTTCTTATTCGATCCAGCCTTGTCACTCCTGCTGTTATCCGAAGCATCTTCATCTCAGCTGCCGTTAATTTACTCTCTATTAAATCGTTTAATGATCTTGAACTTATTTAGTGCATTACTTTTCCTTTAGAAATCGATGACTTTTCTTCCCCATGCATTCCTAACTGTGAGAATCTTTTTTAAAATAGTTTCTACTGTAATGATAAACTCTTTAGAATATCAGAAGCCTAAGAGAAAACTTTTCAGCTCTGGTCCCACACCTTGATTCTTTTATGTGCGTTCCAGATATTGTTTTTGTGTCCGAAATTTGGATCTATAACCTTGGAAAAACGATTACTTTATCCCCGGGTTCAACTTTTTTGCTAAAACGAATGAAAATTTCGCTGTAGGCGGAGTTGGGTGTTTTGTGAAAGAGAACTACACGATTATTGATGTCTTGTGTGTTGATTTTTTGAGTGCCGATATTTTGAAAGTTTCTATTGAAATTAACCATGAAATCTATGTGTTTTTATGTGTCTATAGACTGCATATGTTTAATGTTTTGATGTTTATAAAAGAGTTTTCTGAACTCTTAGAAAGGGAAAATTCGAAAAACTTAATTATTGTAGGAGATTTTAATATTAATAGTTTGGTTGGTAGTAAAAGCGTTTCTAGCTACTTGGCATTGCTAGCATCGCATGGTCTAGTATGCTTTATCAATGAGCCCACTAGGACTGTTTCGGGTAGCTGCCTAGATCATATTTATGGACGTTTCAATAATGTTGCATTCAGTAAGTGCGAGAAATGTGTCTTCGACTTCAGAATTACTGATCACTCCATGACGGGACTCATATTTAACATTTCAGAGAATAAAGGTTGTAGAATTCTTAATTCCTCTTATAGTAGAATGAAAATAAATTTTAGTAAACTTAGAAACAATCTTTTTTACGAGTTTTGGGAAAATGTATATGCTTGTAGTGAGGCATCTACGGCCTTTACAATATTTATTGACACTCTTCAGAAGCACATTTTAAGTTGTTCCTTATTTTAGCCCTCCAAAAAGTTAGTAAAGAAACTAAAACCCTGGATATCCAGATCGCTGTTAAACAAAGTTATAAGAAAAAATAAACTCAGAATGAAGTGCAAAAAGTATCCTGATAATTTAAGTTTAAGAAGAAGGTATAAGAAATTGTGTATCGAACTTAAAAAGGAGATTCCGATTTGCCGCGATACCTATTACCGCACTCAATTCAACTCTGCAAGGGGAAATTTAAAAAATGAATGGCAAGTAGTAAACAGTATATTAAATAAATCTACTCGTTCTAACAGACCTACTCTTTTACGTATTGATGACTGTGAGATGTCTGATAAACTTGCTATTGCCGATGCATTTAATTGCCATTTTGTTAATGCAGGTAGCAATTTACAACCTCGTTCAGACTATGCAATTTGTTCTCTCTGTCCGTCTATTTGTGGATGTGCAGAACCAGTGCAAAGTACCAGTTTTATTTTTCAGCCCATAACTTCCCTTGAAGTTTTAAAAGTTATTGGTACTTTAGATAAATCGAATTCATGTGGAGTTGATGGTATTTCGAACTTTGCCCTTAAACAAATTGCATGTTTCATAATGGATGTCTTGGCAGATATTTATAATCGTTGCGTGTTTGCGGGGGTCTTTCCTGATAGCCTAAAATGTGCTGATTGATTCCATTACTTAAAAAAGGTTCTGCTGCTGAAATTGGCAACTATAGGCCCATCTCGCTTCTCACACTCTTTAGTAAGGTTTTTGAGAAACTTATGAAAAATAGGGTAGTGAGTTTTTTAAATAAAACTGAGTTCTTTAATCCAACTCAATTTGGATTTCAAAAAGGGAAATCGACGGAAGATGCACTCTTACAGTTTTGTTCTCAAATTATGACTCACCTTGATGAGAAAAAATGTACGGCTGGTCTATTTATTAACATCACCACACCGTTCGATATGGTGAATCACAATTATTTGTTGAGAAAACTGAAAAAGGCAGGATTCCGTGGTTTTGTGCTCAATTGGTTCAGGTCGTATCTTGGAAATAGGTCGCAAAGAGTGAAGGTAGAGGAAACAAGGAGCGAAATTAAATTCATTAATCTGGGTGTACCACAAGGCTCTGTTTTGGGTCCAATTCTGTTTTTAGTCTACATCAATTCACTGTTTGCTCTTAATTTCAAAGGTTCACCTACTGCTTTTGCGGATGATATAGGTTTTTCTTATGGTCTGAACAGCCCTTTGGACCTGATTTCTAATATTAATTGGGATCTAAATCTATTGAGACTCTGGTTCGCTGAACATAATTTAGTTATAAGTTCCAAAACTAAAATAATGTTCTTTAACTTATCTGCTTGGCAAAAATTGGAAGCTAACGTGTATTTCCATGCACCTGAGTGTCAAAGATACAAACTGTCTAATTGCAATTGTACGTCTGGTTTTCTCTCTCCCACTTTTTGTAGTAGTGTTAACTGTAGTGATAAATGTTTTCTAATAGAGAGAGTAGACGACTTTAAGTACGTGGGGCTCACCCTAGATTCTAGAATGAGTTTTTAGACTCACACAGATACATTGAGAAAGTACTTTCGATGCACACTTAGATATTTTTATTATTTGCGTAATGTATGCTCAACTAAGCTTTTAAAGATGATCTATTATGGGATTTTTCATTCTAAGCTACAATATGGAATAGCTTGTTGGGGAGGTGTGTATCAAAATAAAATACAGCCGCTGCTGATTTTGCAAAAATATGTTTTAAGAAAAATTTGTCGTAAACCTGGTAGGCATCCCTGTTATCCTCTGTTCTGTGACCTGAAAATTCTTCCTGTTCGTCATTTGTATTGTTTTAAGGTGTTAAAAACGTTCTTATGAAGTCTGGTTATCGCAATTTTCGTTTAATTTCAAATTATAATTTACGTCGAAACATTTCAAATATGTTATCTGTACCCAATTTCCGTACCACTGCTTTTCGTAATTTTTTTTCTGTTTTATCTCATCGGTTGTTTAATAAACTCCCACAGTCTATTAGGGCTATATCATTATCTGGAAGGTTCCTAAAAAGCGTTAAAATGTGGCTCTTCCGTTATGACTATGTTGGCTTAGAATCTCTTACTTTCTGATATTTTGGTTTAACTTTTTTTTATATTTACTTCGCTATTGCATATTTAGCAATTCTTTTGTTTGTAATAACTTGCATTTACTTTCTTTTTTCTTATTGTTTTTGAACTAACTCATAATCTTATATTCCTGCTATGTAAGTTGAAATTATAAGGTCACCCCGCCTAAAACTTTCTTTTATTGTATAAGCCTATTCTAATCTATTTTTATAGCTTATATCAAAAATACAGAATGTCACAACATTTCTTATATTTCTGATAGGACTGAATTGTTTTATATATATTGTATTTATTTTTTTTGTATCCTGAATTATAGGAAATAATAAATAATACGAATACGAATACTCTTATACTTTTTGTATATCGTCCAATATTGTGAACCGTATGTGAGCGCTGGATGCATAACTGCGGGGTAGACCCTTCATTTCAACTGAGGTGGCATTTTTCTGTCACAGAAGATAGCGGAATTTTCTAGCAAATTTTCTCTCATCCACCCTACGCTAACGCGATGATTGATGTCGTCATCACAAATTGCTTTGCTATTGATCATAGATCCCAGATATTTGAAGTTTTCGCACTTGGGAAGCACAATTCCATTAAAATAAATATGTGAAATAGGCCTGAGTGGATCAGAGAACGGGCAGCACAAGTACTTTGTCTTTTTTTAACTAATGCTATACCCATTTCCCTCCAAAACGTCCACCCACACATCAAGCGCTCGTTGCAGGGATGTAGGATCCTCACTTATGATGGCTCCATCGTCAGCAAAGAATAACTGATATACCTTGGGGTCCATCACTTTACCTTTAAGCAGATAAATAATGACTGTAATAACGAGCAAAAGACTTAAAACGATTCCCTGGTGCACCTCGACTTTGATTGGGAACTCTTCGGTTACTCCATCAGGGCATCTTACTCTTGACTTTGTTCCTTCGTACATATCCATGATCATCTGTACATAGGTTTCTGGAACCCCTCGATGTCTTAGCGCCACCCATATCAGATCTCGTGGTTGTCTGTCGAATGCCTTTTCAAAGTCAACCAATACAATATGCAAATCCTTCAAGGGATCACGATTTTTTTCCATTATGATCCTTATACTTTGGATTGCATCTGTGGTTGATTTACCCGCGACAAACCCGCACTGGTCATCAGATAGCCGTATTATTTTTTCGCAGTCGGCCACCTAATACCCGCTCAACGATCTTCATACTTACTTACTTATGTCCTGTATCCCCTTGTGGGTCCTAGAGCCTCTACTACGCCTACGCGCCATCTGTACGGTTTCTGGCAATGTGTCTGAGTTCTCCCCAACTTTTCCCTAACTGCCGTGCCTCCTTCTCGACTGTTCTGCGCCATGTTCTTCTCGGACCGCCAGGTCTTCTGCCATCCTGAGTTAGAGGGTTCCATTGCATAGCATGGTTCGCTATGGAGCTGTCACCCTTTCGGAACGTGTGACCAATCCACTGCCACTTCCGCCGTTGGATAGTTGTGCCTATTGGTTCCTGACCCGTTCTCTCGTAAAGGTGTTCGTTAGAGATACGATTGGGCCAGAAAATCCTTAAGATATTGTGCAGGCACCTATTAACGAACGTTTTCAGCTTTCTGGTGATAGTAGTGGTCACTCTCCACGTGCTGCAACCATATAGCAGCACGGATTCAACGTTGGAGCGGAACAGTCTTATTTTGGTGCTCAAACTGATTACATTGCTTCGCCATATTTTGGACAACATCCTGAACGCGGACTTTGCTTTGACGATCCTTTTGGCTGTATCCAGTTCGGTTCCACCATCGGTCGAGACAATACTCCCAAGATACTGGAAATCCTCTACTCTTTCTACCGGCTGTCCAGCAATGCATATTTGGACTGATGAGTTAGTTCCAAGGATGATAATTTTAGTTTTTGCCGTATTAATTTTCAGCCGGACGACGCCTGCCTCTCTCTTCACATCTGCTGTCATTTGGTAGGGGTCCATAATTCTGTGGGAGAGTAAACAAACATCGTCAGCGTAGTCAAGATGTTTCAGTTGAGATGTAAGAGTCGATCGAATTCCTCCGTTTCCCGTCGATAAAGCTGCATGAAGCACATCGCTAATCACCAATAGGAATAATATTGGTGAAAGGATACAGCCTTGTCTTACCCCACTTTGGATCTCAAATTCCTCAGACAACCTTCCCCTGTGCAGAACGTGACATTTGGAGCCTTCATATGTAGCTTTGATAATAACAATTAGTTTATCGGGGATGCCTCTCCTGCGTAAGGCACGCCAAATAAACTCCCTGTTGACACTATCGAGCGCCTTCTCAAAATCGATGAACAGCAGGTGCAGTGGCGATCGATATTCAACACACTGTTCGATGATAATCCGCAGGGTGTTGATGTGGTCGGCACAGGGGGATCCAGAGCGGAAACCTGCTTGTTCGGCATCGAGTGTGTCTTCGAGATGTTGTTTGATTCGCTCAAGGATGATTTTAGCTATTATCTTAGCTGCAGCAGGAAGCACGCAGATACCCCTCCAGTTTCCGCACTCCATTAAATTTCCTTTCTTAGGAAGCTTGAAGATCATTCCCTTTTTCCACTCGTTAGGAAAGTTCTCAGCTTCCCAAGCTCTATCTATAAGTGGAAGCAGAAGCTCAGCCGATGTTGTTGGCGTTGCTCGTAAGAGCTCTGCTGGAATACCGTCAAGTCCTACCGCCTTGTTGCTTTTGAGTGCCTTGATCGCGGTAATAATCTCATCTTTACTGGGAGTCGTGGTGCGTATTCGGGTACATCTCACCTCGGGCATCGCAGTCTGATTTGGGAGCATATCGCTAGCGAATACACGGTTCAAAACCGTAGCAAAATGCTCTTTCCATCTCTTGAGCTGGTCCTCATCCGAAATGAGCAAGGAGCCGTCTAGGCTTTTCACTGGGTGTTGGCTGGAGCTGCGACCACCTGTCAGCTCCTTCGTGATTCTGTAGACGGTCCTGCTGTCGCACCTCCGTGCAGCTTCTTCTGCTTCTGTAGCCAGCGCGTTGATGTAGTTGCGCTTGTCACGTCGTACGCTACGCTGAACTTCTCTCATCTTCATGCGATATAGGGACTCTAGCTCGCTTCTCCCTGCTGCTGGGGTAGCTGCAACGCGAGTTTTTAGCTGTTTTCGTTCGTCAATCCGTCTCCAGGTATCCTCGGAAAGCCACGCCCTATGTCTTCCCTGCGATCGACCGACAATTCTTTCAGCACCAGATGTAAAAACATTTTTCACAGCACACCAATGGTCTTGGATGGTTGCGGGCATTGAGCTGCTGATTGCTTCCACACCTTGCGAAAAGTGCTCCCTTAATTGTTGGCGCACTGAGGGATCACTAAGTCTATCGATGTTGAACCTGGGCATTCTTGTGTTGTCGTGGGATCTTCGAACTGCAGCAGTGCGTAATTGGAGAGTAGCTATCATAAGATGGTGATCACGTACTATCCCCACATCTGCCCCTCGCCTGTTTCGGACGTCCAGGAGACTACTTCTAAAGCGGCGGCTGATAGCAAAGTGGTCAATTTGGTTGGAGGTTGCTTGCCTATCATTGGAAACCCAGCTGACTTTGTGGCAGGTCTTGTGCTCAAACATGGTGCCACCTATCACAAGGCGGTTGGCATTGCAGAAATCCACAAACCTTTCGCCGTTGTCATTCCGGTTGCCTAGTCCATGCTTCCCGATTACATGTTTGAGCCCTTCGTTGTCGCTGCCTACCTTGGCATTCAAATCCCCCATCACTATGACAATGTCTCCATTTGGTGTTGTGTTGAAGACGGCGCTTAAGAGATTATAGAAGCTCTCCTTTTCGTCCTCAGACGAACTATTCGTTGGGGCGTAACACTGTATGATGGTGACGCGTCGTACTCTAGTCCGGAATCTGGCCGTCAAAATCCTATCACCATGAGGCTGCCAGGAAATTAGGCCCTTGCGTGCTGTTGTTGTTAGCAGCAGTCCGACTCCATATTCCCGCGGGTTTCCGGATGGTCTTCCAGAATAGAGTAGTACAGTGTTACGCGTTGGAGACTGGTACTCGCCCGCTTCTAACCATCTTACTTCACTTACCCCCAAAATGTCCAGTTTATATCGCATGAATTCGTTTTCCAATTGGAGGAATCAACGATCTTCATGGTGTGTGACATCGGCTTGATCGAACGGTGGTTATCAAACTTTCGCGTATCACCCTTTCCTTTGTATACAGGGAAAAGGTAACTTTCCCTCCATTGATTCGGCATTGGATCACCTCTCACAAATTTGAAGATGAGAGTTCTGAGCCATCTGAACCCTATGTCTCCCATCATTTTCCAGAACTCACAGGGCATCTCGTCTGGCCCAACCGCTTTTCGTTTTTGGAGTATTTGACCACCTCACTAACTTCTTCGACTGTAATGTCGGGTATTTCTTCATAGTTAGGGGTGGCCCTTGGAAAGTATAGGGGGGAACTATTCATTCAAAAGTTCCTCACAGTACTGCCGCCACCTCTGCAGAATTTTGTCGTCATCCGCAAGAAGCTGGCCATGAGCATTGTTAATGACCTTTTGCGAACGAATCTCCTTAGCATTCCTCCTTCTTTGGGCAGTTTTTGTTAAGATGGTTGCGCTCTTGTTCATATTGTGTATTTGCAGCTCCTGGACAGCCTGGCTTGCATCAGCAACCGGGGAAGATATTTTCTCCAACTCCCGATACAGCCCGTTCGTACTCTCTGCTTGAAGCTGGGCGCACTTCTTCTTCGCTTTTTTCTTGCAACATTTGTATTCCATTTCGAGGCGAGCTTTTTCGCCTCTATTATTAGACGGGCACCTTGACCAAGCTTTGAAAGCTCATTTATCACCTTCTTAGCTTCATCACTCCACCACCATGTTTCTTTGGCGTGTTGATGGTGGCCTTTTGAAGCTCAAAGCAGTAATTTGGCCTTCTTTAAGCAAGTTCGCTGTAGGGAATCCCACATATTTTGTGCTCTGCACTCTTCATCCTAAGCTCCGTTGATGGTGTGAGAGAGGTAATTTTTCATCACGAAAACATAAGCTTCGCCTTTTTCTTTGTCCAGATTGTACCACTTGATTTTCTCAGAGACCCTTGATTGTTTGCTTTTCTTCTGTGTTTTCATAAAAAATTCTGTTAGCAGGAGACGGTGTTGCCGAGCGGTCGCCTCTCCTAGGATCAGCTTGCAATCTTTTACCCGAGGCTTCATGAAACTGGCTACCAGATGGTAGTCAATCTGGGTTTCATCTCCACCACAGCTGTAAGTGATCAGGTGTCAGCTTTGTTTGATGAACATGGTATTTAACATGATAAGACCATGTGATTTGCACATGCTTAGGAAGTCTTCATAGTCTTCGTTTGACTTCCCGACATGTTCATTCAAATCTCCTCCAACATAAAAAAAACCCTTCCCTTCCGGAGTTTTTCCATTTCGTCTCTTTGAAACACAAGATATCCACCCGCCTTCTATTTATCATCTCTTCCAGCTCGTAACTTCGACCGATCATGCTTCCAACGTACCAACTCGCGACCCTTAAATTTCGTCGAAACTGTTTCATTATTTTGCTAGACCCCGGAACAGGGCTACCATTTTAAATTTATTAATGGGAGTATTTTACAAGTTCACAGGGGAGTATTTTTTGTCCGACGGGAGTAGGACTAGACTATACATGACTATACACGATATCATAGGCAACTTTGAAATCGATGAAGACGTGATGTGTATCGATCTTATGTTCATGGGGTTTTCTCAAAATCTGCCGTTGTGTTGATGGTGGTGTAGGTTTTGTTTTTGCTGCTGCCGCAGAAGTACGTGCACCTGATGCTGCTCTTGCTTTAGATAGATATGTGGGTACTTAAGGGTGACAACATACTATAGACAATTAGAATAACTGTGTTAGTATTTTAACAACTTACTTACTTAGATGGCGCTACATTCCGGGGTGGACCTGGGCCTCAACCAACAAACCTCTCCAGCCAGCACGGTTACGAGCCAGTTGCCTCCAGTTGCGCACGCCAAATTGGTTGATGTCCCCCTCCACTTATTTGCGCCACCTACCGCGAGGTCGTCCTCTACTGCACCGTCCGTCCGGGGTGGATTCGAAGACTTTCTTAGCGGGAAGGTTGGGCTTCATCCGCTCTAAATGACCCAGCCATCTTAGTCGCTGTATGTGAACTCGTCTGGCTAGCTAGCATATATTTTGTTTTACTTTCATTGACCGCTAGACCCATCTTTGCTGCCTCGTTCTCAGTGCTCGTAAATGCCCCGTTGACTGCCCGCTGAGTTCTTCCGATTATGTCAATGTCATTGGCCTAAGCGAGTAGCTGTACAGACTTGAAGAAGATTGTACCTCCGGGGTTGGCTTGTGAGTTTCGTACAATTCTCTCAAGTACTATGTTAAAGAAATCGCATGATAGCGCGTCGCCTTGTCTAAGACCTTTCCTGAAATCGAACGGTTCGGTGATGTTCTTACCGACTTTGATGGAGCAGCGAGAGTTCTCTATCGTCATTCTGCACAAACGGACGAGCTTGGCTGGGATGCCAAGACTAGACATGGCTCTGTATAACTCGTCTCTATACACGCTATCATAGGCAACTTTGAATCGATGAAAAGGTGGTGCGTATCGATTTTATATTCATGGATTTTTTCCAAGAAGATGAGAGGAGTACGGGAGTACAGTGTATGAGAGGGGAGTACAAATACTGCCTTAGTAGTCACTTTGGCAGCCCTGCCCCGGAATCCGTATATCTCTGACCCAAACATTTCTGCTCGGTCGAGGATCAGTACCATGTACAGCAGTGGTAGTGCCTGGCGGGTTAGTGCCTTTCCTTTTATCAAGTATTACCATAATGATACGATAGATAAGTAGTTTATTTGGTTAGAATGTTTACATTTAGATTTGTTATCGCACATTTTACAATGCAGAGATTCGATATAGTGTGTTTATTATATCTTTCAATTGAAATTCTATTTTACACAATGAACTATATATTAATAATTTCAATTTGAAGGAAAATACCACAAAAACCTTCATTTTAATAAAAAAAAAAATAAATAAATATATAAATAACAAATAAAAATATATATCTATAAACACATTAATAAATAAAACGAATAAATAAATATAAACTTTTACTAATAAATAGTAAATGACATATATCAAATAAATTATATATAAATTAATAATAATTAATAAATAATAAATAGTAAATAATAAATAATAAATAATAAATAATAAATAATAAATAATAAATAATAAATAATAAATAATAAATAATAAATAATAAATAATAAATAATAAATAATAAATAATAAATAATAAATAATAAATAATAAATAATAAATAATAAATAATAAATAATAAATAATAAATAATAAATAATAAATAATAAATAATAAATAATAAATAATAAATAATAAATAATAAATAATAAATAATAAATAATAAATAATAAATAATAAATAATAAATAATAAATAATAAATAATATATAATAAATAATAAATAATAAATAATAAATAATAAATAATAAATAATAAATAATAAATAATAAATAATAAATAATAAATAATAAATAGTAAATAATAAATAATAAATAATAATTAATAAATATTAAATAATAAATAATAAATAATAAATAATAAATAATAAATAATAAATAATAAATAATAAATAATAAATAATAAATAATAAATAATAAATAATAAACAATAAATAATAAATAATAAATAATAAATAATAAATAATAAATAATAAATAATAAATAATGAATAATAAATAATAAATAATAAATAATAAATGATAAATAATAAATAATAAATAATAAATAATAAATAATAAATAATAAATAATAAATAATAAATAATAAATAATAAATGATAAATAATAAATAATAAATAATAAATAATAAATAATAAATAATAAATAATAAATAATAAATAATAAATGATAAATAATAAATAATAAATAATAAATAATAAATAATAAATAATAAATGATAAATAATAAATAATAAATAATAAATAATAAATAATAAATAATAAATAATAAATAATAAATAAATAATAAATAATAAATAATAAATAATAAATAATAAATAAAAAATAATAAATAATAAACAATAATTAGTAAATAATAAATAACAAATAATAAATAACAAATAATTAAATTTAAAATTTAGCGGCACATTGATGAAGCGATGGAAAAATAATTGATATAATAAATAAATAAGGAAACAGCAATCAATATATACATTAAATTATATACAGGGTGATTTGCATAAGATGCGACGAAGGCCTAGGACGGAGAGGTTGGGTTGAGACAAGAAAAAAATCGTATGGGAGGGGGGGTCTATCTCCCCCGGTTAGGCGGGAGGGGCGCAATTTTGTAAAAAATTGACTTTAAATGAAAAAAAAAAAATTAAAAATCAACGGAAACACGTAAAATAATGTGCTATAGCTTTTTAGAAAGCTAATATTCCATTCTTTTATTTGCTTTATATATCAAGTTGTTTTAGTGAATAGTTTTTGAAAAATTAAATTTTAAAATCAAAATTTTTGAAAAATATTTTTAATTTTTATTTTCATATTAATTTTTTTCAAAATTTTGCGTTATTCACTGCCACTGATATTTTCATTTTTCAATACTCTTATCAATTCCTAATTGAATACCGAAAACCCGATGCGAAAATCTTTCTTTGTTTTTGAGATATTAAAAAAATTGTAAATTTCGTTTTCATTGAAAAAGGGATAATCTGCTCATTCAATGAAGTCCAATCATAGAAAACCCAAAAAGGCGTTTTCTGGGAAAAAAGTACCTTTACATTTTTTTTTTAATATCTCAGAAACGAAGAAAGATTTTGACATCGGGTTTTCGGTATTTAAATGAGAATTGATAAAAGCATTGAAAAATATTATAAAATAAATAAATAAAATATTTTTCAAAAATTTTGAGTTTGAAATTTAATTTTTCAAAAAATATTCACTAAAACAACTTGATTTAAAAAGTAGATAAAATAATGGAATATTAGCTTTCAAAAAAGCTATAGCACATTATTTTACGTGTTTCCGTTGATTTTTAATTTTTTTTTTCATTTTAAGTCAATTTTTTACAAAATTGCCCCTCCTGCCTAACCGGGAGCAGATAGACCCCCCCCTCCCATACGATTTTTTCTTTTCTCGACCCAGCCTATCCGTCCTAGGCTTTTGTCGCATCTTATGCAAATCACACTGTATATACAAATAACATGAAGAAATACTAGAGTATTAATCAGATAATGCCAAAAAAAGAAATATGAGAATTATACATTGCTATTAAAAAGTTCTATTACGAGAGCATTATCAGCATATTGACAACGTGTAATGAATTTAGTATTAAGCTTATGAATTCTATTATGGATCAATTTAACATTCGCTTTTCTGTGAACATCTAAAGTTGAATGGTGCCACGGAAGATTTAACATCATTTTAAGTGCCTTAGTTTAAGCAATCTGCAAGCGTTTAATGTGACACTTAGCACAATCACCCCATACTTGACAACCGTGGAGTAAGATTGCCTGGAAAATAACTTCATATATTATGATTTTGTTGTCATTACATAACAAGGATTTCCGGTTTATAAAAGGGTACAACATAATAATGGCTAAGTTTACTTTCTTGATAGTTTTAGTGACGTGTTCATTGAATGTCAATCTTGTGTCGAGATGTATACCCACATATTTAACATTTAACAGGTGCCCAGTCTAGCTCAGTGCCATTTTTCCACTAGGGGGAAAGCAAGGTTTTCTTTTTTGCGTGGAAAAAATTGCTTGCATTCCTCCTCATTCATCATTCCTCATTCATCCTCATTCAATTTAAATTTGTCTCGATGTTGAGAGCAAATTCATGCAATGAAAATACAGCGGTATCATCAGCATAAATAGCTGCTTTACACTCCGGAATGGAAAGTCTGACGTGTACATATTATACAAAATAGGACTGAGGACAGAACCTTGTGGGACACCGTAATAGAAATATGACATCTCAGAACACGCTTTATTGACAAAAACTCTGAAACATCGACCAGACAAGAAACATTGAACTACTTTACATAAATAAACAGGAATTTTGAACTTAAGCATTTTATAAATCAAGCCATTGTGCCACACTGTATCAAACGCCTTTTCTATGTCTAGAAGCACCATGCCCGTTGATTTGCCTAGTGTGCGATTTAGCTTTATATGCTTACAAATCCTAGCTTCTTGGTGAGATGTGGAGTGGTATCGCCTAAATCCAAACTGCTCATTGGGAAATATTTTCCGGTCAGTGACAATTTTTAAATTTTTTTCCTTAATAATCTGTTCAAATATTTTGCTTAGCTTGCTAAGTAGGCTAATTGGTCTGTAGCTCTTAGCATTTTCAGGAGGCTTACCCGCTTTTAATATTGGAACAACCTTCGCAGTCTTCCGAGCATTCGGAAAATGCTGCAATTTAAAGCATGCATTAAACATAAATGCCATAAACCGTAAACCTATTTTGGGTAGTTCTTTAATGTATACATTTTTGATACCATCAATTCCTCCTACTTTCTTTAATTTTACGTTAGTGACAAAAAAATGTATGTCATCCACCGTGACAAATTCACTTACTGGTGAGTCGGTGGATAAATTATCAAAGTTAACAACAGTATTGTCAACAAGAAGATTTGTAGATGCAACACCAAGGTTTTGGGGCACTACTGATTTTCAAGAAAAGCGGTTGCAAGTGCAATTGCCTTCTCTAAGTCAGTGAGGTGCAACGAATCGGAGATTTGGATAGCAGGGATTTGTCTGTTTTTGTTTCTAGTTATTCTTACTATGTTCCAGAACGGTTTAGCACCTTTGTCAAGACCATTTAACTTCCGATTCCAGGTCAAATTTCGATGATACTGTATATGGTGGGCAATTAACCTATTGAGGAATACAAAATATTCCTTACATATCGGCAGCCGATGCCTTTGCCAATTTCTCCTTTCTGAATTCCTAATTTTAATAAGCTCTAAGATGAAAGACGGAAGTTTTACATAGTAATCCTTTTTCGCTTTCCTTGGAGTGCATGTTTCAATGGAACTCAATATGGTATTGGAAAACTCTTGAACGATGTGATCGACATTTTCTTTATTAGTAACGTTTTCTAAGGTAGTTGGAAAGTTCCTTAATTTACTTTTCAGCAATGTACGAAAACGTTCCCAATTTGTATTTTTCAGATCAGGGAAGTTTTCAAAATTGGTTAATCCCGAACAGAGAATTTCACACAGAACCGGGTTGTGGTCTGAGCTAAGAGCATTTATTGAAATTGGCTGTGTTATAACAGAGGAGACATTAGTAAGAAATATATCTAAGACGGAAGGACTACCACGGTTATTCACAGGGACGTACGTAGGACTAGGCGGATACAAAACAGAAACTGGATACGTTACAAGTGAATTTGCAAGTAAGTTGCCGCTAGAATTTGCCCGTAAGCACCGCCAATCCCTATGTCTACAGTTTAAATTCCCAGCAATAAGGAAATCGCCGCTTAGGCTTAACATTTTCCGTAAGTCACTTGTTAAACTTAGTCGTTTACTTGCCGGGCTAGTACCACCCGGATAATATACGCAGACAATTTTTATCAGTTTTTGGTTACTTAGTTTCACCTCAACAGCTATATTTTCCAGTACCTGTGTTCTTATAAAGGGTAAAAGAGAATACTGAATTGATCTTCTAATAAGAATTGCAACGCCTCCACCTGTTCTACCGATTCTATCTACACGATAGCATTTGAACTCGGAAGTGGACAGCGTAATGCTGGCATTTAACCAAGTTTCAGTTATTGTTGCGATGTCAATATTATTAACGTTTAAAAAATTCAAAAATTCAATGTGTTTATTCCGAATACCTCTGGCATTCCAATTTACAATTCTTATGTTTCTATCTATCATAATTGCTTACTATTTGAGTATAAAAACTTAGTCGCCAAATGTGCGATAACATTGAATTGTTCAACCTTAGTTTTACATGAATTTAATTTTGTTATCATTTCCATTGCCAGTGCATTTAGTTCTTCAATGGAAAATAAATTGTTGTTGTAGCTGCTACTAGGAATGTTCTGGCTGTCGATTCCCGCACTCGTATCATCAGGTGATTGGGCGATGTTCTCCCACGCATTCCCTACTTGAGGTGCTCTGCTCTCAGAGCGTTGACCAGTGTAACGGCGTTGCGAATGTGACGGCAAAGAAAGAAAGTCTGTCAACGAGCTTAGCAAAACCGTTTTATGTTGACGAAGGTCAGTAGCATTCGAAAAAGCACGTTGAACTTTCGGTTGAGTGCGAAAAGTTTTGTTGACAATTTTTTCCCTCAGTTTCAGAAATTTATTTCGACTAACACATGAAGGATCTGTTGATTTGTGATTCTGACTGCAGTTCGCACATTTTATTAAAGTCGAATTAGTGCATTCGGATGTTTTGTTTGAGCCAGCACAGTTAGCACAATAAGTTTTGATGTGACAATTTCGTTCACCGTGACCAAACATTTGGCAGTTAAAACACTGTGTCAGTCTATTTTTTTTTGCAAGCTCCAGGTTACTTACGTGTGCAATATGGAGCGATAATGTTTTTTTAAATCGCCGATTTTAATTGATGCACTCTCCAGGGAAACGAGATATATGGTATATGGTCCGTGTAGTGATCATATTTCTTAACGATTTTCTTTATATCACTGCACTTTAACCCAAGTCTGATAAGTTTAGTTTTTAGTGAATCGGAGTCCATTCCCCCCAAACCATATAACACTACTTTAAAAGCTTTTTCACTTTTATTGTCGTGTGAGAAAAACTGACAATTATCTTCTTTAAATTTGTTTATCACGGCGTTGAAAGAATTAATTGAACCACAAACATTTTTGATTCCAATTAAAATTTTTTTTACAAAATAGTCATTAATATTTAATTTTAGCATTAAATTATGCACAAAGTCACTGTCTTTCTGAAGCAGTTTTATCGGAGGTACATACACCTTCTTTTCACTATCGTTTGGTGATATTACTTCATCCATATCGTCATTGTCGCTATCTGGCAAACATTGCAGATGACTCCAATATTTGTCCTGGAGTCTTTCACTTTGACACTATTACGATCCATGGGAGACCGAAATTTGTTTGCTGAGGACAATTGCTTGTCCTCAGTATCAGGCGAACGATCGCGTTTATGAATTTTGGGTAACGAGAAGGAAAATAAAGAAAGCAAAAGATATATGGAAAGAGTAAGTATGACCAGCGCACTCTAAAGCTCACGATGAACTCTACCATAATGATACAGTTTTGCAATATTACCATATTGCGATGGTGTTTGTTGTTTGACACGTGCATGTTCCAGTTTTATTATTGTTTGTTTGATCTTTCTTCTATGACACCGGTGATCTTCAGTTATGTCAACGTACGTACTCCCTTGTGGGAGAGTTTTTAAGGTAGTGTATGTGTCGCTAGGCTCACTTGGGTGTTATATTACCTAGATCTGATTTGTCTCCTTAGTCGCCTTTTATCACAGCGCTAGTTGTTGGGGGGCGCTGCAGTGATATTCTTAACCCGTCTCTGCACGGGGACCATAATATATAATATCAAAACTGCCCCTTAAATTATATAGCCCGTAAGTCCTGTTTACACCTGGACTCAAATTTGACTACCTGTTTTGCGATGACAAATAAATAATAATTGAGGGTTACGTATAATCACATTCACATTCAGAGTCGAGGGATCGAGCCCAAACTGATATATTAATTCTCGGTAACCCACCCTAAAATAAAAATAAAAACACAAACAAAATACATTTGTCAGTTTGACTACTCAATCCACGTATATAAAGTCAGCTAGGGATGGGAAATATATAATAATATATATACATCGATGTATCGATAACCATCGACCCTTCGGTGTACAATATCTCATACACTTTTGAAAAGTTTTCAAAATATATTTAGTCCCAATAGTTTTACAACGACTCATGAAATAAATATACATTTACATTTCTTCTGAATGCTTAATATCAGAATATTATGAAGTCACTTGATCGATAAATGCACGCGTTATAAATATAAATGTATATTGCACTCACTTGTTTTATCGACTTGCATAATGTTCCAAACTAAATTGTTCGATTTGATGTGTTCAAGTACTCCGGTGAAATCTCGGTTTCTAATCGATCCGTCGACTCTGCCACTATTTTTCTTTCATACAATATTTCTATATATGTGTTTGGTCAAGCACAATATACACACACCTATGTATTCGTATGTAATATATCGATATTTTTTCCTTCTATATTTCATCCCTTTTTGTTTCTTTATTGCTTCAGCAGGATGCAGCATAGGTAAATATTAAGTTTCCATTACCATCCCAGGAGGTATAGTCTGCTCCAAATCACTTGAAATACCCCAACGTGCGCAGAGAGAAATTTCCCAAAATAATGAAGGGGATGAAATCTCTCTTAACTCTTCTAAGAATGGTTAATGATTTTCTCCACTTTACTCTGTATGATTTTTTTCTAGTTTGGTAAAACTTATTTTTATTTTTATAAAGCGGAAAGCGTTAGTTATGAGCAAATATTTTATAAATATAATTAAAGTGGTATGTTTTTAATATTAGTTATTTATTTATTGTATTAGGTAGTTATTTAAGTATGTATTGTTATATTTGGTTTAGCCCAAACAAATTTGTTTCTTCGAAAATAGGATAAATTCAACAAATACAATGCATGCTTTTATTTACAAATCAAATAAAGTCGACATACAAAACAACAACTAAAAAAATTCCCTTCAATTGATATGCATCGTTCAAGCAAGTAAATCTGAGGAGCTGGAATTTGTTCCCTTTGGTCCTTTTCTCAAATAAATAAAAGAGACCTGCGCAGAAACCCGATCAAGTGATTTGAAACGGACTATACAGATTGTTCCAAATCACTTGACATTCTTCTGCGCAGGTCTCATTTTACCTGTCCATTTCCAGAGCATAAAAATATCCTCTCCAAGGAGAGGATGTCGCACAGTCTTAGTTAAAGTTGTACAGAAGTAAAAGTGAGAGCCCACATTCTTAGTGACAAAAAGTCAAAAATTAGTATTTAAAAATACCACAGAGAAAATTATAAAATTAGTAAAAATTCCGAGCAAAGTGCTTGTGTTAAAAACGTTTTTTTTTTTTTTTTAGTATATTGTTTTCATGTGAATTAAAGGACCGAGTACAAGCAAAAAAATGGCAGCTCTTTATGTTGGTGACTTGCATGAGGATGGCTGCCAGGATGTCTATCAAAAATGTCAATGGTATGAGTATGTTGCTGTATGTTGGTAAATTCATTCCACACCACTTCGGCGAAGACCTAGAGATAGCTGAAGACACTCATGCAGCGATAAAGGCTCCCAATAAGAAGACAATGTCCGAAGAAAAAAACAGTGAAAAGGAAAAAAAAAAATTATAAAAAAAGAATATAAAAATCGGTGTCCATTTTTACCACCCTATTCATTATGTTGTGCTTCACAATTACCGCATTTGTCACATGTTCCTTGCGTGATTGAGAGAGAGTAACATTTAATTTTACCACATCTGACTGTCGTTTGGGCATAATGCCACCTATTGGATACGACACAAAACTGTAGGCCCCTTCCATTCGTGCGAAAAATATAACGCACACAACACAAGTAATTGCAAGAAGCTATACCTATTCAATGGATGAGCTGCTCCTCCGTAAGCAAATGATTCACTGCCGATATATTTGCAGAAACCCTAGTGTTAATAGCAACTGAATTTTTAAAGAGTTTGATGCGCTGCTTGATTAAATCACGCGAACTGTCTCCTTGAACCCTAATACTGAAACTATCAGATATCACATTTGAAGGAAGGTACGTTTAACTTTCCGCTGAGTAATTTCAGCTGAGACTCAGCTAGTGACTGAGCACACCCGCATACCGGATATTGAAAGTAACTCGGAGTGTTTCTGAAACGTAAGCTACTGAATTTCAAACCACTTTTCTGTCTCTGTCTATTCTTTCCAACGCCCGCACTATGTAAAATCATTCGAAGGGAAGTCATAACCCCTTGAGTGCGCGCAAGTTATAAAAAAAAAAAATTCCGCCAACACTCTGGACTTGTTTTACTTATTTCACATTCACACAATTGATGTTTAAGAGCCTGTAGACCATTTTGACCAAAATCTTGTATCAGCTTAGTTACAGTACACGTGCCACATACTTAAACAAAAAACTCACATTAGAAAAGTACGTATGGAGCTACGAGAAAGCCAACTGGGATGGCATAAATAATTTCTTTAGGATATTTAACCTATCGCTGTGCTTCCTCGATAGCGACGTGGATGCCATCGCTGATCTGATTACTGACACCACCCAAGGTGTGAATGACTTCAATTCCAACAGAATAAAAAGCACCAAATCTGAGGCAAACTCATAGTTTGCAAGGAGGCTATCGGTTTAAAAGAAGTAAGTTTTCGGTCTTATAAAGATGTTGCTTGTTGTTCGATCTACAGCAAAATCTGCTTTACCAGATAGAGCTCTGTCTCCGCCTGTACTTGAGAGTGTTCAATTTTCCATAACACAAGTCCAGTTTCCAACTTATACATTTGTAGAAGTAGTCAAAGGTCTTAAAACACACAAATCCGATGGCCAAGAAAATATCTTTCCAATAGTAGTTCCTAGTTGGAAAAACCCCTATGTAAACATTTCTGTTTGTTCTACTCTTCTGGGCTCTTTCCGAAAAGATGAAAAACAGCATTTATGCAGCCCGTCATTCAAAAATGGTGAATCCTCCTCCCCGTCTAATTACTGACCCATTGCAGTTACGTCTCCCCTTCCAAAGCCATGGAAACGCTGATAAATGTTCAGCTTTTAAAAGAACTTGATTTACTTGTCAATGACCGATGGTACGGTTTTCGTAAGAACTTTTTCACTGATCATTTTATGGCATATCTCACCGAGAATTGGAACCAATCTCTCCATCAATTTGACGAAACGAAGATAGTAACGCTCGATATTTCTAGGCCATTTGACAGAGTGTTGGCCTCGATGAGTCTCTTCTTCTATGGATTAGAAATTATCATTCGGGTCGTTCAATAAAAGTTGTTTTGGGCGGTTTCAAGTCTGCAATTCACCATATAAATGCTGGTATTCTCTACGGTTCCGTATTGTCTCCAATTCTTCTTTCGTTTTTATAACTGCCTTCTTGTCTGCAATTTCCAATCCAATCCATTCCTTCGCTGATGACAGTACTCTCAGTTTTTCATATTCGTTCCCCAACTCACGTCCCTGCCTTTCGGGCATATAAGAGGAATGCCAACGCATATTTAATACATTAAATTTTGACCTGGACAGCTTAAGCAAATGGGGTTAAACCAATAGAATGGAATTTAATACATCAAAAACTCAATGCTGTCTTCTCAAAAGCAAGACTCTCAATCATTATTCATGAATCGTGCATGCATAGAAAAAACCGAGATCTTGGTACGTGCATCAATAACCGCCTTTGATGGAATGATCACAAAAACTAGCTTGCCAAAAATGCTGTAAAATGTTTGGGATTCCTCAAGCGGTGGAAAAAATATTTCACTCCATCTGATCCGGCCTCAGGCTATAAGACATCTAGTCTGGTTCACTCAAAACCCTCCCCATTCATTTATTTGCGCCACTTGCCCCAAAGTCGTCATCTACTGCGCTGTCTATCTGGGGTGGATTCGAAGGTTTTCCGGGCTAGAACGTTGGTCCATCTAAGTTGCTGTATGTGACCTCTTCTGGCTCAGTCGGTGTCATTGTGTAGGCCGTATAGTTCGGCAATGCACCTTCTAAAATACTTGCCGTCTATGCAGATGGGAATAACCAAGGGCATCCTTATCCGATTTTGACAAAGTGCATGCCACTGCGCCGTGCATCTGGACTGGAATGATTAGTGTTTTATACAGAATTATCTTAGTAGTTCGAGATAAGGTTTTGATACTCAATTGCCTTCTTAGACCGTAAAAAAAGTGATTGGCAAGAATAATTCTTCATTTGACATACCCACTAGTGTCATTTGCGGAGTTCACCAAAGACCCTAGGTAGACAAGTCGTTTACTACACAAAATTATAATCTGCTGTCCAAGGCCTCAAAAGTGCTATGATGTTCAGGTTCAAATTTGTTCCTGTTACTTTGAATTTTAGATATAACTTGCTTTTTACATGTCATAACATCTTCCTTCATCCAACAGAAATCTATGGCTAAGTGGCAAAAATGCTAAATTTTGTTATTCAAGTCCTAAAAAAATAGTACCACTTTTGCTACATAATTAGCATCATGGCAACACTGACAAAGAGCGAAATAAAAAAATTAATAGACAAACCGCTTATCAAGCACTGTAAGCAGACTGGCTTAACACTAAACTAAATGAAAATTTAGAAAAAATTACTCAGCAAAACAGCCGGTTATCAGGTTGTAGTTTTGATTTGCATAGAAAAGCTGCATTAAAGTATAACAGTTTATGAATTATATATATATATATATATATATTTGGCGCAACAGCTCTTTAAGTGCCAGGGCCTAGCTTTTCGCAACCACTCATGTTGTGTGCGTTATATTTTTCACACGAATGGAAGGGACCTACAGTTTAGTGCCGTATCCGAACGGCGATTTGAGAAGCTTTTTCGAGACAACAATACTCTCGGATGTTTGTCTGACGCTCGCGAGAGGTGAAACCATGAAAAAAACTTTTATTTGTGCTTTCTGGGATTCGAACTTGGAACCGCATGCGTAGTGATCCGACACACTAACCACTTACGCCACGGCGCCCACTTTATGAATTGGTGGAACCAAAAAAAAAGTCCAATATAGAAGATAAAAGCAAAACGATACATGTCTAATGGTAATGTAAAGAATTAGTTTTATTTATTTATTTGTAGCGTGCTGGAGTTATTGTATGAACTTTTTCTACTTGTATGTACTTTCGTATGTACTACATTTTATTTAAATTTTCGGTCTTATTATTAAAGTCTGAAAAGCGGCCTTAAGAAGAGGGCATTCACCTACGTACATACATATATACCTATTGTATGGCCGAATTACAAAATGTTTGTGTGAATACTGTTTTATTAATACTACTTTTTATAATTTACTAGCTGACCCATGCTCGCCTTGCTTCGCCCGCCCTTAGCAGTTTAAATAAATGCGTAACTTATATCTGATCCATTTGGCATTCGCTGGTGTAAAGCATCAAAAATAACAACAACATAGCTTAAGTAGTATGAATGCACTCGTGCATATATGTATACATACATAACTACAGAATGAACACCCATAAACACGAACGCCGCTTGGGCACCGATAGTGTCAATGGTGTCCACTGATCGTATTCGCAATACAATGCAAATATTGTAATATATGTTTTATGTTATAACTTTTCCCTAAGATAACGTACAGAGATATTCTACATAGATATGTAAATTAAATTTAGTTCTATTTAGTGAGAGTTAAGAAAAATTTATATAAACCACCGAAAAATGGGGAAAAGAAATCAAATTTAATACTTCTTTTGTTTATTTAAAAGCTTTTTGTTAAAAGAAACTTAATATGTGGTATAGAAAAAACTCCACAGAAGAATTCTGAATCAACAGGAGAAAACTGCACTGGAAATTTCGTGGCGGATACATATATACAGCGAATCTGATTTGCCTTTTATAGAAGTAAGTGATTGGATAAAATTGAAAATGGGCGTTTGTCGAAAAATGGGTGGGTCAGGGTATATTTCAGATATTTCTATACTTGATCGGACTATTGGAGGCTCAATATCTATGATTAAAATCTGGTGATATACAGACAGACCGATGGACGGATGGACATATTCTTTGTGTTGGCTTTTGCTTTTGATTTTGTTCTCATCATTTGTAGAAGTTTTTGCACTTCATGACGTTTGTCATCTCCATTTATTGGTATTACAAACTGCGTACCAAAATAAGTATTTCCGATGGGATGCCGTACTATAGTACATACGTATGATTTTTTGTTGAGTGTTTTAATTTATTTGATAAAAAATTATACTGTTTGGTGTGCAAACATGTCAACATGCACCTTAAACAGCAATAGCCAAACACATCAATACACACCTTATTTCATTTTCAATTTGTACAGTAAATATTTCTCCTCATGCACTCTCTTTTTATTTTATAATTTCTCTTCAACGATGTACGGTATTTTGTTGGACTGCTGTCGGACTCGGATCTATAAAAATCAAAGCTTATGCAATCAGTCGATGTTGAACCACTAACTATAGTATATCGGCTAACATTTCACCTTGGTATGTTAAAGTGACATATACCATATTGTATTTAACACATAGTCGGTGCATATATTTTTTTTTGTATGTACACATACTGCGTATAATGATTTTTTATTTTTTTTAACTTAGATTTAAAGCTAAAGATTTGATAAGACATACTTATAGTTTTCTACTGAAATATTCATTTTATAATTCAAAACAAGTCGTGAGTAAAAGAAATGAAACAAGTATTTCTAGGCAAAATGCGAAAGGAAACAATATTAATTTAAGAGAACAATATTAATTTTTTGCATTATGGCTCATTTGAAATTTAAATTTAATTAGTTTGAGGTAGGAACGTATATGAACTCTATTAATATTTGAAAGTAATTTCGTCAATTTACTAGAAAATACATAAAATTCAGTTTTTTTTAAAGAAAATAACCACAAAACTCGACGAAGCTGCATACATACATATATTGTATGAGGGAACTTTAAATAAAGAAAATCACTGCCTAAATATTTTTCTAACAAAATTGTTATGGATTTTATTTCAAATATTAAAAAATGCGTTTTCCAAAAGTGGACGTGTCTGTCGGATTTCTATACTTTTTAATCTTATACGATTGTTTGGAAAATAAAAAGTTTATATAGGGTATTTTCGGAATACGGGTCAAACTTAGTACCACGTGCGGTACAGGTAATTTTAAAGAAAAAAATATACTGTGGGAGCTCACCCGATTTCTTCAGGGGCTTAGTTGGTTTTCAAATATTTTCCTGGGAATCAGTTCTGATGATTCCTTCTGTTAACTTTTCCAAACTGAACCAATATTCGAATTCCATAATTATCATTATCAAATCCCTTGATCGACAGTATATTTGAAAATTTAACACAAATACGGATTTTTGATTTATTTTAAGCTTTTAAAATTTGTTATACCGAAAAATTCAGAATCCACTGTAAAACGCATGGAGTGTTTTTCGCTCGCCAAACCTAAAAACTCTACGTTTAGCGGTAGGAAGATTCCGGTTGCGATTGTGATTGTGCGTTGTGTGTTCATAACGAATTCTAAAAGCTCTAATGGAAGTTAGCTGCCTGTAGAGCGGAACAGAGCCTGCTCCTTTTAGAGAGATATGATTTACCCCGTCGTAGGGTCGAATTTTTTACTTGTCTCCAGTTTGATTACTAGAGAGATTACGGTCTTGTTTTCCAAAGCCAATTAATGCAATAAGTAAGCTTAATCTTATGCTGAAGTGGTGAAGCCGTGTCGTCGCACTTACATACCTAGGAACAAACTGCAACCGGTTGAAACTCGTGTGCGGGTTAGGTGAGGGTGTGTGTTGAACCTGTTCGCAACGTAGTTGAATACAAAGTGGCACTCCTTCCGTGTTAAGGATGTGATACAGTCTACCTCAGATTGCCGAAGAGCACGTCAACTACGACAAGGTGGGTGATCATCCAAATGTGAAAAAAGAAAAACATTTTTTGCTTAATATATACATGTTTTATTATTTTCATTCTGATATTATTAATTAACTGAACACCTCTACGAAAAGGAATAATTCTAGTATTATTAACCTAATTATTGTTTGAATCATGTCCGGTATGTCCTGAGTTTTCTCCAAATCCTCCTTATCCTCCTCGAAAGCGTCAAACCATGTGCCCGGTGGACGAATAAGGAAGTCTCTTCTCTCGTCCTTTACCTTTTCCATGAAATGGTTAGCTCTCACATCTGCTGTATGGAAGTTGAATTCTTCCATCTCAAAAGATAGCAACGTCGCCCTGATGCAAGACTGCATCACGAGAGATGTATTCGCCATTGCCACAGCCTGTTGGAGGTACTGGCACTCACTGCTCAACGCGACGCTCAAATTCTCTGCCTCTATGCTTGCGATGGCTACATTTTGCTCATCAAGCATCGTCTCAAAGTTCTCAAATAAAGTGAGTTCCATAGTGAAGTTGAATGCTTGTACTGCTACTGAATACTGTTACTTTCTTCGTCCTTACAGCTCCCCTTTTAGAAACAATTCCTGAAAGAGAAGGTCACAGAGGCATTGGTTAATCGGTTGGTTGAAAACGACCTTCGATAAGGATGCACTTAGGCCAGGGGGAGGTCCATTGCAATTGTACTGCCCATGGTGTGTCACCCTTTTACTCTTAAAACCATTTATTTCTTTATATGAAAATGTTAATTTAAGCCATACAGGCGTAGCAGAGATCATATAGATCCCTGAAAAAGTTTTCACGTAGGTAGCCTTCCAGGGTTGGGGAGAGCATGACAAGTGCATAGAAATTAACTGATGGGTGTGTTCTTCCTTCTCATTCTTACAGATTACGCGGAAATCATTATAGGAGATACCTAGCCCTGGGCATGTCTTCCCATAGCACAGTGCCCTGTGAGGACGTTGGTCATTTTTGAGGTCGTTCCTCTCTTGTTCCGCTTTGTGATGCTACAGAGAACCATTAGTCTTAGTCTTAATTGTTTTTGTGATTTGCTTTGAGTGATGCAGCAATAACTTTATGATGGTGCAAAGGTATCAGACAGGATCATGTAGCACATCTGCTATAATTACTCTCTGACCTTAAAGCTTTGTTTGGGGATATAGTTTCTAAAGTAAGTAATGATTGGTTCCTCCAAGTAATGTTTATTAAGGTCAATAATATATGAGGTGAGGTACTCTTACTTAACAAAATGTGTACATAAAGTGGCCACCACTCTTCTGTCCTGATAGTTTTCACCAATTTTCGTAGAATAATCATGATGCAACGATTTATTGAGGAACTGAAACTCTGGACATTTCTACTATGCACTACACATGTGATTTCAACTACGTAAATTTTCAATAATTTTTTAGAAATTAATTGTATATGAATACAGTCGATTCCGCTTAACTGAAACACAAATTTGCCACAATTATTTTTTCACTTAAGCGGTATTTGCTCTTAAGCGAACTTCGGATAACTGAAAAAAAAAATTTCATTTAACCGGAGTTCGGACAAGTGAAAAACAATTTCACTTATCCAACCTGAAAATCAAAAAAAAAACCAACATCATTTTTAATAATGTCAATATTTTATTAAAAAAAAACATTGAACATCATTTTTTCCTCCAAAGCCGACTACGAACTGATATTGTGGTGTCAAAACTGAAAGATAGATTTGGTGGAAAATTTGGTTTGTACGCTAAAGAAATGAAAAACGAAACGATTTTAGGGATGGGCGCATACAGTTATTTGATTTCAGTTATGCGGAGTAGTTTGAGTATAAATTAATACTTTCTTTTGTAAACGTTTTTTCAGTTAACCAGGTTTTTCAGTTAAGCGGAGTAATTTGTATGAAGATTGTGAAAAAATGCTCCGTGACAAATTTTGTGTTTCAGTTAAGCGATTTTATCAGTAAAGCGTAGTTCAGATAAGCGGAGTCGACTGCAATACAAATACAAGAAGGGTGTTGATAAATTTATGGGAAACAAATTTTTTTTCCAGTACAAGATAGGAATTTTAAAGCGATAAAGTTGAGGGGTACTGTGGGTAACTGCCAGCAAACTAAAATAGGAGGAGTAACGATGTTGGTACGATGCTGTTGAATAGTTTCGTAATGTCGAAAAAGGCAATTATGTTGTACTTACTAAGGTGGCGCTAAAGTTCGGGGTGAACCTGGGCCTCAACCAACAAGCCTCTCCATTTAGCTTGGTCTTTAGCTAATTGCCTCAAGTTGCGCACTCCAAGTTGGTCGAGGTCCCCTTGAACTTGTGCGCGCCACCTACGGCGAGGAGGTCGTCTACTGCGGCGTCCCTCAGGGTTAGATTCGAAGACTCTGTGCGCAGGAGCGTTGGTGTCCATTCGCTCTACATGTCCTAGCCATCTCAGACGTCTTATGGTGTACTATGGTGTATTCCCTGCACTCTAATGGTTTTTGAACGGCACATTGCAGCGAGTGTAAAGCTATTTGTACCGATTCACCTTAGCAGTCATTATAGTGGGATGTTGCTCTCAAGGCTTTTGAGAAAAAATGATGGCAGACGTGGGTATGAAAACTATTCTCATCTACTTCCATATTTTTGGAATATGAACCAAATGCAGACAACCCTTTAAGACAGTTACCAGCCAGAGAAGGGCAACATCCAAAGTTTCCTGAATTTCAGTAGATATTATCCCATCAGGTAATGACGGGTAATGACGGTAATGACTTGAAGGGCTTAAACACACATATTGCCCAAAGAAGAAATGATATTTTCTGTGCGACTCGAGAGTGGTGAGGTTGTCTTGGATGATAGTTCGGAAGCAAATTTGGAGCAACCGAGGAAATGAATGACTATCCAACAATAGTTTACGGAACCCCTCACTAAATGAGGCACATGAACCATTCAATCTCTTTAAATACATAGAAATGTTCGGACTTCTTCGGAGCCCCCCGACGGAGCACTCTTTTTTGTGACAGAGCCGGACGTGTGCATAGGAAGCAAAGAATCTTTTCCTCCTCTTCATCGCTGCAGAAGTCGTTATAAATGACTCTTAACCTTTTAGCATGTTGGCCTATCGGCCAGTGTCCAGTGAGGATATCGATAGCATAGCTGATCATACTGATCGCTTTAGCTTAACTGTACCGGCATTGCGTTTCTGATCCAGCCTAGATCTGCTTTAAAATAAGAAGGTTGCGATGGTTTTACTAATAGATTCTAGCTTTAGTAGATGTTGATATTTAGCGAGCGACATACCCAAAGTCTGTCATATTGCCAGAATCCGTAGAGTCGTACTTTGTCCGACGAGCTCGCCAGCCTTGCAGTTTCCCGGAATGTCTCAGTAGCCTACCCAGCATATTTATTTATTTTAGTTTTTATTTTCGTCATTCTTATAGACTTTAAGTTATAATATCTAGTGTTAGGCTAATTCTGTATTTGAAAGCTACAAAAAGTTGTCGAGAATGGTATTTCAAGTTATAATAACTTCTTCTTCCTTTAATCAGCGAGGTAAAGATCTGAAAATAAGGGATCACAACCCTCCCACTTCACCGCATTTCTACTGATCCGCCTTTGGGGTTCGCCTATTTGACCTCAGAAAATATCGGCAGGCATACCGATTTTGGATCACTCGGCTACTGAGGCCAATGAAATGCCGATGTTGTCGCATTTGTCTGATCCAGGCGTTTATAGGCCTACCTTTCCTACATCGCGAATTCTTTGGAACGTGCATTGATATTGCCTTTTTAACAGGGTTCAAATGATCTCTTCTTTGAACGTGGCCATATCAGCTGAGCCGGTCGCGCTCTATTTTTTGTACGATGGTTTCCTTGACGTGGGGGCTTCCACGGATCTTCGAACTTCTTATTCGATCAAGCTTTGTCACTCCTGCTGTCATGCGAAGCATCTTCATCTCAGCTGCCGTTATTTTACTCTCATACTTTTTGTACATCGTCCAACATTGTGAACCGTATGTGAGCGCTGGATGCATAACTGCGGTGTAGAGCCTTCCTTTCAACTCAGGTGGCATTTTTCTGTCACAGAAGATAGCGGAATTTTCTCGCCACTTCATCCACCCTAGGCTTACGCGATGATTGATGTCATCATCACAGGTTGCTTTGCTATTGATCATAGATCCCAGATATTTGAACTTTTCGCACTTGGGAAGCACTGTTTCATTCAAATAAATGTCTGGAATAGGCCTGAGTGGATCAGAGAACGGGCAGCACAAGTACTCTGTGTCTTTTGAACTAATGCGATACACATTTCGCTCCAAACCTCCGCCCACACATCAAGTGCTCGTTGCACGGATGTAGGATCCTCACTTATGATGGCTCCATCGTCAGCGAAGAATAACTGATGTACCTTGGGGTCCATCACTTTACCTTCAAGCAGATAATCAAGGGCTTATAATATCTAGTGTTAGACTCCAGCGGGACATCTTACTCTTGTCTTTGCTAGGAGATGAGAATTCTGAGCCATCTGAACCCGACGTTTCCTATCTTTTTCCAGAACTCAGGGGTCATCTCGTCTGGCCCAACCGCTTTTCGTTTTTGGAGTATTTGATCGCCTCACTAACTTCTTCGACTGTAATGTCGGGTATTTCTTCATAATTAGGGGTGGCCTTTGGAAAGTATAGCCAGGGAATTGTTCATTCAAAAGTTCTTTACAATACTGCCGCCAGCTTCGCAGAATTTTGTCGTCATCCGCAAGAAGCTGGCCATGAGCAATGTTAATGAACTTTTCCGAACGAATCTCTTTAGCATTCCTCCTTGTTTGCGCGGCTATTTTGTAGATGGTTGCGCTCTTGTTCATATTGTGTCTTCGCATCTCCTGGGTAGCCTGGTTTGCATCAGCAATCGGGGAAGATATTTTCTCCAGCTCACGATACAGCCCGTCCGTACTCTCTGCTTGAAGCTGGGCGCACTTCTTCTTCGCCTTTTTCTTGCAACATTTGTATTCCATTTCGAGGCGAGCGTTTTCGTCTCTATTATTAGAGGGGCACTCTGACCAAGCTTTGAAAGCTCATTTATCACCTTCTTAGCTTCATCACTCCACCACCATGTTTCTTTGGTTTGCTTGTGGTGGAGCTTTGAAGCTCCTAGCAGTGATTTGGCCTTCTTTAAGCAAGTTCGCTGTAGGGAATCCCACATATTTTGTGCTCTGCACTCTTCATCCTCAGCTTCGTTGATGGTGTGAGAGAGGTAATTTTTCATCACGAAAACAAAAGCGTTGCCTTTTTCTTTGTCCGGATTGTACCACTTGATTTTCTCAGAGACCCGTGATTGTTTGCTTTTCTTCTGTGTCTTCGTAAATATTTCTGTTAGCCGGAGACGGTGTTGCCGAGCGACCGCCTCTCCCAGGATCACTTTGCAATCGCTTACCCGAGGCTTCACGCAACTGGCTACCAAATGGTAGTCAATCTGTGTTTCATCTCCACCACTGCTGAAAGTGATTAGGATGTCTTCACCACGAATGTTCCTGGTGCCGTATCCTAGTCCTCCATGGCAGTCTTCGTAGTCTTCATTTGACTTCCCGACATTCAAATCTCCTCCAATAAACAAAAACTCTTCCTTTGGGATGTTCTTAAGGAGATTGTGGAAATTTACCCAAAATGCATCTTTATCTCTCTGATCGTACTCATTTTGGGGAGCACATGCACTGACAATATTCCACACCTCTCCCTGTATTACTAGTTTGAGAGACATCAAACGGTCGCTGGACTTCGAAATGCTCAAGACGTTACCAAGTAGCTCTGCCGCAAGGATGATACCGATTCCGTTCCTAACCTTTTCCGTTCCGTAGTAGAACATCTTGTAATATTTCGTCCTAACGTCCAAGAAACGCGCCCGATTTCCGAAGTTTTTCCAGTTCGTCTCTTTGAAACACAAGATATCCACCCGCCTTCTATTTATCATCTCTTCCAGCTCGTAACTTCGACCGGTCATGCTTCCAACGTTCCAACTCGTGACCCTTAAATTCCGTCGGAATTGTGTAGCTCTGACCAAGACATTTCTGCTCGGTCTAGGATCAGTACCATGCACAGCAGTGGATGTGCCTGGTGGGCTAGTGCCTTCCTTTTAGCAAGTATTACCATAATGATACAGTTTTGCAATATTACCATATTGCGATGGATTTTGTTGTTTGACACGTGCATGTTCCTATTTTATTATTGTTTGTTTGATCTTTCTTTTATGACACCGTTGATCTCCAGTCATGTAAACCCGCGGAATCGCTTGCGGGGGAGTTTTTAGGGTAGTGTATGTGTCGCTATATATATATATATCTGATTTGTCGCCTTAGTTACCTTTTACGACAAGCGGTAGTTGTTGGGGGGCGCCGCAGTGATATTCTTAGCCCGTCGTTGCACGGGGCTATTTCAAGTTATATGTTATTATAACTTGAAATACCCCCGTTATAATAAAGACTAATAAGACTGGTCAACACGATTTTTTGTCGGTTATTAAATTATACATTTTTGGAATCGTACATGCATAGATATTAACAGAAAAATGGCAGAAACAGTATACTACATCGAATTATCTAAACATACGACGAAATGTATAAAGGGTGACCCAACATGTTGTATGGAAGTTTTTAATTACATACACATTTATTAGAAATCAATACAGAACTTTATTGATTAATGAAGCTCGGTCCATGACAAACATAACATCCAAACTGAAATTGTGGCCATTGACCTACTTATTTTTCAAAAAGCCATCTATAATTTTGACCTTCGGAAGGTCGCTTGCAACAGAAGCCGTGGTAGGCTCATGAACGATGTTTAGTTCCATTCATAATTGCCGTAGACCAGGCTTCATTAAATGAGTGGCCCTCCAGGTTGGGGGTTGTGCCGTCGGGGTAACTTCCCTACCACGTAAAAAGCCTATGGTTCCGAAACAACCAAAAGCCTCGGATAAGGATGACTCAACTAATGACGACCCCAGCAAACGAAATAAGGACAACGACCTTCGGATCTGTACGTGGAATGTTCTGTCCTTTTACAGACCACGTGCAGCCGAACAACTAGCAGAGGCCCTAGACTGCTATAAAGCAGATATTACCGCCATCCAGGAAGTGCGATGGGATGGGCCGGGCAAAAAGAGGATGAAAAACTGTGACATCTACTACGGTGACTGCTACAGAGGCAACAGGCAACGCTTATTCGGATGCGGATTTGTCATACGCGGCAGACTTAGGCATGGCTAAATTCCCTAACATAAGCCTAATATGTGTTCATGCCCCTACAGAAGAAAAGGACCCTGCTACCAAAGAGTGTTTCTACGAGCTCCTCGACAAAACATACGAGCAATGTCCTAAATACGACGTTAAAATCGTATTGGGCGATTTTAACGCCAAAATAGGAAAGGAGGACGTCTTTGGTAGGGCAGTCGGTAAGCATAGCCTACACAACACCACGTCTGATAACGGACTAAGGCTAATTGATTTCGCTGTGGAGCGAAATGTCACCATAGCAAGCACATGGTTTCCTCATCTCGATATTCATAAGCAGACATGGCGGTCCAATGATCATGTCACGATCAACCAAATTGATCATATTGCGATCGACGCAAGGCATGCCTCCAGTATTCTGGATGTCCGGACCTTCCGAGCGGCCAACATAGACTCGGATCATTACCTTGTTGTAGCCAAGGTACGAATGCGGATATCCCAATCTGAGCAACAAAGAAGAATTACTGTGAGAAAATTTAACGTCGAAAAGCTACAATCGCAAGAGACCGCCAGACTTTTCGCTGAACGCGTATCCCGAAATCTCTCAATCACCCCTTTGCCGCCAGCATCAAGTACCGAAGACCAGTGGCAACGCTGCCAACATGCCATCAGAAACGCCGCGACTGATGTGCTGGGTCTCGCTTGACCACCACCGCGAAACCCCTGGTTTGACGAAGAATGCCGGCGAGTGCATGCAGCAAAACAAGAGGCATACAAAGCGGCGCTGCAAAGGAAGACGAGAGCTGCTCGTGAGCTCTACGAGCAAAAGAGACGGGAAGAACATTGGCTTCTCCAAAAGAAGAAGAAAGAGCATGAGAAGCGCGCGTTTGAGAATATCGAGAGTCTATACTCCAGGAACAATGTACGGAAGTTTTACCAAAAGGTAAAAAGAACGTGTCAGAGAAGTAATACCCGTACAGAAACCTGTAGAGATGAAAATGGAAACCTCGTAATAGAATCACTGTCGGTGCTGAGAATATGGAAAAACTACTTCTGCAGACTGTATAACGGCGACGAAGACCAACATCCCGCAGTCGTTCAGAATGAACCATTCAACATAGACGATGATAGTCAAAATTTCCGTCCACCTGACCAAAACGAAGTGACGATAGCAATATCCAAGCTAAAATCGAACAAGGCTGCTGGACCTGACGGCTTACCGGCCGAACTTTTCAAGGCAGCTGGGGATGAATTGGTAGAGTGCATACACCAACTCATTTCTAATATTTGGTCAGATGAGTGTATGCTTGATGAATGGAATCTCAGCATCGTTTGCCCGATCCACAAGAAAGGAGACCCCCTCAACTGCGCCAATTATAGAGGCATAAGTCTCCTCAACATCGCATACAAGATCTTTTCTGCGATATTGTGTGAACGCCTGAAACCTTTTATCAACAGCCTGATTGGACCCTATCAGTGCGGTTTCAGGCCAGGAAAGTCCACCATCGATCAAATCTTCACACTTCGACAGATCCTGGAGAAAACCCAAGAATTCCAAATCGATACTCACCACCTCTTTATCAATTTCAAGGCCGCCTATGACAGCATCTATAGAGAAGAGCTTTATAGAGCCATGTCTAGTTTTGACATCCCTGCCAAACTTGTCCGTCTGTGCAGGCTGACGATGGATAACGCTCGCTGCTCCATCAAGTTCGGTAATGACCTCACCGAGACCTTTGATGTCAAAAAAGGCTTTAGACAAGGTGACGCGCTGTCATGTAACTTCTTCAATATTGTACTTGAACGGATTGTGCGGTACTCACAAGCCAACACCGGAGGCACAATCTATTACAAGTCTGTACAACTGCTTGCATACGCCGACGATATAGACATTATCGGAAGATCTCAGCGGGCTGTCACCGGTGCTTTTGCAAGCATTGAGGCGGAAGCGGCCAAAATGGGTTTGGCGATAAACGAGGGCAAAACCAAGTATATGCTGTCAACTAGAAGGGAAAACCAACACCGACGAATTGGACAAAACGTCACCGTGGGCAGCTATAACTTCGAGGTAGTAAGGGACTTTGTCTACCTTGGCTCTGCTATAAACTCGAAAAACAAAATCAGTGCAGAAATCAATCGAAGAATGACTCTTGCCAATCGCTGTTTTTTTGGGCTTATAAGGCAATTTAACAGTAAAGCCCTATCTCTAACAACTAAGGAGACTCTATATAAGACCTTGATCACCCCAGTCCTGCTTTAAGGCGCTGAAACATGGACTTTATTAAAAGAGGATGAAGATATCCTTGGTCGCTTCGAGAGAAAAATTCTTCGTAAGATTTTCGGTCCCGTTTGGGTTGACGGGTTTTGGAGGAGAAGATTCAATCACGAACTATACGAGCTGTACAGCGACATCGACCTAGTCAAAAAACTGCGTATTGGACGTCTGAGATGGCTAGGACATGTAGAGCGAATGGACACCAACGCTCTGGCCCGCAGAGTCTTCGAATCTAATCCCGACGGACGACGCAGTAGAGGGAATCATCGCCGTAGGTGGCGTGCAAAGTTCAAGGGGACCTCGACCAACTTGGAGTGCGCAACTGGAGGCAATTAGCTAGAGACCGAGCTAAATGGAGAGGCTTGTTGGTTGAGGCCCAGGTTCACCCCGAACTGTAGCGCCACCTAAGTAGGTAAGTAGGCTTCATTAATCAATAAAGTTCTATATTCATTTCCTAATAAGTGTGTATTTAATTTAGCAAAATACTTCCACACTAGCTGTTGGCTCACCCGTTACTTGGCATTGGTTACTGACAGTTTATGGCGTAGGAGTATTACGAGTATAACTACCTTCACTAAAGAACTAACGATAACATAAAAATATTGCTCAAAGCCCCTTAGTACAGCCAAACAACATCATTTTGCCGCACTTACATATAAAATTGTTACTTACGGAAAACTCTGTTAAAGCCATGGATAAAACTGGAGAAGGTTTCCTCTATTTAAAAACTTTGTTCCCCAGATTGAGCGAAGCTAAATTAAAAGAAGCCATTTTTATAGGGCCAGATATAAGAGAGCTCATGAAGGACTCCAATTTATTGATAAATTAAATATACAAGAAAAAATGCATGGCTTTCTTTTGTTGAAGTGTCACAAATTTTTTTAGGCAATACCAAAGTCACCAAACTATGTACGAGTATAAGGAAATAATTTCTAAGCTATTACAAAACTACAAAAGTTTGGGATGCAAAATGTCTTTAAAGATTTATTTCCTTGAGTCCCATTTCAAGTTTTTTCCTGAAAACTTAGGTGCCGTAAGCTACGAGCATGGGGAGTGATATCACTAAGACATAATGGCGATGGAAAAGCGATATCAGGGAAAATGGTCGTCGAGAATGCTCGCAGACTTTTGTTGGACTTCGAAACGAGATTATCCATCATACTTGTATAAAAGACAAGCAAAACGCATCAAAAATTCTTCAGAATAATAAAAAAAATAAATATCTACAAATTTTCATGTATTTTCACTTTTCTAAATAAACAGATTTTTCTAAAAATATGGATGTTTCATAATTTTTGTACAGACATATTTTAAACAATTTCATGAGAAGGTATAAAGAAAAAACATTTTGGAAGAACACCAAAAAGAAATATTTTATTTATTGACCAGTGTAATTAATAGTTTAATCAAAATTCATTAATACTAATTAATATTTTGTGACATATGGTTCTGATAGAACGCGGTAAGGAGTTCCATAGACGAATGGAATTAATGAAAAATTGACACTCATTGGTAAGGAACGAGTAACGGTGATGAGTCAGCTATCTCAAACTTGGGATGGGAAACGACTAACAAAGGCCTCGTATGGGCAGCATCTCCCGATAGGTGCTGGTTCGCCAAGTAACGAGAAAGAGCCACTGCAGCCGAAAACCTAGCAGCTCTGTTAGTAAGCCCTACTCCGACCTTCTCGTGGTCCCATCTGGGAATTTCTTCGGAAATTGTTAACGGGAGAGGACGAATGGCGAGCTTCCTGCGCCAAAAAACAGAATAAGTGTCGGTTGGTCTATGGCCCAGCGAAACGAATTGCTCCGAAACGGAAACTAACGCCTCAGATACGGACTGATAATTTGCTGACAACCCTTGGCTATCGAACACGGAACTCGATCGGATTCTGGAACGTTAAGACCCTCCTGGACTCACTCAAGGAAAGGCCTTATAACGACAGATTCCTCCAATTGGAGCGCGATTTCGCACGGTATAAAATCTTTACAGTATCGATTTGTAAGTGATTGCCGTCATTTTGGAGCTTTGGAAATCCAGCTCGATCTGCTAGCTGTAATTCCAGTTTCTGCCTTAATTTTACTTACGGAGAGCCTTGAATTTGAAGCAGCTCTCAGTATCGCCCGCCTTTCCTGACATGTTGTTGCTTTGCTGACTCTTCCTTTGCGGTTTTTCCATACTTCTCGGGGTCCTTAATAAAGCTGTGTACAACAGTGGTGCATCTTCCAATCTTGCTGGCTATGAAACGGATCGATTTTCCTTGTTTCCCGGTAAGCTCGAATTTGGCCTATTTCCTCCTTGGTTAATGTCTTTCCTTTACCCATAGTTGTAGATTCTATGAAGTTATTTCTTGAACTAAGCTCCCTAATACTCAAAGTATCCTTTTATTGGATTTAAAACACGGTAACAGGTAGATTAAGCTACTGTTCGTAATCAAGTGGGACAAAAAAAAACAGATAAATTTTATGATCTTTTTGGGAAAAGCGTCATAAAAGTTGCATTTATCAACTTAATCCCATTTTTTTTACAATATAAACATAACATATCCCTCATTCCTTGTGCAATTGGCTTTTCCCAGATTAGCGAAGGGTTTGAAAAATATCGTAACATTTAAAAAAAAAACTGCCTGTTCGTAATCAAGTGAGACGGAGTGTATATATATATCGATATGTCGATAATCATCAACCCTTCAGTGTACAATATCTCATAAATTTGTCAGATGTTTTCAGAAGATATTTAGTCGCAATAGTTTTACAATGACTCATGAAATAAATATACTTTTACATTTCTTCTGAATGATTAATGTCAGAATATTATAAAGTCACTTGATCGATAAATGCACGTCATATAAATTTAAATGTATGTTTTACTCACCTATTTATGGACTTGCATGTTGAAAAAATTACTCCCAAACTAAATTGTTCGATTTGAAGTGTTGAAGTAACATACTCAGGGGTGGAATCGGCTAAGGTGAGTTGTGATATGTGATAGTCATATTTTTAGTTTTTGCTCCATAGTTGTTTTGATAATCACATTTTAGTAATCGTTTTCTTGTGACAGCTGCAGAGGTGTCACTTTCATACATTCCCTTAGGTCCAGAGACCAACAAAATGTTTACCTTGATGGAAATATTTTTGGGTTCAAGCAGTGCTGACGAGGACAAGAAAGTTATAGGAGTGTGCGGCTTCTAAGGTCCAAACCGAGAAATAAATCAGATATCATTGGGCTACCAAATGCATTGCAAGTGTGAATATTTTCTAATTTGCATAAATTCTTCTCATGTTATTTAGATTCTTAAAAAAATGTTCGTCTTTCAGAACAAGCATTTTTGTAAGTTTCGGGTGTGCTTGACTTCCCAGCTGGAATAAGGTCTTTGCACATTCCACCCATTCTTCAGCTGGCCTTAGCCTTAAACCTTCTTGAAAGTGGTGGCAACTAAAGACAAATTGGCGCTGAATGAGTGGCGCCAATGGGACAAAGCACCATAGCTAAAATCACGGCTAGAGTTATAAAAATAATGCAGCTAAAATGATGTCACTAGGATTTAAGGTTCCTACCATCCCAAACCACCAAACCGTTTTTCTGCGGAAAATACAAAACACCTGAATAAATGAAATGGAAATTGAATTTCTTCACGACACTTTAGGTAGTTGGTTTTGACGTTTTGAGAAATCAATTGCTGCCAGCTCCTCGAAATTTGTTGGTAATCACTATACACAGAGCAGTACAATTTTCTGATCGCTTTCAATTATCAGAAATCACTCTATCACCTATCACCTTAGCCGATTCCACCCCTGGTCTAATCTCGGTTTCTAATCAATCCGTCGACTCTGCACATCTCCGAAATTTCATCCCCACTCCTTTTTTTCTCATACAATATTTATGTCAATGTTTGGACAATATACTCAGACCTATGTATTCGTATTTACCACATTGATATTTTTTCCTTCAATATTCTGTCCCTCTTTTATTGCTTTATTTTTTCAGCAAAATGCAGCATACGCAAATATTAGATTTCCATTACCAGCCCAGAAGGTGTCTGTCCATTTCCAGAGCATATAAGAATCCTCTCTAAGAAGAGGAGGTCACATAGTCTTAGTTAAGGTTGCACAGAAGTAAAAGTGAGCGCAGACAAACAAACAAATATTTGGCGCAACAGCTCTTAAAAGTGCCAGGGCCTAGCTTCTCGCAACCACTCATGTTGTGTGCGTTATATTTTTCACACGAATAGAAGGGACCTACAGTTTAATGCCGAATCCGAACGGCGATTTGAGAAGCTTATTCGTGACAACAATACTCTCGGATGTTTGTCAGACGCTCGCGAGAGGTGGGACCGTGAAAAAACTTTTTGGTGTTTTCTGGGATTCGAACTTGGAACCTCATGCGTAGTGATCCGACACACTTACCACTTACGCAGAGCTTTTCGTAATTTTTTTTTCTGATAAAAATTCCAAAATAAATATTTAAAAATACCACAAAGTAAATTATAAAAATAGTAAAAATTCCGCAATTTATATGTTAAAAACGTTTTTTTATTTCTTATATCTTTTTGAATATATTGTTTTTGTGTGAATTAAAGGACGAGTACAAACAAAAAAATGGCAGCCCTTTATGTTGGTGACTTGCATGAGGATGTCGACGAGGCTGATCTCTATGAAAAGTTTTCAACGGCGGGACTTGTAACGTCGGTACGTTTGTGTCGCGACTTTGCTACCGGCCGATCATTGTGTTACGCATACGTAAATTTAATCATACTAGCTCATGCTAAACACGCTATCGAAACGCTTAATTTCGATCTATTGAAAAATTGGCCAATGCGTGTTGTGTGCTCGAAACGTGATCCATCCTATGGTCGCCACCGCGGGCGTAGGAGACACTTTCATTAAGTATTTTCGAAAAAAATGTAAATACTTAGAACATTTACAATCCTTTTTCGGCTTTGGAAAAATTCTTAGTTGTAAGATCCCTCTCGACGAGGAAGGCAAATCCAAGGGATATGGCTTCGTACAGTTTAAGGCAGAAGATGCTGCGGGGATGTCTATCAAAAACGTCAATGGTGCGAGTATGTTGATGTCCACTAAAATATTGTATGTTGGTAAATTCATTTCACACAACTTCGGCGAAGACTTTGAGACAGCTGAAGACGCCCATGTCGCGATTAGGGCTCTCAATAGAAAAGACAATGTCCAAAGAAAAGCTCGACAAAAAACTCCAGGAATATGTTAATACTAATAATTACAAAAATAATAATGTTTTCTTTCTGAGAAATTTATAGATTCGAAGTCCATGATTCTATATTTATATTTAAATAAAAGAAATAAAAAAATATGATTTAAAAAAAAATTCTTTGATATTTATTTTCTATTTGTAATATAAGCAATTGATTCAGGAAGTTCGTTGAATATTGTTGGTGCACTGTACTTCAGTTACCTCTCGATATCGAGTTTCCGTATTGTCTGGCGTCGTGTGGGGACATGATCTTCAATTACGTAGCCTCTGCGGAATTAAAAAAGATAGAAAATTATAAATAAAATCAATAAGCCAATAAACAAAATTACATATATATAAATAAACAATTTGCCTGCATTTGCCGCACTTCCCAATGAAGTATAATAAGGATTAAGAAATAAATAAATTTATCATATCCCTGATCGCACCTGATCGCCTACTAAAATCGTCAGTGCAGTGAAAAGGAAAAAATAAAAAAAATAATTAAGAAAAAATAAAAGCACCTGGTTTCCTCATGTTGCGCTTCGTAATCACCGCACTTCCTTACGAGTACATGATTGGGAGAGAATAATATTTAATGTAAAGAGGTCCACATCTGACTGTTGTTTGGGCATAACACTGTCCGTTTTAGAGAAACTTTGGATCTACACTTCGAGCGTCGCTTAGTAACGTCACAGCTGTGTCTTGTTGTGTTTTTACGTTTTAATCATGAGCGAATTTAGGGTTGATAATTCCAACATTCATGGGCTCCGAAAAAAATTTTTTTTTAAGATACGCCCACGTTAATTTCCCACAATAACGTAAACAACACTGATTTTCACACCACAACCCGAAAGTTTTCTCTGCCTCTTCTATCATTTCCAACGCCCGCACTATGTAAAATCAATTGAAAGGCATCCATAAATCCTTGAGTGTGCGCGAGTTATAAAAAAAATTCCGCCAACACTCTAGACTTATTTTTACTTCGCATAATTCTCGTACTCTTGCGACACAGTTAAAGAAGAAGCCCACATTGGTCTATACGATTTTACCTCATTTTGCGGTTTTCCTGGTGTTAAAACCATTTTGACTTCCGCAAATTTCAATTTGCTCGGCACGTGATTTAATCTAAGTGCAGCTTTAACAACATGGGGAAGCTTAATCAATGATTTTCTATGTAAAACTTTAAGAATTTCTCCGGTAATCAAATCATAAATCATGTACGATCTCAACAAAGAGATCAACTTCAAACTTCAACCTCAAGTTCATAGGGTGTCGTAAGTGGAACGCTCAGTTCAACATTATCTTCAATTTCGTTCCTAAAAAAAGAAAAGAAAAAAAAAGTTGTTATACTCGTATATATACATGTTCAAATTTTGTTTAATCTCATACTGTTGAATAATTGAACACCTAATCGTACATCTCTACAAAAAGGAATAATTCTTATATTATTGACCTAATTATTGTTTGTAAGTGGTTAGTGTGTCGGATCACTACGCGTGAGGTTCCAAGTTCGAATCCCAAAAAACACGAAAAAGTTTTTTTCACGGTCCCACCTCTCGCGAGCGTCTGACAAACACCCGAGAGTATTGTTGTCTCGAAAAAGCTTCTCAAAACAAATTGCATCTCCTGCATCTATGGTCATCAAGCACCGTCTCGAAGTTTTCAAATACTATTCGCTCCATTATCAAGTCTAATGCTTGTACTGCTACTGATCACTGTTACTTTGTCAAACTGTAAATCTCCTTGTATACAAAAAATTCCTGAAAGAAAATTTCACAGAGGCATTGGTTAAAAAATTGAACCAATGTGCCAATTCTTTCACTATCGTTATGAAATCGTTCGATCGTGATGTATTTAAAAATTTAACACAAACTTTAAATTTTAATTTATTTTATGTTTTTAAAATTTGTTATGCCGAAAAATTCATAGTTGACTGTGAAGAAGCGTACGGAGTGCTATTCGTTCGCCAACTTAAAACGTCTACGCTTAGCGGTAGTAAGATTCTGCTTGAAAATTTGAAGAAACGGCTTATGCTGTACCTCGACACAAAGGGAATTGAAAAACCGTCAACTGATAACGGTAGATAACAAGCCGAGAAACAACGGTTGAATACCATGCAACTTTGCAACGAAGTGCAGTACTTGGAAGGTGGATACCATTAACACACGCAAGCTGCAAGTCTTTGTAAACAAATGCTTAAGAATCATCTTGAGGATTTTTTGGCCGAACCGCATCTCAAACGAACAACTTTATCTGAGAACGGGCCAAGAACTTATAAGCATTACTATACGAAGAAGAAAGTGGCAATGGATTGGACACACACTACGGCGCTAAATATGCCGTGTAGTGGAATCCGCTCACCCAGGCAGGTAGAATAGCGGGACGCCGTAGGCAAACGTGGCGCAGAACAGTTGAGGAGGAATCGAGCTCTTTAGGAATGAGTTGGAGGCAGCTCAAACGCGTGCAGAACTCCGAACAAGATGGCGCGCAGGCGTGGTTGACGCCCTGTGCCCCCCGAGGGGTTAAAGGATCTAAGTAACTAAGTAAGTTTGCAACGAAGTTCAGTTCTACCGACGAAAAACAACTCTGTAGAGATAAATGTAATCCCCAATTCTCCAGCTCAGTGTAGTGGCTCAGATACTACTGTCGAACTACAACTAGAAGGGGCTTTGGAAGGGGTTCCTGAAAAGGACTGATCTCTCCATAGTAATTTCACCACGCGGGTGAAATTCAGACCACCCATAAAAGGAAAGCTTTCTTCTATTTAAATTAAACCTCTTTTATTAGACACCAAGGTATGAAAAGGAACGTTTTATCTATACAAGAGGAACGTGCCTTCTGGCTGACTGAATTCCAAGAAATACAAAATGTGAATCACAGGAAGGTACTAATCGAAAGACTTTACGAAAAACCATTTCGCAAGGAAAGTTCAGCTTGACGAAGAAAAGAATGAGTACCATCGATCGGAATTCCGCGAGTTCGGTGCTGCCCAATATGCTACAATCGCATGCATTGCGATACGCAACAACTCTAATAGTTCAAAATCTGTCGATAGAGAAATGAAACCCAATGTTTACTACAAGGCGAACCCCCACATGGGGGATCAGTAGAAATGCGCTGAAGTGGGATGGTTGTGATCCCTTGTTTTCGGATCATAACCTCGCTGATAAAAGGAAAAAGAAGAATGTGCACTACAAGATGGTTTCACAATGAATTCTAAAAGCTCTAATGGAAGTGAGCTGCATGTAGAAAGGAACAGAGCCTGTACCCGCAACCGGTTGAAGCACGTGTACGGGTCAGAAAAGGGTTTGGAATGAGCGTGTTCTCAACGCAGTTGAGTAGAAAGTGACTCTCCGTCCGTGTTCGGGATGTGATGCAGTCTAGAATTTTCTTCCCTTGCTTTCGTACCGTCAACTTTCTATTATGGTTGAACATATGGAAATAGATGCAGGTAAGAACCTTGCTACGTCAAATCACTGAAGATCACCTTAACCATGGCAAGGCGGGTGATCATCAAAATGTAAAAAAGAAAAAAAATTGTTTGTTTAATATATTATATACATGTTTAATTATTTTCAATCCCATATTATTGATTAACTGAACACCTACATCTCTACAAAAAGGAATAATTCTAATATCATTAAGCTAATGATTGTTTGTATCATGTCAGGTATGTTCTGAGTTTTCTCCAAATCCTTTTTATCCTCCTCGAGAGCGTCAAACCATTTATTTGGATTTGGATCCATTTGGATTTACCTTCTCTCGTCCTTTACCTTTTCCATGAAATAGTTTGCTCTTATATCTGCTGTATCGAAGTTAAAGTCTTCCATCTCAAACGTTATCAACGTCGCCCTGATGCAAGACTGCATCACGAGAGATGGGTTCCCCATCGCCACAGCCTGTTGGAGATACTGACACTCCCTACTCAACGCGACGCTCAAATCTTCTGCATCTATGCTCACGATGGCTATATTTTGCTCATCAAGCATCGTCTCAAAATTCTCAAATACTGTTCGCTCCATCGTCAAGTTGAATGCATGAATATATATACATACCCACACATGTTTTTTTTTTTTATCTCATACTGTTGCATAAGTGAACACCTACTCGTACATCTCTACAAAAAGCAGTAATTCTAATATCTTTAACCCAATGATTATTTTCATCAGGTCCGGTATGACCCACAAGTCCTCTTTATCCTCCTCGAAAGCGTCAAACCATGTGTCTGGTGGGCGAACATGGAGTACCCTTCTCTCGGCCACTACATTTCCCATGAAATGATTAACTCTTATGTCTGCTGTAGTATAGTTGAAATCTTCCATCTCAAATGTTAGCGGCGTCGCCCTGATGCATGATTGCATCACGAGAGAGGGGTTCCCCATCGCGACAACCTCTTGGAGGTATTGACACTCCCTACTCAACGCGGTGCTCGAATCTTCTGCATCTATGGTCATAATGGCTATATTTTGATCATCAAGCATCCTCTCGAAGTTATCAAATGCTGTTGGCCCCATTATCAAATTTGATGCTTGTACTGGTACTGAATTCGGTTACTTTCTTCGTGCTTACAGCTTCTTTTATACAAAGAAATCCTGAAAGAGAAGGTCACATAGGCTTTGGTTAACTCAATAACACTCTAACGGCGATCTCTTCATTTTTTTTTTGCGTTCCTTTCCTCGATCTCCTGTAGATATTCTTTTGCTATTTTCCTTCCATTAATTCGTCACAGTTAAATTTCTTTGTTTTCATTAACGTTACCGTTGGTACAAAACTTTTTTTTGTAATTTTTTTTTTTTCAGCACTAGCGTATAATACACCATTCCCCAAAACCACTCACGTGGCGTCCAAATCCCCCTTTTGCGATTTGAACAAATCGAACCCACCTCAGCCGAGCAGCTGGACAGCGAACAGCACTCAACGTGGCGTGTGTTGAATTTTCATTTTTCGCCCCTCTTCATTTCGCTTTCTGATCGCAAAAGCGATCGGTCGTGTTTTATTTTTTCGTTTTTTCTTTAATTCAGTGCAGCATTGATTGGTCGGTGATTTAATTATTTCAATTAATAAAAATGCAACAGCCTCTACGCCATACATCAGGACTTGGATGATTAGTGTCTTATACAGAGTTAATTTAGCAAATATTGCGAGATAGTGATTTTTTACTAAGCCCATAAAAACAGCGATTGGCAAGAATCGCATGAATTCTTCACTAGTGTTATTTGCGGAGCTCCTCATAGAGCCTAGGTAGGTAGACAAACTCCTCTATTGTGGGTTGTGAGCAGCTAGGCCAAGGCACTTGAAGAGCTGTTGCGCCAAATATTTATTTATTATTAATATTTATTTATATTTTTATATTTATTTATTTTTTATTTTCATTGATTTTTTAAATTTATATATTTTTTATATTTATTTATTTTTTTATTGTGGCGTTCTGTCTAAGACGTCGTTGCTGGTTGCCCTCTTTGCAGAGAGCATATATTTCCGTTTGCTTTAATTCACCGCCAAACCCGTCTTTGCTGCTTCGATCTTAAAACTTGCAAACGGCCCACTGATGACCCGCAATGACATTGGCGTAAGCCAGTAGTTGTACAGGCTAGATTGTAGATTGTTGAAGAGGTGTAATTAGGTCACCTTATCGCTGTGACCACATTGGGCCTATTGTGATTTCCTCTGATCTTAAAGCTCACTCAATATACCCGGTTTGGTGATGAACTCTACTATGCTTTTGGATGAGCTTGCATATAGGTCTTATGCTTCAAGGTAGAATTTGCCTAAATAACGATGATGTATTCTGATTAGACAGTTACTGTGGCATAAGATGTGTTCTGCCGATTCTTCGTCTTCGTTGCACATTCTGCAGATGCTGTCTTGTGCTAATCTCATAGCCATGAGATATTTTTGTCATTCGATAGTGCCCCCTAAGGAAACATGTGGCTATTCGAATCTGACTCCTAGTTAATTCTGGGAGTTGTTTTGTTCTTTTGAGGGAAGTATTGACAAAAAGATCTTGGCTTGTATGTTACTCTCAGTTTCCATCCAGTAATGAAGCGCTTTTTCTTTTAGCCAATTTTTGATACAGCTTTTTGCCACACTCACTGGTAATCCAGAGAATGGGCTTGGCATCATAAAGTTTCCCTCCGCTCCTGCTCTGGCTAGCAGGTCAGCTTTCTCATTTTTTTTCATATCCGCTGTGTCCTGGCATCCAGATGTGATGAGTGGTTGAAAATTTCATTTCAGCAAAGCCGTGGAGCCCAACTGTGCTATTTAAACTGTGTTATTTAAAATTCAAATTGTTCGCTCTTTTTGGGACACCCTTTGCATAAAGATAATCTTCTTACGTTTTATCCCCCAATCAAGTAGATTACAATCGCCCAGTTGTTGCCAAGTGATGTTCTCTGGCTAAGCTAGGGAGCGTGACTTCGCCGATCGTTGAAAAGCACAACCGTGTTGCTGTTGCTATATTGTATTCGCACGTGATGACTACGTGGTTTTGTTGTCTAGCGTGCTTTTGCTCTACTGCTGTTATTGGGATACATATAAATGTTGTTTCCCAGGAAGGAAACAATGGATTCTGTATTTTTAAAACTAAAACATGATGGGTAACAATTAACTTGTTTTTTATTTGTCAAAAAAGGGGCAAACTAATCCTTTTATCATCATTTTATGCGGCTCTCTGCATGAACGGACAGGAAAGCCAACAGACACTGTGTTGTCCTAAAGCGCTGAAAAATTAAAAATAAACTTTTATTTTAATTCTCACTTCCGGTTAGCTTGGCAAAATTTTCGATTCCCACAAGCTGGGCTCATTTTTTCTTTCAGATGAGTTTGTTCTTTCTTTGCAAGTTTTCCTTGGCGTAGGCGTTTATCATCGATGGTATCGTCCAAATTTGTAACAAATACACTCACGGTATTAACATATTCCTGGTTTTTTTCTCGAGCTGTTTTCCACACACAGCCACTTCCTTCCATTGGATTCTGTCTTCTTATTGAGAGCCTTAATCGCTGACTGGGTGCCTTCAATGTCTCAAATGCAACAAAACCATCACTCGGTCATAACCTTGTGGCTTGTATTGTCATTTTCGGAAATGCTGGAATAGCATTCTAGATTTTTCATCAACTAGGTTTTCGCCGATGTATTTGACGTATACATTTGTACACAGGTTGGCAGGTTCTTTCTCGCGCTCCTTTTTTAATGGACATCAACATACTCGTGCCATTGACGATTTCTACAGACATCCTGGCAGCCTTTTCTCTGTCGAACTGTACGAAGCCATATCCTTACAACCTTTCAACTAAGAAATTTTCCAAAGGCCGAGAACGCATTGTAAATGTTTTATCTAAGTATCTATATTTTTGTCAAAATTCTTGATGAAAATTTTCCTACGCAGCCATGGCGACGACAGGATGGACCACGTTTCGACCAAAAACACGCATTGGGCAATTTTTCAACAGATTGAAATTAAACGTTTCGATAGCGTGTTCAGCATGAGCTAGTCTGACAAAATTAACGTACGCGTAACCCATTGAACGGCCGGCAGCAAAGTCGCGGCACACACGTATCGGCGCGGTGTTACAAGTCCCGCTAATGAAAACTTATCATAAACATCTGCCTTGTCGACATCCGCCAATTTTTTATTTGTACTTGAATTTAGTCCTTCAATTCACAAAAAAAAATCTTCAAAAAATAAAAATAAGTACACTAAGACTTTGCTCGAACCCTTAATGGGCCAACGAAAGCGCTCATATCCCGGAAGCGGGTTACTGCCATCGGTGTATCCGGCCCCTCGTCCTAGCGGTTGTAAAAAAAATTATCTGGTCCTCTAGGTTTTGGGCTGTGCCGTCAGGTTAACTTCCCTATCACGTAAAGAACCTTTGGTTACGAAGCAATCAACAGCCTCAGATACGGATGATTTTACTGTTGACGACCCAAGCAAACGTAAAAACGACAACGATCTTAGTGCCTGGACGTGGAATGTTAGGTCCCTCTACAAACCACATGCAGCCGAACAACTTGTGGAGGCCCTAGAGTGTCTCAAAGCAGACATTACCGCCATCCAAGAGTGCGATGGGATTGGCCGGGCAAAAGGAGGATGAAAAACTGTGATATCTACTACGGCGATTGCTACAGACAAAAGGAACAGCGTCTATTCGGGTGCGGATTCGTCATTGAAGGCAGACTTAGGCAAGAAGTCTTGAGTTTCCGGCATGTTAGCGAGCGCCTTATGACTATCCGTATCAAGGCTAAATTTGCCAACATTAGTCTAATATGCATTCACGCCCCTCACGAGAAGAAGGACGACGCGACAAAGGATGACTTCTACCAGCTCTTGGACCAGACGTATGAGCAATGCTCTAGCCACGACGTTAAAATTATCCTAGGTGATTTTAATGCAAAGTTAGGAAAAGAGGAAGTCTTTAGTACCGTTGTCGGAAAGCATGGCCTGTACGACATTATATCCGACAACGTACTCAGGCTAGTCGACTTTGCGACGGGGCGAAACTTTGTCGTAACTAGTACGCGGTTCCCACGTCTCGATATTCACATGGCTCTCCCTTGATCGAAAAAATGTCAACCAAATCGATCACATTGTGATCGACGCAAGGCACTTTTCCAGTATTCTGGGTGTCCGAACTTTCCGAGGAGCCAACGTGAACTCGGATCACTACCTAGCTGTAGCCGAGGTATGGATGCGGATATCCAGAACGGAGCGAAATCAACGAAATTCTGTGAGGAAATTTGACGTCGTCGTCTTTGAAAATGTTACATTTTTATTGTCAGTACGCTACATTTGCTCTGAAAGAAGTGGCAGCGCTGATCTGGACGGATACGTAAACAAATAAAAATTTGCACTTCAGGGCACTGAGAATCCACGCATCATTCACAAAGAGCTATTACGTCCACTCAAAGTCACTTTATGGTGCGCCATTTACACCGGAGGTGTCATCGGGCCTCATTTTTTTGAGGACGCCATGGGTAACACGGTTACTGTGACTCGTGAATGATACAGAACTATGATCAACGAGTTTTTATTCCCGCAAATTGATTAATCGGGGCTGGAGAACATGTGGTTCCATCAGGACGGTGTACTCGCACACACAGCTCGCGCGACAATGGACACTTTGAAGGGTGCGTTTCCGGTTCGCCTAATGTCTCGTTTCGGCGGTTTGCACTGGCCGGAAAGATTGCCCGATTTAACGGATCCAGACTTTTTTATTTGGGGTTTTTTGAAATCACGGGTCTATGAGAATAAGCCACCAACTCTGGAACCTCTCAAAGAGTATACAAAACTTGTCGCCCGAAGTTCTCGCCAAAACTATTGAAAATGCGGTAAAAAGAGCCCAAATGGTCATCAATGGCGGCGCCCTCTAAACCGATATCATCTTCAAGAAGTAATGGAAAAAACCAATAAAGGTCCACATAAATATTTAAAAAATATATAGTATGAAATTGTGTCGTTTCATATTAAAGATATAGCAAAACCCCATCGGTGTTCCCGGAATACGGGTCAACCTTGATATATTGTAGGCAAACAATTCCTAATAACCATAGGTCCGATTTTTCACAATTAGAAAGTTATAACAGGTTTAGTAATTTTTACAACCACCTTCTATTTTTACCAAATCTCTAGCCATTTTACTTCTAGCAATGACATAAGTACATTTAATGGGAATAATGTAAATATGTACGAAGTATGTACATTATTAAATTTTTTATCTAAACCTTTTCACCTTTTCACCTCAATTTGTATCTACAATACTTACGAGATGCAATGAATATAGACTAAACTCCTCACTAGCACACCTATTTCCGCTTCATAGGTCCCCTCCATATACTGCTTAAGGATTAGGAAAATAAGACGATGACAATTTCTCGACACCATTTAAGCGATAGCGATAATGATAACTATCGCCGTAGCGATAAACAACTAAACACACCAGCGCTATAGCGATAAAAGACTTCCTTTCAATTTTTGCTCAGTTTTTTCACAGAAGAAATAAACTTTTCCACATCCACCATTGCGCGATAGAGCGATAGAATGTAACATGCTGGGCTTTATTAAGTCCCTCTGACTTCTGGAATATTGAGCCTGGAGCTTTGTTGAGGTTTATCAAGAGCCTTAACCAAGTTCTCAGCTAAACACCGGGCTGGCACAATAGTTCTTATAGGTCGCAGTGCGTATAAAGCCCTAGCAAAGTAAAGTAAGTAAAGTATAATATGTACGCCATTCACCCGGGATGGATACGAAGATCCTTCGTACTGGAACGCCAGGCTCCATCCGACCAAAGATAAAACAATATTGAGCGTAACAGCTCTTTAAGTGCCAGGGCCTAGCTTCTCGCAACCACTCATGTTGTGTGCGTTATATTTTTCACGCGAATGGAAGTGCCGTATCCGAAGGCCAATTTATTTTGAGAAGCCTTTACGAGACAACAATACTCTTGGAAGTTTGTAAGACACTTACAAGAGGTGGGATAGTTAAAAAAACTCGTTGGTGTTTTCTGGGATTCGAACTTGGAACCTTACGCGCAGTGATCCGACACACTAACCACTTACGCCACGGCGCACAGTGGCTCCATTTGACTTTTTTGCTTGCAAAACTCATAACTCTTAAACGAATAAAGATATCGTGACAGGGTTTTCTGCTTAAAGAAAAGTGAAAGTGTTATGAAATTCGTGAATTTTGAGAAAAATGCTTCACAGGGTGTTCCAGAATCACCACAGGGGATAAACATTATATTTTACCACTATAATATTAAAGTTCACAATTGAAGTAATAACAGGGTGTCTAGAAGCTAATCCGAGCAAAACAGTGTTGAAAAAATTAAACGAAGCATTTTTTAAATGTTTTCTTTATGTGTATCAAAAGAATTTTTTTTTTATTTTGTGCCACATCAGATTGCATAATAAAATATTTCAGTGATTCATTTTAAGTCAATCAGTGAAGAAAAAAGTAAACGGAGCAAAATGCCGATCGTACGGGGAACAAAATCAGTCGATCGGGCTCCTACGTCGATAGAACGTATTGCTAAGCAGACTGAGCGGGCTCGTAAACCAATTGTTCAAACTACTAAGTCGACTGAAAAGACGCTTGAATCAGCAGGGCAGACTCTTACAACAGTCAACCAGCCTTCTGAGCCGATTAAACGTACGTCAAAGTCGTCCACTAAAAAGGCTGAACGAAAAATAACCTGGGCTAAGCCAGCGAACCCCCTACGTTTAACGTATTCTCAGGCTGCAGTCAAAACAACCAAACGAAACGACGGCCCACCCTCTGATCCGTTGAATGAAATTCTGAACTGCATCTACGCTAAGTTCGAGGAACAATGTGAAGTTAACAAGCGGATTCTCGAACGTCTTAGTAACGTCGAAAGCTTTTGTATGGCTAACCTTATATCTAAATCTAAGTAAATATGGATGCTTTGCTTAAAATAGTAACATGGAATGCAAATGGACTCTTACAAAAATCTAACGAATTAGAAATGTTTCTAATGAGAGAAAATATCGACATATGTTTGATCTCCGAAACCCATCTAACAAGGGAGTCGCAAATAAAGATAAGAGGCTACGCTGGTTATCACACCTACCATCCTTCTGATAGAGCGCGGGGCGGTTCGTCCTTATTCATTAAAACTAACATCGAACATTCGGCCGATATAAGCATAGAGCTGGAAAAACTGCAGTTGTGCGCGGTAAGGGTTAAAAATAAACACCTGAGCTACAATATAGCATCTGCTTACTGTCCGCCGCGATGCTTACTAGAAAAAGACGACTACTTTCGTGTCTTCAATGACCTTGGTTCAAATTTCCTTATTGGTGGAGATTTCAACGCGAAGCACAACTTCTGGGTTCAAGATGTACATCTTCTAAAGGAAAAATTCTCTACGAAGTGGCATATGAATTCGGATGTTTTTTTTATTCGACAGGAAAACCGACCTATTGGCCAACTGACTCACAAAAAATTCCCGATCTTATCAATTTTTTTGTTACAAAAGGCATTTACGAGGTGTTTGTTACAGTCAAAGAATGTTTTGATCTCTCTTCTGACCACTCGCCGGTAATTTTATAACTTAGAGAAGCGCTGATCAAGAAAAAAGGACCTCCAAGACTCACTAGCAATAGAACAAACTGTGAGGGCTTTAGAAATGATTGCGAAACAAATATCGCCTTAAATGTATCACTTAGAACACCTTGTGAACTAGAGGCCGAAATTGATCGTTTCGTGGAAGCAATTCAAAGAGCGGCATGGAGAAACACTCCTTCTAGAAGCTATAAGATCAACCGCAACGAAAAGTATCCCAGATAAATCATTGAACTGGTGAGGGAAAAACGAAAAGCACGAAAGGAATGGCAAATCACTCGTGCACCGCAGCATAAAACGGTCCTTAACCGACTATGCAATCGGCTTATAGATAGTATTCGCGAATTTAAAAGCAAAAAGATAGTGACCTACCTTGAAAATCTCTCCGGTGAAAGAGAATCAATTTATTCGCTTTGGAAAGCGCTAAAAGGCATCCGGAAACCTCAAATGCAAGCACCACCAATTCGGAAAATCGATGGAAACTGGGCCAAGAGCGACAAAGAAAAGGCAGAAATTTTTGCTTTGCACATAGAAGAAACGTTTAAGCCGTTCGACGGCCCTTCGTTAACGCCCGACTCCTCAGTTACGACATCTGACAACTTTAAAGTAAAACAAGTTGTATTGATTGAATTGAGGGAAGTAATTAAAAATTTAAAGATAAAAAAGCTCCGGGTTACGACTTGATAACGGCGCAGGTAGTCAAGGAATTGCCGAATAAAGCTATTATCAAACTGCTCTATTTGATCAACGTTTCGTTCAGATTGCTTTATGTTCCGAGGCAATGGAAAGTCGCCGAGATTATAATGGTCCCGAAACCAGGCAAACCGCTAAATGAGAAGAAATCATATCGGCCTATTTCCCTATTGCCGGTTATCTCAAAAATATTTGAAAAACTTCTTTCCGAACGTCTACAGCCCGTAATCGATGAAAGACGTCTCATTCCTGACCATCAGTTTGGATTTAGAATTAAACATTCTACAATTGACCAAGTCCACAAAATAACCGACCTGATTGAGAAAGCTCTGGATGAAAAAAAGATTTGTTGTGGTGTATTTCTTGACGTCTCACAAGCTTTCGATAAGGTTTGGCACGAAGGCTTGGAGTATAAATTGCAATGACTACTGCCACGGCAACTCTTTCTAATCCTACTATCGTATCTCACCGAGAGACTCTTTCGTGTTAAGCACGGAAATGACTACTCTGACTTCAAGGAGATTGCGGCCGGAGTTCTTCAAAGAAGTGTCCTTTGTCCGCTTCTATATGTACTGTATACGCGTGATATCCCGCAGGAAAGAAACTGCGTCGTCGCCACGTTTGCGGACGATACGGTGATATTGACCACGGGCGAAACTATTGAAGCAGCAACTGGAAAGCTGCAACATGCTACTAATAAAGTCCACGCTTGGACGAATTCTTGGCGTATTGTGCTGAACGAAAGCAAATCTACTCACGTCCACTTTACCTATAAAAAGTGGATAGATTACCTTTATATCTTAACTCGGCTCAAATACCGTACGCGAACGAAGCAAAATATCTAGGAATGACTTTAGATGTTAAGCTTAAATGGAAACCACACGTAAAAAAGAAACGCGACGAGCTAGAAAACAAATACCGACAAATGTACTGGCTACTCGGAAAACATTCGAAGTTGAGCCTACATAACAAACTGCTTATCTATAAGCAAGTGCTAAAGTCTGTGTGGACGTATGGTATACAACTATGGGGTTGTACCAAGAAAAGCAATAGAAACATCATACAAATTTTTGAAAATAAAGTTCTTAGAACGATCGTCAATGCACCGTGGTATGTACGTAACGAAGATATTCATCGAGATCTGGGAATTCCTAGCGTCGTCGAAGAGATAACAAAATTTGCGCGTAAACACAAAGATCATGTTCACGGCCATTGTAACCGTACCATCATTAAACTACTTAACGCGAATAATTCAATTCGTCGTCTGCACAGGATAAAACCTTTTTACCTCGCGTCATAGTCTATGCCGGTCGCGAAAAAGGCAGGAACTATCATTGGAATTTAACCTGCCTAAAGTTCTACATTTCTTTCAACTTCGTACGAACATTTTTTTTTCTCCCAAAAATCACGTGTATCGTAAGCGAAAATAAAACTGCTGGATAAGCGTCGGCTTAGTTGTAGTATTACTTTTGAAGAGAGGTGTTTTTTTAGTGAGTAAAAATCTCACACTACCATAAGCACGCTCGGTCGGGCCTTATGGTGTCTTTAGAAGATTTTTCACCTACTCTCGGCAAAAAAAAAAAAAATTGGTTGAGTTGAAATAAATCACTGAAATATTTTATTATGTACTTTAATCTGATGTGCCACAAAATAAAAAAAAATGCTCCTTTGATACACAAAAAAAGAAACATAAAATGGTTCATTTACTTTTATTTACCACTGTTTTCCTCGGATTACCTTTTAGACGCTCTGTTTTTACTTCAATCACAAACTTTTGAATATTCTTAAAGTAAAATATTATGTTTATTACCTGTGATGAGAAAGTCTTATTTCAGCAGAAGATTCTGAAACACCCCGTAAAGCATTTTTCTCAAAATTCACACATTTTAAAGGCCTGGGAATTGTTTTAAGCGGAAAACAACAAATGGCCGATATCTTTATTCGTGAAAGAGTTACGATTTTTGCAAGCAAAAAAATGAACGCTGCACTTCTCCAATGAGAGAGAGATAAAAAAATGGAATTTGGCTAACCTCGTCAAACAAAATATCTCTAGTATAAAGTTCCCACAAGTTTCCGCACCTCAGTTTTTCGATACATATTTACAAATACATACCTATATAGAAAGAAATTTCCCGTTGGATTCGTAGGACTATTTGCTACACGTACAAAAACCGAGCAAATTGGGATTTCCAATAAATCGTAGAAGAAAAAACAATATTTCGTTTCCACCAGCAATTATCACTTAAAACGCTAAATGACACTTAATGGCTTACGAACCTAAAAAGAATGGAAGTCAATAAAAAAAGCCGCTACCTAAACATAATTAAGGATCTTTTCTACGAAAAATGGGCGATGTATTATACTTTCCGTGTTCGCTACTGTAAATCCAAGCATGGAATAAACGGGGGTTTTGTTTTAAACAAATCCCTTTATTTCGTAAATCGGCAATATCCGGCAGCTGCCGGATCCTATTAAATTTTTTCCCTGACTTAGCCCTCTTTTTTTTTGCAGCTCTAAGAAAATTTAAAAAATGTTCTTAAAAATATGTTATAATATAAAGTTTATTAAAAATATTAAGCGAAATTTTCTTTTCTTTTTTTTTAATTTTAATTTATCTAAAGAACAACATAACCGAACTGTAATTAAAGAAAACTATATTGCTTGGTGAATATGTGAAATTTGTACGGAGAAACATGAGACATCATATCATTTTTTTTTACCGAAGATCAAAGTCGTCCAAATTTAAGGAGCACTAAAAATCAAACGGCTCATCCAATCGAAACAATTTTTTCTTGAGCTTTAAGCTCTATTTATTTTCCTTTGAGAAATCAATTATTTTTTTTTTTCCAATTAAACGTCGAATTTTGTCACGACTTTTAGCATTTAGCACCACAGTGCTGCGCCCACAAAAGATAACTCAAAGTAATTTTTTCTCAAACTACGCGAGATGTGAGCGGAAATGGAATGATCAGTGTCTTATACAGAGTTACTTAATAGTAGTTCGAGATAGGGCTTTGTTATTCAAATGACTTCTTAGGCAATACAAATAGCGATTGGCAAGAGTAATTCTTCGATTGATCTCCCCACTAGGTAGATAAAGTGTGTTACTGAATCTAAATTAAATCTGTTTCCTGTGGCATTCTGTATAAGACGACGATGTTGGGTGTCCTTTTCGTACACAATATATATTTTGTTTGGATTTCATTGACCGGTAAACTCGTCCTTGCTGCACTCTCTCAATTCTCGCAGTGCCCCACTGATGTCCCCCTGAGTTCTTCCCACAATGTCATTGGCGTAATCGAGTAGTTTAATATATGCATATCTATGTACGTATATGTATATACTAGAGCAACAGGCAGGTAGGGCCTAGGCCTAGCTTCTCGCAACCACTCGTGTTGTGTGCGTTATATTTTTCGCACTAATGGAGGGGACCTACAGTTTTGCCATTTCATGACAACAATACTCTCGGATGTTTGTCAATCGTTCGCAAAAGGTCGGACCGTGGAAAAACTTCCACTTCGAACACTGAACCGCATGCGCAGTGGTCCGACACATTAACAACTGTGAAATGGCCTTTCTCGAAATGAGACAGTAAGTGCTTATCAACTTTTTTAATCAAGGTATTGGTCATTGGATTCAACACAAATTTCCCAGCGAGGTAATAAACCGTAGATACCTTTTCAACCCACGAAGTCTTCCAAAGCATTTTTGTGAGCTGCTATATGCTTTTTCCGCAACAAATAATGCTAATCGGTTGAGTTAAATAATACCTCCTATTTTTGTTCGTTGGCTGTTACTCGCAGTTCACTTAAGCTTCATCGCTTTAAAATGCTTACATTTGTATTGAAAAAAAAAATTGTTTTTGGTAAAAATTTCTCAAACCCTATTTTTATTTTTACCTATATTATTCGTAATATAATGAATTTCTAAAAAATTAATGCAAATTTACGGAGTTAAAACGACATATGTATAGTAGAAATGTACAGTAAATGTACTTAGCTCCTAAATAAATCGTTGCATTATGATTATTTCACGAAAATATCTGAAAACGATCAGGATAGAAGGGGGTGGTCCGTTAATGTACACATGTCGATACGAAGTATTCATATATTATTTTATTTTATCACGAAAATCCCTTAAAACGATCAGGATAGAAGGGGGTGGTCCGTTAATGTACACATGTCGATACGAAGTACTCATATATTATTTTATTTTGTCATTTTAGAAACTATTATAAATCCTCGAACATAACCTCAAGGTTAAGGAATAAGCTGAACGATGTTGTTGCATTATCTGCAGAAGACTGCGGATTATAGCAGATATGTCACATGATCCTACCTGATAGCTTTGCACCGTCATAAAGTTATTGCTACATCACTCAAAGTAAATGGCGAAAGGAATTATCACTAAGATTAATGGTTCTGTGAGTCATCAAATAATATGCACTTCTCATACACTTGACTACCCTGGAATACTACCTGGGTGAATACCTTCATAGCGATCTATGTATACGATTTCGGCTACGCCTGCCCGGCTTAAAGTAACATAATCATAGGTATAAAGCAATAAATAGTTTCAAGAGTAAGAGGGAGACACACCAACTTTACACATCGGCAGTACAATTACAATGGACTTACCTCTGGCCTAAGTGCATCTTTATCGAAGGTAGTTTCCAACCAACCAATTTACCAATGTCTCTGGGATCTACCCTTTTAGGAATTGTTTGTATAAAAGGAGCTGTAAGGACGAAGAAAGTGACAGTATTCAGTAGCAGTACAAGCATTCAACTTCACGATGGAACGCACACTATTTGAGAACTTTGAGACGATGCTTGATGAGCAAAATGTAGCCATCGCGAGCATAGAGGCAGAATATTTGAGCGTCGCGTTGAGTAGGGAGTGCCAGTACCTCCAACAGGCCGTGGCATTGGCGAATGCATCTCTCGTGATGCAGTCTTGCATCAGGGCGACGTTGCTATCTTTTGAGATGGATGAATTCAACTTCCATACAGCTGATGTAAGAGCTAACCATTTCATGGAAAAGGTAAAGGACGAGAGAAGAGACATCCTTATTCGTCCACCGTGCACATGGTTTGACGCTTTCGAGGAGGATAAGGAGGATTTGGAGAAAACTCAAGACATACCCGACATGATTCAAACAATAATTAGGTCAATAATACTAGAATTATTCCTTTTTGTAGAGGTGTTCAGTTAATTAATAATATCAGAATGAAAATAATAAAACATGTATATATTAAACAAAAAGTGTTCTTTTTTTCACATTTGGATGATCACTCACCTTGTCGTGGTTGAGGTGCTCTTCAGCTAGGTCTGATCTGACGTAGCTAGGTCATTGCCTGCATTTATTTCCATAGGTTTAACCATGCCATCATTTTAAAATGAGCGGGGTTTGTTCCTCTCTTCAGGCAGGTAGTTTCCACTAAGGGGCTCAAACCATATGAGCATATAAGTATGATTGATGAAGTTCATAGCTGATACAAAAGCACGAAACGAAATACATATAAAATGTAAACCAAGAAATCTTTGCTTTGTTTTAATACTGTGGTGCGGCGCTCTTATAATCACAAAAGACTTTAACGCAGTTATTTCGTGCTTTCTGAATTTCGGGGATCAGTTCAAGCAATTACAATATACAGTAAAGCCAATAAATATGTGTTTGTGCAGACTACACACGTTTATCTATGCTCAGATCACTCAGCAGTCACTCTGAAAATAGGTGGAAGTCTAGTAAAAAAAGAAGGACAGCATAGGTTAACTAGTAACAAAACTAACTGGGACGCTTTCAGAAGAGACTGCGAGGAAAATGTTGCTTTAAATGTACCGCTAAAGACACCGTTCGAAATAGAAGAAGAAATCGACAAACTCGTCGAAGCCATTCAGAGTTCAGCGTAGAAAAACACTCCTTTGCGAAAGACAGAAGCGCGGAACAATAAAGTCAAATACCAGCCTGAAATTGAAGACCTCATACGAGAAAAGAGGAGAGCGCGCAAGAGATGGCAACAATCCCGCGCGCCACCGGATAAAACTTATCTGAACCATCTTTGTAACAAGCTTAAAAATGTGCTGCAGGACCTAAAAAATCACGAGACTTCTGCTTACCTCGAGGGTCTGACCGCTGATAAGTATTCAAACTACTCTCTATGGAAAGCCTTGAAGTCCATAAGGAAACCTGTAATGCACTCGCCGCCAATTAGGAAAGCTAACGGGGAATGGGCAAAAGAAGACAAAGAGAAAGTAGAATTATTTGCCGATCACTTAGAGGAAACGTTCAAGCCGTTCGATGGACAACCATTGATCGAAGATCCGAATGATAATATGGCACCCGACAACTTTAGAGTAAAAACCGTATCCCTGTCCGAACTTCGAATGACAATAAAAAAATTGAAAAATAACAAGGCTCCGGGATATGATTTTTTTTTTTTTTTTTTTTTTTGTCGGGATAGGAAACACTCGACTGGAGCACTCAGACACAACTGGTCCATTGTACTGCCAGAGAGCAAACCCTGATTTACCCATTTTACTGGAATTTCCTTGACTTTCGAAGAAAGCCAAGCAAGCACTTCAGTGATGAGGAGCTTACAGTACCAGCGCTCACCACATCCGCACCGAAGATCTGCCACCTGATACGAGCAAAGGCCGGCAACTCACAGAGATATGATTTAATCACTGGCGAAATTTTGAAAGAGCTACCGAAAAAAGTGCTAGTTAAGTTGCTCTACATTATAAATGCTCCCTTAAGACTATTATATGTTCCAAGGCAATGGAAAGTCGCCGAAGTTATTATGGTTCCGAAACCGGGGAAATGTGCAAATGACAAGAAATCATATAGACCCATTTCACTTCTGCCAATAATATCTAAGGTCTTCGAGAAACTTCTGCTGAAACGATTGCAACCAGTAATTGAAGAAAGACACTTGATCCCGGATCATCAATTCGGGTTTCGGGTCAAACATTCCACAATCGATCAGGTGTATCGAATAACGAACGAGATTGAAAAAGCCCTAGAAGGGAAAAAAATATGCTCTAGCGCTTTTCTCGACGTATCGCAAGCCTTCGACAAGGTATGGCACGAAGGCCTAAGGAATAAGCTAAGGGTAATCTTACCGGAAAAGTTGTACAGAATATTGGAATCTTATCTTGAAAACAGACTTTTCCGTGTTAGACACGGGAGTGAATATTCGGATTTCAAAGAAATCTACGCCGGTGTTCCACAAGGAAGTGTTCTCTGTCCAATCCTGTTCATGCTCTACACAAGAGATATACCACAAGATGAAGGGACCGTTGTAGCAACGTTCGCAGACAACACGGCTATCCTCGTAACGGATGAGTCAGTCGAATCATCAACGGAAAACTCCAACGAGCTTTGAACAAAGCATGCGAATGGACAAAAACCTGGCGAATAGTCCTCAATGAGACAAAATCAACGCATGTCAATTTTACGTTAAGAAAGATAAACAACTTACCTATATCCATTAACTCGGTGCAAATACCGTACGCAAACGAGGCAAAATATTTAGGAATGACCCTAGACGCAAAACTTAAGTGGAAACCACACGTTAAAAAAAGGGCGAAGAGCTCGAAATCAGATTTAGAGAAATGTATTGGCTACTCGGAAGATACTCGAGGTTAAGCGTATACATCAAACTGCTTGTGTATAAGCAAGTCCAAAAACCGTCTTGGACATACCATATGGTATACAACTTTGGGGTTGAATGCTCTTTGGTATATAAGGAATAGTGATATTCACAGAGATCTAGGAATTGCTACCGTGAGGGACGAAGTAACAAACTTTGCTCGCAAACTTCGTACCCGTCTTCATGTTCATTGCAATAATGAAATAATCCGTACTATGGACGTGACAAACCTTGAGCGCCGACTACAAAGAACAAGACCTTCCGACCTAGCGCCGTAAGAAAAAACCGCATGTAATGACGGTATTAGTAGGTGCCTTCACTGGAAAGCTACCTACCTAACGCGATTAACACTACAGAAGCGTAAACTACTCGTTAAGGCAACTTAGTCGTAGTCATCACAAAAATGAAAAAATGAGAGGAACGAATTTCCTACTACTATGAGTACGCGCAGCCGGTTCTCATAGTGCCTCTCTGAGGGGGTGAGGTTTAGCCCGTAGGCATATACTGACTAGCACTGATGACATTGTCAGATATATCAATCGGGCATAACCAATGGTACGGACCATTGGTATTTTTTGAAGATTCCCGCACCTCCAGGCGCAACCAAAAAAAAAAAAAAAAAACACACGTTTTTACAAAACATTAATCCATAAAAAGAAAAAAACTAAAACTATATTTCTTGTGGTATGCTTATATTAATGACCAGTTTTATTACCTAAGACTATGAGACTTGAGTTGGTCATAGGTATTAACAGTCAAGTATTAGGCTAGGCCAGATGTTCACAGCAACTTTAATAAATCGTAATAATTACCTTAATAATTTTCAATTGTTTTTTTTTTTATCATCTCGTCAATTCATTTCCGCTTAATACTGTAAAGCAAACAATTTTATAAAATTTAATAATAAACTTCAAATGTTTCCTCCAGATACAGATAGAATTGGCGCACACACTTTTTTAAGTCAGTCAATTTTGATTAAAATCGCGAGACATAATTTTACACTAAAACAAAACTTGACGTTATAACCGCGTGACGTCTTCTCCGAACACTCTCGTACGAACATTCACGTGATCACGAGTACATTGTACTCTCTTTTCTGCCGCCTATTCTCTACTTCTTCTGAGACTCCATTCTTCATTCTACCACACAGACGATCGAATCCATAGCGATTAATTGGCCCGAGTAGCCTTTTCCTTTCTTTATACAACGATTAGTGCCAAAACTGTACGACAAAAAAAAAAGTAAAACAGGATTTACAATAGTTCACCAGATTTGAACTTTGGCGACCATTGCCTTGACTAGTGTCCTTCTACGCACCTCGGCTTGATCATCTATTAGGGGCACTTTTCCGCTATCCCGCGCTAGTTCAGTCACAAGGTAGATAAAGTCTCTTACTGACTCAAAATTAAATCTTTTGACTGTGGCGTTCTGTCTAAGACGCCGATGTTGGGTGGCCTTTCTGTAGACAATATATACTTTGTTTTCATTTTATTGACCGCCAAGCTCATCTTTGCTGCATTCATCTCATTGCCCGCAAATACCCACTGACGCCCCCCTGAGTTCTTCCAACAATGTAATGGGCGTAAGCGAGTAGTTCTATATCTATATCTATATGTATATATTGGAGCAACAGCCAATGTAGTGCCCAGGCCTAGTCTCTCGCAACCACTCGTGTTGTGTGAGTTATATTTTTCGCACGAATGGAAGGGACCAGTTTTTTACCGTATCTGAAAGGCAATTTTTTATTTTGTTTTTGAGAAGCCTTTTCATGACAACAATACTGTCGCATGTTTGTCAAACGTTCGCGAGAGGTCGGACCGTGAAAAAACTGGACACACTAACAACTGTGCCATGGCGCCCACAGCGAATAGTTGTAGAGGCTTATAAGAGATTGTTCTTCTGGTGTTGGCTTATGAGTTTCGTACAATTCTTTCAAGCATTATGTTAAATAGATCGCGTGGCAGCGCATCCTGACATTGAACGGTTCGGTGGTGTTCTTTCCGACTTTGGTGGAGCAGCGAGAGTTTTCCATTATCATCTTGACGGACGAGCTTGCCGAGGCTAAACATGGCTCTGCTTTTTTTTTGTAAGCATTTTTGCGTTGCTACTTAACTTTTGTGTTACCTTGCTTTAGGGGTTTTACACATGTATCGATCTCGCAATTAATGAATGGGGTCAACCTATAAGGTGTGAGATATCAGACCGCCCTCGACAAACATACATGGTTGAGAATGAGAGAAGAAAGATGTGTATGCGATTCTTCGAAAGCGAATCATTGAAACATGGCTCTGTAACTCATCCGTATACACGCTATCATTTGCAACTTTAAAATCGATGAAAACATTTGGTAATTTCGTTCTTAACTTGCGAGAAATCCGAAGCTTAGAAGGTGAACTAGTATTAAATTTTGGAGTTGTTCCATGTAATAAAAGATGGATCGCTATTTGTTTCATCACACTTTGTTACTAACTTTTCTTGTTGTTTGAATGGATCTGTCTACAAGTCCATTTGAACGAACCAAGTATAGGCTAGAAGTGTATTGATCAATACTTCAGTTGTTCGTAAACTAACTGAAATATTCTGAACTTCATAAATGATGGACCGTTGTCCAAAATCATCATTTATTGTATGCCATGACGAACAACAATAGATATAACTTGCGTTACTACAAGAGGTCTTGAAAATTCATAATTAAGTTTAACTATTTAACTATTTCAACAAATTTTGAAAAATACTTGACTACCAGGATATATGTCCTTTTCTAAATTCAAAAAAATGATTCCCAACTTAATACCATGGCAAAGGAACTACTTCATAAGGCATTGGTTGTTTACTATTGGAATATTTTGAATATTTGAATATTTGACCAGCGCTCTATTCCCATGAGGCCTAGCGAGCCGCAACCATAAAGACAAATATTGCTCGGAAAAGAAAACTCGCATATGGAAGGATACTTTGTTTATGATCCGTTGCTATCGAAGGACTACGATAGGATCCTGGTATTCTGGTATTCTGGATTCTCTTCTCATCGAGGAGAGGAAGGAAGGTCCTCAAAACTCCAGATTCCTACAACTTGAAGTATGCAAAATTGAGATCTTAGGATTAAGAGGAGTAAGGTTGTTAGATGCGGCTAACTACCAATCCCCGACAAAGAACACTGTCTTACTCTACTCTGGAAGACCACCCGGAAGTAATTGCGAATCCGACGTGGGACTGCTGCCGGCTTCCTACCGCATGGAAAAGTGTAATATCTTGGAAATTTTAATTTAATTTAATTTAATTTTAATTTAATTTAATTAGCTTAATACAAGCTGTTAGGGACTTAAATCTTATTTACAATGTGTACTTAAAAGCTAGTTAAAATTTACAAAGATCAAGACCTGAGTGATGAAGGGGAGTAAAGGGAGTTCCTAAGGGTGTTGTTCTGACAGTCAGTAGCAAAACGTAGCATTCGAGACATAGGCTCATTACACCCGTAGTTTGTACGGTGAAACTTGAGACAGAAGAGAGGTACTGATCTCAGAAAACGCGGGTTGGTGCTGAGTGAAATGGTTTGTAGCAGCATAGGACAATCAATGTTGCCTGCTAAATGTACAAATGGTATATCGGCAACTTTTCTACGCTTTGGACAAACGTTTCACATAACCTAGCGCAAAATTAGCTCTACTTTTTGTCAATATGGCTACGAAAATTAAGCTCACTGTCGCATATGACGCCCAAATCACGGAGAAAAGTTACAGTGGGAACAGGCTCGTCGCAAGTCACATACGTTCCAGGGTCTGTCGGAAGACGCTTCGGTGAATAAGTAATGGCTTGGAATTTGTTGGCATTCACTTCAAGAAAGTTTTTATTACACCAAGTAGAAAAGCTGTTCAAGTCAGTTTGAAGAGCACGGGAGATGTATGTAAAAATCTTCATGCCGTCCGCATAAACTGGTAGGCGGGAATATTTAAAATAAATGCCATCAACATCATTAATTGACAAAATGAAAATCAGGCTACCAAGACGGCTATCTTGAGGGACTACAGAGGATCGGATACAAAGGATCTAAAAAGAACTTCATATTGACGTTCATGAAGGTAGGATTTGATCCATGCGATGAGGCGGAAAGCCGAGAGCTTTGAGCTTCAAAAATGCAATTGCGTGCGAAATTTTATCGAAGGCTTTGCTGAAATCGGTAGCAGCAACATCGACTTCCTTGCCATCTTCCAATGCACACAGGGTGCTGGATACGAATTGGGTTAGGTTTGTGGTTGTAGACCTTCCCTTTAAGAAACCGTGTTGGTGAGGGGAACATATAGACTTACAATGGAAAAACATTGCATCGTAAACAATACTTTCGAATAGCTTAGGTATGCAAGAGAGTTTAGCTATAGGGCGATAGTTTGAAATTTCGTTTTTCGGACCTTTCTTATGAAGGGAAATAATATAAGAGCTTTTCCAAAGCATAACAAAGACGCTTTGAGAAAGAGACAGTTGGAACAGAGCCGTAAGGGGTAAACTACGGCAGGTATACCGTCCGGGCCAGTGGAGTAATCGCATTTAAGTCTTTCGATCTTTTCTGTCACGAGAGCCACAACTAACTGTCAATTGAAGTTAAAGTGGTCTGGGGACAATCTCTCATGAAAGAGAATTAAGAATAGTCGGGCTCTGATGTGTGGTTGGAGAACAATTGACTAAAGAAATGAGCGAATACATTTGCTATTATTCAAGGATCTCTCGACGATGTATTGGAGAATGTCAGAGTCGATGGGTAGCTCTCTGACTTTTTTTTTGGTATTAATAAAATGAAAAAAATCGTTTGGGGTCAGTGATAATGTCAGATTGCATACGGTCAATATATTCGTTATAAAGGAACTCACAGAGTTCCGAAAAATGCGTATGCACAAGAAAGTAATTGGAGAAGTTGAAATCAGAGTGAAATTCGAGGTAGATACGCCAGAGCTTATTTCTTAGGTTGCGAAGTGAACGTAATTCTTTAGTATACCAAGGTGGAGATGACGAGAAACTCTTCTGTGGTTTATATGGGACGGATTGCATAAAACAGCTAAAAATTTCAGAGTAGAACAATCCAAGTACGTTATAGACAGAAATGTGTGTACTGTTAAAAATGCTGTTGAAATAAATAGCGCTTAAAAGGTTACTACTAAGTTTTGTGTAGTCTGCCTTGCGAAAATGAAAGCTATACGAGTACTCTGATTGTACAGTATTTTTATCGTTATTGTAAGAAAATGTAAGAGCTAAGGTCCATTCACAGCTCACCGAACTGCGAATGCCCAAACTGCGAATAAACCGTTTTTAGCACATTCATAAGCACGCCCTTGGTAATTTTATTATTCCAAAAGAACGGAGCTTAATTTATCTATCGATTAATATACAGGGTGTCCGCCGGGAAGGTATACTACTTTGTTTGTTTATAATTTTTGATTAAATGAAAGAGAATGGATCTTATATTGATAAATGTTTTATTTAATGTCGGCAATTATGTATGGAATACAATATCAGGTAAATGTCCGCCTCTGCTAGTCTCTCAAATGCGAGCCCTTTTGAGCACATTTTTCATTACATTCTCACACATTTCACGCGGTATTTCATTAATTTCATCACGAATATTTTGTTTGAGTTGCTCAAGCGTTTCTGGTTTGTTTGCATAAACCTTGCTTTTCAGATATCCCCACAAAAAGAAGTCAGGAGCAGTCAAATCAGGCGACCGTGGAGGCCAATCAACATCACCATTTTTTGAAATAACTTGTTGTGGAAAGAGGTCTCGCAGTAATTCCATTGTAATCCTGGCTGTATGCGATGTGGCACCGTCTTGTTGATACCACATGTTAATCAAGCCCAAAGCATGCAGTGGTGGCGTTAAAAAGTTTTCAATCATATCACGATATCGCTCCCCATTCACAGTTACCGTTACGCCGTTTTCATTTTCAAAGAAGTAAGGTCCAATGATTCCTCCTGACCAAATTGCACACCAGACTGTTACTTTTAATGGATGCAAAGGTGACTGATGAATAATTTGAGGGTTTTCCATTGCCCAGAACCGACTATTCTGTTTATTCACATATCCATTCAAATGAAAATGTGCCTCGTCACTCATTATGATTTTTTCATGAAAATCGGGGTTGTCATGGGCTAGCTGTAACATCATATTGGCATATGTACGGCGGCGTAAATGGTCTTCTTGAAGAAGCTCTTGTGTCAACTGAATCTTAAATGGAAACAAATGCAAATCCTTGTGCAAAATTGTGGCCAAAGTTGTTCTTTGAAGACCAAGCTCCTGAGCACGGCGTCGAATTGAGGTTGATGGATTGTTTTGAACACTTCCTTGAACAGCAGTAATGTTTTCAGCCGATCTTGCAGTACGTTGTGGCCCATGCTTGGGCCTATCAACTACAGACCCTCTTTCTTCGAAATCATTCACTACACGATAAATAGTGCGTTTTGTTGGCACGTTGTTTCTCCCAAAAATTTCACGTAACTTTCTCATCGTCACAGTAATCGATGATTGATTTTGATAAAATGTTTTAACGATTAAAACACGTTGGTTTATCGAATATTTTTCCATAATAAATTTGCCACGTGTCTACTTCACGACTGCCAAATATGAACTGTCAAGACTAATGTTTACCAAAATGGCGGCAAAACAAAGTAGTATACGTTCCCGGCGGACACCCTGTATAAAAAGTTGAATTGTAATTAGCTTCTGCGATGAAATTAACAATTCGGCGATTTTTCCGCGAATAAGCGAATAATTTTTGCGAACTGTCAACTTTTATTCACATTCCACACATGTAGGACGCAATCCACATTCCCGCGACCAAAACATTCGCGAGAGTTTAACCTCACAATTGTTTTGTTTTGTTCTTGGTGGGTAAGATCGTGGTTGAATTTATCGAAAGAAGGTAAGATAACACCTTCTAAATGAAAGCACGCTATGTTTTCATACATATTTCATGTTTAGGCAATTAGTTACAAAATTAATGACAACTGAAATTCGCGGATTGCTGCGACCAGACAAAAAATTAGCTGTAAAAGAAATGTCAAAATTTGCGAACATTCGCTTATTCGCATTCGCAGGTCCCTGAGCTGTGAATTGCCCTCTAGAGAAGGATGATAATGATCCAATTTGGATAAGAGTTGATTGCTCGCTGAAACGAGGCAGCTTACGGCATCTGACGAGAAAACGAGATCAAGTTGTCTGCCTAGGTTATTAGTGACTCCACTTAACTGATATAAGCTGGAGTCTGAGAGACAGTCAATGAAAAGGACTTCCTGTTCTAAAGAGGAGTTTATTGCGGTATGATGGGACTGATCGTCTGATGGAGTCCATTGGAGGTCGGGAAAATTAAGATCCTCAGAATTAAGACGGTATCGCGAGGATCAACAATATTAAACAAAGATTCGAACGCGTCTATGGCAAGCTGGTAGCTCTGCTTCGGCTGGCTGGGTCGAATGTAGCAGCAAAGGATAAAAATGTTGGGTTTTGATATTGTTATTTTGACACAAATATACTCAAAATTAGATGTGAGCGAAGGTTTAACTAGTGTCGAGTCAAGGCGATTATGTACTGGGAGAAGAACACCTCAACCCGAAGAATCATCCTCTTTCTCTAGATCATCATCTTGAAAAACGTTGAAATCGGATGTAAACAATTCATTGCTGAGACAAATAAGGAATATCTAAATGAACACCTAATCATTTTTTGGATGCGACGTTACTGGTGCAGGTACTGGAGTCTTTGTGAAAAACGTGTTCTTAGTCCGAGAAACATTCATGGACCCATCAGGCCAAACATCTCCCGATAGTAGTAGTTCGAGATGAGAGTCAGGAGTCAGCAGTGTAAAAGATGCTATTTCGCGGGGTTCCTTAAAATTATATTTGATGCATTTAAGGGATGAAGGCACCGACGTTTTGCTGCTGATGTAATTCATACTATCGTTGACTGAGGTAGCGGAAGAAAGTCTAGAGATGAAGATAGTTCTACGAGGAGGCTTTTTCACAACCGCTAGGTTGACGGATGAAGATGTTAGAAGCAATGATTCCTGACGTGAAGAAGTATGAGGTAGAGAGTCATCGTTGCAACAAAATGGAGGAATTAACGAGGACGATACATCAGGAGATTTATCGCTTGACACGCCATTAGCAGGAAGATCCGCCAGTGGATTCGTGTTTGAGCGCAGAACTCTTTTCTGCTGTGGACGTTTTAATTGCAACAGGGGAAAAGACCTTGTTGAGCACGTCGGGTCAGTTTTATGTTGTTTAGGTGTTGACAAGGACGACTCCTGAATAGATGCGACAGAAGTATTCGATGGATGATGCTGAAGCGGTGTTAACTCCATTTTCTTTAGTTTATGTTGTTTGTGCAGTTTTCGATCTTGTTGTAGATGTTCAAGTTGCTGTTGCTTACGTTGGTGTTGCAGAGGTCCTGTTGTTGTTGTTGTTGATGTTGTTGGATAAGGTGAAGTTGACTTTGTTGCTAAATTATCCGCTCCTGCTGTGCCAGTATGACGAGCTGGTGTTCGTTGGTAGATTGATGTCCTTGCAGGATATGCTCAATGTTATTGAAACCCTTCAAAAGTGTTTGCTTATTAGTAGTTTCAAAACTACTCTGCGATCTTCCCTTTCAGGAATTGTTTGTATAAAAGGAGCTGTAAGGACGAAGAAAGTGACAGTCTTCAGTAGCAGTTCAAGCATTCAACTTCACGATGGAACGCACAGTATTTGAGAATTTTGAGACCATGCTTGATGAGCAAAATATAGTCACCGTGAGCATAGAGGCAGAAGATTTGAGCATCGCGTTGAGTAGGGAGTGTCAGTACCTCCAACAGGCTGTGGCAATGGCGAACTCATCTCTCGTGATGCAGTCTTGCATCAGGGCGACGTTGCTAACGTTTGAGTTGGAAGAATTCATCTTCGATACAGCAGATGTAAGGGCAAACCATTTCATGGAAAAAGTAAAGGACGAGAGAAGAGACATCCTTATTCGTCCACCGGGCACATGGTTTGACACTTTCGAGGAGGATAAGGAGGATTTGGAGAAAACTCAGGACATATCGGACATGATACAAACAATCATTAGGATAATAATACTAGAATTATTCCTTTTTGTAGAGGTGTTCACTTAATCAATAATATCAGAATGAAAATAATAAACCATGTATCTATATATTAAACAAAAAATGTTTTTTTTTTTTTCACATTTTGATGATCACCCACTTTGTCGTGGTTGAGGTGCTCTTCAGCTAGGTCTGATATTTTTTTTATATTTTTTTTTATGATTGCGCCTGGAGGTGCAGGAATCTCAAAAGATACCAATGGTCCATACCATTAGTTATGCGCGATTCATATATCTGACAATGCCATCAGTGCTAGTCAGTATATGCCTACGGGCTAAACCTCACCCCCTCAGAGAGGCACTATGAGAACCGGCTGCGCGTACTCATAGTAGTAGGAAATTCGTTCCTCTCATTTTTTCATTTTTGTAATGACTACGACTAAGTTGCCTTAACGAGTAGTTTACGCTTCTGTGGTGTTAATCGCGTTAGGTAGGTAGCTTTCCAGTGAAGGCACCTACTAATACCGTCATTACATGCCGTTTTTCCTTACGGCGCTAGGTCGAAAGGTCTTGTTTTTTGTAGTCGGCGCTCAAGGTTTGTCACGTCCATAGTACGGATTATTTCATTATTACAGTGAACATGAAGATGGGTACGAAGTTTGCAAGCAAAGTTTGTTACTTCGTCCCTCACGGTAGCAATTCCTAGATCTCTGTGAATATCACTATTCCTTATATACCAAGGAGCATTCACGATTGCTCTTAGTATTTTGTTTTGGAATGCTTGCAGTAGAGCCATCTTGCTTGGTTTGGTACAACCCCAAAGTTGTATACCATATGGTATGTCCAAGACGGTTTTTGGACTTGCTTATACATAAGCAGTTTGTTGTATACGCTTAACCTCGAGTATCTTCCGAGCAGCCAATACATTTCTCTAAATCTGATTTCGAGCTCTTCGCGCTTCTTTTCAACGTGTGGTTTCCACTTAAGTTTTGCGTCTAGGGTCATTCCTAGATATTTTGCCTCGTTTGCGTACGGTATTTGCACCGAGTTAATGGATATAGGTAAGTTGTTTATCTTTCTTAACGTAAAATTGACATGCGTTGATTTTGTCTCATTGAGGACTATTCGCCAGGTTTTTGTCCATTCGCATACTTTGTTCAAAGCTCGTTGGAGTTTTCCTGTTGATGATGCGACTGACACATCCGTTACGAGGATAGCCATGTCGTCTGCGAACGTTGCTACAACGGTCCCTTCATCTTGTGGTATATTTCTTGTGTAGAGCAGGAACAGGATTGGACAGAGAACACTTCCTTGTGGAACACCGGTGTAGGTTTCCTTGAAATCCGAATATTCACTCCCGTGTCTAACACGGAAAAGTCTGTTTTCAAGATAAGATTCCAATATTCTGTACAACTTTTCCGGTAAGATTACTCTTAGCTTATTCCTTAATCCTTCGTGCCATACCTTGTCGAAGGCTTGCGATACGTCGAGAAAAGCGCTAGAGCATATTTTTTCCCCTTCTAGAGCTTTTTCAATCTCGTTCGTTATTCGATACACCTGATCGATTGTGGAATGTTTGACCCGAAACCCGAATTGATGATCCGGGATCAAGTGTCTTTCTCAATTACTGGTTGCAATCGTTTCAGCAGAAGTTTCTCGAAGACCTTAGATATTATTGGCAGAAGTGAAATGGGTCTATATGATTTCTTGTCATTTGCACATTTCCCCGGTTTCGGAACCATAATAACTTCGGCGACTTTCCATTGCCTTGGAACATATAATAGTCTTAAGGAAGCATTTATAATGTAGAGCAACTTAACTAGCACTTTTTTCGGTAGCTCTTTCAAAATTTCGTCAGTGATTAAACCATATCCCGGAGCCTTGTTGTTTTTCAATTTTTTTATTGTCGTTCGAAGTTCGGAGAAGGATACGGTTTTTACTTTAAAGTTGTCGGGTGCCGTATTATCATTCGGATCTTCGATCAACGGTTGTCCATCGAACGGCTTGAACGTTTCCTCTAAGTGATCGGCAAATAATTCTGCTTTCTCTTTGTCTTCTTTCGCCCATTCCCCGTTAGCTTTCCTAATTGGCCGCGAGTGCATTACAGTTTTCCTTATGGACTTCAAGTCTTTCCATAGAGAGTAGTTTGAATACTTATCAGCGGTCAGACCCTCGATGTAAGTAGAAGTCTCGTGATTTTTTAGGTCCTGCAGCACATTTTTTAGCTTGTTACAAAGGTGGTTCAGATAAGTTTTATCCGGTGGCGCAAGGGAATGTTGCCATCTCTTGCGCGCTCTCCTCTTTTCTCGTATGAGGTCTTCGATTTCAGGCTGGTATTTGACTTTATTGTTCCGTGCTTCTGTCTTCCGCAAAGGAGTGTTTTTCCACGCTGAGCTCTGAATGGCTTTGACTAGTTTGTCGATTTCTTCTTTTATTTCGAACGGTGTCTTTAACGGTACATTTAAAGCAACATTTTCCTTGTAGTCTCTTCTGAAAGCGTCCCAGTTAGTTTTGTTACTAGTTAACCTATGACGTCCTTCTTTTTTTTACTAGACTTCCACCTACTTTCAGAGTGACTGCTGAGTGATCTGATCATAGATCATAGCATTCTTCGATTTCCGTAAAATTTTTGGTTAACCCTTTTCCGATAAAGAAGTCGACGAAGTTAGGGATTTTATTTTTGTCAGTTGCCCAAAAAGTTGACTTTCCTGTCAAAAAAAGTTCACTAAACATTTCATGCTGGCTTTGTACAATAATCTGCCTTTTGTCGAATTGCATCTTGATCCCCAGAAAGTGTGTTTCGCGTTAAAGTCGCCACCTAAGACAAAATTAGGTCCGAGTGAGTCAAAGAGACGAACGAGGTCGTCTTCTACTAGCTTATATCCCGAAAGGAAATAACTAGATCCGATGTTGTAGTCTAAGTGGTTTATTTTTACGGAGACTGAGCTTATTTGCATAGAATCCAATTCTATTTCTAAGTTTTCGGAGTGCTTAATACGGTCTTTGATGTAAAGAGAGGACTCGCGTCTTGCATTTTCGGAAGGATGATTCGCATGGTAATCGCTGTAACATTTTATTTTGGGTCTAAGTCCCTTTTTTAAGTGCGTTACCAATACCAAACATAAATCAATATTATTTTTCCGTAGAAACACTTCTAACTCGTCGATTTTTTTCAGAAGGCCGTTTGCGTTCCACGTTAGTATCTTAAGTAGCTGTTTCATATTCATGTTTTTTTTATTGTCTTGCGAGGTTTGAACTCGAGCTTGTTCAATTTGTCAAGTATAATTTTATTTGCCTTGGTTTGCTCCTCAAATTAAGCTTGGGTTCGGGTGTATCGGTTTCTTGAGATTATCGCGCCTTTTTTGAAGCTCCTTTACTACTTCACAACCTCGATAGTTTGCTGGGTGCTTGCCTTTGCAGTTTATGCAGGTCGCCGGAGCCTGCTTATTTAAGTCACACCTTTCTGATAAGTGGTTCCCGGCACATTTTACACATTTCAGTTCTTTTTGGCAATACGACTGGATGTGACTGAAACCTTGACAGCGTTTGCACTGAGGTATCAACCGTGTATTCGTACGCATAGGCTCGATTTTAACTACGATATTCAAAATACTTTTTACATTATAAATATCGTCTGATCTGACGTAGCTAGGTCATTGCCTGCATTTATTTCCATAGGTTCAACCATGTCATCATTTTCAAATGAGCGGGGTTTGTTCCTCTCTTCAGGCAGGTAGTTTCCGCTAAAGGGCTCAAACTTTTTGGGCCCGGCAATGTGAGCATATAAGTATGATTGATGAAGTTCATCGCTGATACAAAAGCACGAAACGAAATATACATATGTAATGTAAACCAAGTAATCTTTGCTTTGTTCTAATACTGTGGTGCGGCGCTCTTATAATCACAAAAGACTTTAACGCAGTTATTTCGTGCTTTCTAAATTTCGGGGATCAGTTCAAACAATTACAATATACAGTAAGGCCAATAAATATATGCTTGTGCAGACTACACACGTTTTTACAAAACATTAATCCATAAAAAAAAAAAACTATATTTTTTGTGGTATGTAACCTTATATTAATGACCAATTATATTACCTAAGACTATGAGACTTGAGTTGTTCATAGGTAGTAGCAGTCAAGTATTAGGCTAGGCCAGATGTTCACAGCAATTTTAATAAACTGTGGTGAATACCTTAATCATTTTCAATGCTTTTCATTTTTATTATCTCGTCAATTCATTTCCTCTTAATTCTCTAAGCAGACAATTTTCTAAAATTTAATAATAAACTTCAAATGTTTCCTCTAATGTTTTAGTTAGAAATATAAAATCGGACATGAAGACAGAATTGGCGCACACACTTTTTTAAGTCAATCAAATTTAATTAAAATCTCGAGACATAATTTTACACTGAAACGTAACTTGCCCTTATAACGGCGTGAAGCCTCTCCGAACACTCTCGTTTGCATTTGTGAATCCCCGCTGGCTGGTCGGCCATGGAGACAACATTTACGTGATCACGAGTAAGAACTTGTACTCTCTTTTCTGCCAAATTTGGTCCGTTTTCTGGCGACCATTGCCTTGATTACTGTCTTTTTTGTTTTTTGTTTATCGGGATAGGAAGCGCTCGACTGGAGCACTCAGACTTAACTGGTCCATTATACTCACAGAGAGCAAACCCTGATTTACCCATTTTATTGGAATTTCCTTGCCTTTCTAAGAAAGCGAGAAACCCCTTCGGTGATGAGGAGCTTACAGTACCAGCACACACCACATCCGCACCGAAGATCTACTACCTGATACGAGCAAAGGCCGGACACTCACAGATATAATGTTCCGCGGTGTCGTCGTTCTCTCTACAAGCATCGCAGATCGTAGTGTCGATTAAGCTCAACACGTTAATGTGCTGGGCAAAAGCAAAGTGGCCTGTCAAGACGCCAATAAGTTGTCTACAGTCTTTTCTGCTGAGAGACAGCAAGAATGCCGCTGATTTCTTACAGACGTCCGGGAGTATGCGATTAGTCACCCTGCATCCTGGAGAGTCCACAAGAATCCACAAGAAAGGAGACCCCCTCATCTGCGCCAATTATAGAGGCATCGGTCTCCTCAACACCGCATACAAGATCTTTTCTGCGATATTGTGTGAACGCCTGAAACCTTTTATCAACAGCCTGATCGGACCCTATCAGGCCAGGAAAGTCCACCATCGATCAAATCTTCACACTTCGGCAGATCCTGGAGAAAACCCAAGAATTTCAAATCGATACTCACCACCTCTTTATCGATTTCAAGGCCGCCTATGACAGCATCTATAGAGAAGAGCTTTATAGAGCCATGTCTAGTTTTGACATCCCTGCCAAACTTGTCCGTCTGTGCAGGCTGACGATGGATAACGCTCGCTGCTCCATCAAGGTCGGTAATGACCTCACCGAGACCTTTGATGTCAAAAAAGGATTTAGACAAGTTGACGCGCTGTCATGTAACTTCTTCAATATTGTACTTGAACGGATTGTGCGGAACTCACAAGCCAACACCGGAGCCACAATCTATTACAAGTCTGTACAACTGCTTGCATACGCCGACGATATAGACATTATCGGAAGATCTCAGCGGGCTGTCACCGGTGCTTTTGCAAGCATTGAGGCGGAAACGGCCAAAATGGGTTTGGCGATAAACGAGGGCAAAACCAAGTATATGCTGTCAACTAGAAGGGAAAACCAACACCGACGAATTGGACAAAACGTCACCGTGGGCAGCTATAACTTCGAGGTAGTTAGGGACTTTGTCTACCTTGGCTCTGCTATAAACTCGAAAAACAAAATCAGTGCAGAAATCAATCGAAGAATAACTCTTGCCAATCGCTGTTTTTTTGGGCTTATAAGGCAATTTAACAGTAAAGCCCTATCTCGAACAACTAAGGAGACTCTATATAAGACCTTGATCATCCCAGTCCTGCTTTACGGCGCTGAAACATGGACTTTATTAAAAGAGGATGAAAATATCCTTGGTCGCTTTGAGAGAAAAATTCTTCGTAAGATTTTCGGTCCCGTTTGCGTTGACGGGTTTTGGAGGAGAAGATTCAATCACGAACTATACGAGCTGTACAGCGACATCGACCTAGTCAAAAAACTGCGTATTGGACGTCTGAGATGGCTAGGACATGTAGAACGAATGGACACCAACGCTCCGGCCCGCAGAGTCTTCGAATCTAACCCCGAGAGACGACGCAGTAGAGGGAATCATCGCCGTTGGTGGTGCGCACAAGTTCAAGGGGACCTCGACCAACTTGGAGTGCGCAACTGGAGGCAATTAGCTAAAGACCGAGCTAAATGGAGAGGCTTGTTGGTTGAGGCCCAGGTTCACCCCGAACTGTAGCGCCACCTAAGTAAGTAAGTATCCTGGAGAGTCGTGCCACACACAGTTGAGCTCGTGAGAGATCCAATTGTCAACGGAAGCCCTAACCGAGGACGCAGGGAGACCCAACGCGCGTTCGGGACCTGAGAAAGCCTCATCTGAGCCTTGTCTAGCAATCTCATCGGAGATATCGTTCCCTAAGATGCCAGCTTGGCCTGTGACCCAGATAAGAGACAGAGAATACAGCCTTGCGACCGAGTTCAAAGAGTTTTTACTTTCACGAACTATTTTGGAAGTGGTTAGAGGGTTACGCAAGGCTTTAAGCGCAGCCTGACTGTCACTACAGACACAAATGCTACGTCCCTTCCACCTATTCTTCACAACATACCATAGTTCATGGCCATTAGGATTGCATAAGTTTCCGCTTGGAACACAGACGCATATTTGCCTAACGAGTAGTGAAGTCTAATGTTGTCGACTTCCACGAAGACACCAGCGCGAGACCCTTGACTGGTTTTGGAACCATCCGTGAAAATGCGACTACATTCCATTCCGGGCTCAGATTCTGGCCGAAGCTAGTCCTGAACACAAGGAAATTCGACTCTGAATTTGCACATTAGCTGGAGTTCTGGTGTCATTGCATTAGACGGCATATCCATAAGACATGAGCCGTAAGATAGGTTAGGTTAGGTTAGGTAAAGGTGCTGTCCTGACAGGGTCAGGAAACGCTTAGACCGCTTGGGTCCATTGTGATACCACATGAGTAATGACCGGTCGAGTCACCGGTAACCGGGGGAACCTTAACCTTTCTCATGAGGGTGTTGGCTGAGAATGCTGACTGAAAAGGGTAGAGAGGGTGACTCAGTCAACCCTGAAGTCAAAGTGTACCGAGAAGGTATAGTGTGCAACAAGTGATGGGGTGTGATTGATTCAATCGAACCCCCTATACTGTGTGTGCAAGTTATATTGGCAGGTCCCATGAACCGTGTAGGCGTATAGGTGCATAAGTATAGTAGAGTGACTGATTCAGTCTAACTCTAATTGCTGTTATGCATGGTATTGACTAGGGGGGTGATTGATTCAGTCAAACCCTTCATACCTAGGTGGACCGTGTAGGTGTAGAGGAGCATAAGCGTACATAGAGCGACTGATTCAATCGAACTCTAAGTACTGCTATGCATAAAGTGTGGTTTAGGTAGGGTGATTGTTTCAATCGAACCCATACCTAGGTGGACCGTGGAAATAGTGGGGAATGCAAAGTAGAGCGAGATGACTGATGCAGTCAATCTTGCACTAGTATGCAGTCGAACTTTAGGGGATGGTTTGGCTAGGTAGGGTGACTGCTTCAGTCAAACGCTTAGTACCTAGTTCACCGTGTAGGTGGTGTGCATGTGAGTAATAGGGGGATTGACTAACTCAATCAATCTCTGTTACTCCTATGCAGTAATGTTATTTACAGGCATTGGTCTAGTGATATGGGAGGGTTAACTATCGATCTCGGGAGGTGTCTGTTGCAGTACCTCTTGGGGATTGGTAGTAACCATTAACGTGGGGAGGAGGGGTGGTGGTGGTGTGGGGGGGCATTTCAGCTAAACCAGTTGGATTTACCTATGTATCTATTTAAGTTTATAATGTCTATGTTAGACAGGTCACTTAGGTCCTCAAAGAAGTATTCACCTAGTAGCTTCTTTCTTAGTGTGGCTAGCGCTGGGCATGTGCAAAGGAGGTGGAGACTATTCTCCTCCTCCTCTTCATCTCTGCAGCTTCTGAAGAAATCGTTTGCTGGAACACCTATTCTAGTGGCGTGTCTACCTAACAAGCAGTGTCCTGTGATTATTCCTACTGTGAGGCTTATGCTCCTTCTATTTAATGAAAGGAGATTATTGGTTTTCTTTGCGTCTAGTAAAGGCCAGATCTTCTTGGTCGATGCGCACGTAGCTAGATTACTCCATCTATTGTTTGCAATAGATTGCGCTTCGTTAAACATACGGATTTTCATCAATTGTATTGGTAGTGCCGGTACATCTCTATTGACATCTAGAGGTAGTACGGTGCCTTGTTTAACCAGTTCATCCGCTTTACAGTTGCCTGGAATATCTCTGTCTCCTGGGACCCAGCGCAAAGTAATATTGCATCTGTCCGCAATCTCGTTAAGAGATTCGCGGCAATGTTTGACTAACTTAGATCTTATTGTTGGCATTTCCAGAGCTTTAATCGCTGACTGACGGTCTATGTAAAGGACGATAGATTTACCATCTATCGGGTGTATAGAGAATCTGCGCGCTGCTTCACGAACAGCCGATATTTCCCCCTGAAAGATGCTACAGTGGTCCGAAAGTCGGAGAGCTACGTTTATCCTAGGTGATTCGGAAAACATATCTAATCCTGTGCCCTCCGATGTTTTGGAACCATCTGTATGGATTTCGATTGCGGCGTCATTTAGAATGATACCTTCCTCCCATGCGGGTCTGTCAGGGATGGTGGTGTTATATTTGATATTGAAATCAATAGATGGGGATATGTAATCTGTTACTCTGAGATTGGAGATTTGTAAGATTTTCATGTGGCCAATTTGTGAGCTCGACCACTGGAGAGATTCTCTAAGTCTTCGGGCTGCTTTAGATGCTACCATTTTCCCAAAGATGTCAATGGGATATATATTAAGTAGGGTTTCTAAGGCGGCTGTGAGAGTGGACCTGAGAGCCCCTGTGATGCATTTGCATGCTAATCGTTGTACTTTTTCGATAGAGTTTGTGTTGCACCTTGTTTCGAGTGCAGGCCATCAGACGAGAACGCCATAAAGCAGCATCGGTCTGACCACCGACAGGTACAACCAGTGGACTATATTAGGTTGAAAACCCCATTTAGGACCTATAGCCTTTTTACAGGTGTAGATGGCGATTTCGGCTTTCTTGGTTTGGTCTAGAATGTTCTGTTTCCAGTTAAGTTTACTATCGAGGGTCAACCCTAAGTATTTTGCTTTTTTTGAAAAGCTGAGTTCCGTGTTTCTAAGCTTAGGTGGGGCTACGAACGGGATTTTGTATTTCCTAGTAAAAAGTACTAGTTCCGTTTTGGACGCGTTTACGTTGAGCCCAACGCTGTCCGTACATTTCGCTACTAAATTTAGTACCGAGTTCATTAGATCTCTTAGGGTTTGGGGGAATTTACCTGAGATGGCTATGGCAATATCGTCAGCATATGCTACGACCTTGTAGCCTTTATTTCCTAGTGAAGTAAGTAGCTCATTCACTACTAATATCCGAAGTAGCGGAGAGAGAACACACCCCTGGGGTGTGCCTCTGTGCGCTAGCCTTTTGGTTGAGCAGCACCCGAGCTCGGGTAGAATCTGCCTGCTGTTCAGCATTCGCTCTATCCAGATGCAAAGGCAGCAGTCCACCTTCAGGTCAGCGAGCGCTCTTGTGATGGATTCTGTATTGACTTTATTAAAGGCGCCTTCTATGTCAAGGAAAGACACCATAGTATCTTTAACGGCAAGAGATTTTTCAATGGTGCCTACTAACGAATGCAGAGCTGTTTCCACTAAAAGACCCTTCCGGTAAGCATGCTGAGAGCTAGATCAGGTTTGTACCTTGAGTTTTGAACGGATATAGTTATCGACTAGCCTTTCTAACGTTTTCGGAAAGAAGGAGAAGAGACAAATCTTTCGGATTATAGTGGGAGGTCTTACCGCATTTCGAGATAAAGGCCACCAGGAACGGCCTTATAACGCCAGATTCCTCCAATTGGAGCGCGAATTCGCACGGTATAAAATCGACATCTTAGGGCTGAGCGAGATAAGATGGTACGATGCTGGGGAATACATCTCCCCAACAAAAAGCACTGTGATGCTCTACTCTGGTAAACCAGCTGGAAGTGCACGGAGTTCTGGCGTAGGACTCATGCTAACTCCAGCAGCACGTAGTAGCCTCATATCATGGAAACCCCATAGTGATCGGATATTGACGGCTAGGTTCCAGAGGTAGAAAAATTACCATCATACAGTGTTATGCTCCGACTCTAGACGCCACTGAGGATGAGAAGGATGATTTTTATAGCCACTTAGGCGCCGCCTACAACCAAACGCCTAATGGGGACATCGTAATGGTAATGGGAGATCTCAATGCCAAGGTGGGTAGCGACAACACCATGCTTAAGCACGTGATGGGAGTTCACGGCGTTGGAAGACCGTCATGACAATGGTGAGCGGTTTGTGGACTTGTGCAATACCAACCGCCTAGTCATCGGAGGTACGCTGTTTAAGCATAACACCTGTTACAAGATCCGTTGGGTCTCTACTGATAGGCAACGAACATCCAACCAGATCGACCACATTGCGATCAGTCGCCGCTTTAGAAATTGTCTCCTGGACGTCCGAAACAGACGTGTAGCTGACGTCGGACTTGAACGAGATCACCATCTTATGGTAGGTCATTTACGCCTTCGTACTGCATCCGTCAACAGCAACCGCTCAAACCTACTTAACATCACCAGGTTTAATATCGACAGGCTCAAGGTTCCCAAGTGCGCCAACAGTTCAGGGACCATCTTGTCTTAGAAGCAGAAGCAATCAGCAGCTTACTGCAAGAGAACATGGATGACCACTGGAGTGCTGTGAAAAATTCTTTTGCGACTGGGGCACGCACTTATGTCGGTAAAAAGCAGAAACACCACCACACATGGCTTTCTACAGACACCTGGAGACGGATCGATGAGCGCACAGCAATCAAGGCTGGGATTGCAGCGGCCTCAGCAGTAGAGAGAACCGAGCTTGAAGCCCAATACCGTGCGAAGAAAAAAGAAGTGCAGCGTAGTGTGAGACGTGACAAACGTCAATATGTAAACTCACTGGCCTCAAGGGCTAAAGAAGCAGCGAGTAGGTGCGACAGTAGGACTGTTTACAGCATCACTAAGGAGCTCATTGGTGGTCGAAACTCCAAACAACATCCAGTGAAGAGTCTAGACGGTGACGTTCTGATTTCGGATGAGGATCAGCTCACTAGATCTAGAGAACATTTTGCTACAGTGCTAAATCATTTAGACGATGGCGGTATGATCTTGAATTCGAATGAGCAGTACGAAGCAACAAATTCCCGAATTCGCACTGTACGTCCCAGTAAAACTGAATTAATAACAGCAATCAAGTCGCTCAGGAAGAACAAAGCGGTTGGTATTGATGGCATCCCTGCCGAGCTGGTTCAAGCGGCACCAAATACGAGTACGTCGCAGATTTGCTGTATCCGCTAATACGGAGAGCTTGGGATAGTGAACAATTACCACAGGAGTGGAAAAGGGGGATGATCATTAGCTTCCAAAGAAGGGAAACTTGATGGAGTGCGGTAACTGGAGAGGTATATGTGTTCTTCCAGCTGTAGCCAAAATAATAGCTAGAATAATTCTAGAACGAATTAAAGAACATTTAGATTCAACTCTCGATGTCAGGCAGGCTTTCGCGCTGGAACTACCTGCATCGACCACATAAACACCTTACGGATCATAATCGAGCAATGCGTTGAGTATAGGTTTCCGCTACATTTACTGTTTATCGACTTCGAGAAAGCTTTCGACAGCTTGAATCGAGATGCTATGTGGTCGGCCTTGCGCATTAAATTCATTCCAGAAAAACGTATAGCTATTATCAAGGCTACATACGAGGGCGGTAAGTGTCACGTCGTGCACAATGGTAAGGTGTCGGAGGATTTTGAAATCCAGTGTGCATGGAGTACGTCGAGTGTGCATACTGTCCCCACTATTTTTCTTGGTGGTTATCAGCGATGTACCCCATGCAGCACTGAAGGAAGCTAATTATGGAATTCGTTGGACGATGACATCTTACTTTAAACACCTAGATTACGCTGACGATGTTTGTCTACTTTCACATCGGATAATGGATCTTCATTTGATGGCCCAAAATCTAGAAGCTGAGGCAAACAAAGTGGGGCTAAAAATAAACACAGCCAAAACGAAAGCCCTGAGTACTTCCAATACCCGCGCTCAACTTAACATTACCGGAAAGCAAGTCGAGAAAGTTGATAACTTTCTATATTTAGGAAGTTTCGTCTCGGCTAATCGCGGTGGCACCGAACTGGATGTGTGCAACAGAATCGGGAAGGGTAGAGCTGCGTTCGGAATGCTGTCCAAAATCTGGAGAAGTAATGTTATTAGCTGAAGAACCAAGCTACGGCTGTTCCGCTTCAACGTAGAATCAGTGCTGCCAGTCGTCCCTCGGGATTAGATTCGAAGACTCTGCGGGCCGGAGCGTTGGTGTCCATTCGCTCTACATGTCCTAGCCATCTCAGACGTCCAATACGCAGTTTTTTGACTAGGTCGATGTCGCTGTACAGCTCGTATAGTTCGTGATTGAATCTTCTCCTCCAAAACTCGTCAACGCAAACGGGACCGAAAATCTTACGAAGAATTTTTCTCTCGAAGCGACCAAGGATATCTTCATCCTCTTTTAATAAAGTCCAGCGCCGTAAAGCAGGACTGGGATGATCAAGGTCTTATATAGATTCTCCTTAGTTGTTCGAGATAGGGCTTTACTGTTGAATTGCCTTATAAGCCCAAAAAAACAGCGATTGGCAAGAGTTATTCTTCGATTGATTTCTGCACTGATTTTGTTAGTAGAATTTATAGCAGAGCCAAGGTAAACAAAGTCCCTTACTACCTCGAAGTTATAGCTGCCCACGGTGACGTTTTGTCCAATTCATCGGTGTTGGTTTTCCCTTCTAGTTGACAGCATATACTTGGTTTTGCCCTCGTTTATCGCCAAACCCATTTTGGCCGCTTCCGCCTCAATGCTTGCAAACGCACCGGTGACAGCCCGCTGAGATCTTCCGATAATGTCTATATCGTCGGCGTATGCAAGCAGTTGTACAGACTTGTAATAAATTGTGCCTCCGGTGTTGGCTTGTGAGTTCCGCACAATCCGTTCAAGTACAATATTGAAGAAGTCACATGACAGCGCGTCACCTTGTCTAAAGCCTTTTTTGACATCAAAGGTCTCAGTGAGGTCATTACCGACCTTGATGGAGCAGCGAGCGTTCTCCATCGTCAGCCTGCACAGACGGACAAGTTTGGCAGGGATGTCAAAACTAGACATGGCTCTATAAAGCTCTTCTCTATAAATGCTGTCATAGGCGGCCTTGAAATCGATAAAGAGGTGGTGAGTATCGATTTGGAATTCTTGGGTTTTCTCCAGGATCTGTCGAAGTGTGAAGATTTGATCGATGGTGGACTTTCCTGGCCTGAAACCGCACTGATAGGGTCCAATCAGGCTGTTGATAAAAGGTTTCAGGCGTTCACACAATATCGCAGAAAAGATCTTGTATGCGATGTTGAGGAGACTGATGCCTCTATAATTGGCGCAGTTGAGGGGGTCTCCTTTCTTGTGGATCGGGCAAACGATGCTGAGATTCCATTCATCAGGCATACACTCGTCTGACCAAATATTAAAAATGAGTTGGTGTATGCACTCTACCAATTCATCCCCAGCTGCCTTGAAAAGTTCGGCCGGTAAGCCGTCAGGTCCGGCAGCCGTGTTCGATTTTAGCTTGGATATTGCTATCCTCACTTCGGTTTGGTCAGGTGGACGGAAATTTTGACTATCATCGTCCATGTTGAATGGTTCATTCTGCCTGACAGCGGGATGTTGGTCTTCGTCGCCGTTATACAGTCTGCAGAAGTAGTTTTTCCATATTCTCAGCACTGACTGTGATTCTACTACGAGGTTCCCATTTTCATCTCTACAGGTTTCTGTTCGGGTATTACTTCTCTGACACGTTCTTTTTACCTTTTGGTAAAACTTCCGTACATTGTTCCTGGAGTATAGACTCTCGATATTCTCAAACGCTCGCTTCTCATGCTCTTTCTTCTTCTTTTGGAGAAACGGATGTTGTTCCCGTCTCTTTTGCTCGTAGAGCTCACGAGCAGCTCTCGTTTTCCTTTGCAGCCCCGCTTTGTATGCCTCTTGTTTTGCTGCATGCACTCGTCGGCATTCTTCGTCAAACCAGGGGTTTCGCGGTGGTGGGCGAGCGAACCGCATCTCCAACGAACAACTTTATCCGAGAACGGGCCAAGAACCTATAAGCATTACTATACGAAGAAGAAAGTGGCAATGGATTAAACACACCCTACGGCGCGAAGACAACTCCATTGCGAAATACGCCATGCAGTGGAATCCGCTCACCCAGGCCGGCAGAATAGCGGGGCACCCTAGGCAAACGTGGTGCAGAACAGTTGAGGAGGAATCGAGCTCTTTAGGAATGAGTTGGAGGCTCAAACACGTTGCAGAACTCCGAACACTATGGCGCGCAGGCGTGGTTGACGCCCTATGCCCCCCGACGGGTTAAAGGATATAAATATAATATAAAGGTAAGGTAAGCTCAGAACCTATATTACATATCACGAGGTTAGTTTCTATGATGAAATCAAAAAGACGCTCACGTCGATTGTTTGTATCACTGCTTCCCCAAATGTTGTGGTGGGCATTGGCGTCAGCGCCTATCACTATGGGGATGTTGCCTACTTGGGCTGACTTTATCGTCTCGCGTATATTTGGTGTTGGTAGTGGGCCTGTGTCATCATAGGGCATATACGCTGACGATATCCATAGCCTGTCTTTCCCATCGCGGTCTAACTCCACACATGCGAAGTCCGAGTCGCTGAAATTTGGTAGAAAGAAGGCTTTTAAGTTATTTTTTATTAGGATGCAAGATCTTGGTTTACCTCATCCTTTGGCATAAAACAAGAAATAATTCTTTGCCCTCAATCCAGCTATGCGGTTGTCGCTTGTCACCCAAAGTTCCTGGATAAGGGCAATGTCCTCTCCTCCTGACTGCAGGCAGAGCAAAAGGTTAGCAGAAGCTGCTATAGAATGCTGTAGATTAATCTGTACCAGTCGGAGCATCATTCCTGACTGGTACAGATGCCTCTATTACTGTGGTGTCACCATCCTCCGACTCGGAAGAATCACCACTGTTTTGCTTTGGCAGCGAAACTGTCTCTACCTCATCTGCTGGCTCAGCTGATGTACCGACCGGTCCAATTACTTTGACGCCTGCTGATTCAGCTCGGTCTTTCAGATCGCTCGCCACATAGCACCGTTACTCCACGAACACCTCCAAAACCCCATATGCGCTTGTTCTGTACATATGGTTCCTGGAGAGATACTATGTGGGGTTTTGTACGCGACACGGAAAGTCTACTACTGAAGAGAGCGGTAGCAGCCTTGGAGTGATGCAGGTTAATCTGCGAAAATATCATGGATATAGTTGGTGGTTTTCGTCCATTACTTGCACTCATTTGGAAATTAAGCGGAAATGAATCCTTCCAAGATGCAGGTAGGGACGCATGTCATACTTAGAATTCAAGACCTCCACAGAGCCTAGATCCAAACCCACAAGAAGAGAAGAGCCTTCCACATTTTTCCGATTCTTTCACTCGCCGTGAGAGTAGACGAGGCTCGTGTCGAGGCCAGGATTTTGGGTACGGAGACGCGTGAGCACATCCGCCGTTTTCCTGAGTTTCCCCTGGATGAAGCAAATGGCGCGCGTTCTATTAATAGGCATGAGAACCACAAAGGCAGTGGTCCCCAAGGGTGGTATTTTCGGCACCGCATTGCCTATCCAATCAAGGGTTTGCCGCGAGGAGCACTTCACCATGAAGGTTCCGCTCTTTAACGCACAGCCCACTTGAATGCAGGCATTTGCTACCGAAGCTAGATCCCACAAACGATCGTCGCAGTGTTTGCACTCTGCGTCGGTCATCTTGTGATCATTGGAAGCTCTTGCGCTGCGTAGCGTAAGGGCGGAGGAAGTAGTTTCACTATACAGAGCTTCTTACCGAGGGTCTTATCCGCGTCGGCCAATTTATGTCGACAGGTGCTAGAGCTTTTAGAAGTTCCAGCACGCTCATCATCGAGATTTTGTGCGCGGGCAATACCTCTGGCTTGAGGCTTCTTGGTAGAAAGGCGAGCACCTGATGCACCCACGCTTCCGCCGAGACGAGCACCCTTTTTTTTTCTTTTTTTTAAACAGGTGTTTGGCCACCCCCAAATGGCGTGTAGGCACTGCGACCAAGGAGATCTATTGTGCCATATGGCAGCAGTACTTCTACTCTTCTTATGAGTCATGGGATTGCTAGGTCCGAACCTAACCTAAAAATCGTAATGGATCACTGCAGGTTTCGCCTCAAATCGAGACCTTGGGAGTTATTCCAGTGGGAGACGCACATGTTGCGTTCCCAGATGTTTAGGGAAAGTTCGGAATCGGGTATCCCGCAGAAGAGTTCAGGTCCAGTGAACAAGTCAGAGGAGCCCTTCCTAGCTAGCAGGTCTGCAGTTTCATTGCCGTCAACGCCTACATGACCCGGTACCTACCACAATTTTACTTTATTGTGTCGGCACAGATTTTGTAAGCTGTCGAAGCAGCTTAGAACTGATTTTGAACTGATCAAATGGGAGATCAGTGCTTTGAGCGCTGCTTGGCTATCGGTGAGTATATGCATAGACGCACCTTTGATGCCTGAGTGCAGGTTAATGTTAGCACAAGTTTCAATGGCGTAAAGCTCGGCCTGGAAAACACTGGGACTTTTTCCGAGTGATTTCGAAATTTTATGGTTGGGTCCATACACACCGGCGCCAACTCCTGAATCCATTTTTGATCCATCGGTGTACCACACTATACCTTTTGGATCAAGCGACGGTCCGCCATTATTCCATATATCACGGCATGGGATCACAATCTCAAACCTTCTACCAAAGTAGAGTGATTAAGGCGTAAAGTCGGAGACCGTGCTGAGCATGGCTAGCTCGGGGAAGTCGGACAATAGCTCCATGAGATCCAGGTGATCCCGTGTACTATTAGCATCTGATTTTCTAAGACTAACTGTACTGCGGATTGCCACTTTTTTTTATAAATATATATAACGGAGTAAGTCCGATTATGACTTCAATGGCTGTTGTGGGATATGTGTGCATAGTACCTGTGACAGTAAAACTTGAACACCTAGTGAACAAGTCGCCTGAAAAGGTAGCTCCATAACAAAACGACATTTTAAAAGTGTTCATTGGTTTTATTGGTTAAAACCTGTACTAATCAATACATTGCTCAATATTTAATCTAACTGCACCGAAATTTGGTAAGGTGAGTCGCTTAGTATTAAATTAAATCTAAAAGCACCTACTGCGGCGAACGATGCCAAATATGCAACGATCTCCAACTAACGTACGCAAAAACAGTGCATCGGTGGACATAAAGTACAGAGAGCGATTCTTAGAGGAGGCGATGGGTTCCCTGCATAGGATGATCTACAGCCGTTTATGTCACAATCTTGGGCTGAAAAACTATTTTCGGGATGAAAACAGCGTGGACAAGATTTCTATGATGCTTAAACTACGAGGGGAGCTCCTACGTCTGAACTACATACCACATAGTGAGGATCTCCCTATATTATGCAACTTATGCAACCTTGGGGAAAGAGAGGACGTTCTGCATTTTGTTGGCAGTTGCCCAATTTTGAAGGAAACAAGAAGGCAATTTCTCGGTAAGGACATCCTAACAGACCACAACAACAATTCCTAGATATTTGACCTCATCGGAGAAATTGATTGTTGTGCCGTTTAGAGTCACTGAGCCAATATTCAGCGTTCTTCTTCTTGTAAACGGTACAACGACTTCCTTGTTGGGGTTAATCGATAGGCCCTCCCCAGCACACCAGTCCGAGACTACAAGGAGTGCATTATGCATGAGTTGACACACATTGTCTTCATGTTTGCCTTTAATGATGATCACCAGATCATCTGCATAGCCTATGGTTGTGAAACCTGAACTATTAAGTGTGTTCAATAAGTCATCCACCGCGAGTGACCATAAGAGAGGCGAGAGGGAGGACGCCGCCTTGGGGGCAGCCTTTGGCCGCGGAGACCGTCACAGAGACCTCTCCAGACGAACATGATATTATGCGGCTATCGAGCATGTTCCTAACCCATCTGGTAGTGGGTTCGTCTATTCCCCTGCGTCTCATAGCATTAGTGACGGATTCATAACCAGTGTTATCAAAAGCACCTTCTATGTCAAGGAATGCAAAAGGGCGATTTCTTTGGAGCGGTAGGTAGCTTTAATCTCTGTGACGAGATAGTGAAGGGCGCCTTCCGTAGATCGACCTTTCCCGTATGCAAATTGACTAAAGTGCAGAGGTATAGTCTTTTCAGGAATGCCTCTAATGTGTAAGTCTAGCAGTCTTTCCATGGTTTTCAAGAAAAACGATGTCAATCTGATTGGACGGTAGGATTTGGGTAGCTCGCTGGGTTTGTTACCTAGCCCAGGTTGAAGCTTATTCTAAATAGAGCTACCAATGCAGGCTAGATGTAATCCAGACCTTTCTGTATGAGAGCTGGAAAAATACCATCACTGCCAGGTGCCTTAAAGGGTTTAAATGAACCGATTGCCCATTTAATTTTTTCTTGACTGAACAGATTCCCAGACAAGCTGTTAACTCTTCTGGAGGTGCCACATGTGGAGCCTTCAGGAGCAACAGGTACGTGGTCGCTTAGAATTGTTGAGCCAGGGAAGTGAACCTCGAGCAGAGTTTCCAGGATTTCCCTTCGACTGGCGGTGTAGGTGCCATCAGGTTTGATGAGCAATCCCACCCCATTGGAATGATCCTTTGAGAGAGCCTTTTGGAGACGGGCTGCTACTGGAAGGGACTCGATATTTTCGCAGTTCTTTCTCCATGCTGTTCTCTTGGATTTGCTCAACTCTATGTTGAATTTAGTCAAAGCGGACCTATATTCGTCCCAGTTTTTATTGCGTTTTGCGGTGTTGAAAAGTTTTCTCACCCTTTTGCGGAGTATCTCTAGCTGGTCATTCCACCACGGTACGCTCCGTTTACCTATATTGTCATTTTTCCGAGGCACCTTTAGCATGATGCAGGTTGCCCTGCAGCACTTTGATGTCATCTTTCATCATTAGTGCATTATTGTTTTTCGTGGGATGGTTCCTTATTACTGGCAAACGTATTAGTGCATTTTTTTTAAGTTCACCATCCCAACGAGAGTGGCCAGCAAGCCTATCCCTCACAACAGAAACTTTCTTGTCTAAAAGAGTGGGCACAGGTGCCGCACCCGCCATCTGAGCAGCAGATAGTGTCACCGTCGAGACACTAGCATCGCAAGTCACTGAACCCTGCAATGTGGCCGCACTAGACTCAAGTGTACTACGTGCAACCTCATTGGAGACTTCTGAGGTGGAAGGTGTAGACACAGGTGTACTACGTTCCACAGTGTCCAGCGATGCTGCGCCCCTAGGACGGGTGGCATCATCTGTAACTGCTCCTACGGCAGTTTGTGTGGGCTTCTGCCCACCTGGGACTTTGTCTGAGCTCTTCAGGATCAGCCTAACTCTGCTAAAACAATATGCCACATTGCCTTTTAGCAGCTTTAGGCGATCCATCGAGCAGTCCGTGACACCAAGTACCAGATGAACAAGATCACGCCCAATGGTCCTTTGAACCACCCTCCAGTTCCTAGCGAACAAATCAGTATTCTGAGCATCCAAAAGCGTCAGAATCTTACTAGTGGCAAAGCCGGTACTTTGTGGAAAGAACCCATGGATGATGTGTGGTTTAGGAAATGAATCCTCATCCACAAGCATCATGTTCAAACCACATTTCCCTCTGATTTTATCGAAGTTGACCCTCATCCACTCTGCAGTGGAGGGGTCTGAGCAAATAATAAGGAGCCAGCCTGATTTGTGAAACAAACCATGAAATTGTGGCTTAGCGACCTCGTCTACAAGCTTAATAATGGTGTCCATGATGCTATTTTGGAAACCGGCCATTTGCTCGGCACTAAAGGGACTGCGCGCCAGATCAGCGGGAACCACACCCAGTTTGACAGTACTTACTTTGTTCCTGTACGAGGTCTTGTCGAGCGTGGCAGTCTCGGTCCTGGCTTTTTTCTTCCTCCTCGGATCGCATTCGCTTCACCCTGGTACTCTTTTCAGGCTGAGAGGATTTGGCTATATCCAGAGCACGTTCTCTGGAAGCGCCGTCTTTTAAGGCGAGATTGAAACGCCTCCTTTCAGCCGAAGTTAATCGAACGAATCCGCTGGTGTTTAGGGGCAATTTCTGAACACCAGCTTCAACGGCACTGCATCCGGAATGAAAGGAGTGTTCGTCCGAGAGCATGCTGGAGGACTCTCCGCAGAGAGTGTCAGAGTCCGAGTCAGGAAGGGAGGACAGGTCCGCCTCATCCCGTCTCTTATCAGCGACAATGATGAGAGGGTCGGCTCTAGAAGCAGCGACCTCCTTAGGATTTAGGGAAAGCACAGTTGCTGACCCAGAAGTTAATGCAGTAGTGAATTTTTTGAAAGATCTAAAATTTTGGACCCACGAGTAGTCGGGAAAGGAAACATCGCCCACAGCAGAGCCCGGTATACCATGGGAGGGCATAAAATAAAACAGGAGGTCGCCTGAGTATCCTGAGTTCGCATACTAACGACTAAGCACCCTCTTAGCCACGCATCCCTCGACGTATGCTGTTCCACCTTGGATTAGAGATTTTTTCCAGAGGTTGTCTCCTCACGTTGCACACTTTGGCCGAATACCACAGTTATGAATTCGAGCCGAATGGTCCAGGGAGACCCAAGAGAACATATAGTCAGGTTGAGCGTCCCGGGACCAGTAGGCAGATTATCATGATGTAGCATTCGTTGCCCGACGGCCGCCCCGAGGAGGCAGTGTGTCTTCTTGTAACGGTTACTCAATAGGGATCGTCCAAAAACTTTACCCTAAGAGTACGCACCTGGCCACCAACGACGAGCACCCTTACCCGTGACTTTGCCTGCGTCTGCCATTTTCTGTCCGCTAGTGCTGGGACCTTAAGGGGTAACAACAATATCATCACTCAGATTTTGTGCCACCGGTAAGGGTGTGTCCAGTAAAGGGGCGCGCGTCAGATGCGCACACGCTTACACCGATGAAAGTAGGCGAAACTTGCTTCGTCCGCTTTGACCTGTTCTAGCCAACCGGAGGGGAGCCGGTGTTCCGTCCGAGGGACAGATCGACTCCAGTTGGAGTACTTTCTGCCGACCTAGGCTTCTTTCCCGCCGCCATTGAGGGATGACTGCTATCGGCGCTTGCGCCTTCAGCTGACTCTGCAGCCTCTTTGCACCGCGTCATCGCCACCTTGCTTTTTCTGCTCTTCAACTGACTCTTAGTCAGGAGCATATCGGAGTGCGCCGTTTCAGGAGCTCGTTCACCTTTTTCGGTATCTAGAGCCAAACCATCACCAACACAACTTTGATCAGCTGTCGGACTATTAAAACATAGATTATACGTTCCAGCCAAAGCCTTTCCGCCACTTTCTCCGTCATTCCAGCCCAGTCCACCAAACGAGTCGGAGACAGAGCTGCAGGATTCTTCAGAAGCAAGCATCGCTACTACTTCCGGGTCAACGCCAGAGGCGGGGGGTATGAGTATTCTGGTTGGGACCTCCAGAATCCTTGTCCCAGCCGATGTCGAAAAGACCACGGGTGGATTGTCACATGCGTGAGTACCACCTTGAGTAGATATCTCAATCGTTTCTTCCATCATACTATCAACAGGTTTTGCGTCACAGTCAAGTCGTCTTCAGCCTTTAGTTCGATGTCTCACCTGGGGTCCTTTCGGACCCTTAGGGTCATTGAATCTTAAGCCGTTCTGCCACGTCAAGGCAGCTGAAGAATGGGAACGGAATCTGTTTCCGGTGGCGTTCTGTCTAAGACGCCGATGTTGGGTGTCCTTTTTGTAAACAATATACCATATATTTTGTTTTGATTTCATTGACTGCTAAGCAAATCTTTGCTGCATCCATCTCATTGCTCGCAAATACCCACTGACGCCCCCCCTGAGTTCTTCCAAAAATGCCAATATGTATATATTGGAGCAACAGCCAATGTAGGGCCTAGGCCTAGCCTTTCGCAACCACTCGTGTTGTGTGAGCTATATTTTTCGCACGAATGGAAGGGACCAGTTTTGTACCATATCCGAGGGCAATTTTTCATTTTGTTTTTGAGAAGACTTTTCATGACAACAATACTGTCGGATGTTTGTCAACCGTTCGCGAGAAGTCGGCCCGTGAAAAAACTGGACACACTATCAACTGTGCCATGGCGCCAACAGCGAATAGTTGTAGGGACTTGCAAAAGATTGTTCTTCCGGTGTTGACTTGTGAGTTTCGAACAATTCTTTCAAGTATTATGTTAAATAGACCGCGTGGCAGCGCATCACCTTGTCTAAGGCTATTCCTGACATCAAACGGTTCGGTGGTGTTCTTTCCGACTTTGATGGAGCAGCGAGAGTTCTCCGTTATCATCTTGCACAGACGGACGAGTATGGCTAGGATGCCGAGACTAAACATGGCTCTGCTTCTTTTTTTTTTTTTGTATGCATTTTTGGGATGCTACTTAAATTTTGTGTTACCTTGCTTTAGGGGTTTTACACATGTACCGATCTCGCAATTAATGAATGCGGTCAACTTGTAAGGTGTGAGATATCAGACCGACCTCGACAAACATACAGGTTTGAGAATGAGAGAAGAAAGATGTGTATGCGATTCTTCGAAAGAGAATCATTAAAACATGGCTCTGTATAACTCATCTTTATACACGCTATCATTGGCAGCTTTGAAATCGATGAAAGCATTTGGTATTTTCCTTCTTAACCTGCGAGAAATCCGAAGCTCAGAAGGTGAACTAGTATTAGATTTTGGAGTTGTTCTATGTAATAAAAGAGCAGTGTATGGATCGCTATTTGTTTCATCACACTTTGTTACTAACCTTTTTTTTGTTGTTTGAATGGATCTGTCTGCAAGTCCATTTGAACGAGCCAAGTATAGGCTAGAAGGCCAATACTTCAGTCTTTTGTAAACTAACTGAAATATTCTCGGCTTCATAAATGATGGACCGTTGTCCAAAATCATAATTTATTGTATGCCATGATGAACAATAATCGATTTAACTTGAGTTACTACAAGACGTCTTGAAAATTCATAATTGAGTTTAGCTATTACAATAAATTTTGAAAAATACTTGACTACCAGGATATATGTCCTCTTTTAAATTCAAAAAGATCAATCCCAACTTAATACAATGGCAAAGGAACTTCTTTATGAGGCGGAATTGGTTGTTTACTATTGGAATATTTTTAAATATTTGAATATTTGACCAGTGCTCTATTTCCATGTGGCCTAACGAGCCGCAACCATAAAGACAAATATTGGTCGGAAAAAAAAACTACCTCGCATATGGAAGCTATGGCGCTATGTTTACGATCCTTTACCATCGAACTAGGACTACGATAGGATTCTGGAACGTTCCTCGATGAGAGGAAGGAAGGTCCACAAAACTCCAGATTCCTACAAATTGAAGGGGATTTCGTGTGGTGCAAAATTGATGAAAGATGCGGCTAACTACCAATCGCCGGCTAACACAAAGAACACTGTCTTACTCTACTTTGGAAGACCAGCTGGAAGTAAACGCGAATCCAGCTTGGGACTTCTGCCGACTGCAGCCGCATGGAAAAGTGTAATATTGTGGACAGATCCTGGCGATAGGATATTGACGGCCAGATTTCGAGTAAAGTGAAGAAGGTTACTAGTATTCAGCGTTACGCCCCTACTAAGAAATCTACGCAAGAGGGAAAAGACAACTTCCACAATCAACTAAGCGCTGTCCACAACCAGACACCCAATGGAGCGATCGTCATACTGATGGGGATTTCAATGCCAAGATAGGGAACGACAACACAGCGCTGGTCGCCATAGCATCGGAAAGCGAAACAACGACGGCGAAAGTACAATGCACAATGTCTGGCATAAGATTAGTCAGATTTCTACTGACAAGCAGCTAACATCTAAGCAGCTTGATTACTTAGCGATAAGTAAGCGCTTTAGAAATTGTATTAAAGACGTTCGAAGTAAGCATGGGGCTGATATTGGAGTAGTGTGTGATCACCAACTTATGATAGCTCACATTCGCCTTCGTACTGCTTTCGCCCAAATACCGACAGACTTAAGGATCCCGCAGTAGGCCAAAAGTTTAGGGACTATCTCGCAAAATGACCCAAAACGATCAGCAGCGCAGCTCAAATGAACACTTATGAGCAATGGAAAGTTGTGAAAAACGTTTTTTCAGCTAGAGCAGAACGCAAATAGATGGAACAGCATGACCGTTTAGAAGATCACAAAGAAACTGGTAGGTGGGCAGTGTTCCAAACAATACCCTGTCAAGAGTCTGGAATGTTCCTTGTTGAAATCGATTGAGGATCAGCTGAGAAGGTGGAAGGAGCGTTTTGAAACGGTCTTAAACCACTTAGACGATAGCGATAGCGTCGCTGCTTCGTACTCAAATGACCTGTACGTGCAACAAATACGCGAATACACAAAAGTCCTCCCAGTAAATCGGAGATCATAACCGCGATCAAAGCACTCAAGAAAAATGAAGCCGTGAGACTCGATGACATTCCTGGCGGGCTATTTCAAGCAGTTTCCGCTCAGAATCCTGGACCGACCATATAAACTTCTAGCTACATTTGGGAAGTATAGTCTGATTTTGGGATCGAGTTCGTTGTAAGCAGCAGAATTGGAAAAGCCAAAGATGCGTTCCAAGTTCGAATCCCAGAAAACAACAAACTGTTTTTTCACGGTCCCACCTCTCGCGAATGTCTGACAAAAATCCGAGAGTATTGTTGTCACGAAAAAGCTTCTCATAAACGCCATGCAATGGAATTAATTTCAATTTTGCAGAACTGGGGGTCGTCCTAGACAATGTAATTGAGTTTTTTTTTACAATTTACGATTGCACAAATTTTTGACAAAATGCATGTTACTTACAAAAAGAAGTAAACAAGCTACACATTTTCATAAGCTGGTTACAAATACTAAACGCAGGCGAGGTACATAAACTGTCTAAAAATGATACTAGACGCAAAACTTTAATAGAAGTTGCCGGTTAAAGAGAAACGCAACGAGGTCGATAATGATTTCACACGAATGTAATGGCGACTTTTAAGGTATTCCAAGTGTTCTACCAAGTACACAGAGCAATAGTGCATTCTTCAGGTATACTAGGAAAAAAAAAATATCCACCGCGGCTTAGAAACCTTTAAAAAGATCTTTTTCAAGCTCTATATTTGTCTTCGTGATCATTGTAACAACGCCGAACTCTAAATTTTGAACATGAGAGACCCTCAAACAACGAAACTGTTCGATTGAGCGCAAAAGTAGTAGCCCCATGTAGTGGCGGTATCTGGATGTGCGTGAAAGCTACGCACCCAACGCGAATATTTTTTAAACTCTACTTGATAAGATTACTTAATTGTAGTCAACTGAATTGAATTTTCTTTATCAAAAATCTATGAAAATATTTCACTTACACATGATGAAAATAAAAATAAAAATTATTATTGTTATTGTTATGCTTTCGGATGACACGAAATTTACTGGGTCTTTAGTTGTTATACAACCGATTCGGTTAAGCTTTTTGTTATTGCTTCCAACTGAGTCTCTATTTTTTCCCACAACTTAGCAGAATAATAAGATGTAGCTGGAGAGCCGAGCCGGAGTAAAAAACTATGGGAAATTTGTCAACTTTCTTTGCTATTTGTATTAGTTTCCCATGAAATGGGCTTTCTTGAAATGAGACTGTAAGTGCTTATCAACTTTTTTAATCAAAGTATTCGTCATTGGATTCAACACAATTTTGCCAGCGAGGTAATGAACCGTAGATATATTTTCAATCCACGAAGTCTTCAAAAGTACTTTTGTGAGCTACTATATGCTACTGATAGTGATTTTTCTAACTCTACTCTGGAACCTAGCCGTCAATATCCGGTCACTATGGCGTTTCCAGGATATGAGGCTACTACGTGCTGCTGGAGTTAGCATGAGTCCTACGCCAGAACTCCGTGCACTTCCAGTTGGTTTACCAGAGTAGAGCATCACAGTGCTTTTTGTTGGGGAGATGTATTCCCCAGCATTGTACCATCTTATCTCGCTCAGCCCTAAGATGTCGATTTTATACCGTGCGAATTCGCGCTCCAATTGGAGGAATCTGGCGTTATAAGGCCCTTCCTTGAGTGAGTCCAGCAGGGTGTTAACGTTCCAGAATCCGATCGTTGTCCGTGTCCGATAGCCAAAGGTCGTCAACAAATTATCCATCCTTATCCGAGGCGATTGTTTCCGTTTCGGAGCAAGATTTGTTTTACGGTTGCGGCTCGCTGGGCCACAGACCAACCGACACTTATCCTGTTTTTTGGCGCAGGAAGCTCGCCATTCGTCCTCTCCCGTTAGCAATTTCCGAAGAAATTCCCAGATGACACCATGAGGAGGTGGGAGTAGGGTTTACTAACAGAGCTGCTAGGTTTTCGGCTGCAGTGGCTCCTACTCGTTACTTAGCGGACCAGCACCTATCGGGAGATGCTGCCCCTACGAGCCCTTTGTTAGTCGTTTGCCATCCAATATACCAATATGCCAAACAATATACCATGGGATTTTTCATTCGAAATTGCAATACGGAATAAGCTGTTAATAAACTCCAACAGTTAATTATTTTACAAAAATGTGCAATTAAGGAAGTTTGTAACGCTACGCGTCTATCTCATACCATGGAGTTATTTAGGCTTGCGCGAATTCTTTCAGTAAGACATCTTTTTTATTATAAGGTACTTAGAATTTTCTTTATGAGAGGTGGGTACTTGCAAAGTCCAATCTCTGACATATATTTTACGAAGCAATTCCCAGTCTTATGTCCCAATCCCTGCTCTTCGCACAACAAGCTTTAGAAATTCGTACTCCATTGTATCATGCAAGTTGTTTAACCAACTCCCTGTTGAAATACGAATCATAACAACTCTGTCCTCTTTTTTAAAAAAAGGTAAAATGTTGGCTTCTTGGTTTCGAACATAATGGTATTTAAGTTTTGCTACGCTATATTGTTTAGCTATTTATTTATTCATTTTTTATTTTTCTTGTTCTTTTTTTGTCATGAAATTTGCAATTAATGATTAATTTCTAATTTCTTATTTCTTCACTTTTGTTCTTAATTACTGTTTGATAGTTTTTTGAATTTTCATTACATTTGCTCACCTCTCAATGAATTATTAACTTTTGAAGTGGCATTAGCACTATTTTTTATGAAATATAAATGTCACTAACTATTCTCTTTAATGTTATTAATTAAGTTTTGGATAAAAAATTTACATAAAGATTATTATCAATGAGAATAAAGAATTTAAAAACAAAAAAAAAGAAAACTTACTGGCCAACTGATACATCGAATAATACGCTCGATTCAAGGAAAAGGCTGGACAGACACGGTTTGCGATATCTTCCGGAAATAAAAGAATTAGTCAAGGAAAAAAGAAAAGCGCGTAAAAAATGGCAACAGAGTCGTGCTCCGCAGCATAAAGCACACTTGAATCGCTTGTGCAATTTGTTGAAAAAGACTATTAAGGATTTTAAGAATCGTGCAATAGGCTCTTACCTTGAAAGTTTAACAGCGAAAAAAGATTCCAATTATTCACTTTGGAAAGCTGTAAAAGGCACCAAAAGGCCCAAAGTCCTCGCACCACCAATCAAATTAAATCAAAATGAATGGGCGAGGGAAGATAAAGAAAAAGCTGACGTCTTTGCGGCGCACCTGGAAGAAAACTTTAAACCGTACGATGGTCAAGTGGTTTACGACAACCGCAATAGGCTGGATTTACCATCTGACGATTTGACGCTACAAGTGCAACACTAAGGGAACTCAAACATGAGAACGAGAATCTAAAACCTAAGAAATCTCCTGGTTATGATTTGATTACCGGATAAATTCTCAAAGTTTTACCTAGAAAAGCATTGATTAAGCTTATCCATATTGTAAAATCTGCACTTAGATTAAAACACGTGCCGAGCCAATGGAAAGTTATGGAAGTCATAATGGTTTTAAAAACAGGAAAACCGCCAAATGAGGTAAAATCGTATAGACCAATTTCGCTTCTTCCAATCACATCGAAAATTTTCGAGAGGATATTATTAAGGCGTCTCCAACCGGTTATAGACGAAAATAATCTTATCCCTGACCACCAGTTTGGGTTCAGAAGCAAGCATTCGACGATTGACCAGGTGCATAGAATTACTGACGTAATCGAGAAAGCACTTAAAGAAAAAAAGATTTGCTCAAGCGTATTTCCTGACGTCTCGCAAGCCTTTGATAAGGTGTGGCATGATGGCTTGAAATGCAAACTACGACAAGTTCTCTCTGTATGCTTATACGATATTCTAGAATCATATATCGGGAATAGAATCTTTCGTGTCGAATACTCCGAGCTCAAAGGAGTTTCGGTCGGCGTACCACAAGGAAGCGTTCTTGGGCCGCTTCTCTATTTGCTCTATACTCGTGATATACCGAACGAAGATGGCACTATCCTTGCTACGTTTGCCGATGACACGGCTATCCTAGCAGTAGGTAAAACAATTGAAGAAATGACTACAAAACTGCAAAACGCACTGAATAATGTAAGTGAATGGACGAGGGACTGGCGGATCGCCCTCAACGAATCTAAATCTGTTTACGTGAATTTCACTCACAAGAAAACTAATGACTTTCCAATTTTCCTAAACTCGTCCCGAATACCTTTTGCAAACGAGGCCAAATACCTGGGAATGACACTCGACGCAAGACTGAAATGGAATTCGCACGTGAAAATGAAACGTAAAGAACTCGAAATCAAATATAGAGAAATGTACTGGTTACTCGGAAAACATTCCCAGCTCAGTACTGAGAACAAACTGCTTTTATACAAGCAAGTGATAAAGCCGGTGTGGACCTACGGTGTACAACGTGGAGGTTGTACCAAGAAAACAAATGCAAATATTTTACAAGCTTTTCAAAATAAAGTGCTAAGAGAAATTGTCCAAGCACCGTGGTATAGTAGAAACGGCGATATCCACAGGGATCTCGGAATTTCGACAATCGAAGCTGAAACTAGAAGCTTCGCGAAAAAGCATAGAAACCGACTAATCGGACATGTCAACAATACAGTCCTACAAATTTTGGATGAGAGCAATTTATTGCGCCGACTACAAAGGATGAAACCTTTCGACTTGGCAAGATAATGATAAACCACATTTAGATTGCGAAATATGCAGGATCTTTCAGTGGAAAGAAACCTGCCAAACGTTTTTATTTCATGATAGAAAAATTGCTTGATAAGTTAATACTTAGTTGCGATATCTAACAAATTTATATCGAAGAGTGGAGTTTCTTTAGTCAGTAAGAATCTGACACTACTATGAGCACGTGCTTGCTATTCTCATAGTGTCTATGGAAGATTTTTCACCTACCCTCGGAAAACAAAAAATCTTTATCGAAGGTAGTTTCCAACCAACCAATTTACCAATGTCTCTGGGATCTTCCCTTTCAGGAATTGTTTGTATAAAAGGAGCTGTAAGGACGAAGAAAGTAACAGTATTCAGTAGCAGTACAAGCATTCAACTTCACGATGGAACGCACAGTATTTGAGAATTTTGAGACGATGCTTGATGAGCAAAATGTAGCCATCGCGTGCATAGAAGCAGAAGATTTGAGCGTCGCGTTGAGTAGGGAGCGTCAGTGCCTCCAAAAGGCTGTGGCAATGGCGAACCCATCTCTCATGATTCAGTCTTGCATCAGGGCGACGTTGCTAACTTTTGAGATGAAAGAATTCAACTTCGATACAGAAGATGTAAGAGCTAACCATTTCATGGAAAAGGTAAAGGACGAGAGGAAAGACATCCGTATTCGTCCACCGGGCACATGGTTTGACGCTTTCGAGGAGGATAAGGAGGATTTGGAGAAAACTCAGGACATACTGGACATGATGCAAACAATAATCAGGTTAATAATACTAGAATTATTCCTTTTTGTAGAGGTGTTCGGTTAATCTATATATATAAAACAAAGCTGATATTTTGTGCGTTTACGTATAACTCACGTAATTTTCAACCAATTAACTTCGTTTTTCTTTTAAACTATTCAGAAAGACAATGAGAAGGACATAGACCTTTTTTTAAAAAAAATAAAAATTGACATTTTCATTCAAGAAAAGGCTAAATGTATATCTACGGACACATGTAATTCAAGACGAATGGCATAAATTCTGTTAACAAAACATCGAAATACAAAACATACGACATCAAGGGAAACTGCATTGTAAAGAGCAACTACACCACCAGTCACTACATTGACTGCTTTTTTTGCTTTATGCCAAAGTGACACATTTGCGAGTCAATTATTATACACGGAAGTCCCGCAGTATTACACACGGAATAAATCGACCAAAGTTTTTGCAAGACGCAAGCAAGGAAAGCCAGTTCCAGGTCATCAAAATGTATTTCAAACCGATGCATTAGGAAGACTTTATACAATTCATCCAAGACATGACGAGTGCTTTTATTTACGTCTTCTATTTAATTAACGTTCGTGGACCAACATCCTTTGCATATTTGAAAACAGTATATGGATTAGAGTGCCCAACTTATCGTGAGGCATGCCGTTGCTTACATTTGCTCGAGGACGATGCTCACTGGGATTCTACGCTCGAATCTCATCAGATTAGTACACTATTTGCGATAATCAGAGCAATGCGTAGCCCATCGATCCCATCTGAATTGTGGACAAATTATGCAGATTTTATGACGGAAGATATTTTGAATCGAATGCGTAGAACAACATCGAATCCGCATTTGCTAACAACACGAGAAATGCATAATGAAGCTCTCATAAAGATCAAAAATGTTTGCCTTACAATTACAAACAAAGCGTTATCCCAATTAGGCATGGCATCGCCAAATCGGCAATTACAAGATTTGTGTAATCGAGATTTGCTGCGTGAACATGATTTCGATCGCAATGATTTAACTCAATTTGTTCTAACAAATGTTCCAAAGTTAAACGCACAATAACAAGATGTTTACAACATTTTGATGCGAGCAATGACAGACAAAAGTGGTGGAACGTATTTCTTAGATGCGCCTGGTGGCACTGGAAAAAATGTCCTTATTTCAACAATTTTGGCCACCATTCGTTCGCAAAATAAAATAGCATTGGCTCTCGCATCATTTGGAATCGCGGCGACGTTGTTGGACGGCGGCAGAACAGCACATTCTGCGCTCAACTTGCCTTTGGACATGAACTTCAACGAAAATCCAACATGTAATATAATATTACAAAACGTCAGGAACGGCCAAAGTGTTTCACAAGTGGCCCACAAGAGATCATTTGAGGCATTCAATCGTACAATGAAGGATATGAGAGGAAATCAACGGCTCTTTGGTGGCGCCTCATTATTATTAGCTGGTGATTTCCGGCAAACTTTGCCAGTAATTCCTCGATCCACAGCTGCTGATGAGCTTAATGCGTGTTTAAAGTCATCCACTCTGTGGAAATATGTGAGAACACTCACATTAGCCACAAATGTCTGTGTTCAATTACACAATGATCCATCAGCCAATGAATTTTCAAAACAGTTGTTGAAAATTGGAGATGGAAAAATGCCGATAGACAATGAATCTGGCTTAATAACGCTACTAACCATATTTTGCAGTGTAGCTCAATCAAAAGAAGAATTGATTCAAAAAGTTTTTCCAAACATTGTACAACAATACAAGACACATGTTTGGCTGAGCGAAAGAGCTATATTGGCGGCAAAAAGCAAAGACGTTACAGAAATTAATGAGATACCAGGAGAAGTGTTCACATTCAAGTCAGTCGACACTATCATGAATGAAGATGAGGTGGTCAATTATCCCACAGAATTTCTAAATTCATTGGATTTACTACAAGACTTGCGGTTAAGAAGCTAATGACCAACGTTATTGAAGTCACTATTTTAAATGGGGAATTCAAAGGTGAAGACATTTTAATTCCACGTATACCGATGATACCAACAGACATGCCATTCGAACTCAAACGTTTGCAGTTTCCAGTGCGACTGGCTTTTGCAATGACCATCAATAAAGCACAGGGACAATCTTTTCAAGCGCGTGGTTTGAATTTGGAAAATCATTTTTTCTCACGTGGACAATTGTATGTAGCCTGTTCACGTGTAGGGAAACCTGCTGATTTGTTTGTGTTCGCACATGAAGGAAAAACCAAAAATATTGTTTATCACAGAGCCTTACAATAAATTCATTTGAAAGAAAAAAATAAATGTTTTCTAATTTAGCAAGCAAATAAAGGAAACGAAGCGGACGGGGTAACGCTAGTTAATAATATACGAATGCAAATAATAAAACATGTATATATTAAACGAAAAATGTTTTTCTTTTTTCACATTTTGATGATCACCCACCTTGTCGTGGTTGAGGTGCTCTGCAGCTAGGTCTGATCTGACGTAGCTAGGTCATTGCCTGCATCTATTTCCATAGGTTCAATCATGTCATCATTTTAAAATGAGCGGGGTTTGGTCTTCTCTTCAGGCAAGTAGTTTCCATTGAAGGGCTCAAACATTTTGAGCTCAGCAATGTGAGCATATAAGTATGATTGATGAAGTTCATCGCTGATACAAAAACACGAAACGAAATACATATGAAATGTAAACCAAGTAATCTTTGCTTTGTTTTAATACTGTGGCGCGGCTCTCTTATAATCACAAAAGATTTTAACGCAGTTATTTCGTGCTTTCTAAATTTGGGAGATCAGTTCAAACAATTGCAATATACAGTAAAGCCAATAAATATGTGTTTGCGCAGACTACACACACACGTTTTTACAAAACATTAATCCATAAAAAAAAAATAAATCTATATTTGTTGTGGTATGTAACCTTATATTAATGACCAATTATATTATGTAAGACTATGAGACTTGAGTTGTTCATAGGTATTAACAGTCAAGTATTAGGCTAGGCCAGATGTTCACAGCAATTTTAATAAACCGTGGTGAATACCTTAATAATTTTCAATGCTTTTCATTTTTATTATCTCGTCAATTCATTTCCTCTTAATTCTCTAAGCAGACAGTTTCCTAAAATGTTATAATAAACTTCAAATGTTTCCTCTTAGGTTTTAGTTAGAAATATAAAATGGGACATGAAGACAGAATTGGCGCACACACTTTTTTAAGTCAATCAAATTTAATTAAAGTCTAGAGACATCATTTTACACTGAAACAAAATTGGCCCATATAACGGCGTGAAGCCTCTCCGAACACTCTCATTTGCATTTGTGAATCGCCGCTGACTGATCGGCGATGTAGACAACATTCACGTGATCACAAGTAAGAACTTGTATCTACTCTCTTTTCTGCCGCCTATTCTCCACTTCGTCTGAGACTCCATTCTTCACTCTACCACGCGGACGATCGAATACATAACAATTAATTGTCCCGAGTAGAGTTTTATTTTTTTTTCTACACTTTTATTAGTGTCCTTCTACGCACCTCGGTTGGATCATCTATCTGGGGTATTTATCCACTCGCCCACGCTAGCTCAGTCACAGAATTAAAAATAATCTTATTTACATTTTTTTCTTATATTTTGTCGTACTTTTAATTTTTGCTTAAAAGAAGTGTGAAGACTTTAACATTTACAACATCAACACCGACGCCTAAGAGCAGTAAACGCTGTAAATAAGCTAAAGTGGGGAAGAAAAGAACCACTCAACATGTTCTTATTCAGCTTTGAATAATAATATTATAATAGAATATATAAAAAAGATCTATGAAATAAATAAGGTGTTAAGCACTATTGTGAAAATAGAACCAATTAAGACTTAAAGACCGACCCCACAATGCAAAAACTGTCAGGCTTCGCGCACACTAAGAATTACTGTTCTATGCCGTTAAATGTGCAGGGAATCATAATACAACTCAATGTTCCAAACCGCGAGAAGAAGTACCCATATGCAGCAACTGCAATGGGGATCATCCAGCCAGCTATCATTGTTGCTTAGTTGCAAAAGAGCTGCAAACAAGAGAAACAACAATACAAATAAAAAAACTAAAGAAGTAGATTCCATTCATATAAGTGAAGAGACCAAGGTTATGAGTGGCAAACTTAAAGAGAGGTGTTTTTTTAGTGAGTAAAAATCTCACACTACCATAAGTATGCGCGGTCGGGCCTTATGGTGTTTTTGGAAAATTTTTCACCTGCTCTCGGCAAAAAAATTTTGTTTGTTGGCTGTTACTCGCAGTTCACTTAAGCTTCATCGCTTTAAAAGTCTTATATCTGTACTGAAAAAAAAAATTGTTTTTGGTAAAAATTTCTCAAAACCCTTCTTTTATTTTTACCTATATTATTTGTAATATAATGAATTTCTAAAAAATGAATGCAAATTTACGGAGTTAAAATGACATGTGCACAGTAGAAATGTTCAGTAAATGTACTTATGTAGCTCCTAAATAAATCGTTGCATTATGATTATTCCACGAAAATGTCTGAAAACGATCAGACATTTACTCATATATTATTTTATTTTCTCACGAAAATCCCTGAAAACGATCAGGATATAAAGGGGGTGGTCCGTTAATGTACACATGTCGATACGAAGTACTCATATATTATTTTATTTTATTATTCATTTTAGAAACTAAATTCCCGAACATAACTTCAAGGTTAAGGAATAAGCAGATGACTGCGGATTATAGCAGATATGTCACATGATCCTACCTGATAGCTTTGCACCGTCATAAAGTTATTGCTACATCACTCAAAGTAAATGGCGAAAGCTATTATCACTAAGATTAATGGTTCTGTGAGTCATCACATAATATGCACTTCTCATACACTTGACTACCCAGGAATACTACCTGGGTGAATACCTTTTTAGCGATCTATGTATACGATCTCGGCTACACCTGCACGGCTTAAATTAACATAATCATAGGTATAAAGCAATAATTAGTTTCAAGAGTAAGAGGGTGACACACCAACTTTACACATCGGCAGTACAATTACAATGGACTTACCTCTGGCTTAAGTGCATCTTTATCGACTTTATCTATCGGCGGCGACTTTAATGCGAAACATACGTTCTGGAGCTCAAGATACAGCTCGAAAAAAGGTAGAATGCCCTATGAGGCAGGTATGGAGTACAGTTGTGATTTCCACTCGACGTGTAAACCAACTTACTGGCCAACTGATACTTCGAAAATACCTGACCTGATAGATTTTTTCGTTGTGAAAGGAATATCTACCAACCACATAAAAGTCGAAGACAGCTTTGATCTGACGTCTGATCATTCCCCGGTTATTTTAACAATCAGCGAAAACCTCGTCTATAACCTAGAGCCAGCGAAATTAACTGGTCGAACAACTAACTGGGAAGGCTTTAGGAACGAAATTGAAGATAATGTTGAACTGAGCGTTCCACTTACGACACCCTATGAACTTGAGGTTGAAGGTGATCGCTTCGTTGAGATCGTACAGCTCGCCTCTTGGAATAATACGCCCAATCCAAGAAAAATACCGGACAGATACGGTTTGCGATATCCTCCGGAAATAAAAGAATTGGTCAAGGAAAAAAGAAAAGCACACTTGAATCGTCTGTGCAATTTGTTGAAGAAGACTATTAAGGATTTTAAGAATCGTGCAATAGGCTCTTACCTTGAAAGTTTAATAGCGAAAAAAGATTCCAATTATTCACTTTGGAAAGCTGTAGAAGGCACCAAAAAGCCCAAAGTCCCCGCGCCGCCAATCAAATTAAATCAAAATGAATGGGCGAGGGAAGATAAAGAAAAAGCAGACGTCTTTGCGGCGCACCTGGAAGAAACCTTTAAACCGTACGATGGTCAAGTGGTTTACGACAACCGTAATAGGCTGGATTTACCATCTGACGATTTGACGCTCACAAGTGCAACGCTGAGGGAACTCAAACATGAGATCAAGAATCTAAAACCTAAGAAATCTCCTGGTTATGATTTGATTACCGGAGAAATTCTCAAAGTTTTACCTAGAAAAGCATTGATTAAGCTTCTCCATATTGTAAATGCTGCACTTAGATTTAAACACGTGCCGAGCCAATGGAAAGTTGCGGAAGTCATAATCGTTTTAAAACCGCCAAATGAGGTAAAATGCATAGACCAATTTCCCTTCATCCAATCACATCGAAAATTTTCGAGAGGATATTATTAAGGCGTCTCCAATCGGTTATAAAAGAAAATAATCTTATCCCTGACCACCAGTTTGGATTCAAAAGCAAGCATTCGACGATTGACCAGGTGCATAGAACTACTGACGTAATCGAGAAAGCACTTGAAGAAAAAAAGATTTGCTCAAGCGCATTTCTTGACGTCTCGCAAGCCTTTGATAAGGTGTGACATGATGGCTTGAAATGCAAACTACGACAAGTTCTCCCTGTATGCTTATACGATATTCTAGTATCATATCTCAGGAATAGAATCTTTCGTGTTAGACATGGAGTCGAATACTCCGAGCTCAAGGAAATTTCGGCCGGCGTACCACAAGGAAGCGTTCTTGGGCCGCTTCTCTATTTGCTATATACTCGTGATATACCGAACGAAGATGGCACTATCCTTGCTACGTTTGCCGATGACACGGCTATCCTAGCAGTAGGTAAAACAATTGAAGAAACGACTGCAAAACTGCAAAACGCACTGAATAATGTAAATGAATGAACGAGGGACTGGCGGATCGCCCTCAAGGAATCTAAATATGTTCACGTGAATTTCACTTGAAAACTAATGACTTGCCAATTTTCCTAAACTCGTCCCGAATACCTTTTGCAAACGAGGCTAAATACATGGGAATGACACTCGACGCAAGACTGAAATGGAATTCGCACGTGAAAATGAAACGTTAAGAACTCGAAATCAAATATAGAGAAATCTACTGGTTACTCGGAACACATTCCCAGCTCAGTACTGAGAACAAACTGCTTTTATACAAGCAAGTGATAAAGCCGGCGTGGACCTACGGTATACAACTTTGGGGTTGTACCAAGAAAACAAATGCAAATATTTTATAAGCTTTTCAAAATAAAGTGCTAAGAGAAATTGTCCAAGCATCGTGGTATACTAGAAAGGGCGATATCCACAGGGATCTCGGAATTTCGACAATCGAAGCTGAAACTAGAAGCTTCGCGAAAAAGCATAGAAACCGACTAATCGGACATGTCAACAATACAGTCCTACAAATTTTGGATGAGAGCAATTTATTGCGCCGACTACAAAGGATGAAACCTTTCGACTTGGCGAGATAATGATTAACCGCGTCTAGATTGCGGAATATGCAGGATCTTTCAGTGGAAAGAAACCTGCCAAACGTTTTTATTTCATGATAGAAAAATTGCTTGATAAGTTAATACTTAGTTGCGATATCTAACAAATTTATATCGAAGAGTGGTGTTTCTTTAGTTACTAAGAATCTGACACTACTATGAGCACGTGCTTGCTATTCTCATAGTGTCTATGGAAGATTTTTCACCTACCCTCGGAAAACAAAAAATCTTTATCGAAGGTAGTTTCCAAGCAACCAATTTACCAATGTCTCTGGGATCTTCCCTTTTAGGAATTGTTTGTATAAAAGGAGCTGTAAGGACAAAGAAAGTAACAGTATTCAGTAGCAGTACAAGCATTCAACTTCACGATGGAACGCACAGTATTTGAGAATTTTGAGACGATGCTTGATGAGCAAAATGTAGCCATCGCGAGCATAGAAGCAGAAGATTTGAGCATCGCGTTGAGTAGGGAGTATCCGGATACCTGGCGACCTCCGGATTAGCCTGCCTTGCCTGCACAATGCGGATCTCTGTGCAGGTCGACCTTCCCATTCTCCGCCACTCGTGGGTCCTAAAATGTACAACAAAAAAACAAAACAACCAAAACAAGCAAAAAAAACAAAAATACATATTCAAAAAGAGGACGGTCCTCCTGAAAAACCGCCTTCCAGCCTCCTAGAAAGCACACCTGCAAGCTCTGCTATTGCATCTCCTGCTGGCGCATTGGCTTTGAAGCCTAGCACTAGCTATGCGAGCAGCTGCAAGCAAGTGGTCGCTCCCAGGATTGCTGAACGCGCGCCTGGTACGCTGGCGGATAGGACAGTGGTCTCAACACCTGGTCCCATCGTAAAGCCAGACCATGTAGTGCGTGGGGTCAACCCCGACATTATCTCTTTACCCTCAGGGACAGCTAACTGTTCGGCCTCGAGCTTACAGCACGCTGCTCCCTCCTCCTCGAAGGATCCACATCCCCTTCTTAAACCTCTCTCAGGGGCGACGGACAGCTCGGCTTCGAGCTCGCGGAACGTCGCTCCCTCCAATATCTCTTACCAAGATCGACGGCTAGCCTACAAGCTAATTCGCCGCATTCAGGCTATCCCTGAACGAGAGAGAACACAAAAACACAAAACGTCCTTAAGCTGGGCTACTAAACGTGTCCAGCTCCTCTCCGACTCATCCAACAAGGACTTATCGTCCAAACGCCAAAGATCTCAGGATGAGTCTCCCTTCTTAGCAAAAAAGACCAAGGTAGTACTTGCCAACACTACCTCCAAGCCCTTCAACCAAGTACTTAAGGCACACTTGGAGATCGCGGTCGTTGACCACAGCGATCCGGATGGTAGCATCACAGTTGACAAATGGAGGAAGGTGGAGATAAAGCTCGCAACCAATTGTCTCCAAGTCTTACGTGACCATCCCGGCCCTGATGTTTCTTGCAGAAATGCTGGCTGGTATCAAGGGCACGTAAAAATCATTGCCTGTGCTGATCAAAGATCTAAGGATCTTTACAAAATTGCTGTCTCCAGATTGGGGCAGGTTTTCCCAGGTGCACAGTTGGAGGTCGTAGAAAAAGACCAAATTCCTAACCGTCCTAGGACTCGTGCTATCATTCCGGTGGAACTCTCCGATCCTAGGGTGATCCTTGATATTCTCAGGATCAGCAACAGCTCCCTCCCTACCCACAACTGGAAGATTGCCAAAGTGGACGAGCCGAGAGGTGACATAAGAAGCGTCATCATTGTCATCAATGAAGAGTCCCTGGCCCCCTTGGCATCTTCAAAAGGAGTGATTAACTACCGCTTCAGCTCTATAACTCTTAAAGTATATAAATGCGATGAGAAAGAGCCCGAGAGAGTCCCTCCCAAACTGGACGCTTCTTCCATACCAGTTGCGAGTTTCTCTCCTTCCGAGCCCATTCCCTCGCTCCCTTCGGAACCCATTCCCTCGCTCCCCTCCGCTGTTTCACCCCTCTTGAGGGTCGACTCTTCGTCGACGGACACGGAAATGGTTGGCGCTCTTCTCAAACTGGACTTTTCCGGTCCCCCTTCTCCCTCACCATCTATCCGTGAGTCCGACTTCGGTTTGACGGACACGGAGATGGATAGCGATCCAAATGGCCCTTCTCTTGAGGATGACCTCCTGTCATCAGATTCAGAGGACGGCAACAATACCGTGATAATGGTATCTGAACAGAGAAGTAGCTCTAATGCTGCGGATCCTTCAGATTAACCTGCATCACTCCATCTCGGCTTCGGCCTCCCTTATTCTCCGGCTTGCTAAAAACGGGGAAGACTTAGTCTTGATCCAAGAACCATGGGTTGTTGGAAACCGGGTTTGTGGGCTCAAGACTCCAAACTATAAACTAATCTACGCAAGGATGGAAGGTAAACCGAGTTCTTGTATCCTTGCGAAGACCCACCTTAACATCTTTTTACTCTCTAATTTCAGCAATCAACACATAGTCGCTACCAACCTGGAATTGCATTCAAAGAATTACTGGCTGGTTTCGGCCTATTTGGGTCACGATCAAGTGGGCCCACTCCCTCCGGACATCTTGGGGAGCTTGATTGCGAAAGCAGAGAGCCTTAAGACTGGTCTCATCATTGGCTGTGACGCGAACGCTCATCACTCAATCTGGGGCAGTTCCGACATAAATGAAAGAGGTGAGCAACTTTTTGATTTTTTCCTCAGTACTAATCTCCTTATTTGTAACCGAGGGTCTAAACCGACCTTTATTACTCGTAACCGACAAGAAGTCCTGGACATTACCCTTGTCTCTGATCATATATATAGCCTGGTAAAGGACTGGAGAGTCTCTGAAGAGCACTCTTTCTCAGACCATCGCTACCTCCAATTCAGTCTTGACGACCATCTACCTCATCAGAAAGTTTTTAGAAATTAGAGAAAAACTAATTGGTCTCTATACAGGAAGCGCTTATTGACGCTTATTCCCTCCCTTTAGCCTACTGAACCTACTAGTACGGATGATCTTGACAGGTTGGTCAACACCTTTACATCGGCACTTAACGGTGCCTTGACTGTGGCGTGCCCTAACCGCACTCCTCGAGGTAAGAAGAAACCACCTTGGTGGAATGCAAATCTTAGTACTCTTAGGAAGGACAGCAGACTCCTCTTTAATATTGCTAAGAGCTCTCGCGAGACGGCCGACTGGGACACCTACAAACTGTCTCTCAGGAAATATAAAATCTCGCTGAGGAAAGAGCAACGACGCTCCTGGAGACTTTTCTGCGACAGTTTTGAAGAATCTTTGGAAGCGTCTAGGTTGCGGACAATCCACTCAAAAAGCCCTTCAACACCTAGCTACCTCTTACATCCAGATGGTCACTGGACCACCTCTACTAAGGAATCCATTGACATCCTACTGGATACTCACTTCCCTGGTAGCTCCTTTGTTGCTGTTCCATTATCGGGCATTACCCGTACTTGCTCTCTACCGTGCAGCAGCTCCCTGGTTTTAGTAACTACAGAAAAGATCCGCTGGGCCATGCGCAGCTTCAAGCCCTTCAAGTCCCCAGGACCTGACGGCATTATTCCTGCTGAATTTAAAAAATGTGAGGACATTGTGCTTCCATGGCTCAAGGTCATCTTATCGAGCTGTCTTAATCTGGTCTACATCCCCAAGGCGTGGACCGAGGTTGAAGTTGTCTTCATTCCTAAGACAGGTAAGAGCTCGCATGTGGAACCAAAGGATCTCCGACCTATCAGTCTATCGACCTTTCTACTGAAAACGCTGGAAAGGCTGACTGATATTCACCTCCGTCAGAGCATTAGCCCGTCTTTGCTCTCGCCGTCCCAACATGCGTACTGCAAAGGCAAATCCATTGAAACAGCCTTACAGTCGCTTGTGCGCATCATTGAAAAATCTCTGAGCATCAAAGAATATACCATGGTGGCTTTCCTTGACATTGAGGGAGCTTTTAACAATGTCAAACCAAAGGCAATCACAGACGCACTTGCAAATCTGAAGGTGGATACTTCGCTCGGAGTGTTGATCCATCAATTGCTAACACGCAGGATTATCAACACACAGCTGGGTGGAGCATCGGCCAGAAGACTTGCCTGCTGCGGAACACCCCAAGGTGGTGTTTTGTCCCCCCTCCTGTGGAATCTTGTAGTGAATGAGCTACTAGTGGACCTGGACAGGTCAGGCTATAGAGTGATTGCCTATGCTGATGACATTGCGATTGCTGCGTCTGGCAAGCACCCAGACACTCTCAAGGAAATCCTCCAATATGCTCTCTCTCGGCTCACTAGGTGGGCCTCCAAGTGTGGATTGGGGGTTAACCCTCATAAAACAGAACTTGTTCTCTTCACAAGGAAATATAAAGTTCCCCACGTAGACCCTCCTATGATTAATGGCACCAGTCTCACCTTCACTGTTAATGCAAAATACCTGGGTCTTATTCTGGATAGAAAACTGAACCGGAAAGCCAATCTACTAGAACGTGTAAGGAAAGCCAATGTAGCTCTCTATCCCTGTAAAACGGCTATAGGTATGAGCTGGGGTATGAAACCTGAAATCACTCGCTGGCTTTATGTGTCTGTTGTCAGGCACATACTACTCTATGGCGTGATCGTTTGGTGGCCTGCCCTTGACAGGGCTGTTCACCTCTATCAGGTAGCTAAAGTGCAACGATCCGCTTGCATGTGCATCAGTGGTGCACTAAGAACTACCCCCTCTGCGGCACTGAACATTATGTTCAACCTGTTACCCCTGGGTATCCTTGGCAGACAGACTGCTGCCAGTGCGGCTATTCGTCTTAAAGCCTCCTCTCAGTGGTCTAGTTATCACATTGGCCACTCCTCGATCCTTGATCTTCTCAACTTCACACATGAAAACACGGACTACACGGGATGAACGGGGATGGCTCTCCCCCTGATGGTGGAAATTCGGTGCACTTCTACACAGATGGCTCTAAGACCGAAGGTGGGGTGGGCTGTGGTATTTTCTCTGATAAGCTCAACCTGAGCATCTCGTTTCGCCTCCCTGATCATTGTAGCGTTTTTCAGGCGGAAATCATGGCGATTAAGGAAGCCCTATCTTGGCTGAAATGTAATGTACTATCTGTCAGCGATATTAGCATTTTCACTGACAGTCAAGCTGCTATCAAGTCCCTGGAATCGTGCTCCTTTACTTCAAAGACCGTCTTAGACTGCCGTTCGTCTCTTACAGAGATGACAGAGCAGTTCAACATTCACCTATGCTGGGTGCCAGGTCACAGAGACATTCCAGGAAACTGTAGGGCGGATGAACTCGCTAGACAGGGTACTACTCTAAGGATTCTGCCAGATAGGCAAGCCCTAGGTATGCCCCTCGCTACATGTAAGCATCTACTGAAGCTGAACGCTGTTAGCAAAACCAACCTTAGGTGGGATAGTGGCTCTACATGTCACACTTCGAGGCAGATCTGGCCTAAGCTGGACCAGAAACGTAGTGCCGAGTTGGTTAAACTAAAGCGATCACAGATCAGCTGCGTTATCGGTGTCATCACCGGACACTGTCTAATCGGCCAACATGCCAAAAGACTTGGCCTCTTTTCCAATGACTTCTGCAGGAGCTGTAGGGACGAGGAGGAGGAGGAAACCATTCTCCACTTCCTATGCACATGTCCTGCTCTATCACGCAAAAGAATGCTCCATCTAGGAGCTCCCTTCCTTGACGACCTCAGCGATTTGGCGTCCTTAGACGTCACGAACATCCATCGCTTCATCAAAAGCTCCGGTTGGTTTTATTAGTCCCTGAGTGGTCTAATGGTAGATCCTTGGCATCACAATGGACCTTTACTGGTCTAAGTGTGTCTGCATCGTGGTGCAGACAGCCAATCTAACCTAACCTAACCTGAGTAGGGAGTGTCAGTTCCTCCAACAGGCCGTGGCAATGGCGAACCCATCTCTCGTGCTGCAGTCTTGCATCAGGGCGACGTTGCTAACTTTTGAGATGGAAGAATTCAACGTCGATACAGCAGATGTAAGAGCTAACCATTTCATGGAAAAGGTAAAGGACGAGAGAATAGACATCCGTATTCGTTCACCGGGCACATGGTTTGACGCTTTCGAGGAGGATAAGGAGGATTTGGAGAAAACTGAGGACATACCGGATATGATGCAAACAATAATTAGGTTAATAATACCAGAATTATTCCTTTTTGTAGAGGTGTTCAGTTAATCTATATATATAAAACAAAGCTGATATTTTGTGCGTTTACGTATAACTCACGTAATTTTCAACCAATTAACTTCGTTTTTCTTTTAAACTATTCAGAAAGACAATGAGAAGGACATAGACCTTTTTTTTAAAAAAAATAAAAATTGACATTTTCATTCAAGAAAAGGCTAAATGTATATCTACGGACACATGTAATTCAAGACGAATGGCATAAATTCTGTTAACAAAACATCGAAATACAAAACATACGACATCAAGGGAAACTGCATTGTAAAGAGCAACTACACCACCAGTCACTACATTGACTGCTTTTTTTGCTTTATGCCAAAGTGACACATTTGCGAGTCAATTATTATACACGGAAGTCCCGCAGTATTACACACGGAATAAATCGACCAAAGTTTTTGCAAGACGCAAGCAAGGAAAGCCAGTTCCAGGTCATCAAAATGTATTTCAAACCGATGCATTAGGAAGACTTTATACAATTCATCCAAGACATGACGAGTGCTTTTATTTACGTCTTCTATTTAATTAACGTTCGTGGACCAACATCCTTTGCATATTTGAAAACAGTAGATTGATTAGAGTGCCCAACTTATCGTGAGGCATGCCGTTGCTTACATTTGCTCGAGGACGATGCTCACTGGGATTCTACGCTCGAATCTCATCAGATTAGTACACTATTTGCGATAATCAGAGCAATGCGTAGCCCATCGATCCCATCTGAATTGTGGACAAATTATGCAGATTTTATGACGGAAGATATTTTGAATCGAATGCGTAGAACAACATCGAATCCGCATTTGCTAACAACACGAGAAATGCATAATGAAGCTCTCATAAAGATCAAAAATGTTTGCCTTACAATTACAAACAAAGCGTTATCCCAATTAGGCATGGCATCGCCAAATCGGCAATTACAAGATTTGTATAATCGAGATTTGCTGCGTGAACATGATTTCGATCGCAATGATTTAACTCAATTTGTTCTAACAAATGTTCCAAAGTTAAACGCACAATAACAAGATGTTTACAACATTTTGATGCGAGCAATGACAGACAAAAGTGGTGGAACGTATTTCTTAGATGCGCCTGGTGGCACTGGAAAAAATGTCCTTATTTCAACAATTTTGGCCACCATTCGTTCGCAAAATAAAATAGCATTGGCTCTCGCATCATTTGGAATCGCGGCGACGTTGTTGGACGGCGGCAGAACAGCACATTCTGCGCTCAACTTGCCTTTGGACATGAACTTCAACGAAAATCCAACATGTAACATAATATTACAAAACGTCAGGAACGGCCAAAGTGTTTCACAAGTGGCCCACAAGAGATCATTTGAGGCATTCAATCGTACAATGAAGGATATGAGAGGAAATCAACGGCTCTTTGGTGGCGCCTCATTATTATTAGCTGTTGATTTCCGGCAAACTTTGCCAGTAATTCCTCGATCCACAGCTGCTGATGAGCTTAATGCGTGTTTAAAGTCATCCACTCTGTGGAAATATGTGAGAACACTCACATTAGCCACAAATGTGTGTGTTCAATTACACAATGATCCATCAGCCAATGAATTTTCAAAACAGTTGTTGAAAATTGGAGATGGAAAAATGCCGATAGACAATGAATCTGGCTTAATAACGCTACTAACCATATTTTGCAGTGTAGCTCAATCAAAAGAAGAATTGATTCAAAAAGTTTTTCCAAACATTGTACAACAATACAAGACACATGTTTGGCTGAGCGAAAGAGCTATATTGGCGGCAAAAAGCAAAGACGTTACAGAAATTAATGAGATACCAGGAGAAGTGTTCACATTCAAGTCAGTCGACACTATCATGAATGAAGATGAGGTGGTCAATTATCCCACAGAATTTCTAAATTCATTGGATTTACTACAAGACTTGCGGTTAAGAAGCTAATGACCAACGTTATTGAAGTCACTATTTTAAATGGGGAATTCAAAGGTGAAGACATTTTAATTCCACGTATACCGATGATACCAACAGACATGCCATTCGAACTCAAACGTTTGCAGTTTCCAGTGCGACTGGCTTTTGCAATGACCATCAATAAAGCACAGGGACAATCTTTTCAAGCGCGTGGTTTGAATTTGGAAAATAATTTTTTCTCACGTGGACAATTGTATGTAGCCTGTTCACGTGTAGGGAAACCTGCTGATTTGTTTGTGTTCGCACATGAAGGAAAAACCAAAAATATTGTTTATCACAGAGCCTTACAATAAATTCATTTGAAAGAAAAAAAGAAATGTTTTCCAATTTAGCAAGCAAATAAAGGAAACGAAGCGGACGGGGTAACGCTAGTTAATAATATAAGAATGCAAATAATAAAACATGTATATATTAAACGAAAAATGTTTTTCTTTTTTCACATTTTGATGATCACCCACCTTGTCGTGGTTGAGGTGCTCTGCAGCTAGGTCTGATCTGACGTAGCTAGGTCATTGCCTGCATCTATTTCCATAGGTTCAATCATGTCATCATTTTAAAATGAGCGGGGTTTGGTCTTTTCTTCAGGCAAGTAGTTTCCATTGAAGGGCTCAAACATTTTGAGCTCAGCAATGTGAGCATATAAGTATGATTGATGAAGTTCATCGATGATACAAAAACACGAAACGAAATACATATGAAATGTAAACCAAGTAATCTTTGCTTTGTTTTAATACTGTGGCGCGGCTCTCTTATAATCACAAAAGATTTTAACGCAGTTATTTCGTGCTTTCTAAATTTGGGAGATCAGTTCAAACAATTGCAATATACAGTAAAGCCAATAAATATGTGTTTGCGCAGACTACACACGTTTTTACAAAACATTAATCCATAAAAAAAAAATAAATCTATATTTGTTGTGGTATGTAACCTTATATTAATGACCAATTATATTATGTAAGACTATGAGACTTGAGTTGTTTATAGGTATTAACAGTCAAGTATTAGGCTAGGCCAGATGTTCACAGCAATTTTAATAAACCGTGGTGAATACCTTAATAATTTTCAATGCTTTTCATTTTTATTATCTCGTCAATTCATTTCCTCTTAATTCTCTAACCAGACAATTTTCTAAAAGGTAATAATAAACTTCAAATGTTTCCTCTAAGGTTTTAGTTAGAAATATAAAAAAGGACATGAAGACAGAATTGGCGCATACACTTTTTCAAGTCAATCAATTGTGATTAAAATCTCGAGACATAATTTTATACTGAAACGAAACTTGCCCTTATAACCGCGTGACGCCTCTCCGAATACTCTCGTTTGCATTTGTGAATCCCCGCTGACTGGTCGGCCATACAGACAACATTCACGTGATCACGAGTAAGAACTTATATCTACTCTCTTTTCTGCCGCCTATTCTCCACTTCGTCTGAGACTTCAATTTTCATTCTACCATGCAGACGATCGAATCCATAGCGATTAATTTGGCCGAATAGCGTTTTCCTTCTTTTTTTATACAACGATTATTGCCAAAACTATACGACAAAAAAAGTTAAAATAAGATTTACAACAGTTCACCAAATTTGGACCGTTTTCTGGCGACCATTGCTTTGATTACTGCCTTTTTTTTTTTTATCGGGACTCAGACTCAACTGGTCCATTATACTACCAGAGAGCAAACCCTGATTTACCCATTTTATTGGAATTTCCTTGCCTTATTAAGAAATCGAGCAAGCCCTTCAGTGATGAGGAGCTTACAGGAACAGCACTCACCACGTCCGCACCGTAGATCTGCCACCTGATACGAGCAAAGGCCGGACACTCACAGATATAATGTTCCGCGGAGTCGTCGCTCTCTCCACAAACATCGCAGATCGTAGTGTCAATTAAGCCCAACACGTTAAGGTGCTGGGCAAAAGCAAAGTGGCCTGTCAAGACGCCAATAAGTTGTCTACAGTCTTTTCTGCTGAGAGTAAGCAAGAATGCCGCTGATTTCTTACAGACGTCCGGGAGTATGCGCTTAGTCAACCTGCATCCCGGAGAGCCGTGCCGCACACAATTGAGCGCGTGAGAGATCCAATCGCCAACGGAAGCCCTAACCGAGGACGCAGGGAGACCCAACGCGCGTTCGGAACCTGAGAAAGTCTCCTCTGAGCCCTGTCTAGCAATCTCACCCGAGATCTCGCTCCCCAAGATCCTAGCTTGGCCTGTGACCCAGATAAGAGACAGAGAATTCAGCCTTGCGACCGAGTTCAAAGAGTTTTTGCTTTCACGAACTATTTTGGAAGTGGTTAAAGGGTTAAGCAAGGCTTTAAGCGCAGCCTGACTGTCACTACAGACACAAATGCTACGTCCCTTCCACGTATTCCTCACAACATAGTTCATGGCCATTAGGATTGCATAAGTTTCCGCTTGGAAAACAGACGCATATTTGCCAAACGAGAAGTGAAGTCTAATGTTGTCGACTTCCACGAAGACACCAGCGCCAGAACCTTGACTGGTTTTGGAACCAACCGTGAAAATGCGACTACATTCCATTCCGGGCTCAGATTCGGGCCGAAGCTAGTCCTGAACACTAGGAAATTCGACCCTGAATTTGCACATTAGCTGGAGTTCTGGTGTCATTGCATCAGACGGCATATCCATAAGACAGGAGTCGTAAGATAAGTGTCGCGCAAGTTCACCAAAATTCCAGTGTGGAGTATACCAAAAACCTCCCCGCCTAAGACGATGGATGGCTTTGATAGTGCATCCCATGATATAAGTATCGAGGGGAGGTAAGTTCAGCAAAGCGTCTAGAGCAGAGCCAGGCGTACTCGGGAAAGCTCCCGTGCAGCCTAGACAAGCCGTTCTTTGGAGTTTCGCGCAAAAGGCAACCACATATTTACGCGAGAGCCCCTTCCACCAAACAACCGACGCATATGCGAAGAATGGTCTTATAATAGCCGGGTAGATCCAGAGAACCTTATTCGGTGCCAAGCCCCAAGTTTTGCAAAAAGCACCCTTACACTGCCAGAAGACTGAGAGGCCCTTCGATGTTTTCGACTCGACGTGTTAAGACCAAGGAAGTTTTTATCTAAAATCACTCCCAGATATTTGCCTTCATTGGAAATGCGAATGGTGACGCCTTTCAGCACTGGCTGAGTCAGACCGGTCAAAATCCTCCTTCTCGTAAAAAGAACAACCTCAGTTTTAAGAGGATTCACCGAAAGCCTATTCCTAGTACACCATTCATCGATCGTCTTCAGTGCCGCCTGCGCGTTAGCACACACCATCGCCAGGCATGGCCCGACTGAAAGTACAGCGACATCATCCGCATATGCCTGAGCGTAGACGTTAGAACTATTTAGAGTGTTCAACAGAGAGTCGACTACCATGCACCATAACAATGGAGACAGAACACAACCTTGCGGACAGCCTCTGTTTACCCCTGTCATAACATATCCGCCACAATCCGCATCCACTACCAAAGTTCTAATCATTAGCATTCCTCTTATCCACAACACTAATGTTTCATCTACCCCGTGTTGTCTGGCCGAGTCGCACATGCAGTCAAAAGTCGCATTGCTAAAAGCCCCCTCAATGTCGATGAAGATACCCATCCCGTATTCTTTCCTATCATGCGCGCATTCAATTCTGGCCACTTGATTTTGAAGTACGGTCTCACAGGATTTCCAACGCTGATAGGCATGCTGCATCTCCGATAGTGGATGCAGTTTCAAAGCAACTTTGCGCACGTGAAATTCTACCAGTATCTCCATACTTTTCAGTACGAAGGATGTCAAACTTATAGGTTTGAAACTCTTGGGGAGCGAATAATCTTCCTTACCAATTTTCGGTATGAAAGCTACTCTGTACGCCAAGGTGTGGGAATATATGCCAGCGCCAAACCAGCGGCGAAAATTATTTTTATTGTTGGCAGCAACTGATCTATACCCTGTGGCAGCATAGCTGGATATAGTGCCAGGCGTTTTGAAACCATCAAAAGATGCCACAGCATATTTGATGGCCTCAACTGTTACCACGGCTGATGCAGTATACCAGCTGCGCCGAGTTTTCTGACTTAGATCAAGCTCAGCCTGGGTAAGCGGGCCAAGCTGCGACCTAGTGATTATCTGATTGCCAGGAAAGTGAGTCTCCAGCAGAAGACTAGAAGTTTCCACTTTCGTCTCAGTAAACTTGCCATCAGACCGTCTGAGTGACTCCGGTTTGGTCGGCTTACCGCTTTGCAGGACCTTAACCAACCTGCTGGTTTCACCAAGTGTCTCGATTTTTTCACAAAAATTTCTATAAGAAGCACTTTTCGAAGACCGAATTAACTCTTATAGTCTTTTTGCTACGATCTAAATTTGTCTTGAGAGACCTATTCAAAAGTCTTCTGGATTTTTTCCTAAGCCGCTGCAGTTCTGCAGGAGTTTTTTGTCATTGGGCACGTCAGTTCAAAACAGTTGGGAAGGACACTGATCAGGTTTTGAACAGCATCCTCAACCTTCCGTTTTGTTCTGAGTTTAGTTCCAGTTTTGACAGATCTGTGTAGGTCTTCCCTAAACCGCACTCAGTTGGTTTTCCTCGGATTCCTTCTCTCCTGCAAAGTTATAGCTTCGCATTAGATTTAGAAAACGATGTGTCTATGGTCTGATACGGACACTTCCGGCAGTACCCTCCAGTTAGTAATCGACTTGAAGTACCTATTAGATAAATTCAATTCAATTACCTCCTGCCTCCTTGCCGTAACAAAAGTTGGCATTGTTTATTGCCACATCAGAGGATAGTAGAAAGTCTAGGAGATGGTTTCCTCGTATGTTCATTTGCTGCTGCCCCAGACTGTATTCTGAGTATTAGCATCGCGACATATGACTAGTCCCATCTCCCGAGTGTTACAATACTTTATGAGTTCGGCAACCGCCTTCGGTGGTGGAAGCATTACCGAATCATAAGCGAAATAAGCCGACGCAACGACGAAAGTTTTCCAACTTCTGTTTGTTTCGTAGCTTACAGCTGCAGCAACCAAGTCCTGTCCACAAAATTGTCCAAGCATGCTTACTGAGAGGAAATTCGGCACAATTAGACAAGCTCCCGGTCTTTCAGATCGCTCGCCACATAGCACCGTTACTCCACGAACACCTCCAAAACCACATATGCGCTTGTTCCGTACATATGGTTCCTGGAGAGATACTATGTGGGGTTTTGTACGCACCACGGAAAGGCTACTACTTAAGAGAGCGGCAGCAGCCTTGGATTGATGCAGGTTAATCAGCGAAAATATCATGGATATTTGGTAGAAGGGGGAGCACCTGATGCACCCACGCTTCCGCCGAGACGAGCACCCTTACCCGTGACTTTGCCTGCGTCTGCCATTTTCTGTCCGCTAGTGCTGGGACCTTTAGGGGTAACAACAACATCATCACTCAGATTTTGTGCGCAGATAACGCCACGAAACTTGTTTCGTCCGCTTTGACCTGTTCAAGCCAAACGAAGGGGTGGCGGCGTTCCGTCCGAGGGACAGATCGACTCCAGTTGGAGTACTTTCTGCCGACCTAGGCCTCTTTCCCGCCGCCATTGAGGGATGACTGCTATCGGCGCTTGTACCTTCAGCTGACTCTGCAGCCTCTTTGCACCGCGCCATCGCCACCTTGCTTCTTCTGCTCTTCAACTGACTCTTAGTCAGGAGCTTATCGGAGTGCGCCGTTTCAGGAGCCTGTTCACCTTTTTCGGTATCCAGAGTCAAACCATCACCAACAGAACTTCGATCAGCTGCCCGACTATTAAAACAAAGATACGACGTTCCAGCTGAAGCCTTTGCGCCAGTTTCTCCGTCATTCCAGCCCAGTCTACCAAACGAGTCGGAGGCAGAGCTACAGGATTCTTCAGAAGCAAGCATCGCTACTACTTCCGGGTCAACGCCAGAGGCAGGGGGTATGAGTATGCTGGTTGGGACCTCCAAAATCCTTGTCCCAGCCGATGTCGAAAAGACCACGGGTGGATTGTCACTTGCGCGAGTCCCCCCCGGAGGAGATATCTCAATTGTTTCTTCCACCATACTATCAACGTCTTCAGCCTTTAGTTCGATGTCTCACCTGGGGTCCTTTCGGACCCTTAGGTTCATTGAATCTTAAGCCGTTCTGCCACGTCAAGGCAGCTGAAGAATGGGAACGGAATCTGTTTACTGTGGCGTTCTGTCTAAGACGCCGATGTTGGGTGTCCTTTTTGTAAACAACATACCATATATTTTGTTTTGATTTCATTGACCGCTAAGCTCATCTTTGCTGCATCCATCTCATTGCTCGCAAATACCCACTGACGTCCCCCTGAGTTCTTCCAACAATGTCATGGGCGTAAGCGAGTAGTTCTATATATATCTATATGTATATATTGGAGCAACAGCCAATGTAGGGCCTAGGCCTAGCCTCTCGCAACCGCTCGTGTTGTGTGAGCTATATTTTTCGCACGAATGGAAGGGACCAGTTTTGTACCGTATCCGAAAGGCAATTTCTTATTTTGTTTTTGAGAAGACTTTTCATGACAACAATACTGTCGGATGTTTGTCAAACATCCGCGAGAAGTCGTCCCGTGAAAAAACTGGACACACTATCAACTGTGCCATGGCGCCAACAGCGAATAGTTGTAGAGACTTGCAAAAGATTGTTCTTCCGGTGTTGACTTGTGAGTTTCTTACAATTCTTTCAAGTATTATGTTAAATAGACCGCGTGGCAGCGCATCCTGACATTGAACGGTTCGGTGGTGTTCTTTCCGACTTTGATGGAGCAGTGAGAGTTCTCCATTATCATCTCGCACAGACGGGACGAGCATGGCTAGTATGCCGAGACTCGAGAATGAGAGAAGAAAGATGTACATGCGGTTCTTCGAAAGAGAATCATTGAAACATGGTTCTGTATAACTCATCTTTATACACGCTATCATTTGCAACTTTGAAGTCGATGAAAGCATTTGGTATTTTCGTTCTTAACCTGCGAGAAATCCGAAGCTCAGAAGGTGAACTAGTATTCCATTTTGGAATTGTTCTATATTATAAAAGAGCAGTGTATGGATCGCTATTTGTTTCATCACACTTTGTTTCTAACTTTTTTTTGTTGTTTGAATGGATCTGTCTGCAAGTCCATTTGAACGAGCCAAGTATAGGCTAGAAGGCCAATACTTCAGTCTTTTGTAAACTAACTGAAATATTCTGGGCTTCATAAATGATGGACCGTTGTCCAAAATCATAATTTATTGTATGCCATGATGAACAATAATCGATTTAACTTGAGTTACTACAAGACGTCTTGAAAATTCATACTTGAGTTTAGCTATTACAATAAATTTTGAAAAATACTTGACTACCGGATATATGTCCTGTTTTAAATTCAAAAAGATCAACCCCAACTTAATACCATGGCAAAGGAACTACTTCATGAGGCGGAATTGGTTGTTTACTATTTAAATATGTTGAATATTTGAATATTTGACAAGCGGTCTATATCCATGTGGCCTAACGAGCCGCAACCATAAAGACAAATATTATTTGAAAAAAAAAAAAAAAACTACCTCGCATATGGAAGTGTGCTATATTTACGATCCTTTACTATCGAACTAGGTCTACGATAGGATTCTGGAACGTTCCTCGATGAGAGGAAGGAAGGTCCCCAAAACTCCAGATTCCTACAAATTGAAGGGGATTTCGTGTGGTGCAAAATTGATGAAAGATGCGACTAACTACCAATCGCCGGCTAACACAAAGAACACTGTCTTACTCTACTTTGGAAGACCAGCTGGAAGTAAACGCGAATCCAGCGTGGGACTTCTGCGACTCCAGCCGCATGGAAAAGTAAAATATTGTGGACAGATCCTGGCGATAGGATATTGCCGGCCAGATTTCGAGTAAAGTGAAGAAGGTTACTAGTATTCAGCGTTACGCCCCTACTAAGAAATCTACGCAGGAGGGAAAAGACGACTTCCACAATCAACTAAGCGCTGTCCACAACCAGACACCCAATGGGGCGATCGTCATACTGATGGGGGATTTCAATGCCAAGATAGGGAACGACAACAGAGCGCTCAAAAGTGACGGGTCGCCATAGCATCGGAAAGCGAAACAACGACGGCGAAAGTACAATGCACAATGTCTGCCATAAGATTTGTCAGATTTCTGCTGACAGGCAGCTAACATCTAAGCAGCTTGATTACTAAGTGATAAGTAAGCGCTTTAGAAATTGTATTAAAGACGTTCGAAGTAAGCATGGGGCTGATATTGGAGTAGTGTGTGATCACCAACTTATGATAGCTCACATTCGCCTTCGTACTGCATTCGCCCAAATACCGACAGACTTAAGGATCCCGCAGTAGGCCAAAAGTTTAGGGACCATCTCGCCAAATGAGCCAAGACGATCAGCAGCGCAGCTCAAATGAACACTTATGAGCAATGGAAAGTTGTGAAAAACGTTTTTTCAGCTAGAGCAGAACGCAAATAGATGCAACAGCATGACCGTTTAGAAGATCACAAAGAAACTGGTAGGTGGGCAGTGTTCCAAACAATACCCTGTCAAGAGTCTGGAATGTTCCTTGTTGAAATCGATTGAGGATCAGCTGAGAAGGTGGAAGGAGCGTTTTGAAACGGTCTTAAACTTCCCAGTAAATCGGAGATTATAACCGCGATCAAAGCACTCAAGAAAAATGAAGCAGTGAGACTCGATGACATTCCTGGCGGGCTTTTTCAAGCAGTTTCCGCTCAGAATCCTGGACCGACCATATAAACTTGGCTAATTTGGGAAGTATAGTCTGATGTTGGGATCGAGTTCGTTGTAAGCAGCAGAATTGGAAAAGCCAAAGATGCGTTCCAAGTTGGAATCCCAGAAAACAAGAAACTGTTTTTTCACGGTCCCACCTCTCGCGAATGTGACAAACATCCGAGAGTATTGTTGTCACGAAAAAGCTTCTCAAAAACGCCATGCAATGGAATTAATCTCAATTTTGCAGAACTGGGGGTCGTCCTAGACAATGTAATTGAGTTTTTGTTACAATCTACGATTGCACAACGTTTTGACAAAAGATGTAAACAAGCTACACATTTTCAGAAGCTGGTTACAAATACTAAACGCAAGCGAGGTACATAAACTGTCTAAAAATGATACTAGACGCAAAACTTTAATAGAAGTTGCCGGTTAAAGAGAAACGCAACGAGGTCGATAATGATTTCACACGAATGTAATGGCGACTTGGAAGGTATTCCAAGTGTTCTACCAAGTACACAGAGCAATAGTGCATTCTTCAGGTATATTAGGAAAAAAAAAATATCCACAGCGGCTTAGAAACCTTTAAAAAAATCTTTTTCAAGCTCTATATTTGTCTTCGTGATCATTGTAACAACGCCGAACTCTTAATTTTGAACATGAGAGACCCTCAAACAACGAAACTGTTCGATTGAGCGCAAAAGTAGTAGCCCCATGTAGTGGCGGTATCTGGATGTGCGTGAAAGCTACGCACCCAACGCGAATATTTTTTAAACTCTACTTGATAAGATTACTTAATTGTAGTCAACTGAATTGAATTTTCTTTATCAAAAATCTATGAAAATATTTCACTTACACATGATGAAAATAAAAATAAAAATTATTATTGTTATTGTTATGCTTTCGGATGACACGAAATTTACTGGGTCTTTAGTTGTTATACAACCGATTCGGTTAAGCTTTTTGTTATTGCTTCCAACTGAGTCTCTATTTTTTCCCACAACTTAGCAGAATAATAAGATGTAGCTGGAGAGCCGAGCCGGAGTAAAAAACTATGGGAAATTTGTCAACTTTCTTTGCTATTTGTATTAGTTTCCCATGAAATGGGCTTTCTTGAAATGAGACTGTAAGCGCTTATCAACTTTTTTAATCAAAGTATTCGTCATTGGATTCAACACAATTTTGCCAGCGAGGTAATAAACCGTAGATACATTTTCAACCCACGAAGTCTTCACAAGCACTTTTGTGAGCTACTACACCATATGCTTTCTACGCAACAAATAATGATAATCGGTTGAGATAAATAATATCTCCTATTTTTGTTTGTTGGCTGTTACTCGCAGTTCACTTAAGCTTCATCGCTTTAAAAGTCTTATATTTGTACTGAAAAAAAAAAAATAGTTTTTGGTAAAAATTTCTCAAAACCCTTCTTTTATTTTTACCTATATTATTTGTAATATAACGAATTTCAAAAAAATGAATGCAAATTTACGGAGTTAAAATGGCATGTGCATAGTAGAAATGTACAGTTACTTAGCTCCTCAATAAATCGTTGCATTATGATTATTCCACGAAAATGTCTGAAAACGATCAGGATAAAAGGGGGGTGGTCCGTTAATGTACACATGTCGATACGAAGTACTCATATATTATTTTATTTTATTATTCATTTTAGAAACTAAATTCCCGAACATAACTTCAAGGTTAAGGAATAAGCAGAAAACTGCGGATTATAGCAGATATGTCACATGATCCTACCTGATAGCTTTGCACCGTCATAAAGTTATTGCTACATCACTCAAAGTAAATGGCGAAAGGAATTATCACTAGGATTAATGGTTCTGTGAGTCGTCACATAATATGCACTTCTCATACACTTGACTACCCTGGAATACTACCTGGGTGAATACCTTCTTAGCGATCTATGTATACGATCTCGGCTACGCCTGCACGGCTTAAATTAACATAATCATAGGTATAAAGCAATAAATAGTTTCAAGAGTAAGAGGGGGACACAGAAACTTTACACATCGGCAGTACAATTACAATAGACTTACCTCTGGCCTAAGTGCATCTTTATCGAAGGTAGTTTCCAACCAACCAATTTACCAATGTCTCTGGGATCTTACCTTTCAGGAATTGTTTGTATAAAAGGAGCTGTAAGGACGAAGAAAGTAACAGTATTCAGTAGCAGTACAAGCATTCAACTTCACGATGGAACGCACTTTATTTGAAAATTTTGAGACGATGCTTGATGAGCAAAATGTAGCCATCGCGAATATAGAGGCAGTACATTTGAGCGTCGCGTTAAGTAGGGAGTGCCAGTACCTCCAACAGGCCGTGGCAATGGCGAACCCATCTCTTGTGATGCAGTCTTGCATCAGGGCGACGTTGCTATCTTTTGAGATGGAAGAGTTCAACTTCAATACAGAAGATGTGAGAGCTAACCATTTCATAGAAAAGGTAAAGGACGAGAGAAGAGACATCTGTATTCGGCCACCGGGCACATGGTTTGACGCGTTCGAGGAGGATAAGGAGGATTTGGAGAAAACTAAGGACTTACCGGACATGATAAAAATAATAATTAGGTTAATAATCCTAGAATTATTCCTTTTTGTAGAGGTGTTCCGTTAATTAATATTATAAGAATGCAAATAATAAAACATGTAAATATTAAACGAAAAATGTTTTTCTTTTTTCACATTTGGATGATCACCCAGCTTTTCGTGGTTGAGGTGTTGTGCAGCTAGGTCTGATCTGACGTAGCTAGATCATTGCCTGCATCTATTTCCATAGGTTTAACCATGTCATCATTTTGAAATGAGCGGGGTTTGTTCCTCTCTTCAGGCAGGTAGTTTCCACTAAAGGGCTCAAACTTTTTGAATTTGGTAATGTGCGCATATAAGTATGATTGATGAAGTTCATCGCTGATACAAAAACACGAAACGAAATACATATGAAATGTAAACCAAGTAATCTTTACTTTGTTTTAATACTGTGGTGCGGCTCTCTTATAATCACAAAAGACTTTAACGCAGTTATTCCCTGCTTTCTGAATTTCGGGGATCAGTTCAAGCAATTACAATATACAGTAAAGCCAATAAATATGTGTTTTTACAAAGCATTAATCCATACAAAAAAAATAAAACTATATTTTTTGTGGTATGTAACCTTATATTAATGACCAATTATATTACCTAAGACTATGAGACTTGAGTTGTTCATAGGTATTAACAGTCAAGTATTAGGCTAGGCCAGATGTTCACAGCAATTTTAATAAACTGTGGTGAATACCTTAATAATTTTCAATGCTTTTCATTTTCATTATCTCGTCAATTCATTTCCTCTTAATTCTCTAAGCAGACAGTGTCCTAAAAGGTAATAATAAACTTCAAATGTTTCCTCTAAAGTTTTAGTTAAAAAATATAAAGGAGGACATGAAGACAGAATTGGCGCACACACTTTTTTAAGTCAATCAAATTTAATTAAAATCTAGAGACATAATTTTACACTGAAACAAAACTTGCCCTTATAACGGCGTGAAGACTCTTCGAACACTCTCGTTTGCATTTGTGAATCGCCCCTGACTGGTCGGCCATATAGACAACATTCACGTGATCACAAGTAAGAACTTGTATCTACTCTCTTTTCTGCCGCCTATTCTCCACTTCGTCTGAGACTCCATTCTTCATTCTACCACGCGGACGATCGAATACATAACAATTAATTGTCCCGAGTAGAGTTTTATTTTTTTTGTCTATACTTTTATTAGTGTCCTTCTACGCACCTCGGTTCAATCATCTATCTGTGGTATTTATCCACTCGCCCACGCTAGCTCAGCCACAAAATTAAAAAAAATCTTATTTACATTTATTTCTTATATTTTGTCGTACTTTTAATTTTTGCTTAAAAGAAGTATGAAGACTTTAACATTTACAACATCAACACCGAAGCCTAAGAGCAGTAAACGCTGTAAATAAGCTAAAGTGGGGAACAAAAGAACTCCTCAACATGTTCTTATTCAGCTTTGAATAATAATATTATAATAGAATATATAAAAAAGATCTATAAAATAAATAAGGTGTTGAATACTATTGTGAAAATAGAACCAATTAAGACTTCCAGACCGATCCCACAATGCAAAAACTGTCAGGCTTCGCGCACACTAAGAATTATTGTTCTATGCCGTTAAACGTGCAGGGAATCATAGTACAACTGAATGTTCGTAACCGCGAGAAGAAGTACCCAAATGCAGCAACTGCAATAGGGATCATCCAGCCAGCTATCATTGTTGATTAATTGCAAAAGAGCTGCAAAAAAGAGAAACAACACTACAAATAAAAAAACTAAAGAAGCCAAGGTTATGAGTGGCAAACTGAGCTTCAAAAACCACTACACCAAAAATCAATACGCGAGAATGCACTTCACAAAGCTGAGGCATCACATTAACCAGGACGCAGCAAGACTAAGTGACACCAATGACCGGACCCGAAGACTAAAACGTATTAAACCACACGAGTTATGCAACTAACTATTGTAGGTAAATATACCCTTCTGGATATTTTATATCTAACTTAAAATTCACTAAAAACTGTGTCCGCGGCAGCTATAAATATGAACCATAAAACTCTACACCTCAAACTCTTAATCAAAATCTCTTAAAATCTGTAAAGTAAATTACTCATTCTTTTGTTACATTTACACACAAACACATAAATATGCAATTATAATTAGCCTAACTGATAATCTCTTTAACTAAACTTTACTCTCACATCGTCATAATTTCTCGCAACTCTTACATTGTTATAATTTTTCCTACTTTAAAACATGAGCTGTATAAATTGTTAAGATCACTTCTGTCGAGATCACGGACGAATAATCATCGTTTTTCTGTCGAGCATTTAATCTTCGTTTTTCATTGTCGAACAATAGGTGGTGTAAACCAGCACCTCCTCAAAACATTTGGTGACCCCGACGTGATGTCGATTGGAAGTCTTTAAATTATTATCAATTCGGATAGTTAATAAATTTCGCATTTAATTTGTGCACCAATTCGATCAACGTGTGCATATCTATCAAATCGTAAATCGTCGCGCAATCGTACCGTTCTTCTGCTAACAGAATGCCAAATAATAGTCCCGCTTCATCGAATGGTGCTGAGGCTAACAGAAGTCGCGCTTCATCGAATGATTCTGAGGCTAGGGGTAGTCGCTTTGTATCGAATGATGCTGAGACCAACAGTAGTGTCCCTGCATCGAATAATCCTGAGGCTGATTCGTTTGCGAAAACAAAGAGCGCGGCTTTAAAACAGCCACTAGTGGAACTTAATAACTTTCTTACTGTCGACCAGCTAACTGAATTCGATTAAGCCGAACTTTCCGTTCGAATAGAGTTTGTCGACCGCGTGCATTATGACTTCGACAAAGTTCAATCAACGCTTAAGGAAGCTGATCCGCGCGAATTAGATAGTGCGAGTCGAGCAGAATTTTTTCACGTGTATTTTGATGTGAAGGCCAAACTGTCACGTGGACTTAATTTCCAACGCAATGAAACCACGCAACGTTCTTCGACTCAACGTTTTACCCTGGAAGAAGCGCAGTCTAGTTTTATGTCATCCCAACGAAGTTAAAAATACCAAAATTTGGGGAATGTTATATACGAGTAGAATGGTCGAATTTCTTTGCTATGTTTAACAGCGTTGTCCAAAATGACATCGAGTTGAGTAAGACTGAAAAGTTCCAGTACCTGCGGGCTAATTTGCAGAACGTCGCACTGGATACTATTAGTCCAGTTGAACCTAATGAGCAAAATTACGACAAGGCTCTACGTTTACTGAAAAATCGATTTCATAATAAATTGCTTATTTTTCGGAAACACATTAAAGCGATTTTCGGGCTAAATGATATTGCGAAAGGCTCGGTGAGTGGTTTACGAGAACAAAGTGACAAATTCAACTCACATCTTCGTGCTCTACATACATTGACATCGCCTGAACAAATTTCGGATGGACTGCTCATATACCTCATCGTTCACTAACTTGACCAGAGAACACAGGAGATATGGAGGAAGATTTGCCAATTGATAAATTGCCAACGTGGACAGCCATGTCATCATTCCTCGAAAAAAGATGTCGGATGATGGAAAATGGTAGCACAAACACCTAGCAACCAGGTGGGAAAACATTCAAATCACAAAAAAAAAACAATAGAAATGTTTTGGTGGCGTCCTCTAATGGGCATATTTGGTGCGTATTTTGTAATTCAACGGAGCATTCTATTAGTAGTTCTTCACTATTCATAAATAATAATTTGTCCCCAAATGTACGCTTCAAAGAAGCCAAACGGCTGCACCTTTGTCTGAATTGCCTACGCAAGGGTCATAACCTGCAGTGGTGCAAATTCAGTCATTGTCGTCACTGCCCAGCAAAGCACCATTCACTGCTTCATATGAACCCTTCTGCTCCCTCCGCTGCATCTGTATCTTCTTCGAATGCTTCAGAAGCTGGTAACGAATCTACAAACATTTCAATAAATACGTCGCATTCAGCACCTGTGTCATCATCATGAAAAAGCCCAACACATAAATCCCCGATGTCAAGCACTAACAACTATGTGTTGCTAGATACAGCAATTCTTTTCGTTAAAAATTGCTCAGGTACCTTTGTTCCTTGTCGCGCCATTCTGAACTCAGTATTACAAATTAACTTCGTTACCACTAGATTAGCAAAACAATTGCAACTCCAATCAAAAAAAATCCCAAATTTCAATTTCCGGCATATGAGAATCTAATTTTGTAGTTGATAAATCAGTCGACATTTTCGTACAGTCCCAGGATGGCGACTACACCACTTCGTTCACAGCTGTTGTCACACCAAATATAACAGATTATCAACCTAATTTCAACTTGAATACTTCCGACTGGAACATTCCACAGAACATCAAATTGGTCAATCCTCAATTCTTTAAGCCCCAACGCACTGACATTTTGATTGACATTTTTTGAAATTCGCATAGCAAAAAACCTACCAACACTGCAAAAAACGCGTCTTGGTTGGGTAATTTCTGGTGGAGTCTCATACTCGAGGAAGCGATCGTCGACCTTAGCTGCTTTCAGCAAAACTTAGTCGACCCAGTTGAGAATATCTCGTTAAATGACCTGGTAAAGAGGTTTTGGGAAGTAGAGAATTGCTTTCACTCAGCTTCGTCTCTATCTGAGAAAGACCTTTGGTGCGAGCAACACTTTGAACAAAATTTTACTCGTCTTACTTCTGGAGTCTATTCAGTTAAATTGCCTACAAGAGAAAATTTCGATGCGCTGGGAAACTCATTCAATCGTGCTCTTAATAGATTTAAGATTTTGGAAAGGAAGTTGGAAAATAATCATGAGTTAAAGGTTGAGTACATTTCGTTCATGAATGAGTTTGCATCGCTTGGCCATATGTCATTAGCAGAACAGCACACCAACGCATGTTTTACCGCATCACTGCGTTCAAAAGCTTGACAGTACGACAACAAAGTTACGTGTCGTATTCGGTGGCTCTGCAAAGACTACCTCGGGTTAGTCTTTAAACGATATGCTCTTAGCAGGACCAACTATACAACAAAAACTATTCAATACGCTCTTACGGTTTCGGTTTTTTAAAGTTGCCTTGTGCGAAGACATCTGCAAAATGTATGGCTGCGTTCGCATCTCATAGCCTGACGAATATCTTCAATGTATCTTATGGCGTGACCATCCAAAGGAACAAATTAAAATATACAAATTGGACACTGTGACGTATGGTATTAACCCCACAGCTTTCTGGCCAATTGGTGCCATGCGTCAGCTCTCACTTGATGAGGAACAAGATTTTCCTTTAGGCGCTAATATCGTTCGTCGACATTTTTATGTGGACGATCTAATTTCTGGTGGTGACACCATAGAAGAAGTTGTTGCAATCAGGCATCAGGTGAAGGATCTTCTTCAACGAGGGAACTTTCAAATTCGAGAATGGTGCTCTAACGAATCAAAGGCCCTTTTTGGAGTAGCTGACTCAGACCGTGAGAAATTTCTAAAGATCCATGATGGCACCGATGTGACCAAAGCATTTGGTCTCGTATGGGATCCTCACACCGACAATTTTTTATTCGCCTCCACGCCAATTATACACAAAGAACACATAACTAAGCGTTCAGTTCTTTCTACATTCGCTCGATTTTATGACTCAAACTAGAATTTTCCTCCAAATGCTTTGGAAAGAAAAGCTGCATTGCGATAAGAGCCTTCCCCAAACACTGCAGACCCTCTGGATTAATATATGCGTCGAACCATCCGTGAAAATGCGACTACATTCCATTCCTGGCTCAGATTCTGGCCGAAGCTAGTCCTGAACACTAGGAAATTCGACTCTGAATTTGCACATTAGCTGGAGTTCTGGTGTCATTGCATTAGACGGCATATCCATAAGATAGGAGTCCTAAGATGAGTGTCGCGCAAGTTCACCAAACTTCCAGTGTGGAGTATACGAAAAACCTCCCCGCCTAAGACGATGGATGGCTTTGATAGTGCATCCCATGATATAAGTATCGAGGGGAGGTGAGTTCAGCAAAGCGTCTAGAGCAGAGCCAGGCGTACTCGGGAAAGCAAAGCAACCACATATTTACGCGAGAGCCCCTTCTACCAAACAACCGAAGCATATGCGAGGAATGGTCTTATCATAGCCGGGTAGATCCAGAGAACTTTATTCGGTGCCAAGCCCCAAGTTTTGCAAAAAGCAACCCTTACACTGGCAGAAGACTGAAAGCGCCTTGGATGTTTTCGACTCGACGTGTTAAGACCAATGAAGATTTTATCTAAAATCACTTCCCGATATTTGGCTTCATTGGAAATGCGAATGGTGACGCCTTTCAGCACTCTCTGAGTCAGACCGGTCAAAATCCTCCTTCTCGTAAAAAGAACAACCTCAGTTTAAAGAGGATTCACCGAAAGCCCATTCCTAGTACACCATTCATCGATCATGTTCAGCGCCGCCTGCGCGTTAGCACAGACCGTCGCCAGGCATAGGCCGGAAGAGAGTACAGCGACATCATCCGCATATGCCTGAGCGTAGACGTTAGAACTATTTAGAGTGTTCAACAGAGAGTCGACAACCATGCACCATAACAATGGAGACAGAACACAACCTTGCGGAGAGCTTCTGTTTACCCCTGTCATAACATATCGGCCATAATCCGCATCCACTACCAAAGTTATAATCATTAGCATTGCTCTAATCCACAACACTAATGTTTCATCTACCCCGTGTTGTCTGACCGAGTCGCACATGCAGCCAAAACTCGCATTGCTAAAAGCCCCCTCAATGTTGATGAAGATACCCATCCCGTATTCTTTCCTATCATGCGCGCATTCAATTCTGGCCACTAGATTTTGAAGTGCGGTCTCACAGGATTTCCAACGCTGATAGGCATGCTGCATCTCCTATAGTGGATGCAGTTTCAAAGCAACTTTGCGCACGTGAAATTCTACCAGTATCTCCATACTTTTCAGTAAGAAGGAGGTCAAACTTATAGGTCTGAAACTCTTGGGGAGCGAATAATCTTCCTTACCAATTTTCGGTATGAAAGCTACTCTGTCTGCCAAGGTGTGGGAATATTTGCCAGCGCCAAACCAGCGGTGAAAACTCTTTTTATTGTTGGCAACAACTGATCTATACCCTGTTGCAGCATAGCTGGATATAAGGCCAGGCGTTTTGAAACCATCAAATGATGCCACAGCATATTTGATGGCCTCAACTGTTACAACGGCTGATGCAGTATACCAGCTGCGCCGAGTTTTCTGACTTAGATCAAGCTCAGCCTGGGTAAGCGGGCTAAGCTGCGAGCTAGTGATTATCTGATTGCCAGGAAAGTGAGTCTCCAGCAGAAGACTAGAAGTTTCCACTTTCGTCTCAGTAAACTTGCCATCAGACCGTCTGAGTGACTCCGGTTTGGTCGGCTTACCCCTTTTGAGGACCTTAACCAACCTGCTGGTTTCACCAAGCGTCTCGGTTTTTTCACAAAAATCTCTATAAGAAGCACTCTTCGAAGACCGAATTAACTTCTTATAGTCTTTTTGCTTCGATCTAAAGGGATCCCGGTCGCCTTTTAAATTTGTCTTGAGAGACCTATTTAGAAGTCTTCTGGATTCTTTCCTAAGCCGCTGCAGTTCTGCAGGAGTTTTTTGTCATTGGGCACGTCAGTTCAAAACAGTTGGTAAAGACACTGATCAGGTTTTGAACAGCATCCTCAACCTTCCGTTTTGTTCTGAGTTTAGTTCCAGTTTTGACAGATCTGTGTAGGTCTTCCCTAAACCGCATCCAGTTGGTTTTCCTCGGATCCCTTCTCTCCTGCAAAGTTATAGCTTCGCATTAGATTTGGAAAACGATGTGTCTATGGTCTGATACGGACACTTCTGGTAGTACCCTCCAGTTAGTAATCGACTTGAAGTACCTATTAGATAAAGTCAAGTCAATTACTTCCTGCCTCCTTGCCATAACAAAAGTTGGCTGGGAGCCAACATTGTTTATTGCCATGCCAGATGATAGTAAAAAGTGTAGAAGATGGCTTCCTCGTATGTTGCATTTGCTGCTGCCCCAGACTGTATTCTGAGTATTAGCATCGCGACATATGACTAGTACCATCTCCCGAGAATCACAATACTTTATGAGTCCGGCAACCGCCTTCGGTGGTGGAAGCATTACCGAATCATAAGGGAAATAAGCCCACACAACGACGAAAGTTTTCCAACTTCCGTTTGTTTCGTAGCTTACAGCTGCAGCAACCAAGTCCTGTCCACAAAATTGTCCAAGCTTGCTTACTGAGAGGAAATTCGGGACAATTAGACAAGCTCTCGGTCTTTCAGATCGCTTGCCACATACGAGTAGCAACGTTATTCCATGAACACCTCAAAAACCACATATGCGCTTGTGGGGTTTTGTACGCACCACGGAAAGTCTACTACTTAAGAGACTGGTAGCAGCCTTGGATTGATGCAGGTTAATCTGCGAAAATATCATGGATATAGTCGCTGGTTTTCGTCCATTACTTGCACTCATTTGGAGGTTAAGCTGAAATGAATCCTTCCAAGATGCAGATAAGGACGCATGTCATACCTAGACCTCAAGACCTCCACAGAGCCTAGATCCAAGCCCACAAGAAGAGAAGAGCCTTCCACGTTTTTCCGATTCTTGCACATGCCGCGAGAGTAGACGAACCATTCGCTCGTGTCGAGGCCAGGATTCTGCTTACGGAGACGCGTCAGCACATCCGCCGTTTTCCTGAGTTTCCCCGGGATAAAGCAAATGGCGCGCGTTCTCTTAATAGGTATGAGAACTACAAAGGCAGTGGTCCCCAAGGGTGGTATTTTCGGCACTGCATTGCACACCCATTCAAGGGTTTGCTGCGAGGAGCACTTCACCATGAAGGTTCCGCTCTTTAACGCACAGCCCTCCACTTGAATGCAGGCATTTGCCACCGAAGCCAGATCCCACAAACGATATCCGCAGTGTTTGCACTCGACGTCGGTCATCTTGTGATCACTGCCAGCTCTTGCAATTCGTAACGTAAGGGCGGAGGAAGTAGGTTTGCTATACAAAATCTGCTCCATTCGCTCCTTCGATCCGGGTTGCTCCTTTCCGAGAGTTTTATCCGCGTCAGCCAATTTCTGTCCACAGATGCTAGAGCTTTTAGAAGTTCCAGTATGCGCATCATCGAGATTTTATGCGCGGGTAATAATTCCGGTTTGAGGCTTCTTGGTAGAAGGGCGAGCACCTGATGCACCCACGCTTCCGCCGAGACGAGCAGCCTTACCCGTGACTTTGCCTGCCTCTGCCATTTTGTGTCCGCTAGTGCTGGGACCTTTAGGGGTAACAACAACATCATCACTCAGATTTTGTGCGCAGATAACGCCACGAAACTTGCTTTGACCGCTTTGACCTGTTCAAGCAAACCGAAGGGGAGGCGGCGTTCCGTCCGAGGGACAGATCGACTCCAGTTGGAGTACTTTCTGCCGACCTAGGCCTCTTTCCCGCCGCCATTGAGGGATGACTGCTATCGGCGCTTGCACCTTCAGCTGACTCTGTAGCCTCTTTGCACCGCGCCATCGCCACCTTGCTTCTTCTGCTCTTCAACTGACTCTTAGTCAGGAGCTTATCGGAGTGCGCCGTTTCAGGAGATTGTTCACCTTTTTCGGTATCCAGAGTCAAACCATCACCAACAGAACTTCGATCAGCTGCCCGACTATTAAAACAAAGATACGACGTTCCAGCCGAAGCCTTTGCGCCAGTTTCTCCGTCATTCCAGCCCAGTCTACCAAACGAGTCGGAGGCAGAGCTACAGGATTCTTCAGAAGCAAGCATCGCCACTACTTCCGGGTCAATGCCAGAGGTGGGGGGTATGAGTATGTTGGTTGGGACCTCCAGAATCCTTGTCCCAGCCGATGTCGAAAAGACCACGGGTGGATTGTCACTTGCGCGAGTCCCCCCCGGAGGAGATATCTCAATTCTTTCTTCCATCATACTATCAACAGGCTTTGCGTCACAGTCAAGTCGTCTTCAGCGTTTAGTTCGATGTCTCTCCTGGGGTCCTTTCGGACCCTTAGGTTCATTGAATCTTAAGCCGTTCTGCCACGTCAAGGCAGCTGAAGAATGGGAACGGAATCTGTTTTCTTTGTGGCGTTCTGTCTAAGACGCCGATGTTGGGTGTCCTTTTTGTAAACAATATATATTTTGTTTTGATTTCATTGACCGCTAAGCTCATCTTTGCTGCATCCATCTCATTGCTCGCAAATACCCACTGACGCCCCCTGAGCTCTTCCAACAATGTCATGGGCGTAAGCGAGTAGTTCTATATAAATTTATATGTAAATATTAGAGCAACAGTCAATGTAGGGCCTAGGCCTAGCCTCTCGCAACCACTCGTGTTCTGTGAGCTATATTTTTCGCACGAATGGAAGGGACCAGTTTTGTACCGTATCCGAAAGACAATTTCTTATTTTGTTTTTGACAAGACTTTTCATGACAAGAATACTGTCGGATGTTTGTCAAACATTCGCGAGAAGTCGGCCCGTGAAAAAACTGGACATACTATCAACTGTGCCATGGCGCCCACAGCGAATAGTTGTGGAGACTTGCAAAAGATTGTTCTTCCGGTGTTGACTTGTGAGTTTCGTACAATTCTTTCAAGTATTATGTTAAATAGATCGCGTGGCAGCGCATCCTGACATTGAACGGTTCGGCGGTGTTCTTTCCGACTTTGATGGAGCAGTGAGAGTTCTCCATTATCATCTCGCACAGACGGGACGAGCATGGCTAGTATGCCGAGACTCGAGAATGAGAGAAGAAAGATGTACATACGGTTCTTCGAAAGAGAATCATTGAAACATGGCTCTGTATAACTCATCTTTATACACGCTATCATTTGCAACTTTGAAATCGATGAAAGCATTTGGTATTTTCGTTCTTAACCTGCGAGAAATCCGAAGCTCAGAAGGTGAACTAGTATTCCATTTTGGAGTTGTTCTATGTAATAAAAGAGCAGTGTATGGATCGCTATTTGTTTCATCACACTTTGTTACTAACTTTTTTTTTTGTTGTTTGAATGGATCTGTCTGCAAATCCATTTGAACGAGCCAAGTATAGGCTAGAAGGCCAATACTTCAGTCTTTTGTAAACTAACTGAAATATACTGGGCTTCATAAATGATGGACCGTGGTCCAAAATCATAATTTATTTAACTTTAGTTACTACAAGAGGTCTTGAAAATTCATAATTGAGTTTAGCTATTACAATAAATTTTGAAAAATACTTGACTACCAGGATATATGTCCTCTCTTAAATTCAAAAAGATCAATCCCAACTTAATTCAATGGCAAAGGAACTTTTTCATGAGGCGCCATTGGTTGTTTACTGTAGGAATATTTTGAATATTTGACCAGTGCTCTATTTCCATGTGGCCTAACGAACCACAACGATAAAGAAAAATATTGCTCGGAAAAAAAAACTACCTCGCATATGGAAGGGTGCTATATTTACGATCCTTTGCTATCGAACTAGGACTTCGATAGGATTCTGGAACGTTCCTCGACGAGAGGAAGGAAGGTCCCAAAACTCCAGATTCCTAAAAATTGAAGGGGATTTCGTGTGGTGTAAAATTGAGATCTTATAATTAATCGGAATATTGTTGTTAGATGCGGCTAGCTATCAATCCCCGACAAAGAACACTGTCTTACTCTACTTTGGAAGACCAGCCGGAAGTAAACGCGAATCCGGCGTGGGACTGCTGCCGACTCCAACCGGATGGAAAAGTGTTATATTGTCGACACATCCTGGTGATAGGATATTGACGGCCAGTTTTCAGAGTAAAGTGAAGAAAGTTACTATTATTCAGCGTTACGCCCCTACTAAGAAATCTACGCAGAAGGGAAAAGACGACTTCCACAATCAATTAAGCGCTGTCCACAACCAGACACCCAATGGGGACATCCTCATACTGATGGGGATTTCAATGCCAAGATAGGCAACGACAACACAGCACTCAGACGTGATGGGTCGCCATAGCATCGGAAAACGAAACAACAACGGCGAAAATACAATGCCTGCCATAATATCAGTCGGATTTCTACTGACAGGCAGGTAACATACAAGCAGATTGATTACTCAGCGATCAGTAAGCGCTTTTGAAATTGTATTAAAGATGTTCGAAATAAGCGTGGGGCTGATATTGGAGTAGTGCGTGATCACCAACTTATGATAGCTCACATTCGCCTTCGTACTGCATTCGCCCAAATACCGACAGACTTAATGATCCCTCAGTGCGTCAACAGTTTAGGGACCATCTCGCTAAATGACCCAAAACGATCAGCAGCGCAGCTGAAATGAACACTTATGAGCAATGGAGAGTTGTGAAAAACGTTTTTTCAGCTAGAGCAGAACAAATAGATGCAACAGCATGACCGTTTATAAAATCACAAAGAAACTGGTAAGCTGATACCCTGTCCAGAGTTTGGACAGTTCCTTACTTACTTACTTAGGTGGCACTACAGTTCGGGGTGAACCTGGGCCTCAACCAACTAGCCTCTCCATTTAGCTCAGTCTTTAGCTAATTGTCTCCAGTTGCGCACTCCAAGTTGGTCGAGGTCCCCTTGAACTTGTGCGCGCCACCTACGGCGATGATTCCCTCTACTGCGTCGTCCCTCGGGGTTAGATTCGAAGAGTCTGCGGGCCGGAGCGTTGGTGTCCATTCGCTCTACATGTCCTAGCCATCTCAAACTTCCAATACGCAGCTTTTTGACTAAGTCGATTTCGCTATACAGCTCTTATAGTTCGTGATTGAATGTTCTCCTCCAAAACCCGTAAAAGCAAACGGGACCAAATATTTTACGAAGAATTTTTCTCTCGAAGCGACCAAGGATATCTTCATCCTCTTATACAGAGTCTCCTTAGTAGTTCGAGATAGGGCTTTACTGTTGAATTGCCTTATAAGCCCAAAAAAACAGCGATTGGCAACAGTTATTCTTCGCTTGATTTCTGCGCTGATGTTATTTTTCGAGTTTATAGCAAAGCCAACGTAGACAAAGTCCCTTACTACCTCGAAGTTATAGCTGCCCACTATGGCATTTTGTCCAATTCGTCGGTGTTGGTTTTCCCTTCTTGTTGACAGCATATACTTGGTTTTGCCCTCGTTTATCGCTAAACCCATTTTGGCCGCTTCCGCCTAAATGCTTGCAAACGCACCGGTGACAGCCCGCTGACCACTGAGTTCTTCCGATAATGTCTATATCGTCGGCGTATGCAAGCAGTTGTACAGACTTGTAATAGATTGTGCCGCCAGTGTTGGCTTGTGAGTTCCGCACAATCCGTTCAAGTACAATGTTAAAGAAGTCACATGACATCGCGTCACCTTGTCTAAAACCTTTTTTGACATCAAAGGTCTCGGTGAGGTCATTACCGACCTTGATGTAGCAGCGAGTGTTCTCCATCGTCAGCCTGCACAGACGGACAAGTTTGGCAGGGATGTCAAAACTAGACATGCCTCTATAAAGCTGTTCTCTATAGATGCTGTCATAGGCGGCCTTGAAATCGATAAAGAGGTGGTGAGTATCGATTTGGAATTCTTTTGTTTTTTTTCCAGGATCTGCCGAGGTGTGAAGATTTGTTCGATGGTGGACTTTCCTGGGCTGAAACCGCACTGATAAGGTCCAATCAGGCCGTTGATAAAAGGTTTCAGGCGTTCACACAATATCGCAGAAAAGATCTTGTATGCGATATTGAGGAGACTTATGCCTCTATAATTGGCGCAGTTGAGGGGGTCTCTTTTCTTGTTGATCGAGCAAACGATGCTGAGATTCCATTCATTAAGCATAAACTCGTCTGACCAAATTTTAGAAATGAGTTGGTGTATGCACTCTACCAATTAGTTCATCCCCAGCTGCCTTGAAAAGTTCGGCCGGTAAGCCGTCAGGTCCAGCAGCCTTGTTGGATTTCAGCTTGGATATTGCTATCCTCACTTCGTTTTGGTTAGGTGGACGGACATTTTGACTATCATCGTCTATGTTGATGGGTTCATTCTGCCTGACAGCGGGATGTTGGTCTTCGTCGCCGTTATACAGTCTGCAGAATTAGTTTTTCCATATTCTCAGCACCGACTGTGATTCTACTACGAGGTTTCCATTTTCATCTCTACAGGTTTCTGTACGGGAATTGCTTCTCTGACACGTTCTTTTTCCTTTTGGTAAAACTTCCGTACATTGTTCCTGGAGTATAAACTCTCGATATTCTCAAACGCGCACTTCTCATGCTCTTTCTTCTTCTTTTGGAGAAGGCGATGTTCTTCCCGTCTCTTTTGCTCGTAGAGCTCACAAACAGCTCTCGTTTTCCTTTGCAGCGCCGCTCTGTATGCCTCTTGTTTTGCATGCACTCGCCGGCATTCTTCGTCAAACCAGGGGTTTCGCGGTGGTGGGCGAGCGAGACCCAGCACATCAGTCGCGGCGTTTCTGATGGCATGTCGGCAGCGTTGCCACTCTTCTTCGGCACTTGATGCTGGCGGTATAGGGGTGATTGAGAGATTTCGGGATACGCGTTCAGCGAAGAGTCTGGCGGTCTCTTGCGATTGTAGCTTTTCGATGTTAAATTTTCTCACAGTGATTCTTCTTTGTTGCTCAGATTGGAATATCCGCATTCGTACCTTGGCTACAACAAGGTAATGATCCGAGTCTATGTTGGCCGCTCGGAAGGTCCGGACATCCAGAATACTGGAGGCATGCCTTGCGTCGATCGCAATATGATCAATTTGGTGTATCGTTATATGATCATTAGAACGCCATGTCTGCTTATGAATATCGAGATGAGGAAACCATGTGCTTGATATGGTGACATTTCGCTCCACAGCGAAATCAATTAGCCTTAGTCCGTTATCAGACGTGGTGTCGTGTAGACTATGCTTACCGACTGCCCTACCAAAGACGTCCTCCTTTCCTATTTGGGCGTTAAAATCGCTCAATACGATTTTAACGTCGTATTTATGACATTGCTCGTATGTTTTGTCGAGGAGCTCGTAGAAACACTCTTTGGTGGCAGGGTCCTTTTCTTCCGTGGGGGCACGAACACATATTAGGCTTATGTTAGCGAATTTAGCCTTGATCCGGATAGTCATAATACGCTCGCTCACGTGTCGGAAGCTTAAGACTTCTTGCCTAAGTCTGCCGCGTATGACAAATTCGCATCCGAATAAGTCTGTTGTCTGCCTGTTGCCTCTGTAGCAATCACCGTAGTAGATGTCACAGTTTTTCATCCTCTTTTTGTCCGGCCCATCCCATCGCACTTCCCGGATCTCGGTAATATCTGCTTTATAGCAGTCTAGAGCCTCTGCTAATTGTTCGGCTGCACGTGGTCTGTAAAGGGACAGAACATTCGACGTACAGGTCCGAAGGTCGTTGTCCTTATTTCGTTTGCTGGGGTCGTCATTAGTTGAGTCATCCTTATCCGAGGCTTTTGGTTGTTTCGGAACCATCGATTTTTAACGTGGTAGGGAAGTTACCCCGACGGCACAACCCCCAACCTGGAGGGCCAGTTCCTTAATTATTCTCCTAGGACGAAGGGCCGGATACACCGGTGCCAGTAGTCCACTACGGGAGTATGAGCGCTGCCGTTGGCCCTATTCCAATGTCCTGACCAACATTGGAAATTCCTTACCAACCTGTGATCCGAATACGTCGAAGCAGCTCGCGCAAGGTATTCACTAAGTTCAACCTAATTGGAACTATAGACGCCACCGTTGACTCCGTCTAGGGAATTCGTCCGCTGCCGCCTGGAACAGGAAGAAGTGCTCTAGTGAGAGAACACTCTTCCCCCCCTCTCTCATCTGCTGCCACCAAGAATCCGCCAAACGGGGTTGGTTACCCACTTCTTGGATTAAGGTACTAGGCACCCGGCTGTCACCGCGTGGAGGTTGAGAGTAGGATTTGGTAGGCCTCAGCTGAGTGAAAACGCTTGTGTTTTCATATGATCGCATGCACTACCGTTTGACCAGTTTGACAGTTTCTTGTTGAAATCGATTGAGGATCAGCTGAGAAGGTGGAAGGAGCGTTTTTAAACGGTCTTAATCCATTAAGACGATAGCGTCGCTTCTTCGTACTCAAATGAGCTGTCCGTGCAACAAATACTCGAATACGCATAAGTCCTCCCAGTAACTCAGAGATCATAACCGCGATCAAGGCACTCAAGAAAAATAAAGCAGTGAGACTCGATGACATTCCTGGCGAGCTTTTCCAAGCAGTTCCCGCTCGGAATCCCGCATCGACCATATAAACTCCTAGTTATATTTGGGAAGTATAGTCTGATGTTGGGATCGAGTTCGTTGTAAGCAGCAGAATTGGGAAAGCCAAAGATGCGTTCCAAGTTCGAATTCTAGAAAACAACAAACAGTTTTTTTCACGACCCCACCTCTCGCGAATGTCTGACATTCACGAAAACGCTTCTCAAAAACGCCCTTCGGATACGGCACAGTTTAGTAGGTCCCTTCCATTCGTGGGAAAAATATAACGCACACAACACAAGTGGTTGCGAGAAGCTAGGCCCTGGCACTTAAAGAGCTGTTGCGTTAAATTAATGTATACAAAAAAAATAATAATACAAAAAAAAAAAAAGCTGTGTTCGGCATGCTATCGAAAATCTGGAAGAGTATTGTTTATAGAACCAAAAACAATCTGCGACTGTTACGCTCTAATTTTCAGTCAGTACTACATTGAAGAATCAACTTCATTGTCATTCATAAGCTGCATGGGTACAAATTCGGCGAAGGAAATGGCATTGAATTGGTCACATTGCGGCGCGAAAGAAAATTCCGTTGCCAAACATGCAATGGAATTAATCTCAATTTGGCAGAACGGGGGGTCATCCTAGACAATGTAATCGAGTTTTTGATACAATCTACGATTGGACAAAGTTTTGACAGAAGAATTAAACAAGCTACACACTACAAGATACATAAACTGTCTAAAAATGATACTAGACGCGCTAATTTTAATAGAAGTCGCCGGTTAAAGAGAAACGCAACGAGGTCGATAATAATTTCACACGAATGTAATGGCGACTTGGAAGGTATTCCAAGTGTTCTAGCAAGTACTCAGAGCAATAGTGCATTCTTCAGGTATACTAGGAAAAAAAAATATCCACAGCGGCTTGGAAACCTTTAAAAAAATGTTTTTCAAGCTTTATATTTGTCTACGTGATCACTGTAACAACGCCGAACTCTAAATTTTGAACATGAGAGACCTTGTGTGCTGAATACAAACAACGAAATTGTTCGACTGAGCGCAAAAGTAGTAGCCCCATATAGTGGCGGTATCTGGATGTGCTTGAAAGCTACGCACCCAACGCGAATATTTTTTAAACTCTACTTGATAAGATTACTTAATTGTAGTCAACTGAATTGAATTTTCTTTAGCGAAAATCTATGAAAATATTTCACTTACACATGATAAAAATAAAAATAGAAATTATTATTGTTATTGTTATGCTTTCGGATGACACGAAATTTACTGGGTCTTTAGTTGTTATACGACCGATTTGGTTAAGCGTTTTATTAGTGCTTCCAACTGAGTCTCTATTTTTTCCCACAACTTAGCAGAATAACAAGATGTAGCTGGAGAGCCGAGCCGGAGTAAAAAACTATGGGAAATTTGTCAACTTTCTTTGCTATTTGGATTAGTTTCCCATGAAATAGGCTTTCTTGAAATGAGACTGTAAGCGCTTATCAACTTTTTTAATCAAAGTATTCGTCATTGGATTCAACACAATTTTGCCAGCGAGGTAATAAACCGTAGATACATTTTCAACCCACGAAGTCTTCAAAAGCAGTTTTGTGAGCTACTATATGCTTTCTACGCAACAAATAACGATAATCGCTTGAGATAAATAATATTTCCTAATTTTGTTTGTTGGCTGTTACTCGCAGTTCACTTAAGCTTCATCGCTTTAAAAGTCTTATATTTGTACGGAAAAAAAATAGTTTTTGGTAAAAATTTCTCAAAACCCTTCTTTTATTTTTACTTATATTATTCGTAATATAATGAATTTCTAAAAAATTAATGCAAATTTACGGAGTTAAAATGACATGTGCATGGTGGAAATGTACAGTTACTTAGCTCTTCAATAAATCATTGCATTATGATTATTCCACGAAAATGTCTGAAAACGATCAGGATAGAAGGGGGGTGGTCCGTTAATGTACACATGTCGATACGAAGTACTTATATATTATTTTATTTTCTCACGAAAATCCCTGAAAACGATCAGGATAGAAAGGGGGTGGTCCGTTAATGTACACATGTCGATACGAAGTACTCATATATTATTTTATTTTATAAGTCATCTTAGAAACTAAAATCCCGAACATAACTTCAAGGTTAAGGAATAAGCTGAACGATATTATTGCATTATCCGCAGAAGAGTGTGGATTATAGCAGATATGTCACATGATCCTACCTGATAGCTTTGCACCGTCATAAAGTTATTGCTACATCACTCAAAGTAAATGGCGAAAGGAATTATCACTAAGATTAATGGTTCTGTGAGTCATCACATAATATGCACTTCTCATACACTTGACTACCCTGGAATACTACCTGGGTGAATACCTTTTTAGCGATCTATGTATACGATCTCGGCTACGCCTGCACGGCTTAAATTAACATAATCATAGGTATAAAGCAATAAATAGTTTCAAGAGTAAGAGGGTGACACAGAAACTTTACACATCGGCAGTACAATTACAATGGACTTACCTCTGGCTTAAGTGCATCTTTATCGACTTTATCTATCGGGGGCGACTTTAATGCGAAACATACCTTCTGGGGCTCAAGATACAGCTCGAGAAAAGGTAGAATGCTCTATCGGGCAGGTATGGAGTACAGTTGTGATTTCCACTCGACGTGTAAACCAACTTACTGGCCAACTGATACTTCGAAAATACCTGACCTGATAGATTTTTTCGTTGTGAAAGGAATATCTATCAACCACATAAAAGTTGAAGTTGATCGCTTCGTTGAGATCGTACAGCTTGCCTCTTGGAATAATACGCCCAATCCAAGAAAAAAGGACGAACAGATACGGTTTGCGATATCCTCCGGAAATAAAAGAATTGGTCAAGGAAAAAAGAAAAGCGCATAAAAAGTGGCAACAGAGTCGTGCTCCACAGCATAAAGCACACTTGAATCGCTTGTGCAATTTGTTGAAGAAGACTATTAAGGATTTTAAGAATCGTGCAATAGGCTCTTACCTTGAAAGTTTAACAGCGAAAAAAGATTCCAATTATTCACTTTGGAAAGCTGTAGAAGGCACCAAAAAGCCCAAAGTCCCCGCGCCGCCAATCAAATTAAATCAAAATGAATGGGCGAGGGAAGATAAAGAAAAAGCGGACGTCTTTGCGGCGCACCTGGAAGAAACCTTTAAGCCGTACGATGGTCAAGTGGTTTACGACAACCGCAATAGGCTGGATTTACCATCTGACGATTTGCGGCTCACAAGTGCAACGCTGAGGGAACTCAAACATGAGATCGAGAATCTAAAACCTAAGAAATCTCCTGGTTATGATTTGATTACCGGAGAAATTCTCAAAGTTTTACCTAGAAAAGCATTGATTAAGCTTCTCCATATTGTAAATGCTGCACTTAGATTAAAACACGTGCCGAGCCAATGGAAAGTTGCGGAAGTCATAATCGTTTTAAAACCGCCAAATGAGGTAAAATCGTATAGACCAATTTCCCTTCATCCAATCACATCGAAAATTTTCGAGAGGATATTATTAAGGCGTCTCCAATCGGTTATAAAAGAAAATAATCTTATCCCTGACCACCAGTTTGGGTTCAGAAGCAAGCATTCGACGATTGACCAGGTGCATAGAATTACTGACGTAATCGAGAAAGCACTTGAAGAAAAAAAGATTTGCTCAAGCGTATTTCTTGACGTCTCGCAAGCCTTTGATAAGGTGTGACATGATGGCTTGAAATGCAAACTACGACAAGTTCTCCCTGTATGCTGATACTATATTCTAGAATCATATCTCGGGAATAGAATCTTTCGTGTTAGACATGGAGTCGAATACTCCGAACTCAAGGAAATTCCGGCCGGCGTACCGCAAGGAAGCGTTCTTGGGCCGCTTCTCTATTTGCTATATACTCGTGATATACCGAACGAAGATGGCGCTATCATTGCTACGTTTGCCGATGACACGGCTATCCTAGCAGTAGGTAAAACAATTGAAGAAACGACTGCAAAACTGCAAAACGCACTGCATAATGTAAATGAATGGACGAGGGACTGGCTGATCGCCCTCAACGAATCTAAATCTGTTCACGTGAATTTCACTTACAAGAAAACTAATGACTTGCCAATTTTCCTAAACTCGACCCGAATACCTTTTGCAAACGAGGCCAAATACCTGGGAATGACACTCGACGCAAGACTGAAATGGAATTCGCACGTGAAAATGAAACGAAAAGAACTCGAAATCAAATATAGAGAAATCTACTGGTTACTCGGAAAACATTCCCAGCTCAGTACTGAGAACAAACTGCTTTTATACAAGCAAGTGATAAAGCCGGTGTGGACCTACGATATACAACTTTGGGGTTATACTACGAAAACAAATGCAAATATTTTACAAGCTTTTCAAAATAAAGTGCTAAGAGAAATTGTCCAAGCACCGTGGTATAGTAGAAACGACGATATCCACAGGGATCTTGGAATTTCGACAATCGAAGCTGAAACTAGAAGCTTCGCGGGAAAGCATAGAAACCGACTAATCGGGCATTTTGTATTTTTTTTTTTTCATTTCATTTATTTATTAAATATATAATTCACAGCTTTTACTACAATAATGCTATTATTCATAATATCTTATATATAAGTTTACAATACATTTCAACTATTAACATTAAAGTGAGTTACTAAAAGTGTTTTTCATAATGTAGATACAATATTTTTGAAATAAATAGATACACTCTTTTGTTTAGAAAAACTAGTGACGAATGTATCGAGTATCATAAAGTATAGCTAATAGTATTTAAAAAAAAAACAGTTATGATGAGAGTAGTACGCAAAGTATATATTGATAATGAAGAATTGGTGCAAAATGATAAAAGATAAATATTTAAAAACCGATTTTAGCTTATCACTCTTGTTAGATGATTTATTTCTTTGAAATCAAAATTAAACAACCATTTTTTAACATCTCTGTTGAATGAAAAGGATTTCCTAATAGTCCTGAATTCTAAAGGTAATTTGTTAAATAACCTAGGTGCGACTGAGGTGTAAAAATTAAGAAATTTATGAGTGCTGTATGGTGGAACAGTAACCAAATTCCTATTTATACTGCGAAGTGTATACGCAGTTGAATTCTGATTCAATAAGTATCCACTTCTTATAAAAAATATTTTTAAAACTTTGTACAAGTAAAGGTGTTTCAGAGGAAGAATTTTAGAATGGCAGAAAAGTAGAAAACTATGCTCGTGTCGTCTTTTTTTCCAAATAATTCTTAATATGTGTTTTTGGGTTACAATCAGTGGTTGTAGCTTATTGTCATAAGTACCTCCTCAACAAGCAAGTCCATATTGTAACTTCGATTGGACTAAACCATAATACACCGTTTCTAAAAGGTTACGTGAGCAAAAAAGTCTTAGATGATATAACATGTGTATCGTAGAAAGAAGATACTTTTTAAGCAAAGAAGTATGTGAGCCCCAGTTCATTTTATTGTCAAAGAGTAAACCTAGATACTTAAAATCAGAGACCTGTTCAATGGCAAAGCACTTGGATGAGCATTTTGTATTAGCATTACAAGTTTGTGAGCAGTTAGACATGGCACAAATCGGAGCATTTATACAGAAGCTGGAACAATCTGCACTATGAAATATTAAATTTGGAAAGTGGAGATCAAGTGCGGCTAAGTTAAAGAACATAATCTTCGTTTTATCGCTTATTACTAGCTTGTGCATATGAAACCAATGCCTTAGAACTTCTAAGTCATGATTAACATTGGCAACCAAGTCTAGAATTGAATCATTCGAGTATGTACAAGCTATATCGTATGCAATGCCAGTTTGCTTACCCTTCAAATTTTGACTAAAAAAGGAATTAATGAAGATGAGAAACAAGATAGGGCCAAGTACTGATCCTTGTGGCACATCAACATGAATAGCAAGGCAATCGCTATAAATATCTCTTATCTTAACCATTTGCCTTCTATCTTTGAGATATGAAGCAAACCAGTCAAGCATAAACCCTCTGACACCTGCTTTCTCTAACTTATTAATTAAAAGTTCATGGTCTATGGTATCAAACGCCTTGGTAATATCTATGAACAGTGAAGCAGTAGCTTTTTTGCTATCCATACTATTATAAATATGGCTACAAAAGTTTAAGAGCGCATCCTCCGTAGATTTACCAGCTCTAAATCCATACTGATTATTGCTGAAGAATGAACTTTTCTCTAAGAAAGCAATGATTCTTTTCTTGATCATTTTCTCAAAGATCTTAGAAAAAACCGAGAGAAGAGAGATTGGACGAAAGTTAGTGAGTTTGGATCTATCTCCTTTTTTGAATATTGGTATGACTTCCGCAATTTTTAAAGTATCTAGAAAGATTCCATTGTATATACTTTTGTTATAAATGTGTGCTAGAACATCAGCAACATTAAACGCAATATTCCTAAGAAACCAGTTTGGATAACTATTACGAGTAGCTGAATTGGCTTTATTTAACATCATAATAGCTTTAAATACTTCAAAAGAAGAAATAGGTTCAAAGAAAAAGCTATTATCATCTCTACTTTCCCTATGAAAACATCTTTGTGCACACAAATTGGGAGTATTGTTCAAACCGGCATCTGCTATGGTATTAGTAGCAACACTGGGCATGTCAACAATACAGTCCTACAAGTTTTGGATGAGAGCAATTTATTCCGCCGACTACAAAGGATGAAACCTTTCGACTTGGCAAGATAATGATAAACCACGTCTAGATTGCGAAATATGGTATGCAGGATCTTTCAGTGGAAAGAAACCTGCCAAACGTTTTTATTTCATGATAGAAAAATTGCTTGATAAGTTAATACTTAGTTGCGATATCTAACAAATTTATATCGAAGAGTGGTGTTTCTTTAGTCAGTAAGAATCTGACACTACTATGAGCACGTGCTTGCTATTCTCATAGTGTCTATGGAAGATTTTTCACCTACCCTCGGAAAACAAAAAATCTTTATCGAAGGTAGTTTCCAACCAACCAATTTACCAATGTCTCTGGGATCTTCCCTTTCAGGAATTGTTTGTATAAAAGGAGCTGTAAGGACAAAGAAAGTAACAGTATTCAGTAGCAGTACAAGCATTCAACTTCACGATGGAACGCACAGTATTTGAGAATTTTGAGACGATGCTTGATGAGCAAAATATAGCCATCGCGAGCATAGAAGCAGAATATTTGAGCGTCGCGTTGAGTAGGGAGTGTCAGTACCTCCAACAGGCTGTGGCAATGGCGAACCCATTTCTCGTGATTCAGTCTTGCATCAGGGCGACGTTGCTAACTTTTGAGATGGAAGAATTCAACTTCGATACAGCAGATGTGAAAGCTAACCATTTCATGGAAAAGGTAAAGGACGAGAGAAGAAACATCGGGTGAATTCGTAATCGCAGTAATCTGCGAAAGTCCAACCACATGCCTGCTTTGTGCCTGCAAATCGAAAATATTTTTCGTCTGCACGCAAATGACAAGCAGGCTGCAGCTATTCTACTATAATCGTGTTCATTATCGTCATGGCAGCGAAGTGGGTTCTAGATATTATTCTAAGAGAATTATGCCGAAAGGAAAGTGAAAATGTAGCTCTTGATCGATTAAGACAAATAAAAAAGAAAAGAAAGCTCCTAATAATTAACAATTGTCAGTTTAATAAGTATAGCCGTTTAGTGCCCAAAGTCATGAATGTAATGATCGCTATAGAAAAATATCCCGATGATATATTTCGAAGCCATTTCAGAATGACAAAAATGATATTTAAGGTAATTTTGCAACAGCAACAAAATTTGTCAACACTTTAAAGAGAATGAACTTATATATTTCTGGCAAAAGAAAGCAACAGAGCGACCTAAGCTGCAGCTGAAGTTGGCGTTATACTTAACACTATGCAAGTTAGCGAACGGATCGACATTTCGGGAAATATCGAATCTCTTTAATATTGCCAAAGGAACAGCGTTTAAATATTTTCTAATAGTCATCAAGCTACTTTTTCGTTTAAAGAACAAGTTCATAAAGTGGCCTATAAATGAAAGCGATCGCAAAAGACAAGTGGAGGGTTTCATGAATTTGCGTCAAAATCCAATACCATTTGTCATAGGTTGTGTAGACGGAAATCATATTCCTATTCTCACACCTTCAAATGACAAAATCAGTTATTTTAACAGAAAAGGGATCTGTTCTAGTGACCTTCAGGTTATTACAACATTCGGACATTATAGAAACTTTCCTAGCCAGTTCATTTTTACACGCAATTTGCGACAGCAGGCAACTGTTTATTGATGTCTTCTTCGGTTTTCCTGGAAGCTGCCGTGATGCTCTTGTATGGGAGAGCAGTCCTATTGGAAGAAAATGTGCAACAAACTCCGCCGCTGTAGTGGGTTCTGGTTTTATTCTTGGCGATTCCGCGTATCCTTTGAGAAACTATCTTCTAGTTCCATACCGGGACAATGGATTTCTTACTCCCATGCAAAAGAGGTTCAATTTTATACAAAGCTCTACTAGAGTGTGTATTGAGCAATCATTCGGAAGGCTCAAAGGCAAATTTCGAATCTTAAAATATGTTGACATAAAACAACTAATGCATTTAAAGTACATAGTTATAGCTTGTGTTGTTCTACACAATGTAATCATTCAGCAAGAAGGATTAAATAATGATGAATCCGAATTAACCCCCAACGAAAATTATGAAATTCAATCGGAAAACAATATTGGCGTTGAAACTACTAATAATGAAGCAAGACAAAAGAGCGATAAAATCGCAATGTTGTTCTGCGCATAACATATTTCTCTAATTTCTCTAAAATTTCAAACCATATGTACAAATATATTAACGTTTATTAAAATAAAGGGTTTCATCACAATTCATTAACTTACTTAACAAACAAAAAATAAAAAATAAAATAGTACTGAATTCAGGACATTTAAAATCGAAAATAAAGATTATTCTACTTTATCTAAAACATTTAGAAGATCGCGCAATAGCTGAAGCCTTTCACGTTCAATCCCCATTTTCTCCCTCTCCTTATCAATCATTTCTCCATGTCTCTTTTCGTCCTTCTCAGCTTCTCCCTGTTGAAAATCTACTAAATTCTGATTTTTGATTTTCTTCCTCTTTGGTGTCTCAATACACTCTTCTTCAGGTTGACTTAGGCTAGTGCCATCACAATCCAAAGTAGCTCCGAGTAATTCCTGTGGCGGGGATATGTTATGTTTTTCCCCGTAAGTTTTATCAAAGGTTTCGAAAAATTCCCACGTCGTGGCGTCCCTTCCTGATTGCTGATTTCTCCTTTTGATTCTTTTGTACGTTGTTACTAAATTGTCGAATTTTTTCTTTACTTCATCCCTTTCAAATGAAAAAAGTGGATTTACTGATTTTATTTGCCAGAAAACATTTCTCCACAAAATTGGTTTTTTTTTTTTTTTTTTCTGCCGAAAACTCGCCCTCCATGGCTAATCTTGTTGAGATTAGCAACTTAGTACCCTGCAAACTCCACTTTTTATCGCCCTCCCTAAAAGAAATATACATTAATCAATTTTACTAAGCAAATTTAATATTTAAAATCACATTACTTACATTTTTGTTCTCGTAAAGTCAATTAACCTGCTTTGGTGCAGATGTTTTCTTTTCTCTGCGCAATCTGCCCGATGTCAACATGTTTACTGCACATTTTTGACGTTTACGAACGTACTTGATTTCTGTCGCCTGCGTAAGTTCGATTTGTATTTCATTTTATGAACGCAAGTAATGCAGATCTTTGTTAGTCAGACGTTTACGAACTCGCCCATCCGTATTCGTCCACCGGGCACATGGTTTGACGATTTCGAGGAGGATAAGGAGGATTTGGAGAAAACTCAGGACTTACCGGACATGATACAAACAATAATTAGATTAATAATACTAGAATTATTCCTTTTTGTAGAGGTGTTCAGTTAATCTATATATATATAAAACTAAGCTGATATTTTGTGTGTTTACGTATAACTCACGTAATTTTCAACCAATTCACTTGGTTTTTCTTTTAAACTATTCAGAAAGACAATGAGAAGGACATAGACCTTTTTTTTTTTTTTTTAAAAAAAGACTTTTTCATTCAAGAAAATGCAAAATGTATATCTACGGACACATGTAATTCAAGACGAATGGCATAAATTCTGTTAACAAAACATCGAAATACATAACATACGACGTCTAGGGAAACTGCGTTGTAAAGAGCAACTACACCACCAGTCACTACATTGACTGCTTTTTTTGCTTTATGCCAAAGTGACACATTTGCGAGTCAATTATTATACACGGAAGTCTCGCAGTATTACACATGGAATAAATCGACCAAAGTTTTTGCAGGACGCAAGCAAGAGAAGCCAGTTCCAGATCATCAAAATGTATTTCAAACCGATGCATTAGGAAGACTTTATACAATTCATCCAAGACATGACGAGAGCTTTTATTTACGTCTTCTATTTAATCAACGTTCGTGGACCAACATCCTTTGCAAATTTGAAAACAGTAGATGGATTAGAGTGCCCAACTTATCATGAGGCATGCCGTCGCTTACATTTGCTCACTGGGATTCTACGCTCGAATCTCATCAGATTAGTACACTATTTGCGATAATCAGAGCAATGCGTAGCCCATCGAACCCATCTGAATTGTGGACAAATTTTATGACGGAAGATATTTTGAATCGAATGCGTACAACAACATCGAATCCGCATTTGCTAACAACACCAGAAATGCATAATGAAGCTCTCATAATGATCAAAGATATTTGCCTTAGAATTACAAACAAAGCGTTATCCCAATTAGGCATGGCATCGCCAAATCGGCAATTACAAGATTTGTATAATCGAGATTTGGTGCGTGAACATGATTTCGATCGCAATGATTTAACTCAATTTGTTCTAACAAATGTTCCAAAGTTAAACGCACAACAAAAAGATGTTTACGACATTTTGATGCGAGCAATGGCAGACAAAAGTGGTGGAACGTATTTCTTAGATGCGCCTGGTGGCATTGGAAAAAATTTCCTTATTTGAACAATTTTGGCCACCTTTCGTTCACAAAATAAAATAGCATTGGCTCTCGCATCATCTGGAATCGCGGCGACGTTGTTGGACGGCGGCAGAACAGCACATTCTGCGCTCAAGTTGCCTTTGGACATGAACTTCAACGAAAATCCAACATGTAACATAATATTACCAAAACGTCAGGAACGGCCAAAGTGTTTCACAAGTGGCCCACAAGAGATCATTGGAGGCACTCAATCGTACAGTGAAGGATATGAGAGGAAATCAACGGCTCTTTGGTGGCGCCTTAATATTATTAGCTGGTGATTTCCGGCAAACTTTGCCAGTAATTCCTCGATCCACCGCTGCTGATGAACTTAATACGTGCTTAAAGTCATCCACTCTGTGGAGATATGTGAGAACACTCACATTAACCACAAATATGAATGTTCAATTACACAATGATCCATCAACCAATGAATTTTCAAAACAGTTGTTGGAAATTGGAGATGGAAAAATGCCAGTAGATAATGAATCTGGCTTAATAACGTTACCAACCAATTTTTGCAATGTAGTTCAATCAAAAGAAGAATTGATTCAAAAAGTTTTTCCAAATATTGTACAACGATACAATACACATGTTTGGCTGAGCGAAAGAGCTATATTTGCGGCAAAAAGCAAAGCCGTTACAGAAATTAATGAGATACCAGGAGAAGTGTTCACATTCAAGTCAGTCGATACCATCATGAATGAAGATAAGGAGGTGAATTATCCCACAGAATTTCTAAATTCATTGGATTTACCAGGCATGCCACCGCACATATTGCAATTGAAAGTTGGAGAACCAATCATCATGCTTCGTAATATCAACCAACCAAAATTGTGCAATGGCACAAGACTAACCGCAAGAAGCTAATGACCAACGTTATTGAAGCCACTATTTTCAATGGGGAATTCAAAGGTGAAGACATTTTAATTCCACGTATACCGATGATACCAACAGACATGCCATTCGAAGTGCGACGTTCCGAGTGCGACTGGCTTTTGCAATGACCATCAATAAAGCGCAGGGACAATCTTTGCAAGCGTGTGGTTTGAATTTGGAAAATAATTTTTTCTCACGTGGACAATTGTATGTAGCCTGTTCACGTGTAGGGAAACCTGCTGATTTGTTTGTGTTCGCACATGAAGGAAAAACCAAAAATATTGTTTATCACAGAGCCTTACAATAAATTCATTTGAAAGAAAAAAAGAAATGTTTTCTAATTTAGCAAGCAAATAAAGGAAACGTCTAGCGAAGCGGACGGGGTAACGCTAGTTAATAATATAAGAATGAAAATAATAAAACAAGTTTATATTAAACAGAAAACGTTTTTCTTTTTTCACATTTTGATGATCACCCACCTTGTCGTGGTTGAGGTGCTCTGCAGCTAGGTCTGATCTGACGTAGCTAGGTCATTGCCTGCATCTATTTCCATAGGTTCAACCATGTCATCATTTTAAAATGAGCGGAGTTTGGTCCTTTCTTCAGGCAGGTAGTTTCCTCTAAAGGGCTCAAACTTTTTGAATTTCGTAATGTGAGCATATAAGTATGATTGATGAAGTTCATCGCTGATACAAAAACACGAAACGAAATACACATGAAATGTAAACCAAGTAATCTTTGCTTTGTTTTAATATTGTGGTGCGGCGCTCTTATAATCACAAACGATTTTAACGCAGTTATTTCGTGCTTTCTAAATTTCGGGGATCAGTTCAAACAATTGCAATATACAGTAAAGCCAATAAATATGTGTTTGTGCAGACTAGACACGTTTTTACAAAACATTAATCCATAAAAAAAAAACTAAATCTATATTTGTTGTGATATGTAACCTTATATTAATGACCAATTATATTATGTAAGACTATGAGACTTGAGTTGTTCATAGGTATTAATAGTCAAGTATTAGGCTAGGCCAGATGTTCACAGCAATTTTAATAAACTGTGGTGAATACCTTAATAATTTTCAATGCTTTTCATTTTTATTATCTCGTCAATTCATTTCCTCTTAATTCTCTAAGCAGACAATTTTCTAAAATTTAATAATAAACTTCAAATGTTTTCTCTATGGGTTTTAGTTAGAAATATGGTATAAAAAAGGACATGAAGACAGAATTGGCGCACACACTTTTTTAAGTCAATCAATCGTGATTAAAATCTCGAGACATAATTTTACACTGAAAAGAAACTTGCCCTTATAACCGCGTGACGCCTCTCCGAATACTCTCGTTTGCATTTGTGAATCCCCGCTGACTGGTCAGCCATGCAGACAACATTCACGTGATCACGAATAAGAACTTTATCTACTCTCTTTTCTGCCGCCTATTCTCCACTTCGTCTGAGACTTCAATTTTCATTCCACTACGCGGACGATCAAATCCATAGCGATTAATTGGGCCGAATAGCGTTTTCCTCCTTTTTTTTATATAACGATTATTGCCAAAACTATACGACAAAAAAAAAGTTAAAATAAGATTTACAACAGTTCACCAAACTTGGCCCGTTTTCTGGCGACCATTGCCTTGATTACTGTCCTTCTACGCACCTCGGCTTGATCATCTATCAGGGCCACTTTTCCGCTATCCCGCGCTAGCTCAGTCACAAGGTAGGTAAAGTCTCTAACTGACTCAAAATTAAATCTGTTTTTTATTTTTTTATTTTTTTATTTTTTTTTTTTTTATCGGGATAGGAAGCGCTCGACTGGAGCACTCAGATTTACCCATTTTATTGGAATTTCCTTGCCTTTTTAAGAAAGCGAGCTATCACTTACAGTAACAGCACTCACCACGTCCGCACCGTAGATCTGCCACCTGATACGAGCAAAGGCCGGACACTCACAGATATTATGTTCCGCGGTGTCGTCGCTCTCTCCACAAGCATCGCAGATCGTAGTGTCAATTAAGCCTAACACGTTAAGGTGCTGGGCAAAAGCAAAGTGGTCTGTCAAGACGCCAATAAGTTGTCTACAGTCTTTTCTGCTGAGAGACATCAAGAATGCCGCTGATTTCTTACAGACGTCCGAGAGTATGCGCTTAGTCAACCTGCATCCCGGAGAGTCGTGCCACACACAATTGAGCTCGTGAGAGATCCAATCGTCAACGGAAGCCCTAACCGAGGACGTAGGGAGACCCAACGCGCGTTCGGGACCTGAGAAAGCCTCCTCTGATCCTTGTCTAGCAATCTCACCGGAGATCTCGTTCCCCAAGATCCCAGATAAGAGACAGCTAGCCGGAAGGCAAGGTGTTACGCGACCCGTGCTGAGGCCTGAATGGTGCTGGGGATGTAAAATCAATACAGCATCTCTAACGGAGCCCTCCAGATACCTGCTGACCTCTGGTTGAAATAAAGCCTTACCACGCTGCAGGGGGCTATGGCGTGGTCGATATCAATTCCCCCTTACTCGTGGGATTCAAAATGAACAAACTTAAACAAACCAAAATAAACCAAATAAAAATAAGAAAAGAAACGGAAAAAAACCAAAAAAATGGGGAGCCAAAAACCCCAACCATAGAAGACCCATTTCGAAGGGGAGCACTATTGGCTCGTTCGCCAGTTGATACTCCGCTTGAAAAGGAACAGGCGGCGATAAAATCGCCCCAAATCGTACGCGTGGACACTGCTACCATAGCTTTAGCTGAGATTCAAAACAACCCACGCTCCAATGAAGAGATAGGCAAGTGTGATACGATGACTGTACTGGGCAAAAAATAGCCGAACTTGCTGAATTCATCAAGGATAAGAACAACGTGCATCACGAGATTCGTAAACTGGTGAGTTCTATTCGTACCACGTATGAAAATGCATTGGACCCTGAAAACGAACGACAAGAACATTTACACGTTGAAAGGCAGGATAAGACTTCTCAAACCATACAGTCAAAACCGTTAAACTACCGAGCAGCAGTCCTGAAGACCACTGAGGCGTCAAAGCCTGCGGTAGATAGCGTTGAGATACGACCACAAACGCCCAAACGCCGGCGGGAAAGCAAAATTACGAGCCAGCAGCTCCCAGCCGCGAAGAAGAAAAAGACCGTGGTCCCGATAGGAAAAGAAAAACCCGTCCAGGTGGAAACCCATAACACGAAAGCCGAAAAGTGGGAAAAGCCAAGAGGAAGTACCAAAAAATGGCTGAAAGCGCGCCCAGATGCTTTAGTGATTAAAGCTAAGGATGGTCTCTCTTATGCAGAAATGCTGCACAAGGTAAAGGACAACCCTGAATTGAGAGAGCTCGGCCAAAATGTCAACCAAATCAGGAGGACGGCCAAAGGAGACCTACTCTTTAAACTAAGGAGCCTCCCAACAACGGAAACGACCAAGCTTCATGCATCCGTGGAAAAGGCCTTGGGAACAGAAGCGGAAGTGAAAACCCTAACGCACGAGGTACTCATAGAAGTCAAAGATCTGGACGGAATCACAACGAAGGAGGAGATCTGCGAAGCCCTAACCAAGCAATTAGAGGGATCCAAAGAGTACAATATCGGAACAAGTGCCATAAAGTCTCTGCGAAAAGCTTACTTAGGGACACAGATAGCGACAGTGAGCCTGCCAGCGGAAGTGGCTGAGAGGCTGATGACTGCCAGCAAAGTGCGCATTGGATGGGTGGTCTGCCGAATACGGGAAAAAATCACTCCAACAAAATGCTACAAATGTATGGACTTCGGACATACTGCCAGAGCATGCAAAAGTGCGGTGGATTATTCTGACCGGTGTATTAGATGTGGTGCGAGTGGACACACCGCAAAGTCTTGTGCCCTAGAGCCAAAATGCCTGCTGTGTTGTGACAAAAAGGACACAAATAGCAACCATGTCACAGGAAGCGGCAAATGCCCAGCCTTCCAAAAAGCCTTGAGAGACCTGAAACACCTTATATGAAGATAAAACAGCTCAACCTCAATCACTGCGAAGCTGCGAACGATCTCCTCATACAATCTGTGCGCGAACAAAAAGTAGACGTCGTAATCCTTAGTGAGCCCTACAAAGAATTCGATGCAAACGCGTGGATAACGGACAATACGGGAAAAGCGGCCATATGGACCTGTGGGAAAACCGCCTTCCAAGAGAGAATGCCAACATCAGGAGATGGTTTTATATGGGCAAAAATCGACGGAATATATATTTATAGCTGCTAGGCACCACCAAGTCTCTCGATAGCAGAGTTCGAAGAGCTGCTGGACAAACTCGTAAACGATGCTTTAGATCGAAAACCGGCGATCATTGCTGGCGACTTTAATACATCGGCCGCTGAATGGGGTTGCAAAGAAACGAACAGACGAGGAAGATTCCTACTGGAGGCTTTTACAGCCCTAGACGTGGTACTAGTAAACAGCGGAAATAAACCCACGTTTTGCAGAGGAAGCGGCGCTTCTATTATAGACATCACGTACATAAGTAGCTCCTTGATAGGAAGAACAAAGTGGGAAGTCAGTGACCTCTATACTCATAGCGACCACCAGGCGATAATATGTGAAGTACTGCCGGAAGCAAGAAGACAAACACCGCTAGCCAGGCTACCCCAGAAAAAAGGCTGGAAATCAGACTCTTTCGAAGTGGAAGCATTCACATGTATCTTCAACAGAAACGCAGTACTGACGGGTCGTGCGGGCAGTAAAGCAATGCAGGCCATAAATGAGGTTACACGGGCATGTGACGCCACAATGAGGAGAAGAAAGGCCATGGAACATCGTCCCCCAGTTTATTGGTGGAATGAAGAAATCGCGCATCTACGTACTAAGTGTCATCGAGCGAGAAGGGCGTATACGCGATCTAGAGCGAGGGCCGTCTCCAGTGAACTGCAAGATGACTACAGGGTGGCTCGAAAGGAACTAAAAACAGCCATACTAAAGAGCAAATGGAAGTGTTTCGCCGAGCTGTGTGATGAAGCTGACGAAAACCCTTGGGGCAAAGCCTACCAAATCGTCATGAAAAAATTTAAAATGTGCCAGCCACAGATTTCCACCTGCCCAGAATTCTTACACAACATCGTGGTCGGACTATTTCCTCATCAAGAAGAGAACGCATTCTCGGATGGTCCAATAGTAGAGGCACCAACAATCCGAGAGGTAACCATAGAAGAAATAATCGAGATTTGCAATAAAATTGGAGATAAAAAAGCACCTGGACCAGATGGTATCCCAAATATAGCACTCAAGACAGCTATAAAAGTAAGCCCAGAAATGTTTATTAACGTTTACAACTCGTGCCTGAAGGAAGGAGTCTTCCCGGATCAGTGGAAACGGCAAAACCTAGTACTTCTTCCCAAAGGTAAGAAACCACCAAATGAACCATCATCATACCGCCCGCTCTGTATGTTAGATACGGCTGGCAAAATATTGGAGCGAATCATCTGTAACAGGGTAGAGGCAGCAATTCAAGAATCTGGAGGTCTTTCAGAACACCAATACGGTTTTCGAAAAGCGCGCTCAACAACAGATGCAATCAATGTGGTAGTTAAAACGGCACAAGAGGCTATACAGGGAAGAAGATGGAGAGGCGGTTCCAAAAAGTACTGCTTGGTTATAACGCTTGACATAAAAAACGCCTTCAATACGGCAAATTGGAGTCACATCTTACAAGCGCTCAGAAGGATGAGAGTTCCACAATACCTCATAGACGTTATTGTTGACTACTTCAGGTGCAGAATCTTGGTGTACAATACAGACCGCGGCCCCAAGGAATATAAGATCACAGGCGGAGTACCACAGGGCTCAGTCCTTGGCCCTTTGCTCTGGAATATTATGTATGACGGTATACTGCGACTTCCTATACCCGCAGAAACAAAAATAGTGGGATTTGCTGATGATATCGCCATTATTGTCACTGCTAAACTGTTGGAGGAGGTGGAACAGATAAGCAATGCGACAATAAGGATAATACGAAAATGGCTCACCTCAGTTGGTCTAACACTGGCGGAGCATAAAACTGAAGCAGTCCTGATAAGTAGTAGGAAGAAGGTAGAAACTCTCACCATTATAGTCGGCGGCCATGAAATCACATCTAAACCGCATATAAAATACCTAGGTGTCATGATAGATACGAGACTTTCATTTAGAGATCACCTTAAGTATGTAGGCCGAAAAGGTGCAATAGCAAGTGCTGCACTCGCGCGTATCATGCCCAACATAGGAGGACCAAGACATAGCCGTAGGTCACTGCTGGCTAGAGTGGTTACGTCTATAATCCTATACGCCGCACCAATTTGGGCCGGGGCCATGGCAATTAAAACATACAGATCACATATCACATCTGTGTATCGAATATGTGCATTGAGAGCTAGCTGCGCATTTCGCACTACTTCTAGCGATGCAGCTTGCGTGGTAGCGAGAATGCTCCCAATAGATATCCTGGCAGTAGAACAGCAACGTCAGTACTGCGCAAGAAGAGAAAGAAACGAGGCCAGCGAAAACCGGCTCTATAGAGCAGAAAGCCTAAGAGAATGGCAAGAACGCTGGAATGCTTCTGAGAAAGGCAGGTGGACCCATAGGCTTATACACCAAATCCAGCCATGGTTCGACAGGCAACATGGAGAACTTGAGTTCTACTTAAGGCAGTTCCTACCGGGCCATGGATGCTTTCGTTCGTACTTACATAAGTATAAACACGACAATAGCTGTTACTGTCCGCATTACGCTGACTGCGTAGAAAACGCAGAACATATATTTTTTGAATGCCCAAGATTCCTCGACGAAAGGAATGCACTAAGGAGTGAACTCGGCCACCCACTGACGGCAGAAAACATCGTTGGCGAAATGCTCAAAAGCCAGGAGGCATGGGACGCAGTCGCTGGGAGCACAATGCGCATAATGAAGATTCTAAGAACCCTAGAAAGAGAAAGGAAAGAATCAGACAATCAATGCTGAGCAGGAAAATGCAAACATGCACTAGTCGAATACATCAGACTAAAACCCCCCCCGCGATGAAATGCTTGACGGCAGTACCGCGGGGAATGGGGCGGTCGCGGGAGGGGGGTTTAGTGGGTAAGAGTCCCACACTGTTACTAAGGACGTACTGAGTTTCGTCTTTTGAAGATTACCCCTCCCAATCAAAAAAAAAAAGATAAGAGACAGCGAATTCAGCCTTGCGACCGAGTTCAAAGAGTTTTTGCTTCCACGAACTATTTTGGAAGTGGTTAAAGGGTTAAGCAAGGTTTTAAGCGCAGCCTGACTATCACTACAGACACAAATGCTACGTCCCTTCCACGTATTCCTCACAACATAGTTCATGGCCATTAGGATTGTATAAGTTGCTGCTTGGAAAACGGACGCATATTTGCCTAACGAGAAGTGAAGTCTAATATTGTCGACTTCCACGAAGACACCAGCGCCAGAACCTTGACTGGTTTTGGAACCAACCGTGAAAATGCGACTACATTCCATTCCGGGCTCAGATTCTGGTCGAAGCTAGTCCTGAACACTAGGAAATTCGACCCTGAATTTGCACATTAGCTGGAGTTCTGGTGTCATTGCATCAGACGGCATATCCATAAGACAGGAGTCGTAAGATAAGTGTCGCGCAAGTTCACCAAAATTCCAGTGTGGAGTATACCAAAAACCTCCCCGCCTAAGACGATGGATGGCTTTGATAGTGCATCCCATGATATAAGTATCGAGGGGAGGTAAGTTCAGCAAAGCGTCTAGAGCAGAGCCAGGCGTACTCGGGAAAGCTCCCGTACAGCCGAGATAAGCCGTTCTTTGGAGTTTCGCGCAAAAGGCAACCACATATTTACGCGAGAGCCCCTTCCACCAAACAACCGACACATATGCGAGGAATGGTCTTATAATAGCAGGGTAGATCCAGAGAACCTTATTCGGTGCCAAGCCCCAAGTTTTGCAAAAAGCACCCTTACACTGCCAGAAGACTGAGAGGCCCTTCGATGTTTTCGACTCGACGTGTTAAGACCAAGGAAGTTTTTATCTAAAATCACTCCCAGATATTTGGCTTCATTGGAAATGCGAATGGTGACGCCTTTCAGCACTGCCTGAGTCAGACCGGTCAAAATCCTCCTTCTCGTAAAAAGAACAACCTCAGTTTTAAGAGGATTCACCGAAAGCCTATTCCTAGTACACCATTCGCCTTCAGCGCAGCCTGCGCGTTAGCACAGACCGTCGCCAGGCGTGGCCCGACAGAAAGTACAGCGACATCATCCGCATATGCCTGAGCGTAGACGTTAGAACTATTTAGAGTGTTCAACAGAGAGTTGACCACCATGCACCATAACAATGGAGCCAGAACACAACATTTTACCCCTGCCATAACATATCGGCCAAAATCCGCATCCACTACCAAAGCTCTACTCATTAGCATTGCTCTATTCCACAACACCAATGTTTCATCTACCCCGTGTTGTCTGGCCGAGTCGCACATGCAGTCAAAAGTCGCATTGCATAGTCATTGTATTCTTTCCTATCATGCATGCATTCAATTCTGTCCACTTGATTTTGAAGTGCGGTCTCACAGGATTTCCAGCGCTGGTAGGCATGCTGCATCTCCGGTAGTGGATGCAGTTTCAAAGCAACTTTGCGCACGTGAAATTCTACCAGTATCTCCATACTTTCCAGTAAGAAGGAGGTCAAACTTATAGGTCTGAAACTCTTGGGGAGCGAATAATCTTCCTTACCAATTTTCGGTATGAAAGCTACTCTGTCCGCCAAGGTGTAGGAATATATGCCAGCGCCAAACCAGCGGTGAAAATTATTTTTATTGTTGGCAGCAACTGATCTATACCCTGTTGCAGCATAGCTGGATATAGTGCCAGGCGTTTTGAAACCATCAAAGGATGCCACAGCATATTTGATGGCCTCAACTGTTACCACGACTGATGCAGTATACCATCTGCGCCGAGTTTTCTGATTTAGATCAAGCTCAGCCTGGGTAAGCGGACCAAGCTGCGACCTAGTGATTATCTGATTGCCAGGAAAGTGAGTCTCCAGCAGAAGACTAAAAGTTTCCGCTTTCGTCTCAGTAAACTTGCCATCAGACCGTTTGAGTGACTCCGGTTTGGTCGGCTTACCCTTTTGAGGATCTTAACCAACCTGCTGGTTTCACCAAGTGTCTTGATTTGTTCACAAAAATCTCTATAAGAAGCACTTTTCGAAGACCGAATTAACTCTTATAGTCTTTTTGCTACGATCTAAATTTGTCTTGAGAGACCTATTCAAAAATCTTCTGGATTCTTTCCTAAGCCGCTGCAGTTCTGCAGGAGTTTTTTGTCATTGGGCACGTCAGTTCAAAACAGTTGGTAAGGACACTGATCAGGTTTTGAACAGCATCGTCAACCTTCCGTTCTGTTCTGAGTTTAGTTCCAGTTTTGACAGATCTATCTAGCTCTTCCCTAAACCGCACCCAGTTGGTTTTCCTCGGATTCCTTCTCTCCTGCAAAGTTATAGCTTCGCATTAGATTTGGAAAACGATGTGTCTATGGTCTGATAAGGACACTTCCGGCAGTACCCTCCAGTTAGTAATCGACTTGAAGTACCTTTTAGATAAAGTCAAGTCAATTACCTCCTGCCTCCTTGCCGTAACAAAAGTTGGCATTGTTTATTGCCACACCAGATGATAGTAAAAAGTCTACGAGATGGTTTCCTCGTATGTTGGATTAGTTGCTACCCCAGACTGTATTCTGAGTATTAGCATCGCAACATATGAGTAGTCCCATCTCCCGAGTATCACAATATTTTATGGGTTCGGCAACTGCCTTCGGTGGTGGAAGCATTACCGAATCATAAGCGAAATAACCCGACGCAGCGACGAAGGTTTTCCAACTTCCGTTTGTTTCGTAGCTTACAGCCATAGCAACCAAGACCTATCCACAAAATTGTCCAAGCATGCTTACTGAGAGGAAACTCGGCACAATTAGACAAGCTCCCGGTCTTACAGATCGCTCGCCGCATAGCACCGTTACTCCACGAACACCTCCAAAACCACATATACGCTTGTTCCGTACATATGGTTCCTGGAGAGATACTATGTGGGGTTTTGTACGCACCACGGAAAGTCTACTACTTAAGAGAGCGGTAGCAGCCTTGGAGTGATGCAGGTTAATCAGCGAAAATATCATGGATATTTGGTAGAAGGGCGAGGACCTGATGCACCCACGCTTCCGCCGAGACGAGCACTCTTACCCGTGACTTTACCTGCGTCTGCCATTTTCTGTCCGCTAGTGCTGGGACCTTTAGGGGTAACAACACCACCATCACTCAGATTTTGTGCGCAGATAACGCCACGAAACTTGCTTCGACCGCTTTGACCTGTTCAAGCCAGCCGAAGGGGAGGCGGCATTCCGTCCGAGGGACAGATCGACTCCAGTTGGAGTTCTTTCTGCCGAACTAGGCCTCTTTCCCGCCGCCATTGAGGGATGACTGCTATCGGCGCTTGCACCTTCAGCTGACTCTGCAGCCTCTTTGCACCGCGCCATCACCACCTTGCTTCTTCTGCTCTTCAACTGACTCTTAGTCAGGAGCTTATCGGAGTGCGCCGTTTCAGGAGCCTGTTCACCTTTTTCGGTATCCAGAGTCAAACCATCATCAACAGAACTTCGATCAGCTGCCCGACTATTAAAACAAAGATACGACGTTCCAGCCGAAGCCTTTGCGCCAGTTTCTCCGTCATTCCAGGCCAGTCTACCAAACGAGTCGGAGGCAGAGCTACAGGATTCTTTAGAAGCAAGCATCGCTACTACTTCCGGGTCAACGCCAGAGGTGGGGGGTATGAGTATGTTGGTTGGGACCTCCAGAATCCTTGTCCCAGCCGATGTCGAAAAGACCACGGGTGGATTGTCACTTGCGCGAGTCCCCCCCCGGAGGAGATATCTCAATTCTTTCTTCCATCATACTATCAACAGGTTTTGCGTCACAGTCAAGTCGTCTTCAGCCTTTAGTTCGATGTCTCACCTGGGGTCCTTTCGGACCCTTAGCTTCATTGATTCTTAAGCCGTTCTGCCACGTCAATGCAGCTGAAGAATGGGAACGGAATCTGTTTACTGTGGCGTTCTGTCTAAGACGCCGATGTTGGGTGTCCTTTTTGTAAACAATATACCATATATTTTGTTTTGATTTCATTGACCGCTAAGCTCATCTTTGCTGCATCCATCTCATTGCTCGTAAATACCCACTGACGCCCCCCTGAGTTCTTCCAACACTGCCATGGGCGTAAGCGAGTAGTTCTATATATGTATATCTATATGTATATATTGAAGCAACAGCCAATGTAGGGCCTAGGCCTAGCCTCTCGCAACCACTCGTGTTGTGTGAGCTATATTTTTTTGCACGAATGGAAGGGACCAGTTTTGTACCGTATCCGAAAGGCAATTTCTTATTTTGTTTTTGACAAGACTTTTCATGACAACAATACTGTCGGATGTTTCTCAAACATTCGCGAGAAGTCGGCCCGTGAAGAAACTGGACACACTATCAACTGTGCCATGGCGCCAACAGCGAATAGTTGTAGAGACTTGCAAAAGATTGTTCTTTCGGTGTTGACTTGTGAGTTTCGTACAATTCTTTCAAGTAATATGTTAAATACACCGCGTGGCAGCGCATCCTGACATTGAACGGTTCGTTGGTGTTCTTTCCGACTTTGATGGAGCAGCGAGAGTTCTCCATTATCATCTCGCACAGACGAGCATTTCTAGTATGCCGAGACTCGAGA